>OZ024937.1:20587382-23087382 GCA_964017235.1 Sabellastarte sp. h YS-2021
CCTGTTGTCTTCCTGGCAGTAATATTTATAGCTTATTTAACATGTGGCTAAATTTAACACCACGTACCACTGTTAGTGTACATACACATGTATGCGGCTTACGACATCCGACGGCCGATTTGTGACCACGAATTTTTTCCCGACCATCTCAATATTTTGTAAACATCCATCTAAATTCACTTGTCATCCAATTTTTGGGGTCGGAGTCAGATACTTGTAAAAACCAAACATAAATGAGAAGAAGGGAAAAAATCGCTGTCGCAAATCAGCCGTCGGATGTCGTAAGCCGCATACATGTGTACATACACTTATGCATTTGTCTCCCAGTGAAACCAAGTTTGCCATCAGCAGTAAACCTATGGAGGTTGTCAATTTTATCTTTTCATTCCGGAAGGTTAGCAACCAAATGGGGGAAGTTGTAAATGCTTGTCCCATTTTTCAAACATGTTTATTAACCATTGCAACTGAGCATTTGTGTTCTGTGTCATCATGACCATTCTTTTTGTAAGTAGCTTACAATTGTATCTTCTGGATTTTACAATTATTCTTTTGGCTACTATGACTAACAATGCACAGTCAACTCTAAAATGGATTCTAGTTTTAAACATTAAAATAAGCTAAGATAAAAAGAAATCTGTAAATAGGTTCCAAAGAACCAAAGTAAAACAAAAGGTTTATGTGTTTTTACTCAGAAAGAATATTTTCACTTTTAAAACTTCAAAAAAAAAACTGAACATTTAAATTTAAAACTACCTAGGTCGTCGACACTGTCACCATCGAGTCTTGGTGTGTATTTTACGACTCCCGTGTCAATTCTTCCTCCAAGGCCACTTCCTGTGAGACCACTACTTCCTGTTATTGTTGCCACACTAGATCTCCTAGGACTTTCTGTTGCATGGTCTCCATTTTTGCCCTGAGAAACAACCTTTGACCCTCTTCTAGAAGTATCATAATTCTGGGTACTTAAGCTGAAACAATAAAAATTGTTGAACAAAATTTCTCTCTATATTGTTTTATTTATTTATTTATATTTATATATCTTTTTTTTATTTTTGGCAAGTTGTGGACAGACTTCGAAACGGTGAGATTCTCAGATTTCTGTACAGGCGCCTTCAAACATTAGTATGGATTTATACATGGTAAAAACACACTAAAGACACAAAGTAATATAATACCTTAATTTAATCAAAAATAACATCAATACAATAAAGAATCATGTCACATGGGTGCTAGTTATTGTTCGTAACAGACTTTCAAAGAATCCAAGATTTAAATACTAGTACTGTTACAGTCCTCCTTACACAGCTTTAATGACCATATTTCATATCACATGCTCCATTACTTCCACACAGATGTCTAACTAGAGGATCGCTCACAAAAAAAAAAGATAATGTTTTTGCATAGCAAAAACAAAGCGTCCCAAACAGGATATAAAGGTGAGTGCATAAAGTATTAAGAAAATGCTTCGTTTCTAGCCTTATACTGTTGTGGCAACCAAAGTCAGCGCAGTCTGCTCTATGTAGCACGGTTTTCAAGATATAAGCATTTTTGTGTTTTGCAAAAAAATCGAAAATTCAAAATGTCCGCTATATTTGGCGAGACAAAAATATTTTGAAAATTGGCATGGCTACTCTACAGAGATACCCAGCAGGTCAAAAATTTTGTTGAGTTCGCTCCATGTAGCACAGTTTTCGAGATATAAGTATTTTTGTGTTTTTCAAAAACTTTGAAAATTCAAAATGACCACTGCCGCGGTGTGTATTTCCCGCTGAGCATTAAAGGAGAAGAAATAGCTTTTCCGAGATATACACAATTTTTCATTTTCGTGTGTGAAAGCTCTTCCAAAAGTAGGTGAATGAGTTATTTGAGAAAAATTGGCTATCTGCAATACTTTTAGAGATAATTCGCATTTACTCATTTTGAGTAGGTGAGTAATTAGCTATGGGTCTGAAACTTCACCACGTGAAAGCTCTCCCACAAGTAGATGAATGAGTATTTGATAAAAATTGGGTATTCGCAATACTTTTACAGATAATTAGCATTTACTCATTTCGAGTAGGTGAATAATTAGCTATGGGTCTGAAACTTCACCGAGTGAAAGCTCTCCCAAAAGTAGATGAATGAGTTATTTGAGAAAAATTGGCTATCTGCAATACTTTTAGAGATAATTAGCATTTACTCATTTTGAGTCGGTGAGTAATTACCTACGGGTCTGGAACTTCACCAAGTGAAAGTTCTCCCAAAAGTAGATGAATGAGTTATTTGATAAAAATTGGGTATCCGCAATACTTTTAGAGATAATTCGCATTTACTCATTTTGAGTAGGTGAATAATTAGCTATGGGTCTGAAACTTCACCAAGTGAAAGCTCTCCCAAAAGTAGATGAATGAGTTATTTGAGAAAAATTGACTATCTGCAATACTTTTAGAGATAATTCACATTTACTCATTTTGAGTAGGTGAGTAATTAGCTATGGGTCTGAAACTTCACCATGTGAAAGCTCTCCCACAAGTAGATGAATGAGTATTTCATAAAAATTGGGTATTCGCAATACTTTTACAGATAATTAGCATTTACTCATTTCGAGTAGGTGAATAATTAGCTATGGGTCTGAAACTTCACGGAGTGAAAGCTCTCCCAAAAGTACGTGAATGAGTTATTTGAGAAAAATTGGCTATCTGCAATACTTTTAGAGATAATTAGCATTTACTCATTTTGAGTAGGTGAGTAATTAGCTATGGGTCTGAAACTTCACCAAGTGAAAGCTCTCCCAAAAGTAGGTGAATGAGTTATTTGAGAAAAATTGGCTATCTGCAATACTTTTAGAGATAATTCGCATTTACTCATTTTGAGTAGGTCAGTAATTACCAACAGGTCTGAAACTTCACCACGTGAAAGCTCTCCCACAAGTAGATGAATGAGTTATTTGATAAAAATTGGGTATCCGCAATACTTTTACAGATAATTCGCATTTACTCATTTTGAGTAGGTGAGTAATTAGCTATGGGTCTGAAACTTCACCATGTGAAAGCTCTTCCAAAAGTAGGTGAATGAGTTATTTGAGAAAAAGTGGCTATCTGCAATACTTTTAAGAGATAATTCGCATTTACTCATTTTGAGTAGGTGAGTAATTATCTACGGGTCTGAAACTTCACCATGTGAAAGCTCTCCCAAAAGTACATGAATAAGTTATTTGATAAAAATTGGGTATCCGCAATAGTTTTTGAGATAATTAGCATTTACTCATTTTGAGTAGGTGAGTAATTAGCTACAGGTCTGAAACTTCATCGAGTGAAAGCTCTCCCAAAAGTAGGTGAATGAGTTATTTGAGAAAAAGTGGCTATCTGCAATACTTTTAAGAGATAATTCGCATTTACTCATTTTGAGTAGGTGAGTAATTATCTACGGGTCTGAAACTTCACCATGTGAAAGCTCTCCCAAAAGTACATGAATGAGTTATTTGATAAAAATTGGGTATCCGCAATAGTTTGCGAAAAATTCAAAAATGGCCGCCATTTTTTGCGAGACAAAATTTTTTTGAAAATTGGCATGCCTACTCTGCAGAGATACCCTGTGGGTCAAAAATTTCGTCAAAATGGAAAATTTAAGAATTAAATTAAATTTTTATTAGATAATATCTTACCTAGTGGACCGGTGCAATAGTCCGGCGCCTAGCCGGTCCCGCCAAACATTAGAAAAAAATGTCCTGAGCTGGGCTCTGGCCTGGACCGGTAGTGTAGTATTCACTCGCCAGGTGTCACCGGACACCCAGCTCCCCTACTGCGCGTGTGCGCGCATGCGCACTTCCTCTTTTTGTTGCCTACCAAGTAAAGTCCCCTTGATTTAAGCGGGGAAGGTAGGGTGGGACTCTCCTTGTCCACTAGGTAAGATATTATCTAATAAAAATTTAATTTAATTCTTAAATTTTCCATTTTATTGCGTTAATATATCTTACCTAGTGGACCGGTGCAGAATAACTACCCATTGGATGGCGGGTAGATCAATCAAAAATTCAGGGGACTCACTATGGGAGATAACTCCCAAAACTCATATAGACCGAGGTAACAAACCTAGACCGGTTCCTAACCCTCTCGGTTACATTACATTACCCCCCCCCCTTCTTTCAGAAATCTGACACTCATGAAGAGGGGAGGAGAGAAGAGTCCCAATGAGTCCTCAGGAAGTAATAGGGGAAAATCCATTTGGTCCCTCATCTATCCTGAGAGGTAAGGTAGACTGCAGAGACATTTTTTTTTTTTTTTTTTTATGTACATATTTACAACGAAGACTCAAACTTAATCTCTAATCTGTTGAGCTGCTACCACCGGACCCAGGTGGTATAGCTCGGAGTCTGCCCAGGCTACATCCTTTAGGTAGAACTGGGTGAAAGTGTTATGAGACTTCCAATGGCAGGCTGATAGAATTTGGTCTAAGGGTACGCCCCCCTGAAAAGCTTTGGAAGCCGCGAAAGCCCGGACATCATGAGCCCGAACTTGATGCAAATTTTGAGACTGTTCATCCGAGAGTTGGTAACATAAGCCAATCGTTTGTTTGATCCAGGAAGAGACAGTGGCTGGCACAATGTCCTTCTTGAAGCTCTTCCTGAAAGAGATGAAAACCAACTCTTTGTCTGACCGAAGGTCCTTGGTTTTGTCTAGATAGTAACGCAAGGATCTCACCGGACACAAGGTCCTGTCCTCCTTAAGAGACTTGTCCAAGGTCGGAGCAAGAGCCGGGATTATAACTGGAGCTACACAACCTGGACCTTCCTTAGCCAGGTGGTTCTTGGAGATGAAACTTGGGGAAGGGTACAGGGAGACATTAGACCAATCCTCCTGATGCCTAATGTTCCTATGTACCCAGGCATGAATCTCACTTCTTCTTTTGCCCGAACCTAAGGCAAGAAGGAAGACCGTCTTAAAGGTAAGGTGCTTAAGGGAAGCCTTCCTAAGAGGTTCAAATGGAGGTTTCGTGAGATGATGAAGAACCAAGGAAAGGTTCCAGGAAGGAACACCCCTCCTACCCTTAGGCTTGTCCCTATGGAAACTGTCCAACAGTCTGGTAAGATTCTCATCCTTACCAATGTTTACCCGGCCATTTCCTATCTTGTCAGATATAGCGGTCCTATAGCCATCTATGGTGCTAGGCTGCAGACGTTTCTCCTGAAATAGGTAGAGCAGGAAGTCAGAGATCTGCTTTATAGAAGGAGACCTGAAGTCCACCTTATGTTCCTCACACCATCTGACAAAAACGGACCACTTTGATTCGTAGATGGCTCTGGTTGAACGTCTCTGAGGAGCTTCAATTCGTGTTGCCACTTCTTCAGAGAAGCCTGCCTGTTGGATGGCAAAGGCTCTAGGAGCCATGCATGCAGGTTCAGACTGTGAAGGTCCCTGTGAGGACACTGATTGAAGGGTTGAGTCAACAGGTTCCCTACTCTCGGCAGACTTAGGGGAATCTGTACTGACATGCTGACCAGATCCCAAAACCATGACATGTTGGGCCACCCTGGTGCAATGAGAATGACCCTGTGGAATCCTTGATCCATCAACTTGGAGACCACCTTCCCTAGGAGAGCCACCGGGGGAAACACATAGGCATCCAGACCTTGCCAGGGAACGCTTAGAGCATCCACTTTCCAGGCTAGTAGATCCGGAACCGGGGACACAAATCTGGGAAGATTGTGATTGAACTTGGTCGCAAATAGGTCCACCTCCGGCTTGTGCCATCTTCTGCAAATCTGGTCGAAGACTTCCTGTAGGAGGGACCATTCCGTTTGTATCACCTGACCGTGCCGGGACAACTTGACTGCAATGACATTGAGGTGACCCGGAATATGCCTTGCTCTTAATACTATCTGCCTCTGGTTGCACCACATCAGCAGCCTCCAGAGGAGAGCACAGAGAGAGCCGGATTTCATACTGCCCTCCTTGTTTATGTAAGAGACCACTGTTGTGTTGTCGGAACACACCAGAATGGTCTGGTTCCAACACAATCGCTCGAACTGTTTTAGGGCTAGTAAGACGGCCTTGAGTTCCAGCAAGTTTATGTGCAAGGCGCTTTCTTGTGTGGACCAAAGGCCTCTTGCTGTGAAGTCGCCTAAGTGAGCACCCCAACCTTCGTTTGAGGCGTCGGTAAACAGCTGAAGAGCGTGTTGAAGTGGGTGTAGAGGTTGACCTTTTAGGACATTGTTTGGGATCAACCACCACCTCAGGTGTGGATGAAGGGACTGCGGCAGAGGGATAACCTTTTCCAATGACTCCGGGACATGCCAATGCCTCTTCAGATGCCACTGGATAGGGCGCATGTGAAGTCGCCCGGCCACTACCTGTTTCTCTGTGGCTGTTAGCAGTCCTATAAGGGACATGAACTGTCGGACCGAACAGAGGAGGTCGATGATCTTCTGGGACAGAGTCATCCACCTCTCCTGGGTCGGTTTGACCAGCCCCTGAGAGAGGTCGAAACGGTAACCTACAAAGTTGAAAACCTGCTGAGGCACCAACTCCGACTTGGTCATATTGACTACCCACCCTAACCTGTGGCAGACACGTTTCCGGGCACGGGACTCTCAACAACCAGTCGTCGAGGTACTGGTGGATCCTGATACCCCGAGCCTGTGCCATTAACTTGACTTCCTTGGCCACCTTTGTGAACTCTAACGGAGCCGTTGAGAGGCCAAAGGGGAGGGCTGTGAACTGATAAGCTTGACTGTGGAGGAAGAACCTGAGGAATTTCCGTGACCTTTGTCCTATCGGAATATGGAAGTAAGCGTCGCTGAAATCCAGAGACGTCACCCACTCCCCTTTTTGAAGGGAGAGTCGGATGGTCTCTGGTGTCTCCATCTTGAAGGATGCAGTTGCTAGGTAATAGTTCAGCTGACTTAAGTCCAAGATGGGTCTCCATTTTAGGTTGGGTTTTGGAACTAGAAACAACCGGTTGTAGAAAGCTAGGGAGGATGGGATTATCACCCTTTCTACAGCCTGTTTCTGAATGAGCTCTTGTAAGGAGTCCTTTATGAGTTTGCTTTTGACCGGATTTGCATATCCACTGATAATGACCGGTGACCTTGTTAGAGGAGGTTTCTCTTTGAAGGGTAGGTTGTACCCCTCCTGAAGAATTGAAACAACCCTTGGGTTTGCACCCAGGGAGTGCCAGACCTGCCAAAACCTTTGCAGACGGGCCCCCACAGGTGGATTGTCTACAACATGAGGGACATTTTGAACAGTTGGAGCATAAAGACAATGATTTACACAGTAAACATGTTTCACACACTTTATTCTTGTTTGAGACTGATTGGGACTTAAGCCTTTGTTTTCTGACTGCCCTGTTACACAAGGTACACGACAAACAACATCTAAGTTTACAGTCTTGTTTAAACATTGTCTTGAATCTTGAGATATTGGATCCTCCACACTTATCTCTAACTGAGGATCTAGCAAACAATGATTGTCATTTATATGCCTGTTGACGGGACGATTTGGAGAAATAACTGGCATTGTTCCCTCCACGTCCGCGGCCGCGACCCCTCCCTCTATGAGAGAACTGACGCCAAGACTGGCTAGATTGGGAGGAAGAATGACCTGAATGTCGGCTATCCTTTTTATCGTACGGTCTATACCGGTACGCCTGATGTTTCTTACCAAAGTGCTGCCCTGTGCCCGGACCGGGACCTTGAGCACTTGGTGTAGCCTCAAACTTTGCTATGTCCTGTTCTGCTGTGGCGAGTATGTCATCTGGAAACAGGGAGGAACTAAATAAGGGAGCATTGCGTAACCTATTCCAAGTATCTGGTTTTAGACCTGTTTTAGCAAATTCCAGATATGAGTCCCGGCGCAAAAGCACAAAGTTGGCAAGCTGAACGAACAGGCTGTCAGCCAGGTGTTGTAGTGAAGTTCCTAGCGCCACGGAAACATTGGCATGAAAAGCGGATAAATCCTTGAGGTCTTTGATGGCGTCTACAACCTCCTTGGGAGCTTTTCCCTTAACGATCACATCATTAAGTAAACCAATGTGATTGTTCATTTTGTCCTGTATTTCACTGGTGCACCTATTGAAAGCTGCTGCGTGATTAGTAATATATGATCCCTCCCTAGCACACTTTTCCCATCGGCGTAGGATATCCTGGGGAACAGGTCGGGATGCGGGACCAGACTGAGGGTAAGAAGAGGCTTTAGCGACTCTAGAGTACTGGGCGTTGAGGCGGGCCTCAGAGTCCGACCAGCTGAAAATGGTCTTTCCTGGTCTAGAGTTTGAATCCTGTCTAAGTCTATGTTGCTTGTACCATTTGGATTGACTCTTTGGTGTACGAATGAACTGGTCAACTTTCAAACCAGCAGAGTCCTGAGAGCGGGAAGGGTAACCTTCAGCAGCCCGACAATTTAACTTCTCCATTTTATGGCAAAGCCAGTCATCCGGAGGGAATTCTACCGAAACTTTGCCTGTTTTCCTTGGGTGTTTCCCTTTCCACGGGTTGTCAGAACGATCCCCGTCCAATACAGACAGTTCAAAATCCGGGATGTGAGTCCATCCTAAAAAGGCTCTGACCGCCCTGCATGTTTCCCGGTAGTTCATTTCTTCGTTTTGTTCTGTATTGTCTGAGTCTGAGATCTCCCCTTCGTCAGAAACTTTATCAGACCGGTCGGGATTAGAATCCACATCAGACACGTCCTGTTCATGAAAGAAAGATTGACCGGCACCGGAAGAACCGGTGGTAGCTGGAGGCAATGTAGTGAACATTGAAGTAGTAAGCTTGGGATTAGAGTCCACACCGGAGGAAAGAGACAAGGCAGGTCCCTGAACGGGAGCGTCCACTTCAACCGGTTTGTCCTGTTTTTGAGAAGGCGGAGCAATAGTTACAGTTTGGTCCTTCACCGGAGCCGGTCCTCAGACACAACTGTAGCAGTAGGGGCAACCTTGGTCTTTTTAACTTTCTTGCCCGTGCCCTTATTTTTCTTATCCTTTCTTTGCAAATTTTGCCCGTCTGTAGCCGGAGACCTCACCGGACCGGTGGCTCCAGACTCAGAGGGATTGAAGAAGGGCTGCTCCGAAGTAGTAATAGCAACAGCGGAAACTGGGGCCTTGGGTGTAGAGAAGATATTTGTGCGAGTGAGTAATGCCTCGAAACGGGCGAACTTTTCCTCCAGTTGGTTACTGAGTGTATCAAAATCACGCTTAGAGACAAAGTCTTCCGGGGTATGATGAGATACAGCAAAGACTTCTTGATCACCGGAACCGGAAGCTAGAACCGGAACATCATCTAAGTCGTCGTCATCTTCAGCCAATTCTTCCTGGTTAACTACACCCACAACGGTGACCTTTGAGGGAGACACTAACAGACCCGACTTTTTATCCTTGCGGATTTTATACTGAGGGGTGGAAAGCATGGTACGTTGTTGCTCTGTAAAAGAATCGCAAATGGGGCAAGTTTGATCCTTCACACAAGGGTCATCTCCCAATTTTTTGTCTCTACACCTAGCACATTTTTTATGTCCATCAAATGCTGCCATGATGTGCCCGCAGTTTCCTCTTCGTTGTCCTGGAGATGCCATGATATATATATAAACTAATAATCCACAATAAATCACTAATAAAACACTAAGTCACTTTGTAGAACAACAAAAGTTTCTCTTATAAATTCCACGATTTTAAACACAATGGCGCCAAACAAAAAGAGGAAGTGCGCATGCGCGCACACGCGCAGTAGGGGAGCTGGGTGTCCGGTGACACCTGGCGAGTGAATACTACACTACCGGTCCAGGCCAGAGCCCAGCTCAGGACATTTTTTTCTAATGTTTGGCGGGACCGGCTAGGCGCCGGACTATTGCACCGGTCCACTAGGTAAGATATATTAACGCAATAAAATCGCTCTATCTAGCACGGTTTTCGAGATATAAGCATTTTTATGTTTTGCAATTTTTGCGAAAAATTTGAAAATTCAAAATGGCCGCCATTTTTGGCGAGACAAAAATTTTTTGAAAATTGGGATAACTACTCTGCAGAGATACCCTGTGGGTCAAAAATTTTGTCGAAATCGCTCTATCTAGCACGGTTTTCGAGATATAAGCATTTTTGTGTTTTCCTTATTTGGAAAATTCATAATGATTAATTAATCATTAATTACTCGGCCATTTCTTAACCAATCAATGCCAAAATCTAATGATTTTCAGATTTTAATAGAATGAATGTATTTGCCAAGTTTCAGGTGAATTGATAAAATTCCTTTCAAGTTATCATCCGGACAAGCTTCCCCATCGAAAAAAGACATTTCTGGTCATGTGACCTCTCTGATTGGTTGATATGTCACTGCAGCATATTCAAAAAAATTCCCCAAGGCTACTGCCTAAACCTGCCAAATTTGAAAAGAATCCGCCTAACGGTTACAGAGTTATAAGGAAAACAAAATGCGGAGCCTGAAGGTCTCCCATACACAAACAAGCGTCCCTTGCGTAAGGCCTTTACCATTCTCCAGACAGACAACATTTGTATGTGTTGCTATATGTACACTACATTAAATGGGTCACGAAAATATTGGAGAACATGTTCATTTTTAAAGGCAAGTTCTAGCGAGGCTCGTGCTTCTAGAGATCACTTTTTTTTTGTCATTTTTTATTCTTTTTATGTCTCCAGACTTTCATGAATTGTGGCATAGTGTGACGAGTACCTGTCTCATCACTGAAGTTAAGCAGCAATGGGCTATGCTAGTATTTGGATGGTGACCACCTCAGTGCACTATTCGTGTCTATGATGGCTTTGCAGCTCACGCTAGTAAACCAAAACTCCTTTCAGCCTTGTTTTAATCGGTAACATCTCAACAGCAACAAAATTTTTACAAAAATAGTTATAACCTGATTATACAAAATTTCACTGTGTAGTCAGTTCATTAATTAGTTAACAAAATCCATGGATAACTTTAAAAACTTCATTCTGATGGATTTCTTAATGTAAAAAAAGAAAATCCAGCTAGGATTTCTACTTGTGCAGTCTTTCCCTGCAAATGTTCAATGTATATTAGTTTCCTTTGAATCTTATTGTTAGGAAATAAAGATCTCCATTTGGAGGCACTCTTTAAAAGTAAAGGAAAATAATCAAAGTTTGTGCCAATTTTGCATCACAAGAGATTAGCAGCCTTATTTAGCCACCTATGCCACAAATGTCACAAACAAAGATTGTGTCAAACGATGTTTACTCCCTCGCGACCAAAATAAAAGTGAGGCTTAACAGGGTTCTTCCGGTGTACGCGCATGCGCGGTCATGCGTATACATACTAGTACTGACAAGAATATTTATTTTAAAAATATTCTCGTTTGGTCGTCCATGTTTGCTCCCGCCAACACGTAAGCATTAGTGAGGATAAGGTAAAGGTATTTTACGCAATAAAAAATGTTTTTACAAGTCAAGGAAATTGAAGTGGGTGTGGGGGTTCCTCTATAAAAATTACACCGTCATCTTTTGCAATGATTTATCTCATCTTTTAGGTCTTTATTTATTTAGCAATTTATTCAACTTGGGTTTTAATGGATTGGGCACTTTAACATAAATGTCCAGTATTTTACCTTTTCCCAAGCTTTCCACTGTTTTCACTGGCAATCAGGTCCTTCAATTCATCCAACTGAAACTGGTAGTCTGTCGAACTGAAGTAAAATATCAATGTATTATTACACTGCCATTGAGATATTTGGATTTAACCAAGGCTCAGTATAAATAAAAGCTCACTTTGTGATGTAATTTGTATTTTTTTTAGCAAGTAGCTACTCACAGATACCACTAGTACAGGAGTGTACATAACATGCTAAACTCTATTAAAAATATTGTTACTCTATGCTAGATACCCACACTACAAGTGGAGAGCTAAAAATAGCATCAGAGATGCCCGTACCCCACAGCCTTGGGAAATATTTTCAACACCATGAGATACAGAAGCACTGTATCAGTACAAACTTCAGGATACTTTCAGAGCACTGTCAGTTATATAAAGGTCCAAACAATGTTTAAATGGAGAAATAATGTTTAAAAAAAAGATCATGCATATAAAGATGAAGTATTAAAACAAGATAATTCAATAACAAGATGACAGCACTAATCAGCAAACTAAAATTCAACCCTCTTTATCTACATCTGCAAGGCCCGAATTATGGTTTAGATGGTTTGAATATTACCATGCATACAGAAGTGGTAATACATTTAATGAATGCTTATGTGTGGTGTTGGAGCAAAATCTGTGGCTCACTTGATGAAATTCTATCTCTTACAATGGGAAGTTATGAAAGTAAAATTCTTAATAAATTCTAATATGACTTTAACAGTGCTTAATCTGCATCAAAAGAGAGAACCAAAGGTGCAACAAGATTTTATAGGTCAAGGTCACTACGACAAGGTCAAAGGTCAAATTAAGGTGACACCATGATAATACACACCTATAGCCCCTAACCAATGTCCCTAGCAAGTATCAACTTCCTCAACCTTACGGTTTCCAAGATATAGCCCGGACAAGATTTTATAGGTCAAGGTCACTACGCCAAGGTCAAAGGTCAAATCAAGGTCAGATCATGATGTTGCACAACTACATCCCCTAACCAATGTCCCTACCAAGTATCAACTTCCTACACCTTACGGTTTCCGAGATATAGCCCGGACAAGATTTTTGAACTCAAGGTCACTACGGCAAGGTCAAAGGTCAAATCCTGGTCAGATCATGACGTTGCACACCTACACATCCTAACCAATGTCCCTACCAAGTACCAACATCCTACACCTTATGGTTTCCGAGATATAGCCCGGACAACATTTTATAGGTCAAGGTCACTACGGCAAGGTCAAATCAAGGTCAGACCATGACATTGCACACCTACACCCCCTAACCAATATCCCTACCAAGTATCAACTTCCTACACCTTACAGTTTCTGAGATATAGCCCGGACAAGATTTATAGGTCAAGGTCACTACGGCAAGGTCAAAGGTCAAATCAAGGTCACACCATGACGTTGCACACCTACACCCCCTAACCAATGTCCCTGCCAAATATCAACTTCCTACACCTTACAGTTTCCGAGATATAGCCTGGACAAGATTTTATAGGTCAAGGTCACTACGGCAAGGTCAAAGGTCAAATCAAGGTCAGACCATGACGTTGCACACCTACACCCCCTAACCAATATCCCTACCAAGTATCAACTTCCTACACCTTACGGTTTCTGAGATATAGCCCAGACAAGATTTTATAGGTCAAGGTCACTACGCCAAGGTCAAAGGTCAAATCAAGGTCAGACCATGACGTTGCACAACTACACCCCCTAACCAATGTCCCTACCAAGTATCAACTTCCTACACCTTACGGTTTCCAAGATACAGCCCGGACAAGATTTTCAAACTCAAGGTCACTACGGCAAGGTCAAAGGTCAAATCAAGGTCAGACCATGACGTTGCACACCTACACCCCCTAACCAATGTCCCTACCAAGTATCAACTTCGTACACCTTACAGTTTCTGAGATACAGCCCGGACAAACTATTTCCCACCACCCGCCCACCCGCCCGCCCGCCCGCCCATCCGGACACCATGGGTGAAAACAGTACCCCGACAGCCCTTAAGGCCTGTGGGGTAAAAAGCAGAAGACCTACCAACCAGACCAGTGGTAGTGACTACGCTTAAATATTTTTGTAATATTTTATATCAAATGACTAGGTAGGCAATTTAAAATATAGTTCCTGAAAGATTTAGATACAGAATCTTTAGGAGTAAGGCCCAACTAGAGTAAGAAATCTAAAATTCGCCACATATCTGAAATTCGCCACATGTGAAAATACTAATAAAATAAATGAATTGTGGTGAGATTTGTTGACTGTATAGTAAATTAAAGCTTTTTGAACTGAAAAATACCGATTTTTGGACAAAAACATCATTTTCTTCATAAAATTAACTAAGGTTTTAGAGGTGGCGAATTTTAGATTCCTGGCGAATTTTAGATTTCTTACTCTATATACCTGAGTGTGTAGGCAATGATAGAGCTTGGTTCTTCATCATAGATAATCACAGGAATCTTCTCACAGGGTGGCAAAAGGTGATGTTCATCTACTGTGCTGAAAAACAGAATGCACACACAATTTCCTGCATTAAATTTCAAATATACTTAGGATTTTGGTTAATAATGGTTGTTGTAAATCCTAAAAATCCCATATCTACATTAGCCATTCAGTTGGATCTCTCCAACAAATAGCTATTGCCAGGAAATGGTAAGAAATTTTAATATTGCCACTGAGAGAGGGCATGGGGATGTTGGAGTTGGCCAGCCTTTACAGGTATGACAAAATAATCAAACTTCTGCACAATATTTGCATCAGGAGAAATCAAAGGGCTATTAGAGTCACCAAAATCACAAAAATGAAAAGAATTATCGCAAGTTACGAAAATAGAAAGGGATTTTCCTCACAAGGAAATTTTACAGATTTACTCTGATCTAATGAATTTCAACTCACAAAGGCATCTGTATTTGTACGGCTCCAGAGTTGTACAAGAGACTAGAGATGATCTGCTTCATGCCACCAGGCTTTTCCCGCGGTTTCTCAGAACTGACCTTGTCAGGATCACCATTGGACAATTTCTCACGAGATCGCTCCGCAGGAGTTTTGTCACTCAAAGCATCTTTACCAGGCACTTTATCGGACTCTGTGATGAATTCTGTAACAAAGGTCAGGGACTTACAGATTATACTACACTACGTGCAATTTTCCTTTCTGGGAAAAAAATTTAAAATGGTTGCAAATATAAAAAGAGCTGTCAACTCAGAAGTTTTATTTCTTAAAATTCCTTGCTGATGCAGGCAAGAAAGTTTTCATACAGTATGAATATTTTTACTTATGTTTAAACTTATGCTTATGTGCTGAAGAAAGTGATCAAATTCAGATTTATCTGCAATTCATCATTCGGTTGGAAAATTGCGAAATTGGAAGGACAGATTTGGTTACCAGGGGGGTTTTGCTAGTAGCACAGTTTACGTTTCATTGTAAAATTAGTACCAGAAATATTGAGGTGGTTATTACACCCAACTGTGTTTTGTCTAAAGTAAAATAGCAAGGCAACAGAAGAGATAGGAGAGTCTCATATGACTGAATTTTATCCAAAGCAAACTTTGGTCTACATTTAGATGGTAGCACTAGTAGCCAGTTGATTATATGCACTATACACAACCGACAAACAACCCACCTGTTTTGGGTTTTGATTCACTTTTTGCTGGTATCAGTAAGCCTTTGTCACCTTCAGAGGATTCCACAACCAAGTCTGGACTGGGACGACCTACAAAGGAAAAGTGTGTGCTAATATGAACAGCATCTGTAGTGCTAAAGACTCTTTCTATCCTCTTACTATTATGGTATTGCTTTGTGTAGCTTTCAAACACATAATACAGGTTACAACGGACAGCTATTTTCAAGGGAAGATTATCCCTCAAGAACAAAAGTCCTTTCTAATATTTATTGCTGTTGGTACATAATTTCTCGGACTCTTTTCCTAAAATGAAACAATACCTGGCTCATACATCAAGTTAATCTCAACTATACTTAACTAGGACTTGACCATGAGTAGGACCTCTAATCAGGTCTCTTGACCTTTGGTAACATTTTCACAGCTATGGCATTTTTGGGTCAAAGTTCGCCCTGGTTTGGCAACTGCTTCAGCAAAGGAAAAGATGAAATGTTGAAACACTTGCTTTTTATGTTGAAATGTACCTGTTTTAATTGCCATGGTATCTGACCCTGCTTTGCTTCCTGTGTAAGTCACACTGATGGAAGGCAATGTGGACGAGCTTTTAGGAGATCCAAAGTGGGCTGGATTAATATCTTCCAATCTGTCCCTTACGGGGGCCAAGGTCACTACAACTGTAAGGAGAAACAATAATTTATAAATTAGTATTTGACAAACAGTGGGTGGAGCTTATTTCCACCAACCTGTCTCCTACTGAGCCCAAGGTCACTGTAAAGTGCAAATGAAAATTATTTACTTATAAATGCTAAGAGTGTTAGATAAAAAATGCATGGACAGAATATGTGCAAAGAAAATGATAGAATGGCTATTGTTTACCAGCATTTATTGTGACTAGTGATCTATACTGCACTATTTTGTCTCTCACTGGGACAAAGGTCACTACTACTGAAAGTCTTTTTTGTCAGTTAAATGATGGAATGAGCAGCATTCATTAAGAAGGATTAAGCTGAACTAAAAATCAGATTAAAGCTTACAGAAGCTAAGTTTTGATGAATTGCAGCAAATTCAACTATATTTAATCCAAATTTTAATCCATTTTGATGGGTGGATTAAAGTTAATCCAAAAAATAAACTAGGGTGAAGTGGTTGGCATTTTGCCAACCACAGAGTCGAATCTTAGGACAGCAGTGGGTGTTGAAATCTATAAACTTGGTATTATCGCCCACAACACAGAGTGAGGTACGGTGACAGTAAAATATTGCTGGATTATATATATTTCTAAAATATTGTTAGAAACACCATTGTAGCCTCACGTTTTCAGCACTCTGTGGGTGTACATCTACCAGCATTTGATATTTTATTTGTTTTAAATATTGCGAGAAGACAGAGTGAGGTGCGGTGACAGTAAAATATTGCTGGATTATATATTTGTAAAATGTTCTTAGAAACCCCATCGTAGCCTCACGTTTTCAGCACTCTGTGGGTGTACAACTACCAGCATTTGATATTTTATTTGTTTTAAATATTGCGAGAAGACAGAGTGAGGTGCGGTGACAGTAAAATATTGCTGGATTATATATTTGTAAAATGTTGTTAGAAACCCCATCGTAGCCTCACGTTTTCATCACTCTGTGGGTGTACAACTACCAGCATTTGATATTTTATTTGTTTTAAATATTGCGAGAAGACAGAGTGAGGTGGTGACAGTAAAATATTCCTGGATTATATACTAGTATTTGTAAAATATTGTTGGAAACACCATCGTGAATTATAACTTCTAGGACATACAAAAGCGCCTTCTAGTGGTTGAATGTAGAACTACGGAGTTTGAATATTTTCATTGTCTCTGCCAGAGGTGTCCTCGATTTTGATTGGCTGAATGACAAATGTGTAGTACTACCGTGACGTCACTTCATTCATTAATTTATTTGCGGTTTATTTGTTTGACAAATAATTGAGTACACGTAGATGGGCAGACAGCAATTTTACATTAACAGTGACTGCGTGATAAACCCTGCAGACGAATAAATTAATTGGGGTTTAAGGTCTAGAAACCAGCAGACGAAACCGTTAAAAAAGACTCGTTCGAGTAGACCATTACAATTTGAAAAATTTTGTTGTAATTTTAATTTTTATTAGATAAATACTTACCATTTCCTGACCATTGCTATATGTTGGTGCCATCCAACTCACTGGCCAACGTTGAGAAACGTTTTAAGAAACCTTAAGAGGCCAGTGAGTGAGTGTGAACTAGCATGTCCCCCTAGTGGTCATGTGACCACGCTAGTAAACAACCTTCATTATTTTTGTTGCAGAAAATACTCCCCTAGTACTGAATCTGCGGGGAGGAAGGGGGGGACTATCCTAGTCAGGAAATGGTAAGTATTTATCTAATAAAAATTAAAATTACAACAAAATTTTTCAATTTTATTGCGAAAAATACACTTACCATTTCCTGACCATTGCTGAATGCAGCCTTCATGGAAGGAGGGCAGTACTAGAATTTAAAGACCCAGTACACCACTCTGCACAGCTATCCTACACAGCACAAACCTATAGGCCTTCAGATCCAAACTAACCTCCCAGATGAGGCAGTGGAACTGTTGAGTACTACAAAACAACACAGCCTTGTTGTTGTTGTTGTTGCTGTTGTAGGAAGGAAGTAATCATAACAGAGACTCACTACCTAGCCTACAACTAAAACATTATGAGAAGTTTACATTGAAATTTACATGCATACCACAACATATAAACTTCCAACAATCACCACATACCATACAGATCCCCTAAATCATAGTATGTAGTTGAAGTTCTCACAAACTGACAGTCATTGTCACAGTTGAATGCTGTATCTAGACAAACATCCAACCCCCACACAGGTGACACAAATATTGGAAGTGTCATCAGCATATTGTGTTATTCCAAGCCTGAATGAAGTCAACAATTCTGCCTAATATAAAGACAGATAGTATGACAGACATACAGATGCAAATGCATACTAAAGTATCGAAATAGGTATCACACATATACTTATAAGATAACAAAACTGTAGGACACCATATCAAAGTCTGACCACAGGCAAACCAAGCAGGTGAGACTGAAAATTGGTGAAAAAGTTATGGTTTCCAGTAACAGGCATCTGAAAATTCATATACAGAAACCCTATACTAAAACCTAAAGATTCTTGCTTTGACTCGCTGCTGTTGAGTCAGAATTTGACTTTTCCTCAGTCAAAAAGCTAGTCTGCCTACAGCAAGATAAGATAGTTGACCTGAAAATATCTGCTGTAAAGCCTTCCTAACTAGGCACAGACAAGACACAAAATTCCTCATTGAATCCTTTGTCCCAAGTAAAAGTATTTCAAAACCTCACAAGACAAAGAGATCTATCTTGAGTAAAACTGCTGTCCCAGAGATTGAGAGCTGGCATATCGACCGGCTTAACTGAAGTAGGCCCATCCGAAGCCAACTGAATCTTGGCTAATAAATGGCCAGAGCCACTTGTGAGCAATACTCATTCAAAGTAAGGGAAGACAAAGCTAACGAGAATACCCTTCTTCCTTTGCCTAATGCCAAAGTCAAAAGAAAGACCGTCTTGAAAGTTAATAACCTCCAAGAAATCTTCCCCAAAGGCTCAAAAGGCTGTCCGGTGAGACCAAACAAGACCAGAGACAAGAGGTAAAGAAGGCTTAACCTATTGGCTACTGGATTGTCTCTATAGAAATATGTCAACAATCTATACTAGAGACTTATTCCCCTTCAAGGAAAGCATTCTACCATTGTTATTCTGTAACCAGCAATAGTTGATGGCTTAAGATTCCTTTCCTTAAAGGAATAATTAAGGAAATTTGCTACACCAAGAAAAGTAGAATCTGAGAAGTTCACCACAAAGAAGCCTCAGATGTGCATAGATTTACCAGGTCCCACAACCAAGAACATCCACCATGACCATCATGATTCAATCATGATGAATCTGCACCTGAAGGTGGTCATCTTCTAAATCACCTGAAGAATCCTTGGCTATCCTGGTGCAATCATGATGATCATCTTGAGTCACCTGAGGAATGAGAACCACTGGAACAAACACAAAGCCGTCCAGATCCTCCCAAGAAAAGAGTAATGCACCTGTTCCCCAAGCCCCACAGTCTAAGAAAGGAAACACATACACTGGAAGCTTAAGATTCAGGTTGTTGGATGCCAATGGCATAATGATTGAACTCACCAGCAAGGGAAGCCTTAAAAGGAACCTTTGTGGAAACAGATCCACCAGATCCCAAAAATAAGACATCCCTAGCCACTCTGATGCAATCCAGATGATTATGCACCTAAATCTTGGAGTAGCCCTTCTAAATAGCTACAAAAAGAATTTTCTTGCCTTTCCTGAGATCTTTGACTTATCAAGATAACCTCTCAAGGCTCTCACTGGACAAAGAAACCTATCTTGCACCAAAGCATGATCTAAAGAAGGTTCCAAAGCAGGAATGACTACAGGTTGAAAATCAAAGGAGCCTTAGAAGCCAAATGATTCACCTGCATCACCTGAAGAATCAAGGTCACAGGACCAAACAAACTGTCCAGTCCAACCCAAGAAAAGTTGAAAAAGACAAGCTTGTGGTTCAAACTAGTTGCAAAAACCCATCATTGGTGATTGTAATCAAAGACAGATTTGATTGAACACCTGAATCAGAATCGAAGATTCAAAAGTCATCCAAAACACATTCAATTTGAATCATCTTGACTCTCATGAACAAAGAATTTGTTGTAATATTTGTATACCCTGGGAAGTGACATGCCTGAATCTGAACCCATGGCATTCGTCCAAGGAATGATTCTTCAGATAAGGAAACACATTCCTGAAAGTGGGTACCTCCCTACCTGTTCAGATAGGAAACCACTGAAGAAAAATCTGGGGAAATCAACAGATTCAGAATCCGAATCAGACCTCCAAATGATTCTAAAGGTAGTAGCCCTGTTAATGTGGAGTCTTGACCCCTCATGATACAACAGACCACTGGCTGTTTGATGCCATAATTGTGCATCCCAACCCTTAAAGAAAGCATCTAATAACAGAAGGAGATTGTGCTCCTTCTGATGAAGTAAAGGGAGCTCCTGCAAACTGAAGATGATCCCTAAGAACCTGAGAACAGAAAACTGGTACATTATCTGTGTATAATGTGTGGTATCTGTGGTACATTAGCAGATAAACAAATGACCCAATGGCACTGTTTTGTCCTATGAAGCCATACCGCCACCAAAGAAATGGCTTCCTTAGAAACCATTAGCCGGAGAAAAAGCTTGTATGAGTAAAGATGTACCCTAAGGTGGAATCTGCAATCCCAACTAAAAATCCTGGTGCTTTAGACAAGATGTTTTTTTTTTTTTTTTTTTTTTTAATGTATATAAGCTGGTGAACACCCAATGCCTTCTACTGCAGCCATCAGGTTCACTATCCGTTGATACAATAGTAAAGTCGAAAATAAACCATTTCCAAGAGCAAAGCAATGAAATGGTCTATATACTGGTAAAGCATGATGCGTTCTTATAGATCACACAACCTCACCATGGACTAACATAGCAAACAGGCAGTGAACCGGTGTGAACTGTCATCAACAGGGAAGTGAAGATAACAATTCGCGTGAATCTGGCTATGGAAGAACGCAACTATACTGTAAGGAAACGCGTTAACACACCCATTCACTTACAAGTAACAACTCGCGAAAAACCCAACAATATGAAAATAAGGTACTTAATTAGGCTTATTTACCTCAACTGTTAGTGGTAGCCATCTCTTCCCAGCTTATCACAACCGATAAAGTGTAAAATTGTAGCGATATCACCATCTCACTGGTGTTATCGCCCTTTTGTCGATCATTCCATACACAGCTTTATGCATACTGATGTCTCCCGCATTTTATTCATTTATTCTTAACACCCATGTCCACAAAATGCTTTAGGAACATGAATAAGCAATCCCTCATGGTACTGTTGCCTCTGTGAAAGGTAAAGTATGGTTGAAGATTATCCTCTTACTATGTTGAGATGTAAGGTGTAGTATACCTGCACTAGTGGACAAACACTACTCCTAAAGATTACTCCTAACCCCTCTAAATCTTCAGAGGAGAGTTTTGTAACAGAGTTGAAGGATTAAATATCATAATGGGAAGAAAAGTGCCCTGGGCACTAATCCCCTTTCTAGCCATGTGTAGGAGTTTGCTCCTTCCCAGACAGAAGAAACACTATACACCTAAGATCACAAAATGAAGTTTTCCTGGACATCTGACCAAAAGTTCAGCAGGAGAAAACCTCATTAAGAGTGAAAAATGCAATTTTTCATTCTACCAAACTCATCTAAGAGATAAGATAGAGAAAAGTACGACTTGTAACACTCTTGTTGAATAACAAGTTGGAGAACTGATCCCAGCACTGCCCAACAAAAAATTCCTGATCACTGAGGACTGTAATTGCAAAAACTCTGCACACAGCCCAATGCAAAAAATAAACTCTGTGAGCTCCTGTTAATCCTTAGCTCCTTGAAGACGTCCTGCCAAAGGTCCTGCTAGGCCACTTCAAAAAATTAGCCAGGCCTTAACATGCTCTCTGTAGCAGAAACCAGAGAACCTGTACCCTGAATAATAAATTGACAATGGTTACAAGTTCATATGTACCGGTGACGGTTTCAGACCAGCTGAAAAACCGGTAAAAAATCACAGAAACAAAAGCCAATTACTGAGATGAATCACAGCTCCGGGAAACTGACAAACCGATTTCTGACCTTTTGGGAGGTCTGGAAACTCGATTGTCTTCGGATGACGTCATGCAGGTATTTTCCTCCGTGAAAAGTTCCGACTGAACCTCACCGGAGGAAATGAATGGTGAAAAAGATCAAATCTGCATCCGGAACTTGCCCACGATGTAGTATCCAAGAAAAACAATGATGTCTGCCACCACGGGGAATTCCAACCGGTGACCTATTCAGTAGAGCATGATGTGGTGAGATCTTTGCTACCAAACGCCTGGCTATCCGAACCCGACGTGTGATAAGCTTTGTGACAATCGAATTGTCTCCATCGTTTCCTTTGTCGCCTAGCAACATGTAAACTGTCCCTGTCGGAGCTAGTATGACTGCCGACAGTTTCAGTGTTAATAAAAGAAGTAAATCTTCAAAATTGCATAAAAAGGAACTCCCATATGATGGAATACGCGAGTTATGAAGAAAAAACAGGCATTCTGAGTAGCAGAAGATCTTCATCCAGCGACAAACTTCCCTGTCGCCATTTTACAAAAAGTGGTAAACAATCCATGAAGAAATGTCTACAAAAGCACTTTTCCTCTGTGCTTTTCCTCTTAATTCGTCCTGAGAAGACATTGTCAACACAGATGCCTTACCACAGAACTAAAATTCCCACAAAAACTCCAAAAACTTTATAAAAAACCAAATTAAAATAACACATCCACACTCTAGGATGGCCAACAAAAATAATGAAGGTTGTTTACTAGCGTGGTCACATGACCACTAGGGGGACATGCTAGTTCACACTCACTCACTGGCCTCTTAAGGTTTCTTAAAACGTTTCTCAACGTTGGCCAGTGAGTTGGATGGCACCAACATATAGCAATGGTCAGGAAATGGTAAGTGTATTTTTCGCAATAAAAAGCAAAAACAATAGTTTCTAGGACATACGGGTCCTTGGAGAAAGCCAGACGTAGTGCTAGACAAGCTTTTTACTTTATAAAATATAACTGAATAAAAGCATTAAAAATCTTCAAAATGGCAGAGTGTATAGTATAGACCTTAATGTACCGATATGTGAAGAAATATTATGCAGAATTTGATATTTAAGGGCTTAAACGGCCATTTTAAAATCGCGGCCGCAACTCAGTACATAACTCGAATCAAAGATTCGACTAATAAAAAATAAAATAGAGCTTAACGTCTCTCTGAATAGAATTCACTGAGATGTTAACGATTAAGGGTAGTATTTACTGAATACTAACCTTAACCTTCATCCAATTTTTGGATTAACTAAGACAAATATTTAGCTAATCTTTTGCTAATCCATTTTGTGAATACAGACCCTGTTGTTCATCAAGCTGTCTCAACAGGCCTATGTACACATATATGCTCTGTATCAACTGTACATAATGGAGAAAAATTCAAAATCGGTGAAAATTTAAGGACGTTCTGCCCGTATTAGTTAACTGGAGCTCTATGGTATTTGCTAACAATATCACCTGATCTGATTAATGTTCGGTAATTCTTAAGATATAAAAAATTATTTCACGTCAACCCATGTTAATCCTATATATTATTCCACCGTCATATTTCTCATTGGTGTCATGGCTACTACAACTGCAATGAAAAACTACATTGTTTTGTTACAGAACATTATGGCCTATAACTAAGATAAAAAAAATATATATATATATGTATATATTTATTAATATTGTCACATATTGGAATTGACTACAGCTAATCCATCTCTCTCTCTCTCTCTCGTATTGGAGCCTAGATCAATACAACTTTAAGAAAAACTATCATTTAAACAGTATTTGAGAAAATGTGGGTGGACTTTATTTCCACCAATTGGACTGGGATTTGGTCTGTCAATCTCTCTGTAACTGGAGTCAAAGTCATTACAACTGTTGGATGGTAGTCATGATTTAGGAATGGGACAGTGGCTTTTTAAATTGCATTTCTGGCATTCAACAGAAAATGGACTTGATCAAAACAAAACAGGTTTATCAAAAATCACTACAAAACTTTAAAATTTCCAAAATGAAAAAAAATACTGGACATACTGTGAGAATTTCTTCAGATTTATTGTATTTCATGTTTTCCAAATCTATTATGCACTGACAACTGACATGTCAGAATTAATATGTTGTTTATGTATTTCAGTAAGATCTTGATTGAGTAACCCCGGTAACACCGTCTCATTCCAAATGGTGACAATATAGCTAAGTGACAATGGAAATAAACTTCATAGATTTTGGAATTCTCAATTGCACATTCCCAGTTTTCTGCCAATTGCTGACACTGATTTTTTATAGAAATTATATTATTGCCGCACAAGGCTCGTTTTTACTTTACCGGTCCAAGATTTGGGCAATAATATAAATCCACGTTTTTAGCAATTCCATCCTTTTTATTTTATTGTAATACACAGGAATACTATTTATGGGGGTTGGGGGCTTGCCCCCATTTATAACTCTGTACATTTAATTTCATATTTCCTTGACAATTTCCTGTAATTATCAAATATGGAGGATTCTGTACTAGTAAAGTAAAATTGCCCCAACCCCCAACCCCCAACACACACACACAAAAAAAGAAATTAGAAAGAATAATGGAGTAAAATTATTTTTGCTAAATTTACCTTACGCATCATTCAATGCATATTTTATTTGCAAAAAAACACAATCACACATAAAACAAGTACTAACAAGGATTTTCTGTTTAAGTTGTGCCAACTTACAGCTGTTAAAAATGCATGAATATTTAAAATAACATAATTTTTAAGCTTCATCAAAAACAAAGATTCATAAAAACGGCAACATAATTATTCTTAAGTTAATTTATGAATGAACTTTACAATCACTTATCTAAAAAACATGAATATTTATTTTGTTCCAGATTGTTACTGACAACAAGGACCAAGGACGCATCTGTGACCACAGCATGTAGTGTCAAAGTATACAGTAATGGATAAATGTAGTTCATGAATATATTCCATATATCTTTATATGATATACATAAATGACATAGGTAGATGCATTTATGTAAAGATAAGAAATAAATGCAATAATATTATTCAACACTAATCAATAAAATACAGTATAATAAAGTTCACGTTTACCTAATATCTCTTCCCCAAAAATTGACAGCAAATTTTATTTCTCCAGGTTGTTGGGAGGAAACAGTAGTTAAACCCACAGTCCTAATATCTGCTTTCAAACTGTCAATGTGAAGACTGGGCATGTGGTTAATTAAGTACTCAAGTGCACTTTCACCATTACTCTTCTCTTTAAAAATTACCCCTTTCACATAAAATAATAATAATAATAGAAGCATTTATAAAGCGCAAAATTGAGGAACATCCTCTAATGCACTGGAAACCAAAAAGGGACAATCATTAAACATAGTCAGAATTTATACCCTACTTCAAGTCTCACAAGTGTGTTTCATGACCTGACCCCCAAGTGTGTACTCTGGTTCATGGTGCTGTACATTTGTGAAACATGTTGAAAAACCTTTAAGAATGAGCACTAGTGCAACAAGAGTCCACGACCCATTTTTCCAGTCATAAGTGGCCAATGACTTATCTAGATGCTGTCATGACTTATTTTTAGAGTGCTATGACATATATATACATGGTACTATGACTAAAACTTGTCTGCTCTCAAGCAGTATTGCAAAAAAAGAGTCATTAAGAGCCAGGTCTAGGCGTCTAGCGAAGCTCGTGCTTATAGAGATCACTTTTTTCCCTTTTTCTCTGGACTTTCATGAATTGTAGCATAGTGCGATTAGAATCTGTCTTCTCACTGAACAGGTTACGTTAGTGCTGGGATGGATGACTGCTTCGGTACAATACTTGTGTATCTGATGGTTTGTGACTCATGCTAGTAGACTGAAACCCCTTTCGGTCTTGTTTTTTTTTCTGTCTCAGGACTTTCACGAGAACTGGCATAGTGAGGTGAGTACACATCTCTTCACTGAAGTTAAGCAGTAGTGGGCTACATTAGTACTTGGTTGTGTGACCATTTCATTGCACTATTTGTGTCTGATGGCTTTGCAGCTCACAGTAGTACACCAAAACCATGAGCATTAGAAAAAGGCTGTCATATAGGCTGAGGCAGCAGTGAATATGAAAACCTCAATCTTTAACTTGCAATCTCTCCGTCATTTCTGTATGGGTTTTTATGCAACAAAAGTGAGAAGAAGGGCTGTAAAAACACCTTTCCAATGATATATAATATATATTATTAGGTTACATAATTGCCGAAATATTATTGTACAATCTGCACTTGGTGAATAATACAAATATAGATATCACAGGAAACTCTGTACATGTAGAACCTCTAGTATTCACAGCGTTCAGTTCTAGTTATACTGCTTATGCATAACTCCAACTATTTACAGCAGAATCTGAATAACTAAAATGTCAAATAGCCACATTATTCATTAATTTTTCTGGTCATGGCCAACATTCAAACTCAACAGCAGACTCTGTCATATTACATCATCAAATATGCAAAGCATTTAGTTCTGCTTAAGCCTAACTTTTACTTATACTTTTACCTACAAAAATTGATAATATAATCATTCTAGATAAGCCAAACCAGTTTCCAGAGGCTCTGAACTGAGCAAAACTGGGTGTTTCATTCTTGTGTTGTTCTTATAGATGATCACAAGTTAGATGATATGGGTCATGATTTTAAAAGAAGAAATTACAGCACAATATATATGAAAGTGTGAAAATGCCATGTTTGCTTCAAATAAATTAACTTTGTGAGATATATAGGGCAAAAATCTTGGGACATTATCAAGAACTGGCTTCTTGTTCATCTGTACCAAAAGTGAAAGGCCAGTATTCTTGTCACAAGAGTAACAAAACAAAAGCATTTTATGATGTCAGGACATCAAACCAAAACACAGAATGTTACTTTTCATCTCCAAGAATAAAAAAACTACAACATTTTATGATGTCAGATCAACAAAACTAGTTTTATTGTTGCCTTCGCTTGCCTTGCACAGGCTTTACTAAAACAGAGTCTCCTGCTGTTTATAAAATATGATGCGTATATATAAATACACTGAATAGATAATATTCTAAGTGACTAAATGTACAGTTGTACATGGTATAATTACTTTAATACCTTTCACCGTGGCAGACAATTTCACAATTGTCGGGCCCCTACATATAGGGCATTTGGCATCGTTTTCGTAGAAACAGATACGGCAAATGTCATGTTCACATTTTAACCTCATTATTTTTGACACCCCTTTGTTACTATGACGATTACACTTGGCGCAGGTCAATTTTTCTGAAAACAGTAATTTATTATTATTAAGAAAATTAATTCACCTAAGAAGCCCAACTACTTAAGTAATCGTAATGTAGTTATATCCCAACTGAGCATAGATTTTCCATCACGGAAAGCATGAACTATCATTAATACTCTGTACTTTAGCTTGCTTGCTTTTTTTTAGTGGGGGAATATAAATTTAAGGTATGTATTTTGGTAGTCATTAATAACATAGCTTTTCAACATTAAGACAAACTCCTTCTTCAGTAGAATAACTTTTAATATTAATTTTTTATAATACAAATATTTATGGAATAGTCTGACCTTATTACAAATTCAGTGGTGTAGTGGGAAACACACTCACCTCCCACCTCTGAGGTATGTGGTTTGAACCCTGGACCCAACCCTATGTGGGAAAGTTGGTAGCTGTTTACCTATACATGGCAGTTTATAGTACTGCATCTTGACGAACTAGTACTGGTTTCCTCTGCCCTTAAAACTACCTATTGTGATATAACCTATACACTTTGTTGAAAGTGATGTTAAACCCAATTATTATACCTCAAGTGAGTTTCCGCCAATCAGATTGCAGTATTTGTGGAAAATATGACGTGATATTGCCCGTTTTGAACAGAAAAAAATCACTCAGATGCCCTTTTCATCTCGAAATGTAAACAACGTACATAGATGGTGTTTACTTAATACGTCATTGTCACATGATATGAAGACGTTATTCAGCATCTGAGAATAACAAGTGGGGGGGGGGGGGGGGGGGAGTGGTATTGATTTTCCTCATTATCTTTGTAGGACTGGGTAGTGTATTAGTTTGTGACATCACATTGTATTAAAAGAGCCTTTTGTCAAACATTCTACTTTCTTCTCTACTTTTATAATGCCTAATCTCTGCAAACTGCAAAGGCAGGCTCTTGCACTTTTATATACAAATACTGCTAAATAAAGAAGATAAAAAAGAAATACTTTTTGTATAATAAACAGAATAAAACACTTCTTTCAGGGCAATATTGTGATTTATGCAGCCCTTGGCCAAGTGATATTGCCCTCAGGCTTCATAAATCATGATATTGCCAAGAAAGAAGTGTTTTATTCCGTAAATGAAAATATGAATATTTAAACTTCCTCTCGCTAAATAAATTGTCAAAAAAAACAAAAACTGAACTAACCTTGTTCATCTTCTTCATCACCAATGCTAAATGTAGGTGTATCCATGGTAACCCCATCTTCCTTGGTTACCACAATATTCACAGGTGTTCCATTACTACTCCCTGTTGGAGAGTCATTCTTTGTGTCACCCAGTGTCAGTGAGCGTTTATTGAGAAGGCTCGGACTGGACTGAATCTTGGAATTAGTCTGAGGGGGTGTGGCCTTACTGCCACTGGAAGTTTGACTGACAGGTGAAGATTCACTGGTATCCAAGGAGACAGTACTGGCCTTTGATTGTTTCAGCTGTCCTGACTGATTCTTGCTTTTCTTACTGATAAGTTCAAGGTCTTGGAACCTTAAAAGGATAAAGATAAACCGAATGTTTTTGAAAATTAAAGATAATTAAAAACAATGGAATCAAAAAGAAAAAGCTACATAAAATAGTACTTACAAACCTAAAGGTCACTGTAGTCAATTTATCATTGGGTATTTAAGGCAACCTTATGGTAAAATATATCTATCAAATCATTTGTAATTGATTCATATTGAACTGATATTTGAAGTTTAAGGTCACTTTAAACTAGGTGTTTTCAGAGGGTGTTAGTACAAATTACAATGGCATGCCCACATATGAATAAAATCAAGTAGTACCATTTTCATATCAGGCCTTCATGTGGTAAACTTAAGTTTGTTTGTTTTTTTTGTTTTTTTTTATTTATTTATAGACATAAAATACAATACTTTTACAATGACCTACAGTATTACCCACAATATCCTCAAACGGGAATAACAATACAAACCATATATGACATAGACAAATGTAAACATACATGTAAACAAATGTAGACAAATACTTAAAACAAACATGTAGACAAAACGAAACAAAACAAAGCCAAGACAAACCTACAATTATGTGAACCTGTGTGTATTTTTTTAAATTACTAGTTTATTGGAGTTTATACATAATCTGTCCTAATCCTTGTTTGAATTTGTAAACTTAAGTTGCTACAAGGTACACATTCTTATGAGTTTAAAGCCACTACAAAGTGGATGCCATCCCAAGAACTGTGTACATTTACATACCAAATTTAGACTGAAATTCACCATCTAGTTTCTGGAATATTAACCATGAGCATGGTACCCTTAAAATGGCTATTATTATGTTAGCTTTGAGACTTTAAAGATGCCATAGAGTGGATATTTTTCATGGTTCTAGCACACCACACAAAAATAGAAATAAACTCCACTGAGTAGTACATGTAATTCAGTATCTCTGGTTTTCTTTGAGACTTTAACATTATCATTAAGTGGAGATCTTACTGGGACTAATTATATTCATAAACTAGACCTAGCGCATCGGAGAACCGATGCAAATTGTATCCACCGTAAAGGCAATGCACCAAAACCTCTAGCACCAATAATAAGCGAGTTATAAGCAGTTTTAAGTTTGGCTGTCCTCATTTGACCTTTAAGGAGGGGCCCAAGGTCAAATCCAACCACATCAGAAGATTCCCAGCGCATGATTTCCTATATGTTGGTTTACCATCCCAAACATCTAGGACCAATAATAAGCGAGTTATAAGCACTTTTAAGTTTGGCTGTCCTCATTTGACCTTCAAGGAGGGGCCCAAGGTCAAATCCGACCACACCAGAAGATTCCCAGCCCATGATTTTCTATATGTTGGTTTACCATCCCAAACCTCTAGGACCAATAATAAGCGAGTTATAGGCACTTTTATCTTTGGCTATCCTCATTTGACCTTGAAGGAGGGGCCCAAGGTCAAATCCGACCACACCAGAAGATTCCCAGCCCATGATTTTCTATATGCTGGTTTACCATCCCAAACCTCTAGGACCAATAATAAGCGAGTTATAGGCACTTTTAAGTTTGGCTGTCCTCACTTGACCTTGAAGGAGGGGCCCAAGGTCAAATCCGACCATGCCAGAAGATTCCCTGCCCATGATTTCCTGTATGCTGGTTTACCATGCCAAACCTCTAGGACCAATAATAAGCGACTTATAAGCACTTTTAAGTTTGGCTGTCCTCGTTTGACCTTAAAGGAGGGGCCCAAGGCCAAATCCGACCACGCCAGAAGATTCCCAGCCCATGATTTCCTGTATGTTGGTTTACCACCCAAACCTCTAAGTCCAATAATAAGCAAGTTATAAGCACTTTTAAGTTTGGCTGTCCTCACTTGACCTTGAAGGAGGGGCCCAAGGTCAAATCCGACCATGCCAGAAGATTCCCTGCCCATGATTTCCTGTATGTTGGTTTACCATTCCAAAACACTGGGATCAATAATAAGCCAGTTATAAGCACTTTTAAGTTTGGCTATCCTCGTTTGACCTCGAAGGAGGGGCCCAAGGTCAAATCCGACCACGCCAGAATGATTCCCAGCCCATGATTTCCTATAGGTTGGTTTACCATCCCAAACCTCTAAAACCAATAATAAGCGAGTTATAAGCACTTTTAAGTTTGGCTGTCCTCATTTGACCTTGATGGAGGGGCCCAAGGTCAAATACGACCACACCAGACACCACACCAAACCTCTAGCACCAATAATAAGCAAGTTATAAGCATTTTTACCTTTGGCTATCCTCATTTGGCCTTCAAGGAGGGGCCCAAGGTCAAATCCGACCACACCAGAAGATTCCCAGCTATGATTTTCTATATGCTGGTTTACCATCCCAAACATCTAGGACCAATAATAAGCGAGTTATAAGCACTTTTAAGTTTGGCTGTCCTCGTTTGACCTTTTATGAGGGGCCCAAGGTCAAATCCAACCACACCAGAAGATTCCCAGCCCATGATTTTCTATATGTTGGTTTACCATCCCAAACCTCTAGGACCAATAATAAGTGAGTTATAGGCACTTTTACCTTTGGCTATCCTCGTTTGACCTTGAAGGAGGGGCCCAAGGTCAAATCCGACCACACCAGAAGATTCCCTGCCCATGATTTTCTATATGTTGGTTTACCATCCCAAACCTCTAGGACCAATAATAAGTGAGTTATAGGCACTTTTACCTTTGGCTATCCTCGTTTGACCTTGAAGGAGGGGCCCAAGGTCAAATCCGACCACACCAGAAAATTCCCAGCCCATGATTTCCTATATGCTGGTTTACCATCCCAAACCTCTAGGACCAATAATAAGTGACTTATAAGCACTTTTAAGTTTGGCTGTCCTCGTTTGACCTTGAAGGAGGGGCCCAAGGTCAAATCCGACCACGCCAGAAGATTCCCAGCCCATGATTTCCTATATGTTGGTTTACCATCCCAAACCTCTAGGACCAATAATAAGCAAGTTATAAGCACTTTTAAGTTTGGCTGTCCTCATTTGACCTTGAAGGAGGGGCCCAAGGTCAAATCTGACCACACCAGAAGATTCCCAGCCCATGATTTCCTATATGTTGGTTTACCATCCCAAACCTCAAGCGAGTTATAAACACTTTTAAGTTTGGCTATCCTCGTTTGACCTTGAAGGAGGGGTCCAAGGTCAAATCTGACCACACCAGAAGATTCCCACCCCATGATTTCCTATAGGTTGGTTTACTATCCCAAACCTCTACGACCAATAATAAGCAAGTTATAAGCACTTTTAAGTTTGGCTGTCCTCATTTGACCTTGAAGGAGGGGCCCAAGGTCAAATCTGACCACACCAGAAAATTCCCAGCCCATGATTTCCTATATGTTGGTTTACCATCCCAAACCTCAAGCGAGTTATAAACACTTTTAAGTTTGGCTATCCTCGTTTGACCTTGAAGGAGGGGTCCAAGGTCAAATCTGACCACATCAGAAGATTTGCAGCACATGATTTCCTATAGGTTGGCTTCACATTGCAAACCTCTAGGACCAATAATAAGGGAGATATAGGCACTTTTAAAGTCCGCTATGTGGGTTACTTCGGCACTCCGTGGATGACCTTGAGTTAGGAGCTTCAAGGTCAAATGTGTGCAAGGTTGTAGAGGACATGTATATGTGTCATACATATCACCTATGAAGAGATTCAACCTTCTACCTAGTATGAGGAACAGCCAGTAGAAAAATTTAGATTATTTTCAAAGAAATGCCCGTGGCGGCCATCTTATTTTTCAGAATGAGGCTATTTTTCTTCCCAGAGAAGCTTACCCCCCAATGAAGATATCCTGCAAATTTGGTGAACCTAGCTGCTGTTGTTTTCCTCTTAGAGCGTTAATGCTGAAAATCTCTCTACGCGCGGCGGCGGCGGCGTAGCGAACGCTAAACCAAAGTATCCACCGGATGCTTCCGGTGGATACAACTATATAAATGAAATCCACCAAGTAGGATTTAATGCAATATTAGCCACTAGTGCAATAACATTACAGTCACTACAGATTATGATACATTTGGGACATGAAGGTTACCATAAAGTAGCCATCTTTTATTCACATTCCATATAAAAATAAAATCCACAATATAGCTTTGGAGCAATTGTTTAAATAAGATAAGATGACAAAATCATTCACACACAAAGGCTGCATTTTACAATCACCTGCAAGTTGGATGTAGTCAAATACATTGGGAAATTCCATAACTCCATGTGGATATAAAACCTACGGAAGCTATGCCTCTGACAAAAACTCCCCTTTGATACCAAACCTGTCTTGCATAAACTAATTGTGAGGTTCTTGACTGTTAATTGCCACACACACCTGTCATTCCATATGATGACAGCCTTGGCAATCTGCCTTTTGATCTCTAACACCAAATCTTTGATCACAAACACCAAACTTTGTTGGACATCGGTAGATTTTTCTTGAGACAAGTCATCCAACATGGTCGACAGGGCTTCGATCTTATGTCTGTAGTTATTCTGTTCAGACTGTTTGTATGAATAAATCAATAGTTATTCTATCAGAAGCTGTAAGCATAATCACAGTAGAGTGATATTCACAGGCAAAGATGTTTGCATCTGTATTAATTGATTAATTGGTCACAACAGGTGGCTGAGGGAATGGAGGAACTCAGATCACACCAGTTGGGTCAAGATTCTGTGCTGAATATGATCTGGAACTGGCAAGTATTAATAAAAACTTTCCCACTTGAGGTTCATCCTCAGAGCCTTGGACCTCAGCGGTGGGGGAAAAATGTCCAACCCTCAGGTCACTGTAACTCTTCCTGCATTTCTAGTGTTTGGAATCTGATAGGGATCTTTACCAAATTAATATACAAACTTTCAATTAAGAACAGTATTTTATATGACAATGTACACTGTCTGTTGTGCCAAGTATATCAATTCATTAGAATGAAACACTTCACTGCCTTTGTTTCATACACATATGTAATGTCATTTGTTGTTAATAATTAGTATTTTAACACTAAAAGAGTACAAAGTATGGCTTTGCTTATGAGTATCATGAGTATATTCAAAAGGCAATTATTATAATTGTGTTTAAATGAAAATTTAAACTGAAAACCACAAAATCACACCAGGAGTCACTTTGTATCTATGATTCATATGGTAAATAATATAGTGGACAGAAACTTCTAAACCCAGATTACAATATCCACTTTCTGGCCATAGACACGATAGCTGCAAAATATAGTGTTTTTAAACTAGAATTTCAAATAATAACCTTATAACCCACATTCAGAAATTAATAACAGGGATTCTGCAGTAAGTTTGAAGGTTTATTTTCACAACAACTGACCTGCAGCTGAGCTTCGTACTCCTCAAGTGCTTCTACATGGTTGGTGTACTGGGGATCATGCTGAAGTTTGAGCAGGCTCTCTACAATGGCACTGAACACACTGGTACCTCTGCAATAATACAAAACTACTGGTCATGTGACCTTAACAAAGTAGACCAAAGACCATACTTTTCTGAAATGTTTCACTGATCCCCAGATCAGCATATGTTTAATCCGGATAAGAATTTATTTTTGTTTAGTACCTATGGAATGGAAAATGTAGCACGATACCTTTTATAAAAGAGAAAAAATAAATATCATATGTACCATCAGAATCTGCCTAATAAAATGATTAACATTTTCCTTTAAAGAAAGATGCTAATGTGATTACACAATGCAGCTGTGATCAATTAATTCAATTCCTGAGTAACAGAAAAAGCTTACTGATTTACTTTCACCAAATGATGCTTTTAATGAAAGAAATAACAAGAATAAATACAAACAAAAAAATATTACATTTAAACAGGAATGAGATTGTGAAAATGGGTTCCACATTGCACAGCTGCAGATATTTTTTGTTTGCCATAGTTTACACCAGAACTGTAGACATATCACTCATACTTAACAAGGTTATAAACATTACTGACTTGTAGTTGAGCATCTTGGCTTCATCCTGCATGTACTTGGTGTCTAACTGGACGGGTGCAATCTCCACCACTATAGAGGGCAGGGCCACTTCCCTCAGAGTCACAGAACTGAACCTAGAAGTTGGGGAACAGACATGCCATCAACTACAACAGGAGCACTGCCTATACACAAAATTTCCAAAAAATCTGCTGCATACATATCCAGTGCATCATCTACAATCTACTTCTGACATGAATTATGAGGGGGGCTAAGGGTCTGGGGGCTAGATTGTGTACATTTCCAAGGCTAACAATTCAGATCTAAGATAACTAGCTTTGCATCTTAAATACTTTTACCATACACCATATACTGTCATTGACCTAGACAGGGGGACATACAGACCACGACATATTTTTTGTTGACCTTAGTACCATTTACCCTATATATGACAGCCTTTTTTCATTCTTTCTTTACATAAGGGCTTATTTTACTTATTATTAATACAAAATGGTGGATAGTAAATTTAAAGCTACGCATCCCTCATTTAGCATAAACAAAAAAATCTACCATCTGTGATTGGATAACACATTTTCTTGATTACTTCTTAAACAACTGTAATATAATGATTATCTTACTTAAAAGATGCCATAATCTGCTTGAATCCAAAGCACTGTATGTGGTCAGTATGCAAATTGTGCCCACAGTCCTCAGCACTGCCCCGCCTCACATACTGATGGGCATGAAAGTGGATCTCTAGATACTTGGCAAAAGACATCGACCAGGAATCCAAAGACATTGGTACCACTGGGGTGACCTGGTTAAAAATGAAATAATGTATGTGGATTTAAGTCCAGTAGGATAGACTTCAATACAGGTCTTATTAAAACTGAACAAAACTGTGCCAAACATTTTTAAAATTGGTCACTAAAGAAGTAGGAAGTTCTGGTTATTTTGCTTAGAAATTTTTGCTGTATGTTGATGATACTTACCAATTCAATAAAAAGTTTCTGGAATTCTTGCAACGGTATTTATATATGTTATATATATAAAGGTACATGGTATAATACACTCCAAATTTATTCATATTAGAATAAATTCCTCTTAATCGTACAATTCCAGAAGTTATAGTTTATTTGTACCCTACCCCAGCCTAATTCCTATAATATCCATATCCTAAACATAAGACTATCAACTTTCATAACTTGACTTGAGACACACCTTTATCCAAGACATATATCCTCCATAAATTAGCTTGCCCCACAAATGTTATGTTTTGCCTACAAATGCTACTTCTCCAATTTGTTAGACCATGGATTTACACAAGTTACCATCACATTGCTGTTCTTGTGGCTTAGAATCTGTGCTATCACAGAAAACAAGTGCTCAAAAAGTTTAGAGTAAGGAATCTAAAATTCGCCAGGAATCTAAAATTCGCCACATCTAAAACCTTAGTTAATTTTATGAAGAAAATTATGTTTTGTCTTAAAATTGGTATTTTTCAGTTCACAAAGCCTTACTTTACTGTACATTCAACAAATCTCACCTCAATTCATTTATTTTATTAGTATTTCCACATGTGGCGAATTTCAGATATGTGGCGAATTTTAGATTTCTTACTCTAATATATGTATAACAAAAATAATAATAATGATAATAATCCTACCTGTCTGCACTTTTTACACACGCCCCACATCAATGTTGTATTCTGCACAGGAAACGGCTGTTCTAGTTTCCGTAATGATACCGTCAGACAGCTTGAATCATGCACAAATCGGCGGATGTGGTCAGTATTTAGAGTGTCACATGACTCACTGGGACAGTTGTAGTTTTCACGGAAGCAGTATCGTTCCAAGAAAGCACCCAGAGTGATGTCCTTACGTCCATAGAAATCCATAACCACAACCCTAAAAGACAAAGACATGTCACGTATTCTATATATATCAGCCACAATGCATGGTAAACACATACTTCTATTAACTAGGTCCTCGGTGGCCTAGCCATTAACAAATTTGGACTGGCATATCTGTGTGGGTTCAACTCCCACCGCAAGTGGCAATGCCGAGGGCCTGTCTCAATATGACCCTGGCTGCTGAACAGAAGTGTACTCAATTATTTCAGTAGTCTTTGTACTTATGAGTAGGGGAGTCAAGATTAGCCAACTAATCGGCACCGATTTGAATAATGTTATTTTTGCTATCATGTTTAACGAATATTCCCTTAATGTCGTGTAAAAGATAAGAAAAGGTCTGAATCCAACAAAAACTAGACCTACGCATCGGAGAACCGATGCAAATTTGTATCCACTGGAAAGACAACTCACCAAAGCCAGTGAACCATCATCTGACCTTGAAGGAGGGGCCAAAGGTCAAATCTAACATCAGAAGATTTTGTATGAGTTGGTTTCGCATTGTAAACCTTTAGGATCAATATAAGCAAATTATAAGAAATTTTAAGTTTGGCTATCATCGTTTGACCTTGAACGAGGGGCCCAAGGTCAAATCTGACCACACAAAAAGATTCCCAGCCCATGATTTTCTATAGGTTGGTTTACCATCCCAAACCTCTACAACCAATAATAAGTGAGTTATAAGCAGTTTTAAGTTTGGCTATCCTCGTTTGACCTTGAAGGAGGGGCCCAAGGTCAAATCTGACCACACCAAAAGATTCCCAGCTCATGATTTCCTATAGGTTGGTTTACCATCCCAAACCTCTACGACCAATAATAAGCGAGTTATAAGCAGTTTAAAGTTTGGCTATCCTTGTTTGACCTTGAAGGAGGTCCCCAAGGTCAAATCCAACCACACCAGGAGATTCTCAGCCCATGATTTCCTATATGTTGGTTTACCATCCCAAACCTCTAGGACCGATAATAAGTGAGTTATAAGCACTTTTATTATCCACCACGCGACGTATTTGCCCTAAATACGGGGAAATACAGACCGGGATGTATTTTTTTTGTATACACCGGCGCCCCGGTACTATGGATATTGAGTGTGAACTTCCGATTTTTCAACAATATCTCGGAAAGTATGTAACTTAAAAATATGTATAATATATCATTAGAAAGGTGTTATTCTAGCGCTTCTGCTCATGTATGTTGCATAAATATCCATGCAGAAATGACTGAGATATTGCAAGGTAAAGATTGAAGTTTTATATTCAGTGTTGCTCATTCTTTTTGACAGTCTGTTTCACGTTTTCTCATTAAATATTCATATTATTTGACCCATAAATCGCACAAAATGGTGGATAATAAAAGTAAAACATCCCTCATCAGACATATGCAGACAAAATATATCACTCATGAAGATTAACAATATAATACTCGTGCTACGCACTCGTATAATATTGTTATCTTCATTCATGATACATTTTTTCTGTATATGTCATTCGGGACGTTTTCCTATTTTAACTTCGGCCATCCTCATTTGACCTTGAAGGATGGGTCCAAGGTCAAATCTGACAACATCAGAAGATTCGCAGCACATGATTTCCTATAGGTTGGTTTCACATTGCAAACCTCTAGGACCAATAATAAGGGAGATATAGCCACTTTTAAAGTACGCTATGTGGGTTACTTCGGCACTCCGTGGATGACCTTGAATGAAGAGCTTCAAGGTCAAATGTTTGCAAGGTTGTAGAGGACATGTATATCTGTTACACATATCACCTATGAAGAGATTCAACCTTCTACCTATGAAAAACAGCCAGTAGAAAAATGTAGATTATGTTCAAAGAAATGCCCGCGGCGGCCATCTTGTTTTTCAGAATTAGGCTATTTTCAGTCCCAGAGAAGCTTACCCCTAAATGAAGATATCCTGCAAATTTGGTGAACCTAGCTGGTGTAGTTTTCTCTTAGAGCATGAACGCCAAAATCTCACTAAACCAAAGTATCCACCGGATGCCTCCAGTGGATAAAAAACTACATCCATGTTTTCTGCATTGTTTATGCATTCAGGTGAAACTGGAAGTACCAAATACCTCTTTTATCGCCCACGTCCTGTCAGAAATATATGAACCAGAAGTCGCAGGAAACCAGCAAATTTATTTAATGTTACAGAAAATGGACATATATGGTCATTTTATTTTACATATTTATAATTTTCATTGCCTTTTAGAACATGAAACTTAAGATTTTTGGTAGTTTTAAATATGCAACAGTTATTCGGTGTCGACACGCATAGTACTTAGCGATAAGCCGACATGAAATATTTGGAGTTGTGACATCCCTACTTATCAGTAAGGCTGGAACGGTCCTTTAAAATTTATGGTTGACTGACTAATTGAAGAGGCTAGTTACTTACTCATTAACTGCTAACTCAGTATAAATGCTAAGTATACTATTGGAAATAGATTTGCCACAGTACCGAGTTAAAATTGTAATACTAGCTGTAAATGCAAATAATAAAGTTAACAGACAGACCTTGGGTTTTTCCTACTGTTGTTAAGGTGATCTCAAAACCAGCCAATCACCGATGAACAGAGATAAAATCAAGTATGTAGTTGGGGAGAATCTTTTGAAAAGATATAAATTTAAGTTGTTAAAAGCTATATTTGTGTAGATTTGTATATAATTCACTTATTTTAGTTTTATTTTTGATTTTGAATCTATTGCATCTGAATCATAGTTAACCAGCTATGATATATAGGCATTCTTTTCCATTTATAACAGCTAACAACTGAGTAACACAGCTAATCGCTTCACCATACTCACCAGGGACTAACACATGGATATGGTGCACAGTTTGATTCATTAGAAAAGCTGCTGAAAAGCACTGCAATTCTCTGGTGATTTTGGGGGTCCAGGCAATCAATACGATTTTCCCATGATTCCTCAGTGTGCTCCTCTGTAGTGACTTCCTTTTCCTGTTCTGTTTTAACTGTAGTGTCTTGATAAGGAGCAAGATGTTTTGGAATTAATCTGCCACCTCTTGCTCTGAAGTCTGCTAGAGTTGTCTGTAAAATTACATTTACCATTCTGTTTCAAGTCATAACTTTGTAAATACCTCAACCATTTTGCACAATCCATAAGAAAAAATCATTATTAACACTTAGTTCTTATCGACAACACTTGTATATTTCTTAGGACGTATCAATTCCCAATAAGGTGGCTGAGGTTATGACAAACATCCATTTATTCGGACTATTGTGTGAAAATTCTGAGAAGTTGGGGTATTGATAAAATGTACAAATTATATCATCGCCCCTTAAAAAGCACTGAAACAAGTTTATGTCTATGAATTTTTTTTTTTTGGTAAAGTATATTTATAACCTGAGCTTGTGTAATACATATTTCAATCATATGAAATCAACACAACAAAAAGAAATACACTTAAAGTAATCACAATAATGGATTACGTGTACCAAGTTTTGTCACCTTATGGCAGGGAGCCGTAAATATCCTACGAGTTAAAATTACTGCCCAGTTCAAGACTGACATGGTAAGCCTTGTTATTAATAAGGATTTGATTCCAGTTATGGCTATTTTCTAAAAAGGAATTTCTAAAAGTAATGGCTAGTTTGCATAAACACTTGGTTGTAGATTATCTTGAACTAGATTGGTCTACTAATATTTGAAGCAAAAATAGTTGTAAAGACAACCCCCCGACACTATGTCATCTGACATTGATAACACGTACCAACAAGAATAGGGGGCTTCCTGAGCCTAGTGTCAGCTGATATTTCTAAGAAGTAAGATAGAGTATTCTCACTTGTACACTCAAGTCCCGTATCGGCACTGTAAGTTTCATCTCCAGAAATTCATGCTTTTTGCCCATCTCCGTGATAATGTTCAGTTTGTTCGGGCCACTCGTGTCATCTGATTTCTCACTCACACCGAGTCGGGACTTGATTTTCCTGTTTACAAAAACATATAATGAACCCAATCAAGTAAACTTGTATTAAGGAGAATTCCTCATTAAAAAGAATCACATAACATCACCCTAGCTGGAAACCACTTTTAATTAATTTAACATGCTAGTGGTATGCATGTACATGTATACCTTTATGATGGACAATAGTTTTACTTGGAAGTAGGTGTCCAAATCAAATCTAACTACATCACAAGAATCCCAGCCCATGAATTTCAATAAGTCTGTTTCATATCCCAAGCTTCATGAACCATTAATAAGCAAGTTATATGCATTTTTAAGTTTGGCTACCCTCATTTTGACCTTGTTTGACCTCAAAACCGGCAAAAAGAGATCTGTAAAATGCTGAAGAGTTCTGCAGTTTGAAACAGTAAATTCATAATTAATTAACATATTTTTCAGGTTTTTATACATACCTGTCAGGGGTAGCTGTTTCAAAGTGCTGTGACCAATACACACAGGGTGGGAAGTAATTCCTCAGTTTACACCTCATTCCATGAACGGTTTCTAGGTAAGGAGTATCAATCCTCTGTAATGGAGAGGTGCAAACTATCACATCGCCAAGGACTTTCTTAAAGTTCTGTGCAACCCTATTCTCTGTATGCAGTTTGATATCGTCCTTATAGAATATGCTCTCATCCTTAGACCTCTGGTAATCTTGCAATGGATCCGAGAAATCGGAAATCTCTTTACTACCTCGAGCTGGAGGGACTTGACTGATAGATCCTTGTTCTGCCATACCAGAGGCAGCACTCGCAATAGTATTATTGCTAGAACTACTAATATTAATATTCCCAGCCAGAGGAATATCTGAAATTGACCTTTTGTGGCGCTTGATATCGGCCAGTTTCCTAGTGTTTGTACTGTTGCTACGACTACGCATGATGGTCTGTTCAACGTCCAGTTGGGACATGCTGGGCAGCCCTAATGGAGAATCACTGGCAACCTTTTCTTCTTGTTTCAGACCTCCTTTTGTCAGACCACCTTGGTCTACTCCAAGTAACGCTGCGGTTTTCCCAGTTTTGGCTTTGGATACCTTTTCTAAAGAATCCTGGCTGCCATTTTTGGCACTATTTTGGTCAATGAATGTCTCATTTGTACCAGCACTAGGCTGTGTTGGTACTTGACGTATAATCAATGTGGTCTTATGTTCAGTGACCCCTAAATGTACCCTACTTTCTTTGGATTCATTATCACTTGAATCTACCTTAGTTTCTTTCTTTATACTGGTTTCCTGCTGGTTTCTATTGTTCTCCTGGTCAAGAGTATCTTTCACTTTACTTTCGGCAACCGGTCTATCCCTCGATTCATTCAACACAGAAATCACAGCCTTATTGATAAGATCTGCCTGACTAGTATTTAAACTATCTACATTTACCTTCCGGTTCATATCAGTCACTTCTGACTTATCTGATTGGCCAATATCGCAAGGTTTTGTCTGACTAGATGCATTTCCCCCAATGGAATCGTCCGATACAAAAACCCAGCCATTTTTCTTCATTTCAGTGCCAGGACTCTCTTTTGGCTCATTTTCATCCCCATTTAATGTGAAGCTGATTGGCTGTCTGTCTGGTTGGGATATTCTGTCAGCTGACAGTTGTTCTGGACTCAATTCACCACTACTTGACAGATCAAGACTCTTCTCATCTGGGTGGGGAGGAGGCATGGCAAAGCTGTCCATTAAATAGGACAACTCCAGTTTTAAATGGTATGTCACATAGATCATGAACAGAAGGATCTGCTTCACCTAAAAATACATATTAGTATTAACTCAAATGGTAAGAAATGTGAAATATACCAAAAAATAAATAAAACTTACTAATGAGGTTAACTTGCAAATTTAATAAGTAAATTAAATTCTTATAAGTTAATACCCTATCCAATGGACAATAGCTTATCCGGTCGGCGCAGACCGGCCCGCCAAACGCCAGAAAAAGACGTCCTGTGTTGCCACTAGCTGGCCGGTCCGTAGTACTGTGCACTCCCCAGATGGCGCCTCGTACTTCCTTCCTGTCTAGACAACCTGACGTCATAGCATCTTTTTCGTTGTCTAAACCTATTAGACCCCTAGTAAGCTGATAGCGGGGTCGGTGGGAGGGTCTTGTGTGTCCATTGGATAGGGTATTAACTTATAAAAATTTAATTTACTTATTAAATTTGCAATTTTATTGCGTTAATACATCCTATCCAATGGACAATAGCTGAATATCTACCGCTTGGTCGGCGGGTAAGTTACTAGGGACTTATGTGAACTCACAAGTAATAGCAAATTTTAAACCTACGGTCTAGACTGATTTCGTCAGAAGACCTATAGGTCCAGGCCTGGGTTGACTTTAAGGTCAGGAAACCCTGCAAGGCCATGGTCGGTTGCCAGCAGCCGGTTACCCGGGGCTATACCGCCGTCGCCCCCCCCCCCCTTTTTGCAGACCTGCTCTGAGGTAGGGGAAGAGAGGGATGAGTTCAGTCCCAGAATGCAAATAAACCTCCCGAAGGAAGCACGCCACACTTAATTCTTATGTACATGAAGAACTGTTAGGCACATATACAAATCTCCTCAATCTAAGGGCCACTTGTGGATCTGCTCAGCAGCCACTACCTAGCCCAATTGGTAAAGCTCCGAATCAGCCCAAGCCCCGACCTTCATATAGAACTGTGTGAAGGTATTGTGACTTAAGTGGGGGCTGACAAGATTGGATCTAAGGAGACTCCCGACTGGAAGACCTTAGAAGCAGCCAAGGCCCTGACATCATGGGCTTTAACCTGATGTTAAAAGTGGGACTCCTGGTCAGAGAGCTCATAACATAGGATCACAGTCTGCTTGATCCAAGAGGAGATAGTGGCAGGTGAGATGTCTTTTGTTGAAACCTTTCTTAAAGGAGACAAAAACCACCTCCTTATTCTGCCTGATGTCTGAGGTCCTGTCCAAATAGTAGCATAATGCTTTGAACGGACAGAGGGACCTGTCAGACTTGAGGGATCTATCCAGAGTCGGGGCCAGGGCTGTTATGACCCCAGGGGCCACACTGGACACTCTATAGCCAGCTGATTCTAGGATAGAAAGCTGGGTGATGGATACAGGGACACCTTGGACCAATCGGATTGGTGTCCAATATATCAGTTTTGCCAGGCATGAATCTCACTTTTGCACTTGCCCGACCCAAGGGCCAAGAGGAATACCGTCTTGAAGGTCAAATGCTTCAAGGGGGCCTCCTTGATTGGATCAAATGGGGTCTTAGCTGGTGCATGGCCAGTAAGAAGTTCCAGGAGGGTATGCCACTCCTGCCTTTGGGCCTGTCTCTGAGGAATCTATCCAGGAGACGAGCGAGATTTCCGTCCTTACTGATGTTGAAGGGTGAATTTCCCAGTTTATCAACAATGGGTGACCTATAACCATCAATGGTGCTGGGCTGTTTGCCAAGCATGTATCTCACTTCTACGCTTGCCCGATCCCAGGGCCAAGAGGAAAACTGCCTTGAAGGTCAAATGCTTCAAGGAGGTTTATAATTGGTTAAAAATGAACCTTGTCAACTGGTGCAAAAACCAGGGAGAGGTTCCAGGAGGGGGTTCCCCTCCGGCCTTTGGGTCTGTCTCAGTGGAAGCTATCCAGGAGACGAGTGAGATTTTCATCCTTACTAACATTGATGGGCAAATTTCCCAGACTATCAGCAATGGCTGACCTGTAACCATCAATGGTACTGGGCTGCAACTTCCTGTCCTGAAGCAGGTACCTAAGGAAGTCAACAACTGACCTTACAGGTGGTGCTCGAAGTCCACCTGATGAATGATACAACACTTGGTAAAAATGACCCATTTGCCTCATAGACTGATCGGATTGACCCCCCTTTGAGGAGCCTCAATTCTTGCCACTGCCTCAGACAAGTCCTGCTCCTCGATTGCTGAGGCTCTAGGAGCCCTGCATGGAGATTAAGATTTGTCAGATTTCTGTGAGGGATCTGATTGAATGGCTGTGAACAGGCTGGGCAGATTGGGCTGGTTCAGCGGGATGTGGCTGGACATGGCCACTAGATCCCAAAATCAAGGCATGTTGGGCCACCCCGGAGCAATCAGAATGATTCTCTTACATGGGGAGTCTTGTAACTTCTCCACCACTTTGCCCAATATGGCTGATGGTGAGAAGGTGTATCCTTTTAGATCCTACCATGGCCGACTGAGCACATCCACTGCTGTGGCCAGGGGAACCGGTACCGGTGACACAAAACAGAGGTGACTTGTTGAACCTCGTGGCAAATAAGCCTATTTTGGGCCGGTGCCACCTACTGCATAGAGTGGAAGACCTCTGAAAGGAGAAACCACTGTTTGGATGGTCTGGCCTAGCCTGGACAGCCTGTCTGCTACCACATTAGGCCGGCCTGGAATGTGTCGTGCTTTAGAGTCACTTGTTTCCTGGCACACCAGGTCAAGATTCTCCATAGTAGGGCACAAAGTGGGCCCAACCTCATTCCTCCTTCCTTTATGTATGACACTACTGTGGTGTTGTCAGTTGCTACAAGTACTATCTTGTTTGAGCAAAGGTCTTAGAACTCTTAAAGTCAGAAAACTGCTTAGAGTTCTAGATAGTTTATATACAACTTGCTTCCCGGAGGGGACCAGGTTGCTCTTGCAAAGTGCTCATCTAAGTGAGCGCCTCACCCTTCTATTGATGCGTCTGTAAATATTTGCAGAGCATGTTTTATTGGGTGTAATGGTTGGCCTGTAAGTGGATTGTCTTCCTTCAGCCACCATTGTAAATGGGGGTGCAGGGACCTGGGGAGTTGGATCACCTTTTCCAGTGATTCTGGTACCCTCCAGTTGTTTTTGAGATGCCACTGTATGGGTCTTATATGAAGTCTGCCTAGATTAACATGCTTTTCTGTAGATATTAGTAACCTATCAAGGACATGAATTCCCAGACCGGGCAAGCCGGTAGGGATAGCAGTTTTAACAGTCTCTTGAAGGCTCTGTCACCAGTCCAGAGTCGGTCGGAACCGATCAGACCCGAAGACAAACTGGTAGCCTACAAAATCGAAGTCTTGTTTGGGCTCCAGCTCTGATTTCTCTAAGTTCATCAGCCAACCCAGTTGCTGACACATTATTTACTAATTCCTGTGTACTTTGGAGACAAGCCTGGTGGGATCCGGCTCTCACCAACCAGTCGTCTAGGTACTGGTGGCTTCTTAAATCCTTGTGTATGACCATCAATTTCACCTGCTTTGGTATCACGGTGAACTCCAAAGGTGCTGTGGACAAACCGAATGGTAGGGCCTTGAACTGGTATGCCCGACCTTGGATGTGAAATCTCAGGTATTTCCTGGCTTGTTCTTGTATATATATATAGGTATATGGACATAGGTATCCCTCCTTCAACAGTTGTACTACCTAGGGTCCAGCCCCCAAGGCTTCCTACGTTCCCAAAAGGGCTTAGTCTGGATCCTATAGGCAGATTGTGTGCCACATTTGGGACATTTGGTATTCTGACAAACATTTTCTGTCCCTCCGGACACTGGTCCGGTCTGGTGGTAATGATCCAGGTTAACATTCTCCCTGCTCTTATTGCGGTCCGGTGGGGCTGACACAACTTTTAACCTTAATAGACTCGTCGCCCCGGGCCAGCAGCCTGCAAGGTGTAGTATTTACAGAGCAATTGTCATTTGTGAGACGTCTGACCCCTGGCCGGACATGATGACAAAATTTATTATCTCTCCAGTCAAGTCCAGCACTGATGACAGGTTGAGAGGTGTGATAAGGGAAGGTTGCCTGGCAGTAGCTTGGGACACTGTCATATCCCTGTCATATCACCAAGACCACTGACCGGTCTAAGAATTCTCTGTAACCAAATTACATTAGGCAAATATGGCCGGTACCAAGACTCCATAACCGGTAACTCGCTGTAAACAGTAAATCTCTGTAACCGGCACAAAAAACTGGCAGGCTGGGGTCACCAATGAATTTAGACGGCTACTGGGCTACATTTAGTCGGCTTTTTTTTTTTTTTTTTTTTTTGTGTGTAACCAGTCGGGGTGAAGCACTGTACAGTAAGGACTGTGTAGCCCGCACCCTGTTAGTTGACATGTAACCGGTAGGTTGAAGCAAGTGTACAAGACTGTGTAGCCAGTACCACTCGGTACACTCTGTAACCACTTGTTGAAGCAAGTGTACAAGGCTGTGTAGCCAGTACCAGCCGGTACACTCTGTAACCAGTTGCTGAAGCAAGTGTACAAGGCTGTGTAGCCAGTACCAGCCAGTACACTCTGTAACCAGTTGTTGAAGCATTGTTACAACTATCCTGTGTGTTGAATTCAGCTTGCTGTAGGTTTCCTCTATTATTTAAAGTATTTCCTAAACGTACGTCTTATTTGTAGATTTGACAGTTACTGGGAAAGCCCTTGTGAACTATTTTTAGAAACACTTGTGTTCGGTGTGTCACGTAACCAGCTTGCTGGTCGGAAGACACGCGATTGGCTGATTGGAGCTCGTCAGATGTGACGTTCTTTTGTGATACTTAAACATGCAAATGCGCAGTATTCTGCTCATCCACAAACCCCACTACCGACAACGAAGCCGGGTATGCAAGGCAGGGACTGGAATCCCAGAAGACGTGAGTTCTGAAGAACGCACTTCCGAACCTCCTGGTCGGTGAAAAACACGTGACCTGCTTTGTGATTGTTCGGAAGGACACGTGATTGGCTGACTGGAGATGACGTCAGTATTCGCGTTCTTTGTGTGATACTTTACCGGCAACTTTACAGTCCACAAAACCCCACTACTGACAACCAGGCCGGGTCTGCAAAGCAGGGACTGTAGTCACAGTAGACGTGAGTTCTGAAGAACGCACTTCCGACCTTCCTGGTCGGTGAAAACACGTGACCTGCTTCGTGATTGGTCGGAAGGACACGCGATTGGCTGACTGGATATGACGTCAGAGGTCGCGTTCTTTTGAGCTGGCCGGTCGGCTGATGCTTTAAAGCAGAGAAGCCTGGGCCAGAGCGCTCTGTAGTTGAAGTCCTGGCCGGTCTGAAGTCGATTCTTCTTCTCAGCCGGCTGTACACTCAAACCAGTTTCCTGGCCATCCACCTCCTTTACTACCGACACAAGTGCCGGGTCCACAAGGGAGGGACTGAGAGTGAAAAAAGATGAAGTTCCTTCTATGTAAACACTAGGTGAGGTCGGCTGAACATGAGCTTGCCGGTCGACTAATGCTTTACAGCAAAGATGTCTGGACCAGTGCGCTCTGAAGAATTCATCTCTTGCTGCTGATGTACATATATATATAAGCTTACCAGTCGACTAATGCTTTAAAGCAAAGATGTCTGGACCAGTGCGCTCTGAAGAAATCTGAAGAATTCACCTATTGCTTCTGATGAAAAAACACTAAATACTCGAGCTAGGCTGGTGTGACTGATGCTTTACAGCAGAGAAGTCGGTACCAGTGCGCTCTGAAGAATGCACCTCTAGGGGAATTCCTTCTATTTGCAGTGTTCAAAACTACGTAGATTGAAGTTGTCCGTGATTTCCATTCGCAGTACTAGAAAAGACGTTTCTATGGTGATTGAACTGGAAGGTTACAGAAGGTACATTCAACAAACGAACACGGATCAAAATACCTGTAAGTAGTATATCCATTATTTCCTTAATATTGTCGATCTGCCCCTAACAACACCATGGTTGAATGGGAGGAAACTAGCAAAATGGCTGCCTTCATATTTCTCGTCGATTACTGCCCTATCATCAAAATTAAATTGAGTCAACTAGGGAACGTTTCTAGCAGATTCCTAAACGTATATCCGTGCTTGATTAGTAGATAACACTTCTACACTGAAAATATCCACATATGAGGTTGAAAATCCGCCATAATGCACACTTTTGCTTAAAATATCTGGAGATGTTGAAAAACACGTCTGCACAGTACACGCGCCAAACGAAAAAAGATGCTATGACGTCAGGTTGTCTAGACAGGAAGGAAGTATGAGGCGCCATCTGGGGAGTGCACAGTACTACGGACCGGCCAGCTAGTGGCAACACAGGACGTCTTTTTCTGGCGTTTGGCGGGCCGGTCTGCGCCGACCGGATAAGCTATTGTCCATTGGATAGGATGTATTAACGCAATAAAAATATTAATTTCTTTGAATTGTTGGACAAATTCTTAACAATTTCAGATTTTTGTGACAATTTTTTGCTTTTCATTTCTTAGTTTTAAGTGGTGTTCTCAGAGGCAGATCTCACATATACATCTGTTATTACAACAGAGTTTTATCACTGCATGTACTCATGAACACAGAAACATGCCCTGTAAATGGAAAATGGTAGAAGTGGATTACTGCGGCTATCTAATCAATTCTGACATTATTTAATTAATTTAATTGTACGCAGATTATCACATTCATTCATACTCTGTATGTTTCTAATACAACCTACTGCTTTGGAGACACAACATCTTCTCCCCAATGGGGAACTCAGTGCACCAAGTTAACAAAAGTAGTGTTCAAAGGGACAGTCCAGGCATGATCCAGGGCAGTAATTCAGGGTTGTGGCTGTCACAGCACGAAGGTTTTCAATTGGATTTCAGAATATACAATAACAGTTTAAAAGCTACATGTATTGCAGCATTCTCTGGCAGAGTCCTAGGGTTAGCTTTATGTGTAAATATGTGAAGGCTGAGTGGTTTTTTTTTGGAAACAGTACACACTCTGGGATTTTACCTTCTTCAGTTCAGCTGTAAGTCCACCTCTTAATGTGACACTGCAGCCAAGAACTGGATCACAGCCATCAAAAAACATCAGTGTTTTACTACGACCTACAAAGTACAGAAATATTGTTTAAGAAATTCCACAGATTGGGGTTATATACTTCTGTGGTTTCTGAACCCTTTTGGTTTTTAAAGCAGAAACTTTGGGGTTCAATCCTTGGTCAGGTCATGGAGACGGTGGACATGATACTTTCAACAGGTCCTTCTTCACCCAGGACTACACAAGTGTACCATACACAAGTTGGTGTGGCAAACCTGCGACAGGATGGCATCCTGTTTAGTGTTTAGCGGAGTAGAAATACTCAGAGTAGCTTCATGCCACAGAAACTCATAATAAGCATTGTCCCACTACCCCTCCAGCACCTTTGTGGTATGACCCAGGTTGGTTAATGCCTTTAACTTAATTGACTAACTCTTAATGAAGAGGATTTCAAACTGTTGCTCCATAGATCCTATCAAGTGAAGGAGATTAAGCACTTAAACGTCCATATTAGATCAGATATTACTGTTGTTTAAACCCTACATACCATCAGGAAGCTTATAGCTCTGTACACGGAAGGCACTGCACATTCCCAGTGTAGTTTTACTGACTAATCCATCAATGGATGTCACAATATCTGTCTGAGTGAACCGAGACACTCGCTCCATCACTGACTGAAAACAAAAACAAGAGGGTCAAAGATGCCCCAAAAGGCGGGTTGCGCAGGCAGAAATTAAATTTAGAAACAAGGAAAGAAATGTTAGGTCACCCGTTAAGCTGAATGTGTTAGGCGTGCTAAGAAATATATGAACGGACGGAATTTCACCAATATCGAAAGGAACCTACCTATGATGGAGATCTATCTCCCTATCAAGTTTGAATTCGATTGGTCAAACCGTTTTCAAGTTAGAGTCCGGAAACAAAAATGTGGACAAACAGACGGATGGACAGACATACAGACGAAAAACGGACAAACGAACGGACAGAATTTCACCAATATCGAAAGGAACCTAGCTATCATGTTGATCTATGTCCCTGTCAAGTTTGAATTTGATTGGTCAAACCGTTTTCAAGTTAGAGTCCGGAAATGGAAAATGTGGACGGACAGACGGACGTCGGACACATCAATCTAATAGGCGGGTTGGTTACACGCAACCCGCCTAAAAACGAACAAATGGACAGAAAAACAAGACAAATGAACGGACGGATTTACACCAATTTCGAAAGGAACCTAGCTATGATGGTGATGTATGTCCCTGTGAAGTTTGAATTAGATTGGAGTAACCGTTTTCGAGTTAGAGTCCGGAAACAAAAATGTGGACGGACAGATGGATGGACAGAAAAACGGACAAAAACGAAGAAACGGACGGAAAAACGGACAAACAAACAGACGGAATTTCACCAATTTCGAAAGGAACCTAGCTATGATGGTGATCTATCTCCCTGTGAAGTTTGAATTTGATTGGTCAAACCGTTTTAAAGTTAGAGTCCGGAAACGAAAATGTGGACAAACAGATGGATGGACAGACAAACGGACGAAAAACGGACAAACGAACACACGGAATTTCACCAATTTCGAAAGGAACCTAGCTATGATGGTGATCTATCTCCCTGTGAAGTTTGAATTTGATTGGTCAAACCGTTTTAAAGTTAGAGTCCGGAAACGAAAATGTGGACAAACAGATGGATGGACAGACAAACGGACAAAAAACGGACAAACGAACACACGGAATTTCACCAATTTCGAAAGGAACCTAGCTATGATGGTGATCTATCTCCCTGTGAAGTTTGAATTTGATTGGTCAAACCGTTTTAAAGTTAGAGTCCGGAAACGAAAAATGTGGACGGACAGACGGACAGACGGACAGACAGACAGACGGACAGACGGACGTCGGACACATCAATCTAATAGGCGGGTTGGTTACACGCAACCCGCCTAAAAAGACTCAAGTTAATGTAGAGTAATCTATATTTAGTACTTTTTATGCACTTTGTCTTTGCAAGTGAGAATATAAATTGTAATACAAAATCATAGGCTGGGAAGATGTGAGAAATGTTACGAAAATTGGAGAACTGACTGACAACAGTGTTAAGGCATGAAAGCTAAGTGAAATAGTTGTTACTTGGTAGGAACATTGGTTACAGTTTTTAAGAGCACTCAGAGAGCACATGCTTTCGCCAACTCACAATACCTCCAATATTGACTAAAAATATTTGGACTTGTTACATCGTCTAGCACATACCGGTTTGACATTGGACACGAGAGTAATTCCAGTGTCTAGTATAAATTCCTGAGCCACCCTTGATACAGTCTTCTCCACCAATAAAATGTCTGGCTGTAAAGCCGCAATCCTCGCCACACAGTTCTTCAGGTAATCATGTTCCTATGCGAGAGAAAAATGGTGTAATGTTAATATTGTTATTCTACAACACAACACACTAGCTACATTTAAAATCTGGTGAAATAATGATATACTCAATTAATAATATAATTTAATTTATTTAATTTCAATTTAGACTGTTCTGGTTATATATATGTAAGTTATTTTATAATTCCCAAGAGAAGATATTCATATTAAATTTTGTAAACTGTTATAATATGTTGCCATTATGTATATTTCAGTAAGCTTTTTGGAAATGAAATGTGCTAACCAACTTGGCTATTGAGGACTAACAACTAAACCTTCAAGGAAAGGTAATGTTATCTGTCAATCACAGATACTCCCCTTTTCCATGTTTTCTTTTACAGGGATAATTTTAATGCTATAATCTGCAACTGAATCCAAACTTTTATATACAAAAGAATATTTTTAAAGTTTTTGAATATATTTTTTTCTTCTTCTTTTGGCCTGAGCTGATAACACTTAAAGAGAGTTTCAGAATTCTGGTCCTGAAATTTTTTTACCTGTAAAATCTGAGGCTCTAAACTGGAGAATTTGTTTTCAACCCTCTGATACTCGATGGGAGCCCGTAGCAACAGTATCCGTGGATTCTGTATTGCATGTCTCATCTTCTTGTGCTGGATATTTTTTGAACAAACCACCCCAGCCACAATCTCAGTCTTACTACGAGTACTGCCTGGAATCTGAGACATTACAATAATTAAAGGGTTTAGTCCATTGCAAGTACACTGTACCATAATTTCTGTGAAATATGCACCCACCATCCAGGCCTGGGGTATTTGTACATAGATTCATTATCATAAGTATTCAAATACATATTTCTAAGTATCCATATTCAGATATTCTTGTGAAAAGTCCAAAGTATTTGTTCTTGCATTTGTATACATTTCAATGGTATTCATCAGAATAAAGAGAGTAAAAAATGGAAGCATTCAGTTCTACTGGGGTAACACACTCTAAGAGATCAATATTTTTTAAAAATTTTTTTCCAGTCTTGATCTTGTGTGCCAAACAAACATACATAAATCTAAATACAATATATAAATATTTTACCTCTAAGTTTCTTACAGTGGATGTACACAATTATGAGCATGTAGCAAAATACCTTGCATTATTGATTTTATCGGTATTTCAGAGGCAACAATAATCTATATAGAACTGTTAATTTGTAATTTTAAAAAAATTTAAAAAAAAAAAAAAAAAAAAAAAAAACCTCCCAGTCTCCTTACCTTCTTAACCTGTACATACTGACGTAGATCCATGTCGTCCTGGTTGACTTTGACGTTTGGTCGCACCTGTTTGCTGATTTTCTGTGTGGTTAAGAGAATGACATCCGCCCATTTCATAGACAATCCGTCTCTACTGAGTAACTGTCTGGTGAGAGCCTGCAAGTGTTCCCACTGAGACTTGCTGAAATGGAATGGATTTTTGAAACTTTTTAATCATCTGTTGAAAAATCCCTTTCAGTCAGTGCTCTGTTCAGGAACTAGCCCTAATATAGGCCATTATATCTGATAGTGGTGAACCGCTGACATAATTGTAGTATAAATTTACTAATGGACTACATTAAAGCTATTCAGGAACAGAAGTAGAACTTGTAAAGTCACAAGTTAAATTTTACTTGTTATCAAATTTCATAAAGCAATTTTAAGACATAAGAATAAAATGTGACTACAGATGGGACAATGTGGGGGATCTGCGCAACTTTTATTACAATATACTATTATAACATACTCTGACAGATAAAAGAAAAGAATTGTAAATCTCTTCTAGTTGCAATGTTACTGACATGGCCACTTCATAGGTTTTAAAATGTGGCAAATGTAAGATGTGGTACAGTATGAAATGAATCCTAAAAATGTCCAGTCATTTATCAGTGATTGCAGTACTGTACATAAAACTCTATCAAATCTCAATGTCTTTGTATCTAAGAACCTGGGACATAAAACAGGAAGGTAAGTCTACTTTAACAGAAGCCATGTTTTGTTATATATTGCTAAAGGCCAAAATTTTTCATACAATTTCTCGGAAAAACAAGCAAATTGCTTCTAGATTTCTGCGAATTTCAAACCCCGCTGTTATTGACTTCTTGATTTCAACTAGAGATTCTGTACATTTTTTAGAAACATAACCTGAGTTCAACTGAGCAGGCACAGAGAGCCTTCATTGTATTTTGTTTATTTTCAAAGAAAAAAAAATACCCAATTCTGTTGTAATTCATTGGTATAAAGAATGTGTATATACTGTATCTGAAAAATCCCAGTCAAAAAGATGAACTTTAAGATTGTTAAAAATGGGATTGACTGCTGAAAAGGCTTAGAACGAGAGATACAAAAATGAACTAAATAATCAATATTTGTGGGAAGTTTACACTGCAGAAGACCAGAGGCTTAACATTATCATAAAAATAAAGAGTTTCCTACAAGTCAAGGTCTCAAAGGAAATAGAAAGGGGGTTTTCTCATATTTTCTCGTATTATTAAAGTTTTAAGCAATAGCAATAAAAGCAGCATGTATGCACCATATTCTCTGGAATGCCAGTCTCTCGCCATTCTCTTCACGGAGATTTTCCAGATTCTGCCAGCCCAGCTGAGGAGCCAGATGAACTAATCCCTCACTCTCCACTGAGTGGCCTACAAAGTACACTAAACTGTTAAAATACTCTCCACTAAATGGCCTACAAAGTACACTAAACTGTTAACATACTCTCCACTGAATGGCCTACAAAGTACAGTAAAATGTTAACATACTCTACACTGAGCGATGTACCAAGTACAGTAAACTGTTAAAATACCCTCCACTGAGTGGCCTACAAAGTACAGTAAACTGTAAACATACTCTACACTGAGCGATGTACCAAGTACATCAAACATACTCTACACTTAGTGACCTACAAAGTGCAAAACAACTGTAAAAATATTCTTCACTGCACTGAGTGGCCTAAAACGTATAATGTGCATGTATAATATGCACTTTGTGATTACTGTGAACATCACCACTAATTTGTATGTGGGGAACAGAAGTAATAAAGAAAACAAATTCAATCATGTGGCTTAACTTGTGGGGAACAAATGACTGTAAACTCTCTGGACTTATTTGAATGTCAGAAATCTGCATATCTGTGTAATTTATTGAATTGGATTACAACAACATATGCCAACTGCTACGGAAATGTAATGGCATTTCATCAAAAAAGATAATTTGGCCTTCTGTAAATTTGGGGGATTTAACTTGTGTTTGTTTCTGCATATCAAGTAATCAGAAGGCACTGCAATTGTATCGTAGCAGAGACAATATTAATCATCAAAGTGATAGTTTATTATTTTTTTTAGATTTTATTGATACATCTCTATTTCACTGCCATGAAAGAAAGTTGTTAATAGAAGTTGCACTGACGGTCCTTTTAATCAAATAAAAGGAAAATATTTGACTTTCATTAACCTTTTTCTACCTTCCAAAATTTGTATTCCTCCACTGCTTAAAAACAATGAGCCTCTTATATTTTAGGAACCTCCTTAATTGACCTGCATAGAATCAAAGGTCAAAGTTGGGGTTTTACATCCCATTCAACAGCCAGGGTCATACTGGGACAGGCCCTCGGCTTTGCCACTTGTTTGAGTCAAATCCACACAGAGGTGACAGCCTGTGATCAGATGCCAAACTTGCTAACCACTAGGCCACTGAGACCCCTGTATAGAAATAGACTTATACATCGTTCAATACTCACACTCTTTATGGTAGAAAGTAGTGCTGGGACAATGTTTGTATAAGTTGGATAGTTCACTCATTGATTGCAATGAAAAGAAAGTTTGTTACAAATGCCTGAAATTAAGATTCTGCTAAACCTTTAGATTATTAACCAACATCACACAAGATGCTATTTTCAACCATCTATAAAACTTGATGCTTTATTGAGAATGTGGTGAAATTTTCCTAAAATATCTATGAATTTTATGCTTTTACCATATTTTCAACAAAGTGCCAAGATTTCATTGCAAATTTCCCTATACTTACTGATTTTGAAAATGTTGGTTTGATGATCGAACTAGATCAAACTTTGGTAGCTAAAAAGATACCAAATGTGGAACAAAAATTTTAAAAAATTTTCCAGTACTAGTAATTGTCCAATCTGATAGTATTTTAAGTAGCACCAGAAGAAAGTCCAATTGCCATTTCTACAAAGCTAAACTCAGCAGAGAGTCCAACTGGTAGAGAGGCCAAACTAATGTCCTGCACTTCAAAGTGAGAATGTACTTTACAATACAGTTCATTTAAGCTGGGATTTAATATGTAATATTACCTATGACATGTATATGGATCCTTTAAAGTTTATTCAATGTATTTATCTGTATAAATGCCCACCTCCCTATTAATCATCCCTTCACTCCTCCACCTGTACAATTCTGCTTGTCTCCCTTTTTGAAAAATGTATCCCTACCTGGCTCCCCCACCTTCCCCCAGGATATTTAACAAAAACTACATAAATTATATAACCTGTATAAATTGTTCAAAGAGTCTTCATGCATTTCTCATAAATTCTGGGCATTTTGTCACAATTTAATATTACTTAATATTACTTACTACTAATAGACACACTTATATGGAATCTACCAGCTACTGCATTAAACCTAATATGCTGATTATTTATTATGTTGTCTCTTACTTGCCAGCCAACACAAATAAATGTATACACATACATCCAGTAACATCTACAACAACATGATTTATACAAACGTTTTAAGTTAAACAAGGTCACTGCCGCAGCAGTTATCTCCCGCCTTTAGAATCAATAATAATGGAGAACTTAAGGTGATATAAGGCCTTTGTAGTAAGATAACACAACTTGACATTGAAGAAGGGGTCAAAGGTAAAAGTCAGCAATTGGAAAACAGTCTCAGGCCTTGACTTCCTTTAAATTGTTTTCACATTTGGAACCCCTAGTAGCAATGATAAGGGAGATATAAGGCCTTTTTAATAGGATAATCCCATTTAACATGTGATATGATGACCATTTTGTTTTTGAAACTAGGTCAAAATTATTATCAGGCTAACTTTCCTAGCCATATATATTTTGTGCAAATTTGATGAGCCTAGCTGCAATATTTCAAGTTTTAGAGCATCTTAATGATTTTTAAACAATTGGCTATGGCAGCTATTTTGTTTTTCAAAATAAGGCCAAAATTTTTCTCAGGCAAAACAGTTGCAGGCTAAGACTTTTGATGGTCTTTCTTTACATTCTGAAGCCATCATAAGTACCATTAATAAGGGAGAAATAAGGACATTTTAGTGTGATGACCCCATTTAACCTTTAAGCTGGGGTCAAAGGTCAAATTCAACACCTGGAAAATATTCCCAGGCCATGACTTCCTACAAGTTGTTTTCACATTATTAGGGGACATAAAAGGCCTTTTTAATAGAATAACCACTTTTGACATAAACATGTGATATAGTGGCTATTTTGTTTTTAGAACTAGGTCAAAATTACTATCAGGCTAGCTTTTCTAGCCATATATCTTTTGTGCAAATTTGATGAAGCCAGCTGAAATATTTCAAGTTTTAGAGCATCTTAATGATTTTTTAAACAATTGGCTATGGCGGCCATTTTGTTTTTAAAAAAAGAGGCCAAAATTTTGCACAGACAGGTTTTTATAGCCATAAACATTCCCTGGAAATTTGGTGAAGATATCTTTATAGATGAATAAGATAATTATTAAGGTTTATGCAAAAACGAACGGATGTACGCATGCACGTGCGGAAGGCATTTTATAATCTCCCGACCATGGCCTTCGGCCGCAGGCGGGAGATAATAAAACAATGCTGATTAATCAGATCAAATACAGATGGAATGCATAATACAGCAAACACACTGGGATAAAAATAATATAAAATATACAGCACATGCAGTACACTCAGTACAAATAATACAAATCAATGAGAATTCATTGCTTTGACATAAGCATTCAGTTAATTGAAAGCAGTATATAGTAATATCAGCAATTTGTATTTTTTGCTATATACAAACTGAAGTTAAGTATTTCTAGATACCCTGTGAAATTTAGCAGGTTCTAGTCATATAGAATCTTACTTTTGTTGAATACACACATCACTAACAATAATCAATGATAAATAAATAATGATGAAGCTGAACATTCCTAACTTTTTGTTTCATGAATACAAAAGGCAAGCAAAACTTCACTGAAAAACCATCCGTTGCTTTGATCTTAGGTCACCTTATCTAAGTATTGTTGTAGAACACAGCCACAGAGGGCTAATATAGTCACAAAAAAATGACAAATTTGTAAAGAAATTCCCACAAGTTCAAGAAAATAAATGTGGTTTTCCCACTGGAAAATTCCACACACTGTGCACATTTCTTACTATACAAAGCCAATAACTTGTAATCTAACCTGATTCCATAAAAATGAAAACACTTTTTCAGTAAAATCTTTCAATGCCAAAAAACATATAATATATTTTTTTCTGTAGTCTGTATATATAATTATGAAGCTTTTTTTTCAAGTTCTTCAAGTATCACCATTTAACATCCTCTGGTGGTATTAATAATAACTAGAAAAAAGACTAAAAATAGTTAAAAGCTTCCCAAACACACGGGGAATTACATCTGTGGAAAAGATATTTTCATATTATGTAAACTGTATTCCACAATTTTCTAAACTATCGCCTTGGTTCAAAATAACTGCGGTTTTCAAATATTAAGCGCTCATGCATTTATATCATTATATGTCTGTCAGCCATGGGTTTAACTGAGCTGCAATATAACAGATTCATGACCTGCTATTTCCCAAACAATGTCTTTATTGCTCTCCTTTGAATTTTAGAAAACTGTTTTCATGTATTAAAATATTTCTTTGGGGAACAAATAAATTGTTTAAATCTTTTGTGTGTGTGTGTGTGTGTGTGTGTGTGCATTTTGGTTAATAATTATATAAGGAGGGAGATTTGCTATTTATTGTGGTAAAAATCAGACTGAAAAGTTACACCACACTGCTTGGATGCACTACATCCAAATTGCAACCATAAACCATATACTACAACAGACTTACAACTGAAAGGAAAACAGTAAAGAAAACAAACTTATTAAAACCTACAAAATACTACCATTCAAAGCATGTGTTAGTATTAAGTTACTAATAACCATGCTATACACTTGACTGAACTACTGGATATATATAATTTTGCTAGTTACAGTAAATCCGTGTTTATAAATTATTCTTTTTAACAGCTGGGGTAATACTGGGACAGGTCGTCAGTATTTTCCCCATATATACATGGCATGGGTTGGGTTTGAACCTATTACCACTGATGTAAGAGTCAAGTGATCTTTTGCCAAACCTGACAAAGGTCAAAGTTGAGGATTTATGTTAGGTTCAACAGCCAGAGTTATATTGGGACAGATCCTCAGCTTTGTCACTTGAGGGGACTGAACCCACACAGAGGTGACAGCCAGCAATTAGATACCAAACCTACTAGCCCACCGGGCTACTAAGAACCTTCTTTGCCAAACTTGAAAATCACTGCTTCACTCACAAATGTCCTTAAAACACATTCTAGGGGACAAACAATCCAAAGAGTCTTGATATATATGACTTTCTTGGAGGTCAAGTTTGGAATAAATCAACAAAATTTTGTGAATTATCAATTTAGATATATTATTCAATGTAGTTTCCAAAATTATCTTTCTGTGACTAATGGCTATGTACAAGCAATATTTAGAAAAAACATAAATAAAAAGTCAAAATAAAATTAAGGGTTTAATTTTGATTTAAACATATTTTATTAGCAACTAGGCAACAATCATAAAAATACAATTGTATTAATCCCTCTTGCAGGTTGAAGTATTTACACACGAGGCCGTACAAAAAGGTCACTGCTGCAAAAGTCTTGAATTAAATCCCTGTCTTAGTCTTACCCAGGTTAGGGGGGATCTCCTTAACCTACAGTGGGAGAATAAGACAGATAGTGTGGAGCAGAGTTATCAGAAGGGGGTTTAATTTTAAATGATGGATGGAAAATTACTCAATATTTAGAGCCTTATGAAGAAATGAATCAAAGTTTATTTGTTGAAAGTAAAACATTGAATGGTTTTTAAGAAAAACAACATACATTGATGTAAAAGACAAAAGTTAATTTTGTATTAGAAAGATGTAATCATCAATCAATGATCAAATAATACAATTCCATAAAATTAAATCCCATATAATTATTCTTTTCCTTGCTTGAAGCATCATCTGTTCTTGTATTATTTACATTATTTACATGTAGTTTCACTACAGGAGTGAATAACCTATACATTCATACAACATCTAAATGGGTCTGCAATAAGTAGTCATTTGTGTAATTGAGTAGGCTTTTAACCTCTTCACAGCCACTAAAACATTTCACCCGGTTATGATTGCAAATAGTAACCAATTTATTCCTAATTCCAACAAGATACCTCTCGAGCGTTTGGAAAATTACAAAGCCAAATATGACTACTTCTTAAGACATTTATCGACAATCTTGATGTAGAACATGCACATGCCTTTGGCAATAGAAAATCTACTGGATTAAGTCAGGAACACAGGCTATGAAGGGGTTAATATTACTTTTTAAACAGTACTCTTTTTACCATTAGAAAACAAGCCATGATTTTCTTCTTACGAAATCTGACTTAGTTTAAGTCAAATTTATATGTTATGAAAAGAATCTCTGCAAAAGTGCTGCTATAAAATATGAAATAAAAAGAGTACTGTGCTACTCTTTCACAAATATTCTACTCGGGATACTGTATAAGTGGAATTTTGTACCAACTGGAAGCTTTGACAGTTAATGAGATTGGGTTATTAGTAAATTTCACTCCTGGTAAAGTTTAAATAGGTATTAACTTCTTTAGTAGACAAGCTGACCTTGAGTGACCATGGATTCTGGTAAAATTATTAGTGATATTTTTTCTGTTCCAGTTAAAACTCCCACTTATACAGTAGTTCAGTACTTGATTTTTCCTTCAGCACTCAAGTACTGTTTACAGGCTAAGTTGTTACCTTTCTGTATTTGGTACAGAATCTTTGCGCTTGAAGAATCCTGGCGTCTGAGGGCTGAGATTATGAGAAAACACAGTACAGCGTCTATTATCCAAACTTCTCTTACAAAAAGGAAAACTTCCCAAATGACATAAACAGAGAAAAATAAATTATGACTGAAGATAACAATATTATACAAGTGTGTAGCATGAGTATTATATTGTTAATCTTCATGAGCAATGTATTTTTTCTGTAAATGTCTAATGAGGGATGTTTTGCTTTTATTATCCAATGTTTAGTATGAATTACAAGTTAAATATATCCACATTTAAAGAGAAAATGTGCAAAAGGCGGTCACATTTACAGGGGCATCAGTGAATTTCAAAAAATCAATATTTAACTTGCGGTATCTCAGCTATTTCTGCATGGATTTTGAGGAAAAAATGAGGAAAATCGCTGTAAAAATGCCTTTGTAATGATATAATACATATTTGTGGGTTACATAGTTTCTGAGATGTTGTTGAAAAACTGGCACTTGTTGACTCTAATTATCCATTGTAAGGGGGAACCGCTGTGTACAAGTAAATATATCCTGCTCTTTATATCCCCCATACAGGTTATATACAGTGTGTGGTGGATAATAACAGATAATACATAAATTCAGTGGACTCTGCATAAGTAGAACTAGTACACCGCTGGACACAAAGATAAATGGACAGGTATATAAACGGTCTTCAGCGATTTTCAAATCTAAATGGTGTAAACAACAAAATGGTCGTCTGAGAACATACACAACAAGATGCACTCAGAGAGAGCAAAACGCTCGACTCCATGTGACCAGTCTCTCAAGTGATATAAAGAATTGTAAGGAATACAATAAAATAACACTAAACATGTAAATTAAATTTCGAAAAAATATCAAGCAGAAAGCCAAAGTCATTAAAACTACATTGAAATGAGATTTTTTTGTGATGGACTGTCCAGGAATTGAAAGAAAAAGGAGAAAATAAAAACAGACAATAATAAAAATGATGAATACACCACCTCCCTCTTTATTATCTTTATGTTAATTTCAAGACATAAAATGAAAAGAAATATTTTTACTTAAAGACAGATATTTTGCTTTCTGCTGATGTCATTACTTAATGTCACAATGTAATTGTCATTGGGAGGTCACAAACCTAGCTTGAAGGAGGGATCCAAGGTCAAATCAGACCATGTCAAAAGATTCCCAGCCCATGATTTTCTATAAGTTGGTTTCACATTGCAAACATCTAGGATCAATAATATGTGAGTTATAAGCACTTTCAAGTTTGGCTATCCTCGTTTAACCTTGTACGAGGGGCCCAAGGTCAAATCTGAAAACATCAAAAGATTCCCAGCCCATGATATCCTACAAGTTGGTTTCACATTGCAAACCTCTAGGACCAATAATAAGTGAGTTATAAGCACTTTTAAGTTTGGCTATCCTCATTTAACCTTGAACAAGGGGCCCAAGGTCAAATCTGAAAACATCAAAAGATTCCCAGCCCATGATATCCTACAAGTTGGTTTCACATTGCAAACCTCTAGGACCAATAATAAGCCAGTTATAAGCACTTTTAAGTTTGGGTGTACTTGTTTGACCTTGAAGGAGGGGGCTCAAGGTCAAATCTGACCACATCAAAAGATTTCCAGTCCATGATTTCCTATTAGTTAGTTCACATCGCAAACCTCTAGGCCCAATAATAAGCGAGTTATAAGCACTTTCAAGTTTGGCTATCCTCGTTTGACCTTGAAACCTTGAAGGAGGGGCCCAAGTTCAAATCTGACCACATCAAAAGATTCCCAGCCGGTGATTTCCTATAAGTTGGTCTCACATTGCAAACCTCTAGGATCAATAATATGTGAGTTTAAAGTCCGCTATGTGGGGTACTTTGGCACTCCGCGGATGTCCTTGAATTAAGAGCTTCAAGGTGAAATGTCTGCAAGGTTGCAGAGGACATGTATATCTGTTATACATATCACCTGTGAAGAGCTTCAACCTTCTACCTATGAGAAACAGCCAGTAGAAAAATGTACTAGATAATTTTCAAAGAAATGCCTGCAGCAGCCATCTTGTTTTTCAGAATGAAGCTAATTTCAGTCGCAGAAGCTTACCCCCCATGAAGATATCTTGCAAATTTGGTGAACCTAGCTGGTGTAGTTTTCCTCTGATAAAATCTCTCTACGCGTGGCTGTGGCGGTGCAGTGAACGCTAAACCAAGTGTCCACCGGATGCGTCCGGTGGATACAAATAGCATGTTCATTGCTAACAGTGAAAGCCGGTTTATTTCAAATATTATAAGACTTTCAATGACAGGAATTTATCTGTTATGATTCACTTTTCAATGCCAACCAATTTCTACATACTGATTACATTTGTGCATGATTGCTAGTAATGACATTTGAAATAATTAACAATAATCAATAAAAAAACTGCCTATCTATGCACTGTCAATGCAGACTACAGGATTTGCAAGCAGACAGGTTTGGCAATTAAGGTCTGGACTAAACAGATTTTATAAGAAAATCATAAAGTTAAAAACTCAGTTGACCAAATTCATATTAGACAAGTAAAGGTCTGGCACTGCGGAAAGATTAATTATGTTAATTTGGAAAATCCTTGTGAAAACAGAAAATTTTAAAGTTTTGTCTTAAGTATCCCATTGATTTGGTCAAACAAATATCAGGACACAGTTAACTAAATAACACTAAAAGAAAAAAATCTGTATGCAATTCAGGCTGATGACTGGGCTCAGTGTATGAATTACTTTGTTTTAATAGACATTACTGGGCCCTGTATGGAAATTATAGTTGTACTTTTTTGGTGTGTATATTATTTCTTTTGTGTAATATTAGTGGACTCTATGTTGATTACGTGGGTTTGTATATATATTACCTTGTTTTAAATTTGAATTATGGGCCTCATATTAGACATTATAAGGCTCCTGTATAGATTAAAGGGACCATATGCCGATAACTGGGCTTATACTGCAAATACATATTACTGGGCTATGTATTCAGACTCTATGCACATTACTGGGCTCTGTTTCCAGATGACTTTGCTTTAAATACAGATTACTGGGCCCTATATATAAACTGGGCTCAATATACATATTGTGGTGATCTAAATACAGATTACAGTATATGTATAAGCTGGGCTCTCTTTATAGATTTTAGGATCCCAGGATCAATTAAGGAGTCTGTTTGCTTATCATGATAGGCATCAGTATTTCTGTAATTGACTCTCTGTACAGATAACATCGCTTTTACTACAGAATAATGAACACTGCATGTAGATAATGGACTGTGTTGAGCATTTCAAGAGGCTCTCTATACAGGTCATATAGATTCTACACAGGCTACACATTACATCGTTTTATATGCAGATTACTGGTCTTTGTGTATTAACAGCTTTATATTGATATTACTAATCCATATGCGAACTTGTGACACAGTGATGAAATGTCCATTACACCTAGTCCATCCTACGGAAGTTTGAAAATGTTTCCGCCTCTGAATTTGGTACTCTGAGCATGCACAGACGAATGCGAACATGCACAGATTAATTTCCTGCTACGGTAACTGAAAGGTGTAGTCCACAGTGTATATAAGGTTGTAACTCGGTCGTCTTTTGATGTACCACGGCAACATAAGGTGAATTTAGGTAAATGAAAGTTTTGCCACTGTATCACAAGGTCGCATACAAACCTTAGGCAGTAGTTGAAGGACAGGGATATTTCCCCCAATGCACATAACTGCGGGTTATAGAGTAAGAAATGTAAAATTCGCCACATATCTGAAATTCGCCACATGTGGAAAGACTAACAAAATAAATGAATTGAGGTGAGATTTGTTGAATGTGTAGTAAATTAAGGCTTTTTGAACTAGAACATACCAAGTTTAAGACAAAACATCTATTTTTCATAGAATTAAGTAAGGATTTTAGAGGTGGCGAAATTTAGATTTCTGGCGAATTTAGATTCCTTACTCTACCACCTGTAGTGTGAATAATACCCTGAATCTCGGAAGGTATGTAGCGTCCTCGGAGGTGATTCTGCTCCCAAGTAAAACCTCTAACCGCGGGACGTGCCGCTTGATAACCGGCCACAAGTATGTTCATTATAAATTTATAATACAGATTACAATGTACTGTATGCATATTATGGACTTTGTATGCTTATTATAGGTGTCTGTCTATACACAATACACAGAACCCACACTTGCCACTGACCCATACACAGATTATAGGATTCCTTATTTATATAGCTGGGTACTCAATACTGATTATTGATCTTTTTATGCTGGTTATTTTGCTTTAAATACAGATTACTGGGTCCCATATGCAGATTATGAGGTCCTCTATGCAGAGTCAGGGGCCCTCTGTACCTATGACAACAAACCCTTCCTCTTCTGACTGAGCCATCTCTAAATCTACACTACTGCCTGCACGTACTCGAGCAATGAGAGGGATTTCCCTCACAATCGCTGCATAAACAAAAATTAAAGTTAACCTTTAGCACATGATTAGATGCCAGACTTGCTGATCACTTGGCCACTGAGAACCTCAATTCACAAGCATTTCACCAATTGGTTCACTGATTAACCATGTATGTTTAATGTCTGTATCAAGGGAAACTGCAATGATCAAAAATTGTGGCATTATCGCTTTAATTACCTTCGTTGTGACTATTATTAGTATTTCTTATGTTTAAATAGACACCTGACTCAGATTAACATCTAGAACCCCATCCACAAAGATTTGTTACATCAAATAATCATAAACCTTTATTTAAAAGTGAAGTATGGAGAAAGAATCTTGATGAACAGTACCCAAGGTCTGCAAGTGTTTGAACCAAAATAATCAGCACCTTATATAAAATCTACACCTGTGGACACGAGACAAACAGACCCAAAGAGAAACAAGAATTTCAAATTTAAGTTGTGTAAGCAACATAATCGTACCTGTAACAAGAAAATCACACAAACTAAATACTAAGTGTCATGGTAAAGTGTATTTTGTTATTTAGTTTCTGCAAGCTTGGTGTTTACACCACTTAAATTTGAAAATCTCTCAAGACCGCTATCTTCGTATCTGTTTATCTTTGTGTCCCCAGGTGTAAATAAATCAATTTTACAGTATAACTAACAAAACTCACCTGGATCAGAAGAGTTGGTACTGCCAGACGGATTCCTAGCCTTTGGCCTCTGACCTTTGACCCACTGATTAGACTCTGCTCCATTTGGGTTGATGTAAAAAACAGATTGAGACTTTGGGAGCTTCTCTGAAGCTGACGTTGTGCCAGATTTGGTCCTCAATATTGGGGCAGATAATGTGGATGGGATTTTGTTCAGGTCAGAGGAGTTTTCTGCAAAGCAAGAATTTTACTGATGGCCTTAGTATAAACCACTGGAGATACAATTAATATTATATCGATTTGGTTTCTATTAATTAAAATCTGTATTAATTCAGATGAAGCTTATTTCCTGAATTACTTTTTAATATCAATGTTAGCCCTGTTATAAATTTTATTCTGATCTGTTTTTTACTATCCTAGACTTTCACAGTGCTAAATCTCTTCCCAAGGCAGACTCTAAGGTGCAACCCAAGAAACCAATTCAATAATCATTATTCCATAGACATAGCCAGCTTGATACCATGGAAACCACATGTGATAAAGTATATATCGATTCTTTAGTTTATTGAGTTGATCAATAATTACAAAGAAACATGATTAAGACATCTACCATTCTCTTCGTCACTAGCATCTGTGATCTCTCTTAACCACTGCGGTTCAGACTCATCCTCTAAAAATGACGAGTCCAGAGGGGTGGTCACTTCTGAGTCTGGCTCTTGTATAGCAGTCTGAGATAAATACACCGAGATAGAAATGAAAAAAAGCCAACATTTATCTTCCAAAAAATCCAGTGTCGCTTTGAACTGCCAAGGTTTTATCAGTTGTCAATTAAGTGTGCATTTAAATAAAAACACTTCACTCTGCATAACTAGGACCTCCAATATCCACAGAAATGATTTCTGGTTATGACTAGCTTTCACCTATGCCTTGAAAACAGTTACAAGATACTACATCTTCTACGTTGGGGATTTGAAAATTGATTCCATTTAGAACCAAAGGATACATATGTGGGTCCTAGAGTCGACTGTCCATAAATAATAATTATATTACAGAAAAATAATACACTGACACACAAACTATAGAAATAGAAACACAAACATTTCATTCAATTTTGCTTCTTGCTGTACAAATATTTCGGGTAATGTCCAATGCTCTTGTAAATTTCACACTGCATGCTCATATCATTATCAATTGCTAGCAGGCCCATGTGTGTCTTTTTGGTGTGTTTTTTTTATTATACTGATAACTTAACACAGATATATACAAGGACATCCTGTTATCCATTAAAACAAAATGGTTATACAATTGGTGAGATACCAGAGTTTCTGTAGTCCATTCAAAAGTTAAGGCCATATCAGGAGAGGTTATCAGTTCTTCCCTCATGTTGTCAAAACCTGGATTTGAACCTATGACCACACAAATGTCGAAACAATCACTATATCAAGCAAATATGAAATAAAGTTCAAATTCATAAGTAATCCATAAAAAATATAAAACTTCTGAGAACTTCCTAAAAAATCCACGGTACACGAGCCAAACAAAATAGAGGCTATGACACCACACTGTCTAGACAGGAAGGAAGTACCATGCACCACCTAGTGATGCATAGTACTTGACCAGTGCTGCCAATAGAAAGACAGGATGGCTTCTTCTGCTGTTTTGTGGGCCGGTCTGAGCCAATCGGATTAGCAAATTTCCATTGGGTAGGATGTATTAACACAATAAAAAGCAAATTTATTAACTATTCACTTAGGCCTTTTGGCTACCAATAAGGTAAACTGATAATTTCTAAGCACTAGAGTCAACAGGACTCAATCTTACCTCTCCTGGTTTGTAGAGTGAGTAGGAGTCCCAGAAGACCTGCTCCTGACTGGTGATGCACTCCAACCACTGGGCGTCCACTAGAGCTTGACCAATCACAATGGCCTGGTCACTGCAATACATAGAGCCAGTGTTCACCCATTCATCCACTAACTCATTAATTTACTCCTTCATTTATTTTATTACTGCCTGATTAATGGAAAACTACACTGTATTTGTGTATTTACTCACCTACTCATTCATTCTGTTCTCCACTCACTTTATAATTTTCACTCATTTATTCTCTAATTTATTTGAAGCATTAAGGGTGTGACATCCTTAGAAAAACAGGGCCTGATATCCATTGAAAAAAAAACTTTGAATTTGGGTCACTACAGTTTAGTTGTAACCAACAAGAAGTAAAAGTCTAGCAAATATAGTGGATGATGTAAACAAATGGCACAAAAAAATAATATTATAAATTTTATAATGTTAAATATCTCTAAAAAATAAGGACAATTACATGTAAAACTTATACTAGGTAGACAAAACAGACAAAATACTAGGGTTTACTCTAATTATGTATTGATTTTAACTACATTTTTAATAGTTTTTCGATTACCCCATTCACTACTTTATTTCTCAGTTTCTCAACAAATTTGGACCATCCTTGGGTAATCGGGTAACCTATCACAACCTTACTCAGTATCATTCATTCATTTAATCATTCATTCATTCAACAACTGATGCTGACTGATTGAAAGATACTCTCAATTACCAATACACTGATTTATTTAACCTATTACTTGTTCTTTCATTCAGCCATTCATACTGTTAAATGTTAATGTAAAAAAATGGAGATTAAATGATCCTTTGTAGACCTACCGTGACTTTGCTTTGTCATTTGTGACCAACCAATCAACAAGTTCACTCCCTATGATGCAATTCGGGTAGGTGCGTAACCGGTGGCGATGACTTTGAAGCTCGATGCCATTGAATGGATCCTGAATTAACTGCCATAACTCCCTTAATTGTACAGAATCCTGAAATAAATTATACTCTTTTTCAAAATGTACATGCCATAACATCAAAGTAAGTATGTGAAAGAATTCTGACATAACTGCCAAACATTTAATGGTAGAGCAGGAATCGTAGTGTAATTTCAATATCATAGATGTTAAACTCTAATTTTGACATTGCATATCATTCCATATTAAAATATCATTTCATGCTGGAAGATAAATTATTTTATGTATTAACCAATAGTGCCTCATCTAATATAAAAATATAGAAGAGATTTGACAAAGATCACATTAACAAGCTTGACACAATACTACTGTAGAAGCAATCAAATTTCTCAAAGATCTCAAATTAACTCTCACCTTAAGCAGGTTTTTCCTTTCCTCTAGTATAGTCTGAGGATTGGTGTACTCTGACTGAGGTGTGATGTCAAATGGGTTGCGACCTCCAGCAAGGTCAACCTCACTGTTACACCTAAAAAAAAGTGGAAATCGCCATGGTATGTAAAATCCTCAGGATTGTATATTCTTGATTTTTTGGGGAATTTTATTTCACACACTTCAGTATTTTTTATCACATGAGGCCTCTGATATCCCCTGGAGCAAAACTGGCACAATTTTAGTGCTTTGTCTTATTTATAAAAGATGCTCTTATTGACAAATTTCACAAATTATGACGAATTTCAAATTTCTTACTCTTTAAAGGTGAAGTTCATCTCACCTTGTCTTTAAATCGTCCCTGCAAAAGTATGATACTCTCACCAATTCATTCCATCTTTTGTGGGAAAAGAAAACAAAGGAATATTCATGATTTATCATTTCACCCCTTTTATCACTCACCTAGTCTTCAAATCTTCCCTGTAAAATGAAGGCACTCTGGACACTTTAGTTCTCCTGCCTGATGGTGACACCCAGACCTGGTCATGTGATCCATAGGTTCCCTGTAACGTCTCCAGCTTGGAGCGTGTCTCCTGTAGGTTCTCCTTAAGGTCACTTGGAACATCTCCAGAAGTATTAATGTTCTGAGCAAAGTTCAAAACAACCTTGCAGCAATAAGTACAAACTCTCAGGTAACCTAGAAATGTGCCAGAAAATAAGTATGTATATTGAAACATGACCAAATTTGTACAAGAAAAACAACAATATCATTTTAAGTACGTTGTGTTGATAAGGGCGGCTAAAATGTTAAAACTGGAAGTTTAAATCATATTCCAATAAGACACAGCAGCATCAGTGAATCTGATGGTTGAAAGGAAAAATATCTTTGGAATTATAACTCCACGCACTAGTCTGCCCAATTATCACTCGCATATTTATAAAAAGTGTCATTTATACGCAGATTTAAACATAACATAACCCTTATCATATTAGAATAGTAATAATCTATCACTGGTTGCCAGTGGCTCTGCCACTGCCAGTGATTCTGCCAGTGGCAGAATTATAATCTAACTGACAATTTAGAACCGCTTAGGCTTCGCCTTAATGGTGCTTAAATGCTAATTAATTCTGCCCTATATATGTCTGCCCAGTGATGATTTATTATTACTAATTTACTATAATTTGTTCTCACAAGATAATGTTTACTTTTTCTGTTTAAATAGTAGCTATAATGTGAACACAGTAGCACAAACTATGTTTGAGCTCTACTGCTTACAGTAAAGTTTGTGTCACAAAATAAACAGATTTCTGATGCACTTTTTAATACTTGCACATCAGTGTGTTAGAAGAAAAGTACATATTCATACAATATTTCATCAACAAATATAACTCTCCAATTATTGGATCAGAGGTGCAGCCTTTTAAAAAGATACTCTGAGGAAGAAACAGCACAAGGGGTAAGCTGCCATTACAATGACATAAAGTTCAAAATCAGTTTTTCACTACATGCATAAAGTATGCAAAATATATCACAGGATCCTTGGTGTAAAAACAGATTATCAGGGTTTTGAAAATGTATACATGAAAAACTCCAAACCATAAAAATAGCATCAGAGATGCCCGTACCCCACAGCCTGGGGAAATAGTTTTCAACACCACGAGAAATAGTAGTAGTGAAACAGTACAAAGATCGGGATACTTTCAGAGCAGTGTCAGTTATATTAAGCTCAAAATGTTGTTTAAGTAGAGAAAATAACATCTAAGAGAAGGAAAATGTATGTAAAGATAAAGTATTAAAACAGGACAATTCAATACCAAGATGACAGCATTAATCAGTAAACTAAAAATTATGATGCACACCTACAACCCCTAACCAATGCCCCTACTAACTATCGACTTGCTACACTTTACGGTTTCAGAGATATTGTCTGGACAAACTTTATAGGTCAAGGTCACTACGGCAAGGCCAAAGATTAAATCAAGGTCACACCATGATGTTGCACACCTACAACCCCAACCAATGTCCCTACTAAGAATCAACTTCTAACCACCTTACGGTTTCCGAGATATAGCCCGGACAAGATTTTATACGTCAAGGTCACTACGGCAAGGTCAAAGGTCAAATCAAGGTCACACCATGACGTTGCACACCTACACCCCCTATCCAATGTCCCTATCAAGTATCAACTTCCTACACCTTACGGTTTCCGAGATATAGCCCGGACAAGATTTTATAGGTCAAGGTCACTACGGCAAGGTCAAAGGTCAAATCAAGGTCACACCATGACGGTGCACACCTACACCCCCTAACCAGTGTCCCTCTCAAGTATCAACTGCCTACACCTTATGGTTTCTGAGATATTGCTCGGCAAGATTTTCAAACTCAAGGTCACTGTGGCAAGGTCAAAGGTCAAATCAAGGTCACACCATGACGTTGCACACCTACACCCCCTAACCAATGTCCCTGCCAAGTATCAACTTCCTACACCTTACGGTTTCTGAGATACAGCCCAGACAAACTTTTTCCCGCCGCCCGCCCATCCGGACACCAAGGGTGAAAACAATACCCAAAATATTAACTATTTGACAGGCATTTTATGTTGGTGTTTGATTTTTCAGTGCTATTTAATTGGGCAATTTTTTCTGTGAGTGTTGCTATAAAATATCTTAATTTTAAAATTATCTCATGCTAAGTTTCTACTTTAAATAGTTTTAGATAAGCATTACATGAAAAATAAGAAACAATTTCTTGGTAGTCTTATTAAACTTGCTTAATTTATGAGCATTTGACAGGCATTTTAACATAGCCTTTGATTTTCAAGTGTTATTTAATAGGCAAATTTCTCTGTGGGATTTGCTATTCAATATTTCAATTTTAAAACATCTTTGGCTTAGTTTCTATGGTAAGTAGCTATAGATCATTCTGCAAATAACAAGGAACAATTTGGTAGCTGTCCGATTAAAACTGCCCTAATGTTGGGTATTTCATAGAGTTAGCAACATAGCCTTTGATTTAGGCGACATTTGAGTAATTTTAGATGATTTACAAGCATTATTTGGGAGATCTTATGTATCACCAATTGGAAATTCTGACCTTTAGAAACAACCATATAGACATTACATTTTTTTTCTGTTAAACTGGTGAAAATTATTTTAAATTCTAATATGATTCTCATTGGCCGACTGTCAAGCAGCTTTGCGTTTGGGGTATTGAAATGCCAATTGGACTATACTTCTACACATAGTTTACCCAGTGATGAGTTGTTACTGTATCAAATGTTTTGCATCCCTGTTTATTTTTTCTGAATGCATGCATGTTAGTGTGACAATATGTATCACCAAAAAGATTGAATTCAAAACAATCAGAATCATATTTCAGTACCAAAAAAACTCAATGACATGCATCAAAAATTGGTATGTTATTTTTGTTACTGGTAAAACAAAAGCTTCAGCCAGAAAATACTAAATTGACAAACCTTCAAGGGTTTCTTCTAATATCACTACAATATAACATAGAAGTTAAATAAAGTCTAGCACACAATTTTTTATTTTACTTTTTACAGTGGAGACATAAATAAAATTTACTGCTGAATAGTAGTTTACTTCTGCCATTGTATTGTAGTGGGCAACACACTTCTGCCATTGTGTCTTAGTGGGCAACACACTCAATTACAAATACAGAAAACCTGGCTCCAATAGCAGGTAGTGTTGTGGTTGAATGCTAATTTTAGAACTGGTTTCCGAAAGCAGAAATTCGGCGAAAAACCGGGTACGTTTGATTTATAGAACTTGAAGAAATAAGTTTTTCAAACACGTACATGAGCTTTAACTCGTATCAGTCACATGATAAATAAGAACCACAAGGGACTTTTTGAAGACTTTTGAGGACAAAATGTGTGATATATCAATAGAATATTATAAAATACTGTGAAATATTTGTTGTAGCTCAACATTTTGGTACAATTAAGCTGAAATAATGAAATATGTGAAGAAAACCGGTTTTGGTTACAAGAAAACGAAACACAACCGGATCACTGTCTTTCGGTCGACAAATAGGTTTCCAGTCTACTGTCTTCAACACTAATAGCAGGTAGAGACAGATACAATGTGGTCTGGATGACCACTTAAATTGGCAGTCCCCTGTCACTGGGACCCACCCCAAGTGGTACAGGGGAGGGGTCACATTAGCGAACGGGACATCCATAGGGAACGACAATCTACCATAACATTAAAAAGACAGATAGCAGGGCCACAGGGTTCCAACACCCACTTATTTTAATATATGAATAAATAAATGATCATACAACTACTGGTGAACCCTATCTCCCTGATGTCTATTGTTTTAAATGTAACGGTAGATTGCCGTTCGCTATGGATGTCCTGTTCGCTAATGTGACCCCCCCTCCTGTAGAGCCCCAGGGTCATTGCTAAATGCTTATTCCTAAGTCTCTAGGTGTATTTCAGTGACTAGAGAACTTTTTAGGTATGTGTGCAGCCAGGTTTACTACTTTGAGTCCGTAGAAGAGGAGATATATAAAAATAAACAGCACAAAAGAATGTTTCATACCGAGGTAGTAATCAGTTACTGTCAAATACTGATAGCTTCACTGTTTGCCCTCTTTCTACATGTTGTTTGAAGATAAATATAACAGGTCCTTGGGAGGATTTTTCCTTTGAAATATAACCTGATATCTAGAATTCTTGGTTAAGTTGAGGTATTACCGTTGTCTCGTGAAATTTTTCTCCCATGAAATTTTTCTTCGTCCTGTCTTTTTCCCGTTTCTACGCCATCACGCCATCCTTGCTTCTAGTACTTAATTATTTTTTAATTAAAAAACAAATTCTACTCACCATTGCTTTATACTTTGAGGTTCTGTTCAATAATTACAGTATTTAGCCACATGACCTTGACAAAACACATACCTGTGTATCCCATAATCCTCCCTGGTACTTCCTGGTTACAACAGCGGCTGCAGAAGATCTGGCCACATATGCGACAGTGGTGTCTGCGTCTGAAGGTTGTAAACCTGTCTCCACACTCGTAGCACTGTTTACAGTTGGAGTCAGGCATCCAGTACTGCTTGAAGTCACTGTCTTTGTAGGCTTGGGGTATCTGAAACCAAAGTCAAAATGCACTAAGTGTATATCATTGTATTAAATTAGTCGCTGTGGACGGTTACACACTAAAACTGGCCATAATTTGGCAATGGCTAAACTTAAACACCAAAATAGTGTAGCCATAGTCAGGCATCAAGTAGCTTGAAATCACGGTCTTTGTAAAAGAATCTGGTGATAGCAATGGAGCCAATATATACAATGTATACGTCACTCATTGATCATGGGTGACAATGTACCATGATGGTTGATCAGTGACAATTTCCATTGATCCATTACTTAAGTCAAACTTTATGCAGTTTCATGCATGAAAACAGACAGTTTTCGCTCAATTTTTCTGTAATATTGTATTTATAGTGACTATTAATGATGAATGTCTTTGCTAGCCTGGGAAATCCCTGCTTAAATTAATTATACTAAAATATGCCAAATTTTTAATGTTGAGAAGCCCCTTACTTTTCTTCAAAATTCTTACCCAGTAGACACAATTGAAATAAACCGGAGTCTGGTCATGGCCAGCATAAATTAATACATGTGACCATAATTTGGCAACTGACATGAAAGATACCTCACCTCACCTCACCTTCCCATACCTATTTAGTGTATTGCCCATATTGTCACTAGTACAAAGACAGTTACCACAATATGCCATCGTAATAAATACGATTAACTTATGTCTAGCTTATCTTTAGTAGTTGCCCAGTTTTCTCACATATTAAGGTATGTACAGAAATATGCCATAATTTGGCAATGACTTTGCTTCACACCAAACTAAGGCACACTTCATCACCTGTCCACGCCTCTCTAAGATGTTCCCTAGTCTCCGCAGGACACCTGACAAGGTGCGTCTCTGTTCCTCCTCTAAATCTTTGTCATCCTCCTGTTCTGCTCCAACACTCCCTCCCCTGGAACTCGTGACACGTGTGATTGTGGTGGAATTTCTCCTCTGAAGGGAAGATTCATGGTTTGGACTGATGCCCTGAGACTTGCTGTGAGCTGGACTTGGTAAGGTAGAAGGTGGTGCTAATAAAACGAACAAATAGACAAAAATTATTGAAAAGTACAAGTGAAAATAGAACAAACAAAAAATTTCCCTTCAAACATTACAGTACTGTTCCTGTTAAAATGAATAAAATTACTAATTTCTGCCAAATTTAATATATTAAAGGTCAAGCTAAAATGGCACAGCTACATTCATTCTATTGTATGAAACAATTAGTCTGACCTCTTCATAAGAAGCTAGGCAAAACATTCACAGATACTGTAAGTTTTTCGCTATCAAATCATTTTTCAAAGAGCCACTAAAATATCAGGAATTCCACACAACAAGCTTCATTGTAAATGGCCTTTTAATTATTGTAACCAGATATTTATAATTGTATTTATACAGTTTTAGTTAAGGGTGCTCATCTGCAATGTTTGTCTATTATAAAGTATGACCAAATATTTTTATCAGTCACATATCTGGCATTGGACTGTAACTTGTGTTGAAATGTGCAGATTACAATGAACACAATGGAGGGATTTTAACTAAGTTAAATGTGAATAAATAATTACCAGGGGTAGTTTTTTATGTGATAACTCATGTTTTGCATTAATATGAAGCCCTGATGGCTGACACCAACACAATATTTTACATTTTTAAAAGTACCGTAAATGTACAGACTCTGTGATATTAAGATACCTGCTAGTATGACCCCAGGGGCTCTAATCGGACAAACTAGTAGACTTTCCCCCTTTATAAACAACAGATTAAATACTAGTCAGCAGTACAACTGATACATCCAGTGTATATTTTACATTAATATGAAGCCTAGTGACACATTAACAGAAAAAAAGATTAAACATAACACTTTACAGTATGTTTGTGGGTGGTATTTCTCAACAGAGCAGACAGTAACAAGCAAGTACTGTTTGTCCCCACATTAAAATAAATCACATCAACTGAAGAAATGACTCCCAATAGTGGAAAAGAAAACCAAAACAGTTTACTGGTAGAACTCACCAGAATTATGTTAGCCAAAATACAAGAAATGATGTCAAACCCAGCTAAGACACTGCAAGACTAACTGATTTCAGTGTCTCTGTATGGACACATGTACAACTATACAGCTAGTCACTTTGTAGAAATAAATCAAAATGACAACAAAAATTGAAGTAATACCTCACAACACTGGAAATAATCAGAACAATTAAGAACACCGTGATCACCCAGGTTTTCAGAACTATTTTTTTTACCTGAGGAAGAGGCAGTTTCCTCTTTGTTTTGTGCATTATCCCCTGACTGTCCTTTGGCTTCTTTTGCTAGGGATGTATCAGTTGCTCCTAAAGTAATTAACACAGGCTGATTTCTGATTCCCACAATATACTTTTTTCAAAATACAATGTGGATTCTAATAATCTTTCAAACATGGATTAAGCGCAATAACAGTATACACCAAATCACGTGGCTTGAAAAGCTTGGTGCGAATCACACAAACTATTTCCCATTTGCCAGCGACAGCCAATGAAATAGCAGCATTTCTCAGATCAAGGATGGCCGCCAACTTCTGAAACACTACTAAAGCTTCCCTTCCTAGGCATTTATTAAAACCAGTTATAAACATGAATATTTTGAAAATATATTTATTTTAAAATATTTCACACCTCTTTTTGTCGAAGACCTGTTTTCAATATTAATATCAAAGCAAACTATCTCACTTGAATTCACTTGGCTCATAAAATTTGGATTTTGAGACATCTTATGCTACAGAAGACCCAATGAATAACTAGACCTAGCGCATCGGAGAACCGATGCAAATTGTATCCACCGTAAAGACAATGCACCAAAACCTCTAGTACCAATAACAAGCGAGTTATAAGCACTTTTAAGTTTGGCTATCTTCATTTGACCTTGAAGGGGGGCCCCAAGGTCAAATCCGACCACACCAGAAGATTCCCAGTGCATGATTTCTTATATGTTGGTTTACCATCCCAAACATCTAGGACCAATAATAAGAGAGTTATAAGCACTTTTTAGTTTGGCTGTCCTCATTTGACCTTGACCGTGGGGCCCAAGGTCAAATCCAACCACACCAGAAGATTCCCAGCAGATTATTTCCTATAAGTTGGTTTACCATCCCAAACCTCTAGGACCAATAATAAGCGAGTTATAAGCACTTTTAGGTTTGGCTGTCCTCATTTGACCTTGAAGGAGGGGTTTAAGGTCAAATCCGACCACACCAGAAGATTCCCAGGCCATGATTTTCTATATGCTGGTTTACCATCCCAAACCTCCAGGACCAATAATAAGCGAGTTATAAGCACTTTTAAGTTTGGCTGTCCTCGTTTGACCTTGAATGAGGGGCCCAAGGTCAAATCCGACCTCACCAGAAGATTCCCAGCCCATGATTTTCTATATGTTGGTTTACCATCCCAAACCTCTACGACCACTAATAAGCGAGTTATAGGCACTTTTACCTTTGGCTATCCTCGTTTGACCTTGAAGGAGGGGCCCAAGGTCAAATCCGACCACACCAGAAGATTCCCAGCCCATGATTTTCTATATGCTGGTTTACCATCCCAAACCTCCAGGACCAATAATAAGCGAGTTATAAGCACTTTTAAGTTTGGCTGTCCTCATTTGACCTTGAAGGAGGGGCCCAAGGTCAAATCCGACAACGCCAGAAGATTCCCAGCCCATGATTTCCTATAGGTTGGTTTACCATCCCAAACCTCTAGGACCAATAATAAGCAAGTTATAAGCACTTTTACCTTTGCCTATCCTCATTTGACCTTGAAGGAGGGGCCCAAGGTCAAATCCGACCACACCAGAAGATTCCCAGCCCATGATTTTCTATATGCTGGTTTACCATCCCAAACCTCTAGGACCAATAATAAGCAAGTTATAAGCACTTTTACCTTTGCCTATCCTCATTTGACCTTAAAGGAGGGGCCCAAGGTCAAATCCGACCACACCAGAAGATTCCCAGCCCATGATTTTCTATATGCTGGTTTACCATCCCAAACCTCTAGGACCAATAATAAGTGAGTTATAAGCACTTTTAGGTTTGGCTGTCCTCATTTGACCTTGAAGGAGGGGTTTAAGGTCAAATCCGACCACACCAGAAGATTCCCAGCCCATGATTTTCTATATGCTGGTTTATCATCCCAAACCTCTAGGACCAATAATAAGCGAGTTATAAGCACTTTTAAGTTTGGCTGTCCTCGTTTGACCTTGAAGGAGGGGCCCAAGGTCAAATCCGACCACACCAGAAGATTCCCAGCCCATGATTTTCAATGTGCTGGTTTACCATCCCAAACCTCTAGGACCAATAATAAGCGAGTTATAAGCACTTTTAAATTTGGCTGTCCTCGTTTGACCTTGAATGAGGGGCCCAAGGTCAAATCCGACCTCACCAAAAGATTCCCAGCCCATGATTTTCTATATGCTGGTCTACCGTCCCAAACCTCTAGGACCAATAATAAGCGAGTTATAGGCACTTTTAAGTTTGGCTGTCCTCGTTTGACCTTGAATGAGGGGCCCAAGGTCAAATCCGACCTCACCAAAAGATTCCCAGCCCATGATTTTCTATATGTTGGTTTACCGTCCCAAACCTCTACGACCAATAATAAGCGAGTTATAGGCACTTTTACCTTTGGCTATCATCGTTTGACCTTGACAGAGGGGCCCAAAGTCAAATCCGACCTCACCACAAGATTCCCAGCCCATGATTTTCTATATGTTGGTTTACTGTCCCAAACCTCTAGGACCAATAATAAGCGAGTTATAGGCACTTTTATCTTTGGCTATCCTCGTTTGACCTTGAAGGAGGGGCCCAAGGTCAAATCCAACCACACCAAAAGATTCCCAGCCCATGATTTCCTATAGGTTGGTTTACCATCCCAAACCTCTAGGACCAATAATAAGCAAGTTATAAGCACTTTTAAGTTTGGCTGTCCTTGTTTGACCTTGAAGGAGGGGCCCAAGGTCAAATGTGACCACATCAGAAGATTCGCAGCACATGATTTCCTATAGGTTGGCTTCACATTGCAAACCTCTAGGACCAATAATAAGGGAGATATAGGCACTTTTAAAGTCTGCTATGTGGGTTACTTCGGCACTCTGTGGATGACCTTGAATTAGGAGCTTCAAGGTCAAATGTGTGCAAGGTTATAGAGGACATGTATATGTGTCATACATATCACCTATGAAGAGATTCAACCTTCTACCTATGAGGAACAGCCAGTAGAAAAATGTAGATTATTTTCAAAGAAATGCCCGTGGCGGCCATCTTGTTTTTCAGAATGAGGCTATTTTCCTTCCCAGAGAAGCTTACCCCCCAATGAAGATATCCTGCAAATTTGGTGAACCTAGCTGCTGTTGTTTTCCTCTTAGAGCGTTAACGCCGAAAATCTCTCTACGCGCGGCGGCGGCGGCGGTGTAGCGGACGCTAAACCAAAGTATCCACCGGATGCTTCCGGTGGATACAATAAATACAATAAATTTATGTCAATGATAGTCAGATACCCATCTTTACCCATGAGTAAAAAAATTTAAAATTTCTATCATCATGTTAAAATACAAGAGTTATAACACAGAAAAAAAAAATTTGGTTCCTTTGTGTGTATAGAAAATCAGGCTTTCCAACTGAAAAGAGTAGCACCTTTATACTCCTTATAAATCTCAAATATGCCACAATTTTATCAGGAATCTACAAATCTACCATACAGACTAAACTTAAGGGATATTGTTAAGGTGTTATTATGGTTTGGAAGTGTTTACACCAATTTTCAAAAAATATTCATAAATTCAAAAAGATTAATTTAGTCTTCACTGCTTATCTCTACCAAGTAGTTTTGTCTTTTTGTCTGTGGAATAACTTGAAAAGTTAGGGACCGATCTTGACAAAATGTTGACAATGCCAGAAGGAACAGATGTTTCAAATTTGGTGATCTTGATCAATTTCTGGATGCAGGAGTTTTCTTAACAATAGTTATCAGTGCAAGATAGGCTTTTTAAATATATGTATACCTAATTCCACAATTAATTGTCACATTGTTTGGCAAAAATTACAGGACACTGCCACCATAGTGTCTATAATATATCTACATTTGATCCAGATCCTTAAGAAATTCTGGATACTACCGGTGCCATGCTCTGTATCTCCCATGTTTTCGTAAGTGCCCCTCTACAATCTTACATTATCACTAAGAAATTGCTAATATGCCAGTCTGAGGTAAACTTTCTCCTTTAAAACCCAATAACAGGTCTCATTTTATTGTTTTATATCCACTTTCAACAAAATTTTCCTTATTTTCATAGTTCTTTCACACTGCCAAGAGAATTATATTTACATCAACTGCATTTTACTCCAGTTTGTGTATAATAAAAAAATACGAGCACCTAAATTCAGGTCATTTTTTCGGATCGCCCAGGATGTTTTCATTGTCGTAAATGCACATCCCCAACCTTTGCAAGCAGAAACAATATATTCAAGAAGTGGTAAAAAATAGGGATGGAAATGAGCTGCTTGGCAAAGGCAAAAAAAAATTCTGGTTAGATTATTGTTTGACAAGTGTATCAGACCTTCATAAATACAGTTAGGCCATGTTGAGGCAAATGAGCCAGAAAATATATTTCTACTTCATAAGGCATTCAAAATTTACAAGGTAAATTTCAATGAAAACATACCATATATTTTTTCAACTTAAGAAGTTGAAGTAATTTATAAAAGTTATAGTTATATTTATAAAGTTACAGTTATAAAATAGGACAATATAATTATTACTGACCATTTCCACGCTTGAATAGCCTTGCAAAAAGGCTTGGAGACTGCTTGGTCTCAGGTTCAAGTCGAGCAAACTCTGTCAGCCTATTGGCTGCAGACCCATGCTGCATTCTTCTCCAATAACACACCTACTTTGAACTTTAAATGTTTATACTGCTTGTAGAACAGTTTCTACACAGATATTCAAACTGGAATTATACAAACAAAACAACTTTTACATTAGTATAACAAAGAGCCACAATTTTTTATCATACCATGGTATTTTGTTAAAATTTAAAAACAAATATGTAATTATTTGTACATGATCCAGAAAGAAGTCATACATAGGTATGTTGAAATTCAGCAATTATAGTGACAGTAAGAATTATAACCATCCATAAAAAACCCTTCATATATTTTTCAATCATCAAAACTTGAAGATATTTTTACTTTTTAACATTCCTACCATTACAAAAAATGATATTAATCCATTCATTCTTTAGTACTTGACACTTGGCCGATTTTGAAACTCAATATTGATTTAATATATGCTGAAATATGGGCTGGCAACTTTTGCTATGGATCTGTAACATTTTGTAGATGCAGGTCCAGTGAACCTGGAAAGGTTTCCAGTAAACTCCATACACTGTATGAAATATATTTGCAGGATAAAAATTCACATAAATGTAAATAAAAAATGGACACTTGTTGAGTACTAATTTGTAGTGCTAATTAGTAATTACGCATAATAACCCGGCCCAGTGAACACAAAAAAATAGGCCCAGGCCTGCTGCTTACTGGCGACCCGCATGTTGTTGTGTTTTTCCATTTTTGGCGAAAATTCGAAAATTCAAAATGGCCGCCATTTTTGGGGAGGGGAAATTTTTTTGAAAATTGCCAATACTACATTCCTCTTATACCCTGAGGGTTGAAAACTTGGACGAAATCGCTCTATCTCGCACGGTTAAGGAGATAGAAGCAATTTTGTGTTTTTCCATTTTTGGCGAAAATTCGAAAATTCAAAATGGCCGCCATTTTTGGGGAGGGGAAAATTTTTTGAAAATTGCCAATAGTACACTCCTCTTATACCCTGTGGGTCGAAAATTTCGACGAAAACGCTCTATCTTGCACGGTTAAGGAGATAGAAGCAATTTTGTGTTTTTCCATTTTTGGCGAAAATTCGAAAATTCAAAATGGCCGCCATTTTTGGGGAGGGGAAAATTTTTTGAAAATTAACAATACTACAATCCTTCTTATACCCTGTGGGTCGAAAATTTCGACGAAATGGCTCTATCTCGCACGGTTAAGGAGATAGAAGCAACTTTGTGTTTTTCCATTTTTGGCGAAAATTCAAAATGGCCGCCATTTTTGGGGAGGGGAAAATTTTTTTGAAAATTAACAATACTACATTCCCTTTATACCCTGTGGGTCGAAAACTTCGACGAAATCGCTCTATCTCGCACGGTTAAGGAGATAGAAGCAATTTTGTGTTTTTCAATTTTTGGCGAAAATTTGAAAATTCAAAATGGCCGCCATTTTTGGGGAGGGGAAATTTTTTTGAAAATTGCCAATAGTACATTCGTCATATACCCTCTGAGTCGAAAATTTCGACGAAATTGCTCTATCTCACACGGTTAAGGAGATAGAAGCAATTTTGTGTTTTTCCATTTTTGGCGAAAATTCGAAAATTCAAAATGGCCGCCATTTTTGGGGAGGGGAAAATTTTTTGAAAATTGCCAATAGTACACTCCTCTTATACCCTGTGGGTCAAAAATTTCGACGAAACGGCTCTATCTTGCACGGTTAAGGAGATAGAAGCAATTTTGTGTTTTTCCATTTTTGGCGAAAATTCGAAAATTCAAAATGGCCGCCATTTTTGGGGAGGGGAAAATTTTTTGAAAATTAACAATACTACAATCCTTCTTATACCCTGTGGGTCGAAAATTTCGACGAAATGGCTCTATCTCGCATGGTTAAGGAGATAGAAGCAATTTTGTGTTTTTCCATTTTTGGCGAAAATTCGAAAATTCAAAATGGCCGCCATTTTTGGGGAGGGGAAAATTTTTTGAAAATTAACAATACTACATTCCTCTTATACCCTGCGGGTCGAAAATTTCGACGAAATCGCTCTATCTCGCACTGTTTCTGAGATAAACGCGTTTTCGTTTTTTCAACGTTAAGAAAAATCGTGACATTTAGTAAATCATTAATAAGTCGGCCATTTTGTATTGGATCGTTTCGAAAAGTTATTGATTTCCAGACATGTATATAACGAACCTACTTGCAAAATTTCATGTGAATAGGTGAAGCGCTTTTTAAGTTATCATCCAGACAAGCACACCCTTTTGAAAAACATGTTTTTGGTCATGTGACTTTTCTGATTGGTGGAAAAACATGCAATGAGGAAAAATTATAGTCCTCCACCCAAGGAGGCTCCATACCAAATTTCAAAGAAATCGGTGCAGTAGTTTCTGAGGAGAAGAGGCTGGAAAAAAAATTGTTGACGACGCCGACAACAACCACAACAACAACAACGAAGACGATGCCAGGCCATGCCATTAGCTTACGGCCATTGGCCAGTAAGCTAATAAAAATATGCCCCTTTAATTTTCTTTATGCTCTTTATGGGATGAACACAGCCCATGATAAATATAAAATGCAGAACTCAAATGTTGCCATAACATCACTCTTGTCCAATACATACTGGTACTCTACCAGTGAACGCTGTCATACCAGTGAAATGTCTGCCTCAAATTTCTTTATTACTGGTCAAGGGCAAATTCTTTCATGTTTTGGAGATCCCTGGAACCATTAGTTGTAATATAAAATTAATTATAATTTCTAGCCATTTTGCAGACAGAATTAAAATTTAAACTGTTGAAATACACATTATATTGGGACCAAATATTTCCAAAACAGCAATCATTTCACTTTTGAAACTTAACTTTAACCGAAAATTGTTGCACAAATATTTTATGCATATATGTGTCAGTATTTACTACGAAGTTTCTGTGTCAAATGATTATAGCCTAATTAACAGATATCTCTGTTGATTAATAATTATACAAAAAAAATTGAAAATGACTAGAAATAAACAAATGATAGCATTCACTCAAACTTAACAACATTTGTGCTTGTAATATAAATGATACATAAACTTTAACCGAAAAAAGGACCTGTAATTAATCTCTCCAAAACTTTGTATACTTGGAAACTTGTACTAAAATATGAATTAAAATTACCCTTACAAGATGACATAACAGCAGTGAAGTAGAAGAAGTGCATGTATGATCACTATATACAGTATATATTACTTAATATACCACAAAGCTATGACAAAAAAACACCACTAACAACTATATATATAAAATGTAAAAATATATTAGGTTAAAAGCCTCTTAAATGAAAACAACTTTAAATTCTGTTTTAAATCAATTTATAACACAGAAATATTGAATAACATGAAGTGTCCACACAAAATGCCTGATCTTTAATACAAGAATTTCTATTTGTAAAATACAATTCCATGGCCTCTTGACTATTACTGACTTGGTCCATCTACAAATTTGAGTATTTGAAGGAGCCTTTTAATAAAATATTTTCAGGAAACCCCCTTGGAAATCTGTGACCTCATGAATATTATCTTACAAGTTGTCCATGAATTTTGATTTTCAAAAAAAAAGATTGATAGGAAATACCACAGAATTCCATGACCTCATATTTGCTAAGTCTGCATGAATATTAATGAGTTGTTATTGTACCATATTTATACATAAATTTATGAATGGCACCAAACATTGATACAATTTAACTAAAATTCCGCAAAGACAAGATAAAATCTGTTTCTGAAACAAATATTAAGATTTTGTATCTTTACATATGTTAATTTTTGTGAGAAATGGGCACTTTTTGTCAGTTTTCGTCAAAATTTTTTTTTTCATCTTTTAGGGACACAGGGTTAGAAGGAATATTATGAAACTTAAGGAACTACATATGGAATCAGACACACTGAAATTACAAATAAAAATTATGCATTTGGTAGTTTAGTTAAATAACAAGGCCAAAAGGGGTTTAATTCGTTCTACTAGCACAAGCTGCAAAGCCATCAGAGACATGAGTAGTGCACTGAAGCTGTCACCCATCCCAGTACTAACGTAGGCACTGGAAGATACACTTCAAATGCAAATATGGTCATCTGTGGTGTTTTCGTGGGTTTGCACATAAATTATACTGTAATATTCTAAATTTTCACTTTCATCAATAATTCTTTTTATTAAAAATTGAAGTTTTCATGAAAATGTAACTGCAAATCGATTTTACGGAGGACTACTAGTTGACACATTGATTTTCATACAAAGAATGTATGCTTCGATTTAACTAAGAAAAATTATATGTTTGCTGTTGTCCCATGACACCATGGCCTTGTGATATATATTATCAGAATTAAAGTTATGTTTTAATGACAAATATTTCTAAAAATTTTAATCCAGAGCACCTGCATATTACTTCATTAGCATATGACATGAAAACTCCACAGTTATGGTTTTTATGTGCCCTTTGTTTTGTAATCTTTTTGGCTTCAAAATATGAATTAAAATTTAAGAAAAAAATTCTGTTCTGTAGGAAATAAATATATACAAATTTCCATTCACAAAAACAAATTCCAGCTAAAAGTTTATTTTTTAATAATGGTTACAGACAGTGGAAATTTTTAATAGCATGAAAATCCCATGGATCATCATACCTACAAATGTATTGACCCGAGTATTGTCAGAACTATTTTGTTATATTCCCCTTCAACATGCAGACCTAAATGAGTGACAATAAATGGCATTAGAACATTTTCAACATTTTTTGAAGATTTTTCCAAAATACTGAAAATGTTGTTTTACTGCAAAAGTTGTCTGAAATAGCTTATGTATGATAATCTCAGAAACCTTATATCAAAATCAATTGATTTAAACTGCATGGAGTCAAATTTAGCCATTTATCTAGTTTAATTCAACAGGAAGGTCTTTTTTGCAAATCTCCAGTTTAATGTCAGGTCATGCCATGGCTCTACACACAAGTAAAGTAGAGCCAAGGTAACCACGTCTAGAGTCTCACACTTAAACACATGATCTGAATCTTTGAACTTAATTTAAAATAAAAAAAATTAACTACAGCACACCATAATTGAAAGTGTGACGATATTGATAGATTGTTGGTGTCTCAATGTACGATTTCCAGCAGTGTGTATAGAAACTGGTCAACTCGGACCTTCGCTAACTCGGCCCTTGCCAACTCAGACTCATCTATGCAAACTGGGCCCTATTCAATTAGAAATTCAAATTGACATCAAATTTTTATTTATGGATGGATTTTGATAATCTAGGTATCATTTCTTACCGTTTTTAATCATGGATATAATAGTAAGACATAATATTCAATCAGATTTACACAATAAGAGTAAAATGCACAAAAATGTTTTTAAGAAAATTCATTGGTAAGTTTTAATAATGTAGCAATCACTTGTAAAATATTACCGTACCTTCTAAAATAATTCCCATTGATATCATAACATATTTCAGCTAATTCCTAAAACACCCAATACATGGTTAATATATGACGCATACATAAGTAACATATATGTGTCAGAATGAGCTTCAAATGGGGCCGAGTTTGCATCAGAATGGGGACAGAGTTGGCGGGGGAGGAGTTGGCTGGTACACGGGTGGTCACGAAGATAAACGGTCACGGAGATAAACGGTCCTCAGAAATGCTCACATAAAAACAGTTAAAAGGTTTAAACAACAATATAACACAAACCAAAATCATGAAAAGCATTGTTTAAGTCTATTTTGTTGTTTAGTTTCTGCGATTTTGCTATTTACACTATTTAAATTTGAAAACTTTGAAGATCGTTTATCTTCGTGACCGTTTATCTTAGTGACCACCCGTGTATACAGTAACTATTTTTGGTTCATGAAGGACATAATACTTGTATCAGCACAGTAAACTTTGTGATTGATCAATATATAAAAATTTCAATGTGTCAATACGTTGATGTACGTGAATTAACAAAATGCGGAAGTAAACCGATCAATGTTTACTTCATAAAACCTTCTTTTATCGCTCGTTTTAAATAAAAAAATTAGTCGCAAAAATACTGAAGTTTAGCATTTGATGGCCCACCAAAATCAATTTTCAAGAGCGCAACCACTTTATTAGTGGTATAGTCGGAAAAATTGTGCCATATGATAAATGTATTGACTTTTGGATTTTGAAAATTCAGAAGTTATATAACCCAGCAGGAACAGACCTTTAGAAACACATTGATTGGGTGTTGAAAATGGATCCTAGCATTGATGTATTTATTTTTCACACTAATCTAACTTAGTTTTCTGACATGAAAAACTGATCATATCATGGACTAGGAATCATAGTGATTTGGTGAGAAAATTGATCCTGACATTCTAATCTATTCTACTGCGTTGCAGGCACAATATCTTCCCAACAGTGGGGAACTCAATGCACTAAGTAAACAAAAATATTGATCAATAGTATAGTTCAGAGGCGGTCAAGGTTGGTGACCCTCCAGAGTGAGATTAGGACATGCTCCAATGTTATAAGCTATACACAGTCAAAGGTACAGGAGGGGACAAATTCTGTAAATGTCTCTTGTATGACTTCTGGTAGACTTTATGACTTGTGACACATGGTCAGAGAAAGAGATAAGTTCCATGTAGTCAAACACTACTCCAAGGTTCTTGACATTTTGGGTTGGTAAGATCTGATTGCCCAGATTATCGATTGGAATTTGTTGAAGGAGTATAGCTTATTGTTTTTGAAGCTTATCAAAATAAATTCAGTTTTATCAGGGTTTTGTTTTAATTTGTTTGTGAACATGATAGTTTGAATGTCATTGAGGCATTTCCTGAGTGTTTGTATAGATGGAGAGAGATTAGCTGGTGAAAGTGTTATGTATAATTGGGTATCATCGGCATAGAAATGGCACTTGATACTAATTTATGACTGAATGATTAAGATGATTGGATTTGTGTAGAGGGGAAAAAAGTATTGGGCCAAGAACAGAACCCTAGGGGACCCTCAAACAGGAGGTCAGAACGATGTGACAGGGTGCTACCTACCTTGACTGAGTGTGTCCTTTCTGACAGATTTTCACATATTCTTTTAATTTCATATTTTACCTCAAGGAAGATCTGTTATTACTTAGGAAGTTAATTATAATCTATATAAAATTAGACTAGCTCCAAGTCTTTGTGTTACTATCTATCATTGACTTTCACAGTTAAATTGGACACTTACAGGAGTTCATTAAACCACCAGCATTCTGGAATAAGCAGGGATATCGATATTCTTTAAAAATACAAAGACTTGTGCCACCCATTTAGCCTCAACTGTAACATAAGGGACGCATTTAGGCAGATTGTATTCACAAAGTATGTAGAAACACCCAACATATGCTGATATTTATGTGATGGGGGCTCCTTCTTGTGTGCATGCTTCCACAGCTGTCATGTTGGGTTCCTAACTAAGTATCTTTGTTTTCTTAGAACATAAATGCAAGTATTCTGCCACACTGTGAAGCCTTTCACTTTGAGAACACAATCTCTAATGAGGTAAAAAGATGTAGTCTTTGAATGTGGTGTATAATATGGCAAAAGCCTGTACAGTCTGTTTGAAAGATTACCAACAAAATGTAGTGATGGAAAGGATAATTTTTGCTCTTTACTAACTGGATCTGGAAATTCAATAATTTGTCTACTACTGAGTAATCTCAAATGTAATAGAATCTGTTGAAACAAATTCAACTAAGCCCAGGTCCCACTTCACTGTTTTTAAGGGATGACTGTTGGTGACTTTAGAGTCCTCACTACTCATACTGTAATCTGCATAAGTCTTCAAAAGCCATTCTTTCATCTTCATTGTCTGCTGCCTTTCTTCATAGCATGAACATTTTTTGTCATAGGTCGTGATGTACATTAGCATAGCTTTCACCAATAGCCAATAGACTTGAAGCTATGGTAGATCATAATGGTGTAAACGATAAACCGGTATGATGTTTTTTGTTTTGCTTGTGGTATAAATAATAAAATCTGCAAAGAATATTTTGGAGCCGGTTAATGAAAATGTCATTATTTTAGGCTTTCTAATGGCTGATACTCCATCAAAACAATAAAAAATGCACATATTTGGTGAAGTATGTCACATTTTTACTTTATGTTGGGCAAAAATAATGTTTATGTACTTAATAATATCTCACAAAGCCATTTCTAGTTGTAGTTATGGCTCATGTATGCTTACAATTAATTTTCACTGTAGAGTAACAGATTTTGTTCACTTAAAAGTCCCGGAAATTGTTTTGATTTCTATAAATGGTCCTACCACTAGTATATCATCATGCAGTTCCCTTCATGAATCCTCATGTTTCCATGATGAAACAGTCATGTGATTTGGCGATTGACACAGCCTTGGTATTTTTGGCTTGTCTTTCTTTATTTCCTGTCATGTTATAATATAGTCTTACATGTGGGACATGGGCTTATCAAACAAGACTTCAAAACTGTAAAAAATATTGTTTAAAGGTATGAAATGTAACAAAATATTATGAAAGGTTGTAAAGGGTTTTTTTAACTGCTTACCTTGAAGACAATAGTGAAAACGCTAGAAAATTATTGAAACATGGGTCACCCAAATCACTGACTGGACAATTCATTGGAATATTTAAATCAGAGGAAATTTTCAGAAGATTTAAACTCCAGTTTTTGGTAAGATTACAATGGGGAAACTGTAGCTCTACTACTAACAGCTCTTTAATAGACAACTTTATTCCTTAAATTATTTCACAAACTGAAACATTTTGTAAATACACAAAAATTCCTAATCCTTGCACAAAATGTGTGAAACCCTGAAAATATATTATATCCAGCTGTAAAGTTAAAATGATAGCTGCATATAAAACCTCACTTCCCCCTTTTTATGTTAACAAACATTTTATGTTTTATATTTTGTCACATTCTCTTGAAAGTTTAAAACAGAAGTTAATTACAGAGAAAAGAAAAATCACCCAGATATCATGGTTGTTATGTTTCAAATATACCAGTATTCTGGATAAAACTTCAGTTGAGTTAACGTTAAAGATAGAACTATCTGTATCGGCTTAAAAAGTGCACAGAAATTTCTGAGTTCTTTAGTTATTTCTTGAACACTAGGTGGACAGACACTTCCTATTATAAGTGAGAAAGTCCTTTTGCCAGGGCTGGCTATTTCTCCAAAGTCATACACTACCCATATTATACAAAAGGCAAAAGGACCTGGTGAAAGTCTAATATAAATTTTCTTTTGATGTAAAATTATGAGAAAATAAAATTTTTGGTACTCATTATTCATAAAAAGTAATCAATAAGAAAGTTAGAACAATGTTAAGTTACAAGCACACTTTACATCTGCATCAATGACAATGACACCAGGCTTTAAAATAATAATTTGTTTTATGCAAAATTCTAAAATATTTTATTTTTTACTATGACAAAGACAAGAATCAAACTTGAATGTCCATTGCAGGGGAATCTAATCTATAATAAGTACTCTATCTGCAATAAAAAATATTGCATATTGGTGGATATTGTATAATTAAGACAATTAGTATATAATGGATACATACTGTTGGGGATTTTCTTCGAGTGAAAAGTTTCTTGTTTTGCGCCTTAGAGCATGACAACACAGTTTCAAAAGAAAGACTAAAATTTTCTAACTATCTTTTAATTATACTTCTTTACACATGTTTATGTACAAATATTTACAAGATGTTCTCACAACACTATGTTTCACATTTCAACTCAGAGACCTATTCTCTGCTCACACTCCTCTAGTCAGATAACCATTCTACATTCCTCTAAAGTGGAATGCTCTGCTTTATATAGGCAAATTTGATGGCCAGGCCGCATTTGGTATTTACGGCCTGGCCGCAACTTGTGGACACAACAATACCAACCAAACTTTACAACCTGTTGCTTTGAATATAAATACAGCACACACACCATACAATGTGGCTACAGCTGCTCTGTGGTTACGGCCAATCTACAGTTGCGGCTAATCTACGGTTGCGGCCAGTTTACGGCTACGGCCAATCTACAGTTACGGTCAATCTACGGTTATGGCCAATCTGCGGTTGCGGCCAATCTATGGTTTCGGCCAATCTATTTTGTTACTATGGCCTCTCTGCCCATTACAGTTACAGTTGCTATATTTAGACCATATGCAGTATCAGAGTGCAACTTTAGTTCAATAGTTTATCTTCAGTGAAATAGCCTGTCATAGTCTATAATTACATTATTCTAAAAAAAAAATTCACAACAATATTCCCACAATATAGAATAGAATAGAATAGAAACATTTATATAGCGCAAAATTGATGCAACATCCTCTAATGCGCTTGAAATCAAAAAGGGAAAGTCAAGGGACGTTCGAGGTCATGATCCAAGGTTAGCGCCCGCCAGGGAGATGTACTATGGTGGAGGATATGCTAATCTAAACAAGTAGGTCTTTAGCTGGCTACGGAAACCTGTTATTGTTTGTTGTGATCGTACTGATTGTGGGAGTCTGTTCCATTCTATGGGGGAAGCCACTACAAAACCTCTCCTACCGATGGCCTTTTTGTGAGAGGCTGAGGAAAGAGAAAGATGATTTCCACGTGTTAGACAACTGGTTTTGATCAAGGATGATAGGTATATGGGTTGAGAGAAATTTATAGCCTTGAAAGTAATTAGATTGTACTTAAACAATATACGGTAAGTGATAGGAAGCCAGTGTAGTTTTTGAAGAAAAGGAGTGACATGGCTAGTTCTATCAAGTCTAAAAACAATTCTACAAAGGGCATTTTGTATCTTTTGGAGTTTAGCAACATTGTACTTACTGATGCCATAAAGTAGGGAATTGCAGTAGTCAAGTCGACTACTGATCATTGAGTTTGCAAGCATGTTAACTCATTAGAAAAAAACTATACAGATTTAAATAATTACTAAATTGAAGGTTTATCTCTCAGTTTTCAATAAAACAGAAACATTAACAATGAGAAAACTTGCATTTAAATTGATTACTAACTTTTAATGTCTACGTCCCAGTTTTTACTTGAACTAAAACATTAAACATAACAGAACTTGTATTTAAATTAAATGTCCACCTCTTAGTTTTTAATTGAACTAAACATTAAAAATAACAGAATTTGCATTTAAATTAATTACTAAATTTAAATGTCCACCTCTCAGTTATTCAATTCAACTACAATTATTTATACCAAACAAAATAAAATTTTTCAGATGAATTCATGAAACATACACATAAAATTAATAATTTATCCTTCTGTCACTGGAGCATCTGTGCATCCTTGGGCTGATAGGAAGATTCATACATTTTCCCAGGAACCGTAGCCGTACGGTTACGGCCAAAACCTCCAGTGACCTGATTTCCAGATCTTCTTAAACTCCCACTCATATTTATAGAACATAAATCTATCAGGTTTCTGCTTCTGTCTTTCACTTCTCCTTAGTAACTATTTATCTGACAGCTGTTTATCAACTTTCACATTCCTGTGACAGTGTTTGTCAGTTGATCTCTTTAACCCTGTAACATTCTTGGAGAATTTGTCTCCCTGTTGGGGCAACTTGAGAACATTTTTAATATCTGATTCAGTGTTTTTCTTCAATTTAATTGTTATCTCTGGAACAATTTCACTGGTGTAAGGCTTTAGTCTATCAAAATGCAGTATTTTTGATTTACTTTGAAGTGATGTTTTTATTTCAAACAATATATCACTAAGTTTTTTTACAATCACACATGGGCCCTTCCAAATTTGTGACTTTAATTTGGGACTTTTTCCTACAGTTCTTGTATTATCACAGTAGTATACTATGTCACCTACTTTGTATGTTTTTAAACTAATCCTTGGATCACAGTCTTTCTTTGGAGAATTTATTTTAAACGATTCTCTGACAAGCTGGAAAATAGTATTCAGTTTCTCTCTCATTTCTAAAACATATTGGCTTTCCTCTGTGCATTCTTTTGACCTCTGAGTAGCACCAACTCAATAGGAAGATTGACCTCTCTCCCAAGCATGAGTAAATTTGGGGTATATCCAGCCTTTTCGTGGACACAACTTCGATATGCCGCAGTAAGCATGTTCAAATGATTGTCCCAGTCTGTTTGATTTTGGTTTGTGTATACAGCAATCATGTCTATCAAGGTTCTGTTGAACCTTTCAATCATACCATTGGACTGTGGATGATAGGGTGATGATCTTGTTCTACTGACTTCCAAAAGCTCACAAACTTCATTAAAAAGTTGGGACTCATAATTGCGACCTTGATCTGAATGTAGGTCAAATGGGGTGCTGAATCTGGAGAAGAACTTATAGACAAGTTTTTGGGCCACAGTTTTTGCTGAGAACTCAGGAATAGCGTAAGCTTCAATCCAAATTGTGAAATAGTCACCCACTAGCAGTACATATCTGTTACCGGACTCAGATTGGGGAAATGGCCCAAGAATGTCAGTGGCAACTCTATCCATGGGGACACCAACTTGATAATTTTGTGGCTGAGACTTATTTACTCTTCTGTTGGACTTTTTTGCTCCACACAAAGTACAATTACGAATCTAAAGTTTAACACTATCTTTCAGTCTGTACCAGTAAAACTTCTGCTTTATTTTATTAGTGGTCTTTTTCACACCCAAGTGCCTTGCAATCAAGTTACAGTGCAAAGAGTTCAGTACTGTATCTTGCAGTGATTTGGGCACCACGAGTTGGAGACATGGGGGAGTCTTCCTTTACACATTGTGCCACTTTCTATACAAGACACCATTATCCAGTACAAGCTGATCCCATTGTAGCCACAGATTCCTAACTGTGGGGCTTCCAACTGCCACTTGATCCCTGGTTGGTTTTCCATCTACTAACTCTAGCCATTTGAGAAAGTGGGCTCAATCTGGATCATCCAGTTGTAATTTTCTCAAGTCAGTTTTTGTATACTGACTTAACCATGTGTCATCCAGTACTGGTAACTGTGCCCCAGTTCCAGGTAAATCTTTACACTGGTCACTATTACTCTCTTCTTTAGTTTGATCACTTTCACCAGTCATCCTTTCTTTTGACCTGGCTGCTTGAGTAGTCTTGACTCTGTATACCCTCTGCCATCTTGATTCCCCAACAGCCTTGTTCCGTACCTGGTACGTTTTACCCATGAAACATCCAGTGCAGGCTTTAAACCACACTGATAACAATGACAGACACAATCCAATGAACAGGAGAAATTTACAGGTTAAAAGGCGTCCGAATCGACTATGGACAGGATTCACTTGATTCCCGATATTAACCCTGGCCATTAGTGGCACAACATCATCCACTTCCGAAAATGATGACCACTGTTCATGTTTCCTCTGACACACATCACATCCTCTGCATGGCAGATCACACAAAACTGTCTTTCTGTCATAACACATACACTCTGTCGGGAACCCTAGACAGACTGTGCATTGTGAGCGAAAAGGAAATCCATTCCAAGTAAACTGTCCTCTTCTATGGGTGCTATCAAAACATGCCATGTATACATATGACTTCCTGCACAAAATGAAATATCGGCTACCCCAGCCACCTGAACTAAACCTTTGTCAGCCACCTCCAGTTTAACATTAAATTCTGTTTTTACCATGTTTGGCCTTACATTCTCTGGGATCCTCTCAAACAGTTTCTGTGACATGATGGCCACTTCTGCCCCAGTGTCAATTAAGAATTTAGTCTTTAAATCACCAATACACATGGGTAGATACACAGATATACCTCCTAACACTGACTGTCTACTTATTCTAATTATGTACAGATCAGATTGGACCGAACCTGGGCCGCTGGATCCAGTCCTACCTAGTTTTCCGACTTTTCTACATTTTGCTTCAGTGGACATTCTCGAGCATAATGTCCTTTCTCGTGACAACTGTAGCATTCAACATCTGCTCTATTTCATGGTCGTTGCCCAGACTTCTTTCCCATGACTTTCAGGATGGATTCAATCTTACCAAGCTTCTACTCAAACACAGTTGTTAGCTGATCTCCAAATTTGGCCATTTCCTGGTGAGTTACAAACTTTGGAGTGGTGTCTTCTATGGCAACTGCTGCTCGGGCGCGTGGTGGCCTTCCCAGGTCATCTCTTAGACTACTGTAAGTTTCCCAAGCAGTACGGTCCTCTTCTAGAGTTAGGGGTCTTTCATTCCCACTGCAACAGCTGTGTTTTGGCCTGGTAGACCTTTGAGAAAGTGTTGCACCCCAATGGTCTCCCTGGTCCGATCATCAGCTGTTGGGTAGCTCTTCAGTACTAGCCGTCTTATATCAGCCAAGAACTCTGACACCTTTTCCCGTGGTTGAAGTTTCGTTGCCTCTAATTGAGCCAGATAAGATGTCACAGAACTCCTGTCCTTGAATCGAACCTCCAGTGCAGCCACTAAGACATCAAATGACTGGAGTGCCTCATTTGTGAGATAACCGAATGCATACTCAGAAGCTTCGTCACAGAGGCTATTTGTTAGCCGAAATAACTTTTCCTCTTTTCTCCACCCACAGGAAGCACTCAGCGAAATAAAAGGCTTTATGAAGCCATCCCATGATGACTTCCCATGGAACAACATTTGACGTGGTAATGGGACTTCACAGGAAACCCGAGATGGCACCCCACGAGATGATCTCTGAAAGACACTATGAGATGTACTTGCTGGACATGTGGTGTTCCATGCATCATTGGAAACACAAGAGGGGAGATACCTTGCTGATGTATCTGGTTCTGCATATTAAACGACTGGCCCTGTGCCATAATTGCGGCCCGTCTGGCTGCCTCCCTGGACTCCAGTCATTCATCAGAAAGTCTGGCATTGTCACGAGTACACCTCTCCAGGTGCTCGTAGTTCTGAGAGAGTTTTCGCCGTAACTCTGTTACTTTTTCTCTTTCATCTTCTGCTGTTGCTTCATATTCACTTGCTCTCTCAAGGATCTGTTCACGATCCTCTTTGGCAGTCAGCACCCTTTCCTGAGCCTCTCGGGCAACTGCCCGGGCCTCTTCAAGCTGAAGTTGTAGAGTCTCTAGCTGTTCTCTGCAACTAGTTTCATCTTCAGAAGTTGCTGTTGTGCTCGACTTGCTAGTATCTTTCTTAGGTGGCATCTTTATTTTTTATTTTTTTTTTACAGATAAAGTTCTGTTCCACCTTTATTCTTAACACAGTTTACAAACAACACAAGAGGGTCTTTTCTCCAATAACGTGTGCAAGTCCAAATCCCACTTCTGACACCAATTGTTGGGGATTTTCTTCGAGTGAAAAGTTTATTGTTTTGCGCCTTAGAGCTTGACAACACAGTTTCAAAAGAAAGACTAAAATTTTCTAACTATCTTTTAATTATACTTCTTTACACATGTTTATGTACAAATATTTACAAGATGTTCTCACAACACTATGTTTCACATTTCAACTCAGAGACCTATTCTCTGCTCACACTCCTCTAGTCAGATAACCATTCTACACTCCTCTACAGTGGAATGCTCTGCCTTATATAGGCAAATTTGACGGCCAGGCTGCATTTGGTATTTACGGCCTGGCCGCAACGTGCGGACACAACAATACCAACCAAACTTTACAACCTGTTGCTTTGAATATAAATACAGCACACACACCGTACAATGCGGCTACAGCTACTCTGTGTTTACGGCCAATCTACGGTTGCGGCTAATCTACGGTTGCGGCCAGGCTACGGTTACGGCCAATCTACGGTTACGGTCAATCTACCCCTACGGCCAATCTGCGGTTGTGGCCAATCTATGGTTACAGCCAATCTATGGTTGCGGCCACTCTATTTTGTTACTATGGCCTTTCTGCCCATTACAGTTACAGTTCTGCTATATTTAGACCATATGCAGTATCAGAGTGCAACTTTAGTTCAATAGTTTATCTTCAGTGCAATAGCCTGTCATAGCCTGTCAATTACATTATTCTAAAATAAAAATTCACAACAATACATATATAAAATCTATCCGGGGCAATCATTCTTATAAGACAAGTATATTTCTAAAATGGAAAATCACTTGTCTAAAACAGTATGTCTCCATCAGGGAGGGCAAAACACTATAGTACTTGCCATGTGTACAGGATGGATGCCAGATGTATGCTGTGATACTGGTTCTGGACATATCAAAATACTGCTAGATTCTGTCCTACTACTTTGTCAAGTTTGAAATCGACCATGGTTTTATCTTATTAGTGCTCCTTGCTACACATATTTAGTTCTGTGACAAAACCAATTACTAACAGGATCACATAATGGGGATTGTTTACCATATCTCAATTGCATGATATGGGCTTGTCTGGGCTCTAGGTTTACTGTTTTGTGGTCAGAACTGAAAACTAACTAAGCTGGGAAAGCACTGGCGTTAAGCTATACATGCACATTTAGCTTGGTCATTTTCTTCAAATATTTAATAAGCTTGACTGGATAAAGAATTAGGTACAGAGAATGCAATAATTGTTCTTTCTTCAAGGATATTTAATTTGTTTGAAGGAGATAGGCAAATAAATTAGCTTGAATATATTTGAAAATATACAGAGAGTTGTGATGAATGCACATAAAAGACCACCCAGCAGACTCTGTTATGTGTAATACACAGCTTTGTATCTCCCTTTTGATAAAGAATTCCTCTCTCCACACACAACTGGCAAGTAGGGGGAAATGATGTCACCTTTGAGAGTCTCTCACACACTATAGCTATGAATAGATACACTGACACTTTAGATTCTAAGGCAATAGTTTCATAGTTTTATAACTTCACATTAATAGGTTACATATCCCATTTGAAAATATGTAATGTCTTAATCAGATTTTAAACTTTTCTACATTATATTTAAAAATTGGTTTCTTAAGCTGTGTTGTAATTTAAATGTCATCAAGAAAGATGTACAGTTTTTAAAAAATAAATTGATAGCAGATTTTAACATAAGAGAAAAGGGACAATGAAAATACACCTATTGAAGACCCTTATTATGACTATTTTAGTCCTGATTCTCCAAATAAAATTTCAAAACTAGTAAGTTCTAGGTCTCCTAAATGGTTCTATCCATTAATAAGCAACTAATTATTTATGAAAGATATGGGCAAATTATCATATTTATGTTAGACATCTTCTGTTTAGACTTGTGATAGTATTTTATGTTATTTGCACCAAGTTTGTTAATCTTATTCAAGCACTAAAAAGATATTTATTGGAATGTCTAAATTAAATTATTTAGGAAGTGGCTGGGCTACCATCAATGATGGATTTACTACTATATATTCTGGTTACTGGTAGTAATAAATATGTTTTTTTTGTTAAGTGGTCAATTTAAAATATAAGTTTTCCCAGATATTGTTATGATATTGAAAGTGTATGCTGGTTTAATGTTATTACATCAACAATGTTACATTTGGTAGTAACACTGGATAAAAATTCTGCCACTTCAATTTCAATGCATTTACACAGATTGGAGTTTGTTTTTGAGTAAAAGTTTATATCTGTGTAGAAAGGTCATGAAAGAACAAAGCTATTGTTGAGTTCAGCTCATTAAATTGAAGAAAGAGGTAAAAATTATAAAAATTGGAGCAGAAATAGGGAGTTATGGTAATTTAAAGTGAGGTTAAATAGAGAAAAATGCAAACTACCATGACTACTTAGATTCTTAATTATCGTTCATTTAAACCCTATTTATCTACCTCTGCTGCCTTTAGATACAAACTACATTGGAGCAGTTCATGTGCATCCACCCCAAATTATTTTTTAAATAATAGTCCTGTATTATTGAACAAGAAATGATCAGATTAGTAATGAATAAAATTGCTACCCTTGTCCCTAAAGGCTTGTAAATGTGCAAATAAAAGAATAAAAGTGACAGTTACATAACTGAAGGAAGAATTTTACTAAATTTTACTTCACATAAACTTTACTTCCTTCTCTTTTCACCATAAAAAATCAGCTGGATATTATCATCTTGACTACTTTCCAAAAATGTTTCATCAAATGTATCTGAAAATATCTGTGGTTCAAAACAACAGCGTTTTAAAACTCCATGAAAGTTTTTTTGACTATATGCCTCATCAGAAATTATATGTGTAGCCATGGACCATTCAAATAAGTTTCTAATCCAAAGGAATCATAATTGAGTTATATTGAGTTATATTTTTTTCAATTTTTGTTAAATATGAAACTTAAAACTTGTATATTAGCTTTAATTTTTGTTAAAACACAAGAAAGGGGACTTGTGTCGTAGTGTAGAGCTGTGTACTGTGATAAACAGGATCACTGTGCAGTATCTACAGTGATGTAGTTCAACTGAGGAGGGATTTCTCACAGAAGTATACACACATTTTCTGCAGTGGAGATAAAAACCCAATTATCTGCTGCATTGTGCTGTAGTCTCTTCCAGAAGGAGCTTCATAAATGTGTTTCAGTACACAAAACTAGTTGTGAGGGTATATTACCTTAGATTCATAAATTTTCTTTTCCTATCTCCTTTAAAAATATCACTAAGAAGTCGTCAGATAGAGGAAACATAAAATAGTGAATATATTGTTGCAAAATATAAAAGATCAGAATTTACAAACCAGGGTCATGAAGTTTGATTGCTCAAGTAAGATTATAAAGAGACAATGCATTAGTTATCCTCAATGGACATATCATTACATCATAAAGTAAATGGAAAAGTACAAATTAACTTCGTATATGAATTCAACTAACCACATAAAACAGTAGTTTGACCTACTAAACAAAAAACAAGAAACTGAGGTTGTAGACCCCAAAAGGCGGGTTGTGTAATCAGCATCAGGGAGGGTAACACACTAGTATTGGCCATGTCTACAGGATGAATATATGCCAGATGTATGCTGTTATACTGGTCCTGGATATATAATAATGCTAGATTCTGTTCTACTACTTTGTCAACTTTGAAATCAATCAGCAGAAGCATCTTCTACTAACAGTCTGCAAAGAGTATTTCAAGATGGCAGCCATCTTGTTTTTCCAAATGGTACCAACTTCGAAAGCAACCTGGCCTAGTTAGTCCCCTACCACCCTCTTAAGTTTCAAATCGATTGGCTGAAGCGTCTTCGAGATGGAATCCAGAAACAAAATTTCAAGATGACAGACATGGCAACCATTTTGTTTGTTGAAGTTGCACCAATATCAGAAGTAACCTAGCCTAGGTGGTGTCCTACCACCCTGTTAAGTTTCAAATCATTCAGCAGAAGAGTCTTTGAGTTAGAGTCTGGAAACGGAATTTCAAGATGGCGGTAATGGTGTCCATCTTGTTTTTCAAAAATGGCACCAATTTTAAAAAACAACCAAGCCGAGATGATGCCCTACAACCCTGGTAAGTTTAAAATTGATCCGCAGAAGCATCTTTGACTTAGAGTCCAGAACGGAATGTCAAAATGGTGGCCATGGTCGCCATCTTGTAATAGTGGTGTTGCACTGGAGCTGACCCTGCGGTTGAAAAAGTTGGGGATCGGGAACGAAAATCTAGAAAAAGCACATAAAAATATTGGGTCAGTTTCATCTGCCAGACAGGATGTAGTACATCCTGGCTTGTCGGGATCAAGATCCCAACCTGACTTCGGGTCGGGATGTTTTTCTCCACAACTAGACAGGAAACTACCAGGACAAGCCGTAAACCCCTGATAGACAAGCCGTATCAGGCCCCGACAAGCTGTACTGACAAACCAACAGGACTGAAGCATTTTCCCGACTGACCCCGACTGGACTGATTAATTTCTGGAGTTGTGATCAAACCAACACTATATAAACCCCTTCTAGCTGCTATAAATCTCCTCAGGCTATAGGAGAAGACAGGAAGTGTGTCCGCCAAGCTGTAGAGACCAAGTACAGCACAGTTTCCAGGTCGAAGGAGCCAAGGTCTGATTACTTGCAGAGTTGGTTGGTGTAATATCAAATATGTTTATTATTTTACTGATCCACCGCAATAAGCCGGGAAACTTTAACAGATCCTAACCGACTCTGTAAACATTGCTCCTGACCCTCTAAAAATCTATAGTTACTGACAAGACGTTGCCAGTGGAACATCCCCATAATATATGCAGGTATCTTTAGGAGGTCATTTTTAGTCTTCTTTTGGCCTCTTACAACCACAGCATAAAATTTTGTCATTATGTCCAAGTATAAATTGGAAATATTACACCTCTTCTCCAACTCTAACTTGATGACAAAATAATTTATTGATAAATAGCTAAAATATTAATTCTATAGTTTTATGTGATACATGTAACATAGTTCTTGTTTGTCTTACAATTTAAAGGTCACATTAGAACTTAATTCATGTATGGCTCTCCCTTGTTAATACCTCTGTTACATCATACCAAGCTTTAATACCACAGTAAGTTATTCTTACAGGTTCATAATTGAAGACACTATGACATAAAATTTAATTTGTGTTAACATCTGTCATGTGAAACCTATATTTCCAGAATATGTGACCCAGATAAGAGAGAATTCTCTATAAGTAGATATTAGTGCAATGCCTATTCACTCCACCCACAATTCACATGTATAGCAACCGCGATTTTTATGATAATTATTAAATCAATATAAGAAGTTCTCATTCATTCTAGAATATTCTTGGATTCACAAAAAGTTACCACCTAGAGACTACACATGATCGTGAATAAAGAAAAGTCACATACAGGAGTTATTACAACTATATAAAACATATAATTAATGAAAATACTGCTGTTGCACGATGCAGGAAATAATACAGTGAACTAACATTATGTATATGTTTGATACTACTTTAAAGTATGACCGGGATGAAAATTATATTAATATTTGTTAGTCAGTATCAGTTATTTTCCTGTTAGAATCTTTTCGACTAAATGTATAGGGTACATGTTTTCATGTTGGAATAGTGTAAATAAAACAGCAGCCGCTTCTCATGTGTAGTTGTCAGTTTGAAAGATAAATATTAAATGATTTTAAATGATTTATATTAGAATACTCCGTAAACAACTTATAAAATCGTTTGAACAGTAGTTATCATATGGAATAGACAGAGATTGCATATGGTTTGTTTATGTGAAATGTTATTTGGCAAAAGGATATTTTGACAGCTGCAGTGATGGTTTCAGTGTGATCAATATCAAATACAGGGACAGTACTGGTACTGTACACATGCCAGTCAGTCAGTTCTAGCACTATATTCTTTGGCAAATATCACATCATCTATGTGTGCGGGTACTATTTATTTGTAATATTTGTACCTTTTGGATTGATTTATTACAAATAGTTTCATAAATCTTGCCAAGATGAGCCTCATTAGTTTTATTATGTCACCACTTTTACTTTGGATAATTTTCCATGTTGGGATATTGTATGCAGCAGAAGAATGTCATCTGGTGAAAGAGCAGTTTTTCATTCAAAATGTTGGAAGTAAAGATATTGTTCCTGACACACAACTCAAAGGTATTGGCTAAAAATTGGCATTTTATTTAATTTTTTTTTTCATTTTAAGATAATATGTTAAGTTAGAGTACAGGTACACATGCAAAATTAAGCTATAGCTATACAATCATATATTTCTGAAAAGAAGAGTTACTGGTACAATCATCATTCATTCAACAATATTATTTCATATTTACGTCACACAGTAGTATAATTTTGTTCAACAGAAAATACTGATGAAAATTGAGTTATTTATAAAAAAAATATCTTTTGTATGTACACTCACATTTTGCATTGTCAGTTTACCATGCAACACTCGTACTCATCTTAGAAATTGTATTAATGTTCAGCACTGAAAATTTCTTTCAATACAGGCCTGCATGTGTACAAGGATCCATTGGACACCTACCTGCACAAGTCAGTGTGATTAAATTGTCAATTTGGAGATTGAATAATTAAGGATTAAATATAAGTACATTTCAATAAAAAAATGTAAACACTATATACTTCCATGCATATTCTTAGTTATTTAATGTCTTCTTTTGGTGTAGATTCAAATCTTGAAGTGTGTCAACGTGGCATCAAAGATACAAGTTGCTGTACCCGTGAGATGGAGCATCATTATCATAGAGCAGCAGAGAGAGATTTTAAGAGTGTGCTCAACTCAACCAGTTTTTATCTCAGTGATCTGTTAAATGCCAATTTGCAGTATTACCAAGGTCAGTAACAAAACAGGAAATTAAAAAAAAATTAAATGGAAATATGCAATGAATTATCTGTAAGTAATATGGAATGAGAGTGATGCGACATAAGTTGTGCTATTCTTTGTCATTTTAGTATTTTTATATGTGTAAAAGTAATAATAATGTTTTATTTCAAAGATGTCTACACAAATTATAAAAACATGGAAGAAGCAGAAAATTAGAAAAATGAAACAAACAAAAAAAAAAAAAATTGCATGAGAAAAAAATATTGCAGATATATCAGGTACCTTAATAGGAGGAAGATGTAAACATTGTCCATTTTCAATGAGTTTTGACCTACTTCTGAATGACATACATCATTGCAGTAATGAAAGTTTCTTAACATCTTAGTCTCATTAACATGCAGTCACTTTTGAGCCTTTGGTATTTTTTCTAGTGGAGGAATATGTGAGGTGTACAATATGTACATGTAAATTTAATTTTCATATTTACTTTCATTAGATAGATCATTAATCCAAATGGTAGATTTTTGCATGTCAATTGTCTTTATGAAATAAAACTAACCTTTTCTCATGGTATTTCAGATATTTTGTTGTAATAAGGTGATAAATGGACCATATAGAATATTTTAAAAATGTAGTGATTCATGAATTTTACACATGTATAGGATGATTTAGTTCTTATTCCAAATCCACCTTCAATCTAGCCTCATGAACCACAAATTGTGCATGTTTTATAGTTAAAAAATCATGATTAGGTAAAAGTATTCATGTTTAAGATCATTAATCTAATCCCAAGTTCTTTTGTTATAAATGACAGAAGTAGATTATATGTAATTCTCTGCAAGTGCCCTTCTTTAAAATAACACATATATGTGACTGTCTCTAAATCTTTAACATGAATAACCTTACATTACTTCTTCACAAATCTTTGTTTTGTGACATTTGCAAGAATTAATGATCACAAGTGGTGATAATAATTGTACAGTGACTTTTCAGTGGTGGTTATATGTGCTGGGCATAGTATTCAGAAAACGAAATAGAAAGTAAGCAGAATTAGTAAATTTATTCAAAATTTTTTTCAGTGGCTCTACTGCTAAAGCCCTTTGTTGTAGTGCACAGTTGCTATATATTGCTCTAGCTTTATATAGCAAATCCCTATTTAACAGAAAAGGAAGAGACACATATTTTGTTTGAAGTCTCTAGTTCAGGCCTTTAATGGAAGCACTAAACTTGAGAAGAGATGACAGGAGGTCATGGCACTGCTCGTATATCTCTATCTTCACCCATAGCTTTATTTCTCTGCTAAAGTGACATTCACTGAAGGCAACCTGACCCTTCAGATGGATAAAAGGGAGTATGGATTCAATGGAAATAAGTTGTATCTTAGGCCCTTCTTGAGTCCAGAGGTGTTATCTTGGGGTGATTGAGTAAAATGTAGAGTTGTTGTATTGATTTTTCTGCTGGAGTTTGCTGAAGCAGTTTCTCTAGAGGATATCCAGATATTCATTGCTTTTTCTTGTAAGCTGCTCCAATGGGGCTTATCCAAATTAGGGCAACTGATGTGGAATACAGCTGAATCATAGTTCCCACAATTACTCTCTGAAGTTCCAATCCTGAGCAAAGTGATTGTAAAATTTTATTTTTTTATGTGAAATGCTATATGCCCCGCACCCCAGGTCTTAATTATTTTCAAATCCCATTGTACTAGGGGTTTTGATGCAAGTTTTCATTGAAATAGAATAACACTCAGCAGATTCTGTAGAACTGTAACCTCCAATATCCACATTTGTTTGGTTCTAGTTTTGGCTAACTTCCACATTAACCGGTAAAAGTTATAGCAGTTCTGATGCCTGTTACAGGAACTCAAAACTGGTTCAATTTATACCTAACTTAGAATGATTCCAATTATAAAGTCCACTGTATTTTGTGTATTAACAGTATATCTAGATGCTTCACACAGTGTGTTGATTTCAACTAGACTATAATTTAAAGTCAGGATACTAGTATATTTAAGAAATTTAGATTATGCATTAATTGGGGTCAAGAAAAGACAGTAACACCACTTAATGTTTAAAAATGGGTAAATAAGATGATTCAGTTGTGAAAAAAATGCATTCACCATTATTTTATGTTTCACAAAAGACAATCACAATATTTTTTTCTTTTCAAAAATAGTTTTGAGTGGATCACCTCTCTGTTGATACAATTGTTAAAAATTTGTTTTAGTTATGCAACAACAATCACAATATTTTTTTTTCAAAAATTAGTTTTTTAGTGGAGGAATTTTCTCTTGATGGAATCGTTAAAAGTTAATATTAAATTAAATTATTGAATGAGTGTGTTTATATATTTCAGTGAAATTCATTTCACTTTACAATCTTTCATGGTAATTATGTTTGATATCTGTTACAAGTTTGTATTATGAAAGTTATTTGGAAAGCCTGTTATCTCGTTATCTTCATGAAAACTTTGAAACTCTATTTCAATACTTTAATGTGACTGTGTTAAATCTTCTTGTATTTGTATTAACCTGTGCTTTGTAATTTAGTTTATATTTTCATATTTTGGTAGGACACATTTGGTGTGATTTGGTGTGATTTGCCAATAATAATAATTGGCATGAATTATACAGTGTTTCTGTGTTTCTGTGTAATTTAGTTTATATATTCATATTTTGGTAGGACACATTTGGTGTGATTTGGTGTGATTTGCCAATAATAATAATTGGCATGAATTATACAGTGTTTCTGTGTTTCTGTGTTTCTAAAGTTTTCCTTTGATTTCACTGATTTGTACATATCTCCACAGACTGGCAAAGTGCAGAGGATACAAAAAAACTATATAGCATAAAGTGTTATATTGTCTGGATAAAAATATTTGTTATAAAAGTGGATATAAACAGTATCTTTTTAGATTTTGAACAGTGTTTAATATTGGATTAATATGTGAAACAAACCCTTGTTGACAGGTCAGTAATCAGTTGTTAATTAGACCTATTAATAGGACAGATGCTGTGTGTCGGCCCACTTAGTACTGTCAAATCTTAGTTTCAGTTGGCCAGGACATTATGTCAAAAGGAAAAAGAAATAAAAGGAAGAAAAGAACCCCAATTCAGTTAGAAAGAGACTTTAAAAGAAGTTGTTTTGACAACAACAATCAAGATCAGTGCAACAGTGGTTATTACCAAGTACTAGTAGACAACGACACTAACATAGATAGTGTTAAAATGGATAAGAAATCAAGTGAGGCATCCAAAGTTGATACTAGAGAGCAAAGCTATCTAGCATTTGATGAGGATAAAAACATGAAGGAACTCCTTGAAAACATGTTCAGTAAATTTAATACAATGTTAGATGAGGTAAGAGACATAAACAGAAAGCAAGATGAAATCCTTGCCAAAATGACCATGTTAGAAGACAGGGTCGATGAACATGATCGCAACATAGAACATTTGAAACAAGAGGTAGAGAACATCAACAAACATTTAAACAGAGATTTTGACCCTGAAGTTACCCTTGTTGTGACAAACCCCCCTAGGCAGGCTAAGGGAAACCCAAAGGCATACTCGCATGACCTTATTGATGCTGTTGGAAGACCAGCAACAATTGTTAATATTCTTCACACTGAGCCAAGGGAAAACAGCAAAGGTGTTCTCAAGATACAGCTAGGTAGTAAAGAGGAAAAAATAGATATCCTGAGACACAAAGCAAAATTAAAGGATAACCCTGCCTTCAGGAATGTATATATCAGATCATCAAAGACACATTCTGATAGAATAATGGACTATAACTTCAAAACTATGATTGCTGAACTCATCCCAGACAGTGCCTCCGAATACAGGATAGCAGGAAATGGTAAGCTGATAAAGAAGAAACCCACCCTCAGTAACCATCAGTCAGCCACTGGTGCACTTTCAAGTGATTTTCATAGTCCACGTCAAACAGTTAAACACTCTGACATCCCAAGTTCGCGCAATGAATCGCAAAGGGTGCATTTTGCAGCTGATCTTATGAAACCCAAACAAGGTGATCATAACGTTTCTGCCCCAGAAACAATGAGAACCCTTCCTCCTAACTCAGGGATGAATCAGTATCCACCGATGCCTCAAACTGGTGCCTCAAAGAATACCCCTGACCAGTTTTCACAGACAAGAGGTCCACGAATGTCACAGGTAGAGACGACGCCTATGTCACATAATCAGTCTCGACCAGATGCACAGATGAACTTTCATGATGGATCAGGCAATGGCTCATACTCCCATACCTCACATGGTACCAGCCCCTCACTTCTGCAACCCACAGTACCACCCTATATACCAAGACACATGTCAACTCACTACTCCACGCCCAATCTGACACAAAATGCGCTGGATGGAAGTACCTTCTACTGAAAGTCAACCAAAACTCTGAAAATCGGCTCCTGGAACGTAAATGGTTGGACAACACAGAACAGTTTGTTTAGACAAAATGTTATGAAATCTATAAACTCAGACATTGTTTGCATTCAAGAAACTCATTTAAAAGAGAACAATACTATTTACTGTAAAGACTATAAATGGTTTGGCCACAATAGAGTATTACAAAAGAAAACTGTTAAAAAGGGGTCTGGTGGAATTGGTATTTTTGTAAAAAATAGTGTCTTGGAGAATTTCAGTGTTGATGTTCCCATTAAAAATGTAGATGGTATACTAGGTCTTAAATTTGTTTCTAAATCGACTGAATTCTCATTTTTGATATTTTGTTGTTACTTACCTCCAGATCGCTCTTTGTATGCAAACCCTGATAGTTTTTATTCTCAGTTAATACAAAGCATATATTTGAATAGTAATGTTGATTTGTTAATAATGTGTGGAGATTTTAACTCTCGTATTGGTAAGGAGCAAGATTTTATTAACAATATTGACAGTGTTCCTATGTTGCGTAATATAGATACAGTTAAAAATGTTTTTGGTGATACTTTTCTGGAGTTTCTTAAAGACTTGCATCTTTGTATAATTAATGGCCGTGTGACACCAGAAAACCATAACTTTACATGTATAAATAGTAAAGGGATGTCTGTTGTAGACTACTTTGTTACTTTCCATGATAATCTTAATAGTATCAAAAGGTGTGAAACCCATACTATGGCTGAGACAATAGCAAAATTTGACCTGTTTACTATACTGGGTGAGAGGTGTAAAGCACCAGACCATTCCTTTTTATCAATTGACATTACCTTTGACAATGTAGAAACTCAGAAATCTGAAAAAGTTAAGAGTCAAAATGAGAAATGTTCTAAGAAAGGTGAGAAAGTTCCGAAATTAAAAAAATTCTATTTGGATTATCGCCCATCAGGTTTTATGAACAATTACAAATGGCATCAAGCTCTCTCGAATATAATAACCAATATCGAAACTGCCATTAATCAGCAGTTGAACTTAGAAGACATTTATAATCAAACAATACATATGATAACAACTGAAATGGAAACTCACTTAAAATTTAGAGAATGTTCTAAGAAGTCTAAGCAACATTTTAAACACACTAAACCATATTGGACAGATACACTAACAAAACTTTGGAAATCAATGAATGAGAAAGAAAGGCTATACATTAAATGTAAGGATAGATACAGAGAAAAACAAATAAAGAAAAATGATTTTCTTATAGCCAGAAAAGAATTTGATAAAACTTTAAGATATTCTGAAAGACAATATAACAAACAATTCCTAGGAAAATTAGAAGTTATGAATACCAATAACCCAAAAGATTTTTGGCGTAACATTAAACACCTGGGACCAAGAAAGCAATCTATCCCAATGGAAGTAGAGATTAATGGTAAGCGTCACTCTAACAGTAACATAGTACTCGAAAAATGGGCCTCAGATTTTGAACAATTATTGAACGAAAAGAAAGACCATTCTAATGAAAATGAGCAATACCAAGAAATTGTTAGAGAACTGAAACAAAAAGAGCAAAACAGTATAGGAAACAATGGTTTTTTAAACCATGAGATTTCTCTTGATGAGGTAAGATACCACGTGTACAGGTGCAAAAACAACAAATCACCTGGGATAGATAACATCCCATATGAAGTATTGAAATGCGATGAAGTCATACTTTTATTGTTTAAACTATTTGGTTTCTGCTTCAAAAATAATATTGTACCCAGTGACTGGAGTAAAGCAATCATTTGCCCAATTCCAAAAGGTTCCTCAAAAAACCCATACTCACCTTTGTCGTACAGAGGAATAAGCTTACTACCCTGTATTAGTAAAATATACACAAGCATTTTAAACAGTAGGATAACTTTTTATCTTGAAGATGAAAATCTATTAGTGGATGAACAAAATGGTTTTAGAGATAGCCGTTCATGTGAAGACCATGTTTTCTCCCTCGCTACTATAATACAAAATCGTCTGTACTCTAACAAGGACACATTCATTGCCTTTGTTGACTTCAGCAAAGCATTCGATAGTGTTGACCGAAATCTCTTGCTTCATAAACTACTTAAGTATAATATTAATGGTAATATATACATGGCAATTAAGCGATTATACAGTGATACCCAAAACTGTATAAGACTTAATAATATGTACACAAGATGGTTTCCTTCATTCTATGGTGTACGCCAAGGGGACAGTCTTTCTCCAACCTTATTTTCAGTATTTCTAAATGATCTTGCTAATGCAATCAAATCTGAAAAACTTGGTATCACCATAGGTACCAAAAATGTTGGCATTTTGATGTATGCTGATGATGTAGTCTTAATAGCTGATGATGAAAGTAAACTTCAAAGAGAAATAGATATCTTAAAAGATTGGTGCATCAAATGGAAATTAAATGTAAATCTTACAAAAAGTCAAGTAATGCACTTTAGGAAATCAAGAAAACGACCAACAAAATTTAAGTTCATGTTTGGGGATAAAGAAATTGAAATGGTGGCAAAGTATAAGTATCTTGGGATAATCTTTGACGAAAATCTAAATTTTACTGAATGTGCAACAACACTTGCTGATTCTGCTGGAAGAGCTCTTGGAAGTATAATTTCTAAATTTACTTCGTTCAAAAATATTATGTTCAATACATTTACAAAACTCTATGAAACAACTGTCTGGCCAATCTTAGACTATTGTTCAAGTGTTTGGAGCTATAAGAAGCATCACTACTCTACCAAAATACAAAACAGAGCCTCTAGATACTTTCTCGGAGTACATAAAAATGCACCAGATTTGGCTGTGCAAGGTGACATGGGTTGGTTACTTGTGGAGTTCAAGTACTATATGTCCATGTTGAGATTATGGAATAAATTAGTAAAATTAGAACCAACTCGAATTACACGCTGCATCTTTGAATGGGATTTGCAAAACTTTAACCCCAATAGCTGGTGCGGAAAGATTTGGAATGTTTTTGAACTATTAAACATGTACAACGTATTTGAGAATGGGGAAGAAATAAACTTAATTGAAGCCAGAAATAAATTAAGTGTTGTTATGCATAGTATTTGGTGTGAAAAATTAGCATATAAACCAAAGCTCAGAACATATGCTCATATTAAAAATAGTATAGAAACTGAACACTATCTTAAAGGAAAAATAAACAAGTTTCAACGCTCACTTTTAACACAATTAAGAATTGGAATTTTGCCGTTAGCAGTTGAAACTGGAAGATATTATCGCGTGCCTTTTGAAAGTCGTACCTGTCAAATTTGTAAAGGAAACCATATTGAAGATGAAATTCATTTTGTTTGTGAATGTAAATGTTTTTACTCTATTAGACACAGATTCTATGAAAAATTTAGGGAATATTTCAGTATTAATGAAATGGATATATATGATCAATTTTGTAACATTTTAAAAGTCCAAAATGTCAGATTATTAGCAGATTATATTAATGAACTGTGGAATACCAGGAAGAGTATACTGTATCAGATTCCTTAGCAATTGCCTATCATAAAATTGTTGTTATATTTGTAGTGACTTATAAGCCCTTAAAGTGGCTGGGTATATTGTATTTTGTTTTACATGATGTACTTATGCTGATATACAATGTCACTATAATAAATAAACTATATATATTATATAAAGTTACCTAACAAGCTTCTTCCATTGAATGAAATTTTGAAAAGCTGTAATTTGTTTTAAAGCTGACCAAGTGGTACTTTTATTCTCTTGAAGTTTATTTGGACCTACAATTCCACCTGGTGTGTGTTTACACAGGGATGTTTAGATGTATGGATTTGGTTTATTTTAGCAACAATGGTGGTGGTGTAGTAATTGATAAAAGACTAAATGGCTGGAGTAGTGGTTATTTTTAAACCGCTTGCACCAGAAATAAAACCAATTGATTATTTGAAAGAAAATAAGTTCTTTGTGTTTTTGATTACATTCAACATATTTTCAAAACATTGTCAGAAAAAGGAGTAAACGTGAGAATTCTTGGAAAAACAATTTAAATTGGGTATAAAATATTTCAGTGAGAAATTGCTCATTAAGATGTATTCATTTGAAATCTTTACCCTGAAAATAAATTGATATTTTTAACATTATTAAAGCAAGAGTGGTATTAAAATAAAAACCCCTTGATAAATTAAATAAGATGTGCTGAAGGGAGCACAAACCCCTCCCCACGGATTTGAAACCAGATTTTTATGAAAAAAAATTTAAACTAAAAAACAAACAAAAAACTTCTGGAATCCCAATGCTGATCTAGATTATCCTTGAGAAGGACCAAGCCGTAGGTGGTTACCCAACCTTATTAGAAATAAATGAAAATATGACCCTGATAGTTTTTGAATTGTGGAGCAGATATTGTCCCAATTCTAGATCAAGTCTCTATGCATATCTGGATGATCTTTGAGGAGGATTGAATGCATGGATAGACCCTACCTGTGTGAAAATATCAGCCAGATATGGATTAAATGTTTGGAGTTTTCGTTTTATGTGCACAGATAAATGGTTACAATTACAATCCCCTCACCTCTCCCCTTTTGTACTTGAATATAGAAATGGGCACTCTTCTAAAGTCCAAATTTTATGTTATTTTTGTACAAATTACTACATATTCTCAGATAACTATGATGATTAGAATGTAGAACTACCTTCAGATTTATCAGTACAACATAGTTTTCCTGAATTTGTGGAAAAAAATGTATCACACATGTCATCCAAAACTCAAGTTTTCCCTATGAAAACTGTAAAACTGATCCATCAGTATTATAGCCCACAACAGCCGCAGTAATAGTTAGAATCTCAGACAAAAAAAATTTGCAATACATACCCTGTACTAAAATGAGTTCAGACATAGCTGAGATCAATTTCATCAGCACATTGTCCGACTGCGCTTTGTGCTTTGTGAGGTTTATGTAGAAATCTTAGCCTGGATTTCTTTTGCAGAATCTACAATCGACAAATGAGAATTTTTTGTCTTTCTCCAGAATAATAGGAAGTATATTGATATACAGTAAAAGAAATATGAATTTCGCCTGTGAGGAGACCGGGCCCCTTCTGTTTCCTTGCCCTGTGGAACATTCCTCATTAGTAGTGACTTTTGTGACTACTTCTATTGATCTCTCCTGGTACAAAAGTGAGACAAATTTTGATAATTTTGTGACATTTGTTTTACTTTTAAAGGTGTGTCCCAAAGCGGTAAATGACACATAGTGTGACAAACCTTACATTTCTTACTTTATTTCCGGTGTGATTAAAAACAGCTACAGCCACTTTCCCATAGTATTTCATGAATAAAAGTATAGCCTTAAAAACAGTAGCACACTGATAACTCAAATCTTAGGGGAGCAGAGATATACTCTTACTTAATGAGGATTTCCAGATAAGAAAGTTTTTCTTTACAATAGAAAAGAGGGCTCTCATGGACCTGGGCCGGGATTCACAGAAGGTCTTAAGCAAAAAATTGTCATAACTTTAAGAGAAAAGTCTTAACTGTGCAAGAATTTTGTCATAAAGTTAAGACTTTTTTTTGCTTAGACAAAATGGGATTCACTAAAGGTTTTAGACAAAAATTTGTCTTAGATTTTGTCATAACTTTAAGACCACTGCAGGGCAGACTTAAGACAATTTTAAAATATTCCATTGCATGTATTTACATTTTACCCTTTGTTAAGCCAACAAAATATATACTATGGGGATCTATACTTCCTATAAAAGTAATTTCTGTGGATTGTAATAAAAATTTACATCATTTAATTACCTATAAATTTCCACGTTTTACCTTCTTGTGGTAAAAATATTGTCATAAAAATGGCTGACTCACAATAAAACACAAATACCACTATTTTTATATAATTTTGCAAAGAAAAAGTAAAAAATCTGTTTTATGATTTTAAAGAGCATGTTTGGTGTATTTATTGATGGAAAATATTTTTGTTTTACTAAGATTAGTTAATTTGAATTCAAAATAGTTAAGACTTTTTGCACAAATTTTGTCTCAGCTAAGATTTTGCTAAGCACTTTTTGTGAATCCCAATTTAAGAGAAATCTTAGCTAAGACAAAAGTCATAACTTTAAGATTTATCTTAGCAAAAAAATTGCCTAAACTTAAGACCTTTTGTGAATCCCAGCCCTGATATTGATTTCGACTAAAAAGGATCGGTCAGAGGAAGGATTCCAAAGGAGTTTGAAGGAAGTTCACTGTGGTTTTACCACTGCTCTCTATGACTTTGTTCAGTATATCTACAGAATTTGTTTCCAGTTATAGCTGGCTTCCACTTGGTATTAATTATGTCCACCCCACTGGGGGGTGGACATATTATTTTTGCTTTTTCCGCCGTCCGGCGTCCCACTTGGTTTCCAGACATTTTAGGCAACAGTTCTTATCCTATCTTTACCAAATTTGGCATGCAGGTTTATTGGGTTAATAGCTTGTATGGGATTGCTTTTGGTGATGATAGCTGTATAGCTAACTGAGTAATAGCTACTTTGCTACTTTTGAGTAGCTCTTTGGTTTCCAGACATTTTAAGGAATGCTATTAAGCCTAGCTTTCTGAAATTTGGTATGGAGGTTCATTGGGTTAATAGCTTGTATGGGATTGCTTTTGGGGGGAATTGCTTCATAGATGAGTGAGTAATTAATTAAATAAATGAGTAATTGGCTATTTTGAATACTGAAAAAGGCAAATGTGCTCATATCTCCTAAACCGTGCGAGATAGAGCGATTTCGTCGAAATTTTCGACCCACAGGGTGTCTAAGGAATGTACTCTTTGCAGTTTTCCAAAAATTTTCCCCTCCCCAAAAATGGCGGCCATTTTGAATTTTTGCCAAAAATGGCAAAACACAAATTTGCTTCTATCTCCTTAACCGTGCAAGATAGAGCGATTTCGTTGAAATTTTCAACCCACAGGGTATCTAAGGAATGTACTCTGCAATTTTCAAAAAATTTTCCCCTCCCCAAAAATGGCGGCCATTTCGAATTTTCGAATTTTTGCCAAAAGTGGCAAAACACAAATTTGCTTCTATCTCCTTAACCGTGCGGGATAGAGTGATTTCGTCAAAATTTTCAACCCACAGGGTATCTAAGGAATGTACTCTTTGCAATTATCAAAAAATTTTCCCCTCCTCAAAAATGGCGGCCATTTTGAATTTTCGAATTTTTGCCAAAAATGGCAAAACACAAATTTGCTTCTATCTCCTTAACCGTGCGAGATAGAGCGATTTTATCGAAATTTTCAACCAACAGGGTATCTAAGGAATGTACTCTTTGCAATTTTCAAAAAATTTTCCCCTCCCCAAAAATGGCGGCCATTTTGATTTTTCGAATTTTTGCCCAAAATGGAAAAACACAAATTGGCCTTAACCGTGCAAAATAGGGTATCTAAGAAATGTACTCTTGGCAATTTTCAAAAAATTTTCCTTTTCCCAAAAATGGCGGCCATTTTGAATTTTCAAATTTTTGCCAAAAATAGAAAAACAGAAATTTGCTTCTATATATCTTCTTAACCGTGCAAGATAGAGTGATTTCGTCAAAATTTTCGACCCAACCAATGCAAAAAGGCATGAAGCTGAAATAATTTACATCTACACTAATAAATATTTAAGCATCATTGATATATTTTACAAATGAAACAGGGTCTTGTAAGACTACTGTACAATTTTGGCAAAAGGTTCATGGGGTGGACATTACACACGATAATGTGTGTTCTTCTATGCTATCCTGTTTCTATTCGCACCTACTATCAACAGGGCGTCCTATTTCTAGTTAGAATTAAAATGCAGTTTGAACATCAACATAAGTATCTAATTTGGTATTGTATATTGACCAGTAAGTACATCACATAACAACTACAAAGAAATCAGTTCAATTGCTTATATTACCATATAATACACAAAAAAACCTGATTTTAGTTTAAGTACCTAGTTGGCTATAAAAGCAATAATATTTCATAAACCATCCCTGGAAATGTTTTAGTGTATGATTATTAACTAAAATGTAGAAAACTGATGATTTCTACTGAAGTCATGTTATTTTAATTTATTTATCTCTTGTTTTAAATGTAAAAAGACTGTTTTGTTGCTGAAAAAGTCATATTCATCTAGCCATTACACTTATTGAAATGGTAATATTAAAATAGAAAGTTTTGAAATATTAATATTTGATAACTGTAGTGACAATAGGTTTTGGAAAAGTCTTTATGGTAAAGTAAATCTACTTGTTTTGTCACTGGATAAAAGATAAAACAGTACAGAAGAACATGTGAGTATGTAGACATGAATGCAAAGGAAACAACCTGTTTGACTAAATTTGTCATCGACTCTGATGAAGTCTGGTGTTGATATGAAAATTGCAATGATTTCCAGTAGTTCTGTTGCTGATGAAATGATGACTGCCTGGATTCTATTTATTTATACATTTATCATATGATGTCTAGACTTTTTTCCACATTCAGTGGTTGGTACAGATTCTATTTGTGTTTTCTAGTGACATCTTCAGCAAGCCTCACAGTGAATTAGTCACAAAACCTCAATAAACCTATTGTTTTTTCAAAATAACAAACAGTACCTGAGTAACTGCATTAAATTGCTGAATTATTGTTTGGGGAGTATGTATATCTTTGTAGAGTAAGAAATCTCAAATTTGCCACATATCTGAAATTCACCACATGTGGAAATACTACTAAAATAATTGAGGTGATATTTGTTGAATGTATACCAAATTAAGGTTTTTTTGAACTGAAAAATACCAATTTTAAGACAAACTATCATTTTCTTCATAAAATTAACTAAGGTTTTAGATGTGGCGAATTTTAGATTCCTGGATAATTTTAGATTTCTTAATCTGATACATTAATACCCTAGTTACGTTTCCAAGACTTAGCATATTGCATACCTGATTCAAACCAGTGGAGGCTGCTCAGGCTGGTGCTGTAGAGAGAGGGTGGGAAAAATGGTAAAAGATGTGATTTGTCAAAAGTGAAAGGTAAACCAAGCCCAGTGTACCACGTTTAAGGGAAAATTCTCTGGGTCCACCAGACCTGTAACTCAAAAATTTTAGAGGTCTGAAGCAAAGTGGAGGATAAATTACCAGTCCATATTTCAATGTAGGTTAAATCAATATAATTAAGTTTGAAAACTGACCAAGTGGCAAGTGTTAAAGAATAAATGGTTTAATCATATTTTGGTGATTACACAATTTGTATTTGAATTAGTTTTGTTAAGTATTATAGGACATCCGGATCTGTAAGGATAGAAATATACAGGTCTGTGACAATAGTTAATCAGTCTGCTAGAGGGGGTTAAAGTAATACTATTTACATTTCACACACTGACAACCTCTCCGTAACTCTTCTGAATTGGTGCCATTTGGTGGTATGCAATATTGTATAAACTGACTCTATTTTTACAGAAGAGTGTGCAAGATTAGTTATATCATTTTTAATTAATTGAAACATACCTTGAATATTTGTTCCAAGCAGTTCTCAAATACTATTTACTGCTGGCAAGTAAATAGGTAATGAGTTTATGTGTTATTTGCATTTTGCTTCTATTTTTGCTGTTCATTCGTTGAATGGTTAAGTTTCTTCAATTAGAAAAACAAAAAAGTTTAACAAATGGGACAGAGTTTCTCTGATATATCTTAAAATATTTATAGAGTGACTATTTACAAAAGAATCATCTCTGGATAAAATTGCGTATTTTCAAATGAAATCAATCTTTGTTCTCAGTTAAAACAAGTATTTTCCAGATCAAATCATACATACACTTCAAAATTCATTAGACCAATGGCAGCTTAGAATTGCAAGTGGACTACGAATTTTAATATCCGTCCGTGTATACTATGAAATGAATTCTTTTAAGAAGCTTTTTGTGGTGTCATGAACCCAAGTCTATTAAGTTTAGTGTACTCTAGTGTTTCATGAGTCAGAAATGTGACCTCAGTTACAGTGAAAGACCAACCAGCTTTTTCTTACCTATGACCTCTTGTGTTCTATATCACCAATCTATGATAGCCACTTGGGCAATAATTTGAATTAGTTCTCTAGAGGCAATGACATTTGCCTACCTTTAGCATTTAAAGTTACCTTTATTCTTGAAATTGAGACATGATAAATAGTAATTGTGTATTTTGACAATCAGAAGTTGCCATAAGTTGAAGTAAATGACATTTTGCAACTTCCACTTAGACCAAATCCAACCTATGTGAATTTTGGTTCACGATCTTGTCCTTAGTACAAACATTACAAACACTGCTCTATTATATATATTTTTTCATATTTTCAGATGCATTCTTCCAGATATTGGACAGTGCTGAGAATGCCACCAACTTTCTTTTTGCAAATACATACAGCAACAAAATTCCCCTCATTCAAAGACGGGGCCCCACACAGAATCTCTTTCTGGATCTGCGAATGTCACTCAGTAACAGCGACAAGAGTGTGGAAGATATAGTTGATATAGAAACAAGCATCGAAAGGTTCTTCGATGAACTTTTTCCTCTCGTTTTTCACAATATTATCTTAAACCCAGAGGTTGTGAAGGAGCTAGAAGAAGATTATCGAGACTGTATAATGGAGAGCCGAGATCTGTTAACTCCCAAACCTTTTAAAGATATTCCCACCAAAGTAGCCCATCGTGTCAGTAAATCTCTGAAAATTGCCCGTCTGTTTCTCCAGTCTTTGTCCATTGCCATGGAGACCATAAATAACAGTCAGTTACAAGAATGGGATATCCACTGCACCCGGGCATTGACAAGGTTACAGTTCTGCTCCCATTGTGAAGGACACGTCTACTTAAAGCCATGTACCAAATTCTGTCATAATGTCATGAGGGGCTGCCTGGCTGGCGTCCTTGACCTCAGTATGTCCTGGAATCAGTTCATTGAGGCCCTGGACCTATTGGCTTCCACTATGAACGGGATGTATAATTTCGAGAAGCAGATTCTGACCTTACACCAGCAGATTTCCAATGCCATCATGCATGCCATGGAAAGTGGGCCCAAGTTATATCATCAGGTGAGAGAGATGGATGATTAGGCATCATCCACAAATGAAAATCTGTACAATCTACATAATCTGGATTACGGTTGGATTGCCTCCACTTGTAGAATTTTCAGACTTTGATATTCTAAATGAAATCAGAAATTAAAAAAAAATTGAATTTAAAATTCAAAGTTTATTAGGAAATTTAGCCTTCCTTTCGAAACATAACTCTATGTACGACAATTTTTGCACTGCATTGTGGGTAATCCAATCTACCTAATCCACCTGTGAGGCAGATTCTTGGATTTTATAATCTTTCTTGAATCTGTGCACTCTACAAGCCAATGTGTTTATCTGACAAATCTTGATTGCATGGATTATACCTGTGGAGGACACCTATTGATTGGTTGGTTGGTTGGTCAGTTCAACTTGGTAGGTTGACTTTGGTTTAAGGTCACTTTCAACACATTGTACAGGCCATATCACGATTCACGATGAGGGGGAATTGAGTAGAGCAGTGCAAACAAATTGAGCAAGGTGTTGTCCATGTAAACCCTGGCTATTGGCTTATGCAACTACCAATTTTACTTTTGTATTGCTCTCAAGAAATATCAGCCATAAAACAGGCTGAAATACTGATGTTTTCAATGACAGGTTCTTCTTAAATATTCAAGGCTGATTTCACCACAACCGGAATGAAAAGCAAACTGCCATTTTGCTGTTCACCACACTAAATTATTGATTGATTTGGGTTTAAAGTCAGCTGCAAGACATTGTCATGGCAGCTCATTAATGGGATGGAGGAAAGCAGTGTATACTAATTGGTCACCATTCTCTGAAATCCATCTGGCAATGGTAAGGTGATTAATTCAGTGTCTGAACCGGGGTTTAACTGATTAATTAACTAGTGGGTAGAATTGAAATACGGTAACCATAAAGTAACCTTCCTGCAATAGTAATACCTCTTGGACCCTCGGTTAATATAATCCAAGGAATATGAAACCGAGCTTTTGACTCCATTCCTTAATTGCTTTCACAACTGGTTCAGCTCTACCTCTCTTCTGTTATAGGATATGGTGCATATATCCTTTGTTTAACCTTATTTCAAAAGCAGTTTACAGTACAGAACTTTGACCAGCTGTATGTACTGGTTTCCTCGGCCTTTTTTCTATGCTTTGTGAAAGTTAAATAAAACACATGTTTACTTGAAAATTGAGGGATGTTAAAGGAAGAAACAACTTTTCAGTATCAATGACAAACATTCCTATCATTATCAGAGATTAAATGCTATTAAAACAAAATCAAATTTTATTAGATGATACAGATGAGATCTATATACTTTTTCACACATACGTTATTTCTTTGTATGTAATAAATCAAGGCCCAGACATTCCTAAAGCTTGGTGTCAGTAATTATAAAATAGAATATTTTATGAAAGGAGGGAACAAGAAAGCCAGTTTGTTCCACGCTTTTGTAGTCGCTGCTTTGGTCTGTTATTCAAGTGACATGCTGTTTCAGTGTACATATCACACACTCAGTAGGATATCAGAACCCATTGCTATCAATCTCTTTGTGGCCACAATAGCCCTGAAACAAATTATACAAATGATATGAAGATTAATGACCCTTTTATTCAATATTATGTGCCAGAAAACACCTCTGTGGTCCTTATTTTTCTTTCATCAGCAAAATATATATACACTTCCTGAGTTTAATCTTAATCTGAACCTTACTAAATATTATTTGAACTTGTTTAGTGGCATTTTAAGTAATATATAACCTTCATTTTGGAAATTCAGATTACAGAACTTAATTTCAGAGATTAAAATACCCCCTCAGGATCTTGAATGTATTGGACAATTCTTTCTGGTTGAAAATTTTTGACTAAAAAAGCTCCATGTGTGTAAGGAAATCTATTTGTCATCTTTTATTTTTAATAAAGCACCAAATATAGATTTGTTCAATTTCACGTGATTTCACTTAATAGACTAAGTGGATTGTATTTCATATTTTAAGTTTCCAGTCTTTTGGTGTAACTTGAGAAGGAAAAAAAAAATTAGAAAAAAAAAACGATAACAGAAGTCTTGGGTCATATATTAAGTAGACATTTTCTGCTAGTTGAATGGAGAGAAATGGATAAGGAATGTGAAATTTCCACATTGTATGTGAAATTTGCCTCTAGGGTGGGACCCTTTAAAAATGGAAGTCAAAATGAACCAAACTTGTGTCATTTGAGTATAAGGGAACATCCAAGGTCTGATGTAGTGGCAAGTGTGCACAGAATTTACCACAGGTTAAGGTCCTCCCTGTCTAATCTACCGTATTTTTCCAAAATATGGCCCGGGCGTTAATTATTTTCAAATGGTTATCAGACCAGGCGTTAAATTGAACCAGGCGTTCTTTTGAAGTATAAAAACAGTGTCATAAATTGTAAACAGTGTGCTTGGTACCCAGGCGTTAATTTGAACCAGGCGTTTATTTGAACCTGGGCGTTATTTTGGAAATTTACGGTAATACACTGTCACACATTTTATATTTGTTACCATCTCATACAACTGTCACCTGAATACCTTGTAAATCTTGTCTACTTAAAAAACAGTGGGTCTGATTAAATGGCACAGTACACAACATGATGAACAAGTGGTATAAATTATGTCACTGGTACCGTATGTGTAGATGGGGACAGTCAACATGGTGATTATGTACATGCAGATTCTGTGTGAGAAGTATCAGTAAAATAAGTAGTGTGCAATTAACATAAGAATATCCTTTTTGAAAGACAGGTGAAACAAGACCCATTAGACTGTCTCCTTAATGCCCATTTTGCCCATTTATGACCCATACTGATATACGATGCTACTGTTTGTTAGACACCAGAACTTGTTCCGATATGATCATAAAACAAAATTCTTCATTTGTTGTAATTTTGAATGGTTACCATTGGTTTCTTATTTCCTCATGTTTGGTCTTTATGAAAGATACATTGATATCAAATATGTAATACATCATATAATTATGTAATATGTAATGTAGTAAAATATACATAAATGCATAAGTTTACTGTAAGTTTCTGAAATATCAGCTGGGTTCAGATTCATGCCCGGTTCAAATAACCACCTGATGCATAGTCTGGTTTCCGCCGACCCTACTCTGCAATGTAGGGTCAGGTATCGCCCACCATCTTGGGTACAACGCTTCTGTAGTTAGTTTAAGTACTGTCGATCTTCTATTATCACCCAAAACATGTTTTGCTTCTAAAGATTATTGTCATTCCAAAATATTTTAAAGTTTAATTTACAATATTTGATGTTACAATTTCAATAATAAATGTTTACAATGTTTTAAATACATACAAAAAGCATATAAGTAATTAAAATAATGATCGAGATATCCCGATAATGACAGCTGGCATATGATGTATTCAAGGCCATCCTGGCCGATACCAGTCCCTTTATTGTTAAACGTGGCTGGTTCCCGTCTATCTGATGCAGTTTTCTCTTCCTACTAGTTACCCCCACCTAGAAGGTCATGTGATCATTGGATTCTATTTGCTTGTTTAGCAGGATTAAAAAAAAAAAAAAACCTACTGCATAGGTCTACATCAAATTTTCACATTGAGAGGATCTTGGTCTAAATTAGAACTTGTATGATTCTAAGAATGACCCATAACCAATTCTAGATCCTGGTTTTGTTTAGCATATATTCAGGTATTTTAAAAGGTCAATATGGCTTCATGAAAGAGAGGCCAGTTTCACTTTTCACTGCAAACATTGAAACTTTAGACTTAAAATTATAAGTGACAAAGTTGGTACCAAGAAATTTGCATGTATATTACAAAGTTTGTGTTTTAAAATCACAAATAAGTATCCGTTCCCACCAACATGACCTTCAGAATATGTATAGCTGACATAAAATACCTAAATAAATCAAATGATATTACATAATCCCCGGTGTTGTTGTTCATAAAGTATTGATACCTTGGTCAGTACTTTAAAATGACAGATTTTTACATGCTGAACCTTTATATGTTTTTGATTATAAAGTGTAAATCATCTTGCCAGGTAGCATTGACTGGCATTCCTGTAGAATGACTGAAATCCTAGTATCTGAGTGCCAAGTGTTTTATACATTTGTAGGGACCATGGTGGCAGAGTGGTAACACTTTTGCCTCCCACCTCTGAGGCCTGGGTTCGGTTCCCGGCACGGCCTCAAGTGGGAAAGCTGGTAGTTACTTGCCGTTGGTCGGCAGTTTACAGTACAGAACCCTGACAAACTGTATGTACTGGACTCTCTGCCCTTCCAACTAACCGTCGTGATATGACCTGTACAGTGTTGAAAGCGACGTAAAACCCCAAATAAATAAATAAATAAGTAAAAATTTATACATTTGTATAAACTTTTACGTTTACACATCTTTCAGTATAATTGGGATCAGTCACTTGATGTCACTTTATGGACCAGCTGATACAAGCAACAAAATGTAGTTCCTTTTTGCATTTTGTTCTCAAATGCAAACTCTCATAAGACCTATCTGATTTTACAAGCTGGAGTCTGATGTGACAAATTGTGGTGAAAAAAGGCATAGGACATAAGATAAGTCATATAAGAGTTACCAATTAAACTGACAAGCTAAGTTTTAGGACCAAAAGATAGGTCTTCTGACCATGCCTAGCCATTAAAAGGGACACTTAATTTAATGAACCAATTTTGGCCTTGTATCTAGGTGACCGATTCATCCCGCTGTGGCATGCCCAAGATGTCTACCCATTCGACCTCTGACAATCCGATACATGCAGGCAATATCCCACCACCAGATGGAACCAGTGTCAGGAGACCCAATACTCACCTGGTCGCAGAAATCGAGGGCTTTCTGAAAAGTTTAAAGGCAACCAAAGGCTTCTTTGAGAACTTAGCTGATACCATGTGTGAATCGGAAACTTACTCTGGAAAAGATACAGAATCCTCGTGTTGGAATGGAGTGGATGTGAACGGGTGAGTTGTAAACCTGTTTTTCTTTTTCAATGATTTAGCTCTCACTGGCAAACTCGGGACAGGAGATTATAAAATGTAGCGTTTGCAGTTCCTCCAAATCAAGTCATTATGGATTTTATCTACATTTGGTGTGTTTGTGTACACCTAGAAACATGTCCACTTCATGGTAAACCTAAAGACTTCCCAAAGATTTCTTAATTATGGTGACTTTACCACTCCAATTTTTAATATTCCAAAAGCCTACAGCATAGATTTCTTGTATATTTTATATATGGTTAAACTTAAGTTCCAGGAAGTGTTCACTTAATGGTAACTGAGGATAAGCTCCAACTTCACCGTTGAACTCTCAAGGAAATGTAAGGAATATATCTTCTCAACAAGGATTTCCAGAGAACTGGTAGGCCCGGTGTCATTGAGAGCATTTTAGTGAAATACCATGATGCGATTTTACAACTGCCATTTCACTTGTCAGCACATGTAATGGAAGGAAAACTTAAAATAATATTGGGATCAAACCCCGAATCTGAAGAAATTATAAGCTTTTATTCCATATGTTCATGTATGTTACAGACTATCATAGCGATTACATTGAGCAGACTGCCATGTTTTGGTTACGATACTTTACAACCTTAATATCGCTTGTCAACACATACAATTGAAGGAAAACTTAAAATATTGGAAACAAACCAGAAATCTGAAGAAATTCTGCATTTTATCTCATATTTTGTATATTTATGGAATTTTATTGTGATGTCGTTAAGAGGAATATCCATGTTTGGTTAGGGTGTACTAAAACCTGGAGTCCCGGAATCTGTACAGTTTTCCATTAAAGACCTCCCGATGTACACAATTTTAGTACTGTCCCATCCCTTCCCTCAAGAGGACTGACTTCTACTTGGAGAGGATTTCTCCTTGTCAGAATTGCTTTCCAGGCTGGTTTTCAATTGTGTGGCAAATAGAAGCCTTGATACTACTGCAGCTGTGAAATTATTTTAGGTTCAATAGTTGGTATCCCCACAGATAAACAAACTTCGATCTAGTATGCTCATCTGAAATGACATGACATGTGTTTCTTAGTTGGCTGGAAACAGCATCTTTTGTGCTATGGTTGTGTTTTCTGAACCTTTTTGCTACGATGATCTCAGCGAATATAAAAGACTAGACGCGACTTCAAATTTGCCAAATTCGCGGAAAAATGGTAGGAAAGTGTGGTCACGTGAAAAAAGACCTTCATACTTCTATGACCCTTCTACGATGCTTTTCAACTGTACTGAGATTAACCCTTGACAAAGCAAGAAAATACTGAGAATACCCTATGAACTGGTGAAGATATCGGGTGGTTTGACTACAATTACCCACAAGTTAGCTACAAGTAGGGGAGAATGAATGCGACTTTTGAAGAATCTTCTACAACAAAGGAAGAATAAGTTGAGAACAAGGAAGAATATCTGGCAAATTTACTGAGGCTCTCAAAAAATCAGCGAATACCGGCAGTAGTTTTGGACATCAGCTTGTTGTGGCCGTGAAATGGCAAATTATGAAGAAAACTTAAGACAGATGAAGAATAATGAGGAATCCATCAAGAATACGGGCGAATTAGCTATTCGCCGATATTCACCTTTAAAATTTGCCACTGTTGGACCTGGGCATAAGATAATACCTCACCGTGTCAGTGAAGTCAGTCTGATCTTAACCATTGCATCATGTTCCATTTGTAAGTACTTCATTCAGCAAAAAGCACTTATTTTAATTGTACCTTTACAATTGTTATCCAATTGCAAATATTAAAAAACATGTTTAAATAAAAAAGTGAAGTCTATTTTGTTATTTTTTTCAACAATTGGAAAATCAGTCAGCACTAGAAGCTTAAAGTGCATAAAGGTAATGCCTAACCTTGTTAGTAAAGTAAATTTTGTTGATTTTTTTTTTACAATTTGGAAAAAGAGTTTTCATCTGTCACAGAAAAGTACAAAAAGAAAATAATTCAATGAGCTTTTTCCAATTATTTTAGGCCCATAGTTCACATACTCATTGGTTTTTACCAAGCCAAATGGCTTTTCTGTTACAGTTTTTTTTCCGTTTATCCTCCTTTAAGTTGTAGTACCAGTATATTGACTCCATAGCCTCTGTCTCACTGTTATGTTTAGACACCACAATAGCTATAAAGGGTAAGACTGAAACGTTTTATTTTATGATAAGCTAAACATTTGAAAAGACTGATTATTGCTAGCTAGTTCACTATAAATGCTAAATAACTTATCTGCATGTCTGGAGCATGTTTGTCGCATTAAACACTCACTAGAATCAGATTTCGCTGTAATTTGTTATGTTCACCAATTCTACTAAGCTGTAGACGAAGGTTACAGGTCACAAACCAGCTAATCACAGGTGAAAATAGGTCAAATATGGTTATTATAAGTTTTTTAGGTTATGCTGGCATAGATTTGTATATATATGTTAGTTCAGTATTTGATGAATTTGAATTCTTATAATGGCTGACCAGTTATGAAATGTTGGCTTTGGGTTACTTGTAAAACCTGAAACCCAAGCATAACATTTGAGCATCTGACCCTCAGAAGAGATTACTCCAGTAACTCCATAAAAATTACATTGATTGACTTTGGTGAAACATAGCTCTCCATACACTGTATGGGTCATCTCACAACAGGAAGTAGAAGGGTGGAGGAGAGCAGTGCATCCTGTTATCAACTGAAATTCATCAGTCATCAGCAAACAATTGGCAGCTATGTCACTTCTGGTCAGGCTGGGAAATCAAGAGATGGGAGGATAGTGCTTTACAGGAGCACTCCTTTCTTGTGTAGTGTCATAGAATTGACCTCAATTCACTAGTATTTTGGGTGCCTTTGTTCAGCCGGTAGGGACTGATCCATTTGTCTGTGGAATTGTGATGGCCCCATTTCTGTAATTATTAGAGAGCATCCCACTTCTTCAGTTTATGCAATATTTTATCGAATTCATCACTGATGGGATCAATTGTTTTGTGTTTTTTTTTTCAATTTTTAGATATTCCACAAAAAATTAAATCCATTTTTCAAATCCAATCACCCATGATATGGGAGGGTGTTAAAAGCTATTAGTTCTCTATTCCATCGCATCAAGTTGTTAAAATTAATCCTGATTCCATTCTGAAGCAGAATAATTGCATGTAACTATGGTCCTCTTTATTTGATGAAAATACATACCATATTTTCTCAAAATATGTCCTAGCCATCTAGGTGTGAATTAATTTCAAAGTCACATAAACATAGCATTTAATTGAAACAGGTGGTAATTTTGGAGCATAAAATATGTGCTAAAAATTTAATTTTAAGGCATTCTTGCATTCTAAAGATGGCCTCAAGACTAAATTTGCATTTGATTGGGTTGGTGGAATTTAAGTCAACAGTCACTATTGCCTAGTGGGTACCATACTCACCTAGGAACACAGAGGACGTGGGTTGTATACATGAGCACTGTGTTGAAGGTGCTGGGCATTAGCAGATGCATACACTTTACGAGACAGTGTAGTTGCTGTATACAACTTTGACAATGTTTGGTGTGGATAAATTGGTATTGGAGATTACTTCTGGTGGTGGGTCGGGAGGGGACATGGGAGACAAAAATTCTAAGAATTCTTCCGTCCAAGCAAAAAGTTAATTTCCTGCTTCACTACTGGGCATTAATATTAACAGGGTTGATAACTGACAAGATTTACGGTAGTTGCCATCATTGTTTTTTCCATTAACAGTGTAGTCAATTTATGAGATGGAATCCCAAGATGAATGTTCCAGGTAATAATCATCCCCTTAATAAAACTCAGATGGTGTTTATTTACATAAATAAATAGTATTTTTTGATTTTCCAGGAGTTAGTTACGTTTACTACGTCCCTGGGAAACTGAGGGTCTATGTATCCAATCCTTTTAGCAGCCTATCAGTTATTATAAAAGTCATGTCTTGTTTGTTATATTCCATTTGAAATTTGATTTTTGAATGTTTTTATTAATGAATACAGAGTTATGTATGTGTGTATATATATATCATTTCATGGTGCTTGTTATGGCATCAGATTTAATCATATGAGAAGAGTTTTGTTATAAATAAGTGATCCTTCAAATATTTAACATTCCATGCTTTGATTGGCGTGTTTTTGTGTTTTTGGTTTTCATCTTTTTTTTATGGAGAAATATCAGAACTTTTTGGCATAGATTACTATTCCAATTAAGAAATGAAGTGAAGTATAGTCATTGTTTTATCAATATTGTATTTTAAAACTATTTATTTTTTTAAGTGAAGGTCAAGTTTAATGATTAATTAGAAATTACTGCAGCAACATTGTAGGCATAAGATATCATATGCTTTGCACACAAAAACTACTTGTGAAATTTACATGGTAGAATAACATGGGTTGTACTTTCTGGAGATTTAATTAAAAACTTAAATCCATAAAGTTCATTAATAATTAAATGATTGAGGATTGTGGACTTATTACAAAAGTCACACATAATTTGGAATCCTACTCATAAGAATAATAATATTCAGTTAGACTGTATTCCATTATCATTGGACTTTCTGCTACAATTTCAAATTGTACCAGATTACACTTTCTGACATTTAATTTTGTGAGTTTTAGGAGAGGGAGTAATACCCCTGTCACACTGTGGGCGGTATTGCCTACGTTTATATAAGTCCAAAAACCCTGAAATTGTGGAGGTGGAAAATTTAAATATTTCAAGACTTCCATGTACATTGACAGGTGAGGCAGCGAAAACTAGAGTTTCTCAAGTTCTCAAGCAGAAATGTAAGGGTAATTACAGGAACAAAAATGTATATAAACTTTGGCAATACCATCTGTAGTGTGACTGGGGTATAAGGGGAAGGAGACAAAGAGTAGACACTAGACAGATTAAGGTATTTTGGGCATAATCCTATAATACTCTGGCTATATACAATATGGGTTAGGATATACAGGATTTATATATATCTTGTTACACTGCCACCACATGGTACTATATAAGGCAATCCCCACACAGTAAAATGTGGATATCTTTTTTTTTATTTTTCAGCCAAAAGCATGCTTATTTATTTGATCCCTTTTTTATATGAGATTTGTAGCATCAGCTTTGGGGACTATTTTTACATGATGTAAACTGGTGTTTCCATGAAGTTGATACCTCTCTGCTTACATATTTTATTATTTACTACCCCTTTTTTAGGAAATGTTGACTGCGGACAAGAAAAAACAGTTGATTAGACTTTGGTGGTGATCTGGTTCACCATCTGGTGTATACAACCTACTTCTTTGACACATAGTTTAGCAAATATTTATGAAAAAGTCTCCAGGTGGTTGTGCAAAATTGTGATAGAAAAGAAGATCCAGGTAGTTTTATAAGACTTAAATAGAGATATAAAGGAGATTCAGGTAGTTTTAAAGGACTTAAATAGTCATAGACAGGAGATCCAGGTAGTTTTAAAGCACTTCTTTTCATTGCAGTCATAAGCAATACTGAAGGTGCTGGGCCGTGGCGGAGGTTTGCACTCGCTAAAAGTGTTTTTTTTTATATTACCGGCATATTTGAGGGATTACATGTACCCCATATTGACAGTGCAGTGTCGGAACCTCTTCTAAATACTTGTAAAAAATTGCAGTTATTTACTGAACAAAATTGCTCACCCAGGTTGTTTTAGGCTATCCATACCTGCCCTGGTTTGTTGTGTAGAAATACTTCCATTAAAATCAGTGGAAGGGTAAAATCAGAAGGGTCAGACATCGGAACTGTTGAAACACACATTTATGATACAATTGGATCCGGGAGAACAAAATGACTCACACTCACCAAATGTATGGCCCTGCACTTTTTGAACTGAATTATCCCCTTGTCCTTTTTTCTCAAAGAAAAAAACCTTTATTACATGTATTAAATCTTTGCTATTGATCTGAGAGTCTCTTAATAACCCAGTATTCCACAGTGTCCATTAGTTTTTATCCAAACATTTCTCGAAATTAAGTTGACTGCTGAGATTGTCTTAAATTTAAGAGGCCTTAAGTAATTGTAGATTTCTTTAATATTACCTTGAAGGTGTTGCAAAACCTTTCAAAACCTTTTAAAGTAAGTAATGACAAGTATATTTAAATATATTTATTTGTCAGTTTATTCATGTGTATACTTTTCAATTTGAAGTGTATTCTGGGCTTAGGGTGAGGTTTTGTTTAAGGTGTAGATAACTGCCTACTCCTTGTTAGTTTAGTGCCTGTAAGCTGATAAAAGAAGTTCAAAGACAAGGAGGAAGACAACTTGTCTGTGATGATTTGAGCATGGGTTTATCTTAATACAGTATAGAGCATTGTGAATTCATCATCAGAAGTAAAATTCAACCAATTCTAGGTGAATCTGGAAAGAATAGAGAAAATTCCAGAAATATTGCATTTCAAAATAATTTATTAGTGTATTGGTACTTGGCATCCTCTCATAATTGGTAAGTTTCATGTCTTATGTACCATCAACTATTGCAGAATTATTTTTCCTAAAAAAGAAACTGACAAACAATGGATATATGCCACCAATAGCATTTTTTTTAGTATAAATAGAGTGTGAATAAAAGTCACATAACCATTGTATTCATATTCCTATTCATAAGTTTTCGAATACACATTTCTGTGTATTCGTATTTGAATACTTTTTGTGAAAAAAGCAAAATATTTATATTCATATTTGAATAGCATACATAACTACAATGGTTTTTCTGTGTTATGTGACATGATACAGAAAAGCCATTGTGGTTATATATGATAAATTATTTTTAGCGTGATCTTAGCTTTAAGTCATCCTTTCTGAAATCCATTGAAGCCCAAGACTTCGCTTTAACAACATCAGTTAAGATTTATGTCCTGACTCTGCCAAAAGCTGGCTTATAAAATATAAGACCCTTTGTAGAACGGACCCCAGTGGTTATTTACTGTGGACCATTGGCCTGTGATAGATATAACCATTGAATAATGCAGAGGGTTACCAACTGGTATGCACTATCTTCCTCCATCCCCTCAACCACCCACAATATTTTGTCACATATTTATGTATGTGTCCTTGCATATGTCTGCTATTAAAACAAGATGCAACAGTCTAGAGAAAATGAGCCGTAAGATTAGGCTCATTATAATGGTCCTCAATGTATTAATCAAAAGTGCATTTTAATAATAGTTTCTCATATGATGCTAAGAAACTATGGAATGCCTTGCCACTGGAAATTCAAAGTGCTCCTACTTTTTCATGTGTTTCAGAAGGCGACTTAAGACCCATCTGTTTTCAGAAGTCTTTCCCTCCTTAGTTTTTGACTATCAAACATTGATATTCTCCTTGATCTTATGTTTTGGATAGTGTGCCATAGAATCGGCTAGTTCGGAAATTAAGCACGTGGATACCTGATATTTGATACCCATCTGTTCGCATGATGGTATGACCATTACGGCCTGCATGTACCAGAGTCATACAATATAATACAATCAGATAAGAGTCTGCTGTATAGTAAACAAAATTGTGAAGACAAATTTGGACCAGAAAGCACTCGTATAGCTCAAACCTCCAGCAGGACATATTGCCAAACATTTTGTAATTTTTTTTCCATAATATCATCTGGATTTTTCCCCAAAATGTAATCCTTCTTCCTTTTGCAAGACTCTACATACCATATTTATCCGTATCAATGCCTTGGGGGCGATGCATTTTTCAAAAGGGGGGGCTACTATTACTGATAAAAAAATCAACTCTCGGGTCCTGTTTCAATGGACAATAATGGACACTTAGTAAGTGTCACTTACAGCCTTGATCTCGCTTGCAATCATGTATAATGGCGGGAGAGCTTATAATATTAGAAACTAACCTTAAATCTGAAGAAACTGATAAAAAAATCAACTCTCGAGTCCTGTGGCAATGGACAATAATGGACACTTAGTAAGTGTCACTTACAGCCTTGATCTCGCTTGCAATCATGTATAATGGCGGGAGAGCTTACAATATTAGAAACTAACCTTAAATCTGAAGAAATTATAAACTTTTATCTTGTTTTTAACAGATTTTAATGCGTCTGTGATCAAAATTGCCATGTTTTGTTGTGATTTTCTTTATTTCTCGTAAGGGGTATTCGATTGGGGGAGTACTAAAATGCATCTTCTTTTGGAATCCCGGAATCGCAAGGCTGGTGGCTAGTGTTGGTATCGAATAAGAATATTTATATTGATATCAAACCATATTTTGCCTTCCGTATCGATTGATATTGAAATATCGGGGCATGAGATGTTTTTATAAAGACATCTTCCAAACTCTTTCGCATGTTTTAGTAGGTTCCCCAAATGCAAACAAATATGGCGTTTCTGCTTTAGCAGTAAGTAAAAGTGGATAAAAATAATATGAAAACCAATATATTCTTCAAATTTTTTACTTTATTTGAATGAAAAACATGATTATTGTACCCATTAAGTGGTATGTTTCAATATTGATATTGTACCCTACATTATCAATATCGGCAAACTTAGCTTTCATTGATAAATATTTCAATATCGATAAACAATACCAGCACTACTGGTGGCTGTTGAGAGGATGTAAAACCCAGAAATATGAACTTTGCAAATTTTGAGAGGGGTGTGTGTGTGTGTGTGTGCGATTAATAGGGAGGGGGGAGGGGTTATACGGATAAATACAGTATGTAGGAAATTTCATAAAGATCTTCATTAAGATTACCTTTGGAGTATTTTCAACCAGAAAGAAAAAGTCGTAAATAATACATTGAATTTGAAGATTGGACCTATGAAAAATTTGGGATTTTATGTGTTCTCCTGAATATGAACTGAATCACTACTTCTTTCGGTCAGGCCCTATCACACAGAAACTATCAGATTCGTGCATTTCTTTTGGAGTTATTGCCAACACAGACAGACAAACAGGCAAACAAATGTACATACAAAACTTAACTTCCTTGTTGAGTATAGAAGTAATGAAGTTCCAGTGATATATATATGTTTTTTTAAATGGAGCTCTATGGTGTTTAGCAGGCTGCGTGATGGAAACACCTGCCAAGTCTTCTGACTCTATTATGGCCACATTCCGAGACAAAATGAGGTTTACTTTGGCATTTAGAAGTTGTCTAGGTTTTCTGCTGACTTTATTAGCAGAACAATTTGTTCTACTAAAGCCAGTCATTATTTCATTAGTTTGTATTAGCAGCTTTCAGTAAGTTCCATTTCATCAGCTAAATCCAAAACTGATGCAGAAAGGCATAAATTACAACATATATCAATAATATGGGCAGAAAAAAACAACTGAAATTAAGACAGACAGTTTACCAGTTCACTAACTAGCCCCTATTATAATATACCATTGTTGTTCTTTTTAAGAACAGTTTTGTAAATAATATGAAAATCTTTGCAAACATTTTATAAATATTAATGAATATTGAAATATTTTATTCATGTTCTGTTTAAGTTACAACGGTTTTTTTAAAAAAAGTGGATAAGTTTGTGAAATTTTATATATCACCAAACTGTTAAATATAAATTGGCTACAACTAATGGGCATCAGGTGAAGAAAAATACAAAACTGTGTCATAATAGTTTGGTAAATGTAAAACTATGAATTTTAATTAAGGGTTTTAAACAACCAAAAAGTTGCCTTGACCATATCTTTTCATCAAGTAAAATGACTTTCACATTAATTTACTAATACTTTGTTTATTATGAGCAGATAATAATACTTCATTTATCAGCTTCAAATTTGCAGTCAGCTGTGACTTTATATAACCCTTAAACAAAATTATATTTCAAATCTTGCCACGTGAAAATTTAGATAAATAAACAGGATCAACAACCAGTTTTACAGTTTTATAAGTGGTTATTTTTTTAAAGTTATGACCAAAAACAACCATGAACCATCAACTATCAGGCCTCACTAGCTAAGTAGTTGACAGATTTGACGTTTGCTCACTTGAGTCTCACCTCTGTGGTTCGGGGTTTGAACCCAGTTCACGACAGGATGCTTTATTCACTGAGGGCCTGAGTTGATATGACCCCAGGTTTTGAATTGGATCTAAAACCTCACTTATCAATCAGCAGATAAATCTAATCTAATGTACTGTACTGCTTTGCAGGTGGAATATCTTCCCCACAAAGGGGAATTCAGTGCGCTAGTTAACTAAATTCAAAAAGGGAAGGAAACTAAGTTGGGGAACTGGAGTTGAAGAGGTGGGTTTTGAGGTGTTTAATTCCTAAAGAATGTGACAGAGGGGCTGTTTCTTATTTGGAAGGAGGAGTTCCAAAGAACAGGGGCATAGTGACTGAAAGAATTAAAAAAGTATTTATTTGATATATGAACTCTACATTTATGAACTCTACATCAATATAAAAGATTTATAAGCTAATACCTATCGCATTTGGGGAGTGCAACCTCTGCCAAGGCATGTAATAAAGAGTAAATGGGATAATATGAATTATATCTTGTATCCAGATGGTGATCAGACCATTCTCAAAATTTAATGTGATGTAAGTTGGACCAAGACTCATCTTCTGATTTTTTTTGTGAAGTTCCAAGCAGTAGTACATGTATTTGCTAAGTCCTGCTAACAAACAAAAACAGACAGATGAACGGTCATGAAAGGAATACCTCCCTGGCAGAGATAGCAGTTACGTTATCCTGTTGGTTAAAATGGTATACCACATGTGCAATACCAGGTATTTGTTTTTGTTTTGTTAATAATTTGAACTGTACAAAAACTTTACCACTGTAAAATATGAAATTGTACTTTAGGAGGTTTACACAAGATCTGTGTTTGAACAAGAAGTTGAATCAGGGATTAATTTGAACCTACGTTGTCATATTTGTATTTTGAAACTCTCACATACAGACTTAGGAAAAACAATTTATCGAAATGATATCAGATCGTGTGGAAAGGTGAACCAAGGTCCTCCTCTCATTTTACACAGTGACAGATACCACAAGTATTTTGTTATTAAGATTGTACTAAAGATGTTGTGGACATTTAAAGTGAAAAAAAGGTAAGAAACAAGAGAATGGGTTGAATCTCTTGTGACATTTCATAGAATTGTCATAGCATATGAAATCTGTCACTGGAGACACATTTCCCCCTTATAACAAAGCCAAAAAAGAGAGATAACATTAACTGCAACTGTACAAGAGATTAAATAAGAGCACTTAGAGAATACAAACCTCTGCCAAGGCCCAATAAATTCCTTAGAAAAAATTCTGGATCCAGAATAGGTTCTGGATCTGGAAAGTTAATCAGTTCTGTGTTAGACTACAAGACCCACCTAGTGTGAAATTAATGTAAATCTGTGCTTTAGGTTTTTTTCTTGTCTTGTTAAACATGCAAACAATCCATTGGATGATCTAACTGCCTTGGTGGAGGTAATGTCCCAGTCACACTGCCAGGCAGTATGTCCCAGGGGCCGTATTCATAAAACTTGCTGAGATCAAATTTTGTGTCAAGTCTGAGACTGCTTTTGGTCTCAAACTTGTTGCTATTCACAAAATAGTTGAGACCAAATTTAGTCTCAGATTTGGTCTCAAACTTAAGACTAGTACATAGTTGTCTCAAATATTTTGGTAAAAGTCTCCAGCATTATTTCACCTTGACTGAGATTCATGTTTTAACTTCTTATGGCTTAATGTAAAGTAGAAATAATTTACAACATATATAATACTTGGCCTAAACTTTTATAACAATGGATACCCCAAACTTTGGTTTCAAAAGTACCTTACTTTGAGACACTTTTCAATAGTGATTTCTGACTGCATAGCAACAAAGAAGTAGATCATGTGACATGAAAAATAAAAAACAGTTGACACAATTTTCAATTTATTTCTTATTTTAATAGACAGTATGATTTTTGTTAAGAATTAAAACACACAAAAACTATTGATCTTTTAAAAATTATTGGATATATTTGCAAGTTTATGGTTTGTTTACATTGGAAAAACTTGAGACTTTTCTCAGCTTGGTCTCAGCTGAGAACTTGTTTGTGAATACAAAGTTGAGATATTGGTCTCAGCTGAGATCAAATCTCAAAGCTGAGACTATTTTTTGTCTCAGACTTAAGATCTCTTTATGAATACGGCCCCAGGGTTAGAGATTTTACTCGGTGGCGGAACCTCCTCCAAGGACGCCTCATATCTTCTGAGATTTGGTATATCCATCACACTACAGGCAGCATAATCCACAGTTTTGATGTTGGTCAAAACACCCCAGTCCCTCAACTACCGTCTGAGCTTAATCGTATGCAAAGTTGTGACACTGAGTGGCGAAATGTCCATTTATGTCCACTCACCTTCTGTCTCTGTATGACACCAAAAGACAACAGAGTCACAAACTTATATATAGAGTAAGAAATCTAAAATTCGCCAGGAATCTAAAATTCGCCACCTCTAAAACCTTAGTTAATTTTATGAAGAAAATGATGATTTTGTCTAAAAATTGGCATTTTTCAGTTCAAAAAGCCTTAATTTACTATACAGTAAACAAATCTCACCACAATTCATTTATTTTATTAGTATTTTTACATGTGGCGAATTTCAGATATGTGGCGAATTTTAGATTTCTTACTCTATAACACCGTGGACTACACCTTCAATTACCGTAGCAAGAAATTTATTATCTGTGTATGCTCGCATTCCTGTGCACATGCTCATGGTGAGACAGTCAGGGGTGGAAATTTTAAACCTCCATAGAACATGCGAACCTCGGACGGAAGATGAAGAATAGGACAGGTTGAAGGACCGGGGGACATAAATAATAAATACGCTAAACTTGACATAAATATGGTATTTTTTAAGAATGTCAAATAATTTAAAGTAAATAACCAGAATTTCTTAACTAATATGGACCAATTGGTGACATATGTGAGCCTATCGTATGCAGATCATATCGAACGGGTTTGTTGGGTACAGTGTTATTGTATAGTGTTTAGCTTTGTGAATTCATATGAAGCCTTTGGTGTACAAACTTGAACCTTATGTGAAGGCTAGGAATAGCCTATCGAACAGGCTGATTTCTCAAATGCATGCATTAGTACTCTGATTCATTTTTGGCAATTTAAATTAGAACAGCATTCCCGCACTGTGAAATGCCTTCTCATATTTCAAATTGTTTAATCAACACTCAGATATTGCAATACATTGACAAAGGTATTTGTCAAATTGAGTGTGTAGACCTGGTATTGTTGATTTAACGAATCATAAATTCCTGATGGATGACAGCTCTTGTGTAATTCTCTTCCATAAAATATGGTGCAAAAGTGACAGGACAACATATGTAGTTCATTAAACTGTCATGTCATCAGTTATTGAAGAGACATTTTATTTTAGTAAATTACCCTAGAACAAGAATAGGTTCTCAGTGACCCAGTGGTTAGCAAGTTTGGCATCTAATCACAGGCTGTTATATCTTCGTGGGTTCGACTCCCACAAGTGATAAAGCTGAGAACCTATCCCAATATCACTTTGGCTGTTGAGTGGGACGTAAAACCCCAACTTTAGCCCTTATATAAGAAGAATTGGCATGTTAGGGTAAATTCGGTAGAACATTAAAATGGGGCATTAATCATGTATCAACATTTCATTATCGATCTACATAACTTTGATCAATGAACAGGCCAGGGGCGAGCACAAGCACTTGTACTTAGTTATTCATTTTCTAGTACTTGTACTTAAGAACTGAAACATAAAAGTACTTGTACATGTACTTGACAAAAATGTCCAAGTACTTTTCAATTTTGTTTTAAGTACATTTCAAGTAACTTGTAGTTTTATAACTTTTATTAAGTTTTAGAATCTGTGAAACGTTTTTCTTCTTCTTTCATAAAAGTTTAGATGGATTGAAGTTTGTGTTGTTTGTGTGAGAAAAAAGAACACAAAGATAGCTTTACTTTAATTATAATTTGCTGCATTTAATCTAGCCTTAGTCCCAGTCTGATGATGCAGTATTTCTCATATGCTGTTGTAAGTTGTAACTATTTTATGCTTTAATCCTCACTAGTTAAGTGTCAGAAACTTGACTTTGAGATCTTTAAAAGATTTAATCATTTGTACAGCAGTCTTGTGTTTAACTTTTGATCTTTCTTAAATTTCTTGTATATTTTTTTATAAAAGATGCACAAGTGGCTATGAAATGATATTTCAATATCTATGGATAGGCAATTAGTCAAATTTGAGCATGATATCAATATTGACATTGCATTTCAGTTACAGCAGCATGTTGAAACATCAGCAGTCATAGTAGATAAAGAAAATTGGGCATGCAGATTATTTGTATACTTCTGAGATATTTATGTGATTTATTGTGTGAAAGTGATCTGTGTATTTAGTTGACTCTAAGACTGTTAGTTTAAGAGAACCAAAGAATGAAGCAAAGATTTAGTCACCATCACACCAAAGTGGTGTCACAATAGTGCTAATTTTTTTCACAGTAATTTAAAGATACCGTCACAAATAAAATGCTTACATTATTCAGTGAAACCACAAAATGTTCTTTTTGTTCTGTTTTTGACCAGAAAACATTTAACCCCTTGATATTTAAAAAAAACGTAAAGATTTTCATAAGATTTGGCATATTTTGCCAAAATTTTACTGTGGGTGACAGATTTTTCTGATATTTTTCAGTATGGATACTGCTGTGGTAATACCGTATTTTTTCAAAATATGGCCCGGGCCTTAATTATTTTCAAATGGCATCAGACCAGGCGTTAAATTGAACCAGGCGTTCTTTTGAAATACAAAAAACAGTGTTATAAATTATAAACAGTGTGCTTGGTACCAGGCGTTAATTTGAACCAGGCGTTTATTTGAACCTGGGCTTTATTTTGGAAATTTACAGTACTTGATCCCATATTTAAAAGTTACAGCGTTGAGCCGTATTTACTTTAAGCGACTTTTATAAATCATTTCTCCACTATTTTATACTTAAAATTTCCACATGTTTATGTTCTCCCAATACATTACACAGCCGTGGCTGTTTTCTCATGCATGTACATTACCCTGGTATTTTGAACCTTGTGAATTCTAGCTCTGTTACTGTATTAACTAGTTTCTTTAAAAAAATTTTGAATTAGAGTAAGAAATCTAAAATTCGCCAGGAATCTAAAATTCGCCACCTCTAAAACCTTAGTTAATTTTATGAAGAAAATGATGTTTTTGTCTAAAAATTGGTATTTTTCAGTTCAAAAAGCCATAATTTACTATACATTCAACAAATCTCACCACAATTCATTTATTTTATTAGTATTTTCACATGTGGCGAATTTCAGATATGTGCCAAATTTTAGATTTCTTACTCTAATTTTTAACACATTTTTGATCTTCATAATTATAAATGCTGTAATTTTATTACGCTACAATAGCTTACCATGTGGGACTTAATGCTGTTCTCGGGTTGCCACACCCGGGGCCAACGTCTTAGAAAAAGAGACAGTTCTTGTTAGCCACCGGATACACTGCTAGTTGTCGTCACGTGATAACCTCTGACCTCTCGCCCTACTTTCTCGTTGGCCACGCGAATTAGCAATGCTTTATTTTGCAAGGAATATTATTTCATTTTTACAAGGATATACTTATTGTTGGATATGGAAACTACACCAGTTTCTTTATTTTATTGCATAGAATCACAATTCGATGCCTTTTCATAGTTCAGATAAGTATCTTTACTATATTTTACAACTGAAGTCCACTTCCGGATTCACGTAAAGCAATGGCGACTCGTTTATGGGGTTTCTAATACAGGATATTTATATATGCCTGTCAGTAAAATAAAATAAAACAAAATATTTAAACCCTATCTGCTTCATTATTGGACCCCTTTTAGGGTTTAAAAGTGTATAAATGTAACACCAACGAGTCCTGGCCGAGTAAAATCTCCGGAAACAACTTCCGTTTTATTGTCGAGACAGCATTTTCTTGTAATGCGCGTCTCGCGTTGGTAGTTTTTATACAGGAATATATGCCTGTTGAAATCAAATTAAATAGATTTTGCAAGGGTTTACCCCCGTTCTTTTACTCTATTGGTCCATTTTAAGGGTTAAAATATGATATAAAGCACGATTCTAACTGGGGGAATCCTCGGGGAAACCCCTGTGATGACGTCACGTCTAGACCGCATGTGCTGAGAGACGCGGGTTTCTTACAGTACGTTTATAAATATAAATAAAATAAAATAATATATTTTATCCCTTCTTCCCTGTATTATTGACCATTTATAAGGTTAATACTTAAATAAACAGGAATAGAATTCTTCATTAATCGTCTAGACATTACGTGTCTCTTTAGGCTATAAGGTAACCTTGGTTACCCATTATTTTAATTATATTTTAATTCATCCAGTTTTAAATTATAATTACTTGTTTTTTAGATTCTATGTTATTTAATAAAATTCTGTGTAATTTCTGCTTTCATTATCTCACAACTAGCCCTACCTGCAGTGAGGCGGGTGGGGCAGGTGACCTTGTGTCACAGTTGATTTACTTACGTAAATCTAGTTGTGTAGTTCCTTCGAAGAAGGAAAGGCAAAGCTTCCTTGGAAGCTTACCTTAAGGAAAGCTTACATAGAAATTATAATATCCAACTTCTTTCTCCAGGGTGGATCAGATCCCTGCTTAAATTCAGATAAGATCTTAGTTCATCCGAGATTTTTAATGCATCCGAGAATCGGATGCAGTATTCTCAACTTCTATTCAACCCAGTATGATTTGATACTCGGTTTTCATTGCATCTCTCGGATCATCTGAAATCTAATGCTTGGTGGATTGTATGTAGATCTGATCCTCGGATGATCGGATCATCTACTCTGATGTTCGGATGTTGATTCCAGATCAGAATACTAACAATCCTCACACACACAAAAAAAAAAAAAAAAAAAAAAAAAAAACTTGGGAGTAATAGTTCACCAGCCTGGCAGTAGATATCACCTATTGGAGGCTTGGGTCCAAGTTCAAAAAGTCCAAGTCCTCAAGCCCAAGAGGCCTTCTAAACAAGGTCCTTCATTCAGTCCTGGCTCTATATTTTAGGGAAGTAGGTTGCCTGACTTCACCCTAACCAATTTTTGAGGACATTGAAACTTAGGCAGTTTTTTTAACCTCCCTGCCCCCAGGGAATTTATGCCTAGATCCTCCACAGTCTGGACTCTGAATGATTTACTAGGCCAACAGGAACTTGGGCAGTTTAATTTCCCTTAAAATGGAACAAGTTTTCAAATTTGTATCTCCTTAGGGGCCTCCTTGGGTAAGCCCCTCCTCCCCTTCTGGTCAGCAAGAGTTGAGCTTCAGGCTGCTCTTCACTAGGTTTTTTTCTGAATACAACCTGGTTATATATATATATATGTTAAGACAGTAGCAAGGCTACTACCAGACAGGTCAAACTCAATTCCATGGTGCATATAAGTAGTCAGAAGGGGTATGGTGAATTCAGGTGAGATACTGGATCTTTAGATCTTAAAGTTCCCCATTCACAACTACTTTAGGAAGGACAGGAGTCCTTCATCAAGGCACCTGTAATAACACTTAGGGTTTAGGCCCTGTTAATCAACCCTTTCCAATTCCCCACATCTAGAGGCTCCTACAGGAACCACCCCAATGGGGGTCATTCCATCCCTAGCAGTACCCATCGTTTTCCCCAGGTAGGGGGAAATCGAGTAGCCGAGGCTCCAAGGTCTTTTGACCCACTCCAGGGGACGAGGGCATAAAAACCCTTCCCCCCAATGACTCCTCCAGCCTCACTCAGTCCACCAGTAGGAGTTCTCCGTTCTTTCAGATTAGACTGGCAAACAAATCCTGTCATTCTTTTTAATCCAAGTCCAGTCAGACTCCTGACCCGGTCAGAATACAAGGCCCTTCAAAGACCAAGTAAAAAACTGGCCTCTGTATCCAGTCTCTTATGTCAAAGAACGCAATAGAAAGGGTGGAAAATGTAAAATCTCTCGGGTTTTACAGTCGCCTGTTCCTAGTACCAAGCCTCACCTACGGTGGAGGCCAGTCATAGACCTAAACAGGCTCAACACTTTTCTACACGTAGAAAAGTTCTAAATGGAAACTCCAGAGTTCATCAGGACCTCCCTGATTCCAGGGGAGTGGGTATCATAGATAGCTATAATGGACCCTTACCTACACATCCCCATCCATCCAAACTCAAGGAAATACCTAAGGTTTTGCTACAAGTCACAGGTGTTCCAATTCACCTCCCTCCCATTTGGACTAGTCACAGCCCCCCAGGTCTTTACAATGATCGTAAAGGAAGTGAAACTAATGGCCCTCTCAAGAGGACTCAGAATTCACCAATACCTGGACGACTGGCTGATCAGGTCCCAGTCTCAGGAGGAAGCCCAAGTGAACACATAGGCAGTGGTAGACCTAACTCAGTCCTTGGGGTGGATAATAAATCAGGAAAAATCAGAACTGAAACCTACTCAGGTGTTTTTCGTTCATGGGCTACGAATACCACCTAGATTCAGCCCTTGTAAAGCCCACTCAAGAGAGATGGCTCAAACTTCAGGATTTGATCCTACTACTCGAGTCAAAACGTGTTTTGACTGCAAGATATTTGATGTCTCTAATTGGGTTGCTAGTCTCAACGGAGAAATGGTCCCGGAGGGACGCCTTCACAGGAGGCCCTTTCATTTTCATCTCAAGGAGCACTGGAGATATCCTCAGTCGCTGGACAACCTCCTTCCTTGGACAGAAGCCATTGCAGCCCACCTAGATTGGTGGCAAAATCCCTCAAACGTGATGCAAGGTGCAGACCTTCATCCCAAACACCACAGTATCCAACTCTTTACCGATGCCTCACACGAAGGTTGGGGCGCTCACTTAGACCAAAAATTCCACAAAGGGTCTGTGGTCAGATCGGGAAAAAAGGCTACACATATATGTCCTAGAATTGAAGGCGGTCTCCCTGGCCCTTCGAGACTTCAAGGACCAGTGCCAGAATCAAACAGTGTTAGTTGCGATGTACAACTCAACAGTGGTAGCCTACATCAACAACAAGGAGGAACACACTCAGTAGAGATGTGCGCTCTCCTGTGGAAGATCACGACCTGGGGCCATCACTACCTCATAACATTGAAAGCCAGGCACGTTCTAGGGTGCCTGAATGTGATGGCCGACCTACTGTCCAGGTCCAACCAAGTGCAGTCAACAGAATGGTCTCTTCACCCCCAGGTGTTCAAACAGATCTGCCAGAAGTGGTTCACACCTCATGTAGACTTATTTGCCACTCACCTGAACCACAAGCTCCCACTGTACGTGTCTCCTATCCCAGACCCAAGGGCCTGGGACATAGATGCTCTAAACATAAACTAGACCAACCTCACGCCCTAGGCGTACCCTCCTACGGCTCCTTCACAAGGTGATCCAAAAGATCAGGCAATGTTATTGTCTGATCATCGTAATAGCCCCAGGCTGGCCAGGGATGCCCTGGTTTTGGGACCTAGTGCAGCTCTCAACAGAGATCCCACTACAACTCCCAGTGTCAACGACCCTACTCAAACAGTCCCACAACTATGTGTTCCACAACAATCCACAACAGCTGAACCTCCACGCCTGGTGTCTAGGAGTGGACAACTCCAAGAACAAGGCTTCTCTGTGGAGGTGGCAGAGAGAATTGCTGCCCCTCAGCGGTCATCAACAAGGACCATCTACAGGTCAAAGTGGGCCCTATTTGAAAAATGGTGCAGAGAAAATTCGGTGGTTTTCTCCACTCCATCTGTGAAAGAAATCTCAGATTTTTTCATGTACCTGTACCAAGACTTAAACAGGCGCCCCTCGACCATTGATGGTTACAGGACTGCAATCGTTGACACTTTGGGCCCAACGGCCCAACACATTGCACACAATGCAGACCTTCATAGGTTACTCTCCAGTTTTCACAGGGATCGTCCTAAGAGTTCCAGAAATTTACCCAAGTGGAACCTTTCTGTTGTCCTTAACGAGCTCACTAAAGCACCATTTGAGCCCATGAAAGACACAGACCTCAAACATCTTACTCTAAAACTGCTTTCTTGCTAGCTTTGGCCTCCGGCAATCGCCGCAGCGAAATCCATGCCTGGGTCGCAAACAAGTATCTAATCTAGGCCAATGGGAAAAGGTTGCCTTGTTCCCCTCTTCTGTTTTCATAGCCAAAAACCAACTAGCAAGAGAAGGTTCTCAAAGTGTATCTCCGGTGACTATTCCTGCTTTGACTACCATTGTAGATAGACAATTTAAGGAAGACAGGACCCTGTGTCCCGTGCGGGCCCTGAGGTTTTATTTGGACCGAACAAAGACCTGAGAGGGTCTCGTTCTCTCCTTTTCATCTCCTTTACCAAAGGACATACCTCAGACATCAGACCCCCTACTCTCTCTTCATGGTTGAAACAAACCATCCTACTTTGTTACAAACAAGCAGATCAACAAGCCTTGGACTTGGTCCAAGTCAAAGCGCATGACATCCGGGCCTTCGCGGCCTCTAAGGCCTGTTACGGTGGGGTATCGGTGGACCAATCATGCAAGCCTGTCACTGGAAAGCTCACAACACATTTACACATTTTTACCTAAAAGACCTTACTTGGTCGGACACCGACAACAATATATATCTGGGACCCGTAGTGGCGGCACAACAAGTCCTAGATCCTTCCCCTCAGACCAGTTGTCCTCGGAAAGAAAAAGGGGGGGGGGGCACATCCGCTACAACCAAGTCTTCAGGAGTCTCTCCCAGGATTTAGGTATTCCTTTACCTTCAAGATGTTACGGGTAAGGTCATTTTTGTTTTTCAGTTATCAAGTAACTTCTATTAAGGACTTATTTAGTTGTCATTAATCTCATATTCAGGTTGTAAAAAATTTATGAGATGTCCAACCATGGGTTGGTCAGTCACTAGTGAAGGGCCCTCAGGGACCCTTAGACCTCGAAGTGAGCACTGCTGCACTTCCGTCCTACAATCAAACATCTAGACAGTTTCAGCACTGTCTCTCATTTTATTTAGGTTTTTGGCTCATTACAGGCCCGGTCTTCGGGATCGGGGCACTGTAAATGGGACTCAGACTGGTATTTCTGGCACTATTCTATACATATTAATTCAAAATCTTAGAAAAAATGACATACCTTCCAGTCTCAGCTGTAATCCCGCCACCGGGCGGTTGAATTCAGCATTAAGTCCCACATGGTAAGCTATTGTAGCGTAATAAAATTGTAAATTTTAATTACTTAAATGTAGCTTTTATAAGCTACTAGCTTACCATGTGGGACTTAGAAGAGTCCCACCCTGCCTCCCCGCTGTTTACAGCTGAGGGGTAGGTTTTAGAAAATTTCAACGAGAAAGTAGGGCGAGAGGTCAGAGGTTATCACGTGACGACAACTAGCAGTGTATCCGGTGGCTAACAAGAACGGTCTTTTTTTCTAAGACATTGGCCCCGGGTGTGGCAACCCGAGAACAGCATTAAGTCCCACATGGTAAGCTTGTAGCTTATAAAAGCTACATTTAAGTAATTAAAATTTACAAATTATGTTCATTGGTGAATTTTACACACCTTCTCATTGTTTTTATATTTTTCAATTTAATGGCGTGCCCTTAGGGGTGAATTTTATGCACTGTTGTAAATTTTTGCATTTCCTAGTGTACAGTAACCTTTTAATTACTGTTGAGGATCCACTGATTGGTGAAGTACACTTTCAAGCATATCCCAACACTTCAATAAACACACTTGAGCAGATCACTATCTTTATAAGAAAATGACTGAAATCCCATCTTTACAAACACTTGTCATGATATTTCAAAATTTTAAATGAGGTCCCCTTTTTCAAGAGGAAGGCTTCTTATGAGAAGGGTAAATACAATTAAAATATTTTTGGTTTGTTGTTATGTACATTTCTCCTGTAGCCTCATTTTGTAAGATATGTTTAGCCTTGCCAACAACTTACAGAAACACGAGTAACGATGTTAATGTAAGTAACAAATTGGACATTTAGTCACTAGACTCTTACATCGGTGATCATGGGAATCAATCCAGCTCACAGTAACTTTCACTGAGGGCCATCCTATTGAAAGATATATAAAACCCTAATTTTGCAAACAATTGAATTTGAGAAATAAAACTTGTTATTCATTGTTGGCAATTAGGCTAAAATGTACATTGTTGGCAATTAGGCTAAAATGTACATTGTTGGCAATTAGGCTAAAATGTAGGAGTTAAATTATAACTAAGTCTGATGTAACAAAGTGAGATATAGTGCAAAAATTTTTCTTATAATTAAACTTCTATGCACCTTATATTGAAGTAAAATTGTATATGATATAAGTGTCTATTTTTAAATTTAAATTTAATAATGTATGTTATTGAAGTGCATATTTCTAATTTTAAAAATTATTACTTTGATGACAACTAGGCATGAGTTGAAAGGTAGTTTGAATGTTAATTGGAGAGTGCTAGTGTATCACGTTCACAAGCTTTTAACATTTTATCTATGTATCAAGACTTTTAAGAACATGCAAAGCATTGATATTTGACACTTTGCACAGTTTTAAACACCTGCAGTTATCTCTTCAAATCTGTTTAAGTAGTAATCATGTATTACCAAAGTATTAGTATTAGATTGGATGACATCATAATAAGTGGTGATTACAACTCCCTCATTGAGAGTAGCCCTATCTTCTATGATTAAGTCCCTTGAGTTAATAGATCTCCAAGGTTGTATCAATATACTCACGGCACTCTGGGGAACACTTTGGGGTTTTTGTTGAAGTAGTAATAAGTGCAGATTCTACCAGTTTATTAAGCCTTTGATTTTATTGTTGTATTGGGTTTCTTAGTCTTGCTTTGGTGTAATATTTTGTAATCTAATCTACTCACAGTTACATAGAGCTTAATCTCTGTACTGGTGGACTCAAAGGCACAGGAACATAAACATAGTTAAAAATTCATGAAGCCTTTTTACTTGTATAGGTGACAAATCAGAGAGACACTGGGGAATCATTTAGAAAAATGATTGATGGAAAACACTTATAATGTTAAATATCAAATGGCCTACTGCTTACTACAGCACTTGAAAATAGTTTACTTCTTTCAATTTATATTTTTGTGCTGTACGTTGCCTGAGTCAACTAAGTATAATAAGAGAAAAATAGGGTTCAAAGGAAGTAACAGGATAGAAATAGTCCAAATAAGTAATAGCTCACTGTTTACTGCAAAAAAAAAAAAAAAAATGATGCAACTGGTCTTTATGAAAAGTTTTAAATCTTGTACTTCACTAGCAAACTAAGGATGGACATCTGATATTATCTATCAATGGCCACCAAAAGGCCATCCTTAATTTCTGAATTAAGTTCAATTTCTTGGACTTTATTTCAAATGTAAACCCAAATAAATGAAACTCTTGTCACCTATGTTGGTTTAATTCTCCAATTGAACTTGTATTGGGTTAAACTTTGTGATGCACTTGCTCAAGGTCAGTGGTAGGTAATGCAGACATGCTGCTTGATGATACTAGATAGTTTACAGTGTGACATTTCTACCCACTAGACTACGTATGTACTGGTTTCCTATATCCCCTATACAGTCTGCTGAAAGGGATCTACATTCCCAGTAAATCATCCAGTCAGCAATCAAATCAATCAGACTATCATTGAACTGCTTCTTGAACCCCTTAAGGTATGCCCACTTGACCCCAAACTCTTTGTTCAAGTAAGTCTGTCTGCAGGTGTAGGATCATAGCATTGGTGTGGATTAGAAAGCAAAGCCTGAGTGCTTCTTCACTATAATTCTGTATGAAGTCCAACTAATGATGGATTATTATATCCCCAGACGAAAGTCGGGGATATATTGGATTCAGGTCCGTCGCGCCGCCGCCGCCGTAGAAATTTCCTTGTGGACGCGATAACTCAAAAACAAATTAATATTTTTTTTTCAAACTTGGTACACACGTTAAGGGTGCCCAAAGGAAGATCCCTATTTTAAGGTGACCTTAAACTCCCAGTAAAAAAGAACTTATGGCCACCTTAAGGTCAGAAATTGGACTTTTGGCCACTTAGAGCCCTGTAGGTCACAAACTATGATGCTCAGCTGGCTGAAATTTTACCTGACAACACATTAATATGTTCTTAGTACATGTGCCGAAAATCACGACTTTAAGTTGAGGAGAAAATTGTGTTTGAGGCCCATAAATACCCCCACTTGGGGATTTTTTGCTATACTTTTCACATATTTTGCCCTATAATTTGGAAGTGGTAATTCTGATGGGTCTCAAACTGCGCTAGGTATAACTTTGATATGTAATCCTTGTCTGTAGAAAATTTTAGGGCTGTAGGTTTACCCAAAGGGGTCGACTTAAGGTCTCAAAAGTGCCCACAGAGACCCAATTTATGCACTTTTTGCCACTTACAAGCACTGTAGCTTTCAAACTATGTCTCTCATCTAAGTTAAATATCATCTGGGAATATATCTATGTGTTTTCTTATATGTGCCCCAACATTTAGGCCTTTAATAGACAGTTAACCTGTGTATCAGGACCATAAACACCCACCCGAGTGACCCTTATAAGACATTTTTCACATCTTTTTCCCTGTAACTTGGAAATGGTAAGTCTGAGAAGTTTCAAACTGTATTAGATATATATTCTGTGTGTAATCTTAGTATGTAACAGATTTTAAGTCTGAAGCTTTAATTTTGAAGGTCAAATTGAGGTCTCTAAAAGGCTCCCAAAGACCCAATATTTGGACTTTTTGCTACTTTTAAGCCCTGTGACTGTCAAACTATGTGACTGATAGAGCTCAAATCCTATCTGGGAAGATATTAGTATGTTATTTATATATGTGCCAAAAATTAAGGCTTTAAGAAGACATTTAACCTGTGTATGAGGACCATAAATCCCCACCCGAGTGACCATTTTTAGACATTTTTCACATATTTTGCCCTGTAACTTGGAAATGGTAAGTCTAAGAAGTTTCAAACTGTATTAGATGCATATTCTATGTGTAATCTTAGTATGTGACAAATTTTACGTCTGAGGCTTTAATTTGAAGGCCACATTTAGGTCTCTAGAAGGCCCCATAAAGACCCAGTATTTGGACTTTTTGCCAATTTTAAGGCCTGTGACTGTTAAACTATGTGACTGATAGAGCTGAAATCTCATCTGGGAATACATTATTATGTTCTTTTTACATGTGCCAAAAATCAAGGCTTCAAGTAGACATTTAACCTGTGTATGAGGACCTTAAACACCCACCTGAGTGACCCTTTTAAGACATTTTTCACATATTTTGCTCTGTGACTTGGAAATGGTAAGTCTGAGAAGTTTCAAACTTTATTAGATACATATTCTATGTGTAATCTTAGTATGTAACAAATTTTAAGTCTGAAGCTTTAATTTGAAAGCCACATCGAGATCTCTAAAAGGCCCACAGAGACCCAATATTTGGACTTTTTAACCACCTTTAAGCCCTGTGACTGTTAAACTATGTGATTGATGGAGCTGAAATCCCATCTGGGAATGCATTATTATGTCCTTTTTACATATGCCGAAAATCAAGGTTTTTAGTAGACATTTAACCTGTGTATGAGGGCCATAGACACTCGCCCAAGTGCCTTTTTGGACATTTTTTCCGTATTTTGCCCTGTTATTTGGAAATGCTTAGTGTGACAAGTCTTAAACTGTATTATATATAATTTTTGTTTGTTATGTATGTCCCCCAAAAAGTTTCAGATCTGTTGTTTAATTGCTAAGGTCTCTTTAACAATTGTAAAATGCCCACAGAAACCCAATTTATGGACATTATGCCACTTTAAAGCCCAGTAACTGTCAAACTATGTGGGTTATAGAGCTGAAATCTTTGAATTTTTAAAAGGAAATGCCTGTCTATTTAAATTTTGAATATTAATAATGTTATGGCTATCTTAGTCTTTTAAGAACTTATTTTTGTGTGTTATACCTCTGCTTGCTGAGTTTTTAACTTTTTAAAATGAAACTGGTTAAACATATTCAAGTAGACAAAATGGACACTTTAAGTGAGCTTTAAGTCCCAATATTAATGAAATTATATCCTTATGTAGTAAAAGTAGGGGATTTTTAACCCTCAACTAGCCCAGTTTTATTCAACTTGCCTCAGTTAATTTTGACACAGCTCCTACAGTTATGAACTCATTTCAGTTGATAATCACATACTTAAAATTCTCAATTCTTTTTGTATTTGAGTACCCCTTTTATATAGATTGTTTGTTTACCATTTATGCATCCCCCACCCGGATTCCCCCCACCCACCTCTGGGACCTCCAGCTATATTGAGTGACACTAAATAAACAAAGGTATTTAATGATATCAGATGAGAAACAAAGAACTCAATGGGGTTGCAGATCTTGTGTAATAGTGAGAGAGGTGTGGAGAAGGGGAGAGGGGTGGGGGTGGGAGGTGGTGGGCTTCATTACATATAACACAAAGGGGAGTCAGAACTGAGATTGTGTCACATATTTAGGTTGCATATATATGGACCACATATATAGGTATAGAGGAAATGAATAACTGAAAACAATTTGCAAATTCTAAAAATAATATAATAAAATAATAATATAAATAATTTTTTTTTAAATAATATTTTATTTGTGAACAAATATAGAAACAGATATGCGCTTTTGGGATTATGAATTTTAGAATGGACATTGAATCATCAATCATTTAAATACTTTGAAGGAAGATTGAAAAGTATGATGAGTTGAGTTAAAAATAATATTTTATTTGTCAACAAATATAGAAACAGATATGCTCTTTTGGGATTATTATTTTAGAATGGACATTCAATCATCAATCATTTAAATACTTTGAAAATAGGTTTAGAGTTATCATTGCAGGAAGATTGAAAATATAATTTGAGTTATGTATTCGGCGTCTGGGGATACACCATCTTCCTTGGAAGATATAAACAGAGTAGATTGATGTGCTGAAGTTCATATAATAATGGGTAATTATGTTTTAAAAAATTCCCGATCAAAACCTGTGGCGTGAGTGATGACCTGTCTGGGGATATGTTGGCGCCGAGTTGGCCCAATCTAGTTACTATTCTAGTGCTATAATTGTATACATATGTATATAACTTTACATAGTTATATACAAAACAATTTTTATTTACTTAAGGTAGACCTTTATACAGATTCATAATCCAGCCATTTTGTCGCTCAAACAATAAAAAATGCATCCACAAGCATGTATAGGAATGTTACCAGTCAATGTCACAATGTGTCAGTGATGTAACTGGCCTGCATAACTAGCCCACCTAGCTGTATTACTGTAACACAATAGTATGTCATGCACAAGATGACAAAAAGTATCAAAGTCAAGAATCTTAACATGACGTAAAAATGAGAAATAAAAACATAAGTTTTGAGAAAGGCCAAAGCTTCAAAAAAAGAAAGGTCTTGTTTATTTCATGCAATGGGTACAAAATTCTTGATAGCATTTGCCTTTTTTGTTGTTTGAAAAAATTGGGTAAATTGTCAAGAACCTGTTTTTTCAAAGAAAGTTACAATAAATAATATTGATACAGATAACACTACACAGAGAAGTTGTACAGTTAGGTATCTTAAGTGTTTATGCTTGCAATAGGAAAAGTTTCAGTTTTATTTTTGGTTCATTCAGTAAAAGCGAGGGGAGATTATACTCTTTTGTTGAAGGCACTGGCCTGTTCCTTAAGTTATTTCAGGGGCCTATCAGCATAAATTGCTTGAAGTAGTTTTCTACAGCTATTGACATCTTTGATGGTGTGACCTTTTAAGGACCCCATGCATTGAAGGCATTCTTATCTAAGCACTTTTGGGGTCATAGATAGGCAAGCTACCTCCCGAACGCAATTCTAAATAGTGTCAGGGTTTAACACTGACTAGAAGGAAATGATTTTGCACTCTGCTTTCAAGAATTTTAATTTCCGAAATTCCAGAACATTGACTAGTGAGAAAAAACAGGTAAATTATGGTAAAAGCAAATAACTAATACCCGGTAATATAAGTTTCTTTTTGTACGGTTACATTATCAGCATTTCTACAAAAAACAAATAGTTTGTCCAGCTGTGTGGAATTCCTGATTCAGTCACAGTATTTCTCCCGTCCAGTGAGATTTTTATTTTTTATGTACATTATATTTAAAACCTGACTTCATTTTTACTGAAACAGATCGAAAGCCAGACATTTAAATTAAAAATCATAAAGCCAGTATCTTTGTCTGTGGAATGTTTAAAGTTCTGATCCATTTGACCTTCTGAATAACATACTTGTCTGTTTCCTTTTTGCGCGTGTTACCCTTTTTCATACAAGTTTCATTCTTTTAATTTTTGCCTTGTATTTATAAGTTCTTCAAAGGTTACAGTCTATGGAATGCTTATTATAAACGTTCTGACATAAGAATTTGCAGAAAAGAAATAATTTTTGTTTGAATTTGATATAACATGGCATTAAATTCTATGGCAGCTCCGTGCAAAACTAATTTGCTAGTTTTTTATATGGCCTATTCAAACAGGTAGTAAATTATCAGATAAGCATAGTGTTTGTGACATTTCAAAGCCTCCTTTTGAATAAGCATATGGTCAGGTATTTATGTGTGTATCTTAGATATTTATACAGAGAGATGTAGATTCTCAGTTTCTTGAAATGGTATAATTTATTTCTCTAACAAAATGGGATGTAATTTATTAAGTATTAAAACCCGCATTTAATTTCCACTTTGAACACATTTCACATTCAACAATCACAGTTAGAAATTTCAAATAGTCAATTTTATCTGAGTAAAATCCTTGGGTGATTTCCCACTTAATTAATTACTTATTCAGTAGATTCTGTGTAAATTAAGAACCAGTGATTTATGATGATCTGACAATTGATAGTAATTACTAATTAGTGTAATTTAATTGGTTAGAGTTTGGAGTTTAATGTTTCGTATCTTTACGGACTTGTGAACTTCAGTTTAGTGCTTTCAAACCTAGATATACATGTACAGAAACCTATTATATAAATGTTGTAACTAGACCATGTTAAATTCAATTTCAAAATTGATGAGAACATCACTCTAATGGGACTTGACATTTCTGTATTACCATAGACACGCTCTGTAACGCTCATGCTTTTGAAGGCGGCCGTCCACAATCTTACGTTATCGCTCATAAATTGCTAATATGTCGTTTCGAGGTAAACTGTCTCCATATAAACCCAATAATCAGTGAAATGTGATTAATTGTATCCACCGGAGGCATTCAGTGGATACTTTGGTTTAGTGTTCACTATACCGCCGCCACCACGTGTAGAGAGATTTTCGGCGTTAACGCTCTAAGAGGAAAACTACATCAACTAGGTTCACCCAAATTGCAGGATATTTTCATTGGGCAGTAAGCTTCTCTGGGAAGGAAAGTAGCCTCATTCTGAAAAACAAGATGGCCGCCGCAGGCATTTCTGTGAAAATTATCTACATTTTTCTTATAGCCCGTGTCTCATAGGTAAAAGGTTGAATGTCTTCATAGGTGATATGTATAACAGATATATGTGTCCTCTACAACCTTGCAGACATTTGACCTTGAAGCTCTTAATTCAAGGTCATCCACGGAGTGCCAAAGTAACCCACATAACCAAGGATATTGTGGGCTGGGAATCTTCTGATGTCAGATTTGACCTTTGGCCCCTCCTTCAAGGTCAAACGATGGTTCACTGGCTTTGGTGAGTTGTCTTTCCAGTGGATACAGATTTGCATCGGTTCCCCGATGCGTAGGTCTAGTTTATATCAATTTTCGACAAAATTTTCCTTATTTTAGCAATTATGACAAATTTTATTGCATCGAGATTTGTTGACGGTGTGTGCTAAAACACGGTTTCCCTAAATTCGGGTTTTTTTTTTTTTTTAAACGCCCGGCTGGTTTTCATTGTCATAAACACCCATCCCCAACTTTTGCAAATATTTGGTCACATTGCCCATGCAACACCGATAGTTGTAGTAATTTTTTCAGGAGTTAAAAATTGCCTGAACTGTTACATGTTTTGTATTTCATTGTTTTGGGTATTTCTTTTTGGCAGAGGGATTAATGTTAATATACTTGTTCAGACTGCACTAGAGATTTGCTGCCAGGTTGCATACACAAATGTTGCAAACTGCTTTCATAAATTGCACATGATGCACGTGGAAACTTAGCTGGAAATCAATGAATATAGAATCTGTCAAACTTAGGACAGTTTATTTACATGTAAATGGTCTTCCTCTAATGAGTCATTTTGTCAAAATTAATTCCCCATTTTGTTTTTATAGACCTTTTAAATTCATATAACTCAACTCTCGATAAAATAACTTCATGAGCGTAGTGCAAAAATAACATTTTTTAGGATCTAAAATGTAAATTAAGAAGTATGAATAGACTTGAATGTTTACTTTGAAATCTACTTTGCTGAGAAAATGTGACAATTTTGTAATTCTTCTCCAAAGGGCACTGAAATTATCACATTGCTTGTCTCATAATATTATAAAGTGGCTGCTTTCCAATATATAAAATGGTGTCAGGTTATCTCACTTTATGTTAAGATTAAGTTTTTATACCAGTCCTGTAATAATACTGAAGTTGAACCGAAGTTGGTAAACACACATACATGTGTTAAAAAGTGAAGCTAGGTTTTATAATCTATCGAAATATAAACAAATTTCACACAATGTAGTCTTGAATGTCTGTTGAATATGACACATTAGATAAAATAGTACTTAAGAATTCCTTTGAGTGAAAAATCAGGAACCACAGAAATATATGTGTAATAAATGAATATATAGATATGTATCTGCATGTACAACTTCTAAACATACACAGATATTATTTGAATGTAATAGATCCTACAGACATGTGTGTTAAATGTTCACCAGTCATTTGCTTTTTGCATAAATTGCAAAGTTTGAGATGTAATTTCATATATTTAACATTATGGTTGTTTAACTTGTGTGTATTTTGTTATTATAAAGTTAACAGGTTAGCTATTTTCCGAGAGGATCAGACCAAGGAGGTATTGAAGCAGGTCCCATATTCAGTAATAAAAATAAGAATTTTCATGGATGTATATATTAGCATTTTCCTAGAAACATTTCTTTGAATATAAAAAAAATAATTAAAAAATCAGAAGTTGATCAAAATTTCTAGAAAAAAGATATTTGCAATAGATTTTACTCTAGAAATGATAAGTTCATGTTGGTTAACGACCAAAGTACTAATCCTGTTTTCTACAAGGATATTGCATCAAATTTATTATCACCTTTAGAAATCCAGATTATTTCTATAAATATCAAAATTCTCATGTTCTCAAATTTTCTTTTTTTTCATCCTTAGGGTTACTTTCAAAGAAACTTCTAAGAATAATTATGAGAATGAGAATGTCACCAAATGTTGGCCGTGGTGTCTATTTAAAAATATATATAGCTTTATCAATTCTAATTTGGGTGTTCTGTGCACAAGACAGTGATTGGCATTGACCCTAGGTGCTAAATTGAGCTTGAACAATATTTCTGAAATTTGTGATTTATCCTGTGAGAGCAGTATTTCACTTTGCTATTAATTTATCAAGTTAAATTAAAAAGAAACTTTCATGGTATGACACAAATCTAGAAAATATAAAAACAGTAAACCTGTACCTAAATATAAACAAAAATGAACAAATTGACAAACAAACAAATGAATAAATAAATCCCATTAAATATTTTATTTTTGTGTAAAATTGTCTGATATATGAATTCTAGGATTAAATCAAGACTTCTTGTCATGCTAAAGGATTAGAAATCATTGTGTTGGTAAAGAATAATTTTTTTTTTGTCTTTATAGGTTTCAGGATTGTATGTTAACTGTTTCGTCCCACTATCTCAACCACATAAGAGCATATTTTACTGTTAACCCTATTATTCTTCTTTTACTAAAGTGAAATCTCACATCTATCTTTGGCTTTTTTTCCCCTCTTATAGACAAAGTATAAAGAGTTACAGTATCTCTTGTAAAAGGACAAAAGAACATAAGAAAGGAAAAAAAACTTGACTATTGGGTTCAAATTTAAGGTATGTTTACTTAACGTCATGATTAAATTGGGGTGGTTTTCCTGCCTGGTTTTGTTAGTGGTAATTTTGTGTCTAAAATTTGCAAAAAAAAAAAAAAAAAATTCTTAAATATTTTTTTGATAAAAGAAAGACATTTTAAGCATCAGTTGTAAATATGAGATGGGTCTTTAAAAAATGTCTCCTTTGTGGAAACTGAGTGTTTTGTTATTTCAAGTGTTATGGGACAGCATTCATGGTATTGCTGTAATTTTCCAAAATATTGCTTGGGTTTAAATCAATGCCTAGTATTCCACATAGTAAAATTAGGGTTTTACATACCATTAAACATCCAGGATGCCCTTGCCGTTGGCTTTTGCCACTTGTGGGAGTCGAACCCATGCAAAGGTAGCAGTCAGTGAGTAGATACATGGGGCCGGTTTCCTTAAGCCTCCTTTGGAAAGGACCTCCTTTAATAAAGGAAGGTGTTTTTTTTTCCTTTGGGAAGGCCACCTTAAAATTCAGTTTCACAAAGCCTCTTTTAACTCTCCCTACCAAAGGTCTTCCTTGAAACTTAAGGAGGGAGCAAATGTTCATTAAAGTTATTACACATTCCTTGAAGGACACTTCCTTAAATTTAATTTAGGTCCTTAGCTTCCTTGAAATTCAAGGGAGTTTTCAAGGTCTCCTTTAAGGAAGGAGGCTTTGTGAAACTGAGATTTTTTAAAGGAGGGAGAAATTTAAGGTGACCTTTATCTTAAGGAGGCTTTGTGAAACTGACCCCAGAAACTTGCTGACTATTAGGACACCGAGGAGTGAGGAACATCCTTATTTATATGAAAACCTGGTTCAGGACACCTTGATTGTTACTTTCATCACTATTGTATTGATATTACAAAGCCTAGCCACTAGTGGAAACTTGGATTAGAGAAACTGTGATTACAACCCTTGAATAATGGATCGTAGTCTCCACTAGTGGAAATTCCAATCAGGATCTACTAGTAGAATTGTCGATTCCCATCAATATGACAGAAGGTTTTTAATATTTATGGATGCCTGAAATATTTTGTTCCAACTATTTTTTCCCCACAAGTGATTTTTCAATTCTACAAGCAAAAAAAAAAAAAAAAAAAAGTCTGAAATTGCGTGCAAATACCTTTTTCCCTGCAAGCAATTTTAAGTTTTGCTGGCCAAAAATGACTTGAGTGAAATAACTACTCATCGTGTATAGTGTGCAAAATTTGTTTAAAACATTCCAGGTCCACTGGACCAGGAACTCAAAAATGTTAAAAATTTCTCCGATGTACTACTTTCCAATTGGGCCTTTCCCTATTCTGTGCTGAATCATTGGTCAGGAAAATGACTGTCACCAGTTGACGTGGAAAATTTTATGTGTCAGTTCCAAAACTAACTGTAAAGATAAGATAGAGGTTATTGGCTGAGGAGGTATTAAAAGATAAAATATGGTGTAATGGGGTGGGAGGGAGTGAGTGCTCATATCGCCTGCAGTCATGTCCTAACTACCTGTCAACCAATAAACACCAAAGGTGGCTAGCAAATAAATCCACATTTACATAGAAAATTCCTCTAAACCTCAATTAGCCTTGCCGGGCTCAGTGTCTGTGTCCGACATTGTTGTCAACAGAATACTAGTATTCCACTTTTCATATGGTTATTGTGGAAATGAGTGAAAACTGTTGTACATTACAAAGAGCTAGTTTTTGAATATGCCTATACTTTACCCCCCTCACATTACTGATGCCTAGTTCAGACAGTGGTGAATTTTAATGATGAATATCCGCTAATAGTTACAATCCGTTGATGTTCATGATGGATTATTCATTGTTCTTCCATTGTCTTCAGCCCTCTTCATCTTTTCGCTGCTTCACAGTGACAACAAGCTGATGCTCAAATCTATCACAATAATTTATCATCTTTGAAGTTTGCCATTACAATTATCCATAATTGGTAGACATCCTTTCATACCATAACTCTGTTGTAGGGTAGTCACCAAAATGTCTCTCCGTATAGTCTCCGGATGTTCTAGAAGAGTCTTCACAGATCACGTTCATTCTGCCGTACTCATAACAAAAACGTGGCGTAATTGTGTAAAAAAATTGCCAGATCTCTTCACTAGTTTCATAGGGTCTTCTCTGTATAATGCCTTGTTTAGGTTTAATCTCAAGACATTCAAAGAATGTAAAAGAACATCTTGGAAATCTGGACTTCTCTTTGTCACATTCCTGTCTCTATTGCGTGAATGTTGGTGTGAATTTGAAATTGCCTGGCTTCTCCTTTATTCACTAAGATTACCCTAGTACCCTCTTGCCAGGCTTCTCCTTTAATCACTAAGATTACCCTAGTACCCTCTCTGGTGTGTGACCTAGGCATTACACTTCATCAAAATAATAAAAACACCAATAAAGTTGTACAGATTTTCTCACATTTGGGCTTTACATAAAAATGGAATTTATTAACTTCAAAATATCTGTTATATTGCATCATATGGCTTATGTTTGCAATGTTAAGAACTCTCCAACATTTTACTAGATCGATAAGTAACGTCAACATACACCACCGAGCTCCAATTAAAATGACCAACACTTCCTTATATCTGGTGTGATTTTGAAAATTTTGTCATTTTTTGTTCAATTTAAAGAGGATTTGTATCGATCTATTTATTTATTTGGGGTTTTACGTCGCTTTCAACACTGTACAGGTCATATCACGACGGGTAGTTGTTAGGGCAGAGGAAACCAGTACATATAGTTCGCTAGGGTTCTGTACTGTAAACTGCCGACCAACGGCAAGCAACTACCAGCTTTCCCACTTACGGCCATGACGGGGATCGAACCCCGGCCGCAGAGGTGGGAGGCGAGAGTGTTACCACTCTGCCACCGTGGCCCCTGTATCGATCTATGTACCTGTCTTGTACATAATACCAGACTAGTAAACACATCAACGACTGTCTTTTTTAGGCTTATACATTTATTAACAGTCATTTTATTAAACCTTTTAGTTCGGGATAAGACCAAGTTTTGTCAGCTGAACTTAACACTTTTTGTGCATGAGGACTTATTTAGATGTATACATACTCAAAAAAGAAATGCAAGTTTAATAAAGAAAAAATTACAGTATATCTTGTGTTTCTTTTTTTGCTAAGTATGTATAATCACACCACAGTGACATTTTTTCACAAAAAGGCCCAAAAGATTTTCATATGATACCTAATATATCAAATTTTCTTTTAAAGGCACTTTTTAGGTGGGGCTTATCATACTTAAATTATTTTTATTGTTGTTGTTTTTTGATAGCTTTGTTTGAACAAGCTACTTTGAATGTGGAAGAGATTATTAATATCTTGGAAGTACTGAAATGATGAACTCAGGTACTCGACCTTAGCTCTCAATGTACCGATTCCACCTTTTTGTAATCTCCTAAAACCTATTTGTTATTTAATCTTATCATCAGTCTGGGTGTCAAATGAGCTGTAGGTATGTCTTCTCCACATTACACTGAATGAATGATGTCAGACTAGGACAATAATTCTTGCAATAAATTCAAATTGTGTCCTTTAAGTGACTAGGAATACATTAGCCTTTTGAGCTGTGGTCATTTACCATGTGACAGATAGACTAAGAAATGCGTACTTAAGGCTTTGTTTCCACAATGCCTATCAATGACAGCAAACACTTCCTAGTTTTGTACTACTTACAGTCCAATTAGGTACCTTTATAGATTAAAAATCTTATATATATTTTTTTAAAATCGTTAAACTATTTTTATTTACCAACAGGTTTTCAAGATCTGTTTCTACTTTCTAGTACTATATCCTCAGTTTGAAAAGATTAAGGTTTTAAATATCAAATATGCCTATATGTAGTAAAACATGCAAATAGCTTTCTTTAATGTTTGTCTAATTCATGCCCACCATGACAGACACATCTTAAAGTTTAAACAGTAAAAACTAACTTAAATTATCAATGGTAATAATCTTTGGTTTCAACTTAAAGCTACAAATTAAATTAAAGTACATTATGAAACGCAGATTAATTTAAATATGAATCATTCAGTAAAGAAAATCAAAAATAAATCTGAGACATTAAATAATGAGTATAAAATGTTGGACAAATCTGAAAACTCAAACAAATCTTTGAAACAGATCTGAGAACTTAAGAGTCTGAGACATTAAATAATTCAGTATAAAACAATGAAATAAATATGAGACATCAAACAAATCATTGAAATAAATCTGCTATGTACAACAATTCAGTGAATATGAAATGAACAAATCTGAGACGTTAAAGCAAGGCTAATCAGAAATAGTTCTCATAGTTTCAACATCAATGGTGGCAGATAACATTAGGTCTGAAGACTGGCTGCTTTTTATTCAGTGTAAACTGATCCATTGTCTTGTCTGTAGACATAAGGAAACATAGCCTTGCATTTGACAGTACCGCATAGCTACTGTGATTTTCAAAGATGTGCCCCCCCCCCACTTTTAGCCTAGATCAGCTGTTAGGGATCACATGTACTTTTAAACTTAAACTATACTTTGTGAAGGGTCTGTCCGATACTTGACTTGATCCCAACTGTCTGTATTTAAAAATCTGTTAAACAGATTTTCCTTCAGATGCAATGCTTCAAAAGGTATTTAACTTTGACCTATCATATTTGATATATAGGTATATATGGGAAAGAGTACCAAGCAGTATTGTAGCTGACCTTGATCTTTAATTTTAAAGGTCAATGACAGCCTTGGATGGCAGATATGTTGGCTAGTTTTTCACATTTTAAACCGATTCTCATATACCATAACATGAAATATGTTTTGGTTAATGTATATAATAGGTACATTCTCTTTGCTTTTAAGTATCAAAAAATTCACTTTGAAATCTCTTCATTTAGGTCATAAGGGAGTGAAAAACTCTCCCACTAAGACCGTTTTTAGCCATTTTCGCACTTATTTTTAGCTTGTACTTGGGTAAATACAAAATGGAATTCAATAAAATTTGCAGAGAGACTGTGAAAACCATAAAGTTACTGATATCCAATATCATGTGTTCCTTAATTATTGGCCTTTGGGCTTTGGAATGCCAAACCAATTTCCAGAAAATCATGGGCTATGAATCTTTTCATTCAGTCAGATTTGACCTTTGACTCCAGGTTTTAAAGGCCAGTTTTTAGGCCAAACCATGTGGCCTTTCAGTAAATGCCCAACACATTACCTTGTTATTGATCCGATCCATAAAGGTCCAGAATCTGAAAAAAATTTCTAGGAAATAATGGGATGTAAATTGGTTGGTAATGTAAGATTTGGCCTGTGATGTCTCCTTTGCAATCAAATGACATCAACATGCCTAGATGCTGAATTCCTCCCATCCATTGAGAACTTGAGAAGTAATGTTTTTAGTATATAAGAGCCACCAATTAATACATGCTATGATGTTTTTTAAATTTTTTTATTATTATTTCACATATGTGCAGAATCGAGCCTCATGTCAAGGCTCTGTACACACACAACCATCAAAAGGGGAACCCAGTTCTCTCTCATCTCAAGTTCCCTGAGGCCAGATCAATTTTACATAATTGGTGGATTTTTTAAATGGAATTTAATCAAAACTTTGTGTTCTTTCAGTGAAAATGTGTTTTTGTTCAATGTGTCATTTTAGTGACACAGTCGCTGGAAGACCTTGTCTCTCAAAATTGAATATAAATGGAGCTAAGTTTTTGCAGAGATTTCTTTACAGTGGGTATTAAAACTTTTGACTGTTTTATAATCACAAATCTCCTTTCAAGAATATGGAAAAAATATATCAAATATCTGACTGCTTTGTCTATTAAGACATAAAAGATGAAAAAAGCTTTACCTATTTTTTTTGTCTTGAAGATTAACATCTTAAACAATGTAAAAATGTATTTTAAGCAAAGAAACCGAACAGTTTTCATTATTTGTTCTCTGGAAGATTTATTTTACCAAAAATTAATATGGCTCATGGCCATTATTTGAGGTAGATGGAAGAATTTACAAGCGGTTTTAGTGTGGGTTATTTAAGTGATTAAATTCGGCTCTGTTTGGATAATCCGACCAATTTATGTTAAGTGGGGGTTTTCTAAAGGCTGTGTGTTTGTATATTGAGTTACATATACAATTCTGTATTGAAAAGAAAAGTTTTGACTCACAGAACGATTCATTGTCTGTTAGTTCAATAAACACCTGAGCCCAACACATACCTTTTACACTAAATTAATCTTTGATACTACACCCACTTATGATAAAATGTTATTTGACATAAAGAGAAAGAGATGTAAAATTCGCCACAATGTGCAATAGTTCCCACAACAGTCTAAGGTAATCCCCTTCTTTTTCTTCAAATTAAGAAATTTTTTTACACATTTGTGATGTGTGATTACATAAGGCTTCTGAACTCTACTGATGCAACTTTCTCACAAAATTTTGATCGATTTGTCTAACTTTGACAGGGTGATCCCACTGTGAATTTCACAAACTGTGGGTCTCCTGTGCACTTTTCTTTGGATTTACATGGAATGTCGGATTACTGTGACCCTTTGAAATGACATCATCATACGTGTTGCTATGTCTGCTAACTTTAAGTGACTGATGTGTTGTCATGGTGTTATGACCTTGGCAACTAGGGCATTAAACAGTCTGAACTCAGAAAGACACTTGTGCTTGGCCCCAAGTTTTCTTCATTAATCATCCATTTTACCAATCAAGGATCGAGCCAAAATTGAGTATTTACTTTGGTATTGTTTCATTGGCAAATCTCATATAATACACTTTCTGGGGTCAAATATATATAACCTATATAAAACCTGTGAGATTTTTTTTTGGTGTTTGAATGTTTACCCAAAAATATGCTGTCATTATGGCAGGAGACATAAACAAAAAATAGTATAATGACAATTCAAAATGCACTTAATCAATGGAACATTTTTAGTTTTACAACATGAATATATTTCAGTGGCTATTTTGTTTATTTCTTTGTTTTTCTGATTCTTTTAGCAACATTAAATATGCAAGAATTCAAATTATTTCGAAGTTAAGTTGAATTAGTATCGTTGTCAAGAATATGGAAAATGAAAATGTTTTTTGGTAAATATATGTGACCCCACACTTGTTAGTATTACTGGGTCTGTGCTCTTCAAGTTATATTATTATATTGTAGAACAAAGAATTCTGATGTCAAATATCTCTAAATAAGGAAGATGACTAAATAAAACTGTAACCATTTATGCACTAAAAATCACCTGTCAAGTGTAGGCGCTAGAATGTCTTCTTCATATAACTTAAAATAAAGCTGTCATTACTGAGGAATTTACACATATTTTTTTTGGAAACAGAAGAAGTAAAGCTCTGAATGTTTTTATATTATTTCCTGTAGACAATCTTTTATGTGGCTGTATTGTTTATACTGAGGCTAACGTTGCACTGAGGTTATGTTTTGGTTTGAGGCTTTGTCATCTGATATCAAAGTTTATGTGCTTTGTTTAGTCTGTGTCTCTGTGAGCATCATATCGGGATGTTATTCATAATATCCAGTATATGTACTGTATATAGTACAGAAAAAAAACAAAAAACCCAAAGGTATTGATTCTCTAAAACATACTATGTTCTAGAGTTTTTAAATCAAAACCTGTCTTCTATTTTATGAATTCTCGATTAATATCGGAACAAAAACACCCTTCAATAGCATGTCATAAGCAATACAATGTGTTGAAAACAATGTTTAAACCCAAATGAATCCTTACTTCACAGATATTTATAATTTTTGTTTTCACTACACGTGTTCAAAACAACCACCACATTTACTTCACTGGTATTTCCAGTGGGTACCACTAAAATGCCACTACCCATATTTGAGTCGGTTCTTGCCCAGTGGATGCCCGGCCCCTGACTAACAGCCTTTCTATTAAAATGTTAATAAGTGTATTTAGAGGAAAAAAAATGGCTAAATAAAAAATCCTGTCTGATTAAGTCAGTCACTTAATTGGCCACCCTCAGACTGAACAGATAGATCATTCATGCTGATGTGAATTAATGAATTAAATATCTCTCATTGCCAGGAAACTTCCAAGTTGGCAGAATCAGTCAATGGTTAATTCAGAATTGAAATAGATTTCTTAGATTTCTTTCTGATTTGCATCTAGAGAAGTCTAGAGTAAGAAATCTAAAATTCGCCACATATCTGAAATTCGCCACATGTGGAAATTATATAACTAATAAAATAAATGAATTGAGGTGAGATTTGTTGAATGTACAGTAAATTAAGGCTTTTTGAACTGAAAAATACCAATTTCAAGACAAAACATCATTTTCTTCATAAAATTAACCAAGGTTTTAGAGGTGGCGAATTTTAGATTCCTGTCAAATTTTAGATTTCTTACTCTATGTCAGTGTTTATACTGACTAATGGAACGTCTTATTTTTATTCTTCAGTTTGTCAGTCATTAGTGGTGTTGTTTTTTAATGTAATTAATGACACATAAATCCTTAGTATTATCTGGATAAGGTGTAACTAAAAACTGCTATGCAAAAGATTGAGTCAGCCAAACCACAGACCATATGGAAAAGAAATTCTTGTGCTATTTTCGTTTATATACAAATACTAATATTTGCAACCAGGGATTGATAACAATTAAAGCTTCCCAGTACAGAAGAAATGGAACTAGAACAAATTTACAATTTTAGCATACTGTAATTTCAATAATAAACACCACCCTGTCATTATCCTCCCACCAAGTCTGTTATTAACAATTTTTAATGACCTAGGGTTGGAAGTTAAATTGGACTGTTTTAATGCCAGGATTTGGAATGATACAATGTAGTAAAATATTAATAAAACGTCAATAAATAAAACAATTTCAGTTGTAACTCTTGTTTAGTAGATTCCCTTTCAAGTAGCCCACTGTTCTAAAGCCTCCTTTAAAATTGGTGAGGAAATTCCCAACTAGAGAAAAACGCATTTTTCACATCTTTCAGAGGGCCATCTTTTAACATTCTGTATCTGGGCCTGGATTCACAAAGATTCCTTTTAGCTTTCCCAAAGGTGAGACATACAGCTTTCCTTAATAATAATTGAGGAGCTCCTGTAAGGAGGCTCTGTGAAACCAGGCCCTGTAATAAATTGATAATCCCCACCCCCATCCCTGACTCTTCTTATGATATCATCTCCAGTAATACCTTTTATTTTATTGCGTAAAATACCCTTACCTTATCCTCACTAGTGCTTTCGCCTTGGCGGGAGCAAATAACACGACCAAACGAGAATATTTTTAAAAGAAATATTCTTGTCGGTACCAGTATGTACACGCATGACCGCGCATGCGCCTCCATCGGAAAACCCCGTTTAGCCTCCAGTAATACCTTTTAATTTGTTCTGAGAAAACTAATTTGAATAAAACCTAATATTAATATTATGGTAAATCAAATACAGTTACCTAATATTCATTTTTAACCAATATTTTCTTAGTTCAACTATTTCATATTTTGTTTCCCTTCATTACCCTGACACTAAAAGAGACAGTATTCTTAGAAGATCTGTTTGTTTGTCTGTCGGTCTCAAAAACTCTACTGATTAGGGTTATATGTTCACACAAGGTGAGTGTAACTGTGGCTCAGTCCTGCACAAAATGGATTTCATTCGTTTGTGGATTGAAAATCCAGAATTGTTATATCATCTGACTGAAAAGTCAGCTGACACTATAGCATCACTCTGCTGTGTCTGCATATGCATAATGTGTCTTTGTCAACAACTTCTCCTCTAAAAGTACAAGGCCCAGAGACATGCTGTTTCTTTTCAAAGATACCTTATCCATGTATCTGTCGAGGATGAGAACTTATTCAAGGCATGCAGATCTGTGTGTTCATCTGTTTCCCAGAGCCTTTACAAGTGATGTACCGCCACCCAAAGTGTGAAAATTTCAAAACTTCATCACAGTTTGCTTATTGACTATTGAAGGGATTTCGAATACCATTTGCAGTGCACAACTTTTGTGCCCTTTTCTACTTTCACTTGTATTCTCAAGCTCAAAGCACAAAGCCAGCTGACACAGAGCCCATTCACATGCACTGATTCCTTGTTTTTATGATTTTTCAACATTACCTGTAGACTCTGGTTTGTGTATTCTCAGGTACAGCACATTTACTTGGTAAGTGCCAAGTTACCAAATAACTAAGTACTTATATGTATAGTCCCACACTGCTTAGTATTTACTTTAAAAATCAAAATCTCCAAGAAGATTTCTATTCCATTGCTTTATTTATGATAGATTTTACATGAAAATATGACAGCGGTTAAATGAGTGAAGATTCAAAACAAATTTCCAGATAAATATCCCAATTCAGTGCAGTGTGATTATTACCCTGTTCTGTTAAAATATGACCAATGAGTTTGAATTCCGAATTTGTATTTGGTACTGTATGAATTAGCCATTAGTCTAAACAAAGCCGAAAAGTGTTTCGGTCTATATGCGTGAGATGCAAGGCCATCACAGACTTGAGAAGTGCACTAGACTTTATGAAAAACCGGCTACAAAAACAAATTCAGAGTGAGATACATTCCATACCTGGCCTAAAACTCAGACAGTCACACATCCAAGTACTAAGGTAGCCCATGAGATAAGGTACTCATCAGACTATGCCACAATTCATGAAAGTGCAGTGATGACAAAAAAAAAACAATGAAAAAAAATTGATCTCTAGATGTGTGAGCCTCGCTGGAGCTCATGCTGAAAAATATGGGGGACTGAAATTGTAGTGTAGCTCAAGTCAAGTTCCTCACATCAAAGCGTATCCACAAGCAGTAAGGCTGGCAAGACATTGGATTCTTTTTTTGCCAATGGGTTTTTTCTCACTTTTGGGTAATATGTTAGACTTGCTCCAAGTCTTTGTATTTCTTATTCCACCAAATCTGACGAGCATGGAATCATTTATGATTCCATGTGATGGGTGAGGATCCTACTGCCTGATGAAATACAAAGAGCTTTTGTCAGCACGAAATTCTGGGAAAAAAAGTCATTCAGTCCTCATATAATACCTAATACCCCTTTCACACTACAGGCGGTATCACCCACGGTAACCCGCGTTTGGTGACCGTGAAACGTCCCTGTTTTTGGATCAACGCCCGATGTCCGTTTGCAAACTTGCGAGTCAGTGGCCCACCGTACCGATCCTTGGGCATCCCACGGAAGTTTTGAAAAGTTAAAATTTCCGCCTCTGATTTCGGAACCTTGAGCATGCACAGATGACTCCGCGCAGGTGTGGTCCACGGTGTACATAAGGTTGTGACTCGGCCATCCTTCAGTGTAACAAGGTGACATAAGGTGAGTGGAGGTATTGGTTGTTTCGCCACGTGTTCATCCAACGGTGAGTTTAGGTTAATGGAGGTTGCTTCTTGGTGACCAACATTCGTAATACTGTCATCCTACTGTTATTGATTGTTAAAAAACCATGTCTAATCAGTGGCTTTTCTGTCCGTAGTGTGAACAACTCGGATGAAACGGGGCGACCTGGGATGAGGTTCCGCCGCCAAGTAAAACTTTTAACCACGGGACGTACTGCCTGTAGTGTGAAAGGGGCATTAGAGAAAAGGACACGAGGAAAGTCTACTAAAATGTTTGTGTATCTCATGAGAAATGATGGATGGCTTCATCTATTTTTCTAGCTTTTGTTAAAAATAAATAAAGTGCCTGCTGATATTTTCAAACCACACCTAAAATTTGTCAAATGTCTTTGCTTTTTATGACAAAAAAACAAAACAATTAGTGTTTATCATTGACAGATTAATTTTGTCAAAAGTTATGTGTCTGATATAGTTATAACATTAATAACAGGAAAGGAATCACATATCAATATATTAATAGCAGTCAGTACAGTTTTCTGAATTTCATTATCATTACTAAAAGCAAAAGGGCCAGTTACGGTAACCGTATCCAGAAACTCAAAGTAAGAACATTCATAGCATTGTGTCGCTTCTTTACATTTTAACCTTTAATACTCCATACATCAACAAATTTATATTTTATGTAATTAAGGTGTTTTTGTGTCCAGCTTGTATTAAATCACAAAATTTAGGATTAGTGTTTTATAACATGCATGTTAACATAACTGTTTTTGGTCACTGAGGATCAGTGGCTGACAGATAATGCATTTTATGGTGTGAAACATCATTTCAGATTTTCAGTATCGCTTACTGTGCAAAATCCAGGTTAAAGGTTAATATTAATATTTGAATAGTATTTCAATCCTCACACAAATCAATAACCTTTATTCATTGAAACTGTGCATATCATGTGCTAAACAAAAAGAAAACACCTTTCCCATATCTGTATGGGAAAGTTTAGACTTTCCTCAAGTCCTTTTGTCTTAGGTATTATATGAGGACTGAATGACTTTTTGGCTAGAATATGAATTTCATCCCTCAGTAATTTCCCCACCCATCATGATGGGTTCATAATGATTCCATGTATGTCATATTTGGTGGAATAAGAAATACAAAGACTTGGAGCAAGTCTAGGGAAAGTTCATTTGTTGAGATTCTCTTGTTATGGAGCTGTTCCATCTTGGTGAGCTGATCATAAACCTACTTTTAAGATTGGAAACAAATATTTCATGATCCATGGGTGTAGTTTGCGATATGTTTACGATAAGTTTAAGATCAAATCCCAATAATGCAGAAATTGCCACACATGGGTTCAAAATTTAAGATGGGTCTTTGAATGTTAAAAGATCGACTTAAGCATAAAAAATGGGTTTAAGATCTCTGTAAGATGGAAAAGATTGTTTTACAAATGTGAAGGTAGGTTAAAGATTGCTGTAAGCAAAATAGATGACATTGCAAGCGAACAGATAGATTGACGAAAGGTTTAAGATGACAAAAATCTGATAAGGATTGGTAGCAGTTTGCCATACTTTCAAACAGTTTAATATTGTCGTAAACTGTTGGTGATGGACTTGCGATCACATCCAATTGAGAACATTTCACAAAGTGCCATAATGTCAATACACAATTGGTTTACAATGGCCTTAAGATAGTTGTGAAGGAAAAGATGTACCTCCTGATCTGAAAATTTACAGGATTGCAAACCAATTGCAAAGCATGATCGCCAGAGTGGAACAGCCCTCTTACCAGTTTCAGTGCCAGAGGTTTGTGAACTTACCATCGTGAAGCACTAGTTGGACTTTCTACAAAAAAAGAACCTTTTTTCCATTAATCTCTATAACCCTGAGTGATGAATATATTACACCTCCTGACAGGTATGTGATAAGTGATAAGATACCACAGGACTATGAGCATGTAGACATTGTGCAGATATTCCCCAAGTGCTGATGTTTCAATCCTAGATACATGTGTTTGATGCTCAGACATCAACACAAGTCTGTGTGGGGATGTGCAACATACTTGAGTAAGGAGAGTGAAATTTACCACAGTATGTAAATTTACCGCTGTGTATGAATTTCGCGTGTAAGGACCTCATAGAATAAGAAATATGAAATTAATACCACTATATATGTAAATTTTGCTACTTCTGGAGATTGCAAGTAAATGATGGACAGGTATCAAATAACACTACACATATTATAATGTTTCATGGAATTATGGTATATATTGACATTTTATTATTGATTCATTCATCCTTAGCCAAAAAGGAAATGCAAGATATATTGTAATTCATTATATTTCCAGACGAAAGTTTCACCTCCGTCCCCCAGCCGCTGCCACCACCAATTTTGACATTGTGTGTATAATAACTCAAAAACGTTTTCATGGATTTTATTCAAAATTGGCACACACATGTATTTGGGTCAGAAGGACACTATTTTAAGGTGACCTTAAATTTGTAATAAAGAATTTATGGCCACATTAAGGTAAGAAATTTGACTTTTGGTCACTTAATGACCTCTAGTTCAAAAACTATGTGGTTCATCTGACTCATATTTTACCTGGAGACACATTAATATATTCTTCTTACATATGTCAAAAGTCAAGATTTTTTGTGTAGGTTAAAGTATGATTGAGGCCTATTAAGACTGTATTTAGACATTTTTTTGGCATTTTTCATATATTTTGCCCTGTGACTTAAAAATTGTGAATCTGACAAATCTCAAACTTTCTAGTAGATATAACTTTAATATGCTATCTTTATCTGTGCAAAATTAAAAGTCTGTAGCTTTAATTTTAAGGTCGCCTTAAGATCGCTAATACGCCCACAGAGACCCAATTTATGGATTTTGCAAGTGAAAAGATAGGTTTTAAATTGGCCCATGGCATATATATCTGGATGTTTAGTTAAATAAATCCTAGTCCATTTGTAACATGAATATAGACTAAAGAATCATCAAATTGTATTGCAGTTTAAAAATTTTATTAAAAGGGAACGTGTTATATAAATATACCAAATAAGTCTTTAATATATGGTATATGGAAATAGTGGGGCATACCACCTGACCAGGTATTTGTGGTAACTCTTGAGGAAATGTGCACTCTTTTCTTTATATTTTTCCCCTGAGATGCTGACATCAAGCTGTTTACATCATGCTGGTATAAAACCTGGTGAGGTCGCAACGCCAACAGTTTATGGGCCAATTTGTCAGGAAGAAAACCCATTTTATTGGTCATACTTATTGTTACTGATGCTTTTGTGGCTCTGGGTGGCATACTTCTGTGGTTTACAAATGTGGCATGTAATCACTTTATACTCACCTCTGTGGCTGCCAGTTCAAATCTGCTGCTGTTTTAATACCTGAATGAGTTCTATTTTCAATTGGAACCTGTTAAAGCCTAATGTCAAGAGGAACAGAAAACATTACAACACTTACACTGGAACAGGAATTTTTTTTTAGCTTACTGGCCAATGGCCGTAAGCTATTGGCATGGCCTGGCGTCGTCTTCATTGTTGTCAGCGTCAACAATTTTCCAGCATCTTCTCCTCAGAAACTACTTTACAGATTTCTTTCAAATTTGGTATGGAACTTCTATAGGAGGAGGACTATCATTTTTCCTCATTGCATGTTGATCTGATTGCTCTCTTGGCGGCCATCTTGAATTTTAGCTTAAAATGAAAAAGCGTGAATATCTCAAAAACCCTAAGAGATGTACAGGGTAGTACAAAAGTATCCTATGGAAAGGGGAAAAATTTCAATTTTTGCCACTTTTGGCGGCCATCTTGGATTTTAGCGGAAAATGAAAAAGCGTGAATATCTCAAAAACCCAAAGAGATGTACAGGGTAGTACAATAGTATCCTATGAAAAGGGGAAAAATTTCAACCTTTTCACCAAATTTCAGCCTCTTCTCCTCAGAAACTACTTGACAGATTTCTTTCAAATTTGGTATGGAACTTCTATAGGAGGAGGACTATCATTTTTCCTCATTGCATGTTGATCCGATTGCTCTCTTGGCGGCCATCTTGAATTTTAGCTTAAAATGAAAAAGCGTGAATATCTCAAAAACCCTAAGAGATGTACAGGGTAGTACAATAGTATCCTATGGAAAGGGGAAAAATTTCAATTTTTGCCACTTTTGCCGGCCATCTTGGATTTTAGTGGAAAATGAAAAAGTGTGAATATCTCGAAAAACTGTACAAGATAGAGCAATTTCGAGCGAATTTTTGACCCACAGGGTAGTACAAGAGTAACCTATACAAAGGCGAAAAATTTCAATTTTCGCCACTTTTGGCCGTAAGCTATTGGCATGGCCTGGCGTCGTCTTCGTTGTTGTCGGTGTCGTCAACAATTTTTCCAGCCTCTTCTCCTCAGAAACTACTTGACAGGTTTCTTTCAAATTTGGTCTGGAACTTCTATAGGAAGAGGACTATCATTTTTTCCTCATTGCATGTTGATCTGATTGCTCTCTTGGCGGCCATCTTGAATTTTAAATGAATTTTTTGATTGTGAATATCTCAGAAACCATAGGAGATAGAGCAATTTCGAGTGAATTTTTGAAGCACAGGGAACTTCTATAGGAAGAGGACTATCATTTTTTCCTCATTGCATGTTGATCCGATTGCTCTCTTGGCGGCCATCTTGAATTTTAAATGAATTTTTTGATTGTGAATATCTCGGAAACCATAGGAGATAGAGCAATTTCGAGTGAATTTTTGAAGCACAGGGTTGTAAAAGAGTATTTTGTTGCAACACAAAAAAATTCAATTTTTTTCAAATTTTGGCGGCCATCTTGGATTTTAGGGGAAAACGAAAAATGTTAATATCTCAGAAACTGTAAGAGATAGAGCAATTTCGATCAAATTTTTGACCCACAGGGTACAAAAAGGGTATTATGTTTCAACACAAAAAATTTCAATTTTTACAACTTTTGGCGGCCATCTTGGATTTCTGCGGAAAATAAAAAAACCGCAAATATCTCAGAAACCGTAAGAGATAGAGCGATTTCGATCGAATTTTTGACCCACAGGGTACAAGAAGGGTATTATGCTGCAATTTTTACTACTTTTGGCGGCCATCTTGGATTTCTACGGAAAATAAAAAAAATCTTGTTATCTCGGAAACTGTTAGAGATAGAACAATTTCGATCGAATTTTTTGTTGCAACACAAAAAAATTCAAACTTTGGCAGCCGTGTTGGATTTTACCAGAAAACGAAAAATGTTAATATCTCAGAAAGATCAATCCATGGTCATTATCTTGCCTCTCATGAAGACTAACATGACAGATCTTCAGAAATTGTTTTATGAATTATACTGACTCATACGAAGACAGAAAATGACATCATTACGGGTATGCTACAGGCTTGGCGGGTTTATTATGGAAGGGGGTAGGGGTGTTGCGGTACTACCGGTATCGTCGGTACGGTAAATAAATTACTGCAAACCGTCAAATATGCAGCTACCGGTTTTCCGCTTATACGTCAATTTAAAGAAACTTTACTAACCTTACACACAAAATAAGTGTCATAATCCACTTATATTTGCTTTTTACTGTAATACCAAAGCCATAATGAGCGATAATTTGCAGAAACTATATATTTCGTTGTTTAGCCAATCAGATTCGAGAACACATCTGTGTTATGTTAGAATTCCTGTTTTTACAGTATGGAAAGTATTTGGTTCTCATGTTTTCTCAAATAAGAGACGGTTAACCGGTAACCGACCGGGAAGTGAAAGACGGGAAACCGGAAGGAAAAAATTGCTACCGCAACACCCCTAGAAGGGGGTGACAATAGATATAAACAGCAATGAGATTGGCGACTGACCTCAAAATTTTCAATCAGTTAAAAAAATTGCAATAGGAAGAAGACACGACAGTGAAAAGTGAAGTGAAAGAAAGAGTGATGAAGACTTATGCAGGCAGTAGTGCAGGAGGTGAAGACTTGAATGTCCCCTCCCCGATAGTCTTGATAAAAAAGAACAAGGTGGGACCTAGGCATAATGTTTGCAGCCGGAGCCTTGCTTGAGGTGGTGTTGCCTTATGTAAGGCTCGAGTTTCTTTGTAATTAAGAAACAAGTTTCCAAATTTGGACTTTCACATCGCGATACTGCTAAGACAGCTTGGTGAACTAATATCTCCCAACACATTAAAGTGCTTTATGAATACCAATCTCTTGTGTTTGTGTTTGAAAAGACTTTGGTTCAATCCTGATGTTTGATATCCCATATTTTCAAATTCAAAAAAAGTGGCAGGGAATAGGGTTCTGTATTTACCCAATGGCGATTACTTTGCTCCACTAAAAACTTAACTTTGCAAGATGACAAACAAACAAACAAGGGTTATTACAGAATATAATGACCTCAGAAACTAAGTGGGTTAGCAAGTATGGCATCTCATCACTGGCTGTCACCTCTGTGAGGGTTTCACTCTCACAAGTGGGAAATGCAGTGGACCTGTCCAAATAATGACTCTGGATATTGAATGGCATAAAACATAAAAACACTTAACATTAACTTTGACTGCTGAAATCTATATTCTTTGCTGTTAATAACATTGCACTATATTCAGCTGTTATTGAATCGATTCAATGGTTATAAAAAAATTGATGGTTGTCTCCAAATCTCTGGTTACTGATTTAATTTATTTCAGTGATTACTTTAGAAGTGTGTCCTTACACTGTGGTGGAGGTAGATGGCTGTGGGCCATTGCTAGTTTCACCTCCTTGCAGTGTACAAAAATCAGCCAAGATTGGTTTAATAATAAGCAGCTGTCAATGTATAGTAGATCCCCTATTTTCAGAACCATCTTGAGGGAGCAGGCTTATAGATTGGCCAACGAAAGAGTGATGAAATAGAACAGGTACTTTGTCATAAAACCACAGGGAAATTTTTAAGAGTGGAAATGATATATGGATAACAGGAAGTCAGATAATAGAGCTTATTCTATGGATGCTTATTTTACTGTATAGTATTAATCTATAAGTAATGAGGTCATTGGTCAAAGAATAGAGAAAGGGGGCTCGGTGGTGTAGTGGTTAGAGTTCTCGCCTCCAACCTCTGAGGCCGCCGGTTCGATTCATGTTGGAAAGTTGGTAGTTACTTGCCGATGCCCGGTGGTTTACAGTGCAGTATGCACTGGTTTCCTCCACCTGTAAACTACCCGTCGCAATATGACCCTGGCTGTTGAACGCTACGTAAAACAACAAATAAATCTAAATCCAAAGAATAGAGAAAATTGGAATAAGAAAGCTACTGCTTTCTATCATAGCTTGGCACAGCTACAACACAAATGTGCCTTGTATATACCTGTTTTGTGTAATCAAGAGTGACTTTCTTTTGATTAAAATTATAGTAAGATATTAAGATGTCACAGAAATGCAATTAATTATAAATGTACTTTACACGGTTACACCCAGCAATGCTGACTCATAAACCATTCATTGTGTTTTTTAATTGACATATGATACAATTTTTACTTTAAATCAGTTCTCCAAAACTTAAAATCTGCAATCGGAAATGTAATTAATTCATGTCCGTCTTGACTTCATGCCCTCTGCCTTATATGGTAACTATAATTACCAGAAAATATATGATTATTCCTGATGACAACCAGCTCTTGATTGAAGTACCGGGTATTATCTATTGTGTTTTGTGCCAAATTGAGGCATGTGCCAAGTTACATTGAGAAGCAGTATAGTTTAAAAATAATAAAAAAATGAGACTTTTGCACAAGATCGGCCTTTAATATCTAGCTTGTTGAAAGAGTAACATCAGCCATTGATATCAACGATCAGACATCAGACAGTTCACATTTCCTTTTGGAATGTATGTTTTATGATCAGCATAGACAGTCAATGTTCAATAAATTACATGATTTTGGTCTGATAACAACCGACCTGCTTCTATTTGGTGATCTCAATTTATCTTTTGAACAAAACAGAATGATTTTTGAGGCTCTTCAAGTATTTTTAAAGGAATTAGGAAGGTTCTCATAGTGTCGCAGTAGCCACATAGCTACACCATCATCATCGTCATCATCTTCATCTTTTTTCAAAATTTCTTTTGTATATATCTCTTCCTGCGGGAAGGCTTTATAATAATCTTTTTTGATTTTGCCTAATTGCATTAATAAAATATTGTTTATGAAATAAAACATCAGCATTGTAGAAACAGGACAACCAAAAGCACTCAGAGAGTGCAGACCTCCTCAAAGGCATGTATTAACAAGTGAATGGGAAAATATAGATTTTTTTGGCATCGAAACAGTGATCCAGATCAGTCTCAAAATTTAATGTGATCTAGGTTGGACCAAGACCCATCTTCTGATGTTTTTCATGAAGTTCCAACCAGTAGTGTTCGCATAATCCTACTAACAGACAGACAAACAGTAATGAAAATAATATCTGCTTGGTAGAGGTAACTAGATGACACATGAACATACAGAATCCCCTTGGTAATTAAGTCAGACTTTCTGCCGAGTGGAAATAAGCCCTTTGGTTGTCTGTGTTCAGCCTTGTGGGTTATTGAGAATAATAAAGATGACTGGGTGAAAGGAGGTAGTTGATTTTTTATGGTGGTGTTCTAGGGTCTTTTGTGTGTGATTACAACTCACCACCCTATTGAGCATGGGCAGATGTAATGGGAACTTATCACACGTATTACTCAGCTAGAGTAACAAATGGGAAAATTTTGCTCCAGTATGTGAAATTCACCGCTGCCAAGGAACCCCTCCCTCCCCTTCCTCATATATAGTTTTTCTTTGAATTATGGGAACTTTTTGTCTAATTTTGGACTTGTGTGACCATTTTAGTTTACCGTAATTTATTTAATCTGTAATAGAAATTCTGTGAATTTATCTTTTGTTTTCTTAATTTGAAACAATGTCCTGTAAGAAATGTGAGTTTCAGTTACTGGAGTAAATTTCACATGTCTTACTCAAGCGCTTGTACATAAAATAGTGATATGACTAGCCAGTAGATGGCGCTGTTAGAAATTTTTAAGGTTGTGGGGAAATAATTTCAGTCCACAAATATTTAACATCCATTTACCATAGAAGCTTTGTATCAATTCAGAATATTTTGAGGGATACAAAATCATTTACTCTCAAAACAAAAAGTGCTATCATATTGTTTTCACTGATATTGTTTTTACTAAAATATGTGACCCTTATTTTAAATGTTGAGTGATTTACAGATCATACTTTCCATCCGTAAGGGCATCCGTAACATCCGTAATGTCCTTGTGAGATCTGTAATGGCATGCTGCGATCCGTAGCGGCATGCCAAAGATTAGATAAGATCCCTATGTCATTATGGAAAAATCAAACATGTTTGATTTTCTTCCGTAGCTCATCCGTGAGTGTCCTTATTGTCCGTAAACCCATCCTGAATGTCCTCGTGGCATCCCTTTCATCCTTGATCTGCTACGGATCTGTTACGGATTGACACAGTAAGGGATTTGCAGATTGACAAAAGGAGTCAAAAGAACAATCCTTTGTGACGTTTTTTCATCCGCAAACCTCTCCTTCGGTCACCATAGCGCTCCGTAGGGGATCCGTAGCGGATCCGTGGTAGATCCATAAATCTTTTACATGACGCACCCTCATTCTTGTCAGTATCCATATATGGAATCATGGCATATATCTGTGGGGGATCCGTGAAAGTGTAACTGGCCCCTTAAGACTGTATAAGTAGAACCTCTCATATCAAAGAGATATGGTTCTAATTAAGGTTATGTTCCTTCTCTCTAATTAAATTGACAAAGTCAAGGTTGGAGTTTTATGTCCCATTCAACAGAAGGGGGTCATGGGTAGACTGTCCTTGAGTCTTTTTTGTCTTAGGTATTATATGAGGACTGAATGACATTTTTTCAAAAGTTTGGTGCTGACAAATTTGTATTTCAGATAAGTCTTTGTATTGTGTACCCATCAGATGGATTCATAATGATTGCATGTATGTCAGATTTGGTGGAATAAGAAATACAAAGACTTGGAGTAAGTCTAGGTCATGGTTAGACTTGCTCCATCCAAGTCTTTGTATTTCTTATTCCACTAAATCTGACATACATGGAAACATTATGAACCCATCATGATGGGTGAGGAAATTACCATTACTGAGGGATGAAATACAAATACTTTTGTCAGCCCATATTCTGGCCAAAAAAGTCAATCAGTCCTCATATAATACCTAAGACAAAAGGACTTGAGCAAAGTCTAGATTATGGTAGGACCAACCCTAAGCATTGCCACTTGTGGGAGTGGAACCTGCACAGAGGTGACAGGCTGTGGATTACTAAATTAAAGATGTGGATGATAAAACAGGTCTCTTTTATTTAATGTGAGCCTAAAATAAGACTACAAGACTGAAATACTCATAAAAGTCCACCTCCAACAAAGCTTTATAGTCCCTATAAAACAAATGAAGGCAATTTTTATCATGTCAACAGAAAAAAAAACAATTGCTTATTTGAAGGGTTTGGCGTGATCTAAGTGTCCAGTATATCAAAGCTGAATTATTTTAAGAGAAATGAAATTGCTATATACATGTAGTTGCAAACATGTTTAATTAGATAAGGTATTACCTTCATTTTATTATTATCCACTACATATGTAGTTGTAAATCCATCAGTGGTGGTAGCCCAGTTGCTTTATTTTAAATCTTATCACATAAGAATACAAAATACACCATCCTTGTCCTTTAAATTCTTATTGTAATGATTAATCTGCTCTTGTGATAAAATGTATAAATATGTATCACTTGGGTAACTTTTCCAAAATCTAACTGGTGTTGAACATCAGTATAACTCATTACTTCAATCAATGTTTCGGCAAAAGGCTTGGGTACTCTTTGACAGGGCTAGTAAATATTGTCTTGGAGTCTTAAAAAAGTACTTGGAGTAAATGTATGTACAGGGGAAACTGACACAAGTGTATAGAGCGTTAAAGTAATTAGTGTGTAATTTTTAGCTTTGTGTTGTGAGTCAACTATGCAGAGTGAAAGGAAAAATAGCTCAAAGGAAGTGATAAGGAGGAAATAGTTTCAAGAAAAGTTGGAAATATATATCACTGTTAGCTTTATAACTTACGTTCTTTTAGTAGAGGTTAATGACAATGTATTAGTGTCCGGTATTTAAAAATAATGAATCAATGATGAGCTACAGAATTGACTAAGTCATCAGTCCAATATTATAAAAGTAAAGTTAAAAAAAGGTCGAGTTTTTCTTTTCTTTCAGCAGTAAACTAGAGTGTTAGCCATAATTTATATCAGAACCATATTTTGCTTATATAACAGAAATTTAAAGGATACTATTCAGAAGTTTCTTTGAAGAGGCCAGATGCTCACTTAATGTTACCTTCAGAGGACTTTTAATCGTCACCCTCGGTAGCTGGCTTCAGTGTTTTCAAGACACATTGATTAGTATGCGAGAGAGCCTTCAGTAAATAGACCAGTTCTCTGTCAATTACCGGGGCTTTCATGTGATTAGCTGAGAGAAAGCTGCAGTAAAGACCTTCTGCAGGAATCTAATTCTTTCTGCAAAAATAAAGAGGATGAAGAGAACCCTTACATCTCAATCCCAGCATCACTTTCTTAACCCCCCTGTCGTACCTCTTCGTTTTGGAACTGTATGTGTAATAGGGATGGGTCGGTAGGCCTGGTATGTCGGTATTGAGACCATTTTACTGAAATACTGTGATGAGATTTTACAACCACTTTGCTTGTGAACACATATAATGAAAGGAAGAGTTGAAATATTAGAAACATACCCCAAATATGAAGAAATTATAAGTTTTCATCCCTAATTTTCATGCATTTGAATACTTTATAGTGGCGACTATGTGGAGCAGAACGGCCATGTTTTGGTTATGACAATTTATAACCTCAATATCACTTATCAACAATTGAAGGAAAACTTAAAATATTGGGAACAAACAAGAAATCCAATGAAATTATAAGCTTTTAAATCATATTTTATGAAATTGGCCACTTTTGTTGCGATGCCGTGAAGAGGAAACGTCCATGTTTGTTTGGGGTTTACTAAAACGCGGAGTCCCAGTATTAGTATGGTTTTGCATTGGTGACCTCCCGATGTACACATTTTTGGCACCGACCAATCCCTAATATATAAGGCTGAAAACAAATAGTAAAGTTACTTTTCTAATATTTAGTCTTCGTATTTGATTTATTTGCTGAATGTTTGAGTGTTTAGTGTCTATATTAAAGCTGATGTAACTAACCTGGTTTCATATACAAAATCATATATATATATTTTTAGGTGATCATATAAATCAGAAAATTTATCATCTAATATGAAAATTCACCACTCATTTTAATACCTATATATACTTGACCTTAGCTACTCCTTTACTTGTAATTAATATTATAGTGTGAAAATTAGAAGTATAAGGAAAGTTGGTACCCAAGAGGTTCTTATCATTATTTAGACAAAGTTGACATTTCTCTATAAAAATGTGAAGAAAGGCAACCTGAATGTATGTATTTCACAGGTTTCTAAAATGTGTCAGATATTTGTTATTATCAAATGATATTCAAATAGTGTTGCTGATGAAAGAATAACAGATATCTAAACTTTGAGCAAGTCTATCCTTGCACAAATCCAAGAACCAGTTTTTGTCATAATTTTCCCTTTGATGTGCGTGCTGTCTGGAATGAATTGCCTAATGATGTTCATTCTGCTACCCCTGATGCCTCCTTTAGGAAGAAATTCAAATCATATTCAAATCAAGCCTTTCCACCATAGTTTCTGACCTATTCTATGTCCCTGTGAAAATGACCGTTGGTATAGCCATGAACTGATGAATTTTAATACAGCTCATTGTTATTGCACCAAGTAAGGTCTGCCTTGAATGCACAGATTAAGTGCTATAAAAGTCCTGAATAAAATAAAGTAGAATTTTTCTGTCAGTCTTAGTATTGTGATACTTCCTCTAGACTTTCAGAATTTTGGAATAAGCACATAACTCCCTAAAAAAATAAAAGTTCAGGAACTTGTAGCTTGACATATCTCTGCATCACCTTCTTTGGGGGGCTTTCACAGTTGGCTAGACAAGTGTGCTTGTTATCTGTTATTATTCATAAATAGAGAAATATAAGAAAGTAACTGTACTAAGTATTCACAGAAGGTGTGCCAGAAATAGATTATAAAATCAGTTGTTATAAGTCAAATATATATAGATTCACAAAGTCTCCGGTCTCTAAATTGGCACATAAGGAACTCACGATATGAGGCACATCAAAAGAGTCAACTTAGATCAGTTTTTCGGATAATTGAGGTTCAGATGGGATCAGTCCATTGTATATCTTCAGTCGAAGTTAAATGGATAATAGACTTTATTATATTTAATCACCGAGTGACATACTTTTCACAGATTTATATGTATTTGGACTTTGAACAGAATTATAATTTTTAAGCCCATGACAAATGTTACACCAATCGCTTATGATTTGAATAACTCAATTGTTACATAGGAGGGATTTTTAAATGTTTACTTGTTATTTTTTTTAAATTTTTCTTTTCGGACTAAACGTTTTTGTGTAACTTTTTTAAACATTGCAGCAGCAAAGTTTTAGAAAGATAAACCCAAAATCTTTTGTCCAGTAAACAGCTAAACATTTAAGAGTACGTTGTGGACATTTGTCAAATATTTCCAGTTATTGGTAACACCCTATATTAGGACATTATGTAGTTATTATTTATCTCTTCTTAACCTCTTGAGGAAAATGATTGTCTTTAATCACTTTAATCAGAAGTTCTGGCTTATATGTTAAAGTTTTACAGAGAATGCTCAGAAAGGACCTTGTGCCTTCTTCCAGTTAAAAAGAATGCAGCTTTATCAGGCTGTAACTAGTCTAAGTTAAAGGGATTCTGTAGCAATAACTGGTCATATTGAATGGAAAACCTCTTTTTCATTTTGTCATAATTTTGCAGAAAAATTAACTCACATAAAAGGCTTTTGTAATTACACGTTATCAGGAAGTTTGGTGACCTAGAATTGGAATGCAGCTGCTAAAATAATGCTAATGGATAGTCTACAGCCTCAGATAATTATCTGAGGTTGTAAAATGGAAATATAATCTTAGTTTTAGTTCGCTTTATTCACAAAAACCCACAGTAATGGTCACAGCTGGTTTAGATGAGGTATAATGTATTTGTCTATTGCAGGATAGCTATGAAAGCATCCCAGTATCCTAAATATTGGGTTATATTTTTTGAAGCAAGATAGTACGTCTTCTAATTAGCTGTTTGAATCCAAGTGGATTAAAAATATTTGTTAATTTTTCATGGCAGGGATTTAGAAATTCAGTGTAGTAATTCTTTTCACCCTGACTGTACAAGTACAGCCCAGTATCTCTATTAACTGACATGGGGGCCACAGTGGCAGAGTGGTAACACACTCACCTCCCACTTCTTAGATTAGAGTTTGAATCCCGGCCCTTGGTCAGCAGTTTACAGTACAGAACCTTGACCAACTGTATGTACTGGTTTCCTCTGCACTTCCAACTACACATTGCGGTATGACCTGTACAGTGTTGAAAGCAACATAAAACCCCAAATAAATAAATAACTGTTAACTGACCTTCCTCTTACTGAAAAACAGAGTGTCCTTTTATCAGCATCCCTGAGGTTCTTTATCCTGCCACTGGAGATAGGACCCAATGACAGAGGACAGCCTTTTTAAGTGGTCACCTGAACCACTATTACACGGGTTGCTGCAATACCGTGTGTGTCATAATTCTGTGCATCAGTATTCAACAAACTTATTATGAAACCTATCCATTCAAATTACAGAAAATAAGGAACTGGAGCATAAGTAATGATCAATAAAATTAAAATGTAGTAAAATATTACATGTTGATAGCCAATGTATTGCTGGATAGGTTTCTTAACAGAAACACACGGTATTATGTAGACTTTCATCAAGTCCTTTTGTCTAAGGTATTATATGAGGACTGAATGACATTTTTTTACCAGAATGTGGGGCTGACAAAAGTATTTCTCTAGACAGAAGCTTTTTTTACTCATCAAGTGGGTTCATAATGATTTCATGTATGTCAGATTTGCTGGAATGAGAAATACAAAGACTTGCAGCAAGTCTAGGTATTATGACATTATGACGGAATTGTGAGAACCCATTCACTATGTATCTGTCTATACCTGTGATCAAACCCACGTCCTGTATGTTTCTGGGTGAGTGCATTTCTCACTAGGCCAGAGTGGCAGATAAAGTCCATTGTACAACTGTTACTGTGCATTCTTTCTGAACAGGACTATTGCTATTTACAGAGGAAATGAGGTCACAAAAAACTTTACAAAGTCAGGAAAAAGTTAGGAAATGTATTTACCTAAAAAAAGACTTAAACACCTTTGAACAGCCTCTATGATGGTCATATATATCATGTTTATTATTCACGTACAAGTACCACTTGAGATAACACTATAACAGGATGGAATGATTGATTTTTTAGGTACTTTACACTCATTGTGGTATTTTACAATGGCATTATATTGGTTGACACATTTAATTGCTAAAAAATAAGACCAATTTAACTTGATACAAAATTGTGAAAAGGATGTTGTGGTTTTATGATGCTGTCAGCCTATGGATTGATTTGATCTGCAATTTTCAAGACTTAACTGGATTTCATTTGTTGCTGCAATCTTTGGACATATTTGTCTACATTGGAGGAATAACTTCTGTTGTCCAACCATTTTGAAACAAGGCCAAAAGGGGTTTCGGTCTACTAGCACCAGCGCAAAGAAATCAGAGACAAGAGTAGTGCACTGAAGCGGTCACCCATCCCAGTACTAACTTAGCCCATTGCCACTTAACTTCAGTTAACAGACAGATAATCATCACGCTAGGCCACAATTCATGAAAGTCTGGAGACAAAAAAAAAAAAAAATTAATTTTAAAAAAGGTGATCTCCAGAAGCGCAAGACTCGCTGGAGCACGCGCTTAAAAAGAAAATTATTGCACTGCTAATTGATATATTGGTTGAGGTTATATATGTCTTTCAGCATATAATTCATATCAGGGTAGATAGTTGAGGGGGTGGAGGAAAGCATTGCATACAACTTCTTGACGGTTCTGTACTGGTAATATTGTGTCATATTTCCCTTACATTAATTGAATATAACATTTTAAACAGCAGCGATGTTCTTTTATGATGATACGGGTGTTTAAGCAAACAAAGTGGGTGAACCACTATGAAATAGAATATGAATTGCAAAACACCAGGCTTCAAGTTACACTTTATTTAGACCTTGAACATAAGCATTTGTCCAAATATTTTGATGATTTGTTAACATCGTAAATAAAGGTTGATTAGTGAGACTATTTATGATGCTCTCAGTTTTCAAGTGGTGGCAGACGCTTGTAATGTTTCAATAGCCTTACCCCTGGCTAATTTCAGTGGTTGATTGGTTGATTAATTTATTTAACCTCAGGCCGAGCTCCTTGTTTTGTTTATGTTGTGTCAGGACAGCCATTAAAGTGATCATCTGAGTTACTATATGTCTATACCTGGCCCAGAACTCAGATGGTCATTCATCCAAGTACCAACTAAGACCAGTGCTGCATAACTTAGTGATCAGACAAGAACAAGATTATATTGGGATGTGTCAGATCATCTGTACCACTACATATCTACCCATAATTATCTCCCGCCTCCGTTCGTCCGTTCGTCCGTTCGTCACGTTTTTGCATAAACCTTAATATCTCATTCATTTATGAAAATATCTTCACCAAATTTGCAGGGAATGTTTATGGCTATGAAAACCTGTCTCTGAAAAATTTTAGCCTCATTTTGAAAAACAAAATGGCTGCCATAGCTAATTGTTTGAAAATCGTAAAGGCGCTCTAAATCTTGAAATATTCCAGCTAACTTCATCAAATTTGCACAAAAGATATATGGCTAGAAAAGCTAACCTGATAGTAATTTTGGCCTAGTTGTAAAAGGAAAATGGCCGCCATATCACATGTTTAATATCAAATGGGGTTATTCTATTAAAAAGGCCTATCTCCCCTAATATTGCTCTTAGAGGTTCAGAATGTGAAAACAACTTGTAGGAAGTCATGGCCTGGGAATATTTTCCAGGTGTTTAATTTGTCCTTTGACCCCTGCTTCAAGATAAAATGGGGTGATCACACTAAAATGTCATTATTTCACCCTTATTATTGGTACTATGGCTTCAGAATATAAAGACAGACCATCAAATCCTGGCCTTCAAGTGTTTTGCCGGAGAAAAATTTTGGCATTACAGTAGAACCTCTATTATATGACCCTCCATTATCCAAATTTTCAGTTATCCAACCTCAAACTGACTCTCTCAACTCCATTTAAACCTGTTATTTTAGTCGTTCTATTATCTGACCTTTCTATTATCCGACCTAATTGTTACTCTCCCTAGAGGGCCGGATAATAGAGGTTCTACTGTATTTTGAAAAACAAAATGGCCGCCATAGCCAATCATTTAAAAATCATTAAGATGCTCTAAAACTTGAAATATTGCAGCTAGGTTCATCAAATATGTGCCAAATATATAAAAGTTAAGCTGATAGTAATTTGCCCTAGTTTCGAAAACAAAATGGCCGTCTTATCACATGTTAAATGGGATTATCCTATTAAGAAGGCTTTATATCTCCCTTATAATTGCTACTAGGCGTTCCAAGTATGAAAACAACTTAAAGGAAGTAAAGGCCTGAGACTGCTGACTTTTACCTTTGACCCCTTCTTCAATGTCAAGTGGGGTTATCTTACTACAAAGGCCTTATATCTCCTTTAGTTCTCCATTATTACTGATTCTAAGGTGGGAGATAACCGCTGTGGCAGTGGCCTTGCTGGCCCAGAACTCAGATGGTCACCCATCCAAGTAATCAATGCAGCCCAGTGCTGCTTCACTTCAGTGATCAGGCAGAAGACTGGTCAAGCTACATAACACATTTATTTAACCATTGTTATATTGATGCCTGACCTTCACCTCAAATACAAACAGTGCCTGAGATTGCACAATCCCTCACCTGATGAACAGTAAAAAAATCTTGACTTTCAGTCATTAAGCATATTTGAGGAGGACCAAACTACAGGGTGACCTTGTGTGAAAATAGTACCTTCATCTAATATATAGTTCTTGAGTTTTTGTGTGCAGACAAACAGTAAGACAAACACGCATCGTTACAATACCCCTCTGCTTTGTGGGGATGAGTAATATGACAGTGATAATAAGGCTATAATGTTATGTTTTCCAGGTACACCAAATACATTCCACCAAAAACCTTTGAAGCTCAGGTGCGAGACAACCCAGAGGTCGCTGTACCAATAAAGAAAGATGTTACCATAGAAACCATAGCCAACAAGTTGGTGACCATGAAAAAGGTTAGTGTTAATGTTAATGGGGGATTAAACCCGTACAAACAGTTGGTCAAGGTTCTGTACTGTAAACCACCAACCAAAAGGGGACAACCAGAACAACCACCAACCAACAGGAAGCAACCAGAACAAAGATAAACTGTGGCATCGCACAAAACCTTTGACATAGCTAGGTGTAATATAAAAACCATCTCTGACTATTTCATGGATTGTATACAAAATTGTTATTTTATATCGCAGTTGTTGCTCTTTATTATATACATATCATTTTACTGGCAAATGGAATAAATATTGTCACATAAAATTATAGAGAGAATTAAATGCACTTAAAGACCTAATTATTTCCCATCATATAACTGAATTTGCATCGCACGAAAATATATATGAATGAAAAAATGTTTAAACCCAAGTATTACATTAAGCTAATATATTATAAATTTGGTTTATATTCTAAACGTAATGAGACATTTCAGATGTGTTTTTTTTTCTCATTTTTACCCCACAGCCTTTAAGGGCTGTGCAGGTATTGTTTTCGCCCGTGGTTTCGGGATTGGTAGTGGGAAAAGCTTGTCTGGGCTGTATCTCAGAAACCCTGAGGTGTAAGATGTTGATACTTGGGGGGATATTTTTGGGGGGTGTAGGTGTACAATGTCATGGTGTTACCATGATTTGACCTTTGACCTTGCTGTAGTGGCCTTGAGTTGAGTTAGAAAATCTTGTCCGGGCTATATCTTAGAAACTGTAAGGTGTGGGAAGTTGATACTTGGGAGAGACATTAGTTAGGGGTTGTAGCTGTGCAATGTAATGATGTGTCCTTGATTGACCTTTGACCTTTGCTGTGGTGTCCTTGACATTTAAAATCTTCTTTGAGCTGTATCACGGAAACCATAAGTTGTAGGAAGTTGATATTTGGTAGGGACATTGGTTAGGGGTGTAAGTGTACAAGGTCATGTCACACTGTTTGCTCTGAAAGTCTCCTGATCTTTGTGCTTTACACTTGTATATCTTATGGTGATGAAAACTATTTCCCAAGGCTTTGGGTTACAGCATCTCTGGTGTTATTTTCTTTTTTGTTGTTAAAATATGTAGAATTATATTCATTTATACCATATATTTTCCAAAATATGGGCCTGCTTTTAATTATTTTGAAAGCCAAGTTAAACCTGGGGCCATTTTCTCAAGCTTAAGCTTTATTTTTACTCAAAAATTTTGTCTTTGTCTGAAAAAATACCTTGGTACTCTTTAACAGTTCAAAAATTAATGCTGTTATTAATATTCCAGGTGATTCTTCAAACCAGGTGTTAATTTAAATATTGGTAATATTTTGGAAAGTTACGGTACAAATTTGTCAGGTGATGCTGTCTCTCTTTTTTGTAGTAATTGTCTTGGACAAAGCGTAGATAGCTGTGTACATATGCCAAATTCAAATGACATGGTCTTGTAAAAAATATTAATATTCCATATATCATATTTATTTTTGCCATTGTCAAACTTTGTTATTATATATGCACAGTAGACTCTGTATTTAGGCTCGAAAACCCAATATTCACAGGATGGTGTGCATCTAGTTCTGGCTAACTTTTACTAAAATCTACACAAAATACAGCACACTTTGACAAATAGTCTCTAAAATCTGGTTCCACAAATAAACTACTTCAACTTATACATAGTTATGTTACTACAAAGTCCGCTGTGTATGTATTCAGTTATAATATTTTGTGTATTCATGTATTTTGTAACATTTGCATTTTTGTGAGTGTTTTTGTTTCAGGTTGTTCACAGAATTGGTGAATAGTTCCTTATTTTTAAACAATGAAGAGACAGCGCTATACTATTATTAACCAGCACACAGTTTGTCACTGTGATTTTCCCATATTTTGTTTTCCAGTGGCAGACATTTTTAATTGGTGTAACAATTAACTCTGTTTTTATTTTCAAGTCGTTTAACAGAAGCTGTGAATATTTCCATATGGTTAAGATGGAGATGCTGTGATGTCTGATAACTTAATTTTGTACTTCTTACTTTCCTAGAATTTTTTTCTAGTTGGCAATCAGAATTTTTAACAGTGTAAGAATTATCTCTATGTTGTCCTGTATGGAAAGTTCCACTTTAAATCAGTGTGAGTAAATCCTGAACAACACTGCAGCCTCATATCAGTGAAGTAACAGGAAACTAGTAAAACTTGAGGCTTGCTGGACCAAAAACTAAACAGTTTCAGGTTTGTTCTGAAATAATCGTCTTCCTCATTGTCAAATAGATTGTAATAGTTCTGAAAATGGTTCTTGGGTTTTTAAGAACACTCAAATGGAAACAAAAGATAAGCAGTTCTGATTGCAAAAGTCATTCCTGTAGTTATACACATATTAATGGCGGTGAAAAGATCTTAGTGTAGCATTAAAACTATGCTTAATTTTGCCAGCTCAAAATGTGTATAAAGTGCTGAATCGCGCATATGTGAAAACATCTTAAAGGAGAGATTGATCTCACCAAAGAAATGCTGGCTTTTGATGTATTAGTGGCACACACATTCTGTGCATATTTAGTACTGTTTGTTATATTGATGTTTGCCAGCATATTTACGAGTAATAACAAGATAATTGAACTCAACACCTCCCTACTTGAGAAATGAGATAGCAACTTCCCTCTTGAGTCCCAGGTTGAAGAGGTTTATAGAGAGAGAAATGGAGGAGAGGAGGCAAAGGGATTGGTAGAGTGAAAAAAATAGGACATATGTGATCAGGACTACTTTACCCAAGAGATGAAGATTACAAATTCTTGGTGTCGAGAAATTTATTAGGAAATCGTTTCACAACAATAACTTCATGAGTAGTTTGATCGAATAATATAGATCTGTTAGAATTGTAGTAGATTTGGAAATGTCAGTAAATGAAGGAAAACATAAGCAGGTCAAACTCTAAGTCTGTCGTTTGATCGCAACAATTAACAACCGGTAAATGTGTTGTATAGTCATCCTTTAAGATCACTGCTTAACATTATGTATAAGGCACCATAAATTAAGATTGATTCTGTATAAATATAGGCTACACATGAGATTTAATTCAGATATATCAGAGAGCGTGCTAAGCAAGAACTAGATATATCAGAAGATAAGGGATAGAATAAAGTATACATTCGTAAGAGAGGCTTTCACAGTAATGATCTTTTAAAATAAGACAAACTAATGGAAAGTTGGGCCAGTTTTTGCATTGGAGAAGACCAGTGGCCTATTGTAGTTTTTTTTTATATAAATCAAGATCACTCTGAGAGGACAAACCTCCACCAAGACCTGTAATAATAAGTAAATGGGAAAATGTGGAGCTTTGATATTTCATGTATCCAGGCAGTGATCCAGCTCAGTCTCAAGATATAATGGGGTCCAAGTCCCAGGTTTGCATTTTTTTCATGATAATCCAAGCAGTTGTATTTGCATAATCCAGCTAATTAAACAAACAAACAAACAAACTGTTGTAAATTTAATACCTCCTTGGTGGAGGTAATTATAAGTGTGTAAATAATTTCCCGACAAGTATAAGGAATAGAAGGGTAGGGGGGGTCCTCACTGTAATATTTCACATACATATAGCAAACCTCACATTACCTACTCCAGGAAATCCAGGATACTAAGTTCTAGTATGTTTCTATTCTGCTCACATTTATTATTATATATTAAATGTTTGAGTTGTTCTGAGCGCACATTTTATATATTTTTCAGGTTTTTCATTGATTATAAAGAGTGTTTTTACTTCTCTTCAAGATGTTTCTCAAAGATTCTGCATAAAGTCTTTTCCCCCGGGTTGAGGAGAGTATATCAGAAAATAGTTTGTGTTCAAAACATGCCAACATCATGATAAAGGAGATTTTAATATCCAATACCTTGAAACATGACACGTCCCCACTTTGGTGGTAACTAGATGCACACTGAAATCTGTCTGTGGAGTTGTGTGTTTTGTAAATTCCTCCTGTATATTCAAAAACCTTTGAAGAAATAAATGAAAAGTGTCATACGTTATGTTTTCAAACTCTTTCAGTTGTCACAATGTTGTGATTGTATAAGTGCCACAGATGTAGAGTTAAACCACTTTTAACTGGAATCTATTACAGTTGGATAATACTTTCACAGTGCATAATATCTGTTTTTACAACCTTTCAGCAACTTAAATAACTCTTAAATAAGATATTGTTTTGTGGCATTGATAACCCAACCTGTGCTTGTAACTTGTTAATCTTTAAGTCAGCCTAATTCTAATTGGACTTTCGTGGTGCCTAATCTCTCCTAAGTCCGCCTAAGAGGACTGTAAGGTGCTACTGCACAAGACCATTCATTTTCTGTGCCCTGTATATTAGTTATTCTTTTGCTAGCAATACCATTTGGATATTATTGTAGGAATAAATACCGATTGTGAGGGCGTTTGTTACAGGATATACGCCCTGCAAAAATTCCAAACAATGCCGGAGTGCTGTTAGGTGTGAGGGCATTATTAAGGAATTTTTGCTGGGCAATTTATTATATCCTGTAACAAATGCCCGAGCGTGAGGTATTTATTACTATTATAAAGACCGGCCTACCTGGTTTCAAGAAATATCCCTTTATTTTTTTATGAGGTGACACAAACAAGGATGCCGCCATATTGTTTTGAATGCATGATTGGTCTCGTAAGCAGACAACTGTACTACCAACATAAAATCGATCAATTCGAAACTGCACCTCCGTTTTTCAGTGGGCGATTATCGCATGTTTTACTCCCAGCTGATTCTATGTGCAGAGACGGGTTTTCGTTCACTGCGCACTTCTGGTCTTTATAATTAGCAATAACAAGTAATGAATCCAAGTTATTCACAAATTATGAAATTGTCATGTTTTTGAAGTTTTTTTTTCTGGTTTTTATCAAGCTATAATTATGTCTTTCTTTAGTCTTTATCTTTCTGGTTTCATGTATGGTCTAGTTTTATTTGCCATTACCTGATTTCAGAAAATTGTCCAGTTATGATAATTGTATAGCAAACAACTGCGATGAAAAAAAAATATTATTGGAAAATTAGCCTAAGCTGATTAAAAAAAATTGAATTAAGATTAAGGTTAGTATTCACAGAGAATTAAGCTAATTTTTGGATTTATATTTGGACTAACTTTAATGCACCCATCAACATGAATTAAACTTTGTATTAAATATAGTTGAATCTGCTGCAATTAATCTAAAAATTTGCTTAACTTTGTGAATACTGAATACCGATTTCAGCCACAGATTAGCTAAGTCATTTTTTGTAAACATTCATTCAATTTTTGGCATAGCTTAATCCCTCTTTGTGAATACTGCCCCTGAGGGCAGAAACATTCAGCGTTTTGTTGAGATTTCTGATGGATATGAAGATTTTAGAAGACAACATATGGTTTTGCTTCAGAAACAGCTGAGCTGCAACCAACTTATTGAATACATATAGACCAAATCTTCCGACAGTTCGCCAAATGTCATGACTAAGTATTTGATGGTGATTTTTGTATGTACTACTTAGCCACAGCGTGTTTTGCTTCTAGATGGAAATGTACCTTTAAGCCCCCAGTGTTTTGCTCAAGTGTTTGGTTTATTTTGGCAATGAAAAGAGTACCATTATTCACAGGGGGACTGTGTAGTGTTGAGAACCCAGGGTGATGTAAGCCTTACACACACAGTCTCTATATTTAAAGACTCTGGTGTCACATGACGTGTTTGCAGAGAAAATATTTGCATCCATCTTAAAATAAGACTGCAGAATCATAGATAATGTAGATAAATTGGGCTTTCTAAGCGAGTTTGGAGACATAATCGTTCCGACTTCTCCAAAAATGTGCCAAATAATTTTTTTTTCAGGAGAGGACAGTCTTTATATGTTTATTCTCTGACATATATATACATGTATGTACATAATACAACATAATGGGAATTGGCTTGTGAGGATTTTTTTTTTTGTTTCACCGTGTTTTTATTACAATGGTTTATTAATTATTTACACTGCCCTTGAGCTGTCTATAGAGTTCTCTCCAGTAAATCTCTCTCAGGCTTGTTTTTGTAGAAACTTAAATTTGTACTTTTTCTTGTTATGTCTAAAGTTGTGACTGGTTCTGTATAAGGTAGACATGTAATTTTGTACACATCAGGTTGAGTCATACATTTGAAAACCAAAGCTCATGGGATTAAATGTTCATTTGTAGCCAGAGATATTGGAAAAAAAAAAGTTTTTATTAATATTTCAGCTATATTCTATATTCAGTCTCAGTGAATTTTGTGTGGAGAATATTTATACCACACACGTTATAAAGGTTTGAAGTGTTCAGAATATAATATACATTTATTAACTACATATCAGTTTTTATATATCTTCAAGGATATTTGTCACTTTGATCAAAGAGACTCGGGTCCTTCTCCAATATGTGGAGTGTACACACACAGTGATAAGTGTCATTAGCAAAGATAATAAAATAAATCATTATTTAATTGAGAGGAGGCCAGAGTTGGAACATCTGTTTGCTGGAACTGTTTATGCAAATGATACAGCCTTGCAACGTTAAGTTCTGAAAAAGAGATGAGAAAACGTCACTTTGAATAAGTAATAAGTTTGGGTAAATATCCTTTTTAGTGGACTTAACTTGACATTTTCATTGGAGTTGTGGTGAGTATTTTAAACATTCTTGCAACTTAATGATGAAAAGTTGAATACTCGGTATACTGAATACATTTGGTGCTGGATCTTTCTTCTGGTAGCTATAATATAATAGAGTAAGAAATCTTAAATTCGCCAGGAATCTAAAATTCGCCACCTCTAAAACCTTAGTTAATTTTATGAAGAAAATGATGTTTTTGTCCAAAAATTGGTATTTTTCAGTTCAAAAAGCCCTAATTTACTATACAGTCAACAAATCTCACCACAATTCATTTATTTTATTAGTATTTTCACATGTGGCGAATTTCAGATATGTGGCGAATTTTAGATTTCTTACTCTAAGTACTTTTATTTGTTAATTACAGCTGAGGTTGGTTTTAATTTTTTAAAAACCTATGACTGGTTTCTTAAAATAGAACAATAATTGGTTTTAAAATGTATTAAATGTCTCTTTAAAAAATTTAAATGAAGGATGTTAAATATAAATCATACTTAATTTTTTAAATAATTGAAGTTTTGAAACATATAAGAAGAATGGTAATTAACACAAGATATTTTTTCTAAAAATTTCTAAAATTCTGAACAGTTAAAGTGTGAAGTAAGAAACAATAGGTACATTTAAATTATATGTGTGTTTAACAGAGGTCAGGGGGACCATGGTGGCAGAGTGGTAACACTCTCGCCTCCCACCTCTGCGGCCGGGGTTCGATCCCCGTCATGGCCGTAAGTGGGAAAGCTGGTAGTTGCTTGCCGTTGGTCGGCAGTTTACAGTACAAAACCCTAGCGAACTATATGTACTGGTTTCCTCTGCCCTTCCAACTACCCGTCGTGATATGACCTGTACAGTGTTGAAAGCGACGTAAAACCCCAAATAAACAAATAAACAAAACAGAGGTCAGGGCTGGACATAAACTTTTTTGCAGAACTTCCCTGTACTTTTTGTTCCATAGATTATTATGCATGTCTTGAGATTAATAATTACTCTTTAATAGGATTTTCTGCATGATATGTTGCTAGTTTTTTTACAATGCCATGTTACTATAGGGCCAAAGTTTTTCCACAGTATTCTTACAAAAAAACATATAACTGGTTTCCAAAAAAAGAGCAATAACTGGTATTAAAACTCGAAATGTATTTTAAGTCTACGTGTTTAGGGTCCAGTGTTTACTTATCAGAGTTAAAATACATTTCGAGTTTTAGACAAGACTATAAAAAATTTTTTAAAAAAGCAATATTTTAGCGAAGTTTTAAGTTACGTGTCATGTGGACAAGTGAAGCACAAAATCCACTTGCCCTGACTGGAAACTCACTAGCTGTGGCAAACGGGCAAATGTTAATGTCCAGTCCTGGAGACTATGTACATGATTTACATTCACTCTTGTATTTAATACAGTCATTCAAGTGGTTAAACCGCTTAAAAAGACAATCTCATACTTTCAATTTAAAATGCATCCGCACCCATTATTTGCCACTGAAAATAAATTTGATTTGGTATAAAATCTTAGTTTACCGGTAAGACAGTGCCCTATAAAGTTTTTTATGTTACAGTTTCTGATTGGTAATACACGATCTGTTATCCACCGTATCATTATATAGGTATAAGTCGAGGAGAAAATTTAGTCTTATATCATGTGTGTCTACAAGTTCTCAATTTTTGTTCTATTCAAAATAGGTGAAGCAAACGCCGAATTTTTTTTGTAATAATTAAGTGAACATTCCCACATTTCTGAGAATTGTAAGATTACACTGTGTAAATGGTGCTCATTGTTCATATTGTGCTTTTCTGAAACAGGCACTTCTGAAAAGAAAGAAAAAAATTCCTCAGATAAATAATATATATATATCCTAAAAGGAATATACATACAGTAAAAATTGTATTGTTGTATTTGAGGGAACTCGTTTAGAAATTCTCTAGCCTTCATTGCGACTATTATATGAAGCTGGTTTGAGTTAGAAATACCATTAACATGTGGTACTTTGAAATTGAGGTTTGATTAGTAGAATTCTGTTTTAAGTAATTCATTCAGCCATGAATTAAAATAAAATAGTATTTAAAAAACAAATCTCAAATTAACTCACAAAGTCCCAGATTCAAACTTGATCCCACATAAGTATAAACTCAAATATAGTATTCACAACTGGATTCTAACCTATGTAGTATATGCTCTAACTCAATTTAAACTAACTTTCTCCTATAACTAATGCAGCCATTAACTGGAATATTTTTAGACCCCATTTATGCTGAATTAAATAAAATCTTGAAATGTACGGGTTATAAATGAGTTTCAATCTGAGTGTTAGTATATACATACTTGAGATATAGGTACTATGTTTGAATTTAAATCCAAATTTAAGATTTAAACCAAAAAGTTAATGGGATTATATTTAGTTTGAGATCGCGTTTGAGATAGTTTTATGAATAGCAGCCCTAGTGGTCACTTGGAATTCATAAATAAACTCCTTTAATTAAAACCTCCGGAAGGTAGACTGTTGAATTCCCTTCAAGTTGAAGCCCGCGCAAAGTCTTGAGACAAAGACATACTTAAGTAAGAGTCCTGGAAAAAGTCGTTAAAATTTTCTTTTCTAATTTTAAATAATATTGTTTTTGTCATTCTAAAATTACTTTCAGTTTAATTTTACATCAAGCATGAGTTGTTGTTTTTTTCAAAGCCTGTGGATAATTTTTTTTTTTTCAAAAACTTATCAATATGTCATCCCAAATACAAGGCTTAAAATTCCTAACACATTCCAAGGGTTTTTACAAGTGTATCTTCATGCTGAGTAAAGTGAAAAGTTTAAAACCCCCCTGAAACATCCAAAGGGTCCTTATTTCTGTACTTTATTCTCAGATTACTTCTCATATACTTCTAGTAGTTGAATTAAATTCCGAGGCTCATCTAATTTGTTGCATACAGAAAATGATATCTGAAGTCTGACTTCATTATTTGAATGTAGGACCAAAATCTTAGTGTGGACATTTATGTCACAGGTATAGCAAGCCTTCCAGATAGCTTTTATTTGAGTGGAGAATTTAAGTTGAGTTTGGAGTTTAAGTGGGAAATTAATATGTCAAGAGAATTACCATCTCAAGGAGTTTGAATGATTTGAGGGATGACTAAAAAAACCGGGTGTGATCTTCCAAATGGCTTTTGTGGTGTATAATTATAGGTGTCTGTGGAGTACTAAACATTCTATATAAACCCATTACCTTTAATACCTTGACAGCAAGACATAGCCCTACTGAAGGCTTAGCATGTTATGGTTTATTTATTTATTTGGGGTTTTACGTCGCTTTCAACACTGTACAGGTCATATCACGACGGGTAGTTGGAAGGGCAATGGAAACCAGTACATACAGTTTGTTAGGGTTCTGTACTGTAAACTGCCGACCAACGGCAAGCAACTACCAGCTTTCTCACTTGAGGCCGTGCCGGGAATCGAACCCCAATCTCAAAGGTGGGAGGCGAGAGTGTTACCACTCTGCCACCGTGGCCACCTAGCATGTTATGGTAATAGTTATATTAATTATTGAAATATTTGTTAAAGGCAACCTTGATGAGGACATTCTATTCGATGTTTGAATAAAAAAAAATAGGAAAGTTCATAAACAATATTTTATTTAAACAATTTGGCAAAAACAATAAAGATTAAAATAAGCCCTGCCCCCTCCCCGCAGGAAGAAGTGTTTCAGACAATGTGACTAGATGAGGCGGTTGATGAAAAAAATTATCCTGCTTCCTTCAATAATTCTTGAACTGCCTCAACAATGACCTGGTCTTGTTCAACTGTTAAATGAAATCTCTGTATAAAACAAACTCAGTGGTAGACACAGGTAAATAAAACAATAAGAATTATGTTTTCCATTGAAAGACCACAATCACAAGTTGAGTTTTATCCTTTCATAGAAACTGTTGGCAAGATGTTAATTTAGAGGGTTACAGTCCATTTGTATTTTTGAGTGTATGTCATCCCAGTATATATATATATGACTTGTACATTGCATTTTTTTATCAACTTAAAGTGCATACTAATAGACTATTCTACACGTGGGTAAATGTGAAATTTTGGCTACTTTCCTCCACTCCTTAAACTACAGGCATGATACAACTTCTACAATGTGTTGAGATACTAAGAGGCTGCTCCAATATGACCCTGGTTGATGAACTGGATGTAAAACCCTGACTTTGACCTTCTAAATTGTAGCGATAGGTCAGTGCCACTGGTATCCAGGTATCGAGAGCATTTCAGTAAAATATTGATGAAGTTTTACAACCATAATCTTGATTGTCAGCATATGTCATTGCAGAAAACTTAAAATATTGGAAACCTGCCCTCGGTCTGAAGAAATTCAAAACTTTTATCCAATATTTTTGCGGATTTTAAGACTTGTATAGAGATTTCTAGGAGCGGAACTGCCGTGTTTTGTTTTCATGAGCTTCACTTCCTGTCAAAAGGCCTATTCAATTGGGGATGTACTAAAACTAAATCTCTCAATGGTTTTATATTAGTAGAATACTGAAATGGAAAGTTATGCTGACTAATCCGGCAATATCAAATTGTGAGTTGGGGTTTATGGTCCATTCAACAGCTACAACAGAAGGTGTCCATGGTCACCAGATATTACACTTTGTATATTAGGGCCACGGTGGCAGAGTGGTAACACTCTCACCTCCCACCTCTGAGGCCGGGGTTCGATCCCCGGCACTTACTCAAGTGGGAAAGCTGGTAGTTGCTTGCCGTTGGTCGGCAGTTTACAGTACAGAACCCTAACGAACTGTATGTACTGGTTTCCTCTGCCCTTCCATCTACCTGTCGTGATATGACCTGTACAGTGTTGAAAGCAACGTAAAACCCCAAATAAATAAATACACTTTGTATATGTAGCTTGTATCTGTCAGGTATCAGATATCCTTGTACTTAATCTCTGAATGGTGGATTCTAAGGCACACCATCCAAATCGTAATACATAAATGAGAAAGTCATGAAACATAGTCAGGTTGTCACCAAGGGGACCATCAGTGTTCAGTATTCAGAAAAACTAGGGAGGAAAACAACTTCTGAAATAGGTTTTAAGTCCCCTTTTTGAAACATGAAAGTGTAGGAGCAGTTCGAATTTCCAGCGGCAAATCATTCCAGAGTTTTGGAGCATCATATAAGAAGCACTTGTTGAAATGGACTTTAGATTTGTGAACTGATGAACTGTAGACAGGAACCTTGAGAGATGTCTTTTCTGGATTGCCAGGTCTTGCTTTAACAGCAGATGTATACAAAGCCAAATACGGATATCCATGCTTCAACTGCTGTTGATGTTCTTAGGAACCTAGGATAAAGCAATAAAATACAATTCTCTAATGAAGTGTGAACTTGTATGATATATCAATACAATGCAAACTTATACAAAAGTTGTTTTTTTAAGAATTCTCCAACTTTTATGGGTTTGTTACATATCTTTAGCATACAAAAGATGATTCCATGTACACTTTTAACATAGCTTCCTTATTTCTGAACCAATTTTAAGATAAATTCTCACCAGTGTCTTCAACTTATTGTATTAGAGAACACTCTTTTAAAATGGATGTTAACACAACTCTGCAAGAAATTGAAGCACCCAGATTTTGAGCCTTGAACAAGACCACTAGATATTCAGTCTTTTGGGGAAAAAAGTGAGTGAAAATAGAAGAAAAAGGGACACAATACGCAATTGATAGATTAAAAATGAACTAGGTGAGATATAAAATAACTTGGAAAAACAATACATGCCTTATAAAAACAGAACCAATGTCTGCCTTTTCATGTACATAGTCTTTGGAATGTTTTTGTCAATTTTGAATCATGAATGGGGGAAAGCTGACACCTCTGGTGTATTGGGTTCTCTATAGAAACTGTTATATACGTTAATGTCTAGATGGAAATCGGATGCATATACAGAAGTTATAATTTAATGCATAGTCAGTGATATCATCTGGGATATCATATCATTCTGAGTGGAATTCTTGCAAAAACAAGGGGACTTAAAATTGGAATATTGACTAGCAGTGTTTTGGTAAAGGTGAGGAAGATGAAATAAATACCTGATCGAGTTTACTTAACACAGTTTACTTTAAATATAGTGATGTCAGCAAAAAATGTTCTGTACAAAGGAATTGCTCATTGTAGCTTCATTTGCATAAACAGGATTAATATGGTTATTAGTGTAAAATAAAAATGTTTTGTTTAAGAAAAAAAAGAGAAAAAAACATATAACAGTACTATAATCATAACAATGATTAAATGAATATGAATTGGGAACTTTTTGCAGGTACTGATGGAGATATCAAGTTAATTATAGATATATTGAGTTATTTCCACATTTATGAGAATTAATTTCATCCTGGATCATCAGTAATACTTTGGTGAATATCAACCACACAACTTGAAATTTATTATTTTTATAGCGAAATACCCTTACCATTTCCTAACAGTAGCTATTTGTTGGAGCCATCCAACCCAATGGCCAAGGCAGAGAATCTGATGAGAATTTAAGGTTATATCACAACCTTAACCAGGCCACTGGGTTACAGTAGTCTGTCCTCCCGCCAATTAGGTCACATGATCACATTGTTTACTTTATTATGTATCATTCCAAATTTATTGTTTATTTTTGTAAAATATTCCTATTCAGTATAGATATTACTCAGAAATAACAGATGTGTAATTTAACTTAAATATGTTACGATATTAAGAAATGAAATAATTCAAATATTTTAAGGTAAAACGTGGGAGTAATTTTGGTAACACTGACAATGATTACAAGTGTCTTAAATACTCCAATTATTTGCTTTTCTTTTTAGAAGCTAAAATAACATGATTATTGCTTACACTAGATTCACAAGCCCATGGCGACATGTGGGGTACAGTAAAGGGCAATACTGATATGTCCATAAAGGTTAAGCATTTGACATTTCGGGCTACTAAATTAGGTAAGTTAGATGTCTGTGGTTTGGAGGGTCATAACATTTTCGGATTTCAATTGTAACACAAGAATTTAGCTTGTGTACCCAGTAGTAGATGTCATTTGTAAGATATGGATATGTGTAAACAGACTGATATAGAATAATACACACATACAACTGTCACCAGTATACTGTTGAATGAAATATAAATTTGCTAAAAATTGCCCAGGTTTAAATTTTCCGTCTATTTCAAGTAAAGTTGTATAACATCTCTATATTTTTTGGATATTTTTATCACTATTTTACATTCCAAATTAGCACCTGGGCATATTTTGGAATAATATGGTAATTAAGCGTCCCTGAAAGGGTGCTTCTTTGTTTTCGCCTCAGTTTCCTCACCGCCACCGCCAAACTGGGGTCATAAAATAGCTGATTTTGAGTTTTTGCCTTATATCTCCTTTATTGTTACTTTTATAGCTTCAGAATGTATTAAGAGGTATTGGGAAAGCATATGTGGAGAGTCTAAATAGCCGGTCAGTTTTACCCCCCGACCCCCCTTATGGGCCAAACTGGGGTCATAAATAGCTGCTTTGGAGTTTTTGCCTTATATCTCCTTTATCGTTGCTTTTGTAGCTTCAGAATGTATTAAGAGGTATTGGGAAAGCATATGTGGAGAATCTAAATAGCCGGTCAGTTTTATCCCCCAACCCCCCCTTATGGGTCAAACTGGGGTCATAAAATAGTTACTTTGGAGTTTTGCCTTATATCTCCTATATTGTTGCTTTTATACCTTCAGAATGTATTAAGAGGTATTGGGAAAGCATATGTGGAGAGTCTAAATAGCCGGTCAGTTTTACCCCCCGACCCTCCCTTATGGGCCAAAGTGGGGTCATAAATAGCTGCTTTTGAGTTTTTGCCTTATATCTCCTTTATCGTTGCTTTTATAGCTTCAGAATGTATTAAGAGGTATTGGGAAAGCATACGGTGCAGCTTTGTGCATTCTTAGCTTTACAGCATGCTTATTAAAACCACAAAGCATTTTAAACTTTGAGGGACGCTCCGCTTTTGTTAGCAAAAGCATACCTCTAGTTTGTATTCATTTCTATACCTCTGTTTTCAAAATAAAAGTAAATTATTAAGCGTCCCTGAAAGGGCGCTTATTTGTTTTCGCCTCAGTTTCCTTGCCGCCGCCGCATTATGGTCTCCCTTGAATATCTCCCTTATTATTAGAAGGTTTCAAACCATATTTGGCAGTTATATACCTTAGGCGTGGGAAAATTTTTCTGCATACTTAAATTTGACCTTTGACCTTTATGAAGGTCACATGATCAAAAACTATTTTTGATGTACCCCCCACCCCCACCCCCGTCATCACAGTTCAGGAAAAACTACTTGCTACAGAGCCTTATAATTTGACACACCTGTTCATACTATCGAAAACGCGAGCTGATTAGATTTTGGGAGCAATCTCTTGAAAAATGTCTCATTTATGAGTGATTTTCTGACACCTTCCAATCTGAAAGCCTTAAATTTAGACCAACCCCCCTATTATCTTCTTAAGTATTGCATTTAGAGCTATAAAATATACTGGGAGGTAATAGGAAACCATATGTGGAGAGTCTAAATAGCCGGTCAGTTTTACCCCACGGCCCCCCCTTATGGGTCAAATAGCTGATTTTGAGTTTTTGCCTTATATATCCTTTATTGTTGTTTTTATAGCTTCAGAATGTATTAAGGGGTATTGGGAAAGCATATATGGAGAGTTTAAATAGCCGGTCAGTTTTACCCCCCGACCCTTCCTTATGGGTCAAAGTGGGGTCATAAAATAGCCGATTTTGAGTTTTTGCCTTTGTCTCCTTTATTGATGCTTTTATAGCTTCAGAATGTATTAAGAGGTATTGGGAAAGCATATGTGGAGAGTCTAAATAGCCGGTCAGTTTTACCCCCGACCCCCCTTATGGGTCAAAGTGGGGTCATAAAATAGCCGATTTTGAGTTTTTGCGTTTATCTCTTTTATTGTTGCTTTTATAGCTTCAGAATATATTAAGAGGTATTGGGAAAGCATATGTGGAGAGTCCAAATAGCCGGTCAGTTTTACCCCCTGGCCCCCCCTTATGTTATTTATTTATTTTATTTCAGTTTCGTACACAGAGTCAAACTGGGGTCATAAAATATCTGTTTTTGAGTTTTTGCCTTATGTCTCCTTTATTGTTGCTTTTATAGCTTCAGAATGTATTAAGAGGTATTGGGAAAGCATACGGTGCAGCTTTGTGCATTCTTAGCTTTACAGCATGCTTATTAAAACCACAAAGCATTTTAAACTTTAAGGGACGCTTCGCTTTTGTTAGCAAAAGCATTCCTCTAGTTAAAACTATAATCTTTCATGGGGCTTTCACACTTAACCAGACAGACAGATTCATGTTAAGAACAGCAGTGTTTAACAGAGCACATTAAGCATGGTATAAACAGGTATACCATAATTTTGTAATAATTGCTCCCTATCTGATAGTCACCCAAGCACTTTGTATGAAAAGCTTAAATGACCTATGGCTAAAAAATAAAGCAAACAATTGTGAAAAACCCAAAGTTCTGTAAATTTTACATATTTTCAGTCTCGAGCCAATGTATGTCATATATATGTAGCAAAATCCTAGTCAAATATGAATACAAATGATAAGTTTTTACAGTAAATGCACTTCATTTAGATGATGGGAGTCAAAATTTTACAATGTGATTAAGGTAGTTGTAACATTTTGCTACCAAGTTTGTATTAGTCATATTCTGTAAAACTTAATCCATATAGTGATCCAGATCATTCTCAAAAAGAATTTGATGGGATCTAAGTTGGACCAAGGCCTATCTTGTGATTTTTTTTCAGGAAGATCCAATAAGTAGTATTTTTATAATCCCGCGAACAAACAAATGGACAAAGAGACAAACAGTCATGAAAATAAAACCTCCTTGGTGGAGGTAATAAATACTCCAAAAGATAAACATTTGTTACACAAATACAATAAGGTTTATACAAAAACATGACGAATGGACGGACGGATGCAAATACGGAAGGCGTTTTATAATCTCCCGACCACAGCCTTTGACCGCAGGCGGGAGGTAATAAGTGTGTGAACTGAGTAACTGCAGTTAAAAGTGATATTAAATAAAAGAATATGGTCAAGAATTGTCAATGTATTATCTAATAGAGGAACTTTTGTGAAAGTTTACCTCACAAATATTACTGTCCAAGGGGAAGTTAGCCATTATTAGAACCAAATCATAGTTAGATATTGGAGGTTCTGATGGTACAGTCAACTGAACAAAAAGTGTGTTAAAAGCATTGTTAAGTCAAAAACAATTTAAATCATTCTCTGTTGTATTATTGGGCAGGTTTCAGCTGTTTCCTGTACAGCAGTTTTTGCTGAACTTTGGTCACAAATCAGTCCTGCATCTTGTGACATGAAAGTAGTGGGGAGGGGCTTATTTTTTGTCAAACTGATTCATGTGTCACTTTTTTGAAAAAAAAAACAAAAAAAAAGCAACTATCCATTATTCATGAGACCTAGTGACAGCATAATTATCATGTAATTGTCTGTTTTAATTCTGTGGTTTTTGGTGTACAACCGGAGACAGGTTTACATTACATATAAGTTGATATACTATGTTGAATATTTTGAAATTCAGTGATATATAATATGATACCCAGGCCTAACCAAAAATTGGTAAATTTGCTAGTTGCATGTCTGGAGTTCCCAATGGTTTCCAGTGCAGAATGTTGACCAACCAGTATGCACTGCTGTCCTCCATCTTGCTCCAAAGGTCCCAGCGGCTTAGTGGTTAACAGGTTTGGCATCTAATCACGTGCTGTCACCTCTGTGTGGGTTTACTCCCACATAATTTGTTAGCAATGCTTGAAGGCCCTGTCCCAAGATGAACCCAACTGTTGAATGTGATGTAGAACCCCAACTTTGATCCATCGATCCTCACAACTACCTATTGTGATCTCATATGTACAACATATTGAAAGCAATGTCATAATCCAAAAACAACCAATTCCTGCTGTAACGTGTAGTTAAGTTCTTTTTACTGCCATCAAAGAAGTTATGTTTGTGGGTGCATTTATTTGTGTCTGTTTATACGCCACCCTGATTAATTTAAATCTTAGTAAATTCTAGGATTAAAATGTTTTTTACCATAACAGATCTATTGTTTTAACCCAGGGTGTCCGGATGGGCGGGCAGGAAAAAGTTTGTCCAGGCTGTATCACAGAAATCGTAAGGTGTAGGAAGTTGATACTTGGTAAGGACATTGGTTAGGGGGTGTAGGTTTGCAACGTCATGGTGTGACCTTGATTTGACCTTTGACCTTGCCGTAGTGACCTTTAGTTTGAAAATTTTTTCCAGGGTATATCTCGGCAACCGTAAGGTGTAGGAAGTTGATACTTGGTAGGGACATTAGCTAGGGCATGTAGGTGTGCATCGTTATGGTGTGAACTTCCTTTGACCTTGCCGTAGTGACATTGACCTATAAAATCTTGTCCAGGCTCTAACTCCGCAACCATAAGGTGTAGGAAGATGATACTTGGTAGGGACATTCGTTGAGGGGTTAGGTGTGTATCATCATGGTGTGAACTTGATTCCACTTTGACCTTGACATAAGGACCTTGACTTATAAAATCTTGTCCTGGCTATATCTCAGAAACTGTAAGGTGTAGGAAGTTGATACTTGGTAGGGACATTGGTTAGGGCGTGTAGGTGTGCAACATCATGATCTGACCTTGATTTGACCTTGCTGTAGTGGCCGTGACCTATAAAATCTTGTCCCGGCAGTATCTCAGAAACCGTGAAGTGTAGGAAGTTGATACTTGGTAAGGACATTGTTTGGGGTTGACCGTGATTTGACTTTTGACCTTGTCATAGTGATGATGAGTTTGAAAATCTTGTCTGGGCTATTTCTTGGATTCAATAAGGTGTAGAAGGTTGACACTTGGTAGGGACATTGGTTAGGCGGTATAGGTGAGCTCCTTGCCAAAGTATGTTCACCTTCCTTATTTGAGATTTCTTTCTCTTGTGACAAAGATATATGGATTATTGCTGCAACTGATGATAATATGCACGTTTACATAATTGTGCTATTTCCATTGACAGCTGTTCTCCAATTAATAAATTTTACAGCTTCATAATTTTTAGTTACTGATTAATGCTGTCATCTTGCTATTGGATTGTCATGTTTTAATACTTTATCTTTACATACATTTTCATTCTCTTAGATGTTATTTTCTGTACACAAACATTGTTTGGAGCTTTATATAACTGACACTGCTCTAGAAGTATCCAGATTTGTTTCACTTCTTCTATATCTCATGGTGTTGAAAAATATTTCCCCAGGCTGTGGGGTACAGGCATCTCTGATGCTATTTTTTATCTTAAAATCAGTCTATTTTCAGTTCAGAAATTTATTATTTGTTTATGCATTCAACGTATTTTGCCCCTGTTTATTAATTATATCCCCAGACGAAAGTCGGGGATATATTGGATTCAGGTCCGTCGCGCCGCCGCCGCCGCTTTTGGTGCCCAAAGGAAGATCCCTATTTTAAGGTGACCTTAAACTCCCAGTAAAAAAGAACTTATGGCCACCTTAAGGTCAGAAATTGGACTTTTGGCCACTTAGAGCCCTGTAGGTCACAAACTATGATGCTCAGCTGGCTGAAATTTTACCTGACAACACATTAATATGTTCTTAGTACATGTGCCGAAAATCACGACTTTAAGTTGAGGAGAAAATTGTCTTTGAGGCCCATAAATACCCCCACTTAGGGATTTTTTGCTATACTTTTCACATATTTTGCCCTATAATTTGGAAGTGGTAATTCTGATGAGTCTCAAACTGTGCTAGGTATAACTTTGATATGTAATCCTTGTCTGTAGAAAATTTTAGGGCTGTAGGTTTACCCAAAGGGGTCGACTTAAGGTCTCAAAAGTGCCCACAGAGACCCAATTTATGCACTTTTTGCCACTTTCAAGCACTGTAGCTTTCAAACTATGTCTCTCATCTAAGTTAAATATCATCTGGGAATATATCTATGTGTTTTCTTATATGTGCCCCAACATTTAGGCCTTTAATAGACAGTTAACCTGTGTATCAGGAGCATAAACACCCACCCGAGTGACCCTTATAAGACATTTTTCACATCTTTTTCCCTGTAACTTGGAAATGGTAAGTCTGAGAAGTTTCAAACTGTATTAGATATATATTCTGTGTGTAATCTTAGTATGTAACAGATTTTAAGTCTGAAGCTTTAATTTTGAAGGTCAAATTGAGGTCTCTAAAAGGCTCCCAAAGACCCAATATTTGGACTTTTTGCTACTTTTAAGCCCTGTGACTGTCAAACTATGTGACTGATAGAGCTCAAATCCTATCTGGGAAGATATTAGTATGTTATTTATATATGTGCCAAAAATTAAGGCTTTAAGAAGACATTTAACCTGTGTATGAGGACCATAAATCCCCACCCGAGTGACCATTTTTAGACATTTTTCACATATTTTGCCCTGTAACTTGGAAATGGTAAGTCTAAGAAGTTTCAAACTGTATTAGATGCATATTCTATGTGTAATCTTAGTATGTGACAAATTTTAAGTCTGAAGCTTTAATTTGAAGGCCACATTTAGGTCTCTAGAAGGCCCCATAAAGACCCAGTATTTGGACTTTTTGCCAATTTTAATGCCTGTGACTGTTAAACTATGTGACTGATAGAGCTGAAATCTCATCTGGGAATACATTATTATGTTCTTTTTACATGTGCCAAAAATCAAGGCTTCAAGTAGACATTTAACCTGTGTATGAGGACCTTAAACACGCACCTGAGTGACCCTTTGAAGACATTTTTCACATATTTTGCTCTGTAACTTGGAAATGGTAAGTCTGAGAAGTTTCAAACTTTATTAGATACATATTCTATGTGTTATCTTAGTATGTAACAAATTTTAAGTCTGAAGCTTTAATTTGAAAGCCACATCGAGATCTCTAAAAGGCCCACAGAGACCCAGTATTTGGACTTTTTGCCACCTTTAAGCCCTGTGACTGTTAAACTATGTGATTGATGGAGCTGAAATCCCATCTGGGAATGCATTATTATGTCCTTTTTTACATATGCGAAAATCAAGGTTTTTAGTAGACATTTAGCCTGTGTATGAGGGCCATAGACACTCGCCCAAGTGCCTTTTTGGACATTTTTTCCGTATTTTGCCCTGTTATTTGGAAATGCTTAGTGTGACAAGTCTTAAACTGTATTATATATAATTTTTGTTTGTTATGTATGTCCCCAAAAAAGTTTCAGATCTGTAGTTTAATTGCTAAGGTCTCTTTAACAATTGTAAAATGCCCACAGAAACCCAATTTATGGACATTATGCCACTTTAAAGCCCAGTAACTGTCAAACTATGTGGGTTATAGAGCTGAAATCTTTGAATTTTTAATAGGAAATGCCTGTCTATTTAAATTTTGAATATTAATAATGTTATGGCTATCTTAGTCTTTTAAGAACTTATTTTTGTGTGTTATACCTCTGCTTGCTGAGTTTTTAACTTTTTAAAATGAAACTGGTTAAACGCCGGTTAAACATATTCAAGTAGACAAAATGGACACTTTAAGTGAGCTTTAAGTCCCAATATTAATGAAATTATATCCGTATGTAGTAAAACTAGGGGATTTTTAACCCTCAACTAGCCCAGTTTTATTCAACTTGCCTCAGTTAATTTTGACACAGCTCCTACAGTTATGAACTCATTTCAGTTGATAATCACATACTTAAAATTCTCAATTCTTTTTGTATTTGAGTACCCCTTTTATATAGATTGTTTGTTTACCATTTATGCTGTAGCACTCCATCTCTTTGAGAGAACATGTAAACTGTGTAAAAAAGATGTAGAAGATGAGATACATTTTGTTTGTGTTTGTCCAGCTTTAGAGCTGATTCGTATGAAATATTTAAAAATTTTAAATATAGATAAATCTGAATTATTAATAGATCAATTATCAAGGGTATTAACTCATATGAATGTCAATATGGTTATTAATTTTATTTTTGATTTGTGGCAAGAAAGAAAAAGTAAATTATATTGTTAATTTTTATGTATTGAATTGCTGTCTTTATTTACTGTATCTTACCTCAAAATATGTTTGCTCTGTTTGTTATTAACTCTCTATTTAAAGTGACTTATAAGCCCATATAGGGCTGGGTATTACTTCAATAGTTTTTGTATAATCCTTGTCAACATAATACATGTCACTATAATAAACTAATAAACTAAACTAAGTCCCAACCCACATCCCCCACCCGGATTCCCCCCACCCACCTCTGGGACCTCCAGCTATATTGAGTGACACTAAATAAACAAAGGTATTTAATGATATCAGATGAGAAACAAAGACCTCAATGGGGTTGCAGATCTTGTGTAATAGTGAGAGAGGTGTGGAGAAGGGGAGAGGTGTGGGGGTGGGAGGTGGTGGGCTTCATTACATATAACACAAAGGGGAGTCAGAACTGAGATTGTGTCACATATTTAGGTTGCATATATATGGACCACATATATAGGTATAGAGGAAATGAATAACTGAAAACAATTTGCAAATTCTAAAAATAATATAATAAAATAATAATATAAATAATTTTTTTTAAATAATATTTTATTTGTGAACAAATATAGAAACAGATATGCGCTTTTGGGATTATGAATTTTAGAATGGACATTGAATCATCAATCATTTAAATACTTTGAAGGAAGATTGAAAAGTATGATGAGTTGAGTTAAAAATAATATTTTATTTGTCAACAAATATAGAAACAGATATGCTCTTTTGGGATTATTATATCCCCAGACGAAAGTCGGGGATATATTGGATTCAGGTCCGTCGCGCCGCCGCCGCCGCCGTAGAAATTTCCTTGTGGACGCGATAACTCAAAAACAAATTAACATTTTTTTTTCAAACTTGGTACACATGTTAAGGGTGCCCAAAGGAAGATCCCTATTTTAAGGTGACCTTAAACTCCCAGTAAAAAAGAACTTATGGCCACCTTAAGGTCAGAAATTGGACTTTTGGCCACTTAGAGCCCTGTAGGTCACAAACTATGATGCTCAGCTGGCTGAAATTTTACCTGACAACACATTAATATGTTCTTAGTACATGTGCCGAAAATCATGACTTTAAGTTGAGGAGAAAATTGTGTTTGAGGCCCATAAATACCCCCACTTAGGGATTTTTTGCTATACTTTACACATATTTTGCCCTATAATTTGGAAGTGATAATTCTGATGAGTCTCAAACTGCGCTAGGTATAACTTTGATATGTAATCCTTGTCTGTAGAAAATTTTAGGGCTGTAGGTTTACCCAAAGGGGTCAACTTAAGGTCTCAAAAGTGCCCACAGAGACCCAATTTATGCACTTTTTGCCACTTTCAAGCACTGTAGCTTTCAAACTATGTCTCTCATCTAAGTTAAATATCATCTGGGAATATATCTATGTGTTTTCTTATATGTGCCCCAACATTTAGGCCTTTAATAGACAGTTAACCTGTGTATCAGGACCATAAACACCCACCCGAGTGACCCTTATAAGACATTTTTCACATCTTTTTCCCTGTAACTTGGAAATGGTAAGTCTGAGAAGTTTCAAACTGTATTAGATATATATTCTGTGTGTAATCTTAGTATGTAACAGATTTTAAGTCTGAAGCTTTAATTTTGAAGGTCAAATTGAGGTCTCTAAAAGGCTCCCAAAGACCCAATATTTGGACTTTTGGCTACTTTTAAGCCCTGTGACTGTCAAACTATGTGACTGATAGAGCTCAAATCCTATCTGAGAAGATATTAGTATGTTATTTTTATATGTGCCAAAAATTAAGGCTTTAAGAAGACATTTAACCTGTGTATGAGGACCATAAATCCCCACCCGAGTGACCATTTTTAGACATTTTTCACATATTTTTCCCTGTAACTTGGAAATGGTAAGTCTAAGAAGTTTCAAACTGTATTAGATGCATATTCTATGTGTAATCTTAGTATGTGACAAATTTTAAGTCTGAAGCTTTAATTTGAAGGCCACATTTAGGTCTCTAGAAGGCCCCATAAAGACCCAGTATTTGGACTTTTTGCCAATTTTAAGGCCTGTGACTGTTAAACTATGTGACTGATAGAGCTGAAATCTCATCTGGGAATACATTATTATGTTTTTTTTACATGTGCCAAAAATCAAGGCTTCAAGTAGACATTTAACCTGTTTATGAGGACCTTAAACACCCACCTGAGTGACCCTTTTAAGACATTTTTCACATATTTTGCTCTGTAACTTGGAAATGGTAAGTCTGAGAAGTTTCAAACTTTATTAGATACATATTCTATGTGTAATCTTAGTATGTAACAAATTTTAAGTCTGAAGCTTTAATTTGAAAGCCACATCGAGATCTCTAAAAGGCCCACAATGACCCAATATTTGGACTTTTTACCACCTTTAAGCCCTGTAACTGTTAAACTATGTGATTGATGGAGCTGAAATCCCATCTGGGAATGCATTATTATGTCCTTTTTACATATGCCGAAAATCAAGATTTTTAGTAGACATTTAACCTGTGTATGAGGGCCATAGACACTCGCCCAAGTGCCTTTTTTGACATTTTTTCCGTATTTTGCCCTGTTATTTGGAAATGCTTAGTGTGACAAGTCTTAAACTGTATTATATATAATTTTTGTTTGTTATGTATGTCCCCCAAAAAGTTTCAAATCTGTAGTTTAATTGCTAAGGTCTCTTTAACAATTGTAAAATGCCCACAGAAACCCAATTTATGGATATTATGCCACTTTAAAGCCCAGTAACTGTCAAACTATGTGGGTTATAGAGCTGAAATCTTTGAATTTTTAAAAGGAAATGCCTGTCTATTTAAATTTTGAATATTAATAATGTTATGGCTATCTTAGTCTTTTAAGAACTTATTTTTGTGTGTTATACCTCTGCTTGCTGAGTTTTTCACTTTTTAAAATGAAACTGGTTAAACATATTCAAGTAGACAAAATGGACACTTTAAGTGAGCTTTAAGTCCCAATATTAATGAAATTATATCCTTATGTAGTAAAACTAGGGGATTTTTAACCCTCAACTAGCCCAGTTTTATTCAACTTGCCTCAGTTAATTTTGGCACAGCTCCTACAGTTATGAACTCATTTCAGTTGATAATCACATACTTAAAATTCTCAATTCTTTTTGTATTTGAGTACCCCTTTTATATAGATTGTTTGTTTACCATTTATGCTCAACCCACATCCCCCACCCGGATTCCCCCCACCCACCTCTGGGACCTCCAGCTATATTGAGTGACACTAAATAAACAAAGGTATTTAGTGATATCAGATGAGAAACAAAGAACTCAATGGGGTTGCAGATTTTGTGTAATAGTGAGAGAGGTGTGGAGAAGGGGAGAGGGGTGGGGGTGGGAGGTGGTGGGCTTCATTACATATAACACAAAGGGGAATCAGAACTGAGATTGTGTCACATATTTAGGTTGCATATATATGGACCACATATATAGGTATAGAGGAAATGAATAACTGAAAACAATTTGCAAATTCTAAAAATAATATAATAAAATAATAATATAAATAATTTTTTTTTAAATAATATTTTATTTCTGAACAAATATAGAAACAGATATGCGCTTTTGGGATTATGAATTTTAGAATGGACATTGAATCATCAATCATTTAAATACTTTGAAGGAAGATTGAAAAATATGATGAGTTGAGTTAAAAATAATATTTTATTTGTCAACAAATATAGAAACAGATATGCTCTTTTGGGATTATTATTTTAGAATGGACATTCAATCATCAATCATTTAAATACTTTGAAAATAGGTTTAGAGTTATCATTGCAGGAAGATTGAAAATATAATTTGAGGTATGTATTCGGCGTCTGGGGATACACCATCTTCCTTGGGGAGATATAAACAGAGTAGATTGATGTGCTGAAGTTCATATAATAATGGGTAATTATGTTTTAAAAAATTCCCGATCAAAACCTGTGGCGTGAGTGATGACCTGTCTGGGGATATGTTGGCGCCGAGTTGGCCCAATCTAGTTTATATATGTGCCAAAAATTAAGGCTTTAAGAAGACATTTAACCTGTGTATGAGGACCATAAATCCCCACCCGAGTGACCATTTTTAGACATTTTTCACATATTTTGCCCTGTAACTTGGAAATGGTAAGTCTAAGAAGTTTCAAACTGTATTAGATGCATATTCTATGTGTAATCTTAGTATGTGACAAATTTTAAGTCTGAAGCTTTAATTTGAAGGCCACATTTAGGTCTCTAGAAGGCCCCATAAAGACCCAGTATTTGGACTTTTTGCCAATTTTAAGGCCTGTGACTGTTAAACTATGTGACTGATAGAGCTGAAATCTCATCTGGGAATACATTATTATGTTCTTTTTACATGTGCCAAAAATCAAGGCTTCAAGTAGACATTTAACCTGTTTATGAGGACCTTAAACACCCACCTGAGTGACCCTTTTAAGACATTTTTCACATATTTTGCTCTGTAACTTGGAAATGGTAAGTCTGAGAAGTTTCAAACTTTATTAGATACATATTCTATGTGTAATCTTAGTATGTAACAAATTTTAAGTCTGAAGCTTTAATTTGAAAGCCACATCGAGATCTCTAAAAGGCCCACAGAGACCCAATATTTGGACTTTTTGCCACCTTTAAGCCCTGTGACTGTTAAACTATGTGATTGATGGAGCTGAAATCCCATCTGGGAATGCATTATTATGTCCTTTTTACATATGGCGAAAATCAAGGTTTTTAGTAGACATTTAACCTGTGTATGAGGGCCATAGACACTCGCCCAAGTGCCTTTTTGGACATTTTTTCCGTATTTTGCCCTGTTATTTGGAAATGCTTAGTGTGACAAGTCTTAAACTGTATTATATATAATTTTTGTTTGTTATGTATGTCCCCCAAAAAGTTTCAGATCTGTAGTTTAATTGCTAAGGTCTCTTTAACAATTGTAAAATGCCCACAGAAACCCAATTTATGGACATTATGCCACTTTAAAGCCCAGTAACTGTCAAACTATGTGGGTTATAGAGCTGAAATCTTTGAATTTTTAAAAGGAAATGCCTGTCTATTTAAATTTTGAATATTAATAATGTTATGGCTATCTTAGTCTTTTAAGAACTTATTTTTGTGTGTTATACCTCTGCTTGCTGAGTTTTTAACTTTTTAAAATGAAACTGGTTAAACGCTGGTTAAACATATTCAAGTAGACAAAATGGACACTTTAAGTGAGCTTTAAGTCCCAATATTAATGAAATTATATCCGTATGTAGTAAAACTAGGGGATTTTTAACCCTCAACTAGCCCAGTTTTATTCAACTTGCCTCAGTTAATTTTGACACAGCTCCTACAGTTATGAACTCATTTCAGTTGATAATCACATACTTAAAATTCTCAATTCTTTTTGTATTTGAGTACCCCTTTTATATAGATTGTTTGTTTACCATTTATGCTGTAGCACTCCATCTCTTTGAGAGAACATGTAAACTGTGTAAAAAAGATGTAGAAGATGAGATACATTTTGTTTGTGTTTGTCCAGCTTTAGAGCTGATTCGTATGAAATATTTCAAAATTTTAAATATAGATAAATCTGAATTATTAATAGATCAATTATCAAGGGTATTAACTCATATGAATGTCAATATGGTTATTAATTTTATTTTTGATTTGTGGCAAGAAAGAAAAAGTAAAGTATATTGTTAATTTTTATGTATTGAATTGCTGTCTTTATTTACTGTATCTTACCTCAAAATATGTTTGCTCTGTTTGTTATTAACTCTCTATTTAAAGTGACTTATAAGCCCATATAGGGCTGGGTATTACTTCAATAGTTTTTGTATAATCCTTGTCAACATAATACATGTCACTATAATAAACTAATAAACTAAACTAAGTCCCAACCCACATCCCCCACCCGGATTCCCCCCACCCACCTCTGGGACCTCCAGCTATATTGAGTGACACTAAATAAACAAAGGTATTTAATGATATCAGATGAGAAACAAAGACCTCAATGGGGTTGCAGATCTTGTGTAATAGTGAGAGAGGTGTGGAGAATGGGAGGGGGTGGGGGTGGGAGGTGGTGGGCTTCATTACATATAACACAAAGGGGAGTCAGAACTGAGATTGTGTCACATATTTAGGTTGCATATATATGGACCACATATACAGGTATAGAGGAAATGAATAACTGAAAACAATTTGCAAATTCTAAAAATAATATAATAAAATAATAATATAAATAATTTTTTTTTAAATAATATTTTATTTGTGAACAAATATAGAAACAGATATGCACTTTTGGGATTATGAATTTTAGAATGGACATTGAATCATCAATCATTTAAATACTTTGAAGGAAGATTGAAAAGTATGATGAGTTGAGTTAAAAATAATATTTTATTTGTCAACAAATATAGAAACAGATATGCTCTTTTGGGATTATTATTTTAGAATGGACATTCAATCATCAATCATTTAAATACTTTGAAAATAGGTTTAGAGTTATCATTGCAGGAAGATTGAAAATATAATTTGAGTTATGTATTCGGCGTCTGGGGATACACCATCTTCCTTGGAAGATATAAACAGAGTAGATTGATGTGCTGAAGTTCATATAATAATGGGTAATTATGTTTTTAAAAATTCCCGATCAAAACCTGTGGCGTGAGTGATGACCTGTCTGGGGATATGTTGGCGCCGAGTTGGCCCAATCTAGTTTGGAATGGACATTCAATCATCAATCATTTAAATACTTTGAAAATAGGTTCAGAGTTATCATTGCAGGAAGATTGAAAATATGCTCTGTTGAGTTATGTATTCGGCGTCTGGGGATACACCATCTTCCTTGGGAAGATATAAATTTAGTAGATTGATGTGCTGAAGTTCACATAACTTTTCCCAAGATTTATGGCATACAACAAATGGCTTACATAAAAAATTCCCGATCAAAACCTGTGGCATGAGTGATGACCTGTCTGGGGATATGTTGGCGCCGAGTTGGCCCAATCTAGTTTTTAAGAATTTTTAGATTTTTTACTCTGCTCCAAAACTGATGATCACATCCCCGATCATAGATTGGGATCATACAAAACAATCCCAAATTTTTCAACAGTTTAGTTTCGAGTGTTTAATGGGTTAAATTACAGTATGGGGATACTCAGCTTCCTTGATGGAGGTTGGTGATCTTGTAGTGTTTTCTAGCTTTCACAGCTGTCACATACAAAGGGATCCCTCTTGGGTGTAAATTTTTGATGCCTCAGTATCCTTCGGAAAGGAGGTTATATGTTTGCTTGTCTGTTTTTGTTCACAATTACTCCAAAAGAAATGAACAGATCTTCATGAAATTTTATAAAATACTATTAAAAATAATTAATTGACATGAGATTTGTTGAATGTATAGTAAATTAAGGCTTTTTGAACTGATATATAACAAGTTCAAAACAAAGCATCAACTTCTTCATAGAATTAACTAAGGTTTTAGAGGTGGCGAATTTTAGATTTCTGGCAAATTTTAGATTTCTTACTCTAATTACTCTGGAGACAAAAAAAATTTACTGCGATCTGCTCTATTGGTGTTCAAATCCCAGCTTATTGCAAAGTGTGGGGTATACCGATTGTCTGTCTTTTTGCAACGGCAGTTAAGTTTTTCTGATAACTGTGTGAATCTCAACGAAAAACATGTCTTCTACCTAATAGACCTTAGACTTAATATTAACTTCTACTAAAATGAGAATTGTATTTATCAAAAGAGTTAAAATAGTTTTGCCTGTTATGACAACTGTTGCCTATCGTTTAATCCAATTGTTATTCTATTTGTGATGGCAGTTGAGTTAGGTTCTTTTTTTTAAAATTTGTTTTGAAAGAATATCATATTATACAGAGTTTACAAAGTGCAAAAAGAAAATTCTGTCTGGAAGTTTCTATTCTGTGAGCAGTCTATTGTAAACGGGCAAACATTTAGACCTGTTTAATCAGCTGATTGAACCTTTTAAGTAAAGAAAATTGGTGAATAGGGATTAGCATTCAACAGACAGGGTCAACAGTATCTGGTTTCCTGGCTCAGTTGATTTGAAATGGGTGTTATGTAAATTAATTTAGCAAATAACTTCCAAGTATGCCAAGTCAAATATTGCACACATGGAGGCCAAGCTAAAGGTATACTATGTCACATTTAAAACTTAACCTTTACATTGCCCGGGGAGGGGGAGGGGTTGTGCATTTCATAGAAAATAAGATACCGTAATATCTGCCACAATTTGTGAAATTCGCCACTGATTAAACCCCCTCGCTTTTTTCTTTGAGTTTCAGGAGATTCTTGTCACACTTATGATAGGTCATTTGTCTAGTGTCTGATATTGATATATGATTACTCCCCTATGCAATACAGCTGATTGAATCATCTATATTCAGTGTCATCCTGAGTGCACTGTATACATCATATTGTGATGGGTAGCTGAAATATTGTTTCATGCCAGAAAATTCATCGCTGTACAGAATCTTTTTCATTTCCCAAAAATGGTAAGATATTTAGAAAAGATCATAATTTTAACACAAGACAGTTGTACTAGAACGCGCACAGAGATGATTGCCTGTGATAAGATGCCAGACTTGCTAATCACTAGGACACTAAGGACTCAAAGGCTCTGAAATCTTATTTTAAGAATCCCAGAATTGCTTAGGTGGAGAAGGGATGTATAATAGGGAGGGGTGCTTATATAAATAAATATAGCACTGATTGGTCAAGGTCTATAATATAAACCATCCGCCACTATAAAGACATAGCCAACATCCCCATGATAGTAGACTTGCTCTAAGTCTTTGTATTTCTCATTCCACCAAATCTGACATTTATGAAATCATTATGAATCCAATGGATGAGTTAAAAATCTTCTGTATGCTGAAATACAAAAACTTTTGTCAGCACAAAATTCTTGAGAAAAAAAGTCATTCAGTCCTCATATAATACTTAAGACAAAAGGACTTGAGGAAAGTCTACCATTTTAGGTCAGGCTGGGATTTTTAAAACCAAGGTTGGTTGGTGAGCATGTTACAAACAAACCTATGACCATGTTATACTAACCTTTGCCCTACTTTTTATTTGAATTTCAGAAATTCTTCTCAAATTCTGGTACTTATGACTGTTTATAGTGGAAACATAATGAAATATTTTTTGCATGATTTTGACTTCAGGGTGAATAATTTCAAGGGTGGCTGACTCAATCAGAAGTTTTATGATTTTGTCACACTTTTCAGAGGGCATTTGTTTTTGGTTTTTTTCGCCTTACCCTCCCTACTCAATTTTAAGTAATACATTAAAAATAACTATCTTCATTTGAAAGTTTTGTACAGGGGGTTGTTAAACAAATGTCCATTGACAAAATAACAGCGTTAATAGTCCCTACTCTCTTCCATTAAGAAGTTCTAACCATTCAAGAGGTTCAGTTCAAGTGCGAATTTAACATACTCTGTCAGATGTCACCTTTCTTGATGTACAGTACTTGTACTGGATTTTGAACGAAGAAAATTAAATTGAATGAAGAAAATTAAATTTTATAACGTAATGTTTTTTTTCAGCATGTTAATGTAATTTTTTTATATACAAAAATTATGAATAAAATTTCTCAAAAAATGTTTGTCTAGGAATATGAGAAATTCGATCTAAAGTTAATAAAAGCACATGAGAAGTGAGACTTTGGAATTCATCCATTTGAATGACTAATGTTTAAGCAAACATATGTGGGATAAAATAATAATTACACAGTTAAAACAGCTCACACGGATTTATATAATGGCTGATTCATTGGTGAAACAGTAATGTGTATCATACTAGAAAGACTGAAAGTATTGAATTTAGCTGACTAATCTTTTTGACACCATTTATGAAAATCACTGCCTGAGGTGGGTTTATGACCTGATCCAAAACCGAGTGCATGGCAAGTTTCAAATACATTTTTAAAAGGTGAATAATTGAGTAAATTTTTAAACAGTGAAGAAATGGGAGGAGCATTTTTTAGTTCGTGAATGAAGGTCGGGGGGGGATACCCCTCTTAAAATGAAGGCCTCTTTTCCCCTGCCCAGCAAATTTTGGGTGGAGGGGCTTTTGTCAGGGTTTTTTTGTCCGGGTTTTTTTGTCCATTCCCCTCTAAAACCATAATTGATTTGTGAAAATTAATCTGAATTGAAGTGTATAAAGTTTCATCATCAATAGGACAAGGAATTGTTGTATTTTTTGTCTTCTTGAGTGATAAGATTTGTCAAATTATTTTTCACAAGGTTTATTTTATAGTTTTAATCTATATCTTTGCTTCAATACCAAGTCCACATTTGCCTAAACGATGTCAAAAATCAGCCATTTAACATGTTCATAGTCAACAACATCATTGAGCTTGATATTTCTCTAACTTTTTTGTCATACTATTTTAATGCATTTTGAGGGGGATAATTTGAGTCCCAGTATCGCAGACAGGTTTTGTACCTGGTATGGAGGTGAGGGCACCAGACTTGTGTATGAATCTTTTTGTAAGGAATTTTTCAGAATCTAGACACACACCTGGGCTGCTCATGCTAATAGATTTTGAAAAGGCTTTTGATTCAGTATTATATTAAATTTTATTTACGAGACTTTGACTTTCCTTGGTTTTAATGTAGTGAGTAAATATATTCAGTATAGATATAGAAGCAAGACTCCTGCAATTTGGTGTCACTTCTGAACTAAGGCCCAATTTCAGTTACAAGTAAATTTGGTTACTTAGTATTAAGGATCAGTTGTTTGATAAATAGGTTAACAATAGTATTACTAAACAGTCAGCAGCCATCAACCCTATCATGGGACTTCCTTCTTTCTTGACTTCAAGAGGATACTTTTACTTGGCATTAAGTACTAATGAGAACGGATATATTGTTATTGAAGATAAAACAAGATGTAAGTGAAGTCAAAAACAGTAATTATTGCCCCCCCCCCCCCCTTAAGGTTACTATATATCAATTATACTTAAGTATCCGTTAATCTTGACACTGTTTTTCCCAAGCTACCTGCTTCACAAGGGTAACACAGTGAATGTTTTTTGTTGTCCCCGTTAATTGACAATAGTAGGTTACACAGGAAACTTCTTCGGTTTCAACAATAAGTGACACTCATTTCCTTTCAAGAGTCATAATTGCATTGAAAATAACGAATAAAAAATATTTTGTGTTATGTGTGTATCATTTTTTTTGCATCAGATACTAGTATTTTATGTTTTAAGTTCACCATTAATTAACTAAATCAGTACAAGCAGCAACTCCTTATGTATCTGAATGTAAGGGGGGGGGGGGGGGGGGGGGTGTCATTTCCTTTTAAAAACCCCGATTACATTAAAAAAATCTATTCATAACAAAGACCTTAAACTTACAAAAGTGCGTCACATAAGCTGTACGTTATCTTAGAGTATTCAAAGAACACACTGTCCAAGCACGATTGTCTGTATTAAATTGTGAACTTTGTTCTCCTTGAAGTTTTTTTTTCTGTAAATTATTCTCAATTTTGCAATATTTGCAGTATTTTGGCATTTTTGCTTGATAATTTAGAAAGAAAGGAAACTATATCTATTTTCATTGTGACTTTAAAGAGACCCAGCAGTTACTTGTGTAACCAACTTAATTTCATTAATGTCAATTAATGAATATAAGAAAACATCAATTACCTTACCTTTGTCAAACTAAGATGAAATTGTTTATATTAGTTCGCTTCTTTAAGTACACTTTGAAGTTTTTCTTTGTCAGATCTTCAATATTTTGACAATTTGTGTCATGTTTTTCTTAAGGACCAGAAAAATTAGCCAGATTTTGGCAAGTTATAGGTCAAAGCAATATGCCCACAAAGTAAACATATGTGAAAACACTTTTGACAATGCAACAATGAAAACATAATAATATCAGTTTGATTTAGCTAATAAAGTGGCCAATGTTATGCTTCGTAAAGGCTAATTGTTATTTCTGCCAAGGAGGTATTATTATGTCCACCCCCCTGGGGGGTGGATATATTATTTTTGCTTTTTTCGCCGTCCGATGTCCGGCGTCCGGCGTCCGGCGTCCGATGTCCGGCGTCACGCATGGTTTCCGCTCATTTAAAGGAAAAGTATTAGAGCTATTGTCACCAAATTTGGTATGCAGGCTTATTGGGTCAGTAGCTTGCTTGGGATTGCTTTTGGCTGTTGTACCTCTTTTGCTTACTGAGTAATACTTAAGTACAGCTATTTTCAGTACCCATTGGTTTCCGTGCATTTAAGCCAAAATAATTAAAGATATTTTACTACAATTTTGAATACAAGATTGTTATGTCCATAGCTCGCTTGGTATTGCATTTGGGACTGATAGCTTTGTCAGTACATGAGTAATAGCCATTTAGGTACTTCATTGTGTATTTTCAGTACTACTTTTGAGTAATTTGCTAATATCTCAGAAACCGTAAGAGATAGAGCGATTTCGTCGAAATTTTCGACCCACAGGGTATCTAAGGAATGTAATATTTGCAATTTTCAAAAAATTTTCCCCTCCCCAAAAATGGCGGCCATTTTGAATTTTCGAATTTTTGCCAAAAATGGCAAAACACAAATTTGCTTCTATCTCCTTAACCGTGTGAGATAGAGCGATTTCGTCGAAATTTTCGACCCACAGGGTATTTAAGGAATGCAATCTACAATTTTCCAAAAATTTTCCCCTCCCCAAAAATGGCGGCCATTTTGAATTTTCGAATTTTTGCCAAAAATGGCAAAACACTAATTTGCTTCTATCTCCTTAACCGTGCGAGATAGAGTGATTTCGTCGAAATTTTCGACCCACAGGGTATCTAAGGAATGCAATCTTTGCAATTTTCCAAAAATTTTCCCCTCCCCAAAAATGGCGGCCATTTTGAATTTTCGCCAAAAATGGCAAAACACAAATTTGCTTCTATCTCCTTAACCGTGCCAGATAGAGCGATTTCGTCAAAATTTTCGACCCACTGGGTATCTGAGCATTGTACTCTTGGTAATTTTTAAAAAATTTTCCCCTCCCCAAAAATGGCGGCCATTTTGAATTTTCGAATTTTTGCCAAAAATGGCAAAACACTAATTTGCTTCTATCTCCTTAACCGTGCGAGATAGAGCGATTTCGTCGAAATTTTCGACCCACAGGGTATCTAAGGAATGTAATATTTGCAATTTTCAAAAAATTTTCCCCTCCCCAAAAATGGCGGCCATTTTGAATTTTCGAATTTTTGCCAAAAATGGCAAAACACAAATTTGCTTCTATCTCCTTAACCGTGCGAGATAGAGCGATTTCGTCGAAATTTTCGACCCACAGGGTATCTAAGGAATGCAATCTTTGCAATTTTCAAAAAATTTTCCCCTCCCCAAAAATGGCGGCCATTTTGAATTTTCGCCAAAAATGGCAAAACACCAATTTGCTTCTATCTCCTTAACCGTGCCAGATAGAGCGATTTCGTCAAAATTTTCGACCCACAGGGTATCTGAGCATTGTGCTCTTGGTAATTTTTCCAAAAATTTTCCCCTCCCCAAAAATGGCGGCCATTTTGAATTTTCGAATTTTTGCCAAAAATGGCAAAACACTAATTTGCTTCTATCTCCTTAACCGTGCGAGATAGAGCGATTTCGTCGAAATTTTCGACCCACAGGGTATCTAAGGAATGTAATCTTTGCAATTTTCCAAAAATTTTCCCCTCCCCAAAAATGGCGGCCATTTTGAATTTTCGAATTTTTGCCCAAAATGGCAAAACACAAATTTCCTTCTATCTCCTTAACCGTGCGAGATAGAGCGATTTCGTCGAAATTTTCGACCCACAGGGTATCTAAGGAATGCAATCTTTGCAATTTTCCAAAAATTTTCCCCTCCCCCAAAATGGCGGCCATTTTGAATTTTCGAATTTTTGCCAAAAATGGCAAAACACAAATTTCCTTCTATCTCCTTAACCGTGCCAGATAGAGTGATTTCGTCAAAATTTTCGACCCACAGGGTATCTGAGCATTGTACTCTTGGTAATTTTTAAAAAATTTTCCCCTCCCCAAAAATGGCGGCCATTTTGAATTTTCGAATTTTTGCCAAAAATGGCAAAACACTAATTTGCTTCTATTTCCTTAACCGTGCGAGATAGAGTGATTTCGTCGAAATTTTCGACCCACAGGGTATCTAAGGAATGCAATCTTTGCAATTTTCAAAAAATTTTCCCCTCCCCAAAAATGGCGGCCATTTTGAATTTTCGAATTTTTGCCAAAAATGGCAAAACACAAATTTGCTTCTATCTCCTTAACCGTGCCAGATAGAGCGATTTCGTCAAAATTTTCGACCCACAGGGTATCTGAGCATTGTGCTCTTGGTAATTTTAACAAAATTTTCCCCTCCCCAAAAATGGCGGCCATTTTGAATTTTCGAATTTTTGCCAAAAATGGCAAAACACAAATTTGCTTCTATCTCCATAACCGTGCCAGATAGAGCGATTTCGTCAAAATTTTCGACCCACAGGGTATCTGAGCATTGTGCTCTTGGTAATTTTAACAAAATTTTCCCCTCCCCAAAAATGGCGGCCATTTTGAATTTTCGAATTTTTGCCAAAAATGGCAAAACACTAATTTGCTTCTATCTCCTTAACCGTGCGAGATAGAGCGATTTCGTCGAAATTTTCGACCCACAGGGTATCTAAGGAATGTAATATTTGCAATTTTCAAAAAATTTTCCCCTCCCCAAAAATGGCGGCCATTTTGAATTTTCGAATTTTTGCCAAAAATGGCAAAACACAAATTTGCTTCTATCTCCTTAACCGTGCGAGATAGAGCGATTTCGTCGAAATTTTCGACCCACAGGGTATCTAAGGAATGCAATCTTTGCAATTTTCAAAAAATTTTCCCCTCCCCAAAAATGGCGGCCATTTTGAATTTTCGAATTTTTGCCAAAAATGGCAAAACACCAATTTGCTTCTATCTCCTTAACCGTGCCAGATAGAGCGATTTCGTCAAAATTTTCGACCCACTGGGTATCTGAGCATTGTACTCTTGGTAATTTTTAAAAAATTTTCCCCTCCCCAAAAATGGCGGCCATTTTGAATTTTCGAATTTTTGCCAAAAATGGCAAAACACTAATTTGCTTCTATCTCCTTAACCGTGCGAGATAGAGCGATTTCGTCGAAATTTTCGACCCACAGGGTATCTAAGGAATGCAATCTTTGCAATTTTCAAAAAATTTTCCCCTCCCCAAAAATGGCGGCCATTTTGAATTTTCGAATTTTTGCCAAAAATGGCAGAACACCAATTTGCTTCTATCTCCTTAACCGTGCCAGATAGAGCGATTTCGTCAAAATTTTCGACCCACAGGGTATCTGAGCATTGTGCTCTTGGTAATTTTTCCAAAAATTTTCCCCTCCCCAAAAATGGCGGCCATTTTGAATTTTCGAATTTTTGCCAAAAATGGCAAAACACTAATTTGCTTCTATCTCCTTAACCGTGCGAGATAGAGCGATTTCGTCGAAATTTTCGACCCACAGGGTATCTAAGGAATGTAATCTTTGCAATTTTCCAAAAATTTTCCCCTCCCCAAAAATGGCGGCCATTTTGAATTTTCGAATTTTTGCCAAAAATGGCAAAACACAAATTTCCTTCTATCTCCTTAACCGTGCGAGATAGAGCGATTTCGTCGAAATTTTCGACCCACAGGGTATCTAAGGAATGCAATCTTTGCAATTTTCCAAAAATTTTCCCCTCCCCCAAAATGGCGGCCATTTTGAATTTTCGAATTTTTGCCAAAAATGGCAAAACACAAATTTCCTTCTATCTCCTTAACCGTGCCAGATAGAGTGATTTCGTCAAAATTTTCGACCCACAGGGTATCTGAGCATTGTACTCTTGGTAATTTTTAAAAAATTTTCCCCTCCCCAAAAATGGCGGCCATTTTGAATTTTCGAATTTTTGCCAAAAATGGCAAAACACTAATTTGCTTCTATCTCCTTAACCGTGCGAGATAGAGTGATTTCGTCGAAATTTTCGACCCACAGGGTATCTAAGGAATGCAATCTTTGCAATTTTCCAAAAATTTTCCCCTCCCCAAAAATGGCGGCCATTTTGAATTTTCGAATTTTTCCCAAAAATGGCAAAACACAAATTTGCTTCTATCTCCTTAACCGTGCGAGATAGAGCGATTTCGTCGAAATTTTCGACCCACAGGGTATCTAAGGAATGCAAACTTTGCAATTTTCCAAAAAATTTTCCCCTCCCCAAAAATGGCGGCCATTTTGAATTTTCGAATTTTTGCCAAAAATGGCAAAACACAAATTTGCTTCTATCTCCTTAACCGTGCGAGATAGAGCGATTTCGTCAAAATTTTCGACCCACAGGTATTTCAGCATTGTATTCTTGGCAATTTAAAAAAAAATTTCCCGTCCCCTAAAATGGCGGCCATTTTGAATTTTCAAATTTTTGTCAAAAATGGCAAAACACAAATTTGCTTCTATCTCCTTAACCATGCGAGATAGAGCGATTTCGTCGAAATTTTCAACCCACGGGGTATCTAAGGAATGTAATCTTTGCAATTTTCAAAAAATTTTCCCCTCCCCAAAAATGGCAGCCATTTTGAATTTTCGAATTTTTGCCCAAAATGGAAAAACACAAACTGACCTTAACCGTGCCAAATAGAGTTATTTCGTTGAAATTTTCGACCCATAGGGTATCTAGAAAATGTACTCTTGGCAATTTTCAAAAAAATTTCCTTTTCCCAAAAATGGCGGCCATTTTGAATTTTCAAATTTTTGCCAAAAATAGAAAAACAGGAATTTGCTTCTATCTTCTTAACCATGCCAGATAGAGTGATTTCGTCAAAATTTTCAACCCAACCAATGCAAAAAGGCATGAAGCTGAAATAATTTACATCTACACTAACAAATATTTAAGCATCATTGATATATTTTACAAATGAAACAGGGTCTTGTAAGACTACTGTACAATTTGGGCAAAAGGTTCATGGGTGGACATTACACATGATAATGTGTGTTCTTCTATGCTATCCTGTTTCTATTCGCATCTACTATCAACAGGGCGGCCGATTTCTAGTTTTCATGACCATTTGTCTGTCTGTTTGTTAGGAGGATTACACATTTCCTACTGGTTGGAACTTCATGAAAAAAAAAATCAGAAGATGGGTCTTGGTCAAACTTAGATCCCATTAAATTTTGAGAGTGATCTGGATCACCATTTAGATACAGAAAAACTATTTTGGATTTTCACATTTAATTATTATTACTTGCCTTGGCAGAGGTGTGCGCTCTCTGGGTACTGTTATTGATGGTGTAATAGTTTCCTACTTACTTCAGTTATTGATGCCTCGCTGTTTACCTAAGAGTATGTTCATTGTTTCTTTACTCTTGAATAATTTACAAGTAGTGTATTTGATGAGGTCACATTTTCTCACATATGATGTTCATAAAGAAGTGAAAACTGTATTAGGAGGGGTCAGTGGTGTTTCCTTATTTAAAACATTTGTAAAAACAAATTACTGCAGTGACGTAGAACCTAAGTCACTAATAACTGTCAGATTGTGATGTCACTTAGAACTAACGACAAAGATGACTCCGTTTGTCAAAAACTCTTCAAATCTTTTCAGTTCAGAATTGAATCTTTGTTTCCTTTATGCCTGTTGCAGACACCAAACATTAATTTTACTGCATCCATATTTTTGACCACCTAAAGTGTATGATACTTGCGATGTAATGATTGACAGTAGATTGGAAACAGTTTTTTAATTAGGCTTATCTAAATGTGTCCTTAGACATTGCTGGTATGTTCAAAATGCAATTATGACTTTGTCCTGAAAAGGTAACACAGTAAAGAGCTTTTCATCAAAATGCCACCACAACTTGTGACTTTTTGTTGCCAAATTAAAACCCAAAACAACAACAATAATACTTATCCTAGCCATTGTTATTTTATTGTATGAAACTGAAGAGCAATTCAAGTGAAACTTGGCCTATTTTTGCCACAGATTGTCCTGGGCCAGTTGACCATGTGTGTAAGTATTTAGCAATGACAGACACTAGTTAATACATCCTTGGTGGGAGGTCTGAATGCTTCAATTTTGATAAAGGAGACTGGCTCACCATGTGGGGTAACATTTTCAATGGGATGGGACTCAATTAACCTTCTCCAGGCTAATCTGTCATTATTCATGCATTACCCCCAACGAGTCTGGCCCTTGATTAATTTAGTGCCTGAAGAAGAAAAATAATATTGCTATATTTCCAGTTATGCTGCAGATGCATATGATGGGTTTTCTCCTCTTTTGAACATTATTCTCTCGAGTAGTTTCTGTATTTTCTTTTTATAATGCATCATTAACGTTGGCCATATTTTTGTTTACTCGTTTTCATATGAAAGAAAGCCAACACTGATACAAGCATTTTAATAGGGTGTTATCAGAGGCCACAGTGGTCCAATGCTTTGACATTTAATTGCTTTGCAGGGGCCACAATGACATAGTGGTAACACTCTCGCCTCCCACCTCTTGAGGTCAGAGTTTGAATCCCAGTCTGAGTTTGTTAACATTCCCCCATCCCACAAGTTGACATGAATGTAAGTGAGTACTGCAATACCAGTGGCATTAAAGCAATACCAAGCATATTAGAACTATTAGAGTAAGAAATCTAAAATTCGCCAGGAATCTAAAATTTGCCACCTATAAAGCCTTAGTTAATTTTATGAAGGAAATGATGTTTTTGTCTAAAAATTTGTATTTTTCAGTTCAAAAAGCCTTAATTTACTATACATTCAACAAATCTCACCACAATTAATTTATTTTATTGGTATTTTCACATGTTGCGAATTTCAGATATGTGGCGAATTTTAGATTTCTTACTCTAAACCTGCTGACCCACTCAGTCAGTGAGGACGTCACACTTATGTAAGCTGTGGCTATGCAAAGATTCACAAACTAAAAAATATAGAAAGCTTAACATTGAAGAAAGAACATGCCTCATATGTAATACAGAATCAGTGGAAGATGAAATTCACTTTCTTTGTAAATGTTGTATATATAAGGAGCCAAGGGAAAAAATGTTCAATGAGATACCGTATTTTTTGTAATAAACGCCCCGGGGCGATGCATTTTTCCAAAGGGGGGGCGACTATTACAGATAAATAAAATCATATCTCGAGTCCAGTGGCAATGGGCGATAATGAACACTTGCTGCCTTGATCTCGCTTGCTGGCATGTATAATGGCGAGACAGCTTAAAATATTTAAAACAAACCTTAAATCTGAAGAAATTATGTAGTTTTATCTCCTATTATTGCAGATTTCAATGCGTCTGTGACCAAAACTACCATGTTTTGTTTTTATTTTCTTTATTTCTCGTAAGCGATATTCGCTTGGGAAGTACTAAAATGCACCATTTTTCGGAATCCCGGAATCGCAAAAGTGTCGGCTGTTGAGAGGGATGTAAAACCCCGAAATATGAACTTTGCAAAGGTAGAGAAGAGGGGGGGGGGGGGGGGATTAATAGGGAGGGGGCGTTTATTACAAAAAATACGGTATGTCTTAAGGTAAAAAATTTTGCAAGTTTGACTGATGAAGAAAAATTTCAAATAGTGTTAAGAGATTTTGAGAACTTGTTAATTGATTATTTAAAGACATCCTGGAATATTAGACAAACTATAGTCAATAGTTAAATTTATACAATTTGCTATTCTCTTTTATGCTGAATTTAATATTCAATGTGTGCGTGTGTGTGTTTATTTTTTGTTTTTATTTTTTGTTGTTTTTTTTTTTTATTATTATTATTATTATTGTCACTACCATGTTTTCAGACTTAAATCAAAAATATTTGTGTTACATAACTAATTATGGAATTGTATTATGATCAACCAACCAATGAAATACTGTGTATTTGAAGTGACTTATAAGCCCATTGGGGGCTGGGCAATTGGTGTAATTTGTTTAAAACATGTTTTTATGAATTGCATGTCACTATAATAAATAAATAAATAACTAGATTGGGCCAACTCGGCGCCAACATATCCCCAGACAGGTCATCACTCACGCCACAGGTTTTGATCGGGAATTTTTTAAAACATAATTACCCATTATTATATGAACTTCAGCACATCAATCTACTCTGTTTATATCTCCCCAAGGAAGATGGTGTATCCCCAGACGCCGAATACATAACTCAAATTATATTTTCAATCTTCCTGCAATGATAACTCTAAACCTATTTTCAAAGTATTTAAATGATTGATGATTGAATGTCCATTCTAAAATAATAATCCCAAAAGAGCATATCTGTTTCTATATTTATTTGTTGACAAATAAAATATTATTTTTAACTCAACTCATCATATTTTTCAATCTTCCTTCAAAGTATTTAAATGATTGATGATTCAATGTCCATTCTAAAATTCATAATCCCAAAAGCGCATATCTGTTTCTATATTTGTTCACAAATAAAATATTATTTAAAAAAAAATTATTTATATTATTATTTTATTATATTATTTTTAGAATTTGCAAATTGTTTTCAGTTATTCATTTCCTCTATACCTATATATGTGGTCCATATATATGCAACCTAAATATGTGACACAATCTCAGTTCTGACTCCCCTTTGTGTTATATGTAATGAAGCCCACCACCTCCCACCCCCACCCCTCTCCCCTTCTCCACACCTCTCTCACTATTACACAAGATCTGCAACCCCATTGAGTTCTTTGTTTCTCATCTGATATCATTAAATACCTTTGTTTATTTAGTGTCACTCAATATAGCTGGAGGTCCCAGAGGTGGGTGGGGGGAATCCGGGTGGAGGATGTGGGTTGAGCATAAATGGTAAACAAACAATCTATATAAAAGGGGTACTCAAATACAAAAAGAATTGAGAATTTTAAGTATGTGATTATCAACTGAAATGAGTTCATAACTGTAGGAGCTGTGCCAAAATTAACTGAGGCAAGTTGAATAAAACTGGGCTAGTTGAGGGTTAAAAATCCCCTAGTTTTACTACATAAGGATATAATTTCATTAATATTGGGACTTAAAGCTCACTTAAAGTGTCCATTTTGTCTACTTGAATATGTTTAACCAGTTTCATTTTAAAAAGTTAAAAACTCAGCAAGCAGAGGTACAACACACAAAAATAAGTTCTTAAAAGACTAAGATAGCCATAACATTATTAATATTCAAAATTTAAATAGACAGGCATTTCCTTTTAAAAATTCAAAGATTTCAGCTCTATAACCCACATAGTTTGACAGTTACTGGGCTTTAAAGTGGCATAATATCCATAAATTGGGTTTCTGTGGGCATTTTACAATTGTTAAAGAGACCTTAGCAATTAAACTACAGATCTGAAACTTTTTGGGGGGACATACATAACAAACAAAAATCATATATAATACAGTTTAAGACTTGTCACACTAAGCATTTCCAAATAACAGGGCAAAATACGGAAAAAATGTCAAAAAAGGCACTTGGGCGAGTGTCTATGGCCCTCATACACAGGTTAAATGTCTACTAAAAACCTTGATTTTCGGCATATGTAAAAAGGACATAATAATGCATTCCCAGATGGGATTTCAGCTCCATCAATCACATAGTTTAACAGTTACAGGGCTTAAAGGTGGTAAAAAGTCCAAATATTGGGTCATTGTGGGCCTTTTAGAGATCTCGATGTGGCTTTCAAATTAAAGCTTCAGACTTAAAATTTGTTACATACTAAGATTACACATAGAATATGTATCTAATAAAGTTTGAAACTTCTCAGACTTACCATTTCCAAGTTACAGAGCAAAATATGTGAAAAATGTCTTAAAAGGGTCACTCAGGCGGGTGTTAAAGGTCCTCATACACAGGTTAAATGTCTACTTGAAGCCTTGATTTTTGGCACATGTAAAAAGAACATAATAATGTATTCCCAGATGAGATTTCAGCTCTATCAGTCACATAGTTTAACAGTCACAGGCATTAAAATTGGCAAAAAGTCCAAATACTGGGTCTTTATGGGGCCTTCTAGAGACCTAAATGTGGCCTTCAAATTAAAGCTTCAGACTTAAAATTTGTCACATACTAAGATTACACATAGAATATGCATCTAATACAGTTTGAAACTTCTTAGACTTACCATTTCCAAGTTACAGGGAAAAATATGTGAAAAATGTCTAAAAATGGTCACTCGGGTGGGGATTTATGGTCCTCATACACAGGTTAAATGTCTTCTTAAAGCCTTAATTTTTGGCACATATAAAAATAACATACTAATATCTTCTCAGATAGGATTTGAGCTCTATCAGTCACATAGTTTGACAGTCACAGGGCTTAAAAGTAGCAAAAAGTCCAAATATTGGGTCTTTGGGAGCCTTTTAGAGACCTCAATTTGACCTTCAAAATTAAAGCTTCAGACTTAAAATCTGTTACATACTAAGATTACACACAGAATATATATCTAATACAGTTTGAAACTTCTCAGACTTACCATTTCCAAGTTACAGGAAAAAAGATGTGAAAAATGTCTTATAAGGGTCACTCGGGTGGGTGTTTATGGTCCTGATACACAGGTTAACTGTCTATTAAAGGCCTAAATGTTGGGGCACATAAGAAAACACATAGATATATTCCCAGATGATATTTAACTTAGATGAGAGACATAGTTTGAAAGCTACAGTGCTTGAAAGTGGCAAAAAGTGCATAAATTGGGTCTCTGTGGGCACTTTTGAGACCTTAAGTCGACCCCTTTGGGTAAACCTACAGCCCTAAAATTTTCTACAGACAAGGATTACATATCAAAGTTATACCTAGCGCAGTTTGAGACTCATCAGAATTATCACTTCCAAATTATAGGGCAAAATATGTGTAAAGTATAGCAAAAAATCCCTAAGTGGGGGTATTTATGGGCCTCAAACACAATTTTCTCCTCAACTTAAAGTCATTATTTTCGGCACATGTACTAAGAACATATTAATGTGTTGTCAGGTAAAATTTCAGCCAGCTGAGCATCATAGTTTGTGACCTACAGGGCTCTAAGTGGCCAAAAGTGCAATTTCTGACCTTAAGGTGGCCATAAGTTCTTTTTTACTGGGAGTTTAAGGTCACCTTAAAATAGGGATCTTCCTTTGGGCACCCTTAACATGTGTACCAAGTTTGGAAAAAAAATATTAATTTGTTTTTGAGTTATCGCGTCCACAAGGAAATTTCTACGGCGGCGGCGGCGGCGGCGGCGCGACGGACCTGAATCCAATATATCCCCGACTTTCGTCTGGGGATATAATAATAATAAATATAAGAGGTCTGACCTTCATATTTGCCACTTTTTTCAAGTGGATGAAATGAATGGCAAGCAAAGCCACGAGGACAAATCCCTGGGAAAGTATGACTATTGGGACAAAATCCAGGAGATGTTTTGGACCAAGGAGTTATAATAGCAGATAAATAATCACATATAACAATGTCTCTGTGGATTTATACTGTGGGGTTTTGTCCTAGTACACAGTTTTTTTTCTGGAGTTTTATCCACCAGGGTTTTTCCTATTTACTGATTACACATTTCACAAAGGACATATTTTATGTACTCTGTCAGGTGGTACATATTCAGACAGGATGTTATATTGATTGTGTTGAGTCAATACTATCCTTTTTTGTGGCAGTGTCTGAGTCCTTTCAGTTTAAATCTCACTCAAGTCAAGCATCTGGTCAAAATAGACTCAGGAACTGATTGTGATTGAAATACTCTGATAATAGAAAATGCTTTCTCTCTTTGGGCAGACAATTTCTGGTGACAAAAACTCAGTGGGAAAAGTCTAGACATCACAAGGTCGTTTGCCTGTGGCCTATGAAGTAATTTTGTCTGTTTCTTGTGTCACTCTAATTTTGGAAAATTATACCATATATTATGTAATTGAAACCCATGTTTTAGTAGAAGTCCTCATGTTTAAATTTGTAATGATTTAAGTTCAATATTTTGGTGGAAGTGTCCAAAATCCAACTCTTGTTTGGTGATAAAAATATTATTGTAGCTTCCATAAACTAGTTTAATATAACATTTAGGTTAAATGCATTTAGTTGTTACATTGTAGTCCTCTGAGGCCGGGGTTCGATTCCCGGCACGGCCTCAAGTGGGAAAGCTGGTAGTTGCTTGCCGTTGGTCGGCAGTTTACAGTACAGAACCCTAACGAACTGTATGTACTGGTTTCCTCTGCCCTTACAACTACCCGTTGTGATATGACCTGTACAGTGTTGAAAGCGACGTAAAACCCCAAATAAATAAATAAATACATTGTAGTCTTGCTAGAAAGATTATGACAAGTCTGCAATTGCTGAATATTTTTGTTGACACGTCAGAGCTAATCATGTTGGTACCATGATATTTGACAACAGAACTGATACCAAATTTTATGATTCCTTATTGTAATTGTGAAAGCTATATACACATTGAGTTATCTCGGTAAATCCCTGGATGCACTGGCATTATTATGAGATATTGTTTTGTTTGTTATTTCTATTTAATGATATAGTTGGATATACTGGTATTAAATAATTTAAGTGACTGCTATGGAAGGTCAAACCTTCTGAATAATTTATAGATTAAATATCAGATGTTTTCCATAATTGTTTCTAATTTACCAGGTGTAATGATGCATGTAATAACTTAATTAAGTTATTAGATCCAAAGAAAATCCAGACATTAGAATAGGCATCTGTATCAGGTAATTATTACCTTGGACAGGCCAACAAAAAGGACAACTTACTCAGAGAGACATTTATGATCCAGTTAAGGTGACACTAACTACCATGCACAATGGAATGTTTTGAAATCCACCCCCTCCCTCAGAAAAGGAATGTTTTGAATTGTGACTCCCCCTCAGTATGTCAACACAGCAGGCAGGTAGACAAACAAGATGATAACAGAGTGGTCAATTGTTCAATTAGATGTGTAAAGTTAGGCAAGTTTGGTAATTGACAGAAGTTAGTGTTATGAATTAATCAGGGATTAGATCTTTGTGTGATTAAATGCTAGATTTGGAGAGGAGAGGTAGACAATAGTGGGTTGTATTGTTAGAGTTAATTTGATTGGTAGGAAGTATAACATGAATATATATTGGGGAGGGGAGAGAGCTGGGATATTATGTGTATATATATAGTGAGGTCATAAGAGAATTATGACATAACAGTTAGTTTGAATATTTTATAAGAAGTGTGAGGGACTATTTACTGAGGAAATATTCAGTGATAGGTACATTAGTGTGTCAAGCAATACAGTTACTGTGTAATTAAGAGGTGGGTGAAATTTCAATTGTTGTTTTCATCTTAGTGCATATGCTTTTTGCCAGAGTGATAATTATGGTTGGTATACATGTTTGAAGTAAATAACTTACATAAAAAATGCAGTTGTAAGAAGAATGGTTAGAATAATGAATGTATCATTGTCTAATATTGTCACATAACAAAGTCAAGCTTAAGGGTGATATCAGGAAAAACAGTCAATGAATCTTAATTTCAGATAACGAATTGGTCTGTTGGTTAAAAAATAATTACTTTTTACGGACAATATAAGCCACTTAAGAAACAAGTTCTTATAATAACATAAACATTTTATAATATTCATGTCACATTTGAAAAGCAACATCAGTATATATAATATATATGGTACGTATATGTGAAAAAAAAAAATTTTAAATGGCATAAAAGTTAACTTTAAGTGTTCTAAAAATCTTAAGGGTATTTCTCAATTTCAGGGAATTAAATAACCTTGAGTCCAAAAGGCAAATATCAAATAGGGGATTGGCTTCTCAAATGTTTAGCAACACATGATTTTTCCTCTCTTTTTGTTCATAGACTACAAATATGATCCACACTTAAAAGCATAACCTTGATAAAAATTCTAAGATTGCCTGTTATTCTACATGCACTAGAAGACTAGGAAAGAGATCTTCATGCTATAAGGGACTAAGAAATGCCCTGCACTCTCCCCCTTATTGGTAGCATTAGATTTAGAGGTTCCAAGTGAATGACAAAATATGTAGGAACTATTTAAAACTGTTCCAATCTAACCCACCGGTTAGTATAAAGTTCTGTCACTATGACCTGTCTCACTCTTCACCAGGTGACATTAGTGCAGGGTTTAGCAGCACTTTTGAGGCCAGGTCAGATAAAATATCTGATTTTCATTATTATTTTTTCAGAATCTCTCTCGACTCTTGAAACATTAAAAAATGAAGTAATTTTAACCATATAAAATAGAAACTCAATCAATATCATATCTTGAAAAAATAAAACATATTTATTTCAAACAATTTTGAATCATCAGTAGTCACCACTATATTTGTAGTATTTTGGTCAAATATTTTTTATAACTCAGTTTGGCCTATAGAATTTTTTTTTGTATAAATCTCCACTGAGACTTGGTTTTCTTTAAACTAAAGCATTATTCATGGAGTGAATATGAAAGGCACATCTGTACCGTATGTATCCATTTAATACTGGCATTTTTTCTATTGTAAATTTTTGACAAAATAACAATAATAATATTTCAAATAATAAAAAAAGTCTTTGACATAAATCAAGAATGTTAAGTGATAGAACTGTCTTTGGTATTCCACTTGGACTTAAATCTGACCTCTTTGGAGTCATATGCTCCAATGTGGTTCCAATTGGACCTTAGTTCTACTATTTCCTTTGGACTTGGGGTGGGGAATAATATCTTAGCGTTCAAAAGAGAAATCAGATACACATTTATATAAGGAATCAATACAAAACAGCTGATTTATACAGTGTATGGTCTTGGCTTCAAGATTTGAAAAACTAAGTCCAAAAAAACGCTGACAACTCATAAATGTCAGAACCACTTTTAATAGAATCAATATGTCTCGTCTACATAAGTAGTAAGTACTGTGGTTTAACAAAGCAGTGCTAAAGCAATAATGTCAACACATTGAATAGTCCTGTCTCTGTACAAGTTTACAAATAGTGTAACCCTAAAACACTGAATCACAAAGGTTTTAAAATCACTTTTCTTCAACAAAGAAGTCAAACTATTGCAGTAAATGGAAAAGAAGACCCTTTGTAAAAAAACAAATAGTCTTAAATAAATTTATCAGAATAAGAATTTTTGAATTCATTCCAATTTGTAGACTTCTAGATGTTATAATGACAAATTTGATGCAATAGCTGAGTAGCATTAGTATTTTAACTCATTGATGAGGGTATTATTTGTAAAATCAAGTGTATTGTCAATATACTTTTTTTGTGCAAATTTTAAGAAATTCTTAGATTTTCAAATAGAAAATAGCTATATTCTAAAAAAATAATAAGAATGTCAGTGAGTGCTAGACCTGACATTGTTCTCTTCATAAAAAGGGAGTTGCTGTACTGTTCTAGTTTTGCAGATTGTGCCATGTAATGCATGTATTAAAATAAGTGTCAAAATAACAAAAATACTATAAATAATATGAACATATGTTTGTTCCTTGACAAACTTGTAAACAATTTAAGTCAGTAGAAAGTTATGACCTTATAATAGGAGAATACTTGAATTTTTTACTTGAGTCAGTTGCACTCCAGTTACATTTGTCAAATGTCCATCACAAACACTAGAACCTGTCCTTTAAGTCTGCCAATGAATTAACGTATACTCATTACTATTGCTATAACTACTACTCGATAACTGCCAGTATGTTTCACCTTTGACAGAAATTTATAAAATACAACAATTATGTGCAGTTTTATGACAGGTATAATTTGATTTGGGGCAAGAATTAAACCAAGTTAATGTTCCAAAATCTTAGACAAATAGAAAAAAGTAGAGTTTGATTTTAAACTTGATTGAGATTATTGGGAATGAGAATAGTGAGAAGTTTTTATATGACCTTAGATCCTCTTCAATTTATTACTTATTTTCCCTGCTGTGGTTTTTACTACCAGCATGACTCAATATAATATGACAGTGTCCTGTGTTATCAAAATCAGCGACATCTCTCATGTCACAATGTTCAGTATATTTAAAATCAAACTTAAATGGAGCAAAATAAAATATTTTTTACTTCGCCAGGATGACGATAACGAGGACAATTTTCAGTGGAATGGATATGTACGCCTACTTAAAGGGAATTCTATTTAACAGATTTCTTCATAAAGAAGCGAATTTGTACTTAGATAAGAAACTATCTGAACTACACTAACTAGGTTTAGTTTGAAGTACAGAAACAAAGGGAACTTATTTCACTTATTGCTGATAGTATGTAGTTTGAAAAAAAAAATCTACGGAAACATACCGGTATACCATTAGATCACAGTAACAAAAAACAAAAAGTGCTGAAAATACAAAAAAATGCGAAGAAAAAAAGCTTGCCACTTATTTTTGGGAAAGTCCAAATGATTCACAAGCAATATTCTCTTTTTGCAAAACAACAAAATTTCATTTTGTCTCTATGTTTGTTATGTTTATTGAAAAAAAAACATATTAAAAAACTAAAAAAAAAAAGAATTCGGAAATAATCTTTGTGCCCTCATATTGCTATTCTGTCTCATCATTTTCCACTTATTTTCTCATTTTACTTGTCTGGCATAAAGCAAACAGCTAAACTTTGCCTGTGGTGAGATGAGCTTACATGTGACTGAGTTCATTGTAGGTAAAAACATGTGGGTTTGTACAGAAAATTCTACCAGATAATTGTGACACATTAGTCATTGAATTTGTGGTCAAAAATTTGATAAAATGCTAGTAAAATATAGAATTCTGTCCTCAGTTAGAGATGCTGTAAACTTTGTACATTTTGCCATGAGCAATAAAGCGCAGCTGATTTAAATATCAAGTGTAGAATTATTTGATATCAATTTTTTAGCAATGTTTATATGTAAAGAATGTACACGTGGAATAATTGTTTAAAAAAATGGTTGTAATACAGTCTTAAAAACAATTTGGAAGAAATATATCACTTTCTTAAATGGAATCGCAAAACAAATTTAAAAACACACAATTTTTTGGAATTTATAAAACTACTGCAAATCAATATTTTATGCAATAAACTGTATTTATTATTGTTTGTCATACACAGCAGTGCAAGAAGCAACAACATATATGCAATGAAGAGAAATGACAAAGGGAAATTAAATACATACATTTTCTCTTACATTTATTTAGAAATTTCTCAGAATATGATTCTTCTAAAATAAGATGGTTAGTAATATGAGTTCAGGGCATCTCATGGAAATGTACTTTATCTATGTGCAGATACACAGAAACAGGAAACCAGCTTATGATGGAGTATTAATAGACTTGTTTTTCCTCTGTGGTTTTCAGCTTTAAAATCCATAAAGACAAGATGTACCGAGTTCTCTTTAAGATAATGTCTTTCCTTGTTTAGTTAATTATGTATAGATGCTGATGACATTGTTATTGTTAGGAAATGTGTCCACATAGTGTATCATACATGTCTCATCATCACCCTTAAGGAATATATTCCAAAGGTATACATAACTGAGGTTAAGAAAAACAAGAAAGGCCTTGTAATGCATCTTGTAGCTATTTTAGAACGAACTTGTAAATGGGGAAATAAAAGTAAGATTTAAAACATAGATAATTCGATATTGGCAGAACAGTTTAAAAGGATGTTTTCTACACAATAATAGACCACACACAAAGAGTTACAGATAATTACAAACACTTAATTGGCTTTTAAGCAGCAATTTCTTTATAAAAATTGAAACCGTATTCATATGATACTTGAGTAAATCAATTAAATTTCACAATATTTAAAAGGTGCTATAAATTCTAAAAATTAAACCAGAATTAACTCCAAACCTTTTCAGTTTAAACTCTAGGTGCTGTTAAAGGGATATTACTAGTAATTGACAGCCATACATGGTATTATTATTGTGGGTCTATCAAGATAAGAATGTAAGACTTACATGTAATGCTTCATAAGCATGTAACAGACAAATATGTGGTTATTTATGACAGTTTGCACTGCTTGTGTCATAGTACTGAGTCTAGCCTGCAAGCCTTTTTGCGGTGCATATTTGACCAGATCACAAAGCCAACATAGATCATAAACATATACTGTACAAAAAGGATATAATTAAAATATTATTTTTTTTCTAAATAAACAGATGTGACATCATAAAAAAAAATAAAAAAATACAAAACTTTTGTGAAAATATTTACTCAAACAGTAAAAATATTTAATTAAACTGGTTAAATTTTGCTCTATAATTTCTATGGTATTGTCACATGTTACCCAACTAAATCTTGTTTAATACATTGTACTTTCAAATTCAATGACTCTCACTTCAAATTCAGATCGTGTTAATGTGTGGAATTTACTGAGGACCAGTGCCCTATTAGAGTAAGAAATCTAAAATTCGCCAGGAATCTAAAATTCGCCACCTCTAAAACCTTAGTTAATTTTATGAAGAAAATGATGTTTTTGTCTAAAAATTGGTATTTTTCAGTTCAAAAAGGCTTAATTTACTATACAGTCAACAAATCTCACCACAATTAATTTATTTTATTAGTATTTTCACATGCGGCGAATTTCAGATATGTGGCGAATTTTAGATTTCTTACTCTAATACAACCTTAGCTGCGGACATGTTCATGAAATGATAACATTGACCTTTCACCCTCTTAAAACTTTGATTCAGTTTTAATATGTACTGACTCTGAATGGTAAATCATATTATTACATGTATTAAGAAAATATCTTATTTAAAGCAGGAGATTTTAAATTTAAATCCCTATTTGACCTTTGAGCTTTAAATCACCAATCAAGACCACTTGTTGCCATCAGCTGGGTTTGAACCCACAACCCTAGAGGTCAATTTATTTTTATTTATTTGGGGTTTTACGTCGCTTTCAACACTGTACAGGTCATATCACGACAGGTAGTTGGAAGTGCAGAGGAAACCAGTACATACAGTTGGTCAAGGTTCTGTACTGTAAACTGCCAACGGCAAGCAACTACCAGCTTTCCCACTTGAGGTAGGGCCGGGAACCGAACCCCGACCTCAGAGGTGGGAGGCGAGTGACTAAATGTTACACTTGTTAACCATGCACTGACTGAGACCCTCACATCCCTGATGTTTGTTTAATTTTTAAAATTTATTTGTTGAATATTTCTAAACAAATTTTAAGCCTAGATAAGATAGTGGCTTTATAAGGGAGACAAGTTTTGTGCTCACTTAATTCACAAGAGAGGGTTTTGCAGTAGAAATGTGTGGTTTATTTGAGAACTGACTCTCAAGTTCTGAGTGCTTTAACTTGACATGTGTAGTTGATGACTGTTGCCCTTATACATACACACACACTCACTTTGTGTGATCTACACTGTGGTGTCAATGTACTGCGGATATTTGGCAGAGTATCTATCATTGAGGCTTTTTCGTCATACTAATGTAACATGACCTAAAAGTTGCATTTGTGAAACCAACCTCTGAAACCTTTTGGGGCCTTTTTTTGAAAATTAAAAAGATAAAACGTGGTGAGAAAAAATTCTTGCTGATACAGTTTTAAGGCTAAGTGGAATTCATTTGCAGAAAGAAGGATATATGAGCTGGATTGTTTAAATATATTGAGAAATCAGTGTATAAACTGAGAGAAATATGTATATACTTTACCATCAAGCCCTTTAACCTGTCTGCGTCCTGAAATTAGATCATGTGACATGTTTATATTGTTTGTGAGTTCAGTTACATGCAGGTTAACATCCAAATAAATGGAAGAATTACAAAAATAACCAATTACAGTCTTTTCACGTACTGTAAGTGTGTTGTATTTATAAACTAATGCTTGCAATTTTTATCTCTTTTTCTTTACAGATAACATTAAAAAAAAACTTATATTAATATAAGTGTGTACAGATGTCAACTATATCAACTGGATTGAAGTCTTACAAGTGTAAAATCCACTGGAAAGGAACACTGTGACCCGCTGATATACCTCAGCACTGATTTCTCCAGAATTTATAGATACCTACCGAGAATATTGACATATTGTTGCTGCCGCGGACCCCATCCAGTGGGACAGTAGTGGTGTTCACCAGAGATCAACCACATAACAGGATTCTGCATGCATATTTGTACAAAAAAAGAGGTGAATAGAGATTTGCAAACAACCTACAGCATCCGAAATTGAGTCATCATTGTTATCAGCCTGATTTTTATAAGTAAGCTGTCAACTGCCCAGAGTTGGCTGTTGTTGTTGTAACAATTTGTTTATTTTTTTTTATTATATATACATTTGCTAACTGGTATCTTCAAAAGCGTTTTGTTTTGAACTCCTTTGTGTGTTTTGGAAGCAGAGAAACAACTAAAAATAAGACAAAATTTCTCTGTTTGTGAAGAAAGAAAAATGAAAACTAGTATGTTTTTATAATATAAAACAAAGAGGAATTTTTTTTTGTCTAGCCATAAAGCATAAAGGCAGGCTTAAAACTATAGACACTATTGATGATTGTTATGACAGTCATTTTGTGGCTGAGGCATTACTCTCCCCTGGTGAAGTGTTTATAGTGCAGGATTGTGTGTGTGTGTGTGTGTACATAAATACATGCATATATATATATAAAACAAATCATCTAAAGTGGATACATACCTGCTCATGTACTTAAAGTGAAAGAGACACCTATGAAAAAGAAGTATATAGTTATATAAATATATAATATACAGTATAGGTATGCAGACTGACAGGCATTGAAGGATAGGGATACATAAAATAATACATATAATATTTCAGTGCGTGGTTAGTTTAAAAATTATATACGTGTATTCAAAGAATTTCAAGCTGTTATTTGTGATCCTTTAACTGACACTCAAAAATCATTTGTTGAAAAGCTGTGATTCAGGAGAGGAATACACTCATATAGACTACCATTGAGAGAGACGGAGAGGCTGACTGACATCCTAATTAGAGTGAATTTATTGCCAGACAAGGCTGGAGGTAGATACATTGGTAGATCAAAGGAGAACATATTCATTGCATATACTGGTTAATTAATTAGCCTCATTGCCACGAAAAAAAAATTAATTCAGGTATCCCGAGAGAACTGGTAGCAAAGGATACATATATAATTATATACTGGATGTTTTCATTGAGTGAAAATAGAGGATATTGTAAAACACATTGTCGGAAATGTCGACAGATATTTTCTGCTTAATTCAGTGATTGCTTGCAAGGATTAAACAAGGATCTAGAGACAATCAGTGTAATTTATGGAAAGATTATAGTCTTACTTGTCACAAAGAAAATATTCATCAACCAGGACATAGCTAAAAGAGATATTGGGATTTCAGTGACATACAGAGTGCCATTTTCTCAGTCAAACTATTGGATTTTCTTGAAGCATTTCTGTCTTGGTTTACACATAGAAGACAAGAGAATTGGACATTGGAGTATTATTGTTTTTGTCAAACAGAAGAAGAAAATAATACATTGGAGGAGATACAACAGCTGGCTCATCCGTTGGATTGGACTGTACTCAGTTGACCTTTCTCTTTGCGTGGAGGGGGGTATCATTAATCTGAGAAAGGCTAAATGCAAAGTGTTGTCTGGAGTGAGATAATTAGTTAATGGAACTGTCATTGACTGTTCTTTGAATATTTGAACAGAAACTAAAACCAGGGGACAAAATTGAAAAAAAGCCAATACAAACCCCTTGGCTAGGTAATCTGATTATGTGCTGAAAAATATTACCCTTTTCTCTCCAATTGCTATTTACATAAGACACCACTTTTAACAGTTGGCTCCTGTTTGCAGTCATTTGTATTTTATATATACCGATATATTTAATGCTAGCAGAATTCATTGATAAATTAACTGTTTTTAGGACTTACTAATTCTTCACCGAGTGTCTTGGACAGAGTTCGTCCATTGCAACCCCAGTGAGCAAGATTAAACATTTTGTTTGATAAAATAATCCAAATTTTATTTTGTGTGCACCTGTGCGTCTATGTTTTATAACAGAACCAGGACAGTTTAGGTGCGTTTTTTCGACATTTCTCAAACCACAGTCTCTTCAGAAGAAGGGGCAGAGGACCAAGTTCAAGAAGAAGAAGCATACAGTAAAATTAGTTGTTTTTGTTTGTATATATATATATATATCTTTATTCCTAGCACAAGGACAATTAAGGCTGTATATCATCTTAATTCTGCTCTACTTAAAACCCCAAAAAAGTATCCTCAGTACAGGAGTGAATCAAGCATCAAAGACCATGGCGTATCCTCGCATTTGTGATGTCACCAGCACACTGTGTAAAGTCTTGCTCACCCTCTGTGTTGTTTCCACCCAGTTGTTACAAAGCAAGGCATCGCAGGCCCTAGTACAGGGAGATGAGGAGATTGACAGGTACCATGCACAGCCAGATCGGCAAGGAGGGTATCAGCGGGGTGACAGTGGGTCAAAATGGGACCGCAGAGAAGAGTGGAAGGTCAAAGATTACCAGAGAATTGGCAGACGTGGCAGGTAAATGGCTTAATATTTTGTATTCATATGTGTAGGAGTTGATGTCTAAAGACCTGTACACAATTATTGACACCACCAACACATATAATCTAACATTATAGTTGGAACTGAGGTGTGATATGTAAAAACTCCTACTTTGACCTTGTGTGTACAAACCAAACACAATAGTGCATAAGTCCGTATGAAATAAGTTTTACTTTGAAGAATTCTGTGAATATTTATTGGATCGGTAGGAATCGTACACATATAGCACACATCTCCAGTTTAAATTAGCAGAACTTCTTTGTTTCTGGTCCGGAGGTGTTCAGTGTCCTAGTGGCTTAGTATGTTTGGTATCTAATCACAGGCTGTCACCTCTGTGTGGGTTCAGCTCTCACAAGTGGCAATACTAGGGACCTGTTGTTTGACTTTATTTCTGATTCGATTTTGATAATTTTGCACCATTTTTTTGAGCATATCCTATAAAGGCATACTGTAAACTTTTGATATTAAATATGTACTTAGCACATGCAGTTCCTGCAAATATTACAGCAAATGTAAGTAAGAGAGAGCTAGAGATTTACAACATATTCATTGTTTCAATCAACGTGGGCCCTTGGGGGCCTGTCAAAGGTATGGTGGTTTTAAATCATAGTATAGGGTTGTTATCCATAGTCATGTTGGCAGTTGCATGACCTTTCAGGTAGTGTGTGTACATTAATTATGAATATGTCAAGAATATGCTTGCCTGCAAAATTTTTTTCACATTTAGTATCCACCAAAAATACCCATTTCTTGTAAATGTAGCTGTAAATGTAACAAATCCATCAGTTAATGACAAAAACACCTAGATATTTTATTTGTAGGAAAGCAAGGTTACTGTGAAATGTGTTGAAAGTTTGATCCTTTAAAATTGTTAATGGCCTAGCCGCAGGGCTTTTGGGTGCCACCAGCTAGTTTAGATAAATGTAGAGTAAGAAATCTAAAATTTGCCAGGAATCTAAAATTCGCTACCTCTAAAACCTTAGTTAATTTTATGAAGAAAATGATGTTTTTGTCTAAAAATTGGTAGTTTTCAGTTCATAAAGCCTTAATTAACTATACAGTCAACAAATCTCACCACAATTCATTTACTAGTATTTTATTAGTATTTTCACATGTGGCGAATTTTAGATTTCTTACTCTTAATATAATCAGTATAAGGGTTTTTTACTAGAGCGGATGTAACATCATCTTGTATGATTTTATGTTACCAGTGGTTACGGGAGTGGGATGATGGCAGATGATGATGACGAGGACCACTGGCAGTACAGCGGAAGTGGAAGCGGTTACAGAGACCTCGGCAGCCAGCCTCCGTACAAACAAGGTGAGGCATCACACAGTTACTGTATAGTAAGCCTGCAACAGTTACCCATAGCCACCGGAATATAACGTTACCCAAGCAATAGCCAGCAACAGTATTGTTGGACCAGTTTACTGTCTTCATATTTATTATAACCTCAACGGGAGTTCAGAGCTATGGTGAATTTTGGATTTCTTACTCTAACAGCCTCCATACAAACATAGTGTGTCATTACATTGTATCTGTATAGTAAGCTTGCAAAAATTTTAACGTAGTAACCGAATATAACGTTACCAAGCACTAGCCAGTAACAATTCTGTTGGACCAGTATGTAACCTCAAAGGGAGTTCAGAGCTATGTGGTGAATTTTAGATGTCCTTCTCTCACAGGGTCATAATAATACTGGGTCAAGTATTCATCTCTTTGTTCTATCATCCTTTTTTTCACAGGTATTCATGGTAGAGGAACCCAGCCAGAAGATGAAGATGATATGTTTATCGATAACGCCTACCAAACCCCAAAGAGTGACTTGATCAATTCAGGAAGTGCCCGCCAGTCCATCTCCATAGCAACTGTTATCGTGGTTACAATAGCCGCCACTTTGCTCTGGTTAAATGGCTAATAATATGTGTATATATTGTCTGTGTTTTTCTGTCACTGTGAATATTAGGCTATTTTCTCAACATGTGATTCTGTGGTCTGTTTTTTTTATTAAACTATAGTATATTATAAATAGTATTTTTTTTTTTTCATGTGAATCGTTTCTCTGTAAAGCAAAGCTGTAATGTATATTTTTGTACAGATCTATATGCGTATATAATTGAATGTGTGTATATAAGGACTCTGTATAGAGATATATGACTCTTTGAATACAGGTATGTTAGTAGTTTATGTTTAAATACACACAGTGTGCTTTGTTACCAGGACTTTGGGTAACCCAGTTGAATAGTGCTTACGAGATTTGGACTGAGATCAAAAGTGACAAGTCGTTCATGGTGTAAAGTTAGGAATGGGAGGTATTCCTTCACTACAGTACCTGATAATTACTTTCCTGTTTGTTGAGTACTTGTTTCAGTAATAAAACATTAAAATCCATGAGTACTTAGATGGTGTATACCAGTCCTCTGCCTAGACGCAGCACTTGTGCTGTTCTTTTTGAGTGCAATAAATGAAAAAAAAAATCCTTTAAAAAAAAGTATGTGTCCATAATCTGTTGCAGATCATTCCCAATCTTTAATCTGTTCTATGTTCGACCAAGACCCATCCTCTGTGGAAATTTGATGTAAATTTATGCAGTAGTTTTTTTTTGATATTCTTGCTATTGTGCAAGCAAACAGAATCCAACTCACAAATAACGTCTATTGCAGATGTAACTTAGGAAAATGGCTCATTTTGCATCATTGTTGGCATGTGAATATACCGACACCAATATTTCAGTTAAATCAGGAAAGGGTTCTCAAGTCGCTGTGTTGTGCTGTAGAATAGTACTCGCTGCAAGGTTTAACTATACCACCTCTGAGGCCGGGGTTTGGTTCCCGCACAGCCTCAAGTGGGAAAGCAGGTAGTTGCTTGCCGTTGGTCAGCAGTTTACAGTACAGAACCCTGACGAACTGTATGTACTGGTTTCCTTCCCCCTTCCAACTATCCATCGTGATATGACCTGTACAGTGTTGAAAGCGACGTAAAACCCCAAATAAATAAATAACCAAGGTTTAACTGGTACTCGAGTACTTCTGCACAACCCCAGTGAAAAGAGAAACATGGCGAAATGTGTTTTTCTATTTGTGAACAATTTGAAAAATCTTTAATCTCGAATTGCTGAACATGACTTACAGCCATTTAAAATGGGTGGCGATTGATATAAGAAAATATGACCTTTAAAAGTTAAGGTATAGATAGGTCCAGTTTGGACCCGGTTGACGTGAATCTCAAGTAGCCAGAGGCATACAGTAGAACCCCCATTATCCAACCTTGTTAGGAGTGAGAGATTTCCTTTCGATTATAGAAGGTTCATAAAATATGAAAATAGAATACAAATTTTGGAGAGCAAAATGGAAAGTCAGCACTTGAAAATTCACATAATAGAAGGGTTTTCGTGTACCTTTATCTAACTTAAATTTCTAGATGAAAAGATAATAGTTAAATTAGGAACTCCCTCATACTCCCAGTTATAAGAAAAATGTTCTGCTCAGAGTCTTTGCTTTAAAATTCCTGGCGTGCTTAATGGTGGCTGGTTTGCCAAGCTCTTTATAACAATTTCCAATGTAGAGTTTTCCCATTTAGTTGTACAGGGTGTTGTATTTAAGATAACCACTGAGCTGAATAAATGAAGATGTACATATTTATATTGTAAACTTTGTAAGAGGCTGTCAAACAGTCAGGTGTATGTTATTGTTTGTGATGTTCATTATTATATTATTGCTTTTGAGTAAAACTGTGTGTATATACTTATGTTGTGAGTTGTACAGTTTTTTTGTGGGGGTACAGTTAGGTACGCTGCACAATTGTAACTTTAGTGTACAAGGTGAAACACATGAAGAGGTCCCAACATCAAAAAAGTGTGTGTATTGTTTCTATAAATGAAGGTTTGCAGTAACTGGAACCAAATCCTGTGCATATTGGAATTTGTCCACAGTGTCTGTACAACTGTTCCTAATATTAATTAAGATGAAATGGGTAATTATTGTTTGATTTTGTGTAGTAATTCATCCATCTATTTGTCATAATAACTTCAAAAAAAATTTCTCTTGTATTGTTAACGGGGAGATGGAACAGTAGTAATAATAATAACAGATAGTTTGCAGAGTGCCCTTTACCACTACTTCTAGAAAAGTGTTGTGTACACAGGAATATTTTAAACAATTTTTTAAAAAGCAACAGTTTGAAGAATTCTAATGTCCTCTTTCAGCATAAAAGGATCTGCTACCAAATGTGTTTCTGGGTTTCCCTTTTTCAAGCTGAAGACCTAAAGGTATTTTGTCTAATGCCCCGTTCACACGACAGGTGGTTGTCCCATGGTTAGAAGTTTTTCTTGGCGGTGGAACTGCCTCCCAGACACCCCATTTTGTCCAAGTTGTTCACACTATAGGCGTACAGCAACTGATTGGACACGGTTGTTTAACTGTCAATACACAGTGGGATGACAGTACGACAAAAGTTGGTCACCGAGAAGCGACCTCCATTAGCCTTAACTCACCTTTGGCAACACGTGGCGAAATGACCAATACCTTAACTCTCCTGGTGTTACCGTGTTACACCGAAAGAGGACCGAATCATAACCTTATGTACACCTTGGACCACACCTTCGGTTACCATAATAAGAAATTCATAATCTTTTAAAACTTCAGCAGACAGTTCGCCACTAACTCGCAAGGTCGTCTACAGACGGTGATCCAAGGATGGAAAGCTTACCGCAGCTGATACTGCCTGTTGTGTGAAAGGGGTATAAGTGATCTCGCTAAACCCACCCCCACCCCAACTCAAGAACTACAGTTTTAACAGTGAAATATTGTTCACAATTGTGTATGTCGATTTATCCTGCTATATTTTCTGTAACTTAGCTATACACAATAAAAATAAGGATGATTGTCATGTTAAAGTAAGAGATTCTGAATTTGAATAGAGGTCATGGTAATGCATTTTCAGCATCATAAAGTCACATTTTATTGCGTTAATACATCCTATCCAATGGACAATAGCTTATCCGGTCGGCGCGGACCGGCCCGCCAAACGTCAGAAAAAGACGTCCTGTGTCTCCACCGGCTAGGCCGGCCCAGTACTGTGCACTCGCCAGATGGCGTGTCGTACTTCCTTCCTGTCTAGACAGCGTGACGTCATAGCATCTTTTTCGTTTGGCGCATGACTAGTGCACAGGAATTTTTTCAGCCAGATATATTTTAAAGTTTTCATCAGACATTTTGTTCTGGAAGCTTTCTTATTGTGTCCAACGGATAGTATTTATATCATGTCTTCTCCAGGACAACGCAGGGGGAGTTGTGGTCACGCCATGGCTAATTTTGACACTCATCAGTATTGCGCACGCTGCAGAGAGAAGGGTAAGGGCTCTGACCCCTGTATTAAAGAACCACAATCAGATAACTGCTCCATTTGTAATGCCTTTTCTGAAGAGCAGCGTCAGCAGTTAGCTACACCTTCTTATAGATTGAAGAAGGAGAAACGGGAGGCTAAGAAGCTTGTTACAGCTCCACCTCAAGAATCAGAAGAGTTGGTGGACCCCGCTAGTGTAGCTGTTATAGGGGCTGTGGATAAAGGTTCTCTGAAATCTCCCTCTCCCGCCCCTCCACCAGAGAAAAAGACCAAGAAGGACTTAAAAAAGGATATTAGGAAGGACAAATCCCCCCCTGCTAAAGCTTCCAAATCTACCAGTCAGACCACTGCAGACTCTAAAATTGCAGACTTGGACCTTAAGTGGTCGGAACGTTTCAACCGCTTAGAAGCGTTGATTTTATCAAAGAACTTTGAACCTACCTTTTCTGCCAACGTTAAGGTTACACCAACCCATTCACCTCCGTCATCGATTGAGAATGTGTCTGAGCCGTTTATCCGGCCTTCAACTTCATCCACGCTTCCTGGAAATGGCTCCTCTGCTGAAAAGCATCAGCCTACCAGTAAAGCAGTGACCGACAAGCCGACTTCTTCTTCTAAGTTTCCTGGTACGGGCTTCTCTGCTACCCAGCATCAGCCGGCCAGTCAAACTAAATCCAGCCGACCTACATCAACCTCCAAGTTTCCTGGACAAGGCTCCTCTGCTAGTATGCATCAGCCTGCCAGTAAAACTGCTAGTAGCCGACCTACTCCACTGGACTCGGTTCAGAACCGGCCTGCTGTTACTGACCGACCTCTCCCCACAGGACCGGCCGACACCGGCTCTCCTACTCTGCATAGATCTAGAAGGGATAGTGTATCCAGCCTTTCTTCAGAGGCCAACAGTGTCCAGTCAGACCGACCTCCTTTGGATCTATACACGGAGGAAGGGGAACTCTCTGAGGACCCGGATCAAACAGTCATGGACCAGGACCAACCTATTTCGGAAGAACAAAATTATAGAGAGACAATGCAAGGCATCCGCTCTTATATGGGATGGTCCCATATTCCAGAGGTCGACAACTTAACAGCCACTTCAGATGACAACCCCTTTGCAGGGCCTAAGACAGTGACACCGGGCAAAGTTTCAATTAAAATGCCCACAGAGGAGTGGCTCTGTAAGAAGCTAGGGAAGCTAAATTTGACACTAACTGAAGGGTATCCCTCCCGTGGCTCAGAAGCCGGTGGTTTGGCAAAAGATGTGTTTCTCAGACCTCCCCGTTCTCAGTCAAAATGGTACGGCCTGCACACCGACTCTCAACCGGATCCGACTAAAGTGACCAGTTGGAGTACTGACGCCTCCAAACTAAACAGCAGTTACAGCCGGATTGCCCGTTACACCGGACTTTATTCCACTCCACCTGCTTCACGCAGGATATCTCAGGAAACGCTGCGCCGGTGGGAAAGGTCGGCTAGGGAAGCCTCCATTGTGTGTAACCAGGCTGCGAGTTTTAATCGGTGTTTGTTTAGAGTACAACAAAGCATGAAAGATCACATCAAGACACTGTCTTCTGAAAATAAGGGTAAAGGATCTTCAAAGAGTTCGGTGGCCATTGATGAGTTAAACTACCTCCTGGACTTCAACTCCAGTATTACACAAGCAACCGCGAAGTCCATGGAGCACTTGTCGGATTTTGTGTTCATAACCATGGGGAATCTCACCCTGGTCCGTAGGGACGCGTATCTTAGCCACCTCAGGACGGGTATCAAGCAGGACACCCTCACAGCTTTGAGAACCGCCCCTCTTCACATACCGACACTCTTCCCGGATGCCACTATTAAGCGTGCAGAGGAAGACATTGCTCAGTTTGAGTCAAAAGGACACACCGGACAGCAGCATAGCAAGGGTCGTTACCACCCTTATGAGCGTCCGGACAAGAGACACAGTGGAAAAGACACCAAATCGGAGAAACCGGCTTGGAAAACAATTGGGAAGAAACAGTTTAGAAAAGGGAAAGGACGTGCTTCCACCTACTCTTCCCGACCTGCCGAGGGCCAGCAGTCGTACAAATGACAATCACTGTATGACACCCTTGCAGGGACGACTGCTGGCCGGGAGCCTTCCTCAGACTTTAGTAAATCCTGTTTTGTCAAATGTAAAATCTCATGTTGTTCCAAATGCTCATACTGTGCCCGGGCATTCGCAAAAGAAAGATCTAAGTCCCGGGCCAGTAGATTGTATTTACAGAAAGTACATATTAAAGTCTGTGAAAAGTGTTTCTTGTGTCATTCCATTGTCTTGTGTCCAACCTGCAACAAGTGTAAAACATGCTGCCTCCAATCCACCTGTAGGGGCTCGACTACAGAACTTTTGGCAAACTTGGCTGGATCTAGGGGCCGGTCCGAAAATAGTTCAAATCCTGAGGGAAGGTTATACCCTCCCTTTCCGGACCCGACCCAATCTTACAAGGTCTCCGACTGTCATAAGCCGTTATGTCAATCCTCACAGGAACAGCTACCTGTTGGAGGCATTACATCAGCTTATGAACAAAGATGCAATAGAACTGGTCCACAATCAAACATCTCTGGGGTTTTTCAACCGACTCTTTCTAGTCCCCAAACCCAACAACAAATGGAGACCAATACTGGATTTAAGCAAACTAAACCTCTTCCTCAAGGTGGAGAAATTCAAAATGGAGACACCAGAAACCATCAGGACATCCCTCCAACAAGGGGAGTGGGTCACCTCAGTAGACTTCAAGGATGCCTACTTCCACATACCGATACAGGAACAATCCAGGAAATACCTAAGATTTCATGTCCAGGGCCGGACTTATCAGTTCAAGGCACTGCCCTTTGGTCTGTCCACAGCGCCCATGGAGTTCACTGTACTAGCCAAAGAGGTAAAACTGATGGCCATACGCAAGGGTATAAGAATCCACCAGTACCTAGACGACTGGTTGGTGAGGGCCAGATCCCTAGAAACTTGTCTCCAGCACACCCAAATTCTCATCAAAATGTGCCAGGACCTAGGCTGGCTGGTGAATTTGGAAAAATCAGAACTGGAACCCAAACAGGTCTTCAATTTTGTAGGTTACCAGTTCGACCTCAGGTTCGGCCGGGTCAGACCAACTCCGGACCGGTGGCTAAACCTTCAGGACAAAGTACAGACACTTCTGTCTCTACCGGCCTGTCCGGTCCGGCAGTTTATGTCCCTGATAGGCCTTTTAACAGCCACAGAAAAACAGGTTCACCTCGGTCGACTACACATGAGACCTATACAGTGGCACCTCAAAAACAATTGGCGGGTACCAGAATCTCTAGAAAAGATTATCCCTCTACCAAGATCCCTACACCCTCACCTACAATGGTGGCTAGAGGAAGACAATGTGCTTCAAGGCCAACCATTACACCCAGTAAAACATGCTCTGCAAATATTTACAGACGCATCAAAAGAAGGATGGGGCGCTCACTTAAACGAGCTCATTGCAAGAGGGTCCTGGTCGGTGCCGGAAAGCAAACTGCACATAAATTATCTGGAACTCAAAGCAGTGTTTCTAGCCCTCAAAGAGTTCCAAGACCTCTGTGTAGACAAAATCGTTCTAGTGGCAACCGACAATACTACAGTGGTAGCTTACATAAACAAGGAAGGGGGCATGAGGTCGGGCCCACTGTGTGCCCTACTGTGGAGAATCTTGACCTGGTGTTCCCAGCGACAAGTGACCCTAAAAGCCCGGCACATCCCAGGCCATCTCAATGTGATAGCCGACAAGCTATCCAGGCTGGGTCAGACCATCCAAACAGAGTGGTCCCTCCTTCCGGAAGTCTTTCAACAGATATGCAACCAATGGCATCAGCCTCAAATAGATCTCTTTGCCACGAGGTTCAACCACAAGTTACCTTAGTTTGTCTCTCCAGTACCGGACCCCCTGGCTGTAGCAGTGGATGCACTTACTCTGTCATGGGACGAGCTGGATGCATACGCCTTCCCACCGACCGCCATATTGGGCAAAGTGGTGGAGAAGCTACTGGACTCACCGTGCAAGAGACTCATTCTGATTGCCCCTGGGTGGCCCAACATGCCTTGGTTTTCGGACCTAGTGGCCATGTCCAGTCAGGTCCCTCTAAGCCTACCCAACCTGCCCAGTCTTCTTACACAGCCCTTCAATCAGATCCCTCACAGAAATCTGACAAATCTAAATCTCCATGCCTGGCTCCTAGAGCCTCTAAAATCAAAGAACAGGGCTTCTCTGAGGCAGTGGCAGCAAGAATTGAGGCTCCTCAAAGAAGATCTACCAGATCAGTCTATGAGGCAAAGTGGACCATTTTTACAAAGTGGTGCGACGCTAATCAGGTGGACTTCAGGTCACCACCTGTAAAGTCGGTGGCTGACTTCCTAATGCACCTTTTTGAGGACAAGAAGTTACAGCCCAGCACCATTGATGGATACAGGTCTGCCATTGCTGATAAACTGGGTAACACGACAGTCAGTATCAGCAAAGATGATAATCTCACTCGTCTCTTGGAAAGTTTCCACAGAGATAGACCCAAAGGGCGGAGGGGTATTCCCTCCTGGAACCTGTCCCTGGTGCTACACCAGCTGACAAAGGCCCCTTTTGAACCTCTCAGGGAAGCATCTCTGAAGCACCTGACCTTCAAAACTGTCTTCCTTTTAGCCCTAGGCTCTGGAAAAAGGAGGAGTGAGATCCATGCATGGCAGCACAAGAACATCAGACATCAGTCCGATTGGTCTAAGGTGTCTTTGTTTCCATCTCCCAGCTTTCTTTCCAAGAACCAGCTGGCCAAAGAGGGTCCGGAGAGTGTAGCCCCAGTGGTCATACCAGCCCTGGCTCCTACTCTAGATAAATCCCTCAAGTCTGACAGATCCCTTTGTCCAGTCAGAGCCTTGCGCTACTATTTGGACAGGACTTCAGACATAAGACAACACAAGGAGCTAGTCTTTGTCTCCTTCAAGAAAGGCTTCGATAAAGACATCTCCCCTGCCACTATCTCCTCATGGATCAAACAAACTGTGATCCTATGCTATGAGCTCTCTGATCATCAAGCCCATACCCTACATCAAGTTAAAGCTCATGATGTTAGGGCTTTCGCTGCTTCTAAGGCCTTCCAGTCGGGAGTCTCCTTGGAGCAGATCCTTTCAGCCTGCCACTGGAAGTCTCATAATACCTTCACTCAATTCTATCTGAAGGATGTGGCTTGGGCTGACTCAGAGCTCTACCATCTTGGTCCTGTTGTGGCTGCTCAGCAGATCCATCAACAGACCGGCACCTAGAGGAGATCTGTGCCTATGTATATAGTTGTACATATTTGTATATATTGCACGTATAGTTAAGAAGCATCAAAAAAAAAAAAAAAAAAAAAAAATCTCATGTACTTCCTCCGGGAGACTTGTTTTATGGGACTGAACTCATCCCTCTCTTCCCCTACCTCAGAGCAGGTCTGTCAAAAAGGGGGGGGGGGGGTTAACCGGATGATGATATTCGACCATGGCCTTAGGGGTTTTGACTTCTAGGTCTTCCCAGGCTTAAAGGCAGAGTTTTCATTATCTCTAGCATGAGTTCACACAAGTCCCTAGTAGCTTACCCGCCGACCAAGCGGTAGTTATTCAGCTATTGTCCATTGGATAGGATGTATTAACGCAATAAAATTGCAAATTTAATAAGTAAATTAAATTTTTATAAGTTAATACCCTATCCAATGGACACACAAGACCCTCCCACCGACCCCGCTTTCAGTCTACTAGGGGTCTAATAGGTTTAGACAACGAAAAAGATGCTATGACGTCACGCTGTCTAGACAGGAAGGAAGTACGACACGCCATCTGGCGAGTGCACAGTACTGGGCCGGCCTAGCCGGTGGAGACACAGGACGTCTTTTTCTGACGTTTGGCGGGCCGGTCCGCGCCGACCGGATAAGCTATTGTCCATTGGATAGGGTATTAACTTATAAAAATTTAATTTACTTATTAAATTTGCAATTTTATTATAATAAAAATAGAGTTATGTTCACAATTCTTTGATAGGTCATTGTGTTTGAATAAAATTTGAACACAGGATGCTACTCATAATACTTGAAATCCAGCACAGTTGTTACAGTTGTTGATGGTGTGATATTATTAGAGTAAGAAATCTAAAATTCACCAGGAATCTAAAATTTGCCACCTCTAAAACCTCAGTTAAATTTACAAAGAAAATGATATTTTGTCTTAAAATTGGTATTTTTCAGTTCAAAAAGCCTTAATTTACTATACATTCAACAAATCTCACCTCGATTTATTTTATTAGTATTTCAACATGTGGTGAATTTCAGATATGTGGCGAATTTTAGATTTCTTACTCTAATGCAATTTTACTGAACTCTTGTTTTTTTATAATGTGCATTTCAACCATAGTTTACAATAAAATTAAAGTTATCATAAAATATATTTTTGCCTTTATCTCATTATTTTATTCATCACTTATTTCTTTTATGCAAGTGTAAATTGAAAAAAAAAAATGACAACCATAATACTGGTATGCGTTTCAAACATCACAGCTAAACGAGTGTTAATTTGAATCAAGTGGTATTTGGAAACGGAAATTTTAGATTTTTCTAAAACAGTAATTTTCATGTTAACTATTTTAAAAATTTGGATTATATTCGAAACCCTTTCAATAGAACGTCTGTAAGGTGGATTTTTCTTTTAACCGAGTGTCCATAACCAGTAATACCTAGGCCACACAGTTCCATGCTAGCCTTATAGGCTACAAATGAGCCGACAATATTTAACTTGTCTGGGCACGTTTCTGGCTCTCCGTATTTTGTGTTTTGGTTGTATCTGGGTAGGACAGTACCATATGACTAGATCTTGAATTTGAATTTTGTCAGAGTATGGGAAAATTTGCCAGTGAGGACATCCCTCCCCCTCCCCTCCCCCCTTCAATTTCCTTGACTTGTAGGAAGCTCTTCATACATTATTATTTTGTGACTACATTAAGCTACAAGTCTCCCAATGATGCAAACTTGGCAGAAATTTTGATCATTGTTTCTTTTTAAGGTCTGCCCACCCCCAGTGGCAATTTTCACACTTGTTACTTATCACATCATTACAGGCACGCAGCCTTTTCTTTTGGAATTTTACCCACTTATCTGGAATGCCTGATTTAAGTGGCAATATTTGTTTCTGGGGCTGTATTCACAAAGCAGATTACGAAACGATAAGCAACAAATTAGCTCAAGTTATTGCAAAAAATGGATTAGGATTAAGGTTGGTATTCAGAGAGAACTTAAGCTAATTTTTGCATTAAATATAGTTGAATTGGCTGCACTTATTATGTATATAAGAACATGACTAATGGGCACACACATAGAAGGCGTTTTATAATCTCTCCAACTGGACCTTTAGCCATTGGGATATAAGAAGGCTTTGTGCGGATCACCTTGATTCTTGTAACTATCTTTCATGTATTCCAAATGGATGTCTGGTTCATATAAATGCCCAGTCTACTACATGTTGAAATAATGACACCCCCCCACCCCCACCCCCACCCCCCCCCCCCACCATGCCATAGTGTAGATTAAAAAAATAAGATCTGTATATGTACAACAGATTTGCTCTCCCTAAAATCACATACTCAAATATTTTTTTAAAATCTCATTCATGTGAGTAGGTTCAAATTTCCCCATGTTTCTACCAGACACTGCATTGAGGGAGGATAGATATATTATTATTCATACACAAGTATTTGCTCTCATACAAAAAAAAAAACGAATATGATTTCTTGTTTTTTTGTCTCATTACAGAAAGCATGCGTTTGATTAGGTTTTACTGTATGGGAGGGTATCACCCTCCTAAAGACCAGTACACACATGCCCGATCTGATATGATCCAATACAATATGCTTAAGTAAAACTTTTCATCACGTCCTAATAAAATGGAAAAAATATCAAAAACGAACCAGAAATCAGGAAGCTGTGGTCATTTTAACTGGAGAACTGTGATATATTCTTGATGGACACTACAAACTAGAGAAGTGTTGGACAATTCTTCAAAATAAAATAATTTTATATCATTTTGTTTGGAATAGACAACACATGTTCTCACACATCCAACTTGATCAACTCGGATCATCTGTTCTCATATCACGATGTGTCTGGGCTTTGTGTCAGATTAGTTTTAGGGCAGATTTGTTTCATGTTATATGACGGCACTGAGTCTAAGTAAAGACATGACGGAAACATTTTTCTGTTTTCTGTTACAGTTTCAATGCGAAAGAGAAACGTATGCACTTACTCGGTCTAGTTTTTTTGCTATATTGGAAGTTTGTAACCCTCATGATACAAATTTTAATGTGTATGATTTATTGTGCATTGTTTTGTATGTTGTTAAACCTGTGTAATCAGTTACAAAACAAACAAATATTATCCATAAATTATGCTGTCTTTACATTTAAGCTGGTCATATAATATGACTGTGTATTTGTACAGAAACATTGTCATGTTGTTTTTATTGTCCACCAAACAACACATTTGACCTAGATACCAGGACATACAGTGGTTTGTACATCTGTGAGAAGGCCTCAGTGGGCAAGTAGTTCCCACATTTGGTTGTATTATTGTCAGGGTGTATCCAGTCATGGAAAACTTGGAAAAGTCATGGAATTCCATTTTTTTCCAGGCCTGGAAAAGTCATGAAAATTGTTCCTTTCATCCAGCATTTCAATACAAGGGTACGTTTATGTAATCAGACCTGTACTGTGACTGGAACCTTGTGCGTGGTTCTCAAAGGCAAATCCGGCCTGTCGCATCTTCCCTCATGGCCTCGATACATGTATGTTTCACGTCATGAAGCATGTAAAAGGTCCTTGATTTTAAAGCTTGCGTCATGGAGAAGTCAAGGAAAAGTCATGCAAAAAATATTGAAATTTAGTGGATACACCCTGTATTGTGTGGCCTCTCAAATCTCTGGACATGGGTTCAAATGCAGCTCATGATAACATGAGATTAATGGTCTGTACTAATATCAACCAACTACTACCAGGGAATCAAGATTTTTTTTAAAATTTGGAAGCTTATCTTAGGCTTTGTTAAAATATTTGTATTATGGAAAATAGTAAAAAAAAATCAAATTGGCATATATTTTTATTTATTGTTTACTGCTAAAGAGAAAAAAGTTAGCCATGAAGATGTTTTTTTTTTTTTTTTTTTTTTTTTTTTTTTTTTTTGAGTGATAAATTTTGAAAATATACTTTGCAAGGGTTTAAATCGTTGACCTCTTTTTTGATAACAAAATGAGTGCACAATTACCCACTGAATTGAACATTAAAATATTAAAGAAATGCTTACATTTTTAGCTTCATATTTTTCAGCCATTTCTATGTGTATTTTAACCCAAATGAACAGAAGCTGTACAAGTAGTTTACTAGTGACAAATATAACTTATTTATAGGTGACATCAGAGATAGCTTCTGTGTATCTTATTTACTCCATGTTTTCTGTTGGGAAACAAAACTTAAATGTCCATTGCTGACACTGGGAGCAAGTTCATTTCAAAAATATTCCAAGGGTATTAAATGACAAGAACTCAGAAATTTGCCTGTTGGATTACTCAGAAGAACTCAGAAATTTGCCTGTCGCACTCTGTTGATTCCCACTGATGAAGTTCACTCAGTACCATATTTTGACTTCTTCTTGGCATCATAACTAGGCACATGCTGTATCTTGCCAACAAGTACAGAATTCTGGTTGCCATTGGCAGCACTCCTCCATTTCTGTAAATGGATCATACCAAATAAAGGGGTGGGGGTGGCAGTTGGTATGATGACACACATATATGAAATTTTTTCTCAGGAATGTCCTTATGAATTTTTGTTCCAAAGGTGATTTTCAAATAGAAATTGTAGTACAGTAAAACCTCTGTAATCCAACCCACTTGGGGGAGTAACAGGCCAAATAACAGAATGGCTAAAATTAAAAGGCTTAACTGGAGTTGAGAGAGAGGGTTTGAGGTCAGATAATTAAACATTTGGATGATAGAAGGTCGAATAATAGAGGTTCTACTGGATCACTCTTTTGAAAGCATTCTAAAAGGTCAAGTTGACTTTCTGTGGGCAACGTTCATTTTTCCATATTTTAATCAATTAAAATCTGTGATTACTTAATAAAAGGTGCACCAATAAGGATTTTGTGTCTGAGTTTTGTTCACATAACAGTGGGGAGCAGACTACATCACAATGTAAAAACTAAGCTATTGACACATGTGTTCATAAAAATGTAAAACTAAGCTAATGACGTGTGTGTACATTTTAATGTAATTGTAAGAGAGGAATGCTTGTATATACGTTGATATTGAGTATGGTTTATAGTCGTGTGTGTTACATGCTGTTGTGATAAAAAGATTTACCTGTGGCTGATGTATATTCCTGGTTATTGCATTTATATCTGGTCTAATACTTCTCAATGTAAGGCATGTGAATTCACCATTCTTCCTTAAAATATAGCTAATTGAAAGGAAAGCTACAAACCAAATGTAAGTTCGATTTTTTTTAATTTTCCAAAAATTGAAACATGACAAAACAGACAATTCTCAGAACAAATTTTGTGCAAATCTCTTCATTTATTCAGAAAATATGAAGAGTTTTCTTCAATGGGAATATGGCTGCAATGGGACAGCTTTCACATGTTTTACTCTCATAAGAATGTTTAAAGTTTGTACTTAAAACTTAACTCCATTGATCTGTTTTTACACTGACTATATCCATATCTGTCAGTCACTAATAATCCATTAGATCTGCACGTCTTCAAACATTACAGCCTGAGAACCTGTCTTAATGTATTACCTTTTAACCTAGACTTCAGTGTATGGTCCCTCCTTAGTGCACTATGATTCACTTAGAAAATTTCTCACCGATGAGTGTACAATTCAGTTGTAAAATGCACTCATTCATTGTCGCAGATAAAATGTATTTGTGAGCAAGTCTACCATGGGTGTTGAAAGGGACATAAAAACTCCCAACTCATTAACTTAAAAAAAATAAAAAATATTTCTTTGATAGAAAACATTGTTTTCGGCCCATATTCACTAACATAATCAAAGAAATATTTTTAAGGTTAAGATTTACAAATAACACATTGAATGAAATAGCTGTGACGGAAACAGGTGAGGTTACTATTTGACTTGTTGATCAACATGAAGCTATTATTTGTAGAAAAATTACATGGCGTATATACATGTACTTTTTATAGAAATTTTTTAAATTGTTGTTCTTAGAGACTTTTCTTATTCTTTGACTTTTTTTCAAAGAAAAGTCGGAATCCAAGAATAAGAATGTAAATGAATTTGGGCACTGACATGGTCCCTTTTTGCTGTAAATACTGTAATGTTTTATACCAAATTATTGTATCCCCGGACGAAAGTACGGTCATGCTGCCGCCGCCGAAGAGATTGCCTTTCGGGCGTGACAACTTTAAAAATATTTTAGTTAGGCCTTTCAAATTTGGTATGTGGGTATATATGGGCAATGCCACGAATGCTATTGTTTTGTGACCTTGACCTTCAATTTCAAGGTCACTGGTTGCCTCTTAAAGGGTCAGATTTTGGCCATTTTTTCACATTTTGACCCAGTTCTCATCATCCTATGGCTGGTATATATAATACATATATATGTCCTCTGTAAGCATGCAGAAGTTTGACCTTGAAGTTCTTCATTGAAGGTCATCTACAGACTGCCAAAGTACCTCACCGAGGCCATTTTTGGCCTTTTTGGAGAGATTTTCACACTTAATGAAAAAAATATTATAGCTACCTTTCTCAAACTTACAGAATATATTCATAACCATAAAATCTTGCCTGGGAATATTTTTGGCCTCATTTTGAAAAACAAGATGGCCGCCACGGGCGTTTTTTTTTACTTTTAGCAAGGACTTTTGTTGGCCCTCTAGAGCAAAGGGTATTATAGGTAGAGATCTCAAATTCGCAGGATATGTTCCCCATTACAAAATCTTGACTGGGAATATTTTTGGCCTCATTTTGAAAAACAAGGTGGCCGACACGGGCGTTTCTTTATCAGTCATGAAAAGTGCTTATATCTCCCTTATTATTGGTCCTAGAGGCTTGGTATGTCAAGCCAACCTATAGGAAATCATGGGCTGGAAATCTTTTGATGTGGTCAGATTTGACCTTGGACCCCTCCTTCAAGGTCAAACGAGGAGAACCAAACTTAAAAGTGCTTGTAACTCGCTTATTATTGGTCGTAGAGGTATGGGATGTTAAACCAACCTATAGATCATGGGCTGGGAATCGTTTGGTGTGGTCAGATTTGACCTTGGACCCTGCCTTCAAGGTCAAACGAGGAGAGCCAAACCTAAAAGTGCTTATAACTCACTTATTATTGGTCCTAGAGGTTTGGGATGGTAAACCAACCTATAGGAAATCATGGGCTGTGAATCTTTTGGTGTGATCAGATTTGACCTTGGACCCCTCCTTCAAGGTCAAACGAGGATAGTCAAACCTAAAAGTGCTTATAACTCGCTTATTATTGGTCCTGGAGGTTTGGGATGGTAAACGAACCTATAGGAAATCATGGCTGGGAATCTTTTGGTGTGGTCGGATTTGACCTTGGACCCAACCTTCAAGGTCAAACAAGGATTGCCATAGTTAAAAGTGCTTATAACTTGCTTATTATTGGTCGTAGAGGTTTGGGATGATAAGTGGTTTTCGATGTGAAGACAACTTATAGGAAATCATGTGCCCGAATCTTTTGGTGAGGTCAGATTTGACATAGTACTCTGTATGTCACGCTTCAACCATGTCCCGTCCGGGAATACACTGCGTTGAGACGCAATCTCTAGTTTAGAGTTTGTCCCACAAGTGGCATCATGCTGCGGGACTGTCCCAGTATGACCCTAGCTGTTGAGCAAGACACAAAACCCTAACTTTGAGCTTTAATATAGAGTTTACAAATACAGCTGATGACAGGTACAGACTTCGAAGGAAAAAAAAGATGAAGTTCTTTATTAACTCTAGACCTGCGCACTTAGATAAATACACTAAACTTCACAGAGCATATTACTTGATAGAAAGTCATGTTAAGTTTAAAGTTTTTAAACTTAAAACAATTTTTTCCTAGAAAAATAATGACATCTTTAAAATTCAAATTGCTATACCCACCAAACTGTTAGAAGTTAATGAAAGAGTATTCAGTACACTAATTAAAACAATGATGCTATTTTAAAATCGGTAAGGTAGTTCTGTTAATTTTTAACTGGAGCTATGTGGTATATGCTTACGATGCTGAACACTTACTTCTACTTATTGAGATTAGCATATCCTCCTCCATCGTAGTATTTTCCCCTATCGGACATGAACATGGATATGAACTTTTTCTGGTTATTGGACTATCCTTACTTGGATATCAGTGCCATAGAGGATGTCTATATCAATTTGGAACTTTATAAATTCTTCATTCAATTGAGTAAAAGCTGGAGATTCTTCAGCGAGTAAAAACTGGAGATTCTTTAGTGTAACAATCGTATAGAATATTTTTTCATGGAGTTGTTAATGTGTATAGACAAGGTTTGTTAACACGAATTCCAATTTTATTTAAAGTATTTTTTGTGGTCCTTTCAGATTTAAATAGAATTCAATTTTGTATCAGTGATAACCGATTAGTAGACATGCTTACAAGTTTTCACTTTGGATATTTTTTCTTAAGTGAGTGAGTGGATTTGATAACAGTCTGGATGTTATACTCTCACTGGAAGTGAAGTCTTCCTTTCAGAGGGAAATGCACTCGGAGACTCACAGTGCACTAAGGAAGGACCTCGCACTAGCCTATTTGTATTGTTTAGGTCTTTCAAAGATACAAATATTTTAGTTATTTAGGCAGATAATTGTCCAGAAGAGTGAGTTATTCTAAAACTTTTCAGTTGTGGTTATGGAGAACTGCAAAAAGAATAAATTGCAAACAATCATCAAAATTATGAAAATCCTTTTTTTTCACAAAAGGAATTGAAATCCTTCAAATCCTTTTGAAAAAGGACTTAAATCCTTCAAATCCAAATCCTTTAAAGGATTTGAACCCAACCCTAGCACTTTGTCTTACTGACAAGTGATCCAGTGGTAAATGTTACATCATAGGAACAGTCCTACAAAGTTCTGTTTTAAAGTTTCTCTGATATTTGACGTATGTGATCAATGAATTTGACATTCAGACATTTCTGTGCAATACTTATATGTATTGTCTTGTTATCCATTTATTGTTTTGTGAATTATTGACTTCTGTAAATCTGATTCCTGAATGTGATTTCCCAGTAATATCTGTGTTATTATACTGTTTGTTAGGGTTTATCATGCTATATGTATGCCAAAAACTATTTTCCATTTTTAAAAATAGTGAAATTTTGGCTGGAATAAAATTTCACTATATAAACTATTAAATTTTGTGTATAGTCTGTAGTTATTGTAGACCATTTATGGTTCCCTTGCTTTGAGTTTAATTTTCATTGATATTATTAATATTTTTTTCTAGACTTGTGAGTTAAATATTCATTGCTCTAGATTTATTAAAATAGGACAGTAAGCTGCCTTTTTAAACAAGTAAATCATTCCCAGCTTTATCAGTTGTGAATTTTGTTTGTACATCTGTAGATAGTAGTATTATCTCTTCATTACTGTCAACTTGTGATGTATTTCAATTAAAGAGTTTCTGAAATAAAAACATGTTACTTGTCAGCCCCTTTCTCTGTCATTGGCCATCGGCCATGGTTGACTAGTGTTAATATCATGCTGTATCTTGTCGGGCGTTTACCAATATAACTGATGAACATGACAAACTGTTATGTTTGAATTACTTCAAATGGGTTGAGATCATGTAATGAATATGCAAAAATTTGATAAACCAATAGATTTGCAGTAAGAATATGGGTTATGTAGGCATCACTAGGGATTATTTTTGTCTCCTCAAAAACCAGACCCAGTAAATGGATTCTGATGAACAGTTTTATCATGGCCACACCAACTGAATGGATCAAACTTCCTTAATTCTTCCAGAACCCAGGCTAGTGTCAATGGGTTTAGATGAGAGCTGAAGACTTATCTGAGGCAAATCCTTGGCTAAGTACAGCAGTGTATTGATGCCTTTGTTGTGAAATGGTTAATTTATCTTTATGTGTTTATTGCATTTAGCGTGCTGTAGTTAATTAATTGTTGCAGCCAATTTATGAAGTTGTTGTTGTTTAAGAAGACGAGTTAGACAAATATGAACTCACTTTTCAATCAGTAAAACTAGCAATAAGTTGTTGAAAGTGTTAGAAATCCATTTAGTTTAAAGAAACATTGTATATATGTGACTGAACTGTTCATGACGGAACATTTAAAAAATACACAGTTTTCAAGAATAATGGAATGGTGTTTTCCTTCTTATTCAACAAGTCATTTTTGATCTCTATAAAGTCAATTTTTAAGGGACTCGAACAGAATTACTTGAGAGTAATCACTGAGTAGATTTGATGAAAAAAGTCTCTTTTTTTGGTCAAGACCAACTCAGTTCTGCTTAGTTTAAACTCTTGGGGTGGGTATTTGGGGCTTCAACACAAGTTTTACATCTAATCATTGACTCTTACATCTGTAGTCACAACTTCAAATCCACCCCACAAAAATTTGTGGGGATTCACTAAAACCCTTACTTTGACGTTGGAGTGAATATTCTTACTGTTGGTATATGTGTGACATGCAAGTGTATTTTTCACATGTCACTTCATGAAAACTTTAACCACGTGTACAAGTTTTTACATCCCATACTCTAAATTGCAAACAAACATTGTGGAAGCCCAGTAGCCACATGGTTAACACATTATACTGGAATCACTTTCCTCCTACTTCTGTACAAGTCCAGCTCAACATCTAGGAGATAGAATGGCCTCAATGGCATTGCAATTTTAAGCCTCAAGAATCGGATACAAAACTCCAACTTTGACCTCGACAAAACAAAATTTCCAATAACAAGGCCATATTGAATATATAATCATGTGGCTTCAGTATTTCTTAATCTTTTTCAGAAACCACCATCCTTAATATACAGTAGATTTTGTATATGTTGAACCTCTCTCTAATTATGATCAACATTCGGGACTGTGTAGTTTACTTCCACCTAGTACAAATACTGACATTGAAATCTCCCCACTGATTCTAATTCTACCAATATTTGACATTCACTGAATTTGCTTTATACCATGTCTACTAAAAACAAAATCACCATACTGGTGTCCTTTACAGTAACTAATAACTGTGAGCAACTTCTACTTAAAATTAAAGACATTATTCATTTTTAAGTTTTGCTGTTATATCTAAATTTTTTATGATAATGATTTTGTTTGTTCTAGGCTTGCTTTTTTTCTGCTTGTATACTCTGTATATGTGCTGGTGTGTATTTTTCCTTGGACACAAAGGGTAAAATAGAACAGTTTCAAGTCTGGAAATAAGGTCCCAAACATAACTGTTCATAAACTTTACAGGTGTTGACATTTAGGGGAATTTCAGAATTGAATTTCCCTCCAACGTTCCTATTAACACCCCCACCCCCCACATGACCCTAGCCGTTGATGGAAAGAGGACTTGTAACTTTCAATAGAGCAGTGTCATGTATTTGGTGTCAAGTACATATTATACTAAGTATTCACCAGTATTTCTTACCTTTCTAGGTTATTTTAAGTTTACTTTGTTTTGAGATGTGTCAAAACTTACAATTTCGAATCTGCAGTTAAATATGATGGCTTTATGGTTAATATTTTTTGTCAGTGTTGTACAGTTTTTTTTAAACAATCAGATGTTGAAGTTGAGAGTGAAATGTACAATTTTTTTTCCATTCACATGAAACTTGAAAGATTTAGAATAAACATTTATATCAACTAACTTTTGTTGCTATTTTCTTCTGGCCCTTCCAGTATTATTTCAGCCCAGAGATTTTTGGCACAATTCATCTTACAAAAAATGTAATGCCTGAAGTAACTTCCACACAATAATAGATAATTGCTGAATTAAGTTCCACACAAGACAAATAATTGCTGAATTAAGTTCCATACAATACAGATAATGCCTAAAGTATGTTCCACACAAGACAGATAATGCATGAAGTATGTTCCACACAAGAGAGATAATGCATGAAGTATGTTCCACACAAGAGAGATAATGCATGAAGTATGCTCCACACAAGACAGATCATGCATGAAGTATGTTCCACACAAGACAGATAATGCATGAAGTATGCTCCACACAAGACAGATAATGCATGAAGTATGTTCCACACAAGACAGATAATGCATGAAGTATGCTCCACACAAGACAGATAATGCATGAAGTATGCTCTACACTACAGATAATGCATGAAGTATGTTCCACACAAGACAGATAATGCATGAAGTATGTTCCACACAAGACAGATAATGCATGAAGTATGTTCCACACAAGACAGATAATGCATGAAGTATGCTCCACACAAAATAGATAATGCATAAAATAAGTGTATCATCTTCTCAAACTGTCTTTAAACCTTTCACTGCCAACGCAATTTCATTGAAACAGGTGGCAAAAAGGCATGTATGCATTTAAGATTATACAAGTTGACAGATGCTTTAACAAAGATGGAAATTATATAACATATTTTGTATGCACAGACGCCTAAACAATACACATGGATACAAAACAATTTTTATTGGATTGGGAAGTAACAACAGCATACATCACATTGATCTAGTTATAATGATCAGAACTTCTTTCAGAAATTTCAGAACAAATTGCAAATTTTAATTAGTAAATTAAATTTTTATTAGTTAATACCTTACCTACCAGACGATAGCTATATGCCGGCGCCAGCCGGTCCCGCCAAACGAAAGAAAAAGACGTCCTGGGTTTCACCCCCGGCAGGACCGGTACACTACACTCCACTCGCCAGGTGGCCTAGTTCCTGCCTCACTCGCCAGAGGGACGTGACGTCATAGCATCTTTTTCGTCCCTAAGGTTGAATTGTAAGGCTGAAAGCGGGGAAGGCTGGGTGGGAATTTCCCGTCTGGTAATTTCATTGCGTTAATACATCTTACCTACCAGACGATAGCTAGAATAACTACCCAGTGGAAGGAGGGCAGCCTTCTGAGGATTGGAGAGAACTCTTATATTATACCTAGGTGTGAGGTTCTAGTCCTTTGAGGAGACATGTTAGTCTCGAGGGTAACTAGACCCACCTGCCCCCCCCCCCCTTTTTTGACTGCTCCGAGGGGAGGAAGAGAGTAAGAGTTCAAGTCAATGATTCCCGCGGTTAACCTGGAAGAGTAGGGAAAGTCCTATACCCAGAGGATTACTCTGAAGTAAAAGACTTTGAGAAGCCAAGGCCTAGGCTAAAAGTGAGCCTACACCTAAAACTAAGTAGTATGTACACTATATATAATTATATACAAAGAAGCTTAGGTGACTAGTGGTGGATCTGCTGGGCAGCCACCACAGGACCCAAGTGAAAAAGCTCCTTATCTGCCCAGGCAACATCCTTAAGGTAAAACTGTGTAAAGGTGTTGTGGGACTTCCAGTGGCATGCTGCTAGAATCTGGTCCAGAGATATGCCACCTTGAAAGGCTTTGGAGGCCGCAAAGGCCCTAACATCATGGGCCTTAACCTGATGTACGGTCAAGGAATCTTGGTCAGAGAGATCATAACACAACACTACTGTTTGTTTGATCCAGGACGAGATAGTGGCAGGAGAGATGTCCTTGTTAAAACCTTGTTTGAATGAAACAAAAACTAACTCCTTTCCCGTTCTTAGGTCCTGCATTTTGTCCAGGTAGTAGCGAAGAGCCCGAACGGGGCAAAGGGATCTGTCTTCCTTTAAAGACTTATCCAGAGTGGGGGCTAAGGCCGGGATGACCACAGGGGCCACGCACTCTGGTCCCTCTTTTGCCAAGTGATTTTTCGCCAAGAAGCTTGGTGAAGGGTAGAGGGAAACTTTGGACCAATCAGCTTGGTGTCTGATATTTTTGTTTAAGCAAGCGTGAATCTCACTCCTGCGTTTTCCCGAAGCCAGGGCTAGGAGAAAAACAGTTTTGAAAGTAAGGTGCTTCAGAGAAGCCTTTCTGAGTGGTTCAAAAGGCGCTTTTGTAAGCTGGTGTAAAACCAGGGAGAGGTTCCAAGCAGGAACCCCCCGGCGCCCTTTAGGTCTATCTCTGTGAAAACTGTCCAACAGTCTAGTCAAATTGTCATCCTTGCCGACATTAACCGAGGTATTTCCCAGTTTGTCTGCAATGGCTGACCTGTAACCATCAATAGTGCTGGGCTGGAGATTCTTCTCCTGGAAAAGATGCAGGAGGAAATCTGCTATTTGTTTTATAGATGGGTTCCTGAAGTCCACCTGACTTGTTTCGCACCATCTAACAAAAAGGGCCCACTTCGCTTCGTAGACTGCTCTGGTTGAACGTCTTTGAGGCGCCTCAATTCTTGACGCCACTGGGCTAGAGAACCCTTGCTCCCTGATTGTCTGGGCTCTAGGAGCCAGGCATGGAGATTTAGGCTTGCCAGATCCCTGTGACGTGCCTTGTTGAAAGGTTGGGTCACTAGATCTGGATGGTGTGGAAGACAAAGAGGAACCATCGCCGACAGCTCTGTGATACCAGTGATCTGACAGCTTGCTGACCACCTTCCCCATCAGAGACACTGGGGGGAAGAGGTACATGTCCAGGCCTTCCCAGGACATTGTCAGAGCGTCCACTGACCAGGCCTTTGGGTCTGGAATTGGGGACACAAATTGGACTAGCTTGCAGTTGTACCTTGTTGCAAACATGTCCACTTGGGGATAATGCCAAGTTCGACAAAGGATGTCGAAGATCTCCTGATGGAGGGACCACTCTGTCTGAATGACCTGTCCTTGGCAAGACAACTTGTCTGCAATTACATTCAGACGGCCCGGAATGTGTCTGGCCTTCAGTACTATTTGTCTGAGATTGCACCAACATAGGAGCCGCCAAAGAAGGGCACAGAGTGAACCTGACCTCATACCTCCCTCCTTGTTGATGTATGCCACAAGTGTAGTGTTGTCTGTGGCAATCAGGACGACCTTTCCTTGCACTAAATGTTGGAATCTTTTTAGTGCTAACAACACGGCTTTTAGTTCTAAGAAGTTTATGTGCAACTTGCTTTCGGGCACTGACCAAGTACCGCTTGCTGTGAAGTCGCCTAAGTGAGCACCCCAGCCTTCTTTTGAGGCGTCTGTAAAGATTTGCACTGCGTGTCGTAGGGGGTGTAAGGGTTGACCCTTTAGGACATTTTTCTCCTGGGTCCACCACTGCAGGTGCTGATGGAGAGACCTCGGAATTGGAATCTCCTTTTCCAGAGATTCCGGGACTCTCCAGTGTTTTTTGAGGTGCCATTGAATAGGTCTCATGTGCAGTCTGCCTAGGGGCACCTGTTTCTCTGTCGCAGTGAGTAGACCTATAAGAGACCTGAAGGTTCTCACTCGGCAAGATCTGTTCTGTAATAACCCTGTTATTTTTTGTTGAAGGGCTTCCCAACGGTTTTGAGTAGGTCTGACCAATCCGTTGAGTAGGTCGTACTGGTAGCCTACAAAATCGAAGACTTGTTGGGGCTCCAGTTCTGATTTTTGCATGTTTACCATCCAGCCCAACTCCTGGCAAAGGGCTAGGAGGGACTGGGTTCCCTGGTGGCAAGAATCTTCGGTAGGGGCTCGAATCAACCAGTCGTCTAGGTACTGGTGGATTCTTATACCCTGTGACTGAGCCATTAACTTGACCTCTTTGACCACAGCAGTGAACTCCATGGGAGCTGTTGACAGGCCAAAGGGAAGAGCCCGAAACTGGTACGACTGGTTCTGGAAGTGGAACCTGAGGAATTTTCGGGATGTGAAGTGAATTGGAATGTGGAAGTAGGCGTCGCTGAAATCTAGCGATGACACCCACTCCCCCTGTTGCAGAGAGGTCCGAATTGTCTCTGGAGTCTCCATTTTGAATGTTTTTACGCATAAAAACTGATTTAGAGTACTGAGATCCAAGATTGGCCGCCACTTTTGGTTCGGCTTTGGGACAATGAACAATCTGTTGAAAAAGGCTAGTGAGGTTCGAACCCTGACCCTCTCTACTGCCTTTTTCTTGATCAGAGCTTGTACAGCTTCTTGTAAGTGGGAGTCTCTGGTGGGGTTTGCATAGCCGCTTACTATCAGAGGTTCCCTTATTAAGGGAGGTCTGACTTTGAAGGGAAGCACATAGCCCTCTTTCAATATAGATACTACTTTTGGGTTTGCACCCTTGAGAGCCCATATTTTCCAAAAATTTTGTAGGCGTCCCCCCACTGATTGAACATTTGCAACACTGAGGACATTTGACACACTTGGGGCAAAAACACAGTGATTTACAAAAGAAGCATTTTTCACATACTTTATTGTATTTTGTGAGTTTAAGATTGGACTTATGCCTTTCTTTTGCGGCTGCCTGATGTTTTTTACAGAAAGTACATGATGAGCAACATTGTGACAATTTACAGAGTCTTTCACAAGCACAGGAAGATCTGTCTTTGTTACATTCACAACACCAAACTCCGGACAGGATGTTACTTCCGGAGAAACTTTGTAGTGATTGTCATTTATACGCCTTAGCTTCCTTGGCAGGGCGCGAACCGCGACCGGGTTGACCTCCCCTGCCTCTGCCACGGGCTCTCCCGCGATTGCCAAAGGTCTTCCATGCAGGCATCTCTTTGCCGAGAGCCCCTGAGTTTCCGGAATCTTCCTGTTTCCATGTTGAATATGGCTGGTAGCGGTGTTGTTTCTTTTGAGCACCGGCGAACCCACCACGGCCCGGACCGGGCTGGTTGGTACGCTTGTGTGACTCAAATGCTGCTATTTCATCTTCCGCCCTCCGGATAATGTCGTCCGGAAACAAAGCCTTGGTTTGTAGAGGACAATTCCTGAGTGAGGAAAAGGTATCTGGCTTGACGCCAGCTTTCAGGTGCTCAAGATAAGAATCCCTCCTGACCAGAGTTAAATTAGCCATTTGTATAAAAGTAAAATCTGAGAGGTGTTGGAGGGATTTGCCAACTGCGAAACTCACATTTTGATTGAATGCAGACAGGAAATGTAACTCATCAAGTGCACCCTGAGCTTTCGCGGAAGATTTTCCTTTCCCCAACTCTGCCTGAAGAATTTGTAACTGTTCTTGTACAGAATCTTGTATCTTCGTAATGCACCTATTGAAACCAGCTGACTGGTTACAAATATAACTGGTCTCTTTTGCTGCTTTTTCCCACTTCCGGAGCGTATCCTGAGCAATAGGGTGGGAGGTGGGTTGGGATGAAGCAAGAGAAGGTTTACCAATTCGGGCAAAGGAACTATTCAACTTTGCGGCGTCATTGGGCCAAGTTGTTACATATTTGCCCGGCCTAGTGATGTCTTTATTTTCAGCGGGATGGATCCCGTACCACCTTGCCTGAGACTTGGGAGGGCGGAGATACTGATCAACATGAAGTCCACCCGGCTCCGCAGACTTGGAAGGGTACCCTTCTATGAGGACGAGGTTTAAATTTTCAAGTTTTTTACAAAGCCAGTCCTCTGGTGGTAAGTCGATAGAGACCTTGCCTACAGGTTGTGCCCGGTGGCCAATCCAGGGATTGTCTGACCTGGAACTTGGTGTATATTCGAGATCTGGAATATGTGACCAGCCCATGAATGCACGTACTCCCCTAACAGTTTCTCTGTAGTTTTGGTCTTCGCTCAATGTCTTATCCAAGTCCGGAGATTCTTGATCAGGTTGGTCAGTGACGTCTTCTTGGTCAGATACCTCACCTTCCTCAAAGTGTTCCGGAGCTGACTTGAACAAGCTGGATTGCGGTGGAGGTTGAGGAAAAGCAGAGGCCACCGGGCCGGAAGAGCTCTGTTGAGAGAATACTGGTTCCGGGTCCTGTTCAGTATAAAGGCCTTCTAGAGGAGACGTCATAGCTATTGAGCTGGTAGTGACAGTGGCACTAGGTTTTATCCTATCCGGGCCAGAAGCCGGACCGGCTTGGCCGGAAGGGACAGATGATAAGAGAAAAGGTGCCTGAGAGAGAGCTCCAGCGGGAGCTTGATGTGATACCGGTGCTTTGACTGGTGAGAATGAAGGTTGAGGTGAAGGACGCTGCCCCAATGTAATGAGTGCTTCCAGACGGGCCATACGTACTGACCACTTTTCGTCCAACTCTTTTAACTCTTGGCGGAACATAGGTGGAGGTAAAGAGAGATCTTGCTCAGCAACATGGGGTGGAGAAGTTGAAGCAACTTCCTGAGATTCCACCTGCGACACGATAGTGACAGTGGACGGATCCACAAGAGCTTCTTTACTTTTAGATTTCTCCTTCCGCAGTTTGTACGTAGGGGTTGAAAGCTGGAGCAATTGCTCAGGGGTTAAATTGTCACACAATTCACACTGCAACTTTAAAACGCACGGGTCTTGGCCCAAACCTTTGTCTCTGCATCTGGCACAACGAGAATGAGGGTCAAAATTAGCCATGATGTGCCCGCAGGCTCCTTTCCTTTGTCCTGGAGATGCCATGGTAGTTTATCCAACTAACTGACAAATCGTAGCACTTAACACAATATACAACTTAAGAAATCCTCAAAATAAAAACAGTTTCCAAAATTCAAACTTTGAAGATCGCGCCAAACGAAAAAGATGCTATGACGTCACGTCCCTCTGGCGAGTGAGGCAGGAACTAGGCCACCTGGCGAGTGGAGTGTAGTGTACCGGTCCTGCCGGGGGTGAAACCCAGGACGTCTTTTTCTTTCGTTTGGCGGGACCGGCTGGCGCCGGCATATAGCTATCGTCTGGTAGGTAAGATGTATTAACGCAATGAAATTTTATATTGGATTGTATTGTGTAATAGGTCAGAAGGTACAGGCTTTAGCAAAAGGATACACATCTACCAAATGCCCTCATTTTCATAATGCACACATGTATTTTTGTTTAATCTCACTAGACACATTTTATAGGTTATATCACTATGGGAACCCAGTACATACTAGTTGGTCAAGATTCTGCATTGTCAACTGGTGGAGAGTACATGATTACAGAGTTGGCATTTATTTCACAAAGGAGATAAATGGCCATCGACTGTCAGTGATCTTGTCTGTAGACATAACCTTTCAATAAGACAAAAAAATTCTCTTTGATGAAGTTTATTTTCAGTTAAAAAAAAATTACCAATAGTTAATAAAGGGTGTGCAAGTATTTCAATGCGTCAACTGTAAACACACAACTGGGTAGCAATTAATAATATGTATATGTATTTAAATATAAAAGAAAACTGTACAAATAGTATACTACTAGGAGGTAAAGTACTACATAGCAGATATAACCCCAACAAGGAAAAGTATCAAAACAATTTCAACAATATTATTTACACAATGTTTTTTATGTAATACATTTTACAGTAGAAACCATGTTAAATGGTAACTGAAAAGTCCATAAAAACATTTCCAGTTAGCCACCAATTCTACAAAAAGGGTTTTCATTTCAAATGGAAAACCTCCATTCACTACAAAGGCCTATATTTACTGATACTCACATTCTTAGAATTATTCCAATTCTTAAAATTGTCGAAGAATACAACCATTTGCTAAGAAAAAATCTTAAAATAAGAAAAATTTCTGAGAAGAAGAATTTTTAAATCCTGGGGGGGCTTTTTTATACTTCTGTATGTAATAATAATGACTAATTGCATTTTGTGTCTGCTTGGAAAATAGGTAGCATTAGTACTTCAGTTGTTGATCAAGATATAGGTATCATCTGTATCAAAAAAATTTCTTATTTGAAGTATTTCTTAATATTCTAAGAATTTTTTCTCTGTAAAAGCCTATAATCTAAGGATATTCTTATCACAAGAATAGGAATGTTACTGCTCTCTGCCGTAGCTTTGCACAACTCGGACACAAAAACCTAATTTTTGCATGTTTTAAGCGTAGTTAAGTGCGTTTTTTAAGATAAAAATGTGCACTGACACAAGAGCAAGTAATACATGTCATTTATGCATTTAAAATAAATCAATAAACCTTTTACAACTGTTTTTTTAGGGGCAATAAGTGTAATTTCTTCTAAAAATCAGTACCCCGGCAATTTGCATACAGAAATCCAAAAAGGTCTTTAATTTATTATGACTGTCAGTTTGACTTCCTTATTTGCTATATGAAACTGCATGAGGTTTATAAATGTTGTTAAATACTGTATCTTTCATTTTGTGTAAAGATGAGGTTTTGTGCAATAATACGGCACAAAGCAGCAGAGACTATGAGACCTTATTTTCTAATGAGAAATACGAGATTTCACCAGTTCTTTTATTTTCCTTGATTTGTGGCAATTTCTTCATGTTTGTCATTTTTGTGACGCAACATTCAGCTTCTGATCGCCCAAGATGCAAAATTGGTACAAATATTGATTATATTATTTCTCTCTGGTGTTTAAAGAGTAACCCCTGAAGGCAAATTTGACAATCTAGATAAATAAGACTGACTTCACCCAGATTAAGTTCACACTTGGGAAATCAAGGAACAAAATTCAAAATGGCTGACATTCACTGTTGGTATGTGGCATGACGAGTTGACGAGTTGCGCAGAAACGAGTTTTAGCTCTATGCGCACATGTTTATCTGGGGCAACAATTGCACGCTGTTCCATTCAAAACTGGTGGATAAAATATAACTTTTTTGGTTAAAGTAGGAGTGGATTATTTTTATTCTCACATGACACTTAGGCTTATTTAAGAGACTTTTTTCATTTGTTTTTAATTTTTACAAGGAATAAATTGTTTCACACACTTTGTGGTGGCCAAAATCTGCAGTTGTAAGGTACAATGGATAGAACAGCCGGTTGCTAAGGTCACCACAATGTAAACAAACCTCCCTGAAACAATTTATTCCTTGTAAAAATGAAAAAAGAAAATGAAACAAGAGGAGAGTGCCCGTGAACGGGCACTGTGTCAGCTGACTGAATGTTTTTGATTTGTGATGGTGATAATGAGAGGAAAGCATAATTATCAGAGAAAGGGCTGTACAGAAATACAGTAAATGGTAACTGAACAGCATGTTCGAAAGATATTCCGAAGCTGACAGAAAAAAAGGACAAAAAAGTTGTGCCCTGCAAATGGTATTATGAAATAAAGTAACAAGGTAATTGTTTAAGTGTAAAAAGTAGGTTAAAAATATTTAAAGAAATACTATAAATGCAATATCCTCGTTCGACCATGAAGAAGGGGTCCAAAGGTCAAATCTGACCATACCAAAAGATTCCCAGCCAAAGAATTTAGGATGGTTTACCATCCCAAACCTCTCGGACCAATAATAAGTGAGTCATAGGCACTTTTTAAGTTTGGCTATCCTTGTTTGACCTTGACGGAGGGGTCCAAGGTCAAATCCGACCACACAAAAAAATTCCCAGCCCATGATTTCCTGTAGCTTGTTTACCATCCCAAACCTGTAGGACCAATAATAAGCGAGTTCTAAGCAATTGTAAGTTTGGCTATCCTCAATTGACCTTGAAGGAGGGGTCCCAGGTCAAATCTGACCACAACAAAAGAATCCCAGCCCATGATTTCCTATATGTTGGTTTACCATCCCAAACCTCCAAGACCAATAATACGCGAGTTATAAGCACTTTAAGTTTGGCTATCTTCGTTTGACCTGGAAGGAGGGGTCTAAGGTGAAATCTGACCACACCAAAAGATTCCCAGCCCATGATTTTCTATAGGTTGGTTTTCCATTCCAAACCTCTAGGACCAATAATAAGCGAGTTATAAGCACTTTTAAGTTTGGCTATCCTCATTTGACCTTGAAGGAGGGGTCCAAGGTGAAATCCGACCACACCAAAAAATTCCCAGCTCATGATTTTCTATAGGTTGGTTTTCATTCCAAACCTCTAGGACCAATAATAAGCGAGTTATAAGCACTTTTATGTTTGGCTATCCTCATTTGACCTTGAAGGAGGGTTCCATGGTCAAATCGGACAATATTAACAGATTCCCAGCCCATGATTTCCTACAGGTTGGATACAATGATTTACTCAACAGTGAGAACCTGAAAGAAGCTATTGCTCAGCTATGCCATGACATAGAGGTCTGCAATTTCACTATGTTATAGCTGACCAAAACGTCTGTGAAAAACATATTTAACAAAATACTCTAAATGTAATAGTTTTCAAGTTACTACTGATTTACTCAAGAGTGAGAACCTCAAAGTAACTATTACTCAGCTATGCAATGAGCTACATGTCTGAATTTTTGCTCTGTTATAGCTGACCTAAAAGTAGGTGAACAACATATTTAAGCAAAATACTGTAAATGCAATAGTTTTCAAGTTACAACTGATTTACTCAATAGTGAGAACCTGAAAATAGCTATTGCTCCGCTATGCCATGAGCTATAGGTCTGTAATTTCACTATGTTATAGCTAACCCAAAAGTAGGTGAACAATATATTTTAACAAAATACTCCAAATGCAATATTTTTCAAGTTATAGCCGATTTACTCAACAGACAGTGCCTGAGAATAGCTATTGCTCAGTTGTGCCATGAGCTACAGGTCTGTAATTTCACTATGTTATAGCTGACCCAAAAGTAGCTGAATAACATATTTGCACAAATTTCTGTAAAGGCAATAGTTTTCCAATTACAACTGATTTACTCAACAGTGAGAACTTCAAAGTAGCTATTACTCAGCTATGCAATGAGCCACAGGTCTGGAACTTCACTATGTTATAGCTGACGACAAAATAGGTGAATAACATATTGCAACAAAATACTCTAAATGCAATAGTTTCCAAGTTATAAGTGATTTACTCAACAGTGATAACCTAAAAGTAGCTATTACTCAGCTATGCCATGAGCTACAGGTCTGAAATTTTACTATGTTATAGCTGACCCAAAAGTAGCTGAATAACATATTTATACTAAATTCTCTAAATGCAATAGTTTTCAAATTATAAGTGATTTGCTCAACATTGAGAACTTCAAAGTAGCTATTACTCAGCTATGCAATGAGTCACAGGTCTGGAACTTGACTATGTTATAGCTGACCCCAAAATAGGTGAATAACATACTGAAACAAAATACTCTAAATGCAATAATTTCCAAGTTATAAGCGATTTACTCAACAGTGATAACCTCAAAGTAGCTATTACTCAGCTATGCCATGAGCTACAGGTCTGAAATTTTACTATGTTATAGCTGACCCAAAAGTAGGTGAACAACATATTTAAGCAAAATACTGTACATGCAATAGTTTTCAAGTTACAACTGATTTACTCAATAGTGATGACCTAAAAGTAGCTATTACTCAGCTATGCCATGAGCTACAGGTCTGAAATTTTACTATGTTATAGCTGACCCAAAAGTAGCTGAATAACATATTTATACTAAATTCTCTAAATGCAATAGTTTTGCAATTACAACTGATTTACTCAATAGTGAGAACCTCAAAGTAGCTATTACTCAGCTATGCAATGAGCTACAGGTCTGAAATTTTACTATGTTATAGCTGACCCAAAAGTAAGTGAACAACATATTTAAGCAAAATACTGTAAATGCAATAGTTTTGAAGTTACAACTGATTTACTCAATAGTGATGACCTAAAAGTAGCTATTACTCAGCTATGCCATGAGCTACAGGTCTGAAATTTTACTATGTTATAGCTGACCCAAAAGTAGCTGAATAACATATTTATACGAAATTCTGTAAATGCAACAGTTTTCCAATTACAACTGATTTACTCAATAGTGAGAACTTCAAAGTAGCTATTACTCAGCTGTGCCATGACCCACAGATCTAAAATTTCACTATATTATAGCTGGCCCAAAAGTAGCTGAATAACATATTTATACGAAATTCTCTAAATGCAATAGTTTTGCAATTACAACTGATTTACTCAATAGTGAGAACCTCAAAGTAGTTATTACTCAGCTATGCAATGAGCTACAGGTCTGAAATTTTACTATGTTATAGCTGACCCAAAAGTAGGTGAACAACATATTTAAGCAAAATACTGTAAATGCAATAGTTTTCAAGTTACAACTGATTTACTCAATAGTGATGACCTAAAAGTAGCTATTACTCAGCTATGCCATGAGCTACAGGTCTGAAATTTTACTATGTTATAGCTGACCCAAAAGTAGCTGAATAACATATTTATACTAAATTCTCTAAATGCAATAGTTTTGCAATTACAACTGATTTACTCAATAGTGAGAACCTCAAAGTAGTTATTACTCAGCTATGCAATGAGCTACAGGTCTGAAATTTTACTATGTTATAGCTGACCCAAAAGTAGGTGAACAACATATTTAAGCAAAATACTGTAAATGCAATAGTTTTGAAGTTACAACTGATTTACTCAATAGTGATGACCTAAAAGTAGCTATTACTCAGCTATGCCATGAGCTACAGGTCTGAAATTTTACTATGTTATAGCTGACCCAAAAGTAGCTGAATAACATATTTATACGAAATTCTGTAAATGCAACAGTTTTCCAATTACAACTGATTTACTCAATAGTGAGAACTTCAAAGTAGCTATTACTCAGCTGTGCCATGACCCACAGATCTAAAATTTCACTATATTATAGCTGGCCCAAAAGTAGCTGAATAACATATTTATACGAAATTCTCTAAATGCAATAGTTTTGCAATTACAACTGATTTACTCAATAGTGAGAACCTCAAAGTAGTTATTACTCAGCTATGCAATGAGCTACAGGTCTGAAATTTTACTATGTTATAGCTGACCCAAAAGTAGGTGAACAACATATTTAAGCAAAATACTGTAAATGCAATAGTTTTCAAGTTACAACTGATTTACTCAATAGTGATGACCTAAAAGTAGCTATTACTCAGCTATGCCATGAGCTACAGGTCTGAAATTTTACTATGTTATAGCTGACCCAAAAGTAGCTGAATAACATATGTATACGAAATACTCTAAATGCAATAGTTTTCCAATTACAACTGATTTACTCAATAGTGAGAACTTTAAAGTAGCTATTACTCAGCTATGCCATGACCTACAGATCTGAAACTTCACTATGTTATAGCTGGCCCAAAAGTAGCTGAATAACATATTTATATGAAATTCTCTAAATGCAATAGGTTTTAAGTTACAAGTGATTTACTCAATAGTGAGAACTTCAAAGTAGCTATTACTCAGCTATGCAATGAGCCACAGATCTGAAACTTCACTATGTTATAGCTGATCCCAAAATAGGTGAATAACATATTGAAACAAAATACTGTAAATGCAATAGTTTGCAAGTTATAAGCGATTTACTCAACAGTGATAACCTAAAAGTAGCTATTACTCAGCTATGCCATGAGCTACAGTTCTGAAATTTTACTATGTTATAGCTGACCCAAAAGTAGCTGAATAACATATTTATACGAAATTCTCTAAATGCAATAGTTTTGAAGTTATAAGCGATTTACTCAACAGTGATAACCTAAAAGTAGCTATTACTCAGCTATGCCATGAGCTACAGGTCTAAAATTTTACTAAGTTATAGCTGACCCAAAAGTAGCTGAATAACATATTTATACGAAATTCTCTAAATGCAATAGTTTTTAAGTTACAAGTGACTTTACTCATGATGGAAGTTACTGAAAAGACCAAAAGTAGCTATTACTCACTTAGCTATTGAGACAGGCACCCAACTTACTCACCATATTGTAGCTATGAAAAAAGTAGCTGAATAACATATTTTAACAAAATGCTCTAAATGCAACACTTTTCAAGTTATAAATGATTTTGTGCATGATTTCATGAATTTTAATGCATTAAAAATTATTAAAAAAATTTATTAAAAAAAAAGTAAGACAGATCCAGGTCTCATACTCACACAAGAGAATCTACCTGTGGCCTAGTACATATATGCAAGATATGAGAGAAATCCCTGCAATAGTCACTGAGAAAATTGTGATTAAGTGTTGAAATTTTCACACTTTTGGTGGGGGTACCCCCCTTGTAATGTCTCTAGCAAACAGACGAACAGACAGATTTGCATGCCTTGAACAATTTTTCATCCTCGATAGATAAGGTATCTTTTAAAAAAAACAGCACGTCTCTAGGCCTTGTAGTTTTGGAGGAGAAGTTGTTCACGCGGACGCGTACGCAGACGCGTACGCGGACGCGTACGCGTACGCCCACGCCGCAGAGTGACGACATAATGTCAGCTGACTGACAAGTCAGCTGACATAAAAAGTCTGTTAAATAAGCCTAAATGTCATGTTGACCTTCGGCTTTGTAAAATTATTACCGGAAGTACCATGGTTAAATGCCGAACACAAACCATGATCACTCATGGATTATTTCTACATTAAAGCTTCAGTCATTTAACTCACCCTGACCTGGTCTCCTAAATCTTCTTAAAAAGTTAAAGATAACCTTAAAACTAATGTTTTTCTCACATTTTTTTTCATGAATGGTTTCACAAACCTTCATTCCTTAAAGTCAATTTTCAAATTTTAAGCTAACTCTCTTAAATCCACCCCAGCCCACGCTCCCCCGACCATAAAGTTAAAGCAGAAATATGTAACATTTCTAATTACTAGTTTTCACACTTTCTTTTAATTAAATGAGGCAGTTTACTCCTTCCTCAACTTTTTTGGAAGACGTTTGATAAGGAGAGTTAAAAGGAGGCTTTTTGAAACAAAAGCTTAACATAGTCTGCCGGTGGAAACACAGGACGGCTTTTTCTGTCGTTTTGCGACCAGTTGCGCCAACCGGTCTAGCAATTGTCCATTGGGTAGAATGTATTAATGCAATAAAAACACCTTCTTATAGTTAAGGAGCTTCTTCCCAAAGGAGGCTTCATAAAAATTAATGTATTTGATTTCAGTTTATGTTTGGTAAAGACACTTCATCTGTGAAAAGACACCTTTGCTCTTCATAATAAATAAAGTATATTTCTAATTTTGATTTAACATTTTGAAACTTTCAGGTATCTTTCTGTGCATAGCTTTACATATCACAACAAGGACCTTAAGGTAACCTCTGTAATCTGAACCGTATTCTAAAAAAATAATTGTTGCAGACTCCTTAGAAGTGATTTTGCTTATGATGATCACATAACTCCTCAACCAGTTTTTAGAAAAAGACTACATTTAATGCTCACATATTTAACTATATATTATAGAAACATAAAAATTATCAAGTTTTCTTGCCATATTTTTCCACCCAAAACAGGCTTTAGCTTCAAACTTTTCCTAAAATATATTAACCATGACTACTTACAGATTGGGTTATACTAATTTGAAGAAACCCAAATTGAATATAATTTTTATTTTTCAGTATATCAGCTTTTGAAAAATACAACCAATCTCAACACCAAAACATAAAAAAATACAGCATTTCTTACTTTCGGAGATCATAAAATTTGTTCCACTTAAACCCCATACTTCGTCCACAACTTCTCATTACACAGAGTCTACTTTATAAAGAAACCACATCAATACATCTTATGAAATGTATTACTTCACTGCCACTTTCTTATATTTTACAAAAAGAGAATCTCAACCCACTATCACCTCTCTCTGAAAAGTCTTCACGAGTACCCAATGCCACAATTTTGCAAATTTAATAAGTAAATTAAATTTTTATAAGTTAATACCCTATCCAATGGACAATAGCTTATCCGGTCAGCATGGATCGGCCCGCCAAACGTCAGAAAAAGACGTCCTGTGTCTCCACCGGCTAGGCCGGTCCAGTACTGTGCACTCGCCAGATGGCATGTCGCACTTCCTTCCTGTCTAGACACAGTGACTGCATAGCATCTTTTTCGCTGTCTAAACCAATTAGATCCCTAGTAGACTGATAGCGGGGTCGGAGGGAGGGTCTTGTGTGTCCATTGGATAGGGTATTAACTTATAAAAATTTAATTGACTTATTAAATTTGCAATTTTATTGCGTTAATACATCCTATCCAATGGACAATAGCTGAATAACTACCGCTTGGTCGGCGGGTAAGTTACTAGGGACTTGTGTGAACTCATGATAGAGATAATGAAAACTCCGTCTTGAAGCCTGGGTAGACCTTGAAGTCAAAAAACCCCTAAGGCTCTGGTCGAATATCATCATCCGGTTAACCGGACTGGAACCGTCAGAGTCGACCTTGCCCCCCCCCCTTTTTTACAGACCTGCTCTGAGGTAGGGGAAGAGAGGGATGAGTTCAGTCCCATAAAATTAAGTCTCCCGGAGGAAGTACGTGAGATTTTTTTTTTTTTTGCTCCTTAACTATATGTGCAATATATACAAATATGTACAACTATATACATAGGTACAGATCTCCTCTAGGTACCAGTCCGTTGGTGGATCTGCTGAGCAGCCACAACAGGACCAAGATGGTAGAGCTCTGAGTCAGCCCAAGCCACATCCTTCAGATAGAATTGAGTGAAGGTATTATGAGATTTCCAGTGGCAGGCTGATAGGATCTGCTCCAAGGAGACTCCCGACTGGAAGGCCTTAGAGGCAGCGAAAGCCCTAACATCATGAGCTTTAACTTGATGTAGGGTGTGGGCTTGATGATCAGAGAGCTCATAGCATAGGATCACAGTTTGCTTGATCCATGAGGAGATAGTGGCAGGGGAGATGTCTTTGTCGAAGCCTTTCTTGAAGGGGACAAAGACTAGCTCCTTGTGTTGCCTGAGGTCTGAAGTCCTGTCCAAATAGTAGCGCAAGGCTCTGACTGGACAAAGGGATCTGTCAGACTTGAGGGATTTATCTAGAGTAGGAGCCAGGGCTGGTATGACCACTGGGGCTACACTCTCCGGACCCTCTTTGGCCAGCTGGTTCTTGGAAAGAAAGCTGGGAGATGGAAACAAGGACACCTTAGACCAATCGGATTGATGTCTGATGTTCTTGTGCTGCCATGCATGGATCTCACTCCTTCTTTTGCCAGAGCCTAGGGCTAAAAGGAAGATAGTTTTGAAGGTCAGGTGCTTCAGAGATGCTTCCCTGAGAGGTTCAAAAGGAGCCTTTGTCAACTGGTGTAGCACCAGGGAAAGGTTCCAGGAGGGAATCCCCCTCCGCCCTTTGGGTCTATCTCTGTGGAAACTTTCCAAGAGACGGGTGAGATTATCATCTTTACTGATATTGACTGTTGTGTTGCCCAGTTTATCAGCAATGGCAGACCTGTATCCATCAATGGTGCTGGGCTGTAACATTAGGAAGTCAGCCACCGACTTTACAGGTGGTGACCTGAAGTCCACCTGATTAGCGTCGCACCACTTTGTAAAAATGGTCCACTTTGCCTCATAGACTGATCTGGTTGATCTTCTTTGAGGAGCCTCAATTCTTGCTGCCACTGCCTCAGAGAAGCCCTGTTCTTTGATTTTTGAGGCTCTAGGAGCCAGGCATGGAGATTTAGATTTGTCAGATTTCTGTGAGGGATCTGATTGAAGGGCTTTGTTAGCAGACTGGGCAGGCTGAGAGGGACCTGACTGGACATGGTCACTAGGTCCCAAAACCAAGGCATGTTGGGCCACCCCGGGGCAATCAGAATGAGTCTCTTGCACGGGGAGTCCAGTAGCTTCTCCACCACTTTGCCCAATATGGCGGTCGGTGGGAAGGCGTATGCATCCAGATCGTCCCATGGCAGAGTAAGTGCATCCACTGCTACAGCCAGGGAGTCCGGTACTGGAGAGACAAACTGAGGTAACTTGTGGTTGAACCTCGTGGCATATAGATCTATTTGAGGCCGGTGCCATTGATTGCATATTTGTTGAAACACTTCCGGAAGGAGGGACCACTCTGTTTGGATGGTCTGACCCAGTCTGGATAGCTTGTCTGCTATCACATTTAGATGGCCTGGGATGTGCCGGGCTTTTAGAGTCACTTGTCTTTGGGAACACCATGTCAAGATTCTCCACAGTAGGGCACACAGTGAGCCCGACTTCATGCCTCCTTCTTTGTTTATGTAAGCCACCACTGTGGTATTGTCTGTGGCCACTAGGACTATTTTGTCGGTGCAGAGGTCTTGGAACTCTTTCAAAGCCAAAAGGACTGCTTTCAGTTCCAGGTAATTTATGTGCAGCTTGCTTTCCGGCACTGACCAGGACCCCCTTGCAGTGAGCTCGTTTAAATGAGCGCCCCAACCTTCTTTTGATGCGTCTGTAAACATTTGCAGAGCATGCTTTATGGGGTGTAATGGTTGACCTTGAAGCGCATTGCTTTCGTTTAGCCACCATTGTAAGTGTGGGTGCAGGGATCTGGGGAGAGGGATGATCTTCTCTAGAGATTCCGGTACCCTCCAATTGTTTTTGAGATGCCACTGTATGGGTCTCATGTGTAGTCGGCCTAGATGAACTTGTTTCTCTGTGGCCGTTAGTAGGCCTATTAAGGACATGAACTGCCGGACCGGACAGGCCAGTAGAAGCAGTAGTGATTTTATTTTGTCCTGCAGGCTTTGCCACCGGTCCGGGGTCGGTCTGACCCGGCCGGATCTGAGGTCGAACTGGTAACCTACAAAGTTGAAGACTTGTTTTGGCTCCAGTTCCGACTTTTCTGAATTCACTAGCCAACCTAGCTTCTGACATATTCTGACTAGGGTTTGTGTGTTTTGTAAGCAAATTGAGTGGGATTTGGCCCTTACCAACCAGTCGTCTAGGTACTGGTGGATTCTTATACCCTTGTGACCGGCCATCAACTTCACCTCCTTGGCTACCACTGTGAACTCCATGGGAGCTGTGGAAAGACCAAAGGGAAGAGCCTTGAATTGGTATGTCTGACCTTGAACATGGAATCTGAGATATTTCCTGGACTGTTCCTATATAGGTATGTGGAAGTAGGCATCCTTGAAATCTACTGAGGTTACCCACTCCCCTTGCCGGAGGGATGTTCTGATGGTTTCCGGTGTTTCCATCCTGAATTTCTCGGTCTTGTGAAAGAGATTCAGATTGCTTAGGTCTAAGATGGGCCTCCATTTGTTGTTTGGTTTGGGAACTAAAAATAGTCGGTTGAAAAACCCTAGAGATGTTTGGTTGTGGACCCGTTCCACAGCATTTTTGTTTATAAGCTGTTGCAATGCTTCTAACAGGTAGCTGTTCCTGTGAAGATTGGCATAGCGGCTTATGACTGTGGGAAACCTTGAGACTTTGGGTCGGTTCCGGAAGGGGAGGGTGTAGCCCTGTTTTAGGATTTGAAGTACCTTGGGCCCGGCACCCATTTGTGACCAAACTGTCCAAAAGTTTTGAAGCCTTGCCCCTACGGGAAGATTTAAGGCAGCATTTTGTACATTTATGGCATGATGAACACAAGACAATTGAGTGACACAAGAAACACTTTTCACAGATTTTAATGAGCAACTCTTTGGATAACATTCTGCCTGCCCGGGACTTAGCTCTTTCTTTTGTGAGTGCCCGGGCGCAGAAGAAACATGAAAAACAACAGGATGCTTTGCATTTAAAGTTTCTAGTGTCTGTGAGCTCCCGGCCAGCAGTCTTACATTGGCCTGTGTTACAGAGTGATTGTCATTTATATGACTGCTGGCCCTTGGCTGGTCGGGATGAGTAGGTGGAAGCACGACCTCTGCCTCTCTTGAAGTTTCTCTTGCCGATCGTCTTCCATGCTGGTTTATCCGACCTTGAATCCTTATAGTTTGATTTCCTGTCCTGCCGTTCATACGGGTGGTACCGACCCTTGTTATGAGAAGAGGTTGAGTGTCCCTTGGACTCAAACTGGGCTATGTCTTCTTCAGCCCTCTTAACCACGGATTCAGGAAATAGGGTGGCAATATGGAGAGGTGCCGACCTTAAGGCTGTCAAGGTGTCCGGTTTGATTCCGGTTCTAAGATGGCTGAGGTAGGCATCCCTGCGTACAAGAGTGAGATTTCCCATGGACACGAAGACGAAGTCTGACAAATGTTCCATGGCTTTTGCTGCTGCCTGGGATATACTGGAATTGAAATCCATGAGGTATTTCAGTTCATCAGCTGCTGCAGTCAAATTGGTGGAGCCCTTGCCTTTATTTTCTGACTTTACAATTTTAAGTTGGTCTTTCATCTGTTGTTGTACCTTGAACAGGCACCTGTTAAAGCTCGCCGTTTGGTTGCATATAACGGATGCCTCCTTAGCTGATCTCTCCCACCGACGTAAGGTCTCTTGTGAAATCCTATGGGAAGCTGGTGGGGTGGAAGACAGTCCCGTATACTTTGCTATGCGGCCATAACTGCTGTTCAACTTTGAGGAGTCGGTAGACCAGTGTGAGACTTGAGACGGGTTAGCTGTAGTGTCCGTGTGGAGCCCGTACCATTTAGCTTGAGATCTGGCCGGTCTGAGGAAAACATCTTTGGGTAGACCACCTGGTTCAGATCCGCGGGTAGGGTAGCCCTCCACTAGGGTAAGGTTTAACTTGGCTAGTTTGCGGCACAACCAGTCTTCAGTCGGCATTTTTACCGACACCTTGCTTGGGTGAGCAGTCTTGGGCCCTGCAAAAGGGTTATCGTCGGAGGTATTGGTGGTATTATCCAGTTCCGGGATGTTGGACCAGCCCATAAAAAAATGTATGCCTTGCATAGTGTCTCTGTAGTTTTGTTCCTCCGACACTGGTTGATCCTGGTCGGCAACCGGTTGATCCGGGTCTTCAGAAAGTTCACCTTCTTCCTCTGCGTATAAGTCCAGAGGGGGTTGGTCCGACAAACTATCAGCCCCTGATGACAGGCTAGATATGCTAACCCTTCTGGTTTGATGTAATGCCGGTGAACCGGTGTCAGTAGGATCAGAGGACAGTGACCGGTCGGTAGCAAGTGGTCGGTGAGTGTCCTGAGGGTCGGTACCACAATCCATAGTGCTAGGTCGGTGAGATTTAGTTTTACTGGCAGGCTGATGCGGGGGAGCAGAGGAGCCCTGTCCAGGAAACTTAACCGCTGAAGTCGGTCGGCTGCTCTTAGTTTGACTGGCCGGCTGATGCTTATTAGCAGAGGAGCCCGTACCAGTAAACTGAATTGAAGATGTCTGAGAGCTGGTAATTGCTTTACTGGCTGGCTGATGCTTTTCAGCAGAGGAGCCAGAACCAGGAAGCGAAGAAGTTGAAGGTCTGATGAATGGTTCAGATACATTCTGAGTCTGTGGAGGTGAGTGGGTCGGAGCCACTTTAACATCTGCAGTGAAGGTAGGTTCAAAACTCTTGGCCAAAATGAGGGCTTCTAAGCGACTAAAACGTTCCGACCATTTGTTGTCTAGTTCATTGAAACGTTCATCAGGGGTCGGTTGGCTGGAAGAAGCAATGGCAGAGGGAGATTTTACCTTCTTAGGGTCTTTCTTGCATTCCTTCTTAAGCTTTTTTTTCTGGTGGTGGGGCGGAAGCAGCAGTCTTAACAGTGCCTTGACTATCAATAGCCCCAATAACGGCCACACTGGCCGGATCCACAAATTCTTCAGTCTCTTTAGAAGGTGTAGAATCAGCTGCCTTAGCTTCACGCTTTTCTTTTTTAATTTTATAGGCAGGTGTTGCAAGCTGAAGACGTTGATCACTGGTGAAGGTAATGCAAATAGGGCACTTATCAGCACAATTTGGATTCTCGACACAAAAATCTTGGCCCTTACCCTTTTCTCTGCAACGAGCGCAGTGTGTGTGAGTGTCAAAAAGGGCCATGGCGTGCCCACACTTCCCTCTACGCTGGCCAGGAGAAGACACGTTGTTTATGCAGAATATATATGTAGAAAAAATACCACTAGAATAAAATGTCCGATGTGAAAAACAGAATATCTGGCAGAGTAAATTTTTCCTTGTGCACAGCCACGCGCCAAACGAAAAAGATGCTATGACGTCACTCTGTCTAGACAGGAAGGAAGTACGACACGCCATCTGGCGAGTGCACAGTACTGGACCGGCCTAGCCGGTGGAGACACAGGACGTCTTTTTCTGACGTTTGGCGGGCCGGTCCGCGCCGACCGGATAAGCTATTGTCCATTGGATAGGATGTATTAAAATAATAAAAATGTATTATTGCATTATTAAGGTTTGTGTTTAACATCCGTTTCAACAGTTAAGGTCACATCATAAGACGCTAATCTCACATGTCTGTACCCCACAGCCCTGGGAAAGAGTTTTTGACACCATGAGATATACTAGTAGACGAAATGATGTCAGATGATGTAATGGTTCAAATAATGTTAGAAGAGAAAATAACACTTAAGAGAGAAAATATCTGTAAACTAGACCTAAGCATCGGAGAACTGATGCAAATTTGTATCCACCGAAAAGACAATTCACCAAAGCCAGTGAAACATTGTTTGACCTTGAGAGGGGCCCAAGGTCAAATCTGAAAACATCAGAAGATTCCCAGCCCATGACCTCCTATAAGTGGATTTCATATTGCAAACGACCAATAATAAGCAAGTTATCAGCACTTTTAAGTTTGGCTATTGTCGTTTGACCTTGAAGGAGGGGACCAAGGTCAAATCTGACCACACCAAAAGCTTCTTCGCCCATGATTTCCTATAGATTGGTTTCACATTACAAATCTCTAGGACCAATAATAAGTGAGCTATAAGCACTTTTAAGTTTGGCTATCCTCATTTAACCTTGAAGGAGGGGTCCACGATCAAATCTGACCACAACAAAAGATTCCCAGCCCATGATTTCCTATAGGTTGGTTTACCATCACAAAGCTTTAGGACCAATAATAAGCGAGTTATAGGCACTTTTAAGTTTGGCTATCCTTGCTTGACCTTGAAGGAGGAGTCCAAGGTCAAATCCGACCACACCAAAAGATTCCTAGCCCATGATTTCCTATAGGTTGGTTTACCATCCCAAACCTCTAGGACCAATAATAAGTGAGTTATAAGCACTTTTAGGTTTGGCTATCCTCGTTTGACCTTGAAGGAGGGGTCCAAGGTCAAATCTGACCACACCAAAAGATTCCCAGCCCATGATTTCCTACAGGCTGGTTTACCATCACAAAGCTCTACGACCAATAATAAGGGAGTTATAACCACTTTTAAGTTTGGCTATCCTCGCCTGACCTTGAAGGAGGGGCCCCAAGGTCAAATCTGACCACACCAAAAGATTCCCAGCCCATGATTTCCTACAGGTTGGTTTACCATCCCAAACCTCTACGACCAATAATAAGTGAGTTATAAGCACTTTTAGGTTTGGCTATCCTCGTTTGACCTTGAAGGAGGGGTCCAAGGTCAAATCTGATCACATCAAAAGATTCCCAGCCCATGATTTCCTACAGGCTGGTTTACCATCACAAAGCTCTAGGACCAATAATAAGGGAGTTATAACCACTTTTAAGTTTGGCTATCCTCACCTGACCTTGAAGGAGGGGCCCAAGGTCAAATCCGACCACACCAAAACATTCCTAGCCCATGATTTCCTGTAGGTTGGTTTACCATCCCAAACCTGTAGGACCAATAATAAGTGAGTTATAAGCACTTTTAGGTTTGGCTATTGTCGTCTGACCTTGAAAGAGGGGTCCAAGGTCAAATCTGACCACACCAAAAGATTCCTAGCTCATGATTTCTCATAGGTTGGTTTACCATCCCAAACCTCTAGGACCAATAATAAGTGAGTTATAAGCACTTTTAAGTTTGGCTATCCTCGATTGACCTTGAAGGAGGGGTCCAAGGTCAAATCTGACCACAATAGAAGATTCCCAGCCTATGATTTCCTATATGTTGGTTTACCATCCCAAACCTCTAGGACCAAAAATAAGCGAGTTATAAGCATTTTGGCTATCCTTGCTTGACCTTGAAGGAGGGGTCCAAGGTCAAATCTGACCACACCAAAAGATTCCCAGTCCATGATTTCCTATAGTTTGGTTTACGATCCCAAACCTGTACACCCAACTAGAGGAATGCTCTTGCTAACAAAAGCGTAGCATCCCTGAAAGTTTAAAATGCTTTGTGGTTTTAATAAGCATGCTGTAAAGCTAAGAATACACAAAGCTGCGCCGTATGCTTTCCCAATACCTCTTAATACATTCTGAAGGTATAAAAGCAACAATAAAGGAGATATAAGGCAAAAACTCCAAAGCAGCTATTTATGACCCCAGTTTGGCCCATAAGAGGGGGTCGGGGGGTAAAACTGACCGGCTATTTAGACTCTCCACATATGCTTTCCCAATACCTCTTAATACATTATGAAGGTATAAAAGCAACAATAAAGGAGATATAAGGCAAAACTCCAAAGCAACTATTTTATGACCCCAGTTTGACCCATAAGGGGGGGCCGTGGGGTAAAACTGACCGGCTACTTAGACTCTCCACATATGATTTCCTATTACCTCCCAGTACATTGTATGGCTCTAAATGCAATACTTAAGAAGATAATAGGGGGGTTGACCTAAATTTAAGGCTTTCAGATTGGAAGGTGTCAGAAAATCACTCATAAATGAGACATTTTTCAAGGGATTGCTCCCAAAATCTAATCAGCTCGCGTTTTCGACAGTATGAACAGGTGTGTCAAATTACAAGGCTGTGTAGCAAGTAGTTTTTCCTGAACTGCGATGACGGGGGGGTACTTCAAAAAAATTGTTTTTGATTATGCAGAAAAATTTTCCCACGCCTAAGGTATATAACCGCAAAATATGATTTGAAACCTTCTGATAATAAGGGAGATATTCAAGGGAGACCATAATGCGGTGGCGGCGGTGGCGAGGAAACTGAGGCGAAAACAAATAAGTGCCCTTTCAGGAACGCTTAATTAACTGCATTAAAACCTAGTACTAAAGCCAAATTTGATCACATTTTATTCGTTTTGATAATTATTTTCCTTATTTTATCAGTTATGGCGCATTTAATCTATAACTGACTCTTTTTACATCGACCACATTCTACTTCCAGTTAATGTATGTAAAGATTCGAGTAACAAAATTAGTGTGAATATTTTTTTGTAAGAGGCTTTTCATTCTCATAGCTGCCCATCCCCAATTTTTGCTCATATCTCCTATGAACAGTTCTGTGAACAGTGACATTAATCCACATTTTATGCTCTGCAAAGCAAGCAACTACACAAAATACTACATCTGCCTTTAATATTAACAGCACATAAAAATATTTAGGTAAGGCTCAGTGAACTTAAACAAAGTTTGTGGGTTTCATTTCCACTCAAAGTATAGGCTTTAAATTAGAAGGACCAGGTATAAATCTGAACCAGATGTCAGTTGAAATTCTAAAAGAATACCACAAAAATATATCATAACACCCAAAAGATTACCGTATTTATTCATATAAATGCCGTGGGGCGACGCATGTTTCGGGGGTGGGGGTGGGGTGGGGGGGTGGGGGGACTATGACAGATAACAACAATCAATTCTCGAGTGCAGTGGCAATGCTTCATAATGGACACTTACAGCCTTGATCTCTCTTGATCTTATACAGATAACTACGGTACTCATAACTGCCTTACAACTGAAAAGGTCAGTGGAAAGTACTAGAGAGAGAAATTTGTAAATTTACTTCACAAATTTCCATCTGCACAGTGTTCGCGCCAAACAAAAAAGATGCAATGACGTCACAATGTCTAGGCAGGAAGGAAGTACCATCCGCCACCTGGCAAACGCAGAGTGGGACCAGCCAGCTTGTATGTCCATAATAGACACATACAAGGCGACTTTTTCGGTCATTTGGAGGGCTGGTCTGCACCGACCGGAATAGCAATTGTCCATTGGATAGGATGTATTAACGCAATAAAGACTTATTTACAAAGACTATTTAAAACCCTGGTCACCCTACAGGCGGTATTGACTTGTGGTTTGTTGGATACCCCATTCCTGTAAACTAATGAAACACTTCTGTGAACTTGAGAAACTCTAGTTTTCCCTGCTTCAATACACATAGAAGTTTTGAGATAACCTCAAAATTTCCGCCTCCACGATATTCAGGGTTTTCCGACGGATATAAATACCACCTATAGTGTGACTGGTAGAACATATTTTCAACAGACAGCCACAGGATAGTGATGATTTGAAATTTTGACCAGAGGGGGACTCCAGAAAAACTGGCTATCAAAAGACTACTTTTGAATTTGCGAGCACAACTACGTCAAATACTACAAGCTGCATCACAAATTGGTAATAATTACAAACTCTTCTATTTACCAGCGTATAAAACAACTATAGACAAAAACATAAAATCAATATACAATTTCACAAAATATACACTACATAAAATTATATAGTTTTATTATCCACCAGATGACGTATTTGCCCTAAATATGGGGAAATACGGACCGGGATGTATTTTTTTGTATACACCGGCGCCCTGGTACAAAGGATGATGAGTTTGGTTTTTTCAACAATATCTCAGAAAGTACGTAACTTACAAAATTTAATATGTATAATATATCATTAGAAAGGTATTCGTACAGGGCTTCTGTTCATGTTTGTTGCATATAAAATCATGCAGAAATCATTGAGATATTGCAAGTTCAAGGATGTTTTTTTTTCACTGTTACCACTGCTTTTTGACAGTGTTTTTCACGTTTTCTCATTTAATATTTGTATTATTTAAACCATAAATCATACAAAATGGTGGATAATAAAAGTAAAACATCCCTCATCCCACATATACAGAAAAAATATATCACTCGTGAAGAATCACAACATAATACTCATGATTACACTCGTATAACAGTTTTCAACATTCGTGATATATTTTTGCTGTATTATGTCATTCAGGGAGTTTCCTATTGTACACACTGCTCTGTCGATACTAGACTTTCAACAAAAAACTACAGAAACAAGTTGAAAGAACAGGTACAAACCTACCAAATAAACTTGCAATATAGATTCTTTGTTACACATATGCATGTTGTCACAGTAACTGAAATTTCTAGAATTTTCTAATTCTATTTACAGAACTTAAAAATTCTAAATTCTGTCAAAACATTTTTGATAGAATTTTGAACACATCTAGATGTTTCAATAACACAACAAACAATATAAAACAAAATCGAGTTACAATATAGCTTGTATATTTATATATGGTTACATATTTTAAATTGCGTCAAATCCTTCTTTCTCAAAAGTTCAGCATATAGACTACATTAAAATTAATATTAGGAAACAAAAAAACATGATTATGCTTGTAAGAAATACAGTAGAACCTCTATTATCCGACCCTCTATTATCCGAATTTTCAATTATCCAACCTCAAACCCACTCTCCCAACTCCATTTAAACCTGCTATTTTGGCCTTCCTATTATCTGACCTTTCTGTTATCCGACCTAATTGTTAGTTTCCCAAGAGGATCGGATAATAGAGGTCCTACTGTACATACAAAACACAAGATTTATCACCATAATCATTACCATGTATAAAGCACTTACACCTATAGGATGTACCTTGTATGTTGATACTATATAAATTGTATACAGTGTATATTTAAGACAACTGAATATGGTGTTCCATTTTTTAAACCAACCGATATTGGTTTGACATTGTCTTTTAACAAATTATATAGGACAATATCTTGACAGGTAGTTGTGAGGATGGAGGAAAGTACTGTATACTACTTGGTCACCATTCTGCACAGAAAACCATCATCATGTACTGACAACCAGATACTGATAACAGCAGAAAACACATATTGGTGGGTGGGGGGTGGGTTTGCTTACAAAGACACGAGGCCATTTAGAATGCGAGAACAGGGTAGTATATTAAAGATGGTTGCAAACAGAAAAAAAAATTTAAATCCAAAGTCAGAGTTCAGGGAGCATGTTTAATTCGTTCATTTGTGTGTTAAATGTGATGCTAAGGTAAACATCCTAACATCTACATAATTTGTTAGGGTGACCATACATAAATACACCGAACTCTAACTCAGAAAGTATTTAAGAGAATTCTACACATTTATCAGTTCTGTTGTTTATTTACAAAAGGTTGACCATTAGCACCAATCAAAGCAATGTACAATATCTGCAGTATTCACAAAGTATCCAGTCTACTGTAAGTGTCAGGAAGATTTCTCCTGCCAACATTATATTTAATTTTAATGATTGACTTACACTTATTTCACAGGATTGTCTTATCTACACATTAATATTTAAGCTTTTTATTTTTTCACATTTATAGAGACAACCGACAAAAAAAAAAAAAAGCAGCTGTCCTTTTAAATGTACAAATATGACATGCATTCAACATTTACAAAAAAAAAACAAAAACACATCATTGTAACAAAACACATTCAAAAACTTAAGACTTCTAGTACCATTACCAAACACTGTCAACATTCCACTAATTTAGACAGAAATATTCTTTGGCTGTACGATTATATCAACATTAATTTGATAGACATTATCACGTCATTGACAACAAATTTATAAACTCTAATGATTTATGTAGCTCTGGTCAAACAATGTTCAGTTATTAAACATTACAAGCATGATAAAACATAAAAGAAGTCTACTTTTAAAACATTTCCATGACTGAGACTGTTCTTTTTTGTTTTTAGTCATTTAACATTTTTTCTATCTATTTGGCTTGTGACTTGGCACAAAATGGGCAAGGTACCCAGTTGTCATAACCAACCCGAATCCAAATACACATATTGTAGTGTAAACCTACTGGAACTACCAGTAAAGCAAGCTGGGTGGTTCATGTATATACATTTGTCGAAAAAAATAAAATGTGAAAAAGTTAAATTACCTACACAAATCTGAATGAACATCAGATTTCAGATATATATTAATTTCTTATATTAACAATATTGTATATTTGTAATAATTTTACAGAATTTGCGTATTAGTTTTAAAACTTGTGAGATATTGCATATCCCCCCCACTCTAGAAGCAACTCTGTAATTTGGTATAAACGAAGGTATGTACTGTAGTCAAGTGAAATTACACCAATATCTTTCAACAATTTCTCATTTTGGGCAATAAAAATGTCAAAATATGTATACTCGTTTTAACAGCCCTAGCATAAAACAATAGGAAATGACAAATTTGGGAGAGGGGAAAATGGTTCATATATCACTGATGTTTTGATGACAGAAGATTAAATAATAGAGGTTTTTTAACCTGGCTCTTAAGAAAACTTTTACATCTGGCAAGTGACTCCAGTACTAATTAAAGAATTAAGAAGTTGTGAATTATCAATAGCACTAAATTGAGAAAAAGAGTACAGTTTTCCACTCAAAATGTCTTTAAGAAAGTCTTTAAGCTGATTCTCCTGAAGGATTTTTCACCTGCAAGCCTTTTTAATTTGGTTTTCAAGACTTTCTCACTGGACTAATTTTTTAGGGTACACTCTATCTTTTAGCAGACTGTCTTCTCTGTTTAGCCCTCAGTTTATACTCGTCAATCGAGCCTTTTCGTCTAATTGCTGTCAGCTGGAACTTTGCCTCCATGTCAAAATCTGCCTGCAGTTTTAATGCCAAGAGACGATCCTGCTCTTCCACATAACTCTTGTACTTGACCACCGTTCTGAAACTAGCTGCACATTTCCTTGGGGAATCCAGTCCATACCACGGACAGTTTAATTTACTGTAGTTGTCAGTTGTAGATAAATTTTTCTTCATAGAAGTAGTTGTATTTGTTATAATCTCCGACTGAGTTCTCCTGCCTGAAGTTTTTGTGTTACCCTTTGAAGCATCTACAAACACTCTTTCTGAATTTAGTTTATCTACTTTAGTAGACCTGGCTTCTTTAATTCTTACTGAATTACCTGCTGGCTTTTCATTTTGATTGAAAACCTCACCATCACTTCCACCACCACACCTCTTATTTCTCTCCCCGGATGCACTGACTTCCTCCACCTTCTTAACATTCCCTTCAACTTGATTCTTCTTGCTAAAAGTTAAAACTTTCTTCACTTTTTTCACATTTTCTTCGAATTCATCTTCTGAATCTTGTCCAACAAACACCAGTGTAGTCTGTGTGGTTTTCTTACTGTCCTTTACGTCCCCCTTGGTTTTATTTCCTCCTTGTTTCTGGTGCTTCTTGTCCACCATTTTTTTCTTCTTTCCATCTGCTGTTGGGGTATATTCCACTGACCTCAATTTTCCCCTCACTTGAACGTCTTTCTGCTCACTCTTTCTACTGGAATTGTTTACCTTCCTCGGTCTTCCTTTCTGTGTTTTTTCACCACCAGGAGTTCTCGCCTTATTCCCACATGGTGCAACAGTCTTTTTGACCCCTTTATTTTCTGCCCTCCCACCTCCTTGCAGCTTATCATTATCCTCATTTTCTGAGCCGGAGAACAAAGTTTCTGATGAAAGTCTCTGCCTTTTGTGTTTCTTTTGGACTACTGATTTCTCAGAAGAACTTTTTAAACCCTTTTTCCCTTGTTTCTTCGGTTTTATTAACATTTCTTGATCTGCATCACTTAATTTCTGCATTTCTGTCAGACTACTTGATGCTTCACCAAGAGCTGAATCACATCCAATATCTCCACTGGCTTCACCAGAAGTCTGTTTTTGGGAGGTCACACTGCTTAACTTTCTCCCTCGATTACCTTCCGTCAAAGCAGTTGTTCTTTTGCTCACACTCGATGTCACTTTTTTATCCAGCTTACTTGACTGAAGCCCCACAGCATTTTCCTTACTAGGAGTGACACCTGTCCTTGTAGCAATATTCTGTGGATCCTTATTTGGAGTGATCCCTTTATGTTTTCTCTTTCCGGGAGTGACCCCCAACTGAATTTCTTTACTGGGAGTGACACCTGAGCTTCTAGTTCTGGAAGAAATGCTCTTTATATCTTTACTTGGCATGTCCCTCTGTACATTTTTCTCATTTATGGTGACCCCTTGAGCATTTTGTTTACTAGGAGTGACCCCTTTAGCTGTTTTTTTACCAACACTGATGCCCCGTTGCACATTCTTACTGGGAGTGAATCCTTTAGCCTTTTTATTACTTTGAGTTACACCCTTTTCTATTTTCTTACTGGGTGTGATCCCAGCATGCTTTACTTTACTGTGTGTGACCCCCTGCTGAAATTCTTTACTGGGGGTTAGTGTGTTTGGTATCTTTTTAGCAGGAGTGACCACATCATGTCTCTCCTTACCGGGTGTGACACCCTCTTGAATTTCTTTACTTGGAGTGGCCCCTGTTCTTCGAGTTCTTGTAACAATCCTCCCGGCATCTTCAATTAGTTCATGATCACATGACTTTAGACCACATGACTTACCTGGCGTTCGCTTTCGCTTTGAAGTACACACTACCATCTCTTTACATGGTGTTGCGTTGAACAGTTTCTTGACCGGTGTAACGTTTTGAGATTTTGTCGGGGTTTTACTGCGAGTTCTACTGGAAATAGATTCAGTCTCAATGTCTGACTCGTCGTCTGATTTTTCACACATTCTATCATTTTGTGGATTTTTAATGGCTGATGGTAATTCCGATTCTGATATGGCTTTGGCAGGTGATTGGCTGATTTTTTTGCAAGGTCTCCCTAGAAATAATAACAACAATGGGTAAATGAGATATCAGTATATTTTTAACTTGCGTCTAGTGCTGTCAATCGCTGTTATAAATTAACATTGAATATTGCCCAAGTTGGCTGACCGAGTACCGATATATGTCGACTTCATAAACTCAGTTCAAAATGAAACTATTCAATTAAAATGTAAAGTAATATTGTTTTCTCACCTGAATACACCATTTTAGGGTCATATTTGTCTTTTTATTTTTTTTTTTTTTTTTTTATGCATTGTCAAACATAGGAACACTTTGAAAACTGTCAGTATATTAAACTAATTATCTAATTCCAACTTTATAAAGTGCTGTATAATGGCTATATTATATCACGTAGGCCTCAAATAAATAGAACTACAGTGTTTTTAAAGATTATTTAAAAGATTTAAGTCAATTAAACTACTTATCAAATGTGAAAAAATATAAACATGCAATTCCGAAACTACATTCAAGCAATGGTTTAATGCTTTTCTGATAGGGTCATGTGACTAGATTTGTATGGACTGGGTTGTCAACATGCCAAAAATATATTTTAAAATGCTGAATAATCCTTCACCTTTAAAAGATATTCTGTCTTTATTATACAAATGTGCTAATATCTTTGTAATCGGATCAGAAAAAATTTATCCGATTATCGCTCATAATAGACCTAGCAAACGATAGTACATGTATTGGAAGTAGCGAGTGTCGCGACAGCACTACTTGTGTCCATAAACTTTCATCTATATTCTGATACTCCCTTTGGCAATTGATCAACAAGTATCCAGAGGATCTTGTGCAAACTTATTAAAGACCTCTTAAGCCACAAGATTTCCTGCCCATGATTTCCTATAGTTTGGCTTCACATCCCTTCCTTGTTGGACCAATAAGCAGTAAGTTTTAAGGACTTGTAAATTTGGCCAAAACATGCCACCTTCCTTTGATGGTCAAAGTTTAAAGTTTCCATATCCCAGCCTATGATTTATATAGGTTAGTTTCCCATCACAAATGTCTAGCACCAATAATGAGTCAGATATAAGCTGGCTGTGGCAGCCCTCTCAGTTTTCAAAATGAACCCAAAAGTACCGTAGCCGCACTCTGTAGCGCCCATGGGCAATGTGACCAAATATTTGCAAAAGTTGGCGTTTATGACAACGAAAATAAGCCGGGCGTTTCGAAGAAATAACCCGAATTTTGGGAAACCCCATTTTGGCACACACCGACTGGAAGTAAAATATGCGGTTGGTAAACAAATCTCGATGCAATAAAAGGTGACATAACTACTAGAATAAGGACAATTTTATTGAAAACGGCTATAAATTAAACAAATTTCACCGATTATTGGGTGTTTATGGAGAAAGTGTACCTCGAAACAACATATTAACAATTTATGAGCGATAACGTAAGATTGTGGATGGGCGCTTTCAAAAGCATGAGTGATACAGAGTGCGGCTGCGGCATTCCTGGAGGTAAGCTTTTGTGATGAGGAACGTACATTGTAAATTTAAAAAGCGTAGGTGAAACTTTCTTAAGATATCAGCACTTTAAAGTTTGACTAAATTGGGCCATGGTAGCCATCTTCTCTTTCAAAAATAAAGCAAAACTATTCCCAGGCATGTTCATTTTGTGAAGAATATATACTATAAAAGTGAGAAGCCTAGGTGTAAAACTTTTCACCAGAGAGCAGTAACAAGAAACTCTCTCTACACACTGGGATGGCAGTTTAACTAAGCGAAATCCACAGTATTATATATTGTACAACCTATTTAAAAGGTATACGTTTCATAAAGCATTGTAATGCAGCTTTACAACAACAAATTATATCTCAAAAATATAAAATACATGCTATAAATAAAGGATTTAAATGTCTAGTAATTGAAAATGCAAGAATTTTGTTTAGATATTTTTCTTGCAAGTGATACTGAAGTAGACAATTTCAATATCTATATTCAAACTCAGTACCAATAGTGATCACTATGAACTTATACTAGTCTCACAAGATCCTGTTCCACTGCAAATTTACCTATTATCTAGAAACTTGCAGTGACGTCGCAATGAAAGTACACAAATATATAGAAATATGGGATAAAAGTTGGCAGTTTTTTTTTTGTTTTTTTTTTAAATTTGGAGTTTATTTCCATTATTTTGAGTCTTCCTTTCATCATATGTGTTAACGAGTGAAATGGCAGTTCTAAAATTTTGCCACACTATTTCATATATTTAAGATTAAAATGTCTAGTAATTGAAAATTCAAGAATTTTTTTTTTTCAATATTTTTCTTGAAAGTGATAAGGAAGTAGACAATTTCAATATCTATATTCAAATCCAGAACCAATACTGATCACTATGAACTTACTGCTTTTCAACACAGTGTCAAACACTAGTCACATAAGATTCTGTTCCACTGCAAATTTACCTGTTATTTAGAATTTCTGATTCTGGCTTCTTCAGCCTCAATTTTGTAGTGTTCAACCATTGTTACTTCGACTCAAAGGAGAATTATAAATGTCAAAGTCTAGACTATATATATTTCAGTTGGCTATTGATATAGGTATAAAATATTAAGGCTGGGTCGGTATCAAAAAAGTGTAGATCTGGAGTCCGCCAATGCAAAATGGTTCTCCTTCCAGGATTCCATGTTTTAGTATACCCCAAGTCAAATAGGTCAGTGACAAGAAGTTGTTACTTGAGAAACCAAGACATGAACATTTCCTTGCAGTGATGTCGCAATAAAAGTACACAAATGTACACAAATATGGGACAAAAGTTTGCATTTTTTTTTTTCTTCAAATTTGGGGTTTGTTTCCATTATTTTAAGTCTTCCTTCCATTATATGTGTTAAAAAGAGAGATGACAGTTCAAATATTTTGCAATGCAGTGTCATATCCTATATTTTTGTGCATTTGTTGATTTTTATTGCGATTTTAGTTTCATGAGTTTCACTTAATGTAAGTAAGTGGTGACACTAAAAATGGCCATTTTGATTGTTGACACATATATAATTAATGGAAAGCTTAAGTTATTGGAAACAAAATCTGAAGATACTACACACTTTTATCCCATCTTTTGTCAATCTTCAGCAGTGACTTTTAAAAATGGAACTGCCATGTTTTGTTTTCATGTGTTTCAATTAAGGCTGTGATAGGTTACCTGGTTACCCGAAAACGGTCCGAATTCTTTAGGAAACCGAGTGCAAACTGGCGAAGTGGGTAACCGAAAAAATATTAAATATTGCGTAAATCAATGAAATACTTGGACAAACCTTAGTATTCTGTCAGATTTCTCTAACTACTGATAGTTTTTCACATAATTTTCCTTATTTATACTGATATTTAACATTATTTTTTGTAACAGTTTGTTTACATCATCCGCCATGTTTGCTTCTCTGCTACTTCCACTGGGTGACAACTAAAACACAGTTACCTGAATTCGGATCGGTTCTTTCGAGGCGAATACCCGGTGTTGTTTTTCTAACGAAGTCAGAGCCTTAGTTTCAATTAAGAATGAATTAAAATTGCAAGATTTAATAACGCAATAAAATACATCCTTTTTCATACCAACCCATCTCTAATTATAACTGTTACTCACCTCTTTTCTTTCCCAGATTTCCCACTGATCCCTCACTTCCTGTCAAGCTGCCATGGTCTCCTTTTCGTTTCTTGCCACGATATATTGGAGGTTTACGTGAGAGTCTTTCACCAGCCGAGTCATTAAGAGGGGTTTGCTCAGCAAGGTCATTCCGAAGGTCATGCACATTCTCAACACATAAGTCAGCAGGCTGTCCCTTGACTTTGTTACAGTTTGTGACCTTCACCCCTGTTCCTTTTTTTACCTTGATAGTCGTGCAATTTCCTTTCATATCATTTGCCATAATTCCACTGGATGCTTTCATAATACTTTCCAAATTTTTCATTTCTTTGCTTGGTTCACCCTCACTTATAGCCAGTTCTATAGACTTTTTCGTTTGCAACCGGGAAGGTAGCAAACTAGACTCTTGAGTGTTTTTTAACTGTCTGCGTTCACCTATATCACATATACACACCCTGTCTAAGTCATCCCCGCTTCCTTTGTGGAAACATTCACATACTGTCCGTGGACCACTTGTCAAAAATGCCGAGTCATGTTCATGACTAAGCTGACTAGAATCACAAGTTTTACAGACTTCATCACAATTCACATGCTGAGATTCACCGATGGAACCTTTTAAATTGTCCGTGACTTTCACTACTTTATTATTGTCCTGCAAAGGTAACGAACAGGAAAAACCTTGGACATTGTTGTTATCATGGCAAGTACTACTTCTGCTATTGGCAACTACCATCTTTTTTTGTCTGTGGATCTTTGTCCCATCACTTAGCTTCAGTTTTTTGGCAGGAGAACAGTCAATTGCCATTCCAGTATCAGCCGTATTTTCATTTATTAGAGTTCTTTGTTTTCCACCTGTGTTAAACTGTCTACAAGACTCTGTGGCGACGTTTTCATCACTGATGTTTTCCAGGTTACAATGCAATACCCCAAGGACATTACTGGCCCCAACTACAGTAACTGTGTTATCACAAACTGACTTAATAACCTCTGGAAAAACTTTGCCTGTGTTATAACCATGGCTCATCCCTTTCTCTAGAGTATTATCTTGGCTTCCTCGAACAGTAAATCCACCTGTATTTGTCCTTGATAATGTCTGGCTTATTGAGCTCTGCACCATCATTTGCGAAGGTATTTTCTTTAGTATACTATCATCTTTGGAAACTACATCTTCTTCTTCAATTAAACTTTCATCATCTCTCTTTTCTCCACAACTGAATTCAGCATCCCTCTCACATGGAGCATTCACTGGTGCTAGATTATTACTCTTTGAATAACTGTGATCTATTAATCCTGAGCTGGTGGCTTCGTGAAAACTAGATTGTAAAAACTCATTCTCCATTTCAATACTACCGCTCCTTAGCTTCTTCTGATAATCTGCACTTCGAACATCTTTTTGAAAAATGGGCCTCCTTGGTTCACATTCAAGTAATTTACTACCATCATTTTCTTCCACGTTATTTATTCCACTCTTTGATTTTTCACAGATTGTATCACTCACTCCTGAAACACTACTCCCTTTACCTGTGGTACTTATACACTCATCTTCATGACCTTTGACCCCTTGACCTACTTGTTTCCCTTTGATGTCTCGGGTCTCTGCTATTTCCTTTACAGGCCCCTCCTCTTGACCTTTGACCTTATGACATGGTTTCTGCTGATGGCCATCCTGGTTTCCAGGCATATAAGTGTGGTTTTGAAGCCATTCTTGCACGCCGACCTCTGGGCTCATAACAGGAACATCTAAATCCCTCTTCAATAACTCAGCCTTATTCAACACCTTTTTCTCACCACTACGACTTCTCTGATCTTCAGACATCCTTTGACCTTCACTTGACCTTGCCGTCTTGCTGGGAGATTTGGTGAGATCAATGTTGATAACAGCATTGCCGGAAGCTTTTGAATGGCTTTTGAAACACCTCTTCATGCGGTATACTTTACTCCTGGGGCTACTTTGGATATTACTACTGGACACCGGGGCTGAATCCTCACTGGGCACTACCAAATTTAGCACTCCCTTGGCACTCGTACTAATGTTACTGCCCTGCTCGCTCTTCCCATCCAGTTTATCCAATGATTCTTCTCGAATTTGAGCACAGGTGAAATTATCTAAATGCAAGTTTTCAGGGCTGTCACGGCGACATTTTATTGGGGTAATGATGTTCGAGAAACTTGTTAATCTTGGTTCACCTTCTCTATTAGCAACCAGTAGATTTTCATCTCCTTTCACTCCGACACCAAAAAGTGAGGAACCAGTGTGATCGCCTTCTTTGTAAGCACCTAATAAACTCAGGTTTGCAGCGTCGGAACGAGTGGTTTCTGACACCAGTTGAGTATTTATCAGCTCTGGGTGACTGGCGGATTCTTTAGTCGCTTGTCCTGTGTCCATTAATGCCAGAATTGAACTGGTTGTTGTCTCAGATTTTTCCGATTTCTTGGCAATAGTTTCTACAGCTTTGCTCAAGGAATATTCATCATCTTCATCCTCAGAATAAAGCTGTGGATACTGGTTGTCATGGAGATGATGGTCAAGGGGCAAAATGGGAAGAAGTGGTTCACTCGTGTGAGGTTTGTCCACTTGAACACCATAAGGAGCCGGGACTTCTCCTGTAAGTACAGCAAATGTTAACCAAGTAAACCTAGATTGGCAGTATTTCAGTATAACCCTGCAGAAGCAGCCATTGTGTAGTGATACTTGTGACTTTTACAAAAGTCTAGTCCTTTTGATGTTAAAGTTGTAGATAAGTAAGCTGGTAAATAGTATAAAATATGTATAGGTAAGTATATTATCAAGTTGGTAAGAATCCAATTCATACATACTAATTTTAAGATCTGCACTTCCTCACCTGTTCGTTCAAAATACAGTAGGATCACTGGTCAGCACAAGGTTGGCTTAAGAACTTATCCCAGTATTTAGATATTTGTTTTGGACAGACCTACTTTCATTATGTGACAGAAAAACAGCAATTCAGCTGCTAAATTTTATAACATATGGTTATTTACTTTAATTACTGTTCTTTTTTTCACTTTTTTTTTTGGCAGATACCAATCAACTAAGGGTCCATCTGAACTAGACATTAAGAAATATTATTTAAGTAGTTACAATACATTTTAACTGCTTAAATCAACATATTCCAAAAATCTGCATGATTTACCAATCAACTGTACGTCACTACTACCACTGTCACTGTCTCCAATGACAACTGTGGAATCAGGTTCATCAGCACTCGACTTCTGTGTGGATGTTCTAAAATCACTAGAAGTCACTTCAGGGTACTTGGAGGTTTTCATCTGTGGAATATAAATAAGGTGGCAGAAAGCACTGTGTACTAGTTTGTCACTGATTGATAAGGTCAAAGTAGCAATTCAAGTTTCTTATCAGATGTTTTACAGAATTTCATAGAAAATTATGTGAATGAAAGTGAAATTTTCCAAGAAATAAAACTCAAAAATTCACAGAAACTATGCATCTGTAAAGATAACTGGCTCAAGCTCAAGCCAAAATCACAAATTTAACAGGAGTTTTCCTTAAATTAAAGTGAAGTGAGAGGTTACCTCAGGTAACATATTAACAGAATTTTGACAATTTTCACATTTAATAGAGTAAGAAATCTAAAATTCACCAGGAATCTAAAATTCGCCACCTCTAAAACCTTAGTTAATTTTATGAGGAAAATTATGTTTTTGTCCAAAAATTGGTATTTTTCAGTTCAAAAAGCTTTAATTTACTATTCAGTCAACAAATCTCACCACAATTCATTTATTTTATTAGTATTTTCACATGTGGCGAATTTCAGATATGTGGCGAATTTTAGATTTCTTACTCTATGTGCCTCACCTTCTACTTGAATCTATAAACATACAAAAGGTCAGAGCTAACCGACTGAATGAAACCCTGACAAGAAACAAACTGAAGATCAACATATGTGAGAAAGTAATATTTACCATACAACGTGGACTGGTCATTAAAAAGGCAGCCGTTTCCATAGTGATGGTCTCTTTCAATGAATTTGATGGGGATGCTTTTTTGTACAGGTCTATCTTCCGCTGTGCACTTTTTGGGGTAGTCGGCAAGGACACAACTGAGGTAGATGTGGCTTTGGACTGAAGTTTTACCTGCATGAATAATATTTGAAATATTATTATTTTACTGAGGTTACAATCATATCATCACTACATGTTATAACATATTTGTAGATGACAAAAGCCTTAGAGCTGCAACTGTTTAATTTTTCAAAACAGTTGTTCGGTTCCATAATGTGTTCCAAATTGTTTACGTTAAGCTAAAGAAATTCCGAACAAAGTTTTAAAAATATGATATACCCAGCGAACCTTGATGATATAATTTTGGTGAATCTTTTAAAGAAATGTGAATACCAATAAACAATTTAAAGCGACAACTGGTTGAAAGTTTATAAACTATTCTGGCTTTAATAGCAAACCAACCAAGAACCACAGTCATTCAGTATTGGCTTCGAACTCTACCATGACATATTGATCGATATTAACATACTTTTTAGAATCATAAAAGGAATCACTTGCCACCACTGGTGGATTATTTAACTTCAAAAATTAAAAAGATTTAATAAAGATCATAAATCTAAGACCAAACCACTATTATAAGTCTACCAAATTCCCTTACTGAATAAATCTTCAGTCATGTTAATACTGTGATCAAAATATAACATAGTTATAAACTACAACAATATTTGTGCAACACTCCCGCATGAGGATATTGAAATTAGTAGGACTGTGAACGAGTACTCGAGCCTCGATAGACGAGTCAAACTTTGCTAGTACTCGAGTCCATTTTAAATCCTCGGTTACTCGCGAGGTATTGTATTATCGCCCACGTAATGAAACGCTTGTGTAAAATATGCCACATTTCAGCATTTCCATCACATAATATCAATTAAAGCTGTTATTTTCGCTTGAAAACTTGCAAATTTAATAAGTAAATTAAATTTTTATAAGTTAATACCCTATCCAATGGACAATATGCTAAACCGGTCGGCGCAGACCGGCCCGCCAAATGTCAGAAAAAGACGTCCTGTGTCTCCACCGGCTGGCCGGTCCTCACACTGCACTCGCCAGGTGGCGTGTCGTACTTCCTTCCTGTCTAGACAAGCTGACGTCATAGCATCTTTTTCGTTGTCTAAACCTATTAGACCCCTAGTAAGCTGATAGCGGGGTCGGTGGGAGGGTCTTGCGTGTCCATTGGATAGGGTATTAACTTATAAAAATTTAATTTACTTATTAAATTTGCAATTTTATTGCGTTAATACATCCTATCCAATGGACAATATGCTGAATAACTACCGCTTGGTCGGCGGGTAAGTTACTAGGGACTTATACGAACTCAGAAAATAACTAACAACTTAAAGCCTGGGTCAATCTAGGATTATCAAGACCCTTAAGGCTATGGTCGGTCAACAGAGACCGGTTAACCGGTCCAAACCGACCCGCCTCCCCCCCCCCTTTTTTACAGACCTGCTCTGAGGTAGGGGAAGAGAGGGATGAGTTCAGTCCCAAGAAATAAACCTCCCGAAGGAAGCACATTTGAGTTTTTTTTTTTTTTTTTTGATGCTTCTTAACTATATATACACTATATACATCTGTACAGATCTCCTCTTTTGCCTGGGTTATTTGTGGATCTGCTGAGCAGCCACTACCGGTCCCAGGTGGTAAAGCTCAGAATCAGCCCATGCCACATCCTTCAAATAGAATTGGGTGAAGGTGTTGTGTGACTTCCAGTGGCATGCTGCTAGTATTTGTTCCAAGGAGACCCCCGACTGGAAGGCCTTTGAAGCAGCGAAGGCCCTGACATCATGGGCTTTAACCTGATGTACCTTGTGGGCCTCCTGGTCTGAGAGCTCATAACATAGGATCACAGTTTGTTTGATCCAAGAGGAGATAGTGGCAGGTGAGATGTCCTTGTCGAAGCCTTTCTTGAAGGAGACAAAAACCAACTCCTTATTCTGCCTGAAGTCTGATGTCCTGTCCAAATAGTAACGCAAGGCTCTAACCGGACAGAGGGATCTGTCAGACTTAAGGGATCTATCCAGAGTGGGGGCCAGGGCTGGGATAACCACTGGGGCCACACTGTCTGGACCCTCTTTAGCCAGCTGATTTTTGGAGAGGAAGCTGGGAGAAGGGTACAGGGATATCTTAGTCCAATCAGACTGGTGTCTGATGTTCTTATGTTGCCACGCATGAATCTCACTTCTGCGTTTGCCTGATCCCAAGGCTAAGAGGAAAACTGTCTTGAAGGTCAAATGCTTCAAGGAGGCCTCCTTAATTGGCTCAAAGGGAGCCTTTGTTAACTGGTGTAAAACCAGAGATAGGTTCCAGGAGGGGATACCTCTTCTGCCCTTGGGTCTGTCTCTGTGGAAGCTATCCAAGAGACGGGTGAGGTTTTCATCTTTGCTGATGTTGAGGGTTGAACTACCCAATTTATCAGCAATGGCAGACCTGTAGCCATCAATGGTGCTGGGTTGCAATTTCCTTTCCTCAAAAAGGTACATGAGGAAATCAGCAACTGACTTTACAGGAGGTGCCCTGAAGTCCACCTGATTTGTGATGCACCACTTCGTAAAAATGGCCCACTTTGCCTCATAGACGGATCTAGTTGATCCTCTTTGAGGAGCTTCAATTCTTGTTGCCACTGACTCAGAGAAACCCTGCTCCTTGATAGCTGTGGCTCTAGGAGCCATGCGTGGAGATTTAGGTTTGTTAGGCTCCTGTGAGGGGTCTGATTGAATGGCTGAGTCAGAAGGTTCGGCAACTGAGGTAGAAGCAATGGTATCTGGCTGGACATCTCCACTAGGTCCCAAAACCATGTCATGTTGGGCCACCCCGGGGCAATGATGATCAACCTCCGGTACGGGGAGTCTTGCAACTTCTCCACCACTTTGCCCAAAATGGCTGTTGGTGGGAAGGCGTAAGCGTCCAGGTCTTCCCATGACAAACTGAGTGCATCCACTGCAGTGGCCTTGGGGTCCGGTACCGGTGATACGAACAGGGGCAGCTTGTTGTTGAACCTCGTAGCAAATAGATCTATTTGAGGCCGATGCCACCTGTCGCACAGGGCTTGGAAGATTTCTGGAAGGAGGGACCATTCGGTTTGGATGGTCTGACCCAATCTGGACAATTTGTCTGCCACTACATTTAGGTGGCCGGGAATGTGTCGTGCTCTCAGAGTCACCTGCTTCCCGGTGCACCAGGTCAAGATTCTCCATAGGAGGGCACAAAGTGGGCCCGACCTCAGGCCCCCTTCCTTGTTGATATAGGCTACTACGGTGGTATTGTCGGTCGCAACTAGCACCATTTTGCCTATGCAAGCCTTTTGGAACTCTTTTAGAGCCAGAAAGACTGCTTTTAACTCCAAGTAATTTATGTGCAATTTGCTTTCCGGTAGGGACCAGGATCCTCTGGCAATATGCTCGTTTAAGTGAGCGCCCCACCCTTCTTTTGATGCGTCTGTAAAGATTTGCAGAGCATGCTGTAGAGGGTGTAGTGGTTGGCCTGTGAGAACGTTGTCTTCTTGCAGCCACCATTGCAAGTGAGGATGCAGAGATCTGGGCAGAGGGATCCGTTTGTGTAGGGATTCCGGTATTCTCCAATTTCTTTTGAGGTGCCACTGAATGGGCCTCATGTGTAGTCGGCCTAGGTGAACTTGTTTCTCTGTCGCGGTTAGCAGGCCTATTAAAGACATCAGTTCCCGTACTGAACAAGCCGGTCGGGAGATGAGTTCTAGTATCTTTTCCTGTAGGCTTTGCCACCTGTCCGGTGTCGGTCGGACCCGACCGGACTGGAGGTCGAATTGGTAACCGACGAAGTTGAAAACTTGCTTGGGGTCCAATTCCGACTTTTCTATGTTCACCAGCCAACCCAACTGTCGGCACAGTTGTACTAGGACCTGTGTATGTTGGAGACAGGCCCGGTGGGATGTGGCCCTCACCAACCAGTCGTCTAGGTATTGGTGGAGCCTTATACCCTTCTGAGTGGCCATAAGTTTCACCTCCTTTGCTATGACAGTGAACTCCATGGGAGCTGTGGATAGGCCGAAGGGGAGAGCTTTGAACTGAAAGGTCTGTCCCTGGACGTGAAATCTCAAATATTTCCTTGACTGTTCCTGTATGGGAATGTGGAAATACGCATCCTTGAAGTCTATGGAGGTTACCCACTCGCCTTTTTGGAGAGAGGTTCTGATGGTTTCCGGAGTCTCCATCTTGAATTTCTCTGTTTTGAGAAAGGGATTTAGATTGCTCAAATCTAGTATTGGCCTCCATTTGTTGTTGGGTTTGGGAACCAGGAATAGTCGGTTGAAAAACCCTAGGGATGTTTGTTTGTGGACCCGTTCTATAGCATTTTTTGCCGTAAGCTGATGTAATGCCTCTAACAGTTTGAGGTTTCTGTGAGGATTGCCATAGCAGCTTACAACTGTTGGGGTTCTTGACAAGTTTGGCCTGGTCCGGAAGGGAAGGGTGTACCCCTCCCGCAGGATTTGAATAACTTTCGGACCGGCCCCCAGCTCTGACCACTTTTCCCAAAACATTTGGAGCCTGGCCCCCACAGGAAGATTTGTGGCAACATTGGGAGCATTTGTTACAATATTTGCATGAGACAATGGAATGACACAAGAAACACCTTTCACAGATTTTAATGAACTTAGATCTGGAAAACAAACTGCTGCCCCGGGACTTATTTCTTTCTTTTGCGAATGCCCGGGCGCAGTATGAACAGAATTGACAACAGCTAACTTTACATTTAAAGTGTTCATAGTGTCTTGTGGGCTCCCGGTCAGCAGCAGTGGTCTCAATTGCAAAACACATTGATTGTCATTTATACTGCTGCTGACCCTTGGCAGGACGTGAGGAGTACTGTTGTTTCCCTTTGTTCTTGCGGCGCTGAGTGCGTGACAAGTTCTTCCAGGCCGGTTTGTCCTGTTTTCTGTCCGACCTTTGATCCTGCCTTTCATACGGGTGGTAGCGGTGACCCTTATACACAGAGCCAGGCTTGTGCCTATCAAAGTCAGTAATGTCCTCCTCAGCCTTCTTAACACAAGAGTCTGGGAAGAGAGTCTCCACATGAAGAGGTGAGGTGCGGAGGGCGTTGAGGGTGTCCGCCTTCACACCAGCCTTAAGGTATGCCAGATAAGAATCCCGCCTCAGGAGGGTTGCATTTGCCATGTTGACGAACACAAATTCAGTGAGGTGTTCGACTGCTTTAGCCATGGATTGACACACACTGGCGTTGAAGTCCAGTAAAAATTGAAGCTCGTCAACAGCGGCTGAAGCCTTGGTCGGTGCCTTGCCCTTTGATTCCACTCTTATTGCCTTTAACTGTGCACCCATGCTCTGTTGGACCTTCAGCAAACACCTGTTGAATCCAGCAGCCTGGTTACATATAATAGTGGACTCACGCGCGGATTTTTCCCATTTACGTAAGTTCTCTTGGGAAATAGGCCGCGACATGGGTGGGGCACTTGCTATACCGGCCTGTCTGGCAATCCTCAAGTATCCACTGTTCAGGCGTGAAGAGCCGGTGTGCCACGCAATAACTACTTGGTCGGATTCCTTCTTTGGGTTTGGGTGGCACCCATACCACTTTGTCTGTGATTTCGGTGGCCGGACGAATTGATCTCTCAAGAGGCCCCCTGCTTCAGAAGCTCGAGTAGGATATCCTTGAGTAAGGGTAAGATTGAGCTTTGAAAGTTTTTTGCAGAGCCATTCATCTGTGGGTAAGGAAACAGAGACTTTTCCTGGAGTGTGCATCTTGGGGCCGGAGAAAGGATTGTCCTCAGATGTTGTAGCCCCAGTGTCAATGTCCGGAATATGAGACCAGTTCATGAAGGATCTAATCCCCCTCATAGTTTCTCGGTAGGATTGCTCCTCCGAGAGGGACTGATCATGATCAGATGCATTTGCCTCCATGTCGTCTGACAATTCCCCTTCCTCCGGAAAGATATCAACAAGAGGATGGTCGGAAGACAGGCTGTCCGATTCCGAATCACTAGAGGGAGAGGCGTCTTTCTTAGATATGTCAAAGGCCGGTGCCGGACGTTTCTGCCTTGCCAGTTCTGGTAGGCCGGAGGATGAGGCTTTTGAAGTGGTAGAAGACCCGTGAGGAACTGGGTCGGTGGCCGGTGAGGCAAGGGCAGTGTCGGCTGGTTGAGGAAGAGTAGTCGGTTGAATGAAGGGTTCTTGCCGGATCAAATCAGCTGGTGGAGCATGTGAAGGGGTGACCTTTACAGTTCCAAACACTGGTTCCTGAGGTCGGTCCAAAGTCTTGGCCATAAGCAGGGCCTCCAGTCTGTTGAACCGGTCCGACCACTTTTTGTCCAAATCTGATAATTTGGAGTCGGTAGAAGGGGCAGTGGACTTCCCCTGTCCGGTAGATGAAGATGAGGATGCAGGCCGGCTGGGTGACTTGACCGACTTGTCCGGCTTAACCGACTTAGAAGATGTAGACTTCTTCTCAGATTTCTTCTCAGATTTCCTCCTCTTCTCTTCCGGCCCACTCAAACCAGAGGTACCGCAGGTACCCTGGCCATCCACTACCCCTACTACCGACACAAGTGCCGGGTCCACAAGGGTGGGACTGAGAGTGTCTGAATCTTTGATGGGAGTTGAAGACTTGGCCTCTTTCCGTTCCTTCTTCAGCTTGTAGGAGGGGGTTGAAAGCTGAGTCCTTTGTTCCGGCATAAGAAGGTCGCAATGATCACACGATTCAGGTGGGGACTTGACACAAGGGTCTGAGCCCTTCTTCTTGTCACGGCACCTGGCACACACAGTGTGGTGGTCAAAGCCAGCCATCATGTGGCCGCACCCCCCCCTACGTTGACTTGGAGAAGACATGATAAAAACAGTACACGTGAGGAAGTGATCCGTAAGGTAAATAAAAACCGCACTTCTAACAACTCACACAGCGTTCCAAGTACTAAAATAACTGTAAAGATGATCTATAGTATGTGAGGAAGTGATACGCAAAGTTCAACAATCCAGCACTTCTTAAGACTCACATAAAATATAATATAAAACAATTTCCAAATATTCGTTCCAGCAGTGCATGCGCCAAACGAAAAAGATGCTATGACGTCAGCTTGTCTAGACAGGAAGGAAGTACGACACGCCACCTGGCGAGTGCAGTGTGAGGACCGGCCAGCCGGTGGAGACACAGGACGTCTTTTTCTGACGTTTGGCGGGCCGGTCTGCGCCGACCGGTTTAGCATATTGTCCATTGGATAGGATGTATTAACGCAATAAAAGTATAATTTACCCCATATTCAATATCTGGCCAAATAGAAGACATTTTTCTTCAAAAGTTTCATTTCCGGAACCGACTATTTGTTTACAGAAGATTTCTAATGGTAGCTACTAAATCTTGCGGTTACTCGAATTCGGGCCGGTTGTAAGAGGGTGAGTACTCGATGCCGTTTTTCAGCACCCGTCCCAGCTCTAGAAATTGGTACTTTTGCTGTCAATATTGTTATCTACAGAGATAAGGCTGTCTAGTGTTTTACTCAATGTTCTCTGTTGTGAAGCAAACAATTAAATGTCCATTTTTGACACTGGATGCAAGCCCATTCCAGATACTCCAAAGGCTTTAAATGGCTAAGACTCAGAAATTTGTCTGTTGTACTCTGTAGATTCATACTGACAGAGTTCTGGGGGGTCTGTATATTTTGAGCTCAACACAAACACTGATCTAGAAAGCTATGTTTCAGTCTTCCCTTACTCAATATGACTGCACTCACTTGTAACTGTCTTTCTGCTTGTAACACCTGTAAGTGTCTTTGGATCACTGGACTACTTCCCAACTTTGCTGGGTTCAGGTTTTCTACAGGAAGTGGAGACTGAGGAATACAAACAAATTATGATATAACGTATACCAAAACAACACTGACACTGAGAACATGTCCAATCAAACTGAAAACACAACCTGATGACACACTGGAGGAATAAAATCCCAAATGTGAATTAAAGATACCCTTACAGTATACAAATGTATGATGGACATTAGGCATTAAATATTTTGTTTTTATTATAAACATTTCTACCTACACCTTATGGTTTCTGAAATATAGCCTGGACAAGGCATTATAGGTCAAGGGCACTATGGCAAGGTCAAATCAAGGTCGCACCATGACATTTTACATCTACATACCCTAGCCAATGTCCCTACCAAATATCAACTTCCTACACCTTATGGTTTCTGAGATATAGCCCGGACAAGATTTTATTGGTCAAGGTCACTATGGCAAGATCAAAGGTCAAATCAAGGTCACGCCATGCTGTTGCACACCTACATCACCTAACCAATGTCCCTACCAAGTATCAACTTCCTACACCTTATGGTTACCGAGATATAGCCCGAACAAGATTTTATAGGTCAAGGTCACTACGGCAAGGTCAAAGGTCAAATCAAGGTCACACCATGACGTTGCACACCTACAACCCCTAACAAATGTCCCTACCAAGTGTCAACTTCCTACACCTTACGGTTTCCGAGATATAGCCCGGACAAGATTTTCAAACTCAAGGTCACTACGGCAAGGTCAAAGGTCAAATCAAGGTCAGACCATGACGTTGCACACCTACACCCCCCAACCAATGTCCCTGCCAAGTATGAACTTCCTACACCTTACGGTTTCTGAGATACAGCCCGGACAAACTATTTCCCGCCGCCCACCATCCGCCCATCCGGACACCATGGGTGAAAACAATACCCTGACAGCCCTTAAGGGCTGTGGGGTAAAAACCAATGAATCATCCAATAGCTGATGTCAACATATAAAATAGTAAATATTATTTCAGAAATGGTTCATTATGCAATTTAATGTAATGCATGCATAATGTTTTACTACAGAAAAATGTAACTGATTCAATATTGTATTTTACAAATACATGAGCATGCAACTTCTAGAATTGGGATCAAATTTTCATGCAATATGGCTCTGAAAACCTCAAAAATTTTACACTTGCACAAATATTATACTTAAACAGCCTTTCATAAAGTTTACTGAAGATCTACTATTTTATAGTTCTGAAATTCACATGTTACAATCTACTTACAGTTTCTTTTACTTTAAGGCTGACTGGTAAACTTCTGACCAATGGGGGTTTCACTAAGCCTCCCCCTGGAAGTCTTTCAGGGGATGTTTTTGGGTATGTTTTCACTGGTCTACAAAACAAGAACCGGACCTATATTTTTTACATGAGATGAAGTACCACCAGCGTACTTAATAGTTTACCCAAAAGTGGTCCAAATTCATTGAGAAACCAAGTAGCGAAGAAGATATTTAAAAACTATTAAAATATAGTTTAAATCAATAAACAGCTTGAATAAACCTTAGCATTCAGTAAGATATATCTACCTGGTATTATTTTCATAAGATATTTAATCTTTTCCCCAATAAATCTGTTGATATCACTTGATATATATACTGTTGATATATATATGTGTTACAGTCAATCTGTGAAACCAGTCATTACGCGTAATGACTGAAACTTTCAGTCATTTCACGTAATGACTGAAATGGCCAGTCATTACATGTAATGACTAACATTTTCAGTCATTTCACGTAATGACTGAAATCTGTGGTTCATTTTTACACAGATTGACTGGAAAGACTTCAGTCAATCTGTGTAATTCATCTAGAGTTGTTTTTCATCAAAACCTTTGTATTATTCAAAACCTTTGTACATTGTTTCCCTGCATTGTGAACCTTTGCATGCTAGAGAACTGTTATGGGTATTAAATATTAAACTATTTTAATCAATTTAATATCCTTGGAATTCCCACATGCTTTCTGAATTTATATTCAGGATTTTCAAACCTAAACCCATACTTTTGTAACAGACTCTATTATCATTTTCAAAAATATTATTAAAATATTTAATGGTTAGGTGCATTTAATTACTTTTTAAATGTTATGTCCATTCTAAATTCATATTTGGGCTTTTTAAAACTAAACTCATATTTTGTCATAGAATGAAAATATCTCTTTGTGGTCAATGAAATAAAAATGAAATTTATGTCTTGTTTGAAGACTAATCTTCATTTATTAATCATAATTTATAATACAATTTTGCCTTTTATGTTATTAATTAAAGACTCAGTTCTATTGTGGCAGGTTTGTTAGGAAGCAGGAAACCATGAAGCCTTTGAAGTGAATCTTGTCCACACTTACTTGTCCTAATTGCAATGCAGCCCTTTTTATCCTGTTTTGTTCTTTGGGACCAGGTTACTGTTGTGTGACCTCTCCACACAAAGAGCCTGGTTATCAAAGATGGAGTGACCTTTAATGTTCTAAAATAACTGGGGCAACTTAATCCATTCTTCTAATATTTAATAAAGCTCTAACTCACACCTGAGTGCACTGTAACTAGAAATAACCCTCCAGATACATGATTTACCTTATATTCTTCAGTTGTACATGTTACACAGAAATTTAAATTTTAGCAAGAGTCTATTGATTTGGTCCCGTTTTTGTAAGACACACTACCTATCCATCAGTGCTCTGTCATATTTTACAGATTTTGTCATATATTATTAGTACCAACTAATTAACCAATAAGAAAAAGGATCCAATGAAATTAAACGGCTAGTTGATGCAGGGTTGCATACAGATATGTACATTAGAATAATGTTATTAACACCTTTTATTGATCTGGTCCCTGTTCATTAGCCACTTTGTAAATTTTATGATGGATAAGTCTCATGTGGATCTATTTAAAGCTATTTATCACAATTCAGCCATTACGTGTAATGACTGGACCTTATTTTCAGTCATTACGCAAAATGACTGGTCATTTTAGTCATTACGCGTAATGACTGGTCATTTCAGTCATTACGCGAAATGACTGGTTTCACAGATTGACTGTAACATATATATCATCCATTATCTAGGTAACCTGGAAATAGTCAACTTTGATCCTTAACAGTTCAATCACAGCCACCAGTCATTCATCCACATCTTCTTCATATATAGAACTTGTCTTTTATTATATTTACAATAGATCAGCTGTATTCTTCTCTATATTAAATAGGCTTATTCACAACAAGAACATGTAACTCCTTTGCAGCTTTAGGACTAACTGGAAAAGTACTTCACACTACAGCAGATTTCACGGAGGACAAAATTTGACCTTTGAGAAAATTTGCCCAAATATTACCCTGACCTGAAGTGACGGAGTTCTGGACCGATGCTGTCGTTACCCACACTGCTCTCTTCCTCACTCTCCCGTCTTGTTGAGCAGGAAGTAGAGGCTGCACAGGAAGCAGCAGCTCCAGATGACACAGGGTCTATGTAATATACATTAAATTAACAGACTGTTCACTTTATACAATAAAACATGAAAATAGCATTAGAGACACCCGTACCCTAGCCTCGCTTAAGGCTCAAATGTGCATGATATTTTTTCAAACATGCACTCAGATATTTGGTATTCATAAAGCACTCATATATGTTAAGAGATAGAACTTATCAGACAGAGTCTCTTAGATGTATGGTGCTATAAAAGTCACTACATGTATGAGTACATTATAGAAACTGAAACTCCATTATCTGAACTGAAACTTTTCCCTAACTGCACAGAAACTTGAGCCTTCAGCAAGGCTACCCGTACCCCACAGCCTGGGGAAATATTTTTCAACACCATGAGATATAGAAGTAGTGAAACAGTACAAAGATCGGGATACTTTCAGAGCAGTGTCAGTTATATAAAGGACTAAATAATGTTTAAGTAGAGAAAATAATGTCTAAGAGAAAGAAAATGTATGTAAAGATGAAGTATTAAAACAAGACAATTCAATAGCAAGATGACAGTATAAATCAGTAAACTAAAAACTAGACCAAGGACGCATCTGTGGCCAGTTGCAAGATGTGTCCACAGAAAAAGGACAACTAACATAGTTTTGAAGATAACAGCATTTTTCAATAATAAGCAAGTTGTAAGCACTTTTAAGTTTGGCTACCAACATTTGACCTTGAAGCAGGGGTCCTTGGTCAGAAGATTCCTAGCTCATGGTTTCCTATTATTGTAAACCTTTAGGACCAATAATAAGCGAGTTATTAGCTCTTCTAACTTTTTTATCCTCGTTTGACTTTAAAGGAGGGGCCCAAGGTCATATCTGACCAATCCATGATTTCCTATAGGTTGGTTTCACATTCCAAACCTCTTGGACCAATAATAAGCAAGTTATAATCACTTTTAAGTCTGACTATCCTCATTTGACCTTGAAGGAGGGCCCAAGGTCAAATCTGACCACACCAGAAGATTTGTAGCCCATGATTTCCTATAGGCTGGTTTCCCATTGCAAACCTCTGGGACCAATAATAAGCGATTTATAAGCACTTTTAAATTTGGCTATCTTTTTTTGACTTTGAAGGAGGGGCCCAAGGTCAAATCTGACCACATCAAAAGATTCCAGCCCTTGAAGCCAATTATAAGCACTTTTAAATTTGGCTACATCAGAAGATTCTCAGCCCGTGATTTCCTATAGGTTAGTTACACATTGCGAACCTCTAGAACCAATAATAAGTGAGTTATAAGTGCCTTTAAGTTTGGCTATCCTCGTTTGACCTTGAAGATTCCTAGCTCATGGTTTCCTATTATTGTAAACCTCTAGGACCAATAATAAGCGAGTTATTAGCTCTTTTAACTTTTCTATCCTCGTTTGACCTTGAAGGAAGTCCCAAGGTCATATCTGACCATATCAGAAGATTTGTAGCCCATGATTTCCCGTAGGCTGGTTTCACATTGCAAACTTCTTGGACCAATAATAAGGGAGATATAAGCACTTTTCATAACTGAAAAGAAACACCTGTGGTGGCCATCTTGTTTTTCAAAATGAGGCCAAAAATATTTTCAGTGAAGATTTTGTAATGACGAACATATCCTGCGAATTTGAGATCTCTAACTATAATATCCTTTGTTCTAGAGGGCAAACAAAACTCCTTGCCGAAAGTCGAAAAATGCCCGTGGCAGCCATTTTGTTTTTCAGAATGAGGCCAAAAATCTTCCCAGACAAGATTTTATGGTAATGAATATATCCTGCAAATTTGAGAAGCCTACCTATAATACCCTGGCCTCTAGAGGGGTAATGAGAAAATCTCTACACACTGCAGCGGCGTACTCATGTATAATCCATAGTATCCAACGGATGCTATCCTGTGGATACAATTAGGACGCTGTAAAATTTATTACCTGGAGAAAAGACGTCAATGCAAATGGTGCAATTATGTAAAAGTACATATAATAATTAGTTGCAGCAATCTATATATCTTTGTCTTAAGAGATACCTGGCAGGTGAATACACTTTGGCAGGGCCAATGCTAAAGGTCACGCCATGATGCACACCTACAACCTCTAACCAATGTCCATACCAAGTGTCAACCTTCTACACCTTACAGAAGAGCCCAGACAAGATTTTATAGATCAAGATCATTACAGCAAGGTCAAAGGTCAAATCAAGGTCAAAACATGATGCTGCACACCTACAACTCCCAACAAATGTCCCTACCAAGTATCAACTTCCTACACCATACGGTTTCCCAGATATAACTCGGAGAAGATTTTATAGGTAAAGGTGACTACGGGAAGGTCAAATCAAGGCCTCACCATGACGTTACACACCAAAAAAGGTGGGGATGGGAACCATACAACCACTCCAGAGTGAAGTTTGAAATTGATACGTGGAAGCATCTTCGAGTTATGGCCCAGAAACAGAATTTAAAGATGGTGGCCATCTTGTTTTTCCAAATGGCACCAATTTCAAAAGCAACCTAGCCTAGGTGGTGCCCTAACACCCTGTTAAATTTCAAATCGATCGGCACAAGTGTGTTTGAGTTACAGTCCGGAAACCAAAATGTTGACGAACAGAGAGTCTGACGGAGAGCAGTCAGACACATCAACCTAATATATATATAGGTGGGTTGGTTACACACAACCCGCCCAACTGTTATAATCTTCTTCTGACAATTAAATATTTATGGGAACTTAACTTGCTTTTCACACTTTCAACAGAATTATGATGTTTGTTTTTGACGTTTTGATTCTTACAATGCCATAATTAGTGACAATATACATAAAAAATAGGCACTGCTATAGTTTCAATTGATGTGCATATTTGGTACAATTTTACTGGCAAAAATGGGATTTATAACAAAATATTATTGTCAGAAATATACAACACTCTACAAATAAATCCGGTGAGAATGATTCAAGTTAAATCATTAGAACTATTCCATAGTTACAAAAATGTAAAACTGAAATATTTTAAGTCCATATACTTCAAATGTTACTTCCAACCTGCCTATACAATCAAAATACACTGTACATGTGAACATCTGTCTCTTTAAATCTGATTGACTGAAAATGATGGAATTATTTCTACTCACCTTTGAACTGGGAGTCTTTGCTGTTCATTTTAAAACCTTTGTTTGGTGTTAACCAGTCCTTTAGTGTCGATTTATTGCTCTTCTCAATTTCCTAAAATAAAACAATTTTTAAAATGTATAAAAATAAAAATAATCCCGACATTCAGTGTATGAAATTGACACCTACCCCCACTTTTTCGAGATTGGTAACTATTCTCATGGTCATATGTATCATCATGGCTATCCTGGGGCGGTATTCACTAACAAGGATTAAGATCAGATCAAGATCAGATCAAATTTGAGAAAAAAGTTTCAAGTGAGCCATGGGATCAAATAGCTATTCAGAAACCATGGATCACTTGAACTGGAAAGCTTAAATATTTGATCTGATTTTGTATGAATTTCACACAATTTTAAAAGGTTTATTGAGTTGTGAAATACTGTCTGCCTCTGTAATAACTGATTAAAACATTCATCTTCCCTGAGAAATAAATCTTCTATCAGTTATTTTTGATCTGTCTTGATACAAAAATTAATCCATCAAAGAGCATGGATCATAGTTAATCCAAAATTTGATCAAAATATCAGATCAAATGTTTCATGAATACCAATCTGAGCTGATCCAAAAATCTGATCAAAAAGTGATCATTTTTGTTCAAATTTGATCAGATCTTTACTGATCCATGTTAGTGAATACCACCCCTGTAATTCAACAAAACATTCCATACATATATTTTTGTTTTAATTGATGAGATTTTCATTTTGCTTACTTTTTCCATAAAAGTCGACAACATATTACAAACATTTCAAAACCAGACATAATATTCAGCAATAAATATATATTAAGGTGTAAGCTTCTTTCACACTTGCGATAATTATTAAAAGGCATGCTATCTGAATGGAATACCAGTTAATTTTTAACCATCTTATTTTTATTACCAAAAATCACAACATAGATTCAGAAAATTAATGAAACTAGATTGGGCCAACTCGGCGCCAACATATCCCCAGACAGGTCATCACTCACGCCACAGGTTTTGATCGGGAATTTTTAAAAACATAATTACCCATTATTATATGAACTTCAGCACATCAATCTACTCTGTTTATATCTTCCAAGGAAGATGGTGTATCCCCAGACGCCGAATACATAACTCAAATTATATTTTCAATCTTCCTGCAATGATAACTCTAAACCTATTTTCAAAGTATTTAAATGATTGATGATTGAATGTCCATTCTAAAATAATAATCCCAAAAGAGCATATCTGTTTCTATATTTGTTGACAAATAAAATATTATTTTTAACTCAACTCATCATACTTTTCAATCTTCCTTCAAAGTATTTAAATGATTGATGATTCAATGTCCATTCTAAAATTCATAATCCCAAAAGCGCATATCTGTTTCTATATTTGTTCACAAATAAAATATTATTTAAAAAAAAATTATTTATATTATTATTTTATTATATTATTTTTAGAATTTGCAAATTGTTTTCAGTTATTCATTTCCTCTATACCTATATATGTGGTCCATATATATGCAACCTAAATATGTGACACAATCTCAGTTCTGACTCCCCTTTGTGTTATATGTAATGAAGCCCACCACCTCCCACCCCCACCCCTCTCCCCTTCTCCACACCTCTCTCACTATTACACAAGATCTGCAACCCCATTGAGGTCTTTGTTTCTCATCTGATATCATTAAATACCTTTGTTTATTTAGTGTCACTCAATATAGCTGGAGGTCCCAGAGGTGGGTGGGGGGAATCCGGGTGGGGGATGTGGGTTGGGACTTAGTTTAGTTTATTAGTTTATTATAGTGACATGTATTATGTTGACAAGGATTATACAAAAACTATTGAAGTAATACCCAGCCCTATATGGGCTTATAAGTCACTTTAAATAGAGAGTTAATAACAAACAGAGCAAACATATTTTGAGGTAAGATACAGTAAATAAAGACAGCAATTCAATACATAAAAATTAACAATATAATTTACTTTTTCTTTCTTGCCACAAATCAAAAATAAAATTAATAACCATATTGACATTCATATGAGTTAATACCCTTGATAATTGATCTATTAATAATTCAGATTTATCTATATTTAAAATTTTGAAATATTTCATACGAATCAGCTCTAAAGCTGGACAAACACAAACAAAATGTATCTCATCTTCTACATCTTTTTTACACAGTTTACATGTTCTCTCAAAGAGATGGAGTGCTACAGCATAAATGGTAAACAAACAATCTATATAAAAGGGGTACTCAAATACAAAAAGAATTGAGAATTTTAAGTATGTGATTATCAACTGAAATGAGTTCATAACTGTAGGAGCTGTGTCAAAATTAACTGAGGCAAGTTGAATAAAACTGGGCTAGTTGAGGGTTAAAAATCCCCTAGTTTTACTACATACGGATATAATTTCATTAATATTGGGACTTAAAGCTCACTTCAAGTGTCCATTTTGTCTACTTGAATATGTTTAACCGGCGTTTAACCAGTTTCATTTTAAAAAGTTAAAAACTCAGCAAGCAGAGGTATAACACACAAAAATAAGTTCTTAAAAGACTAAGATAGCCATAACATTATTAATATTCAAAATTTAAATAGACAGGCATTTCCTTTTAAAAATTCAAAGATTTCAGCTCTATAACCAACATAGTTTGACAGTTACTGGGCTTTAAAGTGGCATAATGTCCATAAATTGGGTTTCTGTGGGCATTTTACAATTGTTAAAGAGACCTTAGCAATTAAACTACAGATCTGAAACTTTTTGGGGGACATACATAACAAACAAAAATTATATATAATACAGTTTAAGACTTGTCACACTAAGCATTTCCAAATAACAGGGCAAAATACGGAAAAAATGTCCAAAAAGGCACTTGGGCGAGTGTCTATGGCCCTCATACACAGGTTAAATGTCTACTAAAAACCTTGATTTTCGCCATATGTAAAAAGGACATAATAATGCATTCCCAGATGGGATTTCAGCTCCATCAATCACATAGTTTAACAGTCACAGGGCTTAAAGGTGGCAAAAAGTCCAAATATTGGGTCTCTGTGGGCCTTTTAGAGATCTCGATGTGGCTTTCAAATTAAAGCTTCAGACTTAAAATTTGTTACATACTAAGATTACACATAGAATATGTATCTAATAAAGTTTGAAACTTCTCAGACTTACCATTTCCAAGTTACAGAGAAAAATATGTGAAAAATGTCTTAAAAAGGTCACTCAGGTGGGTGTTTAAGGTCCTCATACACAGGTTAAATGTCTACTTGAAGCCTTGATTTTTGGCACATGTAAAAAGAACATAATGTATTCCCAGATGAGATTTCAGCTCTATCAGTCACATAGTTTAACAGTCACAGGCCTTAAAATTGGCAAAAAGTCCAAATACTGGGTCTTTATGGGGCCTTCTAGAGACCTAAATGTGGCCTTCAAATTAAAGCTTCAGACTTAAAATTTGTCACATACTAAGATTACACATAGAATATGCATCTAATACAGTTTGAAACTTCTTAGACTTACCATTTCCAAGTTACAGGGCAAAATATGTGAAAAATGTCTAAAAATGGTCACTCGGGTGGGGATTTATGGTCCTCATACACAGGTTAAATGTCTTCTTAAAGCCTTAATTTTTGGCACATATATAAATAACATACTAATATCTTCCCAGATAGGATTTGAGCTCTATCAGTCACATAGTTTGACAGTCACAGGGCTTAAAAGTAGCAAAAAGTCCAAATATTGGGTCTTTGGGAGCCTTTTAGAGACCTCAATTTGACCTTCAAAATTAAAGCTTCAGACTTAAAATCTGTTACATACTAAGATTACACACAGAATATATATCTAATACAGTTTGAAACTTCTCAGACTTACCATTTCCAAGTTACAGGGAAAAAGATGTGAAAAATGTCTTATAAGGGTCACTCGGGTGGGTGTTTATGGTCCTGATACACAGGTTAACTGTCCATTAAAGGCCTAAATGTTGGGGCACATATAAGAAAACACATAGATATATTCCCAGATGATATTTAACTTAGATGAGAGACATAGTTTGAAAGCTACAGTGCTTGAAAGTGGCAAAAAGTGCATAAATTGGGTCTCTGTGGGCACTTTTGAGACCTTAAGTCGACCCCTTTGGGTAAACCTACAGCCCTAAAATTTTCTACAGACAAGGATTACATATCAAAGTTATACCTAGCACAGTTTGAGACTCATCAGAATTACCACTTCCAAATTATAGGGCAAAATATGTGAAAAGTATAGCAAAAAATCCCTAAGTGGGGGTATTTATGGGCCTCAAGGACAATTTTCTCCTCAACTTAAAGTCGTGATTTTCGGCACATGTACTAAGAACATATTAATGTGTTGTCAGGTAAAATTTCAGCCAGCTGAGCATCATAGTTTGTGACCTACAGGGCTCTAAGTGGCCAAAAGTGCAATTTCTGACCTTAAGGTGGCCATAAGTTCTTTTTTACTGGGAGTTTAAGGTCACCTTAAAATAGGGATCTTCCTTTGGGCACCCTTAACATGTGTACCAAGTTTGAAAAAAAAATATTAATTTGTTTTTGAGTTATCGCGTCCACAAGGAAATTTCTACGGCGGCGGCGGCGGCGGCGGCGCGACGGACCTGAATCCAATATATCCCCGACTTTCGTCTGGGGATATAATAAGTTCGGAAACTACATTTGAGCAATGGTTTAATGCTTTCCTAATAGGCCATGTGGCTCTATTTGTATGGACTGGGTTGCCAAAACGCCAAAAATATATATTTCAAAATGCTGAATAATCCTTCACTTTTAAACAGTACTCTATCGTTATTATATAAATATGCTAATACCTTTGTAATTGGACTTGAAGAAAGACAACTGATAACAGACATACCAAATGATAGTATTGGAAGTAGCAAGTGTCGTAACAGCACTAGATATATGCATTTTTTTTTTCTGAATAAATTGTTCACATCATCCACCAGGTTTGCTTTTCTGGCACTTCTAGTTGGTTACCATGTTACCTGTATTCAGATCGGTTTGGCCACATGGACTTTTTCTCTCCTTTCACCCAAGTCTTATGAGTTTTTAAAAAAAAAAAAAAAAATTCAATACAGGTATTCCATTAAAAACTCTAATGATGTTATGCTTCTCCTTACCACATTTCTCTCACTTCCTGTAGATTTGGCGTTCCCTGTGATGGAACTCCTCAAACTACTGGTTTGTACACCCCGCTCACTCTTGACTTCCATCTCTTGCTGTTTTGGACTCATTGGTGTTGGTTCCCGCGAGTCAATGAATATAAAATCCAACAGCGTTTCCTCCTCAGTTTTACCTGCAGAATGCATAATGATTCCGAGTATCACAACTAGGGATGGGTTGGTAGAGTAAGAAATCTAAATTTCGCCACATATCTGAAATTCGCCACATATGAAAATACTAATAAAATAAATGAATTATGGTGAGATTTGTTGAATGTATAGTAGATTAAGGCTTTTTGAACTGAAAAAATACTAATTTTTAGACAAAAACATCATTGTCTTCATAAAATTAACTAAGGTTTTAGAGGTGGCGAATTTTAGATTCCTGGCGAATTTTAGATTTCTTACTCTATATAAAAACAAGAGGAGAGTGCCCGTGAACGGGCACTGTGTCAGCTGACTGAGTGTTTTTGATTTGTGAAGGTAATAATGAGAGGAAAGCATAATTATCAGGGAAAGTGCTGTACAGAAGTACAGTAAATGGTAATTGAACAGCATGTTCAAAAGAAATTCTGAACCTGACAGAAGAAAAGGACAAAAAAGTTGTTCCCTGCAAATGGTATTATGAAGGAAAGTAACAAGGTAACTGTTTAAGTGTAAAGAGTAGGTTAAAACATATTTAAAGAAATACTGCAAATGCAGTATCCTCGTACGACCTTGAAGAACGGGTCCACGGTCAAATCCAACCACACCAAAAGATTCCCAGCCCATGATTTCCTATAGGATGGTTTACCATCCCAAACCTCTAGAACCAATAATAAGCGATTTATAGGCACTTTTAAGTTTTGCTATCTTTGTTTGACCTTGAAGGAGGGGTCCAAGGTCAAATCCGACCACACCAAATGATTCCCAGCCCATGATTTCCTGTAGGTTGGTTTACCATCCCAAACCTGTAGGACCAATAACAAGCGAGTTATAAGCAATTTTAAGTTTGGCTATCCTCAACTGACCTTGAAGGAGGGGTCCAAGGTCAAATCTGACCACACCAAAAGAATCCCAGCCCATGATTTCCTATATGTTGTTTTACCATCCCAAACCTCTAAGACCAATAATAAGCGAGTTATAAGCACTTTTAAGTTTGGCTATCCTCGTTTGACCTTGAAGAAGAGGTCCAAGGTCAAATCGGACCACATCAACAGATTCCCAGCCCATGATTTCCTATATGTCTGTTTACCATTCCAAACCTCTAGGACCAATAATAAGTGAGTTATAAGCAAAGTAGCTATTACTCAGCTATGCAATGAGCTACATGTCTGAATTTTTACTATATTTTAGCTGACCCAAAAGTAGGTGAACAACATATTTAAGCAAAATACTGTAAATGCAATAGTTTTCAAGTTACAACTGATTTACTCAATAGTGAGAACCTGAAAATAGCTATTACTCAGCTATGACATGAGCTATAGGTCTGTAATTTCACTATGTTATAGCTGACCCAAAAGTAGGTGAACAACATATTTTAACAAAATACTCCAAATGCAATATTTTTCAACTCACAACTGATTTACTCAACATACAGTACCTGAAAATAGCTATTGCTCAGCTGTGCCATGAGCTACAGGTCTGTAATTTCACTATGTTATAGCTGACCCAAAAGTAGCTGAATAACGTATTTACACAAATTTCTGTAAATGCAATTGTTTTCAAGTTACAAGTGATTTACTCAACAGTGATAACCTAAAAGTAGCTATTACTCAGCTATGCCATGAGCTACAGGTCTGAAATTTTACTATGTTATAGCTGACCCAAAAGTAGCTGAATAACATATTTATACGAAATTCTCTAAATGCAATAGTTTTCAAGTTACAAGTGATTTTACTCAAGATGGTAGTTACTGAAAAGCCCAAAAGTAGCTATTACTCACTTAGCTATTGAGACAGACACCCAAGTTACTCACCATGTTGTAGCTATGAAAAAAGTAGCTGAATAACATATTTTAACAAAATGCTCTACATGTAACACTTTTCAAGTTATAAGTGATTTAGTGCATGATTTCATGAATTTTAATGCATTAAAAATTATTAAAAAAATTTATTAAAAAAAAACTAAGAAAGATCCAGGTCTCATACTCACACAAGAGAATCAATCTCTGGCCTAGTACATATATGCAAGATATGAGAGAAATCCCTGCAATAGTCACTGAGAAAATTGTGATAAAGTGTTGAAATTTTCACACTTTTGGTGGGGGTACCTCCCTTGTAATGTCTCTAGCAAACAGACAGATTTGCATGCCTTGAACAATTTTTCATCCTCGATAGATAAGGTATCTTTTAAAAAAACAGCATGTCTCTAGGCCTTGTAGTTTTGGAGAAGAAGTTGTTCATGCGCACGCGTACGCCCACGCCGCAGAGTGACGACATAATGTCAGCTGACTGACAAGTCAGCTGACATAAAAATGTGCTTTTGACAGGCTGCCACAGAAAAATCATTCCGATTCCAGGATTTGGAAAACAAGTCGTTTAAGTACACCCCTCACCGACTAGGCCACTGACAGGAAGTGAAACCAAGAAAACCAAAACATGACATTTTCCTCTCATTGAAATTACAATAAAAGTTCCAAAATGAACAAAAATATGGGATAAAAGGTCACAATTTCTTCAGATGTGGGGTTTCGTTCCAATATTTTAAGCTTTCCTTCAATTATATGTGTTGATAAGAAAGATGGCAGTTCTAAAACATCATTGTGATTATTATTCTTCACAAACTTTTAAAGCTCTTAATTTTTATGTGTATCAAATTCTAAGCCACAATAAATCCTGACTATAGAGAAAATATCCATGGACAGGAAAGACTCACCACCAGAAAGCATTTCCACAACCAGAGGTGCGGGTGTTAAGGATAGGCTTTCGTAAAATAGGTCATTGTATTTCACTAAAATGCTCTCGATACCAAGACACCAGGGCTACCGATCAATCCCTTATGTTAACCTCTTGTAGTTTACTGATCTACGCCACTTCTGTCAACTAACAGTCAACACTCCTGTATGCCTACAATACTTTCCTTCAGTACTTTACAACTAAAAGCTCTTGGTATATTGGAATGTGTTTAAGATTATTATGTAGGAGGACGTTATGAATAACAAGGAACACTTATATGGTGTGTTCTAGTTCTAATCTTCAGATTTTCTCACATTTGCAAAGGTTACAAAGATTCATAAGTGAAAATTTTGTATCATTCACACTGTCCTTACATTTCCAAGGTTTACAAACTTCCACTGGCTAAAAACTAGATATGATATTCTCAAACTTTAATAATGAGCAAAATTAAAGTTGGTAACTCTGGCTTCCATCATATCATTAGATCTTACCCTTCTTCTGGTCCTCCTTGTTACCATGGTCACTGCCTTCAGCACTTTTTAACCTCTTTTTCCGGAAAGTCTCCAGGTCTACATAGGGATAGTGATCCATGGTGGCATCTTGTGACGTTATAATCTTCCCATAATCTCTGGGTGAGTAACATGGGTATGGATATGGTTCTTCATCAGCTTTTGGAGCTGTTTTACCACTGACATTAGTCACACTGTTATTATTCCTATTCGTCTCGTCACCGGGTCTTTTTCTGACAAATTTCTCCATCAATGTCGGTGTTTTCTTGCTCAGCTTTTGTGCAGAGGTTGAGGAGAGGCGAAGTGGAGTGGTCTAAGGATAAAAAAAATTGTACTTACTGATTTACTTATTTTAATTTCTTTAAAATCTTTTCCTATTGTAAATTAATAACTGAAGAGAACATTTTCATGAGAAAGTAGTTTAACAATTACTATGCTGGGAGATTTGTATACATACCAACTTTTTTCAGTTAAATGCCAATACACTCTTCAGAAGATTCAAAGAATAAAGTAGTGCATAAAGACATTTAATACTCTGTATTAAGTAAGGCTGAAACGATTAGCAAAATTTGCTAGCCGGGTAGTCGCTTGCATTAACCGTCAACTAATCGATTAACTGTTTCCGAGGTTTAGCATGTTCTCGCAAGTACCGAAAACTTCACATGGCCATGTGTTCCGGATGTAAACAAACAATATGGCGGATCGCGGGATACTAGAAAACCAAAAAGTTACACAGGAATGCTGGATAATTAGCCAAGTATATAATATTTTGATATTTTAAATGTAAAATACGGATAAAATGCTTTGATTTGAGACCTTTTAGAGATCTTAACTCAAAGTATTCACAGTTTTAACAATTGCGAAAAATCCCATTAGGGTGATATACATAAGAAAACAGTTAACCGGTTTAGCAATATTGGCATCGACTAGTACATTGATAACCTATTAATCGATTAGTACAAATAATTGTTTCAGCTTTAGTATTAAGTTTAATCATCATACACTAATTTAAACATCCAAAATACCTAATTTTATTCACAAATAAATATATTATGTTTCATCAACATACATTAATTTAAATATCCGAAATATCTAATTTTATTCATATAAATGGCACACAAGTGTTATGGTTGTATTTATCTCTCATGTACACTCATCAAACATTTTAGATCTTGGTTAATAATAAATCGAGCAAACCAAATTTCAATGAATTTTCTTTTTCGGGACCTTGTTTCAAAGATTCCTTCTAATCGTACACTACCTACATAAATATACAAAGCTCATTCATTTCAAACTCACCTCCCTCTCTGTGAGCTCCCGGGCCATTGCCTCATCACTCAGAGTCTGTCTCTCTTGTTCTAGTTGACGTGTAAACTCCTCCGCTTGAAGTGCTGCTATCAGCCGCTCACTTGCTTCTTCTTCCTCTCGACACTGACGCTCACGCTCCTCACGCAACTAAGGTTAAGGTAGAAACAGTCATTGATCATAATTAAGGCTTCCAAATCGCCTTAATTATTCAAGGGTGTAGAGAATAAACATAAAATTTGTTACCTCAAAATGATGGGTATCAAAGAAAACTGAAACCATAACCAGTATACTGTAGCGGAAATGTGTCACAATAATAAAACTTATATTTTAAAAAGTAACACAATGCGAAAAAAAAAAATCAAGAGATTCTGACGCACTGAAGAATTCTATTTAATGACTGATACTTCTGGATATATTAGCTTGTTACAGAAGTATCAACAGCTCATTCTCACCCAAATGAAAAACAGTATGTACAGAATAAAATGGTGCTATAAAAGGCCAGTTAAATCTATACATATTAAATACATATTTTTAAAAATATTTCTCAACAGGAAAGATGAACTACTGATAAAGACAAATAACTAAGACAAAAGTATTTGATATCTTTGATATGTTACCTAAATATTCTGGCCATAAAAAAAATTACTAATGATGATAATAGACTTTACCCTTTTCATTTCATCTTCATATTCTTTTCGTATTTCACCTTCTTCAGATAAATGATTTATGACAAAATCTGAAACAATTTGAACAATGTTACAACTTACTGTTCATTGAATTATACTACTTGAACATTTGTATGAGAAACAACAATTTCTCAAAATGAAACAACACTACAGTAACTCTGAAACTTTGTTACAGAATATTGCACAAAACTCACTCGTGTTATGATAAATTAATGATCCATGCAGGTAACACATTTGTAATAAACATTCTACCACCATTAGAAATTAGTGACAAAAAATTCTTTTCAAGATACAGACTATCAACAGCCACTCAGCCAGCAACAAGTCAAGTCCTTAGTTTTTGGAATATTAACCAAACTTTACCACTCAATTAAATATTCAACTACATACAGAATGAAATTGTGTATAAATATGGTTAGAATTATTAAAATTTCCTGTACTTTGCAAGATAACTATTATTTAATCGGCTCAGTCAACATATTAACACACTTTCACTAGATGCATTTTAACCATTTCATAAGTTGTTCTATGAAGCATCTTATTTTGTGGGTGAAAATCATGGGATTCACGAATTACAAATCAGTTCTTCATTAGAAAGGAAATAAGTCCCATATTCTGGCCTGGCTGCAGTCCAATTATGTATATTTTAAAATTAAAAATATGGGCAATGCAGAAGGAGTATTTGCTGGCAGATAGCATTGAATTGGGATGGTGTTGGATTCAGATGATTTCATAAATCATAAAATAGCTTGTACACATATCTAAGAGTAGTTTAAGAGTAGATAAAGAAAGACATTATTTCATCAGTTTTACATTTTATTTGCCTTTTAATTGACAATCCTGTGAAAGTGTATGAAGCCAACACTGTCCAAAACCAACACATTTGCGAAAGTGGGCCCAGGCGTATTGGGCAAACTGCTGTGCAGCTTTTTTATGCCAAGGGAAACCCTGAAGTCTACCCTTTGTTTACCAATCTGTGTAGCATTGTGCCACTGAAGTCAGCCAAATAGCAAAAAAACAATAAAATGATTATCAGTTAAACTAGATTGGGCCAACTCGGCGCCAACATATCCCCAGACAGGTCATCACTCACGCCACAGGTTTTGATCGGGAATTTTTAAAAACATAATTACCCATTATTATATGAACTTCAGCACATCAATCTACTCTGTTTATATCTTCCAAGGAAGATGGTGTATCCCCAGACGCCGAATACATAACTCAAATTATATTTTCAATCTTCCTGCAATGATAACTCTAAATCTATTTTCAAAGTATTTAAATGATTGATGATTGAATGTCCATTCTAAAATAATAATCCCAAAAGAGCATATCTGTTTCTATATTTGTTGACAAATAAAATATTATTTTTAACTCAACTCATCATACTTTTCAATCTTCCTTCAAAGTATTTAAATGATTGATGATTCAATGTCCATTCTAAAATTCATAATCCCAAAAGCGCATATCTGTTTCTATATTTGTTCACAAATAAAATATTATTTAAAAAAAAATTATTTATATTATTATTTTATTATATTATTTTTAGAATTTGCAAATTGTTTTCAGTTATTCATTTCCTCTATACCTATATATGTGGTCCATATATATGCAACCTAAATATGTGACACAATCTCAGTTCTGACTCCCCTTTGTGTTATATGTAATGAAGCCCACCACCTCCCACCCCCACCCCTCTCCCCTTCTCCACACCTCTCTCACTATTACACAAGATCTGCAACCCCATTGAGGTCTTTGTTTCTCATCTGATATCATTAAATACCTTTGTTTATTTAGTGTCACTCAATATAGCTGGAGGTCCCAGAGGTGGGTGGGGGGAATCCGGGTGGGGGATGTGGGTTGGGACTTAGTTTAGTTTATTAGTTTATTATAGTGACATGTATTATGTTGACAAGGATTATACAAAAACTATTGAAGTAATACCCAGCCCTATATGGGCTTATAAGTCACTTTAAATAGAGAGTTAATAACAAACAGAGCAAACATATTTTGAGGTAAGATACAGTAAATAAAGACAGCAATTCAATACATAAAAATTAACAATATAATTTACTTTTTCTTTCTTGCCACAAATCAAAAATAAAATTAATAACCATATTGACATTCATATGAGTTAATACCCTTGATAATTGATCTATTAATAATTCAGATTTATCTATATTTAAAATTTTGAAATATTTCATATGAATCAGCTCTAAAGCTGGACAAACACAAACAAAATGTATCTCATCTTCTACATCTTTTTTACACAGTTTACATGTTCTCTCAAAGAGATGGAGTGCTACAGCATAAATGGTAAACAAACAATCTATATAAAAGGGGTACTCAAATACAAAAAGAATTGAGAATTTTAAGTATGTGATTATCAACTGAAATGAGTTCATAACTGTAGGAGCTGTGTCAAAATTAACTGAGGCAAGTTGAATAAAACTGGGCTAGTTGAGGGTTAAAAATCCCCTAGTTTTACTACATACGGATATAATTTCATTAATATTGGGACTTAAAGCTCACTTAAAGTGTCCATTTTGTCTACTTGAATATGTTTAACCGGCGTTTAACCAGTTTCATTTTAAAAAGTTAAAAACTCAGCAAGCAGAGGTATAACACATAAAAATAAGTTCTTAAAAGACTAAGATAGCCATAACATTATTAATATTCAAAATTTAAATAGACAGGCATTTCCTTTTAAAAATTCAAAGATTTCAGCTCTATAACCCACATAGTTTGACAGTTACTGGGCTTTAAAGTGGCATAATGTCCATAAATTGGGTTTCTGTGGGCATTTTACAATTGTTAAAGAGACCTTAGCAATTAAACTACAGATCTGAAACTTTTTGGGGGACATACATAACAAACAAAAATTATATATAATACAGTTTAAGACTTGTCACACTAAGCATTTCCAAATAACAGGGCAAAATACGGAAAAAATGTCCAAAAAGGCACTTGGGCGAGTGTCTATGGCCCTCATACACAGGTTAAATGTCTACTAAAAACCTTGATTTTCGCCATATGTAAAAAGGACATAATAATGCATTCCCAGATGGGATTTCAGCTCCATCAATCACATAGTTTAACAGTCACAGGGCTTAAAGGTGGCAAAAAGTCCAAATATTGGGTCTCTGTGGGCCTTTTAGAGATCTCGATGTGGCTTTCAAATTAAAGCTTCAGACTTAAAATTTGTTACATACTAAGATTACACATAGAATATGTATCTAATAAAGTTTGAAACTTCTCAGACTTACCATTTCCAAGTTACAGAGCAAAATATGTGAAAAATGTCTTAAAAGGGTCACTCAGGTGGGTGTTTAAGGTCCTCATACACAGGTTAAATGTCTACTTGAAGCCTTGATTTTTGGCACATGTAAAAAGAACATAATAATGTATTCCCAGATGAGATTTCAGCTCTATCAGTCACATAGTTTAACAGTCACAGGCCTTAAAATTGGCAAAAAGTCCAAATACTGGGTCTTTATGGGGCCTTCTAGAGACCTAAATGTGGCCTTCAAATTAAAGCTTCAGACTTAAAATTTGTCACATACTAAGATTACACATAGAATATGCATCTAATACAGTTTGAAACTTCTTAGACTTACCATTTCCAAGTTACAGGGCAAAATATGTGAAAAATGTCTAAAAATGGTCACTCGGGTGGGGATTTATGGTCCTCATACACAGGTTAAATGTCTTCTTAAAGCCTTAATTTTTGGCACATATATAAATAACATACTAATATCTTCCCAGATAGGATTTGAGCTCTATCAGTCACATAGTTTGACAGTCACAGGGCTTAAAAGTAGCAAAAAGTCCAAATATTGGGTCTTTGGGAGCCTTTTAGAGACCTCAATTTGACCTTCAAAATTAAAGCTTCAGACTTAAAATCTGTTACATACTAAGATTACACACAGAATATATATCTAATACAGTTTGAAACTTCTCAGACTTACCATTTCCAAGTTACAGGGAAAAAGATGTGAAAAATGTCTTATAAGGGTCACTCGGGTGGGTGTTTATGGTCCTGATACACAGGTTAACTGTCCATTAAAGGCCTAAATGTTGGGGCACATATAAGAAAACACATAGATATATTCCCAGATGATATTTAACTTAGATGAGAGACATAATTTGAAAGCTACAGTGCTTGAAAGTGGCAAAAAGTGCATAAATTGGGTCTCTGTGGGCACTTTTGAGACCTTAAGTCGACCCCTTTGGGTAAACCTACAGCCCTAAAATTTTCTACAGACAAGGATTACATATCAAAGTTATACCTAGCACAGTTTGAGACTCATCAGAATTACCACTTCCAAATTATAGGGCAAAATATGTGAAAAGTATAGCAAAAAATCCCTAAGTGGGGGTATTTATGGGCCTCAAGGACAATTTTCTCCTCAACTTAAAGTCGTGATTTTCGGCACATGTACTAAGAACATATTAATGTGTTGTCAGGTAAAATTTCAGCCAGCTGAGCATCATAGTTTGTGACCTACAGGGCTCTAAGTGGCCAAAAGTCCAATTTCTGACCTTAAGGTGGCCATAAGTTCTTTTTTACTGGGAGTTTAAGGTCACCTTAAAATAGGGATCTTCCTTTGGGCACCCTTAACATGTGTACCAAGTTTGAAAAAAAAATATTAATTTGTTTTTGAGTTATCGCGTCCACAAGGAAATTTCTACGGCGGCGGCGGCGGCGGCGGCGCGACGGACCTGAATCCAATATATCCCCGACTTTCGTCTGGGGATATAATAAGTTTACATAACTGTGTTGACATATGCTTGTAAAACTAAAACTGTAATTTATATTTGCCCCAAAGTGTAGGGTCAAATTTACTTAAGGGATAAGAATCAGAATCCCGATATTTAGCACTTTAGATGTATGTTAGGTTCTTGCTAAAAAAACCACAATGTTAGAAGTTAGGTCCCGACTTTTAAATACTTCAAATTTGTGGACTTGCAAAACTCACTAATATTTATATGTACATGTATGTTACTATGTTATGTACAAGTTGAGATTTTGTACAAGTTTCAACTTGTACAAAAAGCCTGTACAATTTGCAACTTGTATAAGCAGTTTGTACAAGTTGCAACTCGTACAAGATTAGCTGTACAAGTTGTAACTTGTACAGAATTTCACTATCAAATAAACCCAACTTGTAAAATACTGTTGTACAAGTTGGATTTAAAAAAAAGAATTTTTGATTAAATTAACAATTTTATTAAAAATATATCTTATTTTATGTATATAAATATCCAATTAATGTTAGAGTATCATATATATAATTTCTCCATCAACAAGAACACTGAATTCACATATAAACTTTGAAAATTTTGGCTAATAACACTTAAATACAAAAACTACTTCATATATTAATATTAAGACATCAAGGTGGTAGTTTATCACTCAAGGGTAAAGGCTTTTTACACTGTTCATCATGCAGAATGATTGAATTTCTTGCTTGTTACTAAATTCACCATGAATGTGAGATGTGGCTTGTTGATGTTTGTTAGACTTAATTCCTAATCATCCAAGTTATGGTACTGTGGACTGGAGTCTTCAGACAGAAAAGTTCTAATGGTAACAATCAGACTTCAAAGAAGAAAGTTAAAAAGTAATAATAGAAATCCTCTAAATGCAAGACTTAATTCCTAATCATCCAAGTTATGGTACTGTGGACTGGAGTCTTCAGGCAGGAAAGTTCTAATAGCAACAATCAGACTTCAAAGAAGAAAGTTAAAAAGTAATAAGAAATAGAAATCCTCTAAATGCAATCAACTGCTTGATGTGGCTTCCTGTGGCATTAGGGATATTTTGTGATTTACCTCAAGGCTACAAGGCAACAAGCTAGGAATGTTACATAAGTGGGTAAGGGGAACTTCAAAGGAGAGATGAAAGTATGGCATAATTGTAACTGACATGTGCTTTCCTAACCAACGACATTTATTTCATTGTCTTAAAATTTACGTGCTGTTTCAGAGATATTCTGTGATTTACCTCACTGATCATAAGTAGTTAAGTGAAAGCATAATAGGCCAAATGACTACAATTATTATAAATTAATTACAAATGATGAATGTCATGTATTAATAAAACTCTGGCCGATTACATTTGTTGCATAGTCTTAAAATTAACATGCGGTTTTGTCATTGTAAAAGAATCAATTTTATTTATCCCTTTGTCGCAGAATAAATAAATTGGGAGTAATTCTTGCCAGAAAACTTTAAAAATCTTAAGGTTATCACTTCCAGCAATGTGTGAATTCAGAAACAGGCTTCAGGTAGGCCAGGAGGACTCGAAGATTTATGAAAATTAAAACTGCAGTGAATTTGTAACAAAATTAATAAAAAATACAGGTCAACAGTTTGGTCTCTCATCTAAGTAGTATAAATATGTTGACTTTATGAGTAGTTAAGTTTTCATTCATTAAAATACACTGATCATTTGATAGTGTTGTTAATGGTTTTCCGGTATGCGGAATATCGTTTTGTTTAGTAGAAAAAACGAAATCCGCAAAGAATATTTGGGAACCGGTTATTGTAAAAGCTATTATTTAAGGCTTTGTTATGGCTGATACTTCATAGAAACGACAAAAAATATATATTTATTTTGTAAAATATGTCCCAATTTTACTTTATATTGAGTAAAAATCATTTTTCCGTACATAATAATATCTTGCGAAAGCCACTTCCATTTGCAAGTTATCGCTCATGTACGCCTGCGAATAATTTTCAACGCACAGAACAAGCATATGAAATACCGGATTTCGTTTTGTTTCAAAGCCCCGGTAACCGGTTTTGACTTCTGTAAACGATGCCACCACTATCATTTGATAAAATGTGGAGCTTGTACAAGTTGTAACTTGTACAGGTCTGAAATCTGTACATGTTGCAACTTGTACAAGTCAACCTGTACAAGTTGCAACTCGTAGAAGCTGTTTGTACAAGTTGTAACTTGTACAAGAAATGTATACAAGATGCAATTTGTACAAAATCTCAACTTGTACATAACATATACATAGAAAATATGAGATCACGGTATTTTGTGCAGTTTCTAACACTCTTTCTTAAATAGCAAAATGCTGCTTGAGGATCAGTGTTTTATGTGGAAACATCTATATTTAGTTAAATAGCATACCCAATGGCTGTGTACATACACTACTGGCACACAAACTATCCTGTATCCAATTAAGATACTAAGCCCTATTTCCCCAATGATTCTGCACCCTAGATTAATATCATTGTTAGTGTACCAAACAGCTGGGTATGCCAGAATGAAATCAATGAAAAGCATGCCAAATGGCTGTTCACAAATAATATCACTGCATAATTTATGTCACTGCTAGTATACCCACGGCTGTGTACAGTACTGGCATACCCAACTGGCAACTACCCTGTACTAGTGCATCCGCGAGCCGTCGAAGTACCGACTCGAGTTTTATGAATCACCAACGAGTCAACTCGAGCTGAACTCGAGTCAATAACAATATCTCAAAACAGCCACACCTTAAATATATACGCACTTATATGATTCCTTTCATAATGAAATCTATTTTTAACCATATTCCAACAAACTTTGTCATATTTTACCTGCAAAAATAAGGATGAACATTCTCACCATGTTGAGAAATAAAACGGACGTTTTGATTGGTTGTTTTACCAGGTAAGATATATGGAGAGATATCATTGGCTTTATGTCATAATAGATAAATATGAAGGAAAATATTAAGTAAACAAGTCAAATTGTGCTTTTATTGCATCTTTGTACACTGGCAAGAGGTTTATTTATATACGTTTTGTAGTATTTTAAAAGGAACTCGAGTTTACAGTAAGACAAACTCACGTTCACGAGTTGAACAAAACCGATATAAAACTAGAGTTGGCGAGTTGTCACGAGAGCACTACCCTGTACCCAAGGCAGTGACCTCTATTTTCCTAATAGTTGTGCGCACAAGATCAATACCATTGCTAATGTACACCCGCGGTTGTGTACACAAGATCTATATCACTGGTAGCATACCCAATGACTTCAATTTTTTTATGGGTACCCAATTTCTCTGTACCCAAGACAGTAAGCAGAATGCACTCAATCGTACTGCTCTCATTAGCTTTTAAGGAAATTTTTCAAGTAGTCAGAAATGGGTAGGGGTGTGACGAGTACAAATAATTCGGGTCGATTGCTTGCAGATAAAAACTCGACATCGAGCCCTTGCAAAGTTTAGTATCCACCTTAAGCTTTACCTTAATCATTTTGAATTACATACACCAGAATTTGTACACATTGTACTTTATTTGTGTCTTTTTGTGTGCTTTATCTAAACCTAACACGTTCTATTGAGATTGCATTTGTTACCTTAGAGTTACATTTTAGAGTTTAAATAAAGGTGTTGAGTATCTGTTTGTGTTAAAAGTGATGTATGGAAAATGAGAACTTGCCCCTAGGAGGGGCCAAAATACTTGTATGGAAAATAAGAACGTGCCCCTAGCTGGGGGCTCAAATTCTTCGCACATTCCATGTTCCTATTTTCGGAGAATGACTGTATATACACAAGCATTTGACCCTGAGAATTGGGATCGAATTTTCGTGAAATTTGTCTCGCTCATCGAGTGTCGACTGCTCGGTCGCACCCCCAGAAATGGGCTAAGGATCAGCCTCTGCATCAAAATTACTGGGCTTGGTATAGGTTTAGACTGTCAAACTGCTCTGTTTGAGGGCAGAACAACTCGGTTATTGTTACATTTTGACAAAAGTTACAGGATATGTCAGAAATGAGCTAAGACAGAAGTGATGGAAATTTGGGTACATTAGCAATGATATAAAACTTGTGTACATAGTCTTTGGATATGCTAGCAGTGATTTTGATCTTGCATACACTGCTGTTGGGTACACCAGACCAATATCACACTAGTGTACACAACCGTTGAGTAAATAATCACAGGTCCTCAGCATTGCCACTGGTGGGACTCGAACCTACAGAGGTGACAGGCTATGATTAGCAGGGTTGGGGCCGAGTACAAGTCAATGTACTTGAGTATGAGTACATCCAAAATGTATGAGTCATTTGTCTGCAATGTACTCAAGTACCAGTACTTTTTAAAGTACTCGAGTATGAGTACATTTTAAATTTTTTTTAAGTTTGGCATCTAATCATGTACTGTGAGTACAAATCTTTACTCACAGTATATGATTAATGCAGTGGTTAAATTACGGGACATCCCGATATGTAAATTACTGGTTATATGTCGAGAAATCATTTCATTGATTGATTTTTTATCGTTAGTTTTGTGGGAAATCTGTGACCTCATATCTTCTCATGAATATTAATGAGTTGATGCCACTGCCGTGAATTCTTGAGTTTAAGGTATTTAATCTTCATTGAAGCTTCTATTTTATAAAATATTGTTAGAAAAATCCAGGAAATCTGCGACCTCATATCTTCTCATGAATATTAATGAGTTGATGCTACTGTCCTGAATTCCCAAGTTTAACCCTTTCGCTACTGAAGGAACAATATTCTACCGGACTGTAGCCATATGACGTCATATCACGTCAGAAACGCCAATTAAGTAAAATAATAACTCACTACCTTATGCACTTTATTTGCGGTATTTTTCGGCATATTTCATTAGGAATTGATGAAAGTCGAATGGGAAAATTCGTGGGAATTCCCCAAATAAAAATAACCATGAGTAAACAATATGCAGGTATATGCGGTAAATACGGCAATATATACAGAAACCAATAAAAATAGGTGAAATGGTGAATTTTTTTTAAAAATATAGCATAACTTTCATATAAAATACTTAAAAAATCAAAGAAAACGTATATCAGTACTGCTTCCCTGCATAAGTTGGCCGCGGGTCGTAAGTTGGCCACCACTCATTTAAATGAATCAAACAGACAAATGTGTGGTTGCACAGGTTTTAAAAGTGGTAGTTATAATAAATCTTATTATAATAGACCATTCAAGAATGATACAGGCCTTTAGAATTATAGAAATTTCAAAATATGATGATGGTGGCCAACTTACGACCCGCGGCCAACTTATGCAGGGAAGCAGTACACTGAAGGGACACCAGCGGTCGACATACATGGTAGCGAAAGGGTTAAGGTATTTGATCTTTTTTGAGGCTTTCATTTTGTAAAATATTGCTATAATCCTAAAACAAGGCATCTGGTGATATAAAGCACTTCCCTAGATGAAGCACTTCCCAGTTCTCACGATTTAGTACTTCTCAAAATATAGCCAATAAGTTATATATCGGGATGTCCCGGGACATAACCTTGACGTATGATTAATCAGATGCCAAACTTGCTAACCACAAGTGCTAGGACCTTCCAGGACCTCATATATTTTCTACAAAACCATGAATATTTCATGAGTGCTTAAGAATATTTTTGAACCTGAATTCTGACGGGTTATTTAGCAGGCCCCTAACAAATATCCAAACTTTACAGTATTAGTGTGCATGTCGGGGATCCGAAACGTATCCTCTTTACCTTGCTCGGATTCACTGCTGGATCCACCTTCTATTCCTTGTAACCTGCACTCCACCTTTTTAGGAAATGCCAATTGAATTGCTTTCCATCTTGTTTCATTGATAAGCTTATTGTTACGAGCTGCTCTTCTTGCCCAACTGGCTATTCTCATCCGACACATCGGGCACAATAGTGAAGTTTCTTTGACATTAGTGTCGAAACAGTTCATACAGAATTCATGACCACATGGCAGTGTCACAGGTTCAATTAAAATATACAGGCAAATGGGGCAAGTGCAGTCTGACAACTCCAATTTTCGCTTTGAACCCATTTTTTCTGGTTTGTTTTGATTATTTTTCGAATCCGACGCCATTTTAGTTTTGGACCTTTGCGCAACCAATTTCACGCATCGACATTAAATACCGAAGAAATAAAATTTACCGATTATACACCGAATCAACTTTTACATTGCAAGATTCAAATTTATGCTGATTTTTGTGTAAAAATATTAACAAAGCTTTCCTAAAGGTATGCTTCATTTGTTTTGAGTAAAAGTTTTATTTTTGTAGGGATGGGGAATACAAAAAATTGTTATGACAGAAAGAGTGTACTTGTTTTCAATATCTTACTACTATCATAAATATAAAAGTAATCATGATGCTTTAACCATCCATTTGAATGGTATTACTGTGAAATCATTAATAATGCGTTAGCTAATAAGCTAAAACTAATATCTAATTTGTGACTGTCATTCTACATAAATATGATTCAACATTGTTAAACACATTTCAATTTAACCATTTCAAGGTATGCACGATTATTATACCACTGGGGTAATTGGCCACTGTGGCCTAGCTCGCAGACTAGTCAACTAGGAAGAGTGAAAATATGCTCAGCTTCCCCCACCCCACCTCCCCCAGCATTACCCCCCACTGTTTTATATGTTTTACAACTGTCAAGAGAGTGAAATTTATATCTTGTGGTTTCTATCAAGTTGATTATCCCAGTTGTCTGGGTATATACACATGTTGCTAAGGCTACTGTTACCAATGTGTGTGCACACTTTATCAGAAAAGTAAAAGTTTTGGAATATTCATTCAGTTGTACATGTTGCATATATTTAGCATATAACTAAAGGGAACATTCCTTCTAAAGAGCAGAAAATCACTTGTTATTGATTAAAAGTATTAATACAAAGAAGACCATTTATTAAGGCTGAAAGCGATTTGAATTTTAACTATCCAATTAATTGTTCTGTAAAATCTACGATTTTCCGATTAATCAGTTATAGTGTATACTCACCTGCAGTGCCCGAAATAAGACTAATACAGCATCCAATATGTACAAATAAATAATATCTTGTCATTTTTATTGACCCTTTTGTTAAATAAGGGATAAATTAGGCACAATGTAGATGTCAGAGATCTTTTGCAGTGACAAAAATGATCAAAATAGGAAATATTTAGGCATAATAATGCTAATCAATGATGGTTTCTTTCTTTTGGTAGTTTTTATCATTTAATTGAATTGTCATTTTGCTATTCTTATTCTATGGCCATGCTAAGGATAATTATTATCTGGTTTTCATGTTTCAGCCTTACCATTTATTGCCCCAAAGTTCTTACATTACTTAACATAACATATTTTTAGGATTATTTGACACAACTGTTCATTGTATTTTCATTCTGCAAATTAAAAAGTACTCATAGAGCACAGACCTCCACAAGTCTTTTTTCCAAAAATATGGGATTCATTGTTTCCTGTTTACTGTATTTGAAACCAAAAATAATGAGCATATTTCTATAAATTTTGATGTGAGTAGGGCTTGAGCAAAGGAAAGAAGTGTTTATGTTTTCGGAAAGACCAGGTCATATTCTGGATACAAAAAGTTCTTAATTTTCTGAAATGTTACCTGATTGACGTTTCGCTGTGAGTGCTTTTTGGTAAATTTTAGGGGCCATGGTGGCAGAGTCGTAACACTCGATCTCGCCTCCCACCTCTGAGGTCGGGTTTCGGTTCCCAGCCCTACCTTAAGTGGGAAAACTGGTAGTTGCTTGCCGTTGGTCGGCAGTTTACAGTACAGAACCTTGACCAACTGTAAGTACTGGTTTCCTCTGCCATTCCAACTACCTGTCATGATATGCCTGGGAATATCTTTGGCCTCATTTTGAAAAACAAAATGGCTGCCACATACATATTTCGACTTCAGCAAGGAGTTTGGTGAGATATGTTCATCATAAGAAAATCTTGACTGGGAATAGTTTTGGCCTCATTTAGAAAAACAAGATGGCCACCACAGGCATTTCTTTGTCAGTCAAGAAGTAGACTTGCTCCAAGTCTTTGTATTTCTTTTACCACCAAATCTGACATACATGGAATCATTATAAATTAGTGGTGTGAACAATAAACTGGTAAGTGGTTTTTCGTTTGTTTATGGTATAAATAACGAAAACCGCAAAAAATGTTTGGGAACCGGTTGTTGAAAACGTCATCATTTAGGCTTTCTAGTAGCTGATGCCTCATGAAAACAACAAAAAATATACATATATTGTGAAATATGTAGTATTTTTACTTTATGTTGACAAAAAAACAAAAGTCATGTTTACCTACTTAATAATATCTCGCAAAAGCTGTTTCGAGTTGAAAGTTCTTGTTCATGTATGCCTATGACAAATTATCAATGCCACCAACATTCATACAAAATACTAGACTTGCTCCAAGTGTTTGTATTTCTCATTCCAGCAAATCTGACATACATGAAATCATTATGAACCCACTTGATAAGTAAAAAAAGCTTCTGTCTATAGAGAAATACAAAGACTTGTCTCAGCCATGTGGGTTTTCCCTTTAATGAGTTTTACCACATTTAAAACAATCCACACATCCCAGAGGATTCCCCTACACATTAGCATACTTGTGTTCACATCTGAGATGACCTGGCTGGGAGTGTTTGTTGATATAGATAGCCAGATGATTCCCTTGCAGTGTGCATTGTAAATTTTACTACACAGGCACGTTCAAGTGATTTATTGTACTTATTATTTCTTTCTCCATTTAGGTGTACATGAATAGGGGAACTCTGAATTTATACAGTGTAGATAAAATTGTCAAGTATAACTATCAACATCTCCCAAGAATTTTATTCTTTGCTTAGGTTTCATTTCATTCTGTTTTGGTGAATAGTGAAATTTAAGGCATATCCAAGTGGCGCTTTGAAAGAAAACCAAGTGGTCCTATGGAAAAAACATCATTGAATGGTGACTTTGAGTCAAGGTAATATCAGAAAGTGGTTTTGTCAAATTTGTTACAAGATGATGGCTTTTTTTATCTCCGCCAGGGGCCAAAGGCAGTGGTCGTGAGATTATAAAATGCCTTTTGTCCCTGTGTCCGTTCGTCACCTTTTTACATAAACTTAATATCTCATTCTTTTGTAAAGATATCTTCACCAAATTTGCAGGAAATGTTTATGGCTATAAAAGCCTGCCTGTGCACAATTTTAGCCTCATTTTAAAAAACAAAATGGCCACCATAGCTAATTGTTTGAAAATCATAAAGGTGCTCTAAATCTTGAAATATTCCAGCTAGCTTCATCAAATGTGCACAAAAGATCTATGGCTAGAAAAGCTAGCCTGATAGTAATTTTGGCCTAATTCTAAAAACAAAATGGCCGCCATATCACATGTTTAATGTCAAATGGAGTTATCCTATTAAAAAGGCCTTATATCTCCATTATCATTGCTACTAGGGGTTCCAAATGTGAAAACAACTTATAGGAAGTCATGACATGAAACTCTTTTCCAATTGCTGACTTTTACCTTTGACGCCTTCTTCAATGTCAAGTGTGGTTATCTTACTACAAAGGCCTTATATCTCCTTTAGTTATCCATTATTACTGATACTAAGGCGGGAGATACCCTCTGCGGGAGTGGCCTTGTTTTTCATTCTGTTCCAACTAGATCAGGAAAATAGGGTTCAATCTGTGATATTTATAAGCCAAAAATATAAAATTTGCTATATGACAACATCAGTTTGACTCATACATTTGAAAATGGACCCTTTAAAATTCCATATTGTTTTTGCAATCCAAAATATGACCTGGATCTTTCCAGAAATTTAATCACTGGTTAGGCCTCTTACACATAAACAAGTAGTTTCAGAGTAGAAGCGAAAGAAGAAAATGATACAAATTTATGCCCTGCAAATGGTATTCAGAAGTAAATACAAAGTTAACTGTCAAGATGTAAAAAGTAGATGAAAAACATATATAAAGAAAATACTGTAAATGCAGTAGTTTTCAAGTTACAACTGATTTACTCAACAGTAAGAATCTCAAAGTACTTTTGCTCAGCTAGGCAATGAGCTATAGGTCCCCGATTTTACTGTTATAGATGACCCAAAAGTAGGTGAATAACTTATTTAAAGAAAAATTTTTCTAAATGCAATAACTGTCAAGTTACAATTGATTTACTCAACAGTAAAAACCTGAAAGTAGCTATTGCTCAGCTATGAAATAAGCTACAGGTCTGCACATTTACTATGCTATAGGTGATTTAAAAGTTGGTTAGTAATATATATAAAGAAAATACTCTAAATGCAATAGTTTTCAAATTCTAACTGGTTTACTCAACAGTGATAACCTCAAAGTAGCTATTACTCAGCTATGCAATGAGCTACAGGTCTGCAATTTTACTATGTTATAGCTGACCCAAAAGTAACTTACTAACATAATATATCAAATTTTCTAAATGCAATAGTTTTCAAGTTACAAGTGATTTTACCCATAATGGAAGTTACCAAAAAGTCAAAAAGTAGCTATTACTCACTTACTTATTGGGATAGACGTCCAAGTTTATCACCATGTTGTAGCTATGGAAAAAGTAGCTGTATAACATATTTTAACAAACTGCTCTTAATGCAATACTTTTCAAGTTATAAGTGATTTAGTGCATGATTTCATTAATTTAAAATTTTTAATGCATTAAAAATTATTGCCTAATATTCACACAAGGGAATCTACTTGTGGCTTAGTGTATATGTGCAAGATATGAGAGAAATCCCTTCAATAGTCAATGAGATAATTGTGATAAAGTGTTGAAATTTTCCCACTTAGGGTGTGTGGCTCTAGCAAACAGACGAACGAACAGATCTGCATCTGCATCAAAACATGTCTCTGCGCTTTGTAGTTTTGGATGAGAACTCATTCACGGGAATGCGTACACCCAAGCCAGAGAGCGATGACATAATGTCGGCTGACTGATAAGTCAGCTGACATAAAAATGAAATCAGAAAGAACTATTCATTACCCTTTTATTAATCCGGAACACAGACAAACACTCTGTAAAACACAACCTTCTCATGAAACTTAATATAAACAGATTTACTGATTTCACTTGTGTTGACACAAAACCTTGATTATTAAAGCTTAAACGTCCTTGAACATTTACTGAATGAAATAACTCTTGTGAAAACCAGTATATATATCAGTACACCAAGGGCTTTTACTGTAGTGCAAATGTGATGGCTTGATGATTTAAGAAATACAAGAGTCTGGACACATAAACACATACATTTAGAACAGCAGTACAGGACACTGAGCCATCGTTAATTTATTGACGAATACCAAGGGCTGATCAGCCACAGGGGAGATAAACCACATGGACTGGAGTGAGTGTATTTATAGTGTTGTAGTTTGGATACAAATACAGATAGTTTCATTGGTTGACAGTCTTAAGTGACTTTTCCAATAATTGCACTGTGTTTTTCTCACTAGGTGGCCAGCTGCTTCCTGTGACCTATGAGAAAAGTCCTATTGTCAGCCCCACATTCTGGTAAAGAGTCATTCAGTCCTCATATAATACTTTAGACAAAAGGACTTAATGAAAGTCTAACAAAATACCGGATTTTGTTTGTTTCAAAGCCCCAGTAACCGGTTTTGAATTTTGGAAACAGTCCCACCACTATTATAACTCTATCTGATGGGTGGGTATAATACTGTCTGATGAAATACTTTTGTTAGTGCCAAATTGTGGAAAAAAGTCATTCAGTCCTTCAGGACTAATCTTGGCCTCATTAAAAAAAATGGCCGCCATGAACATTTTTTTTATGTATAGCAGACTTTAAAAATGCAAATATCTGCTCCATTATTGGTCCTACAGGTATGGCATGTGAAGCCAACCTACAGAAAATCATGGGATAGGAATCTTCTGATGTGTTCAGATTTGACCTTGGGCCCTCCTTCAAGGTTAGAGGAGGATAAACAAATTTAAAAGAGCTTATAACTCGCTTATTATTGGTCCTAGAGACTTGCAATGTCATTCCAACCTATGGATAATCATGGGCTGGGAATCTTCTGATGTGGTCAGATTTGACCTTTGGCCCCTCCTGCTAGACCAGACAAGGGTAGCCAAACTTAAAAGTGCTTATAACTCACTTTTTACTGATCCTAGAGTTTCTGTAATGTGAAAAATGACCTACAGGAAATCATGCGCTGGGCATCCTTTAATGTGATCAGATTTAACTTTGGGCCCCTCCTTCAAGGTCAGATGAGGGTAGCCAAACTTAAAAGTGCTATAATTCGTGTAAATAATTTAGAATTTTCTTAATTTCAGCCAAAACCTTCAAAACTGCTGCTTACCTTCAGAACTATGTCAGTTGCCCTTTTCTGGTGGATACATCTTTCATCTGACCACAGATAATCTTTAAAAGTTAATCTTTTACTCAAATTCATTCTAAATTTGCATAATAAATATACAAAATATATCCTAAACTAAGTCAAATGTAAATTTCAGTATTTTTGCAAAGTATATATAGTATATATCCTAATAACACCATCATGTCTCTTTAACAAATTTCTGAATTAGGAAGCACTCATAGAGCACAAGCCTCCTGCAGGGGGCCTTTTATTGCATTCTTTTATTTCAAGAATATGATCTGAATCTTTCCCAAAAAGTATTCATTTTTTCCTTTGACAAGGTCCTACCCATTTTGGATTTTATTGTGGCCAAAATATGATCCAGGTCTTATAAAAAATATGATTACTTCATCCTTTGGCCAGGCCCTAGCCATTTAAAATATTTTATAAAAATTCCTTCATTCCTATTGAAGTTATGATAACCACAGATAAACGGTCAAACAGACATACATACTCATAAAATCACTTTGGTGAGGGCAATAGGAATGTACAAAATAACTTCTGGACTGAACAAAAACAGAAACACACACATTATCAGATTTTAACAGCATGTTAATCATTCACCACTTGTCATTTGTATGGCATCTGGATAAATATTATACAGTGGGGAGGGGATGAGGGGTTACCCATTTGTTTTGGCAGAGAGATGCAGATTTTCCTAAGACTGTCTTCAAGTTACAATAAAATATGAATATTCTGAAAAATAGACATTTAAACATTGTACCTTTACATGATATTTTGTTGCACATTTAATGTTTCGTAATGGCTATTTATTCACCTTAATATAATATTTAACTAGCTTGACCTGATAAAATCATTAGGCTTAAAATGTGTTAATTAATAGTTTTATTCTTTACAAAGCATTTAATTTGTTTAAAATTGAAAAAATTGGATTATCCTTTTGAAGGAAATTAACAAATTGGATATTTAGTTGGAAAGTATAAATGATATCAAATAGAATTATTCTGAGTGATAAAATTTTGATTCCTTATGTCAGTTTTTGAACAAACTTAATGTAACAATTTGTGATTCGGAACAACTATCAGTAGTGAAAGCTCAGTTAGTTGACGGTCTTCCCTCGGGCTATGTGAGATTTCTGTTAGATTTAGATGGGAAATCTACCACTAGGAGACACGGGTTCGAAATGGAAGGCACCCTAACCACCAAAGGGTGTAATAATGAATCTCCAACTAGGAAACTTATCTTATAAAACAAAAAAAGGAAATAAAAAAGAAAAGATAAAGGGAATAGTATATATTTCTGGATAATGAAGACTCACATTCACGAGTTCTAACTTGAAATCTAATCCCCTTGAGAAATGTACATACACGCGTATGTATAGTTACAGCATTACAGAAAATCAAAGGCAGGATTTACATATTTGTGGTTAATAAGCTCTCACAGACATGGGTTCTAACTTGAAAATATACATATGTATACAGCATTACAGAAAATCAAAGGCTGGTTTTACATATTTGTGGTTAATAAACTCTCACAGACATGGGTTCTAACTTGAAATTTAATCCTCATGGCAAATGTACGTATGTATGCATGTGGGAAATGAGTTGACACAGATCCATATGAATGTTCTAAGAATATGGAACACATGAACCATGTAAATGTCAAAACAGAGCCACAAGTCAAGTTTGCCAGGAATGTAATCATAGGTAAATGGATATTATTTGAGAGGATTATCAGGATTATCAAATCCTCGCTCAGTCTTTGTGTTCTTACAATTGAACAAATCATGGTTATATTACCAACAGTCCAATGTAACAATCTCACACTCTGTATTTACACAACCCTTAAGTACAACAAAAACACCCCTAAGGCATATGCAGAACCTCAAGACTTTTTATAAACACACTACATGACTAGGGAGCTTGTATGCGGCGACCTGACACAGCCCAGATCGTAGAAATATTATTTAAAGTCAATCTGAATGTGTATGAACAAAGCAACATGATATAACTTTTCGCTTACTATTTTGGGAAAAAACAGGATCAAGCGTCGACGAATCATCAAATCGCAAACTAGGTCAACACGTGACTTTACAGCAGGTTCTGATATATAAACCATTTCGGGAAAAAGAGGGATCAAGTGTCCGCGAATTATCAAATACCAAAGTAGGTCAAACCAAAAGTACTCGCATATATAAGGAAATTACAGGAAAAAGCGGATCCAAAGCTGACGAATCATCAATTCCTATCAAACTGTCACGTGATGCATACATCAAATGTGGTATATAAGGGACACCATACACGAAGAAATAAGTCCAATCTCGATCTCTGACAAGTCACAACAGATATCACATGAAGATATAATCCCAGATCACAATGATTGTTATACAATTGGTTAAGCTAATCGGTCAGAAATGCTGTGGTCTATATCATCACTGCTATGATATAAATAAGCTGGTGCCCAAGAATCAAACTCACAATCCTGACATATGCTATACTCAGATCATTTCCAGAATTGACATAAATAATTTTGGTAGAGTATATGTATGTGTTATATATACAGGGTGTTATGCTTTACAATACCCTTTCTCATCATCTAAGATATTTGGAATTTTCTTGAAGAAGTTATACAAGGATCTAAGCAAGAAGTTAAAACCACAACTGTAGATATGGTGTTTAAATGTTCATATTGTGGATGGGACATGCTGAATAAATCCAACCAAATACACCATGAAGCAATCTGCATACAGTCACACAGAAGGATGTTGGAGCAATGTAAAGTTTGCTCTCAAAAATTTAACTCCTTACAAGAACTGCAGTTTCACCTTAAGAAATGTGGGAAATTCATCTGTTTTCAATGCAATCTACCTTTTTTAACCTCAGGAAGTCTGAATGCTCACATTGAAGTAGTTCACAAGAAAGAAGGGCAATCTACCCTAATTAAGGTATACAAATGTTCAATATGCAGTCATATTTGTAAAGACAGATCTGAGTTATATAGTCATAGAATGAACCAGCATGGAGGTAATGACAATGATGATGTAGATGACATACCCCAATATATTTTTGAAGAGCAGAATGAAAATATTAGAGAAGTGTACATATCCAACAGAAATCATATACTGGCTGAACACGAAGGTGGAGATATAAGGGCAACATATAATTTTCCGGTTAATAATTTAAACGACGGCTATAGAGAAATCAGAAGACAAATTAACCTGATATATGGCGATCAGACAACAGTATTTCGAATAAACTTTGGTTTTGGTATGATTTTATTCAATAATCAAACAGGGGAGTATAGGTATTATATTCCTTATTATAATAGTAGGATATTGACCTATCCCTATACAATATCTAACAGAAATAGTATCAGATTATTAATGAACAAAATAACCAGGATTGATATCATAGAACAAGCCAGAGCTATCAGACCATCAACAGCCTGGACATTAGCATTCATAACCAATATACAGTACAATATATTTCTGACAGATTTTCCTTTAGGACAAGCCATAGAACTACCTACATATATCAAAAACCATAAATTTTTAAGAAACTTTATCTATGATAAGAACAGGAAAGAACCATACCAAGATAACCTATGTTTTTTCAGATGTTTAAAGGTTCATCTTAATAACCAGAATAAGAACATTAAGGACTATTTAAAAATATGGTTAAATTTTACTAACGTCCAAATCCCAACAGAGTTTCCAGGTGTACCAATTGAAGATGTTATCGATCTAGAGAAATGTTTTGAAGTTAAGATTATTCTCTATTCCCTGAATGCCAATGGCACAGTCAGTCATATTTACGAGTCCATGTCTGAATATCAGTCAAAAATGTATTTGAATGTGTTCCAAAATCATTTTAGTTATATTACAAATTTTGATCAATTTGCTAAAAAGTTTCAATGTGATAAATGTGGAAAAATATTTAAAAGACTGTGGAATATGAAGACACATTACAAGACATGTTACGACAGAACCAAATACATATTTCCAGGAGGATTTTACAAATCTAAAGCAACAATATTCGAAAGATTAGAGTCTATAGGTATATATGTACCTAATAACTTGAGGTATTATCCCTATTTTTTGGTTTGGGATATGGAAGCTATGTTGAGGAAAACTCTAGATGATAACCAGACAAGTACGAAACAACTACAATGGATATCTAAGCATATCCCAGTTAGTGTAAGTATTGCATCTAATATACCTCAACACGAAGAAGCAGTATGCATTGTTGAAGTCTCACCAAACCTAGTGGTATCTAAAATGATGAATAAAATTCAAGAAATTAGCAGATATTGTTATCAAATAATGAAGGAAAGATGCGATTATGTCTATCATGAGTTGGAAGTCTTGAAGGAACAATATTCTAATGAATCAGACGAATCAGAATACGAATCTGAAGAATCTGACTCTAATCTGAAAATGAGGTCTCATTTTGCTAATGTTGTATCCACCATGATTAAAGAATTTGACAAATACCTATCTCAAGTGCCTGTTATCGGTTTTAACTCTGGCAAGTATGATCTGAATTTGGTTAAAAGACAAATAATGCTATATATCACCAGTCACTATCAAGAAAATGAAATATTTACTATCAAGAAGAATAACTCGTATCTCACAATCGCAGTTACTGACATGAAATTTTTAGATATCTCGAATTATCTTGCAGCTGGATGTTCTTATAGCAAATTTTTGAAAGCATATGGGTGTGAAACACCCAAAGGAATCTTTCCATACGAATGGTTTGATTCTGAGGAGAAATTAATGCAAAATCATTTGCCTAAACCCGAAGAATTCTATTCAAGACTTACCAATGATAACCCAATTAAGACTGAGTCTGACTACCAGGCTCTGGTTACTATATGGAGAGACGAACATATGGAAACATTCAAAGACTATCTTATTTATTATAATAACCTAGATACGGCCCCATTTGCCATAGCTCTGCAAAATTTTATAGATATATATAAGAATGAGGGAATTGATATTTTTAAGGACTATATAACACTACCAGGAGTTGCTAGACGAATGCTTTACGAATCTTCTAGAAGTAATTTTTCTCTAATTAACCACAACAACAGAGACCTGTATTATGTAATTAAGAAGAACATTATTGGGGGTCCTAGCATTATTTTTAATAGGTATCATGAAAAAGGTACCACAAATATAAGAAATATTCCAGGTAACACCTGTCAATCTGTGGTCGGATATGATTGTAATGGGCTGTACTCTTATGCCTTGAAACAAAAAATGCCAACTGGGGTATTTGTTAGGAGATATCAGCATAATAATTTCAGACCAGAGGTATCAGAAAGGTACATGGACTCATATGTCTGGTTAGACTTTTTGATGAAGAGTAATAAGATCAAGATACTCCATAAACTAAATAATCAGAAAGAAATAAGAATTGGTAATTATCTCGTAGATGGTTTTTGTGCTAAAACTAAGACAGTCTACGAATTCAATGGGTGTTATTATCATCACTGTAAATTTAATTGTCATATTGTAAAGAAAATAGCATCAAACAGCTGGTTAAAGAAATTAAAACAGGTTCAACAGAAAGATGAAAGGAAAAAGCAATTTCTCATATCTCATGGTTATATGTATGTAAGTATACAGGAATGCGAATTTCTATCCAAAATTAAACCCCATTGCAACAAATATTATGATAAGTATCTACCAGCTTACTACAGAAAGAACAAAGGCAAGTTGTCTGCTAGTAAGATATTGAGAGATGTGCAATCTAACAAATTATTTGGTGCTATAGAGGTAGATATTGAGGGGAGTCAGTCACATCAAGCTCACTATAAGGAGTTTCCACCATTCTTTTGCACATGTAATGTTAAAATGGAGGAAATAGGTGCGCATATGCTTCAGTATTGTAAAGACAATGATATAAGTTTTGATCATAAAAGGCTTTTGATTAGTGGGCTTAAAGCAAAAAAAATTTATTAGCCACCCCTCTACTAAGATGGTATCTGGCTAATCACTGTGAGGTCACTAGAATCTACCAGGTCGTAGAATTTCAACCAAGTACATCCTTCAAGTCTTTCATAGACTCAGTAACCATGCACAGAATTCGTGGAGATCAGAACCCTGATATGGCCATCATTGGTGACACCTATAAACTGTTAAGCAACTCCAGTTATGGATCTGTTCTCATGGATCGTGCCAAGCATACTAACACAAGATATATGAACAATAAAATTAAAATAACCAAGATCATTAACTCACCAACCTTTAAATCTCTAGATATCCTAGGTCAGGATCTGTTCGAGGTGGAAACATATAAAAATTCAATAGCATTAGACAACCCCATTCAGATTGGATTTTTTATTCTACAATACGCCAAATTAAGGATGCTAGAATTTTATTATGACTGTCTGAAGACTTATTTCATAGATAACAGCTTCGAGATAACAGAAACCGACACAGACAGCATCTATATGGCAATAAATGCTCCTACTATAGACCAATGTATAAGGGATGGATATAAGGATAGATATAAATCGGAAATATTCGAATCTTGTAGTGATACCAAGTCACCCATATGGTTTCCAAGGAGGTGTTGTCAGCGCCACCTGGCTCTAGACGGGCGCCATTTAGGCACATTTAAATTTGAGTGGGGGGGATAAGTTGTTGTCTTTATGTTCTAAGTCTTACATAATAGAGGATGCTAATGGTAAACAAAAAACCTCATGTAAGGGAATCTCTAAAAGAAACCTTGTAGATCCGATGAAGAAATTTGAGGAATGTCTGAAATCTAAGAAAGTGAATTTTTCAACTAATGTGGGGTTCAGAGTTAGGGAATCAGATATTTTTACATATGCGCAGAACAAAATTGGTTTTAACTATTTCTATTGCAAGAGAAAGGTATTGATGGATGGAGTTTCCACAGAACCCCTTGATCTTGTATTAACACCTTGGGAGAAAGAGGTTCTTTTAGTTGACAAACCACAAAACCCAATGTCAAATCTTTTTACATGTCAGATTCAAATGGAAGAGAAATCCTTCCACTCATCAGAACATACCCCAATATATTTTTGAAGAGCAGAATGAAAATATTAGAGAAGTGTACATATCCAACAGAAATCATATACTGGCTGAACACGAAGGTGGAGATATAAGGGCAACATATAATTTTCCGGTTAATAATTTAAACGACGGCTATAGAGAAATCAGAAGACAAATTAACCTGATATATGGCGATCAGACAACAGTATTTCGAATAAACTTTGGTTTTGGTATGATTTTATTCAATAATCAAACAGGGGAGTATAGGTATTATATTCCTTATTATAATAGTAGGATATTGACCTATCCCTATACAATATCTAACAGAAATAGTATCAGATTATTAATGAACAAAATAACCAGGATTGATATCATAGAACAAGCCAGAGCTATCAGACCATCAACAGCCTGGACATTAGCATTCATAACCAATATACAGTACAATATATTTCTGACAGATTTTCCTTTAGGACAAGCCATAGAACTACCTACATATATCAAAAACCATAAATTTTTAAGAAACTTTATCTATGATAAGAACAGGAAAGAACCATACCAAGATAACCTATGTTTTTTCAGATGTTTAAAGGTTCATCTTAATAACCAGAACAAGAACATTAAGGACTATTTAAAAATATGGTTAAATTTTACTAACGTCCAAATCCCAACAGAGTTTCCAGGTGTACCAATTGAAGATGTTATCGATCTAGAGAAATGTTTTGAAGTTAAGATTATTCTCTATTCCCTGAATGCCAATGGCACAGTCAGTCATATTTACGAGTCCATGTCTGAATATCAGTCAAAAATGTATTTGAATGTGTTCCAAAATCATTTTAGTTATATTACAAATTTTGATCAATTTGCTAAAAAGTTTCAATGTGATAAATGTGGAAAAATATTTAAAAGACTGTGGAATATGAAGACACATTACAAGACATGTTACGACAGAACCAAATACATATTTCCAGGAGGATTTTACAAATCTAAAGCAACAATATTCGAAAGATTAGAGTCTATAGGTATATATGTACCTAATAACTTGAGGTATTATCCCTATTTTTTGGTTTGGGATATGGAAGCTATGTTGAGGAAAACTCTAGATGATAACCAGACAAGTACGAAACAACTACAATGGATATCTAAGCATATCCCAGTTAGTGTAAGTATTGCATCTAATATACCTCAACACGAAGAAGCAGTATGCATTGTTGAAGTCTCACCAAACCTAGTGGTATCTAAAATGATGAATAAAATTCAAGAAATTAGCAGATATTGTTATCAAATAATGAAGGAAAGATGCGATTATGTCTATCATGAGTTGGAAGTCTTGAAGGAACAATATTCTAATGAATCAGACGAATCAGAATACGAATCTGAAGAATCTGACTCTAATCTGAAAATGAGGTCTCATTTTGCTAATGTTGTATCCACCATGATTAAAGAATTTGACAAATACCTATCTCAAGTGCCTGTTATCGGTTTTAACTCTGGCAAGTATGATCTGAATTTGGTTAAAAGACAAATAATGCTATATATCACCAGTCACTATCAAGAAAATGAAATATTTACTATCAAGAAGAATAACTCGTATCTCACAATCGCAGTTACTGACATGAAATTTTTAGATATCTCGAATTATCTTGCAGCTGGATGTTCTTATAGCAAATTTTTGAAAGCATATGGGTGTGAAACACCCAAAGGAATCTTTCCATACGAATGGTTTGATTCTGAGGAGAAATTAATGCAAAATCATTTGCCTAAACCCGAAGAATTCTATTCAAGACTTACCAATGATAACCCAATTAAGACTGAGTCTGACTACCAGGCTCTGGTTACTATATGGAGAGACGAACATATGGAAACATTCAAAGACTATCTTATTTATTATAATAACCTAGATACGGCCCCATTTGCCATAGCTCTGCAAAATTTTATAGATATATATAAGAATGAGGGAATTGATATTTTTAAGGACTATATAACACTACCAGGAGTTGCTAGACGAATGCTTTACGAATCTTCTAGAAGTAATTTTTCTCTAATTAACCACAACAACAGAGACCTGTATTATGTAATTAAGAAGAACATTATTGGGGGTCCTAGCATTATTTTTAATAGGTATCATGAAAAAGGTACCACAAATATAAGAAATATTCCAGGTAACACCTGTCAATCTGTGGTCGGATATGATTGTAATGGGCTGTACTCTTATGCCTTGAAACAAAAAATGCCAACTGGGGTATTTGTTAGGAGATATCAGCATAATAATTTCAGACCAGAGGTATCAGAAAGGTACATGGACTCATATGTCTGGTTAGACTTTTTGATGAAGAGTAATAAGATCAAGATACTCCATAAACTAAATAATCAGAAAGAAATAAGAATTGGTAATTATCTCGTAGATGGTTTTTGTGCTAAAACTAAGACAGTCTACGAATTCAATGGGTGTTATTATCATCACTGTAAATTTAATTGTCATATTGTAAAGAAAATAGCATCAAACAGCTGGTTAAAGAAATTAAAACAGGTTCAACAGAAAGATGAAAGGAAAAAGCAATTTCTCATATCTCATGGTTATATGTATGTAAGTATACAGGAATGCGAATTTCTATCCAAAATTAAACCCCATTGCAACAAATATTATGATAAGTATCTACCAGCTTACTACAGAAAGAACAAAGGCAAGTTGTCTGCTAGTAAGATATTGAGAGATGTGCAATCTAACAAATTATTTGGTGCTATAGAGGTAGATATTGAGGGGAGTCAGTCACATCAAGCTCACTATAAGGAGTTTCCACCATTCTTTTGCACATGTAATGTTAAAATGGAGGAAATAGGTGCGCATATGCTTCAGTATTGTAAAGACAATGATATAAGTTTTGATCATAAAAGGCTTTTGATTAGTGGGCTTAAAGCAAAAAAAATTTATTAGCCACCCCTCTACTAAGATGGTATCTGGCTAATCACTGTGAGGTCACTAGAATCTACCAGGTCGTAGAATTTCAACCAAGTACATCCTTCAAGTCTTTCATAGACTCAGTAACCATGCACAGAATTCGTGGAGATCAGAACCCTGATATGGCCATCATTGGTGACACCTATAAACTGTTAAGCAACTCCAGTTATGGATCTGTTCTCATGGATCGTGCCAAGCATACTAACACAAGATATATGAACAATAAAATTAAAATAACCAAGATCATTAACTCACCAACCTTTAAATCTCTAGATATCCTAGGTCAGGATCTGTTCGAGGTGGAAACATATAAAAATTCAATAGCATTAGACAACCCCATTCAGATTGGATTTTTTATTCTACAATACGCCAAATTAAGGATGCTAGAATTTTATTATGACTGTCTGAAGACTTATTTCATAGATAACAGCTTCGAGATAACAGAAACCGACACAGACAGCATCTATATGGCAATAAATGCTCCTACTATAGACCAATGTATAAGGGATGGATATAAGGATAGATATAAATCGGAAATATTCGAATCTTGTAGTGATACCAAGTCACCCATATGGTTTCCAAGGAGGTGTTGTCAGCGCCACCTGGCTCTAGACGGGCGCCATTTAGGCACATTTAAATTTGAGTGGGGGGGATAAGTTGTTGTCTTTATGTTCTAAGTCTTACATAATAGAGGATGCTAATGGTAAACAAAAAACCTCATGTAAGGGAATCTCTAAAAGAAACCTTGTAGATCCGATGAAGAAATTTGAGGAATGTCTGAAATCTAAGAAAGTGAATTTTTCAACTAATGTGGGGTTCAGAGTTAGGGAATCAGATATTTTTACATATGCGCAGAACAAAATTGGTTTTAACTATTTCTATTGCAAGAGAAAGGTATTGATGGATGGAGTTTCCACAGAACCCCTTGATCTTGTATTAACACCTTGGGAGAAAGAGGTTCTTTTAGTTGACAAACCACAAAACCCAATGTCAAATCTTTTTACATGTCAGATTCAAATGGAAGAGAAATCCTTCCACTCATCAGAACATACCCCAATATATTTTTGAAGAGCAGAATGAAAATATTAGAGAAGTGTACATATCCAACAGAAATCATATACTGGCTGAACACGAAGGTGGAGATATAAGGGCAACATATAATTTTCCGGTTAATAATTTAAACGACGGCTATAGAGAAATCAGAAGACAAATTAACCTGATATATGGCGATCAGACAACAGTATTTCGAATAAACTTTGGTTTTGGTATGATTTTATTCAATAATCAAACAGGGGAGTATAGGTATTATATTCCTTATTATAATAGTAGGATATTGACCTATCCCTATACAATATCTAACAGAAATAGTATCAGATTATTAATGAACAAAATAACCAGGATTGATATCATAGAACAAGCCAGAGCTATCAGACCATCAACAGCCTGGACATTAGCATTCATAACCAATATACAGTACAATATATTTCTGACAGATTTTCCTTTAGGACAAGCCATAGAACTACCTACATATATCAAAAACCATAAATTTTTAAGAAACTTTATCTATGATAAGAACAGGAAAGAACCATACCAAGATAACCTATGTTTTTTCAGATGTTTAAAGGTTCATCTTAATAACCAGAATAAGAACATTAAGGACTATTTAAAAATATGGTTAAATTTTACTAACGTCCAAATCCCAACAGAGTTTCCAGGTGTACCAATTGAAGATGTTATCGATCTAGAGAAATGTTTTGAAGTTAAGATTATTCTCTATTCCCTGAATGCCAATGGCACAGTCAGTCATATTTACGAGTCCATGTCTGAATATCAGTCAAAAATGTATTTGAATGTGTTCCAAAATCATTTTAGTTATATTACAAATTTTGATCAATTTGCTAAAAAGTTTCAATGTGATAAATGTGGAAAAATATTTAAAAGACTGTGGAATATGAAGACACATTACAAGACATGTTACGACAGAACCAAATACATATTTCCAGGAGGATTTTACAAATCTAAAGCAACAATATTCGAAAGATTAGAGTCTATAGGTATATATGTACCTAATAACTTGAGGTATTATCCCTATTTTTTGGTTTGGGATATGGAAGCTATGTTGAGGAAAACTCTAGATGATAACCAGACAAGTACGAAACAACTACAATGGATATCTAAGCATATCCCAGTTAGTGTAAGTATTGCATCTAATATACCTCAACACGAAGAAGCAGTATGCATTGTTGAAGTCTCACCAAACCTAGTGGTATCTAAAATGATGAATAAAATTCAAGAAATTAGCAGATATTGTTATCAAATAATGAAGGAAAGATGCGATTATGTCTATCATGAGTTGGAAGTCTTGAAGGAACAATATTCTAATGAATCAGACGAATCAGAATACGAATCTGAAGAATCTGACTCTAATCTGAAAATGAGGTCTCATTTTGCTAATGTTGTATCCACCATGATTAAAGAATTTGACAAATACCTATCTCAAGTGCCTGTTATCGGTTTTAACTCTGGCAAGTATGATCTGAATTTGGTTAAAAGACAAATAATGCTATATATCACCAGTCACTATCAAGAAAATGAAATATTTACTATCAAGAAGAATAACTCGTATCTCACAATCGCAGTTACTGACATGAAATTTTTAGATATCTCGAATTATCTTGCAGCTGGATGTTCTTATAGCAAATTTTTGAAAGCATATGGGTGTGAAACACCCAAAGGAATCTTTCCATACGAATGGTTTGATTCTGAGGAGAAATTAATGCAAAATCATTTGCCTAAACCCGAAGAATTCTATTCAAGACTTACCAATGATAACCCAATTAAGACTGAGTCTGACTACCAGGCTCTGGTTACTATATGGAGAGACGAACATATGGAAACATTCAAAGACTATCTTATTTATTATAATAACCTAGATACGGCCCCATTTGCCATAGCTCTGCAAAATTTTATAGATATATATAAGAATGAGGGAATTGATATTTTTAAGGACTATATAACACTACCAGGAGTTGCTAGACGAATGCTTTACGAATCTTCTAGAAGTAATTTTTCTCTAATTAACCACAACAACAGAGACCTGTATTATGTAATTAAGAAGAACATTATTGGGGGTCCTAGCATTATTTTTAATAGGTATCATGAAAAAGGTACCACAAATATAAGAAATATTCCAGGTAACACCTGTCAATCTGTGGTCGGATATGATTGTAATGGGCTGTACTCTTATGCCTTGAAACAAAAAATGCCAACTGGGGTATTTGTTAGGAGATATCAGCATAATAATTTCAGACCAGAGGTATCAGAAAGGTACATGGACTCATATGTCTGGTTAGACTTTTTGATGAAGAGTAATAAGATCAAGATACTCCATAAACTAAATAATCAGAAAGAAATAAGAATTGGTAATTATCTCGTAGATGGTTTTTGTGCTAAAACTAAGACAGTCTACGAATTCAATGGGTGTTATTATCATCACTGTAAATTTAATTGTCATATTGTAAAGAAAATAGCATCAAACAGCTGGTTAAAGAAATTAAAACAGGTTCAACAGAAAGATGAAAGGAAAAAGCAATTTCTCATATCTCATGGTTATATGTATGTAAGTATACAGGAATGCGAATTTCTATCCAAAATTAAACCCCATTGCAACAAATATTATGATAAGTATCTACCAGCTTACTACAGAAAGAACAAAGGCAAGTTGTCTGCTAGTAAGATATTGAGAGATGTGCAATCTAACAAATTATTTGGTGCTATAGAGGTAGATATTGAGGGGAGTCAGTCACATCAAGCTCACTATAAGGAGTTTCCACCATTCTTTTGCACATGTAATGTTAAAATGGAGGAAATAGGTGCGCATATGCTTCAGTATTGTAAAGACAATGATATAAGTTTTGATCATAAAAGGCTTTTGATTAGTGGGCTTAAAGCAAAAAAAATTTATTAGCCACCCCTCTACTAAGATGGTATCTGGCTAATCACTGTGAGGTCACTAGAATCTACCAGGTCGTAGAATTTCAACCAAGTACATCCTTCAAGTCTTTCATAGACTCAGTAACCATGCACAGAATTCGTGGAGATCAGAACCCTGATATGGCCATCATTGGTGACACCTATAAACTGTTAAGCAACTCCAGTTATGGATCTGTTCTCATGGATCGTGCCAAGCATACTAACACAAGATATATGAACAATAAAATTAAAATAACCAAGATCATTAACTCACCAACCTTTAAATCTCTAGATATCCTAGGTCAGGATCTGTTCGAGGTGGAAACATATAAAAATTCAATAGCATTAGACAACCCCATTCAGATTGGATTTTTTATTCTACAATACGCCAAATTAAGGATGCTAGAATTTTATTATGACTGTCTGAAGACTTATTTCATAGATAACAGCTTCGAGATAACAGAAACCGACACAGACAGCATCTATATGGCAATAAATGCTCCTACTATAGACCAATGTATAAGGGATGGATATAAGGATAGATATAAATCGGAAATATTCGAATCTTGTAGTGATACCAAGTCACCCATATGGTTTCCAAGGAGGTGTTGTCAGCGCCACCTGGCTCTAGACGGGCGCCATTTAGGCACATTTAAATTTGAGTGGGGGGGATAAGTTGTTGTCTTTATGTTCTAAGTCTTACATAATAGAGGATGCTAATGGTAAACAAAAAACCTCATGTAAGGGAATCTCTAAAAGAAACCTTGTAGATCCGATGAAGAAATTTGAGGAATGTCTGAAATCTAAGAAAGTGAATTTTTCAACTAATGTGGGGTTCAGAGTTAGGGAATCAGATATTTTTACATATGCGCAGAACAAAATTGGTTTTAACTATTTCTATTGCAAGAGAAAGGTATTGATGGATGGAGTTTCCACAGAACCCCTTGATCTTGTATTAACACCTTGGGAGAAAGAGGTTCTTTTAGTTGACAAACCACAAAACCCAATGTCAAATCTTTTTACATGTCAGATTCAAATGGAAGAGAAATCCTTCCACTCATCAGAACATACCCCAATATATTTTTGAAGAGCAGAATGAAAATATTAGAGAAGTGTACATATCCAACAGAAATCATATACTGGCTGAACACGAAGGTGGAGATATAAGGGCAACATATAATTTTCCGGTTAATAATTTAAACGACGGCTATAGAGAAATCAGAAGACAAATTAACCTGATATATGGCGATCAGACAACAGTATTTCGAATAAACTTTGGTTTTGGTATGATTTTATTCAATAATCAAACAGGGGAGTATAGGTATTATATTCCTTATTATAATAGTAGGATATTGACCTATCCCTATACAATATCTAACAGAAATAGTATCAGATTATTAATGAACAAAATAACCAGGATTGATATCATAGAACAAGCCAGAGCTATCAGACCATCAACAGCCTGGACATTAGCATTCATAACCAATATACAGTACAATATATTTCTGACAGATTTTCCTTTAGGACAAGCCATAGAACTACCTACATATATCAAAAACCATAAATTTTTAAGAAACTTTATCTATGATAAGAACAGGAAAGAACCATACCAAGATAACCTATGTTTTTTCAGATGTTTAAAGGTTCATCTTAATAACCAGAATAAGAACATTAAGGACTATTTAAAAATATGGTTAAATTTTACTAACGTCCAAATCCCAACAGAGTTTCCAGGTGTACCAATTGAAGATGTTATCGATCTAGAGAAATGTTTTGAAGTTAAGATTATTCTCTATTCCCTGAATGCCAATGGCACAGTCAGTCATATTTACGAGTCCATGTCTGAATATCAGTCAAAAATGTATTTGAATGTGTTCCAAAATCATTTTAGTTATATTACAAATTTTGATCAATTTGCTAAAAAGTTTCAATGTGATAAATGTGGAAAAATATTTAAAAGACTGTGGAATATGAAGACACATTACAAGACATGTTACGACAGAACCAAATACATATTTCCAGGAGGATTTTACAAATCTAAAGCAACAATATTCGAAAGATTAGAGTCTATAGGTATATATGTACCTAATAACTTGAGGTATTATCCCTATTTTTTGGTTTGGGATATGGAAGCTATGTTGAGGAAAACTCTAGATGATAACCAGACAAGTACGAAACAACTACAATGGATATCTAAGCATATCCCAGTTAGTGTAAGTATTGCATCTAATATACCTCAACACGAAGAAGCAGTATGCATTGTTGAAGTCTCACCAAACCTAGTGGTATCTAAAATGATGAATAAAATTCAAGAAATTAGCAGATATTGTTATCAAATAATGAAGGAAAGATGCGATTATGTCTATCATGAGTTGGAAGTCTTGAAGGAACAATATTCTAATGAATCAGACGAATCAGAATACGAATCTGAAGAATCTGACTCTAATCTGAAAATGAGGTCTCATTTTGCTAATGTTGTATCCACCATGATTAAAGAATTTGACAAATACCTATCTCAAGTGCCTGTTATCGGTTTTAACTCTGGCAAGTATGATCTGAATTTGGTTAAAAGACAAATAATGCTATATATCACCAGTCACTATCAAGAAAATGAAATATTTACTATCAAGAAGAATAACTCGTATCTCACAATCGCAGTTACTGACATGAAATTTTTAGATATCTCGAATTATCTTGCAGCTGGATGTTCTTATAGCAAATTTTTGAAAGCATATGGGTGTGAAACACCCAAAGGAATCTTTCCATACGAATGGTTTGATTCTGAGGAGAAATTAATGCAAAATCATTTGCCTAAACCCGAAGAATTCTATTCAAGACTTACCAATGATAACCCAATTAAGACTGAGTCTGACTACCAGGCTCTGGTTACTATATGGAGAGACGAACATATGGAAACATTCAAAGACTATCTTATTTATTATAATAACCTAGATACGGCCCCATTTGCCATAGCTCTGCAAAATTTTATAGATATATATAAGAATGAGGGAATTGATATTTTTAAGGACTATATAACACTACCAGGAGTTGCTAGACGAATGCTTTACGAATCTTCTAGAAGTAATTTTTCTCTAATTAACCACAACAACAGAGACCTGTATTATGTAATTAAGAAGAACATTATTGGGGGTCCTAGCATTATTTTTAATAGGTATCATGAAAAAGGTACCACAAATATAAGAAATATTCCAGGTAACACCTGTCAATCTGTGGTCGGATATGATTGTAATGGGCTGTACTCTTATGCCTTGAAACAAAAAATGCCAACTGGGGTATTTGTTAGGAGATATCAGCATAATAATTTCAGACCAGAGGTATCAGAAAGGTACATGGACTCATATGTCTGGTTAGACTTTTTGATGAAGAGTAATAAGATCAAGATACTCCATAAACTAAATAATCAGAAAGAAATAAGAATTGGTAATTATCTCGTAGATGGTTTTTGTGCTAAAACTAAGACAGTCTACGAATTCAATGGGTGTTATTATCATCACTGTAAATTTAATTGTCATATTGTAAAGAAAATAGCATCAAACAGCTGGTTAAAGAAATTAAAACAGGTTCAACAGAAAGATGAAAGGAAAAAGCAATTTCTCATATCTCATGGTTATATGTATGTAAGTATACAGGAATGCGAATTTCTATCCAAAATTAAACCCCATTGCAACAAATATTATGATAAGTATCTACCAGCTTACTACAGAAAGAACAAAGGCAAGTTGTCTGCTAGTAAGATATTGAGAGATGTGCAATCTAACAAATTATTTGGTGCTATAGAGGTAGATATTGAGGGGAGTCAGTCACATCAAGCTCACTATAAGGAGTTTCCACCATTCTTTTGCACATGTAATGTTAAAATGGAGGAAATAGGTGCGCATATGCTTCAGTATTGTAAAGACAATGATATAAGTTTTGATCATAAAAGGCTTTTGATTAGTGGGCTTAAAGCAAAAAAACTTTATTAGCCACCCCTCTACTAAGATGGTATCTGGCTAATCACTGTGAGGTCACTAGAATCTACCAGGTCGTAGAATTTCAACCAAGTACATCCTTCAAGTCTTTCATAGACTCAGTAACCATGCACAGAATTCGTGGAGATCAGAACCCTGATATGGCCATCATTGGTGACACCTATAAACTGTTAAGCAACTCCAGTTATGGATCTGTTCTCATGGATCGTGCCAAGCATACTAACACAAGATATATGAACAATAAAATTAAAATAACCAAGATCATTAACTCACCAACCTTTAAATCTCTAGATATCCTAGGTCAGGATCTGTTCGAGGTGGAAACATATAAAAATTCAATAGCATTAGACAACCCCATTCAGATTGGATTTTTTATTCTACAATACGCCAAATTAAGGATGCTAGAATTTTATTATGACTGTCTGAAGACTTATTTCATAGATAACAGCTTCGAGATAACAGAAACCGACACAGACAGCATCTATATGGCAATAAATGCTCCTACTATAGACCAATGTATAAGGGATGGATATAAGGATAGATATAAATCGGAAATATTCGAATCTTGTAGTGATACCAAGTCACCCATATGGTTTCCAAGGAGGTGTTGTCAGCGCCACCTGGCTCTAGACGGGCGCCATTTAGGCACATTTAAATTTGAGTGGGGGGGATAAGTTGTTGTCTTTATGTTCTAAGTCTTACATAATAGAGGATGCTAATGGTAAACAAAAAACCTCATGTAAGGGAATCTCTAAAAGAAACCTTGTAGATCCGATGAAGAAATTTGAGGAATGTCTGAAATCTAAGAAAGTGAATTTTTCAACTAATGTGGGGTTCAGAGTTAGGGAATCAGATATTTTTACATATGCGCAGAACAAAATTGGTTTTAACTATTTCTATTGCAAGAGAAAGGTATTGATGGATGGAGTTTCCACAGAACCCCTTGATCTTGTATTAACACCTTGGGAGAAAGAGGTTCTTTTAGTTGACAAACCACAAAACCCAATGTCAAATCTTTTTACATGTCAGATTCAAATGGAAGAGAAATCCTTCCACTCATCAGAACATACCCCAATATATTTTTGAAGAGCAGAATGAAAATATTAGAGAAGTGTACATATCCAACAGAAATCATATACTGGCTGAACACGAAGGTGGAGATATAAGGGCAACATATAATTTTCCGGTTAATAATTTAAACGACGGCTATAGAGAAATCAGAAGACAAATTAACCTGATATATGGCGATCAGACAACAGTATTTCGAATAAACTTTGGTTTTGGTATGATTTTATTCAATAATCAAACAGGGGAGTATAGGTATTATATTCCTTATTATAATAGTAGGATATTGACCTATCCCTATACAATATCTAACAGAAATAGTATCAGATTATTAATGAACAAAATAACCAGGATTGATATCATAGAACAAGCCAGAGCTATCAGACCATCAACAGCCTGGACATTAGCATTCATAACCAATATACAGTACAATATATTTCTGACAGATTTTCCTTTAGGACAAGCCATAGAACTACCTACATATATCAAAAACCATAAATTTTTAAGAAACTTTATCTATGATAAGAACAGGAAAGAACCATACCAAGATAACCTATGTTTTTTCAGATGTTTAAAGGTTCATCTTAATAACCAGAATAAGAACATTAAGGACTATTTAAAAATATGGTTAAATTTTACTAATGTCCAAATCCCAACAGAGTTTCCAGGTGTACTAATTGAAGATGTTATCGATCTAGAGAAATGTTTTGAAGTTAAGATTATTCTCTATTCCCTGAATGCCAATGGCACAGTCAGTCATATTTACGAGTCCATGTCTGAATATCAGTCAAAAATGTATTTGAATGTGTTCCAAAATCATTTTAGTTATATTACAAATTTTGATCAATTTGCTAAAAAGTTTCAATGTGATAAATGTGGAAAAATATTTAAAAGACTGTGGAATATGAAGACACATTACAAGACATGTTACGACAGAACCAAATACATATTTCCAGGAGGATTTTACAAATCTAAAGCAACAATATTCGAAAGATTAGAGTCTATAGGTATATATGTACCTAATAACTTGAGGTATTATCCCTATTTTTTGGTTTGGGATATGGAAGCTATGTTGAGGAAAACTCTAGATGATAACCAGACAAGTACGAAACAACTACAATGGATATCTAAGCATATCCCAGTTAGTGTAAGTATTGCATCTAATATACCTCAACACGAAGAAGCAGTATGCATTGTTGAAGTCTCACCAAACCTAGTGGTATCTAAAATGATGAATAAAATTCAAGAAATTAGCAGATATTGTTATCAAATAATGAAGGAAAGATGCGATTATGTCTATCATGAGTTGGAAGTCTTGAAGGAACAATATTCTAATGAATCAGACGAATCAGAATACGAATCTGAAGAATCTGACTCTAATCTGAAAATGAGGTCTCATTTTGCTAATGTTGTATCCACCATGATTAAAGAATTTGACAAATACCTATCTCAAGTGCCTGTTATCGGTTTTAACCCTGGCAAGTATGATCTGAATTTGGTTAAAAGACAAATAATGCTATATATCACCAGTCACTATCAAGAAAATGAAATATTTACTATCAAGAAGAATAACTCGTATCTCACAATCGCAGTTACTGACATGAAATTTTTAGATATCTCGAATTATCTTGCAGCTGGATGTTCTTATAGCAAATTTTTGAAAGCATATGGGTGTGAAACACCCAAAGGAATCTTTCCATACGAATGGTTTGATTCTGAGGAGAAATTAATGCAAAATCATTTGCCTAAACCCGAAGAATTCTATTCAAGACTTACCAATGATAACCCAATTAAGACTGAGTCTGACTACCAGGCTCTGGTTACTATATGGAGAGACGAACATATGGAAACATTCAAAGACTATCTTATTTATTATAATAACCTAGATACGGCCCCATTTGCCATAGCTCTGCAAAATTTTATAGATATATATAAGAATGAGGGAATTGATATTTTTAAGGACTATATAACACTACCAGGAGTTGCTAGACGAATGCTTTACGAATCTTCTAGAAGTAATTTTTCTCTAATTAACCACAACAACAGAGACCTGTATTATGTAATTAAGAAGAACATTATTGGGGGTCCTAGCATTATTTTTAATAGGTATCATGAAAAAGGTACCACAAATATAAGAAATATTCCAGGTAACACCTGTCAATCTGTGGTCGGATATGATTGTAATGGGCTGTACTCTTATGCCTTGAAACAAAAAATGCCAACTGGGGTATTTGTTAGGAGATATCAGCATAATAATTTCAGACCAGAGGTATCAGAAAGGTACATGGACTCATATGTCTGGTTAGACTTTTTGATGAAGAGTAATAAGATCAAGATACTCCATAAACTAAATAATCAGAAAGAAATAAGAATTGGTAATTATCTCGTAGATGGTTTTTGTGCTAAAACTAAGACAGTCTACGAATTCAATGGGTGTTATTATCATCACTGTAAATTTAATTGTCATATTGTAAAGAAAATAGCATCAAACAGCTGGTTAAAGAAATTAAAACAGGTTCAACAGAAAGATGAAAGGAAAAAGCAATTTCTCATATCTCATGGTTATATGTATGTAAGTATACAGGAATGCGAATTTCTATCCAAAATTAAACCCCATTGCAACAAATATTATGATAAGTATCTACCAGCTTACTACAGAAAGAACAAAGGCAAGTTGTCTGCTAGTAAGATATTGAGAGATGTGCAATCTAACAAATTATTTGGTGCTATAGAGGTAGATATTGAGGGGAGTCAGTCACATCAAGCTCACTATAAGGAGTTTCCACCATTCTTTTGCACATGTAATGTTAAAATGGAGGAAATAGGTGCGCATATGCTTCAGTATTGTAAAGACAATGATATAAGTTTTGATCATAAAAGGCTTTTGATTAGTGGGCTTAAAGCAAAAAAAATTTATTAGCCACCCCTCTACTAAGATGGTATCTGGCTAATCACTGTGAGGTCACTAGAATCTACCAGGTCGTAGAATTTCAACCAAGTACATCCTTCAAGTCTTTCATAGACTCAGTAACCATGCACAGAATTCGTGGAGATCAGAACCCTGATATGGCCATCATTGGTGACACCTATAAACTGTTAAGCAACTCCAGTTATGGATCTGTTCTCATGGATCGTGCCAAGCATACTAACACAAGATATATGAACAATAAAATTAAAATAACCAAGATCATTAACTCACCAACCTTTAAATCTCTAGATATCCTAGGTCAGGATCTGTTCGAGGTGGAAACATATAAAAATTCAATAGCATTAGACAACCCCATTCAGATTGGATTTTTTATTCTACAATACGCCAAATTAAGGATGCTAGAATTTTATTATGACTGTCTGAAGACTTATTTCATAGATAACAGCTTCGAGATAACAGAAACCGACACAGACAGCATCTATATGGCAATAAATGCTCCTACTATAGACCAATGTATAAGGGATGGATATAAGGATAGATATAAATCGGAAATATTCGAATCTTGTAGTGATACCAAGTCACCCATATGGTTTCCAAGGAGGTGTTGTCAGCGCCACCTGGCTCTAGACGGGCGCCATTTAGGCACATTTAAATTTGAGTGGGGGGGGATAAGTTGTTGTCTTTATGTTCTAAGTCTTACATAATAGAGGATGCTAATGGTAAACAAAAAACCTCATGTAAGGGAATCTCTAAAAGAAACCTTGTAGATCCGATGAAGAAATTTGAGGAATGTCTGAAATCTAAGAAAGTGAATTTTTCAACTAATGTGGGGTTCAGAGTTAGGGAATCAGATATTTTTACATATGCGCAGAACAAAATTGGTTTTAACTATTTCTATTGCAAGAGAAAGGTATTGATGGATGGAGTTTCCACAGAACCCCTTGATCTTGTATTAACACCTTGGGAGAAAGAGGTTCTTTTAGTTGACAAACCACAAAACCCAATGTCAAATCTTTTTACATGTCAGATTCAAATGGAAGAGAAATCCTTCCACTCATCAGAACATACCCCAATATATTTTTGAAGAGCAGAATGAAAATATTAGAGAAGTGTACATATCCAACAGAAATCATATACTGGCTGAACACGAAGGTGGAGATATAAGGGCAACATATAATTTTCCGGTTAATAATTTAAACGACGGCTATAGAGAAATCAGAAGACAAATTAACCTGATATATGGCGATCAGACAACAGTATTTCGAATAAACTTTGGTTTTGGTATGATTTTATTCAATAATCAAACAGGGGAGTATAGGTATTATATTCCTTATTATAATAGTAGGATATTGACCTATCCCTATACAATATCTAACAGAAATAGTATCAGATTATTAATGAACAAAATAACCAGGATTGATATCATAGAACAAGCCAGAGCTATCAGACCATCAACAGCCTGGACATTAGCATTCATAACCAATATACAGTACAATATATTTCTGACAGATTTTCCTTTAGGACAAGCCATAGAACTACCTACATATATCAAAAACCATAAATTTTTAAGAAACTTTATCTATGATAAGAACAGGAAAGAACCATACCAAGATAACCTATGTTTTTTCAGATGTTTAAAGGTTCGTCTTAATAACCAGAATAAGAACATTAAGGACTATTTAAAAATATGGTTAAATTTTACTAATGTCCAAATCCCAACAGAGTTCCCAGGTGTACTAATTGAAGATGTTATCGATCTAGAGAAATGTTTTGAAGTTAAGATTATTCTCTATTCCCTGAATGCCAATGGCACAGTCAGTCATATTTACGAGTCCATGTCTGAATATCAGTCAAAAATGTATTTGAATGTGTTCCAAAATCATTTTAGTTATATTACAAATTTTGATCAATTTGCTAAAAAGTTTCAATGTGATAAATGTGGAAAAATATTTAAAAGACTGTGGAATATGAAGACACATTACAAGACATGTTACGACAGAACCAAATACATATTTCCAGGAGGATTTTACAAATCTAAAGCAACAATATTCGAAAGATTAGAGTCTATAGGTATATATGTACCTAATAACTTGAGGTATTATCCCTATTTTTTGGTTTGGGATATGGAAGCTATGTTGAGGAAAACTCTAGATGATAACCAGACAAGTACGAAACAACTACAATGGATATCTAAGCATATCCCAGTTAGTGTAAGTATTGCATCTAATATACCTCAACACGAAGAAGCAGTATGCATTGTTGAAGTCTCACCAAACCTAGTGGTATCTAAAATGATGAATAAAATTCAAGAAATTAGCAGATATTGTTATCAAATAATGAAGGAAAGATGCGATTATGTCTATCATGAGTTGGAAGTCTTGAAGGAACAATATTCTAATGAATCAGACGAATCAGAATACGAATCTGAAGAATCTGACTCTAATCTGAAAATGAGGTCTCATTTTGCTAATGTTGTATCCACCATGATTAAAGAATTTGACAAATACCTATCTCAAGTGCCTGTTATCGGTTTTAACTCTGGCAAGTATGATCTGAATTTGGTTAAAAGACAAATAATGCTATATATCACCAGTCACTATCAAGAAAATATTTACTATCAAGAAGAATAACTCGTATCTCACAATCGCAGTTACTGACATGAAATTTTTAGATATCTCGAATTATCTTGCAGCTGGATGTTCTTATAGCAAATTTTTGAAAGCATATGGGTGTGAAACACCCAAAGGAATCTTTCCATACGAATGGTTTGATTCTGAGGAGAAATTAATGCAAAATCATTTGCCTAAACCCGAAGAATTCTATTCAAGACTTACCAATGATAACCCAATTAAGACTGAGTCTGACTACCAGGCTCTGGTTACTATATGGAGAGACGAACATATGGAAACATTCAAAGACTATCTTATTTATTATAATAACCTAGATACGGCCCCATTTGCCATAGCTCTGCAAAATTTTATAGATATATATAAGAATGAGGGAATTGATATTTTTAAGGACTATATAACACTACCAGGAGTTGCTAGACGAATGCTTTACGAATCTTCTAGAAGTAATTTTTCTCTAATTAACCACAACAACAGAGACCTGTATTATGTAATTAAGAAGAACATTATTGGGGGTCCTAGCATTATTTTTAATAGGTATCATGAAAAAGGTACCACAAATATAAGAAATATTCCAGGTAACACCTGTCAATCTGTGGTCGGATATGATTGTAATGGGCTGTACTCTTATGCCTTGAAACAAAAAATGCCAACTGGGGTATTTGTTAGGAGATATCAGCATAATAATTTCAGACCAGAGGTATCAGAAAGGTACATGGACTCATATGTCTGGTTAGACTTTTTGATGAAGAGTAATAAGATCAAGATACTCCATAAACTAAATAATCAGAAAGAAATAAGAATTGGTAATTATCTCGTAGATGGTTTTTGTGCTAAAACTAAGACAGTCTACGAATTCAATGGGTGTTATTATCATCACTGTAAATTTAATTGTCATATTGTAAAGAAAATAGCATCAAACAGCTGGTTAAAGAAATTAAAACAGGTTCAACAGAAAGATGAAAGGAAAAAGCAATTTCTCATATCTCATGGTTATATGTATGTAAGTATACAGGAATGCGAATTTCTATCCAAAATTAAACCCCATTGCAACAAATATTATGATAAGTATCTACCAGCTTACTACAGAAAGAACAAAGGCAAGTTGTCTGCTAGTAAGATATTGAGAGATGTGCAATCTAACAAATTATTTGGTGCTATAGAGGTAGATATTGAGGGGAGTCAGTCACATCAAGCTCACTATAAGGAGTTTCCACCATTCTTTTGCACATGTAATGTTAAAATGGAGGAAATAGGTGCGCATATGCTTCAGTATTGTAAAGACAGTGATATAAGTTTTGATCATAAAAGGCTTTTGATTAGTGGGCTTAAAGCAAAAAAAATTTATTAGCCACCCCTCTACTAAGATGGTATCTGGCTAATCACTGTGAGGTCACTAGAATCTACCAGGTCGTAGAATTTCAACCAAGTACATCCTTCAAGTCTTTCATAGACTCAGTAACCATGCACAGAATTCGTGGAGATCAGAACCCTGATATGGCCATCATTGGTGACACCTATAAACTGTTAAGCAACTCCAGTTATGGATCTGTTCTCATGGATCGTGCCAAGCATACTAACACAAGATATATGAACAATAAAATTAAAATAACCAAGATCATTAACTCACCAACCTTTAAATCTCTAGATATCCTAGGTCAGGATCTGTTCGAGGTGGAAACATATAAAAATTCAATAGCATTAGACAACCCCATTCAGATTGGATTTTTTATTCTACAATACGCCAAATTAAGGATGCTAGAATTTTATTATGACTGTCTGAAGACTTATTTCATAGATAACAGCTTCGAGATAACAGAAACCGACACAGACAGCATCTATATGGCAATAAATGCTCCTACTATAGACCAATGTATAAGGGATGGATATAAGGATAGATATAAATCGGAAATATTCGAATCTTGTAGTGATACCAAGTCACCCATATGGTTTCCAAGGAGGTGTTGTCAGCGCCACCTGGCTCTAGACGGGCGCCATTTAGGCACATTTAAATTTGAGTGGGGGGGATAAGTTGTTGTCTTTATGTTCTAAGTCTTACATAATAGAGGATGCTAATGGTAAACAAAAAACCTCATGTAAGGGAATCTCTAAAAGAAACCTTGTAGATCCGATGAAGAAATTTGAGGAATGTCTGAAATCTAAGAAAGTGAATTTTTCAACTAATGTGGGGTTCAGAGTTAGGGAATCAGATATTTTTACATATGCGCAGAACAAAATTGGTTTTAACTATTTCTATTGCAAGAGAAAGGTATTGATGGATGGAGTTTCCACAGAACCCCTTGATCTTGTATTAACACCTTGGGAGAAAGAGGTTCTTTTAGTTGACAAACCACAAAACCCAATGTCAAATCTTTTTACATGTCAGATTCAAATGGAAGAGAAATCCTTCCACTCATCAGAACATACCCCAATATATTTTTGAAGAGCAGAATGAAAATATTAGAGAAGTGTACATATCCAACAGAAATCATATACTGGCTGAACACGAAGGTGGAGATATAAGGGCAACATATAATTTTCCGGTTAATAATTTAAACGACGGCTATAGAGAAATCAGAAGACAAATTAACCTGATATATGGCGATCAGACAACAGTATTTCGAATAAACTTTGGTTTTGGTATGATTTTATTCAATAATCAAACAGGGGAGTATAGGTATTATATTCCTTATTATAATAGTAGGATATTGACCTATCCCTATACAATATCTAACAGAAATAGTATCAGATTATTAATGAACAAAATAACCAGGATTGATATCATAGAACAAGCCAGAGCTATCAGACCATCAACAGCCTGGACATTAGCATTCATAACCAATATACAGTACAATATATTTCTGACAGATTTTCCTTTAGGACAAGCCATAGAACTACCTACATATATCAAAAACCATAAATTTTTAAGAAACTTTATCTATGATAAGAACAGGAAAGAACCATACCAAGATAACCTATGTTTTTTCAGATGTTTAAAGGTTCGTCTTAATAACCAGAATAAGAACATTAAGGACTATTTAAAAATATGGTTAAATTTTACTAATGTCCAAATCCCAACAGAGTTCCCAGGTGTACTAATTGAAGATGTTATCGATCTAGAGAAATGTTTTGAAGTTAAGATTATTCTCTATTCCCTGAATGCCAATGGCACAGTCAGTCATATTTACGAGTCCATGTCTGAATATCAGTCAAAAATGTATTTGAATGTGTTCCAAAATCATTTTAGTTATATTACAAATTTTGATCAATTTGCTAAAAAGTTTCAATGTGATAAATGTGGAAAAATATTTAAAAGACTGTGGAATATGAAGACACATTACAAGACATGTTACGACAGAACCAAATACATATTTCCAGGAGGATTTTACAAATCTAAAGCAACAATATTCGAAAGATTAGAGTCTATAGGTATATATGTACCTAATAACTTGAGGTATTATCCCTATTTTTTGGTTTGGGATATGGAAGCTATGTTGAGGAAAACTCTAGATGATAACCAGACAAGTACGAAACAACTACAATGGATATCTAAGCATATCCCAGTTAGTGTAAGTATTGCATCTAATATACCTCAACACGAAGAAGCAGTATGCATTGTTGAAGTCTCACCAAACCTAGTGGTATCTAAAATGATGAATAAAATTCAAGAAATTAGCAGATATTGTTATCAAATAATGAAGGAAAGATGCGATTATGTCTATCATGAGTTGGAAGTCTTGAAGGAACAATATTCTAATGAATCAGACGAATCAGAATACGAATCTGAAGAATCTGACTCTAATCTGAAAATGAGGTCTCATTTTGCTAATGTTGTATCCACCATGATTAAAGAATTTGACAAATACCTATCTCAAGTGCCTGTTATCGGTTTTAACTCTGGCAAGTATGATCTGAATTTGGTTAAAAGACAAATAATGCTATATATCACCAGTCACTATCAAGAAAATATTTACTATCAAGAAGAATAACTCGTATCTCACAATCGCAGTTACTGACATGAAATTTTTAGATATCTCGAATTATCTTGCAGCTGGATGTTCTTATAGCAAATTTTTGAAAGCATATGGGTGTGAAACACCCAAAGGAATCTTTCCATACGAATGGTTTGATTCTGAGGAGAAATTAATGCAAAATCATTTGCCTAAACCCGAAGAATTCTATTCAAGACTTACCAATGATAACCCAATTAAGACTGAGTCTGACTACCAGGCTCTGGTTACTATATGGAGAGACGAACATATGGAAACATTCAAAGACTATCTTATTTATTATAATAACCTAGATACGGCCCCATTTGCCATAGCTCTGCAAAATTTTATAGATATATATAAGAATGAGGGAATTGATATTTTTAAGGACTATATAACACTACCAGGAGTTGCTAGACGAATGCTTTACGAATCTTCTAGAAGTAATTTTTCTCTAATTAACCACAACAACAGAGACCTGTATTATGTAATTAAGAAGAACATTATTGGGGGTCCTAGCATTATTTTTAATAGGTATCATGAAAAAGGTACCACAAATATAAGAAATATTCCAGGTAACACCTGTCAATCTGTGGTCGGATATGATTGTAATGGGCTGTACTCTTATGCCTTGAAACAAAAAATGCCAACTGGGGTATTTGTTAGGAGATATCAGCATAATAATTTCAGACCAGAGGTATCAGAAAGGTACATGGACTCATATGTCTGGTTAGACTTTTTGATGAAGAGTAATAAGATCAAGATACTCCATAAACTAAATAATCAGAAAGAAATAAGAATTGGTAATTATCTCGTAGATGGTTTTTGTGCTAAAACTAAGACAGTCTACGAATTCAATGGGTGTTATTATCATCACTGTAAATTTAATTGTCATATTGTAAAGAAAATAGCATCAAACAGCTGGTTAAAGAAATTAAAACAGGTTCAACAGAAAGATGAAAGGAAAAAGCAATTTCTCATATCTCATGGTTATATGTATGTAAGTATACAGGAATGCGAATTTCTATCCAAAATTAAACCCCATTGCAACAAATATTATGATAAGTATCTACCAGCTTACTACAGAAAGAACAAAGGCAAGTTGTCTGCTAGTAAGATATTGAGAGATGTGCAATCTAACAAATTATTTGGTGCTATAGAGGTAGATATTGAGGGGAGTCAGTCACATCAAGCTCACTATAAGGAGTTTCCACCATTCTTTTGCACATGTAATGTTAAAATGGAGGAAATAGGTGCGCATATGCTTCAGTATTGTAAAGACAATGATATAAGTTTTGATCATAAAAGGCTTTTGATTAGTGGGCTTAAAGCAAAAAAAATTTATTAGCCACCCCTCTACTAAGATGGTATCTGGCTAATCACTGTGAGGTCACTAGAATCTACCAGGTCGTAGAATTTCAACCAAGTACATCCTTCAAGTCTTTCATAGACTCAGTAACCATGCACAGAATTCGTGGAGATCAGAACCCTGATATGGCCATCATTGGTGACACCTATAAACTGTTAAGCAACTCCAGTTATGGATCTGTTCTCATGGATCGTGCCAAGCATACTAACACAAGATATATGAACAATAAAATTAAAATAACCAAGATCATTAACTCACCAACCTTTAAATCTCTAGATATCCTAGGTCAGGATCTGTTCGAGGTGGAAACATATAAAAATTCAATAGCATTAGACAACCCCATTCAGATTGGATTTTTTATTCTACAATACGCCAAATTAAGGATGCTAGAATTTTATTATGACTGTCTGAAGACTTATTTCATAGATAACAGCTTCGAGATAACAGAAACCGACACAGACAGCATCTATATGGCAATAAATGCTCCTACTATAGACCAATGTATAAGGGATGGATATAAGGATAGATATAAATCGGAAATATTCGAATCTTGTAGTGATACCAAGTCACCCATATGGTTTCCAAGGAGGTGTTGTCAGCGCCACCTGGCTCTAGACGGGCGCCATTTAGGCACATTTAAATTTGAGTGGGGGGGGATAAGTTGTTGTCTTTATGTTCTAAGTCTTACATAATAGAGGATGCTAATGGTAAACAAAAAACCTCATGTAAGGGAATCTCTAAAAGAAACCTTGTAGATCCGATGAAGAAATTTGAGGAATGTCTGAAATCTAAGAAAGTGAATTTTTCAACTAATGTGGGGTTCAGAGTTAGGGAATCAGATATTTTTACATATGCGCAGAACAAAATTGGTTTTAACTATTTCTATTGCAAGAGAAAGGTATTGATGGATGGAGTTTCCACAGAACCCCTTGATCTTGTATTAACACCTTGGGAGAAAGAGGTTCTTTTAGTTGACAAACCACAAAACCCAATGTCAAATCTTTTTACATGTCAGATTCAAATGGAAGAGAAATCCTTCCACTCATCAGAACATACCCCAATATATTTTTGAAGAGCAGAATGAAAATATTAGAGAAGTGTACATATCCAACAGAAATCATATACTGGCTGAACACGAAGGTGGAGATATAAGGGCAACATATAATTTTCCGGTTAATAATTTAAACGACGGCTATAGAGAAATCAGAAGACAAATTAACCTGATATATGGCGATCAGACAACAGTATTTCGAATAAACTTTGGTTTTGGTATGATTTTATTCAATAATCAAACAGGGGAGTATAGGTATTATATTCCTTATTATAATAGTAGGATATTGACCTATCCCTATACAATATCTAACAGAAATAGTATCAGATTATTAATGAACAAAATAACCAGGATTGATATCATAGAACAAGCCAGAGCTATCAGACCATCAACAGCCTGGACATTAGCATTCATAACCAATATACAGTACAATATATTTCTGACAGATTTTCCTTTAGGACAAGCCATAGAACTACCTACATATATCAAAAACCATAAATTTTTAAGAAACTTTATCTATGATAAGAACAGGAAAGAACCATACCAAGATAACCTATGTTTTTTCAGATGTTTAAAGGTTCGTCTTAATAACCAGAATAAGAACATTAAGGACTATTTAAAAATATGGTTAAATTTTACTAATGTCCAAATCCCAACAGAGTTCCCAGGTGTACTAATTGAAGATGTTATCGATCTAGAGAAATGTTTTGAAGTTAAGATTATTCTCTATTCCCTGAATGCCAATGGCACAGTCAGTCATATTTACGAGTCCATGTCTGAATATCAGTCAAAAATGTATTTGAATGTGTTCCAAAATCATTTTAGTTATATTACAAATTTTGATCAATTTGCTAAAAAGTTTCAATGTGATAAATGTGGAAAAATATTTAAAAGACTGTGGAATATGAAGACACATTACAAGACATGTTACGACAGAACCAAATACATATTTCCAGGAGGATTTTACAAATCTAAAGCAACAATATTCGAAAGATTAGAGTCTATAGGTATATATGTACCTAATAACTTGAGGTATTATCCCTATTTTTTGGTTTGGGATATGGAAGCTATGTTGAGGAAAACTCTAGATGATAACCAGACAAGTACGAAACAACTACAATGGATATCTAAGCATATCCCAGTTAGTGTAAGTATTGCATCTAATATACCTCAACACGAAGAAGCAGTATGCATTATTGAAGTCTCACCAAACCTAGTGGTATCTAAAATGATGAATAAAATTCAAGAAATTAGCAGATATTGTTATCAAATAATGAAGGAAAGATGCGATTATGTCTATCATGAGTTGGAAGTCTTGAAGGAACAATATTCTAATGAATCAGACGAATCAGAATACGAATCTGAAGAATCTGACTCTAATCTGAAAATGAGGTCTCATTTTGCTAATGTTGTATCCACCATGATTAAAGAATTTGACAAATACCTATCTCAAGTGCCTGTTATCGGTTTTAACTCTGGCAAGTATGATCTGAATTTGGTTAAAAGACAAATAATGCTATATATCACCAGTCACTATCAAGAAAATATTTACTATCAAGAAGAATAACTCGTATCTCACAATCGCAGTTACTGACATGAAATTTTTAGATATCTCGAATTATCTTGCAGCTGGATGTTCTTATAGCAAATTTTTGAAAGCATATGGGTGTGAAACACCCAAAGGAATCTTTCCATACGAATGGTTTGATTCTGAGGAGAAATTAATGCAAAATCATTTGCCTAAACCCGAAGAATTCTATTCAAGACTTACCAATGATAACCCAATTAAGACTGAGTCTGACTACCAGGCTCTGGTTACTATATGGAGAGACGAACATATGGAAACATTCAAAGACTATCTTATTTATTATAATAACCTAGATACGGCCCCATTTGCCATAGCTCTGCAAAATTTTATAGATATATATAAGAATGAGGGAATTGATATTTTTAAGGACTATATAACACTACCAGGAGTTGCTAGACGAATGCTTTACGAATCTTCTAGAAGTAATTTTTCTCTAATTAACCACAACAACAGAGACCTGTATTATGTAATTAAGAAGAACATTATTGGGGGTCCTAGCATTATTTTTAATAGGTATCATGAAAAAGGTACCACAAATATAAGAAATATTCCAGGTAACACCTGTCAATCTGTGGTCGGATATGATTGTAATGGGCTGTACTCTTATGCCTTGAAACAAAAAATGCCAACTGGGGTATTTGTTAGGAGATATCAGCATAATAATTTCAGACCAGAGGTATCAGAAAGGTACATGGACTCATATGTCTGGTTAGACTTTTTGATGAAGAGTAATAAGATCAAGATACTCCATAAACTAAATAATCAGAAAGAAATAAGAATTGGTAATTATCTCGTAGATGGTTTTTGTGCTAAAACTAAGACAGTCTACGAATTCAATGGGTGTTATTATCATCACTGTAAATTTAATTGTCATATTGTAAAGAAAATAGCATCAAACAGCTGGTTAAAGAAATTAAAACAGGTTCAACAGAAAGATGAAAGGAAAAAGCAATTTCTCATATCTCATGGTTATATGTATGTAAGTATACAGGAATGCGAATTTCTATCCAAAATTAAACCCCATTGCAACAAATATTATGATAAGTATCTACCAGCTTACTACAGAAAGAACAAAGGCAAGTTGTCTGCTAGTAAGATATTGAGAGATGTGCAATCTAACAAATTATTTGGTGCTATAGAGGTAGATATTGAGGGGAGTCAGTCACATCAAGCTCACTATAAGGAGTTTCCACCATTCTTTTGCACATGTAATGTTAAAATGGAGGAAATAGGTGCGCATATGCTTCAGTATTGTAAAGACAGTGATATAAGTTTTGATCATAAAAGGCTTTTGATTAGTGGGCTTAAAGCAAAAAAAATTTATTAGCCACCCCTCTACTAAGATGGTATCTGGCTAATCACTGTGAGGTCACTAGAATCTACCAGGTCGTAGAATTTCAACCAAGTACATCCTTCAAGTCTTTCATAGACTCAGTAACCATGCACAGAATTCGTGGAGATCAGAACCCTGATATGGCCATCATTGGTGACACCTATAAACTGTTAAGCAACTCCAGTTATGGATCTGTTCTCATGGATCGTGCCAAGCATACTAACACAAGATATATGAACAATAAAATTAAAATAACCAAGATCATTAACTCACCAACCTTTAAATCTCTAGATATCCTAGGTCAGGATCTGTTCGAGGTGGAAACATATAAAAATTCAATAGCATTAGACAACCCCATTCAGATTGGATTTTTTATTCTACAATACGCCAAATTAAGGATGCTAGAATTTTATTATGACTGTCTGAAGACTTATTTCATAGATAACAGCTTCGAGATAACAGAAACCGACACAGACAGCATCTATATGGCAATAAATGCTCCTACTATAGACCAATGTATAAGGGATGGATATAAGGATAGATATAAATCGGAAATATTCGAATCTTGTAGTGATACCAAGTCACCCATATGGTTTCCAAGGAGGTGTTGTCAGCGCCACCTGGCTCTAGACGGGCGCCATTTAGGCACATTTAAATTTGAGTGGGGGGGATAAGTTGTTGTCTTTATGTTCTAAGTCTTACATAATAGAGGATGCTAATGGTAAACAAAAAACCTCATGTAAGGGAATCTCTAAAAGAAACCTTGTAGATCCGATGAAGAAATTTGAGGAATGTCTGAAATCTAAGAAAGTGAATTTTTCAACTAATGTGGGGTTCAGAGTTAGGGAATCAGATATTTTTACATATGCGCAGAACAAAATTGGTTTTAACTATTTCTATTGCAAGAGAAAGGTATTGATGGATGGAGTTTCCACAGAACCCCTTGATCTTGTATTAACACCTTGGGAGAAAGAGGTTCTTTTAGTTGAGAAACCACAAAACCCAATGTCAAATCTTTTTACATGTCAGATTCAAATGGAAGAGAAATCCTTCCACTCATCAGAACATACCCCAATATATTTTTGAAGAGCAGAATGAAAATATTAGAGAAGTGTACATATCCAACAGAAATCATATACTGGCTGAACACGAAGGTGGAGATATAAGGGCAACATATAATTTTCCGGTTAATAATTTAAACGACGGCTATAGAGAAATCAGAAGACAAATTAACCTGATATATGGCGATCAGACAACAGTATTTCGAATAAACTTTGGTTTTGGTATGATTTTATTCAATAATCAAACAGGGGAGTATAGGTATTATATTCCTTATTATAATAGTAGGATATTGACCTATCCCTATACAATATCTAACAGAAATAGTATCAGATTATTAATGAACAAAATAACCAGGATTGATATCATAGAACAAGCCAGAGCTATCAGACCATCAACAGCCTGGACATTAGCATTCATAACCAATATACAGTACAATATATTTCTGACAGATTTTCCTTTAGGACAAGCCATAGAACTACCTACATATATCAAAAACCATAAATTTTTAAGAAACTTTATCTATGATAAGAACAGGAAAGAACCATACCAAGATAACCTATGTTTTTTCAGATGTTTAAAGGTTCATCTTAATAACCAGAATAAGAACATTAAGGACTATTTAAAAATATGGTTAAATTTTACTAATGTCCAAATCCCAACAGAGTTTCCAGGTGTACTAATTGAAGATGTTATCGATCTAGAGAAATGTTTTGAAGTTAAGATTATTCTCTATTCCCTGAATGCCAATGGCACAGTCAGTCATATTTACGAGTCCATGTCTGAATATCAGTCAAAAATGTATTTGAATGTGTTCCAAAATCATTTTAGTTATATTACAAATTTTGATCAATTTGCTAAAAAGTTTCAATGTGATAAATGTGGAAAAATATTTAAAAGACTGTGGAATATGAAGACACATTACAAGACATGTTACGACAGAACCAAATACATATTTCCAGGAGGATTTTACAAATCTAAAGCAACAATATTCGAAAGATTAGAGTCTATAGGTATATATGTACCTAATAACTTGAGGTATTATCCCTATTTTTTGGTTTGGGATATGGAAGCTATGTTGAGGAAAACTCTAGATGATAACCAGACAAGTACGAAACAACTACAATGGATATCTAAGCATATCCCAGTTAGTGTAAGTATTGCATCTAATATACCTCAACACGAAGAAGCAGTATGCATTGTTGAAGTCTCACCAAACCTAGTGGTATCTAAAATGATGAATAAAATTCAAGAAATTAGCAGATATTGTTATCAAATAATGAAGGAAAGATGCGATTATGTCTATCATGAGTTGGAAGTCTTAAAGGAACAATATTCTAATGAATCAGACGAATCAGAATACGAATCTGAAGAATCTGACTCTAATCTGAAAATGAGGTCTCATTTTGCTAATGTTGTATCCACCATGATTAAAGAATTTGACAAATACCTATCTCAAGTGCCTGTTATCGGTTTTAACTCTGGCAAGTATGATCTGAATTTGGTTAAAAGACAAATAATGCTATATATCACCAGTCACTATCAAGAAAATATTTACTATCAAGAAGAATAACTCGTATCTCACAATCGCAGTTACTGACATGAAATTTTTAGATATCTCGAATTATCTTGCAGCTGGATGTTCTTATAGCAAATTTTTGAAAGCATATGGGTGTGAAACACCCAAAGGAATCTTTCCATACGAATGGTTTGATTCTGAGGAGAAATTAATGCAAAATCATTTGCCTAAACCCGAAGAATTCTATTCAAGACTTACCAATGATAACCCAATTAAGACTGAGTCTGACTACCAGGCTCTGGTTACTATATGGAGAGACGAACATATGGAAACATTCAAAGACTATCTTATTTATTATAATAACCTAGATACGGCCCCATTTGCCATAGCTCTGCAAAATTTTATAGATATATATAAGAATGAGGGAATTGATATTTTTAAGGACTATATAACACTACCAGGAGTTGCTAGACGAATGCTTTACGAATCTTCTAGAAGTAATTTTTCTCTAATTAACCACAACAACAGAGACCTGTATTATGTAATTAAGAAGAACATTATTGGGGGTCCTAGCATTATTTTTAATAGGTATCATGAAAAAGGTACCACAAATATAAGAAATATTCCAGGTAACACCTGTCAATCTGTGGTCGGATATGATTGTAATGGGCTGTACTCTTATGCCTTGAAACAAAAAATGCCAACTGGGGTATTTGTTAGGAGATATCAGCATAATAATTTCAGACCAGAGGTATCAGAAAGGTACATGGACTCATATGTCTGGTTAGACTTTTTGATGAAGAGTAATAAGATCAAGATACTCCATAAACTAAATAATCAGAAAGAAATAAGAATTGGTAATTATCTCGTAGATGGTTTTTGTGCTAAAACTAAGACAGTCTACGAATTCAATGGGTGTTATTATCATCACTGTAAATTTAATTGTCATATTGTAAAGAAAATAGCATCAAACAGCTGGTTAAAGAAATTAAAACAGGTTCAACAGAAAGATGAAAGGAAAAAGCAATTTCTCATATCTCATGGTTATATGTATGTAAGTATACAGGAATGCGAATTTCTATCCAAAATTAAACCCCATTGCAACAAATATTATGATAAGTATCTACCAGCTTACTACAGAAAGAACAAAGGCAAGTTGTCTGCTAGTAAGATATTGAGAGATGTGCAATCTAACAAATTATTTGGTGCTATAGAGGTAGATATTGAGGCGAGTCAGTCACATCAAGCTCACTATAAGGAGTTTCCACCATTCTTTTGCACATGTAATGTTAAAATGGAGGAAATAGGTGCGCATATGCTTCAGTATTGTAAAGACAATGATATAAGTTTTGATCATAAAAGGCTTTTGATTAGTGGGCTTAAAGCAAAAAAAATTTATTAGCCACCCCTCTACTAAGATGGTATCTGGCTAATCACTGTGAGGTCACTAGAATCTACCAGGTCGTAGAATTTCAACCAAGTACATCCTTCAAGTCTTTCATAGACTCAGTAACCATGCACAGAATTCGTGGAGATCAGAACCCTGATATGGCCATCATTGGTGACACCTATAAACTGTTAAGCAACTCCAGTTATGGATCTGTTCTCATGGATCGTGCCAAGCATACTAACACAAGATATATGAACAATAAAATTAAAATAACCAAGATCATTAACTCACCAACCTTTAAATCTCTAGATATCCTAGGTCAGGATCTGTTCGAGGTGGAAACATATAAAAATTCAATAGCATTAGACAACCCCATTCAGATTGGATTTTTTATTCTACAATACGCCAAATTAAGGATGCTAGAATTTTATTATGACTGTCTGAAGACTTATTTCATAGATAACAGCTTCGAGATAACAGAAACTGACACAGACAGCATCTATATGGCAATAAATGCTCCTACTATAGACCAATGTATAAGGGATGGATATAAGGATAGATATAAATCGGAAATATTCGAATCTTGTAGTGATACCAAGTCACCCATATGGTTTCCAAGGAGGTGTTGTCAGCGCCACCTGGCTCTAGACGGGCGCCATTTAGGCACATTTAAATTTGAGTGGGGGGGGGATAAGTTGTTGTCTTTATGTTCTAAGTCTTACATAATAGAGGATGCTAATGGTAAACAAAAAATCTCATGTAAGGGAATCTCTAAAAGAAACCTTGTAGATCCGATGAAGAAATTTGAGGAATGTCTGAAATCTAAGAAAGTGAATTTTTCAACTAATGTGGGGTTCAGAGTTAGGGAATCAGATATTTTTACATATGCGCAGAACAAAATTGGTTTTAACTATTTCTATTGCAAGAGAAAGGTATTGATGGATGGAGTTTCCACAGAACCCCTTGATCTTGTATTAACACCTTGGGAGAAAGAGGTTCTTTTAGTTGACAAACCACAAAACCCAATGTCAAATCTTTTTACATGTCAGATTCAAATGGAAGAGAAATCCTTCCACTCATCAGAACAGATGTTCCATTATCTAATTGCAGCAGCATATAATCAGGACAATCTCTGTGATAAAATTATGAACAATACCAACCCCTTTGAGTTGCAATCCCTGGTGAATTCAACCCAAGAATTTAATCCATCCCACAACATGATGGAAAGTATCATGAGGTTAGTTATAACCATGAAATTTCAACAGGTCAAAGAATTTAAAGAGGAACTCATCAGCCATTGTGGAAAGCACATAGCATACAAACAAATAAATTTTGATAAGCTTCAGGAAACATTCTGGGGTGTGACCGTACCAAGGAAACTGGTAACTGTATTAGATATAAAAAATATTTCTGGCAATAACTTAATAGGGGTTATACTCATGGACTGCATGACATCAATGCAAGATCCTGATGATAGTAACACACAAGTATTACAGGAAAAATAATTTATTTCTGAATATCAATATATATAGTACAAGCCTCAGTACAGCATAACACAAACAGCAAAAACTACGTCTTTTGAAACCTATCTACAAAAAATCTACTTACTAATATTTCATTATCTACAAGATTATCACTAAAACGATTAAGTATATTACTAAAATTGATGTCTCTACAACTGTAATAACTGTAATAAAGACAAAACAACCCACAAGTGTAAGTATTATAGGACTGTAACCTATTATTGTACATATACGTCATATCCTGTGATACCAATAAATTATGTACCTCAACCTTTGGTTGTTTTCCCACTGAATCAAAATATTCTACAATAGCATCACTTGTATAATGTATAACAACCCAATGGCTTCCCTTCTGGTTGGAGGCATCTTGATTAACAATGATTACAGATCTAATCGGAAGATTCTTTGGAATTAAATCTATGGGATAAACCCCTCGAAACCTCTCTCTTATCCATTTATCCTGAACCATGTAGGTAGATAAGGTCTGGCTATCCATTTAAAAAAAAGAAAAATAATAATAAAATCGAGATCACGTGACTGAAATCAGCTGTTGAGCACAATTGTCTTCCTTTACGTTCGAATTTTAGGTGCTTTCCCAGAAGCTCGGAATTTTGAAACAGTTTTTCCTTGACGTTCGAAATTCTGGATGATGCTGATCAGATTTTGAACACAAATGTTTTCCTTTACGTTCGAATTTCAGGTGCTTTCTCAGAAGCTCGGAATTTTGAAAGGGTCTTTCCTTGACGTTCGAAATTCTGGTATATAATCAACCTTCACCAGTCTAGTTTCGCGTCACACGTGAGGTGCTTGCACTCACTTGAACACCAACCTCTTATGATAGGTTGACACTCCTTGTGTGGTCAATGGTTACTAATTCAGGAAATTTAGCATATACCAAGACATTTATAGTCTCCGGCAATGCCTTAGCATACCTTATACTTAACCTCACATGACCACTGTTAGATCTGGTCATGATTTTACCCCTCAAAAAACTTTGAATGTCGAATAGGTACAGACAATATCCATTAGGGTATTCACTTAAACCAATAATTACCCCTTTCCTCTTATTCAGATCACTGTCTAATAAACTCAAATAAGATGAGACATAATCATTTTCTTCATAATTAGGTTTATATGGTCTGTTAGGAACAGGTTGACCATCAACAGTGACCTCTAAGTAATTAGCATCCATATGTTTAAAGTTAAATGGGTTCTTACTGAAGTCTCCAGAGTAGGCACTATTAGATACCATACCTATAATCATTTTACTAGGTACCTTCCCATGAAATATGTTATCTGTTATAAAAGTTAGAGACCCCTGAGCCATACTGAAACTTTTTATGTCGCTTCTCCAAAATGGGTACAATGCAGGTGTTAATTTTAAAGATTCATTATGTGCTATTATAAGGCTTGGATTTAAACTTACATGACACACTTTCAGGATAGCAGATCTTATTTGCAATTTATAAATTTTAGTACCATGTCTCATCAGTCTGAATTCGTTAGATGCTTGAAAAAGTTTGAGGTTAATGGATACACCATTTAAAACAGCTCTGTTTTGCCCAGTACCAAAGTCCAGGTATAAACATCCCTCTAGTGTTGCAGTTCCTCCATCTTTTGTAGGTCTAGCCCTCTCTGCAAATGCAGGGTTGTTACCTAGGTAAGTAACCTCTTCAAATCTCTCTGCTTGATCTTTGTGAAATAATGCAGCCTCTGCTTGTGATTCTATCATGTCAGAATTAGAATTTAAAAGTAGATCTATCATGGCTTTATATGGATAATTAACTCCAACATCTGGTGAAACTATCTTCTGGTTTAAAGATAGATCAATCTGGCGAAATATTGAATGTAGGGTCAGGTTAACTGGTGCAACCTGATCACTGTCAGCAGTGGGTACTCCAGATACTCTGTCGTCCACAATTGGTGTTCCATCTGCATGGGTTATTGCATAACTAACCTGTAACTTAGTTTTAGCCAAATTCACATAATCTACAGACGTTCCAGGAATGTTGAATTCTATCACCCCACCACCTGATATTGCCGCTATTGGGTTGAATTCGACCCAATACTCTCTCTGGATGGAATTGTCGATGGGGGGTGGAATGAATAGCGACAGAGATGTTTGTACTACATCCATAATGATCCGTAACTTTTTGATGCACTTTTTCTAACCTTTCCTTTTTTTATTATTTTTACTGGATTTATTTTTTTTCTTCTGGGTAGACCTTGGTTTTTTATCTTTTTTTACAACCACTTTTTTTTTACTCTTGGTTGTCTTTTTCTTCCCACTCTTACCTCCAATCTGATTGTAATTTAATTTTTTAGTGCTATTTATAGTTTTTTGGTTTTTAGCCTCACTTTTGGCTTGGTCAACAGCAGCCTGTGTTGGATTGACAATCGAAATATCTCTGTCTTGATTTGTGTTTTTGTTATCACCGTATTTGTCACTGAGTACGTAGAAATCTTTCCTGTATCCCACCATCCCCTGACTACACCTTTTACAAAAATCTAAATAAGTATCCATTTCTTTAACCTCGCATGAAGAGTCAACTGTATGTCATGAGTTAATCTACTGGCATAGGTCATGTCACTCTCTCTTATATATATGCGTATCCGAGTAAAAGCTTTCTGTTTTATTGGTAAATAATACCTGTTTGTAAAAGAATATGATGTAAACGAGGTTGAAGGATAGATCAGTCGAATAACTGGCTCAGTCGAATTAAGAACATAGGACTGGTCGCATATGTCGCTGAATATATAGACAGAATCTGTTAAAGTACTATTGAGATTGATGTCACATAAAGCAATTTCCCATGATCCTTTTAGATTAAATGTCTCATTTAATTCAACTGTAAAGTTATAGGGTTTGTTTTCTTTATGATAGAACAAGGAATCTGTAGAGCTTAGGAAGAAATAAAGATCTGAATCCGCCATTGGTTTACACCAACTACTAGACCTGAGTGTCGCTTTAGCGAGTAACCATGTGATCTGCTTTAACCCATCTCTGCTGGTTTATATACTCTAATTTCGAACGTCAAGGAGAGACCAGAGTAAAATTCCGAGCTTCTGGGAAAGCACTTAAATTTCGAACGTAAGGGTAAACCCAGCATACTATTTGCAGTCACGTGGTCTAATTTTGTTTTTTTCAAAATCAGCTGATTGAATAGATGTGCAAAGATACGACCTCAATTTATATCCTATAGGTCTGATTCTGGAATCCAGGAGTTGAATTTGACTGGCCATCCCTTCCATTTAACTAAAACCTCAGGAACACCATGTCTCTTACGTCTTTTCAGTATCTCCTCTATTTTATAAACAATATTTGAGTCCATGTATGCTAACTGTAACTCCGGTTCATAAAAATGGGATTCTATCACCTCATTGTTATAGTCTTTGAGTTTATACATAGGTATATTTTGATTCCTCTTTCTGTCTACCACAGTAAACATTTCTCCTGACCACTTTTCAGAATATTCCCTATCAAATTGTTTCTTATTGTAACTAATTTTTACCTTATCCCCAAGCTTGAATTTGTACTGGAGTCTGCGGCTCTGACCTTTATTTTTGGATTTAATTTTGTTTGTTTTTGAGTTTAGATTTGTAGCATATTGGTTTTTCCACACCTGATAGTTATTTTTCTGGTTTGCCTCTTGAGGGGTCATTTTGATACTCCTGTGATAAGATTGATTTTAACTGTAGGTAAGATCTGTCAAAATTTCGATCCATCTGAATGTTTCCTTGCTGGTGAAATATTTAAGAATTTTTAATTTGATGGTTTTTATAACTCTTTCAGCATAATTAGCCTTGGTTTCATAATATGTAAAAATACGATTAACCCTATTGTCTTTGAGAAATTTTTTAACTTGGTTATTTTTGTATTCACTACCTTGATCAGTCCTGAGATTCTTTGGTTTATCTGTGGTATTTTGGAACAAATCGTTCACTACATATACCATTTCCTTTCCTGTAAGTGTTTTGATTGGTGCTGTGTAGAGGAATCTGGAAAATATATCTATAAAAACAACAAAATGGCTGTAACCATTATTATGGTCCCTATAGCTGGTCATATTTGCAGTGTCACTGTCCCATTGATAGATCACTGAGAATGATATTACTCGAGGTCTTTGGAATCTCCTTCTGGCAGAATGATGAGAGGTGTAAGGTTCTTGTCTGCTCAACCATATCTTAAGCTTCCTCGGTTTGATAGAATCCATACCCCTCATCTTTAAAAATTTTAAAATTTTTTGCATTCCACTGAATGCAACAGGGCTCCGTGGGTTGTAATAAGCATCAGTTAAAAATTGATCCTCTTCATTTGATATTTTTGTTCCAGAATTTGATCCATTCTGGTCTACGTCTGATCCCCTTTCCTGTTGCTCCATTTCCAACCTGTTTGCTGTCTCTGTCATTTGCGTCTCGAGGACTATTAGGAATCTGGGAATGAGAATTCACATCAGAAGAGTTTATATATTGCTCTGGAAGACCTGGTGGTGGAAGTAGTTCCCTATTTTCACTTTCTTCTGGTTTAATTAACGCCTTCATCTGATGAGTATTATTATTAGCTTTTAAACTGTCATCTGATAGATTATCTGCAATTTTATTTTCAGTGGTAACTTTGCTCTTTGGTGGATTAGAGTCTTTATTGTCTTGCATCTCTTTAAACTTATCATATTGATCTTTGGGTATTAATATAAACTTATTCATTGTAAAATCTCTTTGATAAATCATTGAAGAAGTATCAGTAGTTCACCTATCAGGGTATGATTCCTCTTGACAATATTTAGCCTTTTTTTTGGATATTGAATGAACTTTCTCAAAATACCAATATTTTCATTAAATTTTTTTTTAGTTCTGTTGCCTAGAGGTAGTCAAAAAACGTTTTAAAATATCTCTGCTAAAGACTGGAGATGACTCCTTGAGGTGTGTATCAATAAATATTTATTGAGGTTCTTGTCCTTCTCTAGTAAAAAGTTTAAGAAATGTCTAGATCTCAATAAATTTTTCGACATCGTCTGTAAATAAGTACTAAAGAACCTCATCAACATCAGATGAGATCCACTCGACTTATTATCCCCTAATGACTAGAGGTACCCTCAAGCCTCTACTTATATACTGTTGCATATTCATCAGGAAATATATTGCCTCTCAACATGAAGGAACTATTCGAATGGGGTGATAAATCTATCAAAATATAAGAGAACGGTTCACTAGTTGCATCCGAATAAGCCTGAATTAATTTTTTTCCAATTCCTAGTTGATTTCCCAAAATTTTAATTTGATTTATATCTCTTTGATTTTTGAACAAAATGAAGTAATGAGTGTTTAAAGATATGTCTCTAGAATACTTCCCCTGGTGAAATAAATTTTGTAATATTAAAAAGACACTGAGATTTCTGTGGTGAGCTTCCCTACTAAATAAATTCGCAATAAATCCGTTATTTATGGCTGAACTTTGTAAATCGTCTATGATAACCAGATTATGGTAATCACTCTCCAGTTCTTGTAGAAAGTGTTCATTGGGTATATCCTTGATGTATTCCACATTCAGGTCAGAGTTCACTTCGAATAACTTTTGCCATACTCCATAGAAGTAATATATCTTCTTAACTGGTGTGTGGAACATATGCTTCAGATTACGTAGAGTTCTAAATATAAAGGTAGATTTTCCAGACGCAGTAGGTCCTGATATAATTGCTGTACATGGGGTTGTAAATGCCAAGGAATTCATTGGGTGGTTATTACCCACACTCTCCAAGAAAAACAGATTAGTCTGATCACAAACCAGCCTTATTTATAGTCTTTTATCTGTATCTGTAGTTAGAGATTGGATGTCAGATAAAGTACATCGTTGCTTCTATTGTGTTGGGTGTTGAATAAAGATGGAAATGACTAAGCTGTCACTGCTTATGCTAATATGTATTTCCATGCATGGATTTTATATATGTGGAACTACGAGTTGCTATCAAAGAATATGTAATTGTAGGGATGACATGATATTTTGCATAGATATGACCGTGCCTTCATTCGACTATAGACCGTCTGTTACTAGACTGTATCTTGAAAGAGTACAATTACTAGAACTAGCACCTATATTTAAAGTCTTACCCAACCTCATGTACCTCTCTCTAGTGGATATGGAATATTTCAGTTGTTCTTGGATGGAGGATATTCCCCAAAATGTTGTAGTAACCACAAATATGTGTATGGTTAGCACAGGATTACCTCTCACAAGCTCAAGTAGGTGGTACTGATTGATAAGTCTTAAAATAACTGATACATATTGGTGAACTCGTAAAAAGGTTTGTAAAAGTAACATTTTTTGTAACAAATTATTCTTGGGAAAAAGAGGGATCAAGTGACGACCAATCATCAAATCTGAAATTAGGTCATCACGTGACTTACTACAATTCTGTAGTATATAAACCTTCTCGGGGAAAAAAGGGATCAAGTGTCGACCTATCATCAAATCGAATATTGTATCACGTGATTGGAGAAAACTGTTAAACTAGAACGTTAAACTAAATTGTTCCATCCACCCCTTACACCATGACAGATTCACATAATATTGAATCTACATTCATCAGTTCTGAATCTCCTGATATTATTTCCTCAATTACCACCACCACCACTGTCTACCCTAACATTGGTTCCTCAAAATATAGTAGAGATCCAGCTTACATTACATCTTCAAATATCGACATCATTTCTTCGACTAAGAGCTATGTAGATCATCCAGGATTAACTACTGTCGATAGCTATGTTTCTTTGGATGTTGTCTCTCAATATCAGAGTAGGACCCCTAAGTATATAATCTTTTTAGCTACAATACCCACATGTCTCCTATTCATTGGAATTACAATGACTCTTGTTAAGGTGATAATCAAAAGACAACGTTTGAGGAGGGGTGGTGCACTAAGGAGAACATCCAGGAGACCCATTGTTAGAGATTTAGGTAGTCTTCAGATGACCTGTGTTGTCAACAAGAGCAATGTTGAGGGTACTGAGATGCAGGAGAGGTAAAATATGTTTCCATTTAAACTCAAACATCATTATGTTTTCTTAAATATAATATGAATGACTTATTTCTTTTCTTAACAAAGTACTTTGTAGGCTCAAATGTATATTTGTTTTGTAAAATTATAGCTACTATATGACTCCAACCTGTTGTACAGACCATTGTGACCACAATCAAATAATGGTGGGGTTAAATAACAAGATTAATGAAGAGGAAAGTTTATCAGAATTCAGTTGGGAGCTAGGTAATCGCATTTTTTTTCTGTATATATCTTTGCGAAACTAGGGAAATGGAATGTGACGTCACATTACCAATTCTCTGCGTCACTTCATATTTACATGTCATGGCATACACGCGGTAGCTTTCATAATAGAAATATATTGTTTGGTGGTTCGAAAATTCACACAATGATTAGAATATTAGTGAGTGATTCACTTTGTTTACTCTGTGTATTGTTAACATTGCATCTTACTAATGTTATTGCCTATCATATACAGTGTATATTTCCAAAAAACAGTGAGGTTGGAGTCGTCTCAGGAATCAGTGGTATTGAGGAGTTCAATGACTTTTTAATCAGGTGTGGAGATACAGATACAGAAATTTTACATTATACTGAGTGCTACATAGGACAGATAAGTTTACCAATTAGAAAAATATTAAATAATTATCCATCTCTGAGGATTATTTTATGGAACTGCGATGGACTGTGTAGTTACTCCATCAACCAGTGTAATCAGGAATATTACCCCAGCATACAGGGTTGTGATATGGGTAAGTACTCTTTACCTACAGTAAAATTTGCTCTCCTTTAATCTTCAGATATCGATAGTACAGCTGAGCATATTTATGAGGATTTTACATTTGGGGACAATAATTCAGACATAATGACGAGGGTTGGCAGTTTCACAAGCTTCCCACCAGTATGTATAATTTTTGTGTTGATCTGAGTGTGTATGTGTGTGTGTGTCTCTGTTACTGTATGTGATTTTTTGGTATAATCTTGATATTTTGATTTTTTTTTGTATATTTCTTTTTTTTTGTATTTTTTATTTACAGATCAGAGGTTGCAGTGTCTGACCACTAGTGAGACTGAACCTGCTGATTCACTTTCAAGAGACGACAGTGTATTTATAGTACTAGTGTTTCCTGGTGTGGTGTTTATTGTGTCTTTAACACTGATTATACTCTTCTTCTGGAGACATGACTACTTCTTATTCCTGAGGATAAATTTAGTGAAGATTTTCTTACGTTACTGCATGTATATTGAAGAAAAATCAGATGATTCCTACAGTGATGAATCAGAATCGCTTTCCCCATACATCAGTGATATCCCACTTTCCATTTCAATATCTAAAAACTCGGATAGGGATAATTCTGTTACCTCAGATCCTGAAAGTCAGAGTTCCTGGGACAGTAGATTTCATGAGGAGGCGGAGTTCATAGCCAGAATTATATCGATTCCGAGGGAAGAATCAGATTCTATTCCTTCACAAAGCTCACTACCCTCATCTAGCTCTAGTTATCTCCCTATATTGAGACCTATGCCTAATGATTTCCATCCATTAAGCATTGAAGAAGATAGTGACTTGGATACAAGTGATGTAGATTTCAATGATTCAATTCCTCAGTCATTATTCAGAGATCAGTTCACTCAGGTTAGTGAGGTAAATTATAGTTCAGAGGAAAACCTAAATTCGTCCACATCAGATCAAACCAGTGAATCCAACTCAATTGACTCAGTAGGAACTCAACCTAGTCAGACCAGTGTAACAAGGAATAGCTCTGAGGTACACATGGATTCGATTATCTCAGATCAAGACAGTGGAGCAATGTCACCAATCTCAATGAGAGATCAGTCCACTCAGGTTACAATAGATCATAATAGAAGATCAATTGAGTTCTACTAGATCTGATCAAAACAGTCAGTCAGGATCAATTAACTCAATGAGAGATCAGTCTAGACAGATCACAACAGATCATAATAGCTCAGAGGAAAATATACATTCTGATGAATCTACATCCACAACTGGTGCTAATGATCAACACAGAGAGAGAGCTTATTTCACAACTAGATCAGGGAAGGTTTATTATAAAAACATATAAACTTTAACATTTTGTAGTAAACTGAAGTATATCATCACATTATCCGTAGACTGTATACAATAACACACCTATATCTTGTAAATACATTTGGATTACCATGGATTAACATATAACTAATTTCAGCTAGTTCAAAAAAGGGTATATTACAATGTAAACTTTATAACTTATAGTTAAAATTTGTAGTAACCTAGTAGTTATAAGATTGTTATTCCTGTATTCCCATTTGATGGCTATATGGTGTAAGTACATTACAAATCCAATCTACAGACAGTAGATCATATAGCTGATTTCTTCAAGATAGTTCATACAAAAGACATTGATGTGTACATAAGATTTTCTTTTGACAATGTATATTAGTGTATGTGAGATATATACATGGTCTGTTAAACCCGTCTATTCTGTATAGGATTCTTATAATATATGTATGAGGTATACAGATTTGTTGTGTTATAAACACCAATTTGTCACAAAGCAGTTATTTTTTCTAACATTATAACTAACTGATATTTGTATAAAAGTAATATACTACTTACTACTCTAGAAAAAATAATAATAAACTGCTTACATATTGTAACCTTTCTGTTTGTTGGTGTCCAGCTAGAGCTTATAATATTCTAAAGACAATTAAATAAAAAGTGTAAATGATATGTCATTGTTAACCATCCATTACCTTACTGGAAAAGACAATATGCTTCACTAGAACTGTAAATACTGAGGTATATTACATATATATCTACTAAACCTCTCTGATTGTAGCTTGGTTATAAATTATTTTTACACTATTACTTTTCAGTTATAACTTACAGTTCGATATCTAGTGTTCCATGGTTTGAATCAGATGAGAGGTTGGGGAACCTCTATCCAACCACCTGGGGGAAGTTTGATAGGTCTCAGGAAAATGATTTCTGTTGACTCATCTTCGATTTCCTCCTCACATATTGGGCAGAGAAGGGGAGATCCTCTCGGTTTGGAGACGGAGTAGGCGGAACAGATAGTGCAATAGAAATGACCACATTTAGTGGTAAATGCTTGATCAAAACTGATCGGAAGCTCACAGGTGGTGCAGGTCAGGTTGTTCTTCATGTCCTCATAGAACTGCGGCCATGTTGGTGCTAGCATCTTCTCACAATCTGAGGGTGTAGTACTCATTAGGAATGCATAATAAAAGGCTTTAATAAAATTTCTTGATGTCAAGGCATCAATCATTGACTGGTTGAAATTAGCATGGATATATGTGGAGGTGGGGACCCACACAAAGAGCGAGCATTGGTGCAGTCTGGTGGCGCTGAAGAAACCTGGTTTTGCGAAGAGGTGGTCCCTCAACACTGATCTACAAATTGGGCATTTGGGTCTTTGTCTTCCCTCTTCATTCCAGTTCTTAACCAACTGACATGCGCATGATGCGCAGAAATAATGAGCGCATGGATTGGATAGAATGAGTTGTTCCCTCTGTAGGTCATCTTTACAAATACAGCATACTGCTTTTTCGAATTCCTCTACAAAATATCTGGCGAAGTCTGGATATTTGTTCCTGAAATTACATAAGCAATAGACAAACTTGTACATATCTTCAGTTATTGTTGTTTGAAGGGTAGATTGGAGTTTTATTGAGATTGCTAAAATGTTACCTAATAGTTGAGTGATAGGATGATAGGATCTATACTTTGGTTATAGCATTGGAGATATGGCTACCTAATAAGATTTATTATCCCCTTTCTGTAGAGTGGGTCCTTATATATCTCCTAAAGTTAGGTTGTCACGTGACTCCTTACTTTGCGATTTGATAATTGGTCGACACTTGATCCCTCTTTTCCCCGAAACGCCTTATATACTACAAGTGATTGTTATGTCACGTGATGACCTAGTTCATTATTTGACGATAGGTCAACACTTGATCCCTCTTTTTCCCCAAACAGCTTATATACCAAAAACACTTCCTATGTCACGTGACGAACTGGTTTGCGATTTGATGATTGGTCAACTTGATCCCTTTTTTTTTCTACCATTACAGATTGTAATATTAGTTAGAGAAAATTTCAAGTATTATAAAATATACATTGGTATAATTACATTAAAATACAGTGTTCTGTAGTTTACCTTACATGTAGCTGCAAGAAAAAAAAAAATTACGTGTCACATAGATCAGTTATATGAGAATGTTTCTACTTACATAATGAACTCAGGCAGCACCTTGTTCAGCAGCGTTATGCAGTTGAAGGCTTGCTTGTAATTCTTGACCTCTATTAGTTGAATCAAATGCATAAACGTCACCATGGATGATGGTATGTGCAGTGGATAGTACACATCGTACCTGTTACCCATGAATAGGTTCATCTCCATCTGTGCTAACTCCATCCTTTTTTTTTCGATTATTAACCATAGCCTTATTCTAAAAACAAAAATGAGGTAATATTCACCAGCTATTAATCACTCAATCTTAGGTTTAGTCTGATAAAAGACTGACAGCTTGCAAAGGACTCAATCCAAATTTGTTGAGATACTAATGAGAGATCAGCAAAGATTGGGGGTTTTTATAATCCCATGTTTCAAAAACATAAACAAAGATAGGTCTCAACTCGTAGATTTCCAGGACCCTAGATCAGTCTGAGATTTCGCTACAAGTTCAAACGCGTTGGTTGGAATCGACGTATTACCTAGTTCTACTATATATATATTCTAACCTAATCCTATGTTAGGGTTATATACATTTGTACATTTAATTTTTTTTTTTTTTTAAAAGAATTCAAAAAAAAAATTTTTTTTTTAATTTGATGCGAGAAACTTCCTACAGAGGTATATCAAAATCTACCTCTCCCATAGGTGTTTTATCTGATTCACAGCATTCAGCACAAAATGCTTTGTTATGTCCTGCTTGCTCAGGCTGCATTAAACATGGAACATGTGTAAAAATTTCCATTCTCTCTGAATAGATTTTATTTGATATTTTAGTGAATTCGTTCCATTCTCCACAACCCATTGTTATGCCACACTTTGTGGGGAAAATATTCCCCATTTCCACCCTTTCTCCACATTCGTATTGCTACAGTTTTGTACGGGCTATTGACCGATAGGTAGTAAGAGGCACCGATATGAATTCTAGAGTTCAATCCATCTTCCCCTTTCAAAATTTTTTCTAGGGTGTGGTTTATAATTTCGACATTGTGAAGAATCATTACAAATCTGGATCTATTTAGCTTAACCCCCTCCTTTATCACCACCTTACCGTCCCACTCTTTAATTTGGATGTGATCTATAACATCCCTTTCCCCATGAAATATTGCATATTTTTTTCCCCCTAGATGATAATTTTTTCTGTAAGGTTTGTTTCCTATAGCACTGCATGATGTGGAGATATCAGTACATGGATGGTTGACTTCTCCTCCCCTTCTAAATTCTGTGGTGTCATGAGCATGGACTTTTTCGCTTTAGAGAATTGCGATTGCTCGTTCTTCCTCTTCTTATTGTTGGAGATTTTCATTGGTGTGTTTAAGGTTGCTTCTGCCATTATAACTTCTGACTGTTGTACCTACTAGCTGAGTGTTCTGGTAGATCTCGTGGATTTTCTACTTGCTTCCAAAGAGTGTGGACTGCAGTTTATTCGCCGTTCTACCTCTAGAGAGGATTGGATGAGGAAATGACAGATCTGTGTCGTTTTTATAACAGTAGATAAGGGGGGAGACTATTGTTCAGAAAGGGGGCATAATCAGCATGAATTCTTTAATGAAAATTTTGGTTCAAACTTGTTATAATTTCGATTTTTTGGTATAGATTAATAAATGGTTCATCTGATCGAAAGATGGTTCAGACTTAACTTCTGGGGAGGATTCTGTTTAAACAGATTTCGACTTGATTGTCACATTAAGTTGACAATAGTACATAGTTTTGGGTTTGGGGGTATTATGGAGAGTTTGAAAAGACTTGGTGGTTATATTAGAATTACAATTGCTTCAGATTTCTTGAACGTGTTTTGATGTGAATTAATGTAAGATCCTCCAACATATAGGGTTCTATACATACCAATAAGTGCGTGCTAGTGAAATCAAATATTATTGTTACTCAAATGTTGGTTTTGTATACAGATTGATTAAACATACTGATGGAAGGTGGGTGGGTTGGGGCACATTACTCCATTTTGGGTATGTGAGTTGTGGGTGCCTGGTTAGAGGTTTGATTGTTACAGGTGTTTGTGTCATAACAAGTCAATGCAAGTCAAGGACGAAGGAGATAATGGAAGGTAATGTACCTTATGTGGAGTAGGACTGAGGTATAGTACTGATTTATAGTACATGTGTCATTTATTTTATTTTATTGTATTTAAAGGTTAGGTAACAAAATTTCTACATGAACTACAGGTTTCTAAATAATACTATTACATTTATTATAAACAATGCTATATATACTATTTAACACATTATCTGTCTTTATGGCATCAGCATCTTCAAAAAGTCGCAGGAAGTTGAATGTCTTCTGTGTTCTTTGAATGGTAGGTCATTTGGTTCCCACTCTATCAGTTTTATCTTACACCACGGACATATAACTTTATCCCCTTCCCCTGTGTAGACAAATCCTGCTCTGGACAGTTGTTCTGGTCTCACTGGATGGGATTTGGGCCATGTCCAGTATGTTTCAAATCTGGTGACATATTTCTGATAAACCAGTGGGTCACATCGAAGTATATAGTCATTAAAAACAGAATTTTTCAAAAGACTTGGTTGATTCATGGTATTATGACCAAAGGTGTATGTAGGTGGATTTTTAAAAGCATATCTGATTTGATGATTGTTTGACAATGAAAATCCCCCCATATCCGAGTTTGAGGATGGTTTAGCAGCTGGTTTGATAATATCAGATTCTTTCATTGAGGAATCAGTCGAATCTGACTGTTCAGAATTAAATCCGGTGTTAGAAAACATTCTGGCTTATCGGTTTCCTAAAACTTTGTGAGTGGTTGTAATAAGTGTGTGAGTGGATTTATATAGTATGGCTTCTTGCAAGGATTTTAGCTGATACATCATTAATAAAAGCAAATTCATCATATTTCTTATATATTGTCATTCGCAGATATGTCACGTGATGAGCTTCTACCGATTTGATGATAGGTAGACACTTGATCCCAATTTTGCTACAATTTCCTTATATACCATTTCAGTTACTGATGTTGATTAGTGACCTAGTTTCAGATTTGATAATTCGTCGACATTGGAACCTGCATTTGCTCAAAATTGCTTATATAGTCCGCCGAGGTTGATCAGTCACATGATGACCTAGTTAGGGATTTGATGATTCGTCGACGTTGGATCCTGTTTTTTCTCAAAAAAAAATGAGTAGGGTGTAAAACAAAAGTAAAACTTCAAATTTAGATTTTCAGATTATCTTTGATATAATCGCTTGGTTAACTTTTATTATTTCAGTGGTATGGTATATGGTATTACAGGTGCTATATATTTGCCCATGTTTTAACATGCTCGAATATATCTGCGAGGTGAGAGTGGTAAAGTTTGTGTTAAAGGACTTCAAAGACTGTTTCAAGGTTAATTCCATTGTACTACAATATTCAATACCCTAGAGTGAAGGTGGTTCAGGCAGATTTCTGTGAATGTGAAGATCTAGGGTCTTAAGGTTATATAAATAAATGACTTGAGGCCGGATTATTTCATTTATTTTCAGACAGAAAAACTTACATAAAATTCCATTCATTTGTTCTGGGTTTATGTTATGTTTAGTTTACAGTTGCTCTGTATACCTATAGATTTTTTCCAATATCTACAAGTAAGATCTTGTCCGAGGAGAGATTAAACCTTGTTGGGTTAAAACCTGCATTTAATGCAGTGGTGGGAAAAGTAAATAAGTAAATCACTGTAATAAATGAAAGAAAGTATACCTACCATGTTTTTAAATATATACTTTTCCTCAAAGCCAATGTCGTTCTTGCCATAGATTACTCTTTGGTGGTTAGGGTGCCTTCCATTTCGAACCCGTGTCTCCTAGTGGTAGATTTCCCATCTAAATCTAACAGAAATCTCACATAGCCTGAGGGAAGACCGTCAACTAACTGAGCTTTCACTACTACTATCCTCCACATAAATGTGTGTATAATATTTACATAAATTAAACAAATAATTACCTATAAACATACTGTACATTCAACTATAGCCACATAAAGGCCTACTGTACTAAATGAAAAATAATGTAATACATAATGATTTTATACTTTTATACAAAAATAAATCTGTGTTTGAGTAACATAGATTTCCATAATGGACCCAAATGGAAACAGTTCATAAATCTCTTTAAATTTTATCTTGATTACACTCCTTGCATTCAGCCTTATTTCAGTGGATCCAACTAAGAACAATTTGCAATTTATTTCAACATAATATCATAAAATGGATTTAACCTGATTTCACTGATTTGATCTAACTAAAAATAGTTCATAATATCTACATGTACTTCAACTATAGCTAAACTCCTAGTAATCAACCTGACTTCACCTGTTGGCTTCAGTATGATTTCACAGATTGGATGCAAATACAAAATAGTGGTAAAATTACATGAATTACAGGAAGACGATACTGTTGGATTCAAAACTATATCAAAGTTTTATCTGCAGGGAGGGTACAATCCAAAGAACAGGCAGTTACATAGTGGCTCAGATGAGCATTAGAAATTGCAGTACTTTGTCTTTGGATCCAATCCCCAGTGCCAGGCTCAAGAACATCAGAACCTCAGGGACAATGATAAATAGTCATCTCTGCATAAGATTGTCTTTCAGTTAATGGCATGGCTTTCACTGTGTCATTTAGCATAAGTTTATTTATTTGTTTGAGATATAACGTCACTTTCAAAACTGTAGAAGTTACATCACGATGGGCAGTTTCATTGTCAGAGGAAACCAATACATACAGTTTGTCAAGGTTCTGTACTGTAAACTGCCTACCATCGGTAAGCAACTACCAGCTTTCCCACATCAGGTCTGGGGTTTGAAGCGCTGACCTCAGAGGTGGGAGGCGAGTGTGTTACCACTGCATGTGCCACCATGGCCCCTCCTTTAGTATAAGGAGCAATACGTTTACTGTGCTAATAGATAGTAGGCAGCTTTTACCAATCCTTTGGCCATAGGAAACCTTACACCCTAGTATTGCAGTCTTTGAATACTCTGATTTTGTAAAACTGAAGTGAATAGGATGGAGCTTTTCATGCAGTGGGAGTATGGTATAGATATAAAACAAAAGTAAAAATACCTACACACAGCAAGGTGGTAAGATTTTCATTTCTCTGTATTAATTTATCTTTATTAATTTTACCACTAAAATACACACTTGTACTAAATATAATATAAAATGAATTTCATGTAAACAAATCAGCTATATATGCAGTGTAAAATATGAACATAATACAAATGTACTTATTGTACAATACACTGTAAAACCTGGTGGTTGAATGCACTTAAACTTTTTGAGTAATGCTGACTTGCATGAGTGTAGCCTTTTAGTAACCAATACACAAACAATTTGAGTTAAAATTAAATGACAGATTATGCTAAGTTTAACAAATGGTTGAATGTACTTAAAAGTTTTGAATACAGTCAACTTGTACCCAGTATTCAATATTTCTGGCCAAAAAATATCGTACAGGTGCTTTTTCAACAGAAATCACATGCAAATCAGAAAAACCGAAAATGATATAAAATGTGATTAATTCAGTACATTTTCATTTTAATGTTCTATATTGAAATTAAACAAAAAATTGGCCTGATAGATGTAGTTCAAAATGTAATATGTGGATGTATCTAGTTCTAAAAGTGTGCCCTCTAAAGATCTGCCCTCTTTTACGGTGACCTTAAACTCCCACACTGTAAAACTGGGTGGGTCAAAATTACTTAAAAAATTTGGTGTAACTTGGGTGCATTGTTTCAACTTAAAATTTGTGTTTGTTTTTACAGAAAAAAAAGTATGAGAATTAACCTAACTTTTTAAGTGAACAAAATTAAAGTGCATGCAAATTTTAAGATTGTTTACTTTAAAAAAATGTGTACGTTAACTCAAATTTTTAAGGCAATGGAAAAGTAAAATTTTAAGTATTTCTACTTAAAAAATTGTATGTATTTAACTCAAATTTAAAGCTTTCATGAATAAATATTTTTAGCATTATAACTAAAATATTTTACGTAATTTAGCATTAACCAAATATTTCTAGTTGAAACAATGCACCCAAGTCACACCAAAATTTTAAAGTAATTTATACCATTAAAAGTTAAGTTTATTAACTTAAAATTATAAATATATATCAGCAGGTATTGTGACCATTTAAACCATTCAAATTGATCTTGTTAAATGAAAAAAGCAATATAATGAATTCTTTTATTAAAATGGTTAGATTACAATAAACTAGATACTTTATGTGATAAGGAATTACACCAAAATGTATTTTAAAAAAACTTTTTCAAAGTTATGCTTCTTCAAGAGTAGAATAACAACAGAAATAGGTACACACACCCCCAGTGGGTAAACATAATAACATGGTTCTCTTTAATTACAAGAAAGAAGCCTGGGGAAGACAATACTTGTTATAATTCCAATGAGGAAATTCAGAAATGACATACAAGTACTTGAAGATTTGTAAAACAAGAGAAAAAATATAGTACTTTTTTAAAAATTAGTCATTCAGATACAGTAACATAATGCTAAATATTTTATGGAGACTTTTAATAATGTACTAGTTGTCATTCTAATTAGAAACAGCACAAGGGGAATTAGGAAGATCATATCGGTTAGAATTATGAAATATGCATCATACACAAATACCTTGTGTATGAGAAGAACATTTAATAAAAACACTTAAAGTTGTGTTTATATGTTTTACTCAAAGTACACACATGAACCGTCATAAAACTAGGCAACGAGGCCAATTTTAGATCATTTTAGGCAAATTTGTTAAATTAAGAGAATTGGAAGATAACCATATTAGCCTAGATTACCCAGTTACCTAATGACCATTCCATATTAGGAATGTTCCACATAAGATTCAAGAGTGTAATAGTGTCACTGAAGCTACAATTGTGTGAAGTGAAAAATCATTGAAAAATAGTTTTAGATATATCTAAGTCGCACATGCACACTAATAGAGGGTCAATTCAATCATCTCAAACACTAATCTCAAACACTACAACAATTACTCCTATTTAGGGAATACAAATAAAAATAACCCCATGTTAGAGAAGAATAAATTAACAGAAAAAGGTCAATACCTTCCTAAAAATAAAACCATTTTCATAAGATTTGAGAGAACAAAATAAACCTTATTAAAATATAGGGCAAATTACAATCTACATAATATTCATTTCTTTTAAGACAAAACTGAAGCTGTTTGTAAGGTTATGATATATATCCTCAACTTTTTAAGAAAAATATCAGATGAAATTGAAAATGTCACCACCAAATCTTCACACTTAAGTATTTGGGGACAGTATAATGCCACCAAGTTCAAATATATAAAACATGATTTTGTTTACTGATTAACAAGAGTCAGACAAGAGTCATTTAAACAGCAGCATTTAACTTTTGTTTAAAAAGAGCCATTTTTGCGGAGATATTTCCAGGGCTGATCTTGAGCAGAACTTTTTCAACAAACTCCCATATATACTTGCTGTCTTTTGGATATTGTAAATTCAATACCCATATGAAGGCAAACAAAATGTACATGGCTTTTGTCAATGTAGATATGTCTTTTGCGACAAGATTGTTCTCTATTAAAACTCCATAACTTTCTCCATCTTTAACGATTGCAAAGCTCTTGAATTCATTTACATCATCTGAATCAAACTTTAGGACCTAAATAAAATATACACAGAACACATTACTTTAGAAAAGTAGAAATTGTAGCAATGTTATTGGATTCATCCGTAGCCTGCTGAAATAATGCACTGAAAACCTCTGACAAATATTAATTTGTCATTTATTTGTCAAAATGGTGCCTAAAACAACAAACTTCCTAAATGACAAATTTAAACTTGTCATTTTCTTGTTGAACAAATTAACTGACAAACTTATGACAACTAAATAACCCTGATATTCCAATTAATTTGTCATTTTAGGCATCTGTTATTGGTGACATTCTTATGAAATTAATGTTAAGTGCACTAATTTTTTTGTCATAAGCTTTCAAGTAATATGACCTATAATTTATCAACATTTGACTATCATTCAACAAGAAAATGGGACTGAAATTTGTCATTTAGGAAACTTGTTGTTTTAGGCACCATTTTGACAAATTAATAATTTTCAGTGTGCATAACACCTGTAAGAATGAGCAGGTCAAGATTAGTATACTATTTAAAATATTGTAGTCTAGTTTTGAGAAAAACCAACAGCAAAAAGAGACACATATCTCATTTACAAGCAGTAGCACAACAGTTTGCTTTTGTTTATGGGTCAAATCAACAATTTTATATTTTGTGTCACTGAGCAGAATGGTATAGTTTTATCAAGTTTCTCAAAATAACTAGACCTCGGCCGGTTGCATCTGAACCAGAAGCAAGAGTGTATCCACCGCTAAAATAATCCTCCTAACGCAGCAATAGATCATTTTGCTATATGTTTGCAATTTGTCCAAACATCAGGACAGCCTCATCATCCAACCTCCAAAAGCAATAGTAAGAGGCATTTCAAAGATGGTAAACCTTAATTTGATCATAAAGGAGTTGGTAAAAGCTGATATGTGAGAGCATAAAAAAGCCAAAAGTCTAATTTGATCTCATCAAAAGATTCACAGTACATGGTTTCCTATAGGTTGGCTTAACATCACAAACCTCCCAGACCAATAATTAAAGAGTTTTAGGCCATTTAAAAATGGTTGACCCATGTTTGACCTTGAAAGAGGGGAGAAGGTCAAATTTTACCTATCAAAGTTTCGCACGACATGATATCCTATAGGTTGGCTTTACATCCCAAACCTCTAGGACCAATAATAAGTCAGACAACACTGCCTAAGACTGGCATAATTGCTTATATGGGGAACTTGGATATCCCATAGATGACCTTGAATGAAGAGCCTCAAAGTCAAATGTTCACATACATGAAGAAGACACATATATGTGTGTAGCATATCAATTATAAAAATGTTCCACCTTCTATTGAGGAGAACAATAAACAGATGTGTAAAAAAGGCATTTTTCCACAAAGAAATGTCTATGGCGGCCATCTTGTTTTCAAAATGATCCAAAAATATTCCTAGAGAATCTTTTCTGATAAGGAACATGTCCAATAAATTTGAGAATGCTAGGTCAAAAATTGCGGCTTATGGAGCAGTAACATTGAAATCTTTCGACAGTCTACACACTGCGGGGGCAGGGTAATGAAGTGAAATCCATAGTATCCACCAGATGGGTCCTGTGGATACAATGAAAGCATGCCTCACAAACATATTTACACATTAAAAAGGCAGCTGAATTACTGAATTTAGCATGCCTGCATCTAGCCTGTAGGTGATCTCTATATGTGGATATGTAGTTTTGCCAAAATATAATAGAAATATAGGGGGAAAGGTGATCTGAAAAAGATAACACAGATGTTGTGGAAAAGGTGACCTGAAGCAATCGATAACCTTGAAAAAAGGACTTTAATATAAAAATATTGCAAGCTTATAAAGGTCATATTTATATTGTATATGTGAAAGCTGTCGGGACAGATCGGTTTTAGAATCTTTCCTATATATCTGACTCGGACAGGTTGCTTGTATTCTGCCAACCTTTAACTTTGAAAACTTGGTGGTCTGGTATGAATTTAGGCGGCCATGGACCAGCAGAATGGTGTGACTTCAATCACTTCTTGAGCAGCTTAGATTTGTAAAGCTTGAACTTCTGTTTGGACTTCTATTGAAGATCTGTAAATGTTTTAATTATTGTGCAAGATTATTTCAAGCATATGGCAATAAAATACCTGCACTAAAGGACTGTTATGCTTCTCTCCTAGCAGTACTCTCAAAACATTTATCGCCAGGTCACGCTGCAGCTGAAAACAAAAGCATTGATAAAGCACATACCCTTGTATAATCTGTGGTAACTTTTAGCATAGTAAAAGGGAAAAAGAACGCGTCGCTGAATACCCTTCGGCGCCGGTCGTCTCAGGGTCAAGGTCAAAGGTCACATGGAGGTCAGACCATGACGTTGCACAACTAGACCCCTAAGAAACATCCCTGCCAAGTTTGAACTTCCCGCAATGGTTGCGGAGATATAGCCCGGACAAGATTCCCGGACAGACGGACGAAATGCTGACAATACCCCTACAGCAGAGTTCGGCCCAGGAGTAAAAATTACCTTCGAATATATGATATTTACTAGATGATGGTCATGTTTTAATTACTAGTTTATATATAAGCTTTAGAAAAATCTCATTAAAATAAATGACAATCTATTGCAATATCCTTTCTAATTATACAGAGCCTAAAACTTTTCACCACCTTTCAAGAAGAGATGATAAAGTATCTGAACACCTTTAAATTGTTGCTTGCATCATCTGACCTTAAAGCAGATTTAAAGGCACCTTAAATTTGACTACTCCAGTTTGACCTTTAAAGAGGGAAAACTTCAAATAAAACACCAAATGACTATCAATTGATCAGCAGCTGAAATCGCTTGTTATAGGAGCAAACCTCTGGAAGAAATAACTTTTCACAAGTAAGTTACTCAAAATGTAAATGGAAAGTTCCTAATTATGCAAGAACCTACAGGTGTGCTACTTCACAATGTCATAGCTTACCATTAATGGGAGAAACGGAAAACCAGAAGAAACAAATGCCGGTCGGAACACTCAAAATACCTGATATTCGACAGAAATATTTTCAAACCAGTTTCCGGTTTATCATATAAATTATTTGTTTCAATGAGGATTTCTATTATATAAGCATGCATATATCCAAAATATTGTTTAAAAAGAGAAATAAAAGAAAACCTACGATTTGAAAACTTCAATGCGAGAACTAGCTATGGGGATATCCCCACTCATCATTTCCATATTAGGAAATTATTGCCTTCCTGGATTTTATGCATTGATCGCAATGCTCCAAACGTTTTGACACGTTTGATGCTTTCATATCTTTACCTCTGCCAAGGAGGTTATGTTTTCGCCTCCGTTTGTCTGTCTGTTTGTCTGTCAACAGTCTAGCGTAAACAGTTATAGACGGATTTTCACAAAATTTTCAGGATAGGTCCGAAATGGGCCAAGGACCAATCGAATAGATTTTGGCGCAAATCCAAGTCACTATGGATCTTTTACAGCACTTTAAAGATTTGACTTCAATAGAAGTCAATGGGGGGCATAATTTGCAAAGACTATATCTCAAAAAGTACTGCACATATTCACTTCAGATTTTCAGAGTAGTTACATATCATGAGTGCCTAACACTGCTGTTACTTTGGGGTCAATCTGGAATTATCTGGATCTTCTGGAGCACTTTGTGAAATAATTTATATGTATTTCACACTTTCCAGTTCAACAGAGCATGAGCATTAACTATCTTACAGCCAAAAATAAAGTACCTGAACAATACATTTCATGTAAACACTGTTAATGCAGAAGCTTTGAATTATAGGTCAATTACTCAAATAAAATCTTAAGAGATGCCGAGACCCCACCCACAGTCAAAGGTTACAGTGACAAACCATGCAGTACTCCCCAAATAACAATATACTGGACGAGATAAATATCCTTCTGTACTGGGACTGTGCCTCACTTGAACTGATTCTTTCCGACAGGTGCAAAGATATGGCATAAACAAGATTTTCAAAATCAAGGTAACAGGGTTAAGGTCAAAGGTAACGTCAAGGTCACACCATGACGTTGCATAACTAGACCCCTCTAAGGAAATTCTTTCACAATATGATTGCTGAGACCTGGCCCGGACAAGGTTGGCAGCAGCCCAGGACAAGATTTTAACATCCAAGGCCAGAGGGTCAAGTCATGGTCACAATATGACATTGCAAAACTAGATCCCCCGATGAATGTCTCTACCAAGTTTGAACCTCCTCCACCCTATAGTTGCTGATGACAGTGGTGAAAACAATACCCGCACAGCCATTAATGGATGAATGGTAAAATACTAAAAATAGCTATTTCTTTACTCTTACCCCAGGTCTACACAGAGGGTAGCAAAAGTTGAGACATAATAATTGTTTTTATCAGACATAAATTAATTCTAAAAATGAATGGTGTAGTGTCTGTTTTAAATAAGCAATATAGGTCCTGATAATTATATTTCAGAAAGTGTTCATTTCCTTTTATAAAAAAAGGTATTACAGACATAACATCACATACTGATACCACAAAGTTGGTTAGTTTGAAGAAGTTAACACACTAGAAAAGCTTAGATTTTCAAATTATCTTTGTAATAAAGACAAAAGTCATTACCTCAATTGAATCCGGGAGAGATGTACACAAATGTCTGGATTCTTTTCGTTTTGCCCCAAGCATAAACACTTTGGGAAGTAAGTCATCTAAGGCTGGACAAAATGCATCTTCTATCGAGACATTTGTAAGTCTCGTAAAGTCCATCAGAACCTATAAGTAATATAAATGGGCCACTAAAACTATTTAAACATTCTAAACCTATACTTCGGGCTAATTGAAGCATTAACAATTCTAAAAGAAAGGAAACTGGAAAACTGGAAAATGTCATTTTATTATTAAACAATCTAAAATTACATCCCCAAAGGCATTGAACTCCTGCACAAATTAGAGCTTGCATAATGAGACAAGTTTTCAGGCAAAAAGGAAACATCAGTGATTGAAGAGTCTTTAATCGATGCTGTTACCATTTGGTTTCATCTGTCAGTGTAATATCTTAATGATCAGTGTAAGGCCATCACCAGCTAATTCTGGTACTAATATGGATGTCAACAAGTGCCTTAGTCATCTGTTGAAAATCACTTTAGTAAGGATAAATCACTTAATTATTGCCAATAAAATTCATTGCTCCATAAAACAGTGTTTTAAACAACACTTTTAAACACCATGCACTACCAAAGTCAGTATCCCCCATCAACATATCACTTATTCATGATATACTTACTCAATACAATAAAGCACTAGAATATTTAGTATCTTGGTTCCTATGATAAAGTTCCTGAAGAATGTATTTTACAACATACTCTCAATGCACTACTTTTAAAGTCATAACATCAGATAAGAATAGTCGTAATATTGAATACATACTGTGAAAGTTTGACAGCTACTGACCATCACATTTGATGAACCCACAGGATAGTTAATTTAAAATGGATATGTAACATAGATACATTCTATTTCTATAGCCTTTGATACGTTATTTTCCGTTGCTTAATTATTGGTCTACCTTGTTTACAACAAACTCTTTGTAAACAGATGAACTCAATTCAAAATCTGGTACTTCTACTTACACATTGTTCAAAACTGTAGGTGGGCCATTCTTTCAAAATATCTGCTATGGGTGGATCATTTTGAATGTACCTCCATCGGGCAGGCCAAGTCTTGCCCATGACATCTTTTATCTATTCAAAATGTAGAAAAAAAGGTTTCTATTGTTTAGATTATAAAAAAATGTGCCGAACTCAAGGTTTTCAATTTTTGATGCTAGCCAGAAGTCTGTTGTCTCTTGATGGCCCACACACCACTTATATCTTATCAGCTCCCAAAATATTTACAAGCCTAAACACATTTTAGGCTTTTGATCCAAACTCTTTTTGAAGCATTAACAAAATTCCATGACAAGAAAAGTGGAGCTGCAAAAAAATGGAAATCTGCTGAAGATTTAGACGTAAAAGGCATTTACTACTTTTAGTAGTTATACATTATTTAGTTATACAATGTGTTCGAGTTCTGTAATTTTATTAGATCATCTGATCAGCCAAATCTAGATGAACGATTGCCACCCTTGATAAAATAACCTTTATGTTATGCATTTAAAAGTAAAGACGTTTATTACTTACATTATTTATCTAAAACAACTCACAACTTTTTGTAATTATATTGAAGGACCTAAAATATACTTCTGTTTCTTAAGTATTCAATCAACAAAATTACCATACCTGTCTGAAATTTGGCTCAGGCTTCATCAACTCGGTACCCAAGAAAAGTTTGCTTTCATACACATCATCAGCAGCCATCACGTTTCTTGGAACCATCACAGTACCTGTTCTCTGCTTTTTGATGGATGTATGTGGAGATGGTGCTGAAGGGTTTTCTTTGGAACGTTTCCCACTATTGGTTGCAATTTCTGGTACTGTATGCTTGAGAGATTTTCGTAAGTTACCAATTCTAAATTTCACGCAAGTACACCAGGTGCTATAGCCACCTGGGCCTAGATCTTTTAGATATGGATATTGATTGATGAGACTTCTGCACATATTGTCAATATCCTTTCCAGATGGATAGAAAGTAAATTTTATGATTTCCTCTGCCATTGAAGCAACAATCTTGCGGCGCAGCATTTCAGGGACAACAGTCAATTCACCATTTGAAAAATCTAGAGCAAGTTTCTCTAAACTGGTTTTGATGACTGCAGTTTCAAAGTTGGGCAACGGGAATGTACTTGGCCAAGGATTTAAAGCTGTCTCTGCTTTCTTAGAAACACTTTCAGTTTTCTCCGCTGGATGGCGGACTACCTTAATTGTCCCCAGATGAGTAACATTTTCGATATCATCCAAGTTGAAGAAGTCTTTGAAATCTTCATCCAGATACTGTAGCACAAAGTCAGTTTTAAGATTTGCCTTTTGCTTCACCAGTTCTTTGAGATCTTCAATTGTGGACAAACTCTGTAATTTAAGTTTCTGTACATTCTGTTCACTAATAACCAATTTCACAAGTATGTGATTAGCTGCCATGATAGCATTTCAATTGAACTCACAATTTTGACAAAGAAATTGACTCTCAATAATATCAATGAGGTCTTGCACATCCAAGTACCTAGGCAGGCACTTCAAATGAAAAAAATTTTTGCACCCTGAGCAATGAAGCCAAACAATATTTTTTACCAATATGATGGCTATTTCATCTATGCTAAATAACTGTTGTAGTTCTTGTGAATTGGGATTGGGAAGGTTGCAAATTAAACACTTTTTCTCTGTATCTTGAGTGCCTCCTTCCGCTGTTTGTGAAAAAACTTCTGTCTCAGCTTGAGAACTTTGATATGTAGTATCTGGTTCATCCATTGACTAAACCTCTGCAATAGATTGAGTATGTATCTGGAAAAAACAGAATTAGTTTATTAGTATATAATGTTTCAAAGGGACTACATTATCGTCATTGTAATAATAGTCGACAAGAGGTTGAGGATCATGGCACTTGTGCAATGAAATAATCTCTCGGGAGTCAGTTGCAGTCACTGTGAACATTCTCAGATGATCAACATACCCAGTTTCCATTACCTCTAGATAAAGGTGAACAATACCATTGTACATGAGAATTTTATTGATTCTACCAAATTTTGGCATCAGATCAACTGAGTGAACAACTAAAAATCCAGGTTTATACATAATTCCACCAATGTCTACTTTGGAAAGAGAAAAAAGTTGTCCACAGTCAAAGTTACTGAAACACTGTCTATCTCTTTCACAAAACTCTGCAAGATCAATCAACGTAAGCTCATTGCTGCAAATATCAGTTCTTAGGTAGTTTGGATTACACAAATAATTTGCTTGCTCAAGTTGGTGATGTTCTGCAAGCATCTTGCAAACATTTTTAAAGTTTTTCTTACTTCTTGTAACATTCTTGAAATAACTGTGCTTTGCCTCATATCGAATGGTTGAGCATTGTACAAGGGGGCCATAGCATCTCATTAGATGTGGATAATGCTCAATAAAGTGGTGCTTAGGCTTGAGTTTATTAAGCGGAAAACATTTCCTAAACATTGTATTATGAGAATTTATCCTGGCCTCAAGAATGCAAATTTCATTTTCACCCAGAGCTGGAGCATGGCACAATTCAACAATGTCCTTTAAGTCTAATAACAAATGCCATGTGGATGATTCTTCTGGCACAATACTGCCGATAAGAAGAAAAATAAATTTTAACAAACACCTGTTCTCTGTGGCATTTCCACCTACTGTCAGAGTTTTCCTGAATGTAGAATTTATTTCATGTGGTTTATTTGTTATATCCTGACCTTTGAAGGGGAAATCTCTTATCCTATGATTAAAAAAATCCAAGCTGAAGTGTCCACAACTAATGAAATAACCAATGCATAAAGCTAATTCATAAGGGACGATCCCCTCTAAGAGGTCGTGAGAGACATCTGGAGGTAATCCGCTGGTAATATGGAAGTTTGTAAGATAACTATGTATAACACATTCACTCTTCAAGCCACAAATTCTAGAGTTTTCTTGATTATCTTTTAACAATTTAACTTGCTCTTCATAAACATGTTTGTCTCTGAATTTAGCAGTCCTGATACTAGGGTTTTCTGATTGTAAAAAGTCATGTAAAGTTAAGCAACAAAACCTGCAAAAGTACTGGACAGTTGAAAAATTTTCAAAGAACCCTCCAATTGTGTGAGCACCTAGGTTATCAGCAGATATGTAGGCCAGTGTACCTGTGATATCTGCTTGCAGTGAGTCAACATACAAACCACTAGTTTCAAGACTGTGAATGTCTCTAAGCAAATGCCCTAAAACAGCATCCTTGCCGAAGTACTTGTAATCACTACTCTTACACAAAATACATGTATTAATCAACTGCAGTGAACTACGAAAACGATAGGGTATATTGATCAGTGACCAATAAAAGGAACATATTTTGTGAACCTTTTTACTTGTTCCTAATGGGTTAGCTACTTCAAAATCATCCTGATAAAGTCCAATTAATAAAACTGTCCCATTGCTCTGACATAAAGTGTTACTCTTAAAAAACAATCCATCTTGAAAACCACTATACTTTGCACTTGCTTCATCTCTTTCATTAACAGCAGGAATGACTTCATGTAATACGTCACGCTTCAAAAGTATATTTCTTAACACTGATAAAATTGGAATGTATGCAAATGTTCTCAATTTACCTTCCCTATAGCCAAGTTCAATCTCCACAGGTTCAACATAAGAGAGATTTTGCTTCACATATTTCTGTCGAAGTTTCCTTGTAGCAAGTTCACCACCAGTTTTACAAGTTAATGAGAAGAATGGATATCTCTGAATAACAGATTCACTGATTTCATTTGCCAAACTAGGATTCACATCACTTTTACATAATATAGATCTGATTTCAGAAAATATAACAGGTTTTGAGAGTTCATGAATGTCATTCAAACCAGATAAAATTGTTTGAATTGTTGATGATGGAACACGCAATTTTGTTTCCAATTGTATCAAGAATGCTGCTATTTTAATTTTCAATTTATTATGATAATCTGCAACATCACTAGTTTCCGATGGAACAAGATCTTCAAATGCATTGCTTTGTTGGTCAGAGGTACAACAATTGAAGTTAGCCTCCTGACTCTCAGTATAATTGCAAGTAGCACAGCTGGTGTCTGAAAATTCTGGTGTATCTTGATGAGGAACTGAAGAAACACTGCTGTCACAAATTACTAAATCTTCTTTAAAATGTGACACATTTGAACTGTTACATGCAGAGATATGCTTTCTTGCCTTGTGAGGTTTGAATGAATTTATGTTGTTACTATTAAAGGAGCATTCCTTGTATGGACACTGAACTGTCTCCTTTTCTTTCAAATGCCTATATAGATGGTGGAAATACTTTTCAAGCACAACACTATTGTGACAGCAAACACATTTCAGTAAAATGTTACTTGCCACACTTTTAGATGAATGATTTCTGAACACATGTGCTTTCAAAGCACCAGCAGAATTGAAATTTAATTTACAATGATCAAAATAACATGGGATGGTAGATTGTTTGGTGTGAAGATGCTGCAGGCGGTAGTGTTGTAAAATATGACGACAGCTTTCACCACACAGTTTACACACAATATTGTCTCTTGGCATCTGGACTGAATACAAAGATAATACTCACAAGGTAAGACAGGTATACATTTTATGTTCTTAACATACTATATATGTCCTAATGAAACCCTAATATATAGATTGCTTTTTTTTAAAAATAGACATTTATTCACTTCCGTACCTATTACTTAGCTATGCTATTAGCTACAGGCTGAAACTTCATCATGTGATAGGTGTCCCAAAAGTAGATGAATGATTTATTTGTGAAAAATTCACTATCATTTACTCATTCTAGTAGGTATTACTCAGCTATGCAATAACTACAGCTGTGAAACTTCACCATATGAAAGGTCACCTAAAAGTAAGTGAATGACTTATTTGATAAAATAGGCTATCTTCAATATTTTTAGAGACTACAAATTGTGTATCCCTAGATGGGACATGGTGAAGAACAGAAAAGTAAAAACACAATGACTATCCGTATGATTAGTTACAGGTTGTGCGAAAATCCTAAACCTATACAAGCAACAAAATTCACACTGAAAGTTCATTGACCCCATTAGACCTTGAAGGTGGGGTCAGAGGTCAAGACTGACCACTCAAAAAAGATTCGTGGCCCATGATTTCCTATAAGTTGGGTGAACATCCCAAACATCTAGAACCAATAACAAGCGAGAAAAATTACCTTAAAAGGTCATTGACCACATTTGACCTTGTAGGGGGGTTGGATGTCAAAACTGACCACTCCAAAAGACTCATGACCCATGACTTCCTATAAGTTGGGTGAACATCCCAAACAGCTAGAACCAATAATAAGCGAGAAAAATGACCTTAAAAGGTCATTGACCCCATTTGACCTTGAGGGGGGGGGGTTGGATGTCAAAGCTGACCACTCCAAAAGACTCATGACCCATGATTTCCTATAAATTGGGTGAACATCCCAAACAGCTAGAACCAATAATAAGCGAGAAAAATGACCTTAAAAGGTCATTGACCCTCCTTTGACCTTCAGGGGGCATCCAAGGACAAATTTAAACTCACCAGAAGATTCACAAGACATGATTTCCTATAGGCTGGTTTAACATTCCAAACCTCTAGAACTGATAATAAGTAAGTTTAGGCCCTTTAAAGGTGATAGACCCTCCTTTGACCTTGAAGGAGGCGTCCAAGGTCAAATTCAAATGCACCAAAACATTTGCAAGACATGATTACCTATTGGCTGGTTCAACATTCTGAACCTCTAGAATTGATAATAAGTAAGTTTTAGGCCCTTTTAGGAAGTTTGGAGAAGAGCACATTATTGATCCACTCCACTCCAGCCAAAATGGCTGCTTTCAAAAACATCTAAATTTCAATCGAAAACTGTATATTTTATTGAATATTGTGTGGAGATTAATCCTTAAGTGAAACATCAGCCGGAAGCAGCACTACTTTTCTGCATACACCACATATACTTCAAAGGCAGTTGTGTGTCTTCTCTTGCCTTAACCAGAAACTTCCAAGGACAGCCAGTCAAGTGTGCAGTGGTCCAATTGAAATCAGACCTTCTGTATGTAAAGTATTTATTAAAGCATTGAATAAATTGTCTGCACCTTAAGGTGCCCCCCTACGCTGGTGACACAATAATGAGTGAGTTTTAGGCCCTTTAAAGGTGACAGACCCTCCTTTGACCTTAAAAGAGGCATCAAAATTCAGAATTAAACTCAACAAACTATTCATAGGACATTATTTCCTATTAAACAACCTCTACCCACTCATACAATACACGTCCTTTGAAAATATGAACTAAATCGGACCAGTAGTTTTTGAGAAATGTTGCAAAATAGTTTTGACTTTCGTCCCTCAGAATCTCTTTACATGAAAAGATTAAGTCCTATACAATTAACAAACTCTACCCACTCATACAATACACATCCTGTGAAAATATGACCTAAATCCGACCACTAGTTTTTGAGAAATGTTGCAAAATAGTTTTGACTTTCGTCCCTCAGAATCTCTTTAGATGAAGAGATTAAGTCCAGTAAAATCAACAAACTCTAAATTAACCGATGTTCTGCCGGCCACACTCGGGAGTAGATGGCGAATTTTTACTCAAGATGGCGGTGAGCAATAATAGGGGATTTGTGGAAACTTAGAAAAAAAATATTTATAATGGTATATCTAAAAATCGTATTTCAGTGAGCCCACAAATTATAACTATTTATTTAATAATTTTGGACATAAAATTGCAAATTTAATAAGTAAATTAAATTTTTATAAGTTAATACCCTATCCAATGGACAATTGCTTTACCGGTCGGCGCGACCGGTCCCGCCAAACGACAGAAAAAGTCATTCTGTATAAAATACCGGCAGGACCGGTCACAGAGTGTACATTCGCCAGGTGTCGCCTCGTGCATACTTCCTGTCTAGTCAGAATGACGTCATCGCGTCTTTTTTCGCTGTCTAAACCTATTAGACCCCTAGTAAGCTGATAGCGGGGTCGGTTGGGAGGGTCTTGTCCGTCCATTGGATAGGGTATTAACTTATAAAAATTTAATTTACTTATTAAATTTGCAATTTTATTGCGTTAATACATCCTATCCAATGGACAATTGCTGAATAACTACCGCTTGGCTGGCGGGTAAGTTACTAGGGACTTGAGTGAACTCAAAACTAACAATTTTCTGGCCCAGGTAGACCTGAAGCAGGCTACTCATTAATGGCCTAAGTCGGTAACCCGGAACCGGTTAACCGGATGGTTTAACCGACACTGCTCCCCCCCCCTTTTTTATTTCCAAGCATTTCTGCTCTGAGTGGGGGAAGAGAGGGATGAGTTCAGTCCCAAGAAATAATAAACCTCCCAAAGGAAGCATGTCACAGTTTTTTTTTTTTTTTTTTTTTTTGAATGATTTATACTTATCTAAGTATATACACTATGTACATATTTACAAGAATGTCTCCTCCCTATCGGGCTTGGTGGTGGATCTGCTGGGCAGCCACGACCGGCCCTAGATGGAAAAGCTCTGAGTCAGCCCAAGCCACATCCTTCAGATAGAATTGTGTGAAGGTATTGTGGGATTTCCAGTGGCAGGCTGATAGGATTTGTTCTAAGGAAATTCCAGCTTGGAAGGCCTTAGAGGCAGCAAAGGCCCTTACATCATGGGCTTTGACCTGATGTAAAGTAAGGGCCTGCTGGTCAGAGAGCTCATAACATAGGATGACTGTTTGTTTGATCCATGAGGAGACAGTGGCAGAGGAGATGTCCTTGTCAAACCCTTTTTTGAAAGAGATGAAGACCAACTCCTTATTTTGCCTGAGGTCAGAGGTCCTGTCTAGATAATAACGTAGTGCTCTAACTGGACACAGTGACCTGTCACCCTTGAGTGATTTATCTATTGTGTGGGCCAGGGCTGGAATAACCACCGGGGCCACACTGTCTGGACCCTCCTTTGCCAGCTGGTTCTTGGACAGAAAGCTGGGTGAGGGATATAAGGACACCTTGGACCAGTCTGATTGGTGTCTGATGTTCTTATGAAGCCAAGCATGGATCTCACTCCTGCGTTTGCCAGAACCTAAAGCCATCAAGAAAACTGTCTTGAAGGTCAGGTGTTTCAAGGAGGCCTCTTTAAGGGGTTCAAAGGGAGCCTTAGTCAGCTGGTGTAGTACCAGCGAAAGGTTCCAGGAGGGGATGCCCCTCCTGCCCTTGGGTCTGTCTCTATGGAAACTATCCAGGAGACGAGTAAGATTCTCATCTTTGCTGACATTAATGGTGGAGTTGCCCAGTTTGTCAGCAATGGCTGATCTGTAGCCATCAATAGTACCTGGCTGTAACTTCCTATCCTGAAACAAATGTAGGAGGAAGTCAGCAATGGCTTTCAGAGGTGGTGCCCTGAAGTCCACCTGATTACTGAGGCACCACTTTGTAAAAATGGTCCACTTTGCCTCATAGACAGATCTGGTTGATCTTCTTTGAGGAGCCTCAATTCGTGCTGCCACTGCCTCAGAGAAGCCTTGCTCTTTGATTGCTGAGGCTCTAGGAGCCAGGCATGCAGGTTCAGATTCGACAGGTTCCTGTGAAGGACCTGGTTGAATGGTTGAGACACTAGGTTGGGTATGCTGGGCAGACACAGTGGGATCTGGCTTGACATTGCCACCAGGTCCCAAAACCATGGCATGTTGGGCCACCCTGGAGCAATCAGAATTATTCTGTTGCAGGGGTAGTCCTGTAACTTCTCCACCACTTTGCCCAAGATGGCTGCTGGTGGGAAGGCGTATGGATCCAGTCCCTCCCAAGACAGGCTGAGAGCATCCACTGCCCAGGCCTGGGGGTCTGGGACCGGTGAGACAAACTGTGGGAGCTTGTTGTTGAACCTTGTGGCAAACAGGTCCACTTGAGGGGTGTGCCACCGGTTGCATATTGCTTGAAAAATCTCTGGATTGAGGGACCATTCTGTTTGGATGGTCTGACCCAGTCTGGACAATTTGTCTGCTATCACATTGAGACGGCCGGGAATATGTCGAGCTTTGAGGGTCACTTGATTTCTTGTGCACCAAGTGAGGATCCTCCAAAGTAAGGCACACAGGGGGCCCGACTTCATTCCCCCTTCTTTGTTTATGTAAGCTACCACAGTGGTATTGTCGGTAGCTACGAGAACTACCTTGTTCATGCAGAGAGCTTGGAACTCTTGTAGTGCCAAAAGAACTGCCTTTAACTCTAGGTAGTTTATGTGCAGCTTGCTTTCCGGGAGTGACCAGCTTCCCCTTGCTATATGCTCGTTTAAGTGTGCACCCCACCCTTCTCTTGATGCGTCTGTAAAAATTTGCAGAGCATGCTCTAGTGGGTGTAAAGGTTGACCTGTAACAACATTGTCTTCCTCCAGCCACCATTTCAGATGTGGGTGGAGTGACTTTGGAATGGGAATTATCTTCTCCAGGGATTCTGGAACCCTCCAATTGTTCTTGAGATGCCACTGTATGGGTCTCATGTGTAGTCTGCCCAAATGTACCTGCTTCTCTGTCGCAGTTAACAGACCGATCAGGGACATTAGTTTCCGGACCGGACAGATTGGGTTTGATAAGATCTCCAGTATTTTGCTTTGTAGGGTCTGCCAACGTTCTATGGTGGGTCTGACCCTGCCTTCCTTCAAGTCGAACTGGTAGCCTACGAAGTTGAAAACTTGTTTGGGTTCCAGCTCTGATTTGTCCTCGTTTACCAGCCACCCCAACTCCCTGCAGAGCAACACCAGATCTTTCGTCTGTTGAAGACAAACCCGGTGGGATGTGGCTCTGACCAACCAGTCGTCTAGGTACTGGTGGATCCTTATACCCTGTCTCATTGCAAGCCATTTCACCTCTTTGGCTACCACAGTGAATTCCATGGGGGCTGTGGACAGACCAAAGGGTAGTGCTTTGAATTGGTAAGTCTTGTCTTGAAGGTGAAAACGCATAAACTTCCTGGACTGGCTGTTTATAGGTATGTGGAAGTATGCGTCTTTGAAATCTATGGAAGTCACCCACTCCCCTGTCTGGAGGGAGGTACGTATTGTCTCTGGTGTCTCCATTTTGAACGACTGTGTTTTCAAATAATTGTTTAGTTTGCTCAGATCCAAGATGGGTCGCCACCGGTTGTTGGGTTTGGGGACCAGGAATAACCGGTTGTAAAAGCCCAGGGATTGAGGATTTTGAACCACTTCTACAGCCTTTTTGTCTAATAGCTGATGCAATGCCTCTAACAGGTAGCTGTTCCTGTGAGGATCTGCATAGCAGCTTGTTACTATGGGTTTTCTGGTCAAGTAAGGTCTGGTCCGGAAGGGTAGGATGTACCCCTCCCTGAGGACTGATATGACCTTGGGGTTGACACCCAAGGCTGCCCATTTTTCCCAGAACTCGTGCAATCTTGAACCTACAGGAGGATTTGGTACAACAAGTGGGACATTTGTGACATTTTGTACAGAACTCAATTGATTTACACAGGAAACACCTTTCACAGATTTTATTGACATTAGATGTTCGGGAATTACGCCTTTCTTTTGCGGCGACCCTCCTGCAAAAGGTACATGAGAAGCAACATGACAATATACAGGTAATTGAGTTTCTGTCTGTAATTTTCCGGTCACACAAAAGTCCTTCTGACCGGTCACACTTACAGGAGACAAGTGCCCTGTCACAAACTGAACACAGTGATTGTCATTTATACTGCTTCTGTGTCTTGGCAGGTCGCTGAGAAAATGAAGCAGTACGACCCCGGTGAGATCTTTGTCCACGCCTTCTACCCAGTTGTTTCCAGGCAGGTAGACCGGGTTTCCTGTCCTGATCTAGTTGCTGTTGTTTACTGGACTGGTGGTAAGGGTGGAAACGCTGGGGACCTTTGTGTGAAGAACCGGCAGAACGTTTATCCTCATGGTGTCTTATTTCTTCCTCAGCTTTGCTGATGAGATGATCCGGAAACAAGGCACTCATATGCAGAGGGGCAGACCTAAGAGCGTTCAAAGTGTCCTGTTTGATTCCGGCTTTCAAATAATCTAGGTAGCTGTCCCTTCTAGCTAGCGTAAGGTTGGCCACATTAATGAAGACACCATCTGATAAATCTTGCATCGTTCTGGCCATTGCCTGTGTGATGCTCTTGTTAAAGGTCACTAGAAAGTCCAGTTCTTCAACAGCCTGATGAGATTTACCGGTAGATTTTCCCTTGCCCTTGTCGTTCTGTAACACTTTCAACTGAGAAGCCATAGAGTCCTGCACTTTGGTGAGGCAACGGGAAAACGCGGCAGCCTGGTTACACATATAAGTTTGGTCTCTGGCTGCTCTCTCCCACTTCCTTAACGTATCCTGTGACACAGGTCTTGAGGCTGGAGCAGAAGGAAGTGACCGGTTAGCAATTCGAGGAAAGCTACTGTTGAGGCGTGCCGGTTGGTTAGTCCAGGAAGACACTTTGGATCTGGAGAAATCCTTCTTGTCTGTATGCATGTCATACCATTTAAGAGTTCTTGGTGGTTTGACAAACTGATCTTTGACTAAGCCAGCAGTTTCTGAAGCCCGGGATGGGTATCCTTCCTGTACAGTAATATTAAGTTTTTCAAATTTCCGGCATAGCCAGTCATCCACCGGAACCTTCACAGAAACTTTACCGGGCAACTGAGGTCTGGTGCCAGCAAAGGGGTTGTCGTCTTGTGCAGAAGAAGAAGAGTCAAACTCTGGCACTTGCTCCCAGCCCATAAACGACCTAACACCACGTAGAGTCTCTCTGTAGGTCTGTTCTGCACTTAACTCCTGGTCCGTTTCTATGGGTTCTTCATGATCCGGACCTGCTGACAACACTTCAGACAGTTCACCCTCATCTAAACTGAGGTCAGGCTGGTCACTAAACTGATCATCTTCTGAAGCAAAATCTTCCGGTTGATCAGCAGTAGTGGGACCTGGGGGCTGGACCTCGGGTCGACCACTAACAGGGGCACCAGCAGAGGAAACTGTAGTTTGGTCGGTTGGTGGAAGCTCTGTCTCAGCACCGGGAGCCTCAACAGGCTGGGTGGCTGACTTCTTCACACCGGGAGCCTCAACAGGCTGGGTGGCTGTCTTCTTCTTCTTACCGGTCAAACCGGTAGCAGGACTCTGGCTAGTAGATTGCTGAGCTGGTGGAATAAAGGGCTTCTCAGATACCACCACATTGGAGCTCTGAACCGGTTCCACCGGGAGCTGGAAAGTCTTTGACAAAAAGAGAGCCTCCAGACGCGTAAAGCGATCTGCCCACTTCTCATCCAGGGATTTCAGGTCAGCTTGAAAATCTGGCACTTTCGGAGGCTTGGATGTCTTCTTAGGGGATTTGTGAGAGGTCTTTTTCTTCTTAGAAGGGGTTTCGCCTCTATCACTAGAATCACCCTTGCCACTCTCAACCTTCCCAACAACAGTTACTGAAGACGGATCAACAAGGGAGGGAGAGGCAGTTTTCTTCTGGAGTTCTTTATCTTTTCGGGCCCTATAGGTGGGGGTGGCCAACTGTAACTTCTGCTCAGCTGTGAAATTATTGCAAATGGAGCAGTCCTTCTTCTCAACACATGCGTCTTGGCCCAGCCCCTTATCACGGCAACGCGCACACTTGGTGTGGGAGTCAAATAATGCCATAGCGTGGCCACAAGTCCCTCTTCTTTGTCCAGGGGACGCCATAATACTCCAGAAGTAAGGTAGAATAGATGAAATTAAAATAAAGTTCAATATAAAAGGTAGTCTTTACAAAATTCAAACGTTTCACCACAGTAGAAAAACACGTCTGTACACTCACGCGCCAAACGAAAAAAGACGCGATGACGTCATTCTGACTAGACAGGAAGTATGCACGAGGCGACACCTGGCGAATGTACACTCTGTGACCGGTCCTGCCGGTATTTTATACAGAATGACTTTTTCTGTCGTTTGGCGGGACCGGTCGCGCCGACCGGTAAAGCAATTGTCCATTGGATAGGATGTATTAACGCAATAAAAACAATATTCTCATTATAAATTTGGACATAAAAAATTGTTTGGGACATTATCTGATTGGTTGATGCTGTACATAAAATATAATTTGGAAAATTTAATAGTAAATTAAATTTTTATAAGTTAATACCTTACCTAGTGGACAGGGGGACTCCCACCCTACCTTCCCCGCTATTCTAAGCTAAAAAGGGGACCTTCTAAGGTAGACAACAAAAAGAGGAAGTGCGCGTGCGCACGCATGCGCAGTACACAGGGAGGCTACACAGCCACCTGGTGAATGAACAGGACACTACCGGTCCCGGCCAGAGCCCAGCTCAGGACATTTTTTTCTAACGTTTGGCGAGACCGGCAGAGCGCCGGACAAATGCATCTGTCCACTAGGTAAGATGTATTAACGCAATAAAATATAGCGTTGGCTTGTCGACGTTGGGCCGACGGTCAAAAAGCCGTCGGCCCAACGTCGGACCGACAGATGTGCTGACGTTGGGCCAACGTCGGCCCGGTGCTATCTTGGTCATAGCCCCACGTTTTCAGCACTCTGTACAAGTACCAGCATTTGATATTTTGTTGTAAATATTTCGTGAAGGCAGTATTAGGTGCGGTGACAGTAAAATATTGCTGGATTATATATTTGTAAAATATTGTTAGAAACCCCATCGTAGCCTCACATTTTCAGCACTCTGTGGGTGTATAAGTACCAGTACTTGATATTTTATTTGCTTTAAATTATTGCGAGGTGCGGTGACAGTAAAATATTGCTGGATTATATATTTGTAAAATACTGTTAGAAACCCAATGGTAGCCTCACGTTTTCATCACTCTGTGGGTGTACAAGTACCAGTACTTGATATTTTATTTGCTTTAAATTATTGCGAGGTGCGGTGACAGTAAAATATTGCTGGATTATATATTTGTAAAATACTGTTAGAAACCCAATGGTAGCCTCACGTTTTCAGCACTCTGTGGGTGTACAAGTACCAGTACTTGATATTTTATTTGCTTTAAATTATTGCGAGGTGCGGTGACAGTAAAATATTGCTGGATTATATATTTGTAAAATACTGTTAGAAACCCAATGGTAGCCTCACGTTTCCAGCACTCTGTGGGTGTACAAGTACCAGTACTTGATATTTTATTTGCTTTAAATTATTGCGAGGTGCGGTGACAGTAAAATATTGCTGGATTATATATTTGTAAAATACTGTTAGAAACCCAATGGTAGCCTCACGTTTCCAGCACTCTGTGGGTGTACAAGTACCAGTACTTGATATTTTATTTGCTTTAAATTATTGCGAGGTGCGGTGACAGTAAAATATTGCTGGATTATATATTTGTAAAATACTGTTAGAAACCCAATGGTAGCCTCACGTTTTCAGCACTCTGTGGGTGTACAAGTACCAGTACTTGATATTTTATTTGCTTTAAATTATTGCGAGGTGCGGTGACAGTAAAATATTGCTGGATTATATATTTGTAAAATACTGTTAGAAACCCAATGGTAGCCTCACGTTTTCAGCACTCTGTGGGTGTACAAGTACCAGTACTTGATATTTTATTTGCTTTAAATTATTGCGAGGTGCGGTGACAGTAAAATATTGCTGGATTATATATTTGTAAAATACTGTTAGAAACCCAATGGTAGTCTCACGTTTCCAGCACTCTGTGGGTGTACAAGTACCAGTACTTGATATTTTATTTGCTTTAAATTATTGCGAGGTGCGGTGACAGTAAAATATTGCTGGATTATATATTTGTAAAATACTGTTAGAAACCCAATGGTAGCCTCACGTTTTCAGCACTCTGTGGGTGTACAAGTACCAGTACTTGATATTTTATTTGCTTTAAATTATTGCGAGGTGCGGTGACAGTAAAATATTGCTGGATTATATATTTGTAAAATACTGTTAGAAACCCAATGGTAGCCTCACGTTTCCAGCACTCTGTGGGTGTACAAGTACCAGTACTTGATATTTTATTTGCTTTAAATTATTGCGAGGTGCGGTGACAGTAAAATATTGCTGGATTATATATTTGTAAAATACTGTTAGAAACCCAATGGTAGCCTCACGTTTTCAGCACTCTGTGGGTGTACAAGTACCAGTACTTGATATTTTATTTGCTTTAAATTATTGCGAGGTGCGGTGACAGTAAAATATTGCTGGATTATATATTTGTAAAATACTGTTAGAAACCCAATGGTAGCCTCACGTTTCCAGCACTCTGTGGGTGTACAAGTACCAGTACTTGATATTTTATTTGCTTTAAATTATTGCGAGGTGCGGTGACAGTAAAATATTGCTGGATTATATATTTGTAAAATACTGTTAGAAACCCAATGGTAGCCTCACGTTTCCAGCACTCTGTGGGTGTACAAGTACCAGTACTTGATATTTTATTTGCTTTAAATTATTGCGAGGTGCGGTGACAGTAAAATATTGCTGGATTATATATTTGTAAAATACTGTTAGAAACCCAATGGTAGCCTCACGTTTTCAGCACTCTGTGGGTGTACAAGTACCAGTACTTGATATTTTATTTGCTTTAAATTATTGCGAGGTGCGGTGACAGTAAAATATTGCTGGATTATATATTTGTAAAATACTGTTAGAAACCCAATGGTAGCCTCACGTTTTCAGCACTCTGTGGGTGTACAAGTACCAGTACTTGATATTTTATTTGCTTTAAATTATTGCGAGGTGCGGTGACAGTAAAATATTGCTGGATTATATATTTGTAAAATACTGTTAGAAACCCAATGGTAGTCTCACGTTTCCAGCACTCTGTGGGTGTACAAGTACCAGTACTTGATATTTTATTTGCTTTAAATTATTGCGAGGTGCGGTGACAGTAAAATATTGCTGGATTATATATTTGTAAAATACTGTTAGAAACCCAATGGTAGCCTCACGTTTTCAGCACTCTGTGGGTGTACAAGTACCAGTACTTGATATTTTATTTGCTTTAAATTATTGCGAGGTGCGGTGACAGTAAAATATTGCTGGATTATATATTTGTAAAATACTGTTAGAAACCCAATGGTAGCCTCACGTTTCCAGCACTCTGTGGGTGTACAAGTACCAGTACTTGATATTTTATTTGCTTTAAATTATTGCGAGGTGCGGTGACAGTAAAATATTGCTGGATTATATATTTGTAAAATACTGTTAGAAACCCAATGGTAGCCTCACGTTTCCAGCACTCTGTGGGTGTACAAGTACCAGTACTTGATATTTTATTTGCTTTAAATTATTGCGAGGTGCGGTGACAGTAAAATATTGCTGGATTATATATTTGTAAAATACTGTTAGAAACCCAATGGTAGCCTCACGTTTTCAGCACTCTGTGGGTGTACAAGTACCAGTACTTGATATTTTATTTGCTTTAAATTATTGCGAGGTGCGGTGACAGTAAAATATTGCTGGATTATATATTTGTAAAATACTGTTAGAAACCCAATGGTAGCCTCACGTTTCCAGCACTCTGTGGGTGTACAAGTACCAGTACTTGATATTTTATTTGCTTTAAATTATTGCGAGGTGCGGTGACAGTAAAATATTGCTGGATTATATATTTGTAAAATACTGTTAGAAACCCAATGGTAGCCTCACGTTTTCAGCACTCTGTGGGTGTACACAAAGTCGCGAGGGACCGTCGTGCACGACGCACGACGGTCCCTCGCGACTGTGGCGGTGACAGTAAAATATTGCTGGATTATATATTTGTAAAATACTGTTAGAAACCCAATGGTAGCCTCACGTTTTCAGCACTCTGTGGGTGTACACAAAGTCGCGAGGGACCGTCGTGCACGACGCACGACGGTCCCTCGCGACTGTGGCGGTGACAGTAAAATATTGCTGAATTATATATTTGTAAAATATCAAATGCTGGTACTTGTACACCCACAGAGTGTAGTCCTACAGATGCAACAATTACTAATAACAAATTTTACACAATAGATAAAGACTGATGGCTTGCATATCCCCAGATGCAATCCGATATACTTACACTACATCCAAATCTTCAACACAAGTCTCCTCTGCATGCTGATGTCATAGTAGAAACGGCGGGAAACGCTAAACCTGAAACAGATGGCGGCCCAACGTCGGCAAAATCTTTTGAGTCTATTCAACCTTAAATATTTAGGTTGATATGACAAAGTTGTATTTACTCAAAATTTTTATGTTCTAGTAATCATGATGTGAGGTAATGTCAAAATTACTTAAAACTTTTGTGTTCAGTCAAACACCCGGTTTTACAGTGCATGTATAAAAGAAATATATGAGTTTTTGTGTTATATACCATACAAATTTTACATGTATGTTTAATCCATAAATGGAATGTACAGACCTGAGAGAAGTGTCATACATTTAGGTGACCTTTAACTACCGTTAATGACAGAGGTATTACCTTTGCCAAAAGATGACTGTCTATTTGTCCATTTCTGTATTTGTTTGTTATCAGGATTACGTAAATACTACTGGTTGGATCTTCATGAGAAAATTAGAAAATGAGTCTGGGTCCAACTTAGATCACATTAAATTTTGAGAGTGATCTGTATCATCATTTAAATACAAAAAAATACAGAATTTCCAATTTATTCATCATTATTTCAGGTTTCTCTCTGAGTGTTCTTGTACAAAAAGAGTACTTGTATATCATTGTAGTAAGGAAGACAAATGTATAATCAAGCCAAGCATATTTATATCATGTGGTTCACTAGAAATTTTCCCCTTAGAATTTCTGCTTGCATTGTTGACACTTGATCCTCATTTTCCACAAAATTTTTACCACATATTGCTAAACTAACGCACAGCCATTTGGCATTCAGAATTATATTGAAAACTTTCTCAGCTGTCATTCAGCCCAACCTTGGATTCTTCAACCTTCTCCAGCCAGTTTATTCATAGGCAGTGCATGATAGAGTCTTAAACAGATTCTGTTATAGAAATAAATTAAAAGGCAACAATGTCATTGGAGTGATGTAAAGAGTTTTCAACTAAAACTTGGGTTATGTTGTTGTGGGGTACTTACATGAATACATATGTAAGGAAAATATTGCTTTTGCAAAGGATGTACAGAATTTGATCTATTTCAGGAGCATGAACATTGCCAGTAGTAGTTTTGAACTTCTTTGAAGTTTGAGCAAAAGGTTTTTGCATTTTGAATACCTATAATTTATTAATTTTCAGAAAGTTTTATATCACATTTATACATTTTGCTTTGTGTTTAACAAATACTACTTTATATTTAATTATACAGTGCCATTTCTAATATGAACAATTATCAAAACACAATCTTGGTATTAAAATTTATTGCCATTGCAAAAACAAACATATATTAGGTTCACAGACCAGGACCAGTAATCATATCCCTTGTTCAAAAAAATGAAAACACAAGTGGTATTTCAAATTCTCTAAGTGCTGCTTTCACAACACCACAACCAGTGCTACTTCTAATTCCTAGCTGAAAAATAGCAATTTGAAGTGGTACTAGTATCACATCAAATTAGAAGTACCAGTATTTCTTCCTCCTAATTCTAAGCAAATGAACAAGGAATAGAAAAGAATTTCAAGTAGTGGTACTTTTAATTTGAACCACCACTAGTGGAATTATAAACAACACTGGATTGGACTGTAACATTTATAAAGTGTAATAAACAGAGTAACTTCAATTTTGATTGGTGTTTTTTTCTTAATTACTGTACTTTGCGATTCCATATTGGGGTATTCTTAATTTATACTTACTTATGGTATGTTGTAATAATTAGCTGTATTTGTTTGGTCAGGTTTGTTGTATTCTAATTCTAATAGTATTTTTATAGTGCCTAATCTCCATCTAAAGACAGACTCTAGGTATGCCAAACAAAGCAGAAAACAATAATCATAAACCTGAGACATAGCAAGGGTCAGCGCCATGGAGAGAAACCAGGGAAAGCAGAAATTAGGGTGGATACGCTTGTGCAAAGAGATAGGGTTTGAGCTTCCTTCTGAATGAGTGGAGAGAAGTGGCCAAACGTACATCATCAGGCAAATCATTCCAAATCTTTGGCGCATCATAAGCAAAACTGAGGCCAAAATGCTTAGAAGACTTATATATTGACGTGGCAAAGTGGGAGACCTCAAGGAACACACCATCAGCTTGGCTTTTGGTGTGTTATAGACACTTTGTCTGGGTTTAAGAAAAGGTGCAAAATATTTTGGATAACCACAATGTAGGAACTTGAGTATGGAACGGTGTTCAATAGGCAACCAATGGAGAATCTTCCTAACAGGAGTGATGAGTTGTATGCAATAGATGTGCATAAATTTGGATTTTCACAGGAGTGATATACAGAATGTGGAAGTATTAGCAACTAGGTATATAAGGTTATATTTATAGTGGATTATTAGAGGATGTGTACTTTCCATACAAATGTGTATTATATGCTTTTATACTGTGTTGTATTTTTGGCACTGTTTTCTTAAGTTATCTTAAAATTGTACCATTATAGGTGTACTTTAATAAATGTATGGTTGTCCATGCAAAGTATGATACAGTTCAACCGATGAACAATTTTATTTATTTATTTTATTTGGGCTTTTACGTCGCTTTCAACACTGTACAGGTCATATCGCGACGGGTAGTTGGAAGGGCAGAGGAAACCAGTACATACAGTTCGTCAGGGTTCTGTACTGTAAACTGACGACCAACAGCAAGCAACTACCAGCTTTCCCACTTGAGGCCATGCTGGGAACCGAACACCGGCCTCAGAGGTGGGAGGCGAGAGTGTTACCACTCTGCCACCGTGGCCCCCAACCGATGAACAAATCATAACTACAATCTTAGTTGTTACCCCACAGCCAATAATGGTTTGACTTTGACATGACATGTGACCTTCAGCCTGTGACCTTACCCGAGGCTGTAGGGTACAGGCACCTCTGAGGATATTCTAATTCTAATTGGACTTTTATAGCGCTTAATCTCCCCATACAAGAGGACTCCAAGGCGCAACAAGACCAAAATAAATAAAGAAGTTTTTGAAAGTAAAAAATGATTGTTTTATTCTCAAGTATATGAACATACCAAATCAATGTATAAGCGATATAGGTAAAGTTAAGAGTTCACATGTTAATGCTTATTTCAGTGCAAAACTGTATTCAACTCCAATAAGTCAAAATAAATGGATAGAATTTTATCCATTTCTAGAAGGTTTTAATTGGAGGCACATTTATACCTTGCCTTTTAGATCAGTTTTAGATACCTATCTGATTGTATTACAGTATAAAATTTTACATAGAGTTTTTGCATGTAACTATAAGTTGTTTGTTTGGAAAATTAAAAACACACCTAATTGTGACTATTGTGGTCAAATTGATAACTTGGAGCACTTCTTTTTCTATTGTCCAGATACATACCATTTCTGGGATCAAATCCGTACCTGGTTTGTAAAATTTGGAATCCATAACAGAAATTTAAGTTCTTGAAGTGCTTTTTGGCCTTGTAAATTTGCAACCTAAATTATACTTACATGGTAACTATGTTGTACTTGTTGCAAAATCCTATATACGTAACTGCAAGAAAAATAATAAAAATTTACTTTTCAAAATATTTTTAAAAGAATTAAAATGGAAACTTAAACTTGAAGAAGGGGCCTACATCAATGCAGGTTGGGGTATGCTTTGGTGTACACGTAGGGAGGGAGGCACAAATCTAACTGCTTTCTGAAAGAGGCTAGAGAGGGAGAGGCACGAATCTCATCTGGAAGGGCATTCCAAACAGTGAGAGCATCAAAAGCAAAATTATTATCAAACTGTTTGACAGATTTATAAACAGAAGGTAGAACTTCGGAATGACAAGGAAATTGCCACCACTTTGATTGTGCCTGATACAGTAAGAACTGCTGTAGGAGGAAAGATGTGGAGCAAAATACATAGGAAAACCTGTGTGAAGAAACTTGTAAACAAGTGTGGCTGCCTTAAACACCATGCGCTGTTCAACAGGAAGACAATGCAATTTCTTAAGCACAGGAGTTATACTGGTGTATCAACTGGTGTTTGATACAATTCTGGCTGCACTATTTTGGATACACTGTAGTTTGCGTAGATTGAACTTGGAGAGGCTCCTGAAAAACTAGTTGCAGTAATCCAACCGACTACTAACAGTAGCATTAGCCACAAGTACAGAAGCATCATGAGTAAGAAACCACTTGACATGTCTGAAATCACGGAGTTTCACAAAACAACTTTTGCAAACATTCTGAACATGCTTGGACAAGGAAAAATCTGAATCGAACCACACACCCAAATTCTTGACTGAGTTAACAGGGCAGAGTGGACTGCCCAAGATATCAATTGGAAAACATGCTTTCAACTTGTCCCTCTGTCTCTTTGAACCAAAGATGATAAACTCAGTCTTGTCAGGATTCAATTTGAGCTTACTAGTGGACATCCACATCATTTAGGCACCTGTTCAACTGTTCAAAGGTAGCAGATGCATTCTTCTGGGATAAATGCACATAAACTTGGCTGTCATCTGCATAAAAATGAAACTTTATTCCTTTATGTTTACCAATATTTTTGCCTTTTTTATTGTTACTGTAATTTGCAATTAAGGTTAAATGTTTATTATTCTTATCTTTGACAAAATGGTATACTGCAAATAATTATTTGTATTTGTTCGGTCAAGTTTGTTATATGTATATGTGCCAATGAGCTTCATAAATATAGAATTTGACAGAACAGGAAATATTTGCAAATAGTTATCCAAAGTTATCTTTAAATTGAATTACAGGAAGTTATTTTCACCATATATGTGGCTATCCAAACAAATTTTAATAAACAGAGATCAGCTAACTAAGAAATTGTGGAAAAGTTTGTAATTTATAACTGAAATTTTGTACCCTGAAAATCTATTTTAATCTTTTGCTTAGGCCTGTCACATTTTGATCAGATCAGATACATCTTAAGGCTGCTGCAGTTTACATTGCTATATTCACTGTAATAATTGCCATTATTATTGATGATCTTTCTTTAGAATGTCAGGAGTATTGGATATAAAAAAGTATAATAAAAAAGTGTGAATTTTTAAGTATTTTTGTCAATAGTGCATTATATTTTACTTAACGGAAAGAGGTAAATTTCATAGGCACAAACATTTTCTAATAAATCCACCATTGTTGTTTTATGAATAATACCAGTTATTAACATACTTTCCATATAACTGTAATTTGCCTTTTTACCCCACAGCCATTAATGGCTGTGTGGGTATTGTTTTCACCACTGTCATCTGGCTGGGCCGGTGGGCCGGTGGGCGGACCCATAAGTTGAAAGAAGTTCATACTGTGCAGTGATATTCCTTGTAGGGGGGTGTAATTTTGCAACATCAACATCATCTCCAGACTATATTTTAGTATAACTGCTATGTGAAAAAAATCAAACTTGACAAGGATGTTCATAAGGGGGATGTAGTTGTTCAAGGCGATGGTGTGATTTTGGTGTGATATCAGATTTTGACCCTGTGATTTTAATCTGGGTTGTGGGGTACAGTATCTCTGATACTATTTTATTACTATATCTCTTTCTTTTTTATTTACAGGTTGTGTAATTTGTGCTCTAAAGATAAATAAATGATTCTTGAAAAGCAAAGTATGATTTTAATTTACTAATTTTTATTAGTTATAAGAAAACTGGTGTAACTTGTTGCATCATAGTAACAAAAATTTTTGTTTCTCAATTTTTAATGAAAGAGTTTTAGTAAATGTGACAAAAACTTTAGGTTGAAAAACTACTCCTTTAGAGGTAAAATTAAAAATCAGAACAAAGTAGTATATACTAAAAGCAATTATTTTGGTTGGTAATAAATTTTGATAGATTAATTGAAATGTTTGGGTTAAGTGTATAAACAAAAAATATTAAGGTAGATGAGCTCTACCTTAATCCACATATATTAAAATACTTGGCCTCTCGATGAAAAAATGAAAGATAAACAGTTCAAGCCTGAGAGGTTATTTTATGGTCTTTAAGTGTATGATTCTAAAATGTGATAGCAAATTAATCCATCTGATTAAGTTTGAACCTTGGCCATTTAATTGTAATTAACCCCACAGTGGCACCCCTATAATGTTAGGGAGTTTCATTGGGACAATATAATTAGAAAACATATTGAGATATAGTTATTTTTTGAAAACAAAACAGCTTTTCTTATAATACAAAACTGTGTAATTGATTAAAGATAATCAACCTATTGCAAAAGTTTATCTTTAAGTTACTATCAACAGATGAGATTTAAATAATAAAATGGCAATAATAAGTTGCATTTATGCAGTATCAATTACTTATTTCTATTTGTTAAGTTCATATACATATTCAATGACTTTGGTTGTGGAATGTATGCATTTCACAGTTAAACCATTGAATGTGTACATGTGATGGCCATGCCATTGAATCTACATATTCAGTGACTATTGAATTTATACATTGAATGGTTATCTACATTCAATACAACATACGAACTCTTCTGCTTTATTATATTTTTTCATTAAAACTGTTTTGTGGTATGCAATTAATTACATATGGGAGAGTTGTTGCTTGTCAATTAGGCCTGAGATGAAGAAAGGTATCTGCAACTGTGGCCTAGCGGGTAACACACTTGTCTAGGAACTCAGAGGACGTGGGTTCAAACCCAGGTACAGGCAGATACATAGTGGCTCGGATGACCACTTAAAATGGCGGTCCTCTGTCATTGGGTCCTATCCCCAGTGGCAGGCTAAAGAACCTTAAGGACGTTGATAAATGGTCATCCTTGAGCCTCTATCTTCCAGTTAGGGGAATGTCAGTTACTTGTGAGTTGGGGCTGTATCTGTGCAGTCGGATTGGTTAAATAGCACTTTGAGTCCTGTAGTAAATGGAGATATTGTGCTGATATAAATACACAAAACAATATACAATAAAGGTGTCCTTTAGTGCATGGTCTAGATCTATGTAACAGTTCCTTACTGACTTGTAGTGTCTTTTACTGTGTGTGTTCTTATCTATATGTAACTTCCAGACATATCTTTATGCTGCACAAATATTTTAGTTATCTAATTTAATAGTGTGAGGAATTGAAAAGCAGTATTACAATTGTCATTTAATTGGTTATGGTATATAATTACAAATTTGCAATGAAAATGTTAGAACTGGTGATTCCAAAAAAGATCTTTACCTGTTTTTGGCTGATATTAAATAATGAAATGAAAAAAAAACATTAGAAATTAATGAAATATGCCACAATTTAACTTCATTTGGAGGTCAAAATAATGTGTCTTAGCATAGTCATTTTCTATTTTAAATTACAGCAGAGTGTTGAACATTTTACCATTTGGGAAACAGACTAAGTAACAAATACTTTTCTGGCACATGAAAACACAGCAATTTACTTTGTAAATTTGTCTTGCACAGTGTTTTTGTGCACTGCAAGAGTATCAATGATACAAGAGCTGTTGAAAGTATACAATATAAATCCATAAATATAAATGAATAACTTATTTCTAAGCCATCAACTTAAGTCTACAATTAGTACAAACTGTAAACATAAGAATATTATAATTTATATAAAATTACATATTTTGTGCTCAATATAAAAACATTCACCTCCTACCTCTGAGATCAGGGTTCAAAGTCCTAACCAACCCTCAGTTCGGAAAGCTGGTAGTTGTTTGCTGTTGGTTAGCAGTTTACTGTACAGAACCTTGACCAAGTGCTGGTTTCCTCTGTCCTTCCAACTAAATGTGACCATATAACCGATAAGGTACTACTTGTGACATAAAACACTAAATAAATATGTAATATATGTGTTTTTTATTAGGATGTTGTATCACTGTTATATAAATATCTGTTTGTTTTTTGTGATTGTTGTATGTAAAATAATGATTCATTCTCTTGAAAGTTTATATTACTAGTTTACTGGAAGTTGTGGTTTCAAAATTTCCAGTTCCCCGCTATGTGTCAGAATAATACACAGGGGAACTGCTGTAAAAGTAAAGGGAGGTAGTCCACCCTCACCTTTACACATTTGGAATATATTTGTAAAACTGAGATATAAACAGTTTATTGTGATTTATTAAGTCAATTAATGTAATGTTAAAACATAGCCACTGCAAAGGCTAAGATATTTTCTTTGTCATTTTCACTCCTAGAAACATTTATGTGTTTCTCCAGCTGCATGCAACTTATCACTTTGACAGTTTAACTATTATGTTCAACCCTTATGTTATTGTAGATCTTTCCCTTCCCACAGGGCAGATTTTGATTGTGTATTAGTTTGTTACTGCAATGTACACAGGAGAGAGTTTTCTGAGTTATTTTGAGGCAGTAAGAAGTGTTTTCAGCCATAGAGCTAGATATATGTAGAAATATATTATTTAGGCAGACCTAAATAATTTTTATCTGAACAGTTTTGAAATTCTTAAAGAAGTATTAATTAGGCAGACCTAATTAATTACCATAAAATATATGTATCAGGATTATTGATGTAATTTCACTGTAAATAAAAGTAGAACTAGCAAATTGGAACTTTATCTCTGATTATCAGGCAACTGCTCATCTGTGTTTACACAACAATTTAAAAAAATAAATCAGTAACTATAAATAAATAAATACACATAAAAAGATCTACATCTGATAACAGTAACTTTTGAAAAGGAAGTGACAAATACACATCAATCAAAACTTCAAATTTTAATACTATTTTACCAATGGCAACTTTGACGTAGTATTGCAATTTTAGTAGTTTATTTTATTCCTGCAATAGACAATATCCATTTTTACTACTTACTTAAGCTTTTTTAAACATCAATTTAAATTTACATATACTTGAGATGTTTGATAGCTCGCTATTAAACCCATTCCATAATATGACCCCCCAATTGAAACACTACTATGCTTTGAGGCTTTTTTTCACATATTTATAATTAAATAACCACTTTGCCTATTTTTCCTCTGCCCATAAAATTACCCATACATTAACTATTTTGACTTAATGTGCAGCTATGCCTCTACTTTACAAATTTTTCTTGTTGAAATTAACTTAAAAGATATTATCTTCAAGCATAAGCAATGGTTAAACTATCCTAAGTTCAGAATATTTGTACATTTGTTTCAATTGTTATGAACCATATTGTGAAAAATACAATAAGAGCAGATCCAGCTGTATGTAGAAAAAGTTGTTTCAATTTGTGCAATATAACATAGCTATTGAATCTTCTGGTTGCGTAAGATTTCTTTTTGCAAAAGTTTTTTCGTGTAACGTGGGGATAATAATTTTGATCGGTTTTGCATTTCATTCAAAATAATATTGTTCACTGACCTTAATTTGTAATTGTTTTACGGTATATGCTAGCCTAAATATTTGACTTTTCGTGTAATTGTTGGAACAGCCAAATAAACAGAGAATGAAAGGTTGAAAAGCTTTTGATGTGGATATATTTTTCGCTTTAAGTTTCTGTTAAGTAATGTATTTTCTTCTTTAAAATTAGATATGTAAAATTTTGCTAACCCCTCCGTAGTTTTTCGTGACCGGTGCTTGGATTTTGGATATGACTAAGAGCCTTTCTGTGTCGGATTAGTTTTCTCAGCATTGGAACACAGAGAAAACCATCAAAATGGCCACCACATGGATAGAAAGACTGTGTCGGACCACCCTTTTATTATCTGTTTTTGTATCATTAACTGACGCCATTAAAGGATATGAAAGCGTCTTAAAGTCAAATCCTGATGGATGTAGTGCAGTAAAATATGCTTATGAGGCAAAAGGATACAGGAGAGAGGATGTACCCACCGAAATGATAACAGGTAGGGTACAGTACAGTGCTTCTGTACGGCAGTCAGCTTCTCAGTAGTACCCTAGTACCATATTAATGGAAATCTATGATAGGAATTAGCTGCCACTATAACTTCAGAATTGCATTGTATTTTCTGAGTTTGATTCTGTGTTAAAGTTGTAAATTGTATTGTCCATACACCTTGTCTGATGAATTGTAGCTGTAACACACTACAGATGTGTTGCTCTGCATTCTCCAACTTTTACTTAATTACAGCTAGGAAACAAAATACACAAAATACTGTAATCTCGTATTTTACAGGGTGTGGTTGCAGTACATTAAAACTGTTCTGAGGGGCCACGGTGGCGAAGTGGTAACACTTCTCGCCTCCCACCTCTCAGATTGGAGTTCGAATCCAGGCCCGGCCACAAGTGGGAAAGCTAGTAGTTGCTTGCTGTTGGTTGGCAGTTTACAGTATAGTACTTTAACCAACTGTATTACTGGTTTCCTCTGCCCATAAAATTACCCATCATGATATGACCTATACAATGTTGAAAGTGACGTTAAAACCCAAATAAATAAACTAAACAAAGTGACTCCTGTCACGGTATCGTGGTTTGAAGTTTTCGTCTAAAGTCACGGCATCGCAAATAATACCATCAATTCGCACAAATAAAATATGTTAGGAAACCCCACAGAGTATTGTGACATCATGAATATTACTACATAGTCCACAAATTTGATCTTCAAGTAAAGTATTGTTAAAAATGCCATGGAATCGTCAAATACTTCCTACACATATATTGTATAAATATTTATGAACTGTGTAGTCTATCTAGTATTTGATGTTAAAGCAGAAAATATTGTTAAGAAACCATCATGGAAATCTGGGACCTCATGAATATTAATATATTGCCCGTGAATATTGATCAAGTAAAGTATTTCTACATACCGTGTTGGGAAACCCCGCGGAATTCTGTGACGTCGTATATATATTCTACACAATTGTCAAGCAAACGTACCACTAATAAATTAACTGAGTTAACTGAGTCGAATTTCATTGATTTTTAATGCGATGCCGTGACTTTAGACGAAAACTTCAAACCACGATGCTGTGACAAGAGTCACTTTGTAAACTAAAACCTTTCTGTAGAAGATAGACTACAGTACAGATTACGGCACTCCAGAACTTTGTCTTGGGTGAGGTGTGCAGTAAATATTGTTTTCATTGGTTAACTAAATTAATCATGCTTGCTGATGAAAAGGAAACTGGTTGGCTAAATAATCTGTTGTAAAATATGGCTAGAAAACCCATCGTGGCCTCATATTTTCTTCAGTCTGTGTGTGCAAGTACTAGCATTTGATATTCTATTTGTAAAATGTTTCTAGAAAACTTCAACAATAGGTGCAGTTAGCGTAAAATATTGCTAGGTCTTCTGGTTGTAAAATATTGATAGAAAATCCATAAGTTTAGTCTTTAATCTGCATGTGTACAAGTACTAGCATTTGGTATTTTATTTTCTATTTGTAAAATGTTGCTAGATACCCCCATTGTGGCCTCGCATTTCTTTTACTCCATGTGTACAAGTTCAACAGAAGGTGTGGTAAGAGTAAAATATTACTAGATCTTATATACTTGACTTTATAAACAACACAATATTTTGTAGTAAAACCTGCAAACAAACCAAAGTATTTAATCAACTTTCGCAAATTTACAAGATGGTTAAGATACAGTATCAGCTCGAACCACACTCAAGTTAATTTACTGGAGTACAGCAAATGAATGCTACCATACTGTGGAATTCTAATTTTATTAGGACTTTTATAGTGCTTGTAGCCGGGTTCTTCTTACCAGTGCTGGGTAAAACCCAACTCTAATAGGAACCAAACACGGCTACACAAGCAAAACAAGTCACAGTCTTGATTTTTATGGCGGACAGGTCATACTAAATCTCGGATATTCTTGATTTTTTAATCCTGGAAAGAGCCTTGGAAAGTTTCAGCTGCGACCTTTCAAAATATTTGCATGGGATATAGCAAATTAAATAAAAACACTGTCTCTGGAGCTGTTCAACAAATTTTTGTCAAATGGAAACAACCGAAACTACAAATATTTCTCTTTCAAACGGTATAAATAGCATATTTGTAGCTTTAAGATTTAGGCCTTATTTCAAACTTTTGCAGGTAATTTACAGTTTTGCTAAAATGGCGATATTAATGTACATCTTTAGACATTGATATTGTCATCCCTGTTCCAGAACAATGCATATCAATATTGATAGTGTACCCACTACTGAAGGGCAGTCTGATTGTGATCGTACCTGTTACAGTGCAATCTGTTCATAAGTAATTTTTATTTTGATAGAAAAAATGTATTTTCAGTGTGTATCACCGGTATATATCACCAAATTATTCAACTAAAAATGGCCATAATATCTTGATTGATTGTCCCATTTTGAAAAAGTTTTCACCATTTTGGCATTTATTGTTTATTTTCTATTTTTATGTGCCATGTTTTTCCAGGTGAACACTTGACTGTGTGTGCACAAGGGCGCACATGCTGCAGCAAGGAGATGGAATCAAACTTAGAAAAAGAATCAAAACAGCAGTTTGACTTAGCCATGGGAGACAAAATTGGCCTTCTGCGAAATACATTTATTTCCAGAACAGCCAAATTTGATAGTAAGGATTAAAGTTTTTTCATGTTCAAAAATTGAGAATTTTTAATTGTTAAACATGAAAGTGGAAGATACAGTATATATTGACTTATTAACCCAGTCATACATTTTGGATGAAATGTTTGGGGAAACCCAACACAACCCGTTGCCAAGATTTTTACACTATGGTTTTGTACACCAGCTCTGGAACCCAAAAGAGGCCTGCCACTGGGAACCTGAAGATGTCTGACACCGGGAGTCCGGCAATGAGAACTCTAGAAAAGCTTAATATAGCTCACCCCAAACAAATCCACACATATACTCTATCTATAACTGTAACTGTAAGATTTGTGCAAATTTAAAATGGTAACAATTGGTGCCGGGACAATTAGTGGACCATTCGATGCATCGATCGATGTTGGTATCATATTTGATGCGTCAAGTGTAACCACATGGAATCACTCCAAGTTAAACCCCTATTTTTGCCCAACTAGTAAAATAACACTTTACAACACATTGAATTCATTAATTTTATAGAAAATAAATAAAAACTCGTCAATTTTGTCCAGATTTCACCTCACGTTGCTAACTTTTATTGAGGCTCATCAGGACAACTCTTCAAAACATTACCACTTTTAATAATAGATGCATGTATTCAGATGTTTTTACTGCTCACTGACCAAAGAAATCCAATGGAAATCTAGTTTGCATATTTTATTTTAAAATATTGCTAGGAAATTCCCGTCGATTAAATCGATTGATAAATCAGTCCGAGGTGGTTGACAATCGAGTCTCCACAAATGGTGTAGTCGCAATACTAGTAAGAATACCTCTTGCTTCTGGTGTTAATTGTGATGCCCAGTAGTTTTAAACAAAGACAAAATACTGAAGGAAAAATAACTTGTTGGTTAAATACCATTACCAGATGGTAATGCTTTGGGGGTGTATTTGTTTGTCTGGCGGTATGCACCTGTTCACAGTAACTCCTAAATTAACAAATAGATCTTTCTGACATTTTATATGGGCAGGGCCTGCCCAGAGGTAGACAGTAAGTTTTGGGAAAGATTGGAATCATATTCTGGATAAAAATAAATCACAAGTTTTGGAAACCCCAGTGCTTCTTAGTTTATAGTGAAAGTCTTTCAGGACATTCCCACTTCAAAGTAAATATTGAGAGGCATTTAATCAGGATAAGATAACCAACAAACAGCCTTGCAATGAAGTACTCAGCGGGGTCTCCTGTGCGTAGGTTGCTTTTGCAGACTTGTATCTAAGCAGTTCATAGTTTATCTTTCTACTCCCTTACTGCTGAGCTGAAGTTGTCAAGAATTGGCTCCAAAGAACCAGCCAAGCAATTTGATTGGCAAACTATTTATGCTTGGTATTCCCTGACCACAGAAGTATAGGAACTGGACTATGTATCAGTATTTTAATATTGATTGATATTGCTTTATCAATTTAAGTATTGATAGCTAAAGTGCCAATTTAAATACAGTTTCCAGTATATTCAACCAACTGGGAGGGTGGGCGTTGGGGACGGTGTTTTTGAAATATTCTGTTTAAATATTTGTATTTTCCCATACATGTATATTCATACTTTAAAATATTTATCCTGGGATATTTCATAAAATTTATTTCCAAGATTTTATGAAATTTGTGACCTAATTTAAGTATCTATGTGTTGACATTATTGATTTTGGAAATTATTTAAATGATTGATTTCAGTATTGAAATGGTTTTTCAGTCCTTTTACACTTCTATGAAATAACAAATTTGTGGGATATTTCCTGTTACCAGACAAGTTGATGATGCAGTACAAAGTGGTTATAGTGTTAGTAGTTAGTACAATTATCAAACCCAGTTGCCAACACTATAACAGTCAACAAAATTTGAATTTGTTAGATTTAGTATATATGTTATGTACAAGTTGAGATTTGTACAAGTTACAACTTGTACTAAATGCCTACAAGTTGCAGCTTGTACAAGATTGGCAGTACAAGTTGTAACTTGTACAGAATTTCACCATCAAATAATCTCAACTTGTACAATACTGTTGTACAAGTTGGATTATAAAAAGAACTTTGGTTAAATTAACAATTTATTGTATCCACCGGAAGCATCCAGATTTTCGGCGTTAATGCTCTAAGAGGAAATAATCGACATTTTTCTACTGGCTGTTTGAAGGTTGAATCTTTTCATGGTGATATGTATAACAGATATACATGTCCTCTACAACCTTGCACACATTTGACCTTGAAGCTTTTAATTCAAGGTTATCCACGGAGTGCCGGAGTAACCCACATAGCGGACTTTAAAAGTGCCTATATCTCCCTTATTATTGGTCCTAGAGGTTTGCCTATAGGGAATCATGTGCTGCGAATCTTCTGATGTTGTCAGAATTGACCTTGGACCCCCTCCTTCAAGGTCAAACGAGGATAGCCAGACTTAAAAGTGCTTATAACTCGCTTATTATTGATCCTAGAGGTTTGGGATGGTAAAGCAACATATAGGAAATCATGGGCTGGGAATCTTCTGGTATGGTCAGATTTGACCTTGGGCCCCTCCTTTAAGGTCAAACGAGGATAGCCAAAGCTAAAAGTGCTTATAACCCGCTTATTATTGGTCCTACAGATTTGGGATGGTAAACCAACATATAGGAAATGATGGGCTGGGAATCTTCTGGTGTGGTCGGATTTGACCTTGGGCCCCTCGTTCAAGGTCAAACGAGAATAGCCAAAGTTAAAAGTGCTTGTAACTCGCTTATTATTGGTCCTAGAGGTTTGGGATGGTAAACCAACAGATAGGAAATCATGGGCTGGGAATCTTTCTGTGTGGTCGGATTTGACCTTGGGCCCCTCCTTCAAGGTCAAACGAGGATAGCCAAAGTTAAAAGTGCTTATAACTCGCTTATTATTGATCCTAGATGTTTGGGATGGTAAACCAGCATATAGGAAATCATTGGCTGGGAATCTTCTGGTGTGGACGGAATTGACCTTGGGCCCCTCCTACAAGGTCAAACGAGGATAGCCAAAGTTAAAAGTGCTTATAACTCGCTTATTATTGGTCCTAGAGGTTTGGGATGGTAAACCAACATATAGGAAATGATGGGCTGGGAATCTTCTGGTGTGGTCGGCTTTGACCTGGGGCCCCTCCTTCAAGGTCAAACGAGGATAGCCAAAGATAAAACTGCTTATAACTTGCTTATTATTGGTCCTAGAGGTGTGGGGTGGTAAACCAACATATAGGAAATCATGGGCTGAGAATTTTCTGGTGTGGTCGGATTTGACCTTGGCCCTCTCCTTCAAGGTCAGACGAGGATAGCCAAAGTTAAAAGTGCTTATAACTCACTTATTATTGTTCCTAGAGGTTTGGGATGGTAAACCAACCTATAGAAACTCATGGGCTAGGAATCTTCTGGTGTGGTCTGATTTGACCTTGGGCCCCGCCTTCAAGGTCAAACAAGGATAGCCAAAGTTAATAGTGCTTATAACTTGCTTATTATTGCTCCTAGAGGTTTGGGATGGTAAACCAACATATAGGAAATCATGGGCTGGGAATCTTTTGGTGTGGTCGGATTTGACCTTAGACCCCTCGTTCAAGGTCAAACAAGGATAGCCAAACTTAAAAGTGCTTATAACTCACTTATTATTGGTCCTAGATGTTTGGGATGGTAAACCAGCATATAGGAAATCATTGGCTGGGAATCTTCTGGTGTGGACGGAATTGACCTTGGGCCCCTCCTACAAGGTCAAACGAGGATAGCCAAAGTTAAAAGTGCTTATAACTCGCTTATTATTGGTCCTAGAGGTTTGGGATGGTAAACCAACATATAGGAAATCATGGGCTGGGAATCTTCTGGTGTGGTTGGATTTGACCTTGGACCCCTTCTTCAAGGTCAAATGAGGACAGCCAAAGTTAAAAGTGCTTATAACTCGCTTATTATTGGTCCTAGAGGTTTGGGATGGTAAACCAACCTATAGAAAATCATGGGCTGGGAATCCTCTGGTGTGGTCAGATTTGAGCTTGGGACCCTTCTTCAAGGTCAAACGAGGATAGCCAAAGTTAAAACTGCTTATAACTTATAACTTATTATTGATCCTAGAAGTTTACAGTATGAAACCAACTCATACGAAATCTTGGGCTAGGAATTTTCTGATGTTAGATTTGACCTTGGGCCCCTCCTTCAAGGTCAAACAGTGGTTCACTGGCTTTGGTGAGTTGTCTTTTCGGTGGATACAAATTTGCATCGGTCTCCGATGCATAGGTCTAGTTGAAAATATTCCTTATTTTATGTGTATTTAGTGTTGAAGACGGTAAACCGGAAACCTATTTGCCGACCGAAAGACACTGATCCGGTTACGTTTCGTTTTCTTGTAACCAAAACCGGTTTCGCCACATGTAGTCATTATCTTAACTATCTTTACTAAAATATTAAACTACAACAAATATTTCACAGTATTTTATAATATTCTATCAATGTATCACCCATTTTGTCCTCGAAAGTCTTCAAAAAGCCCATTGTTGTTCTTATTTATATACGAGTTACGTCTCATGTACGCTTTTGAAAACTTATTTCTTTGCGTTTGATAAATCAAACATACCCGGTTTTTCGCCGAATTTCTGCTTTCGGAAACCGGTTCTAAAATTCGCATTCAACCACAACACTATGTGTATTAATATCCAAATTAATGTGAGAGTGTTAATATGCATCAATATACATCATTTTTCCACCAAAGTTAACTGAATTTACAGAAAAACCTTTAAAAATGTTACCAGTAACAACTTAAATTACAAAAAAGTTATTGTTAAGTTGATACTTTAGTTGATCACTCAAGAGTCAAGTTCTTTACATTGTTTATCATGCAGAAAAAAATTAAGCTTTAGTGTTAAATGGCATGAATGCGAAATCTTCCTTATTGATGCTTGTAAGACCCCATCTTTGTTCTCAATGGAGTTGTGGAACTGAGGACTGGGGTCTTTTTCCTTTGTAAAAATAGTTACGCAGAAAAAGTTTAAACAATAACAATCAAAGATGAAAGTTAAAAAAAGAAATAGAAATCCTCCAAATGCAGTCAACTGTCTTGGTGTGGCTTCCTATAGCATCAGGGCTGTTTTGTGATTACCTCTAGACAATAACCTAGGATCACAAGTGGGTAAGGGAAAACATCAAAGGACAGATGATAGTATATGCATAATTGTAATTGACACTTGCTTTTAGTGATAAAGACGGCAAACCGGATAGTTGGTTTCTATTCGATTTATAACAGAGTAAACGAAATCCGGTGACAAATTTTAAGAACCGGTTCCCGAAATGTCACATACTTCACATCAAAACGTATAAAATACTACACAGAAACGTTTAAAAATATTAACTTCTGTACTGTAATATTTTGCCAATATACACTGAAATAATATCCAAAACGTCTGTTTTATCATCAATTCTAACATGACGACCTGCGCAGAAACGAGTTTTGAGTTCTATGCGCACACATTTTAGTTGAAATTATTGTTCATGTACACGCACAGAAAGTTTTACAGCTTGACTACAGCTTGGTGTATACTAATTCGAACGAATCCGGTTTCCGCCGAATTTTTGTTTTCGGAACCCGGTTTCCATATTTACATTCGATCGTAACACTACTTGCTTTACAGTCATAAAAGTGACTCAAACTTTTAAAATAAGATAAAGATATGCATTAAAGAAGTGTCATAATTGTCAACAAAATTATTGTGTAAAATGTACAGATCAACAGGTTGCTTTCTCATTTAAAAAGTATAATTTACAGTGAATTTGTTATTCATGAAGATCGGATATGTTTATTTTATGAATTTTAAAGTATAAATTCATTAAAATACATTGCTCAATTGATAAATATGGAGGTCCAAAATTTGTACATGTTGCAACTTGTACAAGTCAACCTGTACAAGTTGTAACTTGTACAAGCTGTTTGTACAAGTTGCAACTGGTACAGATTTCTTGTACAAGTTGCAACTTGTACAAAATCTGAACTTGTACATACCGTAAATTTCCAGAGTAACGCCCAGGTTCAAATAAACGCCTGGTTCAAATTAACGCCTGGTACCAAGCACACTGTTTACAATTTATAACACTGTTTTTGTATTTCAAAAGAACGCCTGGTTAAATTTAACGCCTGGTCTGGTGCTACTTGAAAATAATTAACGCCCGGGCCATATTTTGAAAAAATTCGGTAACTTATATATATATGAATGATAATAATACAAAATTCAGAATAGAAAGAACTGATAAACCACAACTGTATTGCATAGGGGTGTTGCGGTAGCGATTTTTTCCTTCCGGTTTCACGTTTAGTACTTCCCGGTCGGTTACCAGTTAACCGTCTCTTATTTAAGAAAACATGAGAACCAAATAGTTTCCATACTATAAAACAGGAATTCTAACATAACACAGATGTGTCCTCGATTCTGATTTGCTAAAAGACGAAATATATGGTATCTGTGAATTATCGCTCATTATGGCTGTTGTTTTACAGTAAAAAGCAAATAAAAGTGGATTATGACATTTATTTTGTATGTAAGGTTAGTAAAATTTCTTTATATTCAAGTGTAAGCGGAAAACCGGTAGCTGGACTTTATGACGGTTTGCAGTAATTTATTTACCGTACCGATGATACCGTTACTACCGCAACAGCCCTAGTATTGCAGATATAGTTTCTAGAGAATTTCTTTAAACAGAATTGAAATTTACACTTTTAGTAAAGAATATTGGTATTGAGCAAGTAGCCTTGATCAATATTGAATTTTAACACAATCCTGTCTCTAGCTTCTCCGATATTGATGGCAAAGACTTTGTTGAGTTCCTCTTTATCAGAAATAGACACATTGCTGAAACCCAGGAAATATAAGGCAGAATTTTAATGGTTTAGAAGGAAAAGGGCTGTCACTGGTGTTCTATGATTTCCTTTGTCTGGTGCAATGATGGTTTCATAAAAACACACAATAGAGGGATAATGTCACTAGACTCTTTCCCATTACTGGAAATACAGTTTTTCTATAAACTTGTACAATAAAAATATCTGTTCTTTTGCTTAAATATGAATACAAATGTTGACAGGTGTATTGGAATATATAATGCAGTACAATTCTGTCCCTTTTTTCCATTTTTCCATAAGTTCTGATTTAACATTTTGTGTAGACTTTTTGGATATTGGGGCATTTTTGGGGGGTGGGGGGCTTAGTTTATGGAGGTGAATCTGGCGATTACTGATAACCAAAGAGTGTCTGATGATTAGGTTTGTCGTCTTTTCAGTCTTTCAGAGAGGCTCACTATTGTTTACTGATACCTTTTAGTTATCAGGGATGGGGTGGACACTTTCTCTGTCAACACTCTACTGTCAATGTAAAACTGTTTTAATTCCAAAAAATTCTAAAACTTTCACAGGCATCACAGCCATTTGAATTGCCTTCTCACAGGAACTGGAGTTAATCAGACAATAATATACAACTTAAATATACTACAGAAATGATGGTTATAAAAACATTATATAGTTTTGCCCCATCTTGTCTTTCAGAAGGTAGAGATATACTCACTTATAACTACTTCAACCACTTCAGTGTGTTACTTTGAAAATACTGTGACAGTGAAAAGTGGAAGTTTGATCTTTGAAGTTTTGATTTCAAATCTCATCCTTTGAATTTCGGTGTGGACGAGGGTTGCGTTGTGGGTAACACATTCGCCTCCTGTCTCTCAGGTCTTGACTTTGTTTCCCTGCCCGATCTTGAAGTGGGACATTTAGTGACTGCTTGCTGGTGCCCAATGGTATCATTTGGCAGAGTGTTGACCAACTATTAGATTCTATACACTGCTTTTTTCTGTCCACTCAGCTGAGCTTTCTAATGTGTGGAATGCGATGTTTAATACAAACCAATCAGTCGAAACCCAGTGGATGATAATACTAAACATGCCATTTTCTGGTTGTTGTAATTTGCAGAAAACTAGTCCAATTAGTACAAACTGCTTTACTCCATCTTAAAAACTAGACTTTGTGTTATAACAACCTGTATTACCCAACTTTCCATTATCCAAAGTTTCAATTATCCAACCCCAAACCCACTCTCCCAACTCCATTTAACTGTGTTATTTCAGGTTTTCTGTCATTCTACCTTTCTATTATCCAACCTAATTGTTACTTCCCCAAGAGGGTTGAATAATGACATTCTGCTGTATAACATACATAAAATTAAGGTTTAACCACAGACATTGAAAAAATTAAGAAGTTGAAAAAATTAATTTACCCTTTGAGTGAAAAGGAAGGCTAGGAGTAAGTCTGTGTCTTTGCAGACACATGCAATAGTGTGAGGAGTACTTGTATGAACCCATTTCATTGACAGAGATTAATTGAATAGATCAAAAGACAATGATAATAAATTTGAAAACTGTCCATTTAAAGCAATTCAATTTAAATTGAATCCAGGAATGCTTGCCTGGCTTCTTTAAAATTTATTGAAGATATGCTATCATTCATAAATTTGTTTTTTTTGTAAATTCTCTTTAGTTTTTCAGGGTCACTGACTCCCTGACCTTCAAAAAGGTTTTATTGATGCAAAAAAGATTTCAGTATATCAATGTCAGTTTTTGCTTTGGCAATGACCCTTCCCAGAGTCTTCACAGTTACAGTAAGGAATATCAAACTGCCCTTAGAATGTGTCTGTGTGAAACTGATCACTGACACATTTCACTGAAGAAGCCATATTCCGCATAAATGAGAAAAGAAAAATGTCCAGAAAAAGACTTCAAACTTTTAAAAATTAAGAAAAGTAAAAATATCATTTAAACATAAGTGTGTATCTTTCCCAGGAAATCACAGGTATTGCCTAGGAATATTTCCTCTCAATTCAAGTTATTTAATTCAAGCTGATTGAATTTCGGTACAATCTTGCATAGTTTCAAATATTTACCAGTGGAAAAAATGACTGGAGAGCTTTAGACAATAGTAACTTGAAATATAAGGTGAAGATGTACAATGTGTGAAATTATGGGAATGGCCTGAGGCTGGTGGCCTCTTCTATAGCTCCTAAATCTTTTAAGTAGGTACTGAGAAGAAGTTGTAGATCCAAAACTAAGCTATATACATGTACCTTTATGAATATGTCTTTAAATAATATATCATAAAATATTCGATATTGCCTATCAAATACTCCGAATCTGGGATACCGAAAACATTTTTTTCTAATATATCCCCAACCTCTAACAGGAAGTGAAATTTCTCAAAATGATGCCAGTTTTGATTTAAATGCATTGAAAACTGCAAAAAACACGAGATAAAGTGTACAATTTCAATTTCTTCAGATTTAGACTTTATTTCAGATATTTGTGATATAGGTTTACAGTATTACTTAAAATGGTGATGTTGATATATATCTTTAGACATTGATATTGGGAACCCTGTCCCAAAACAATAACTATCATCAATATCGATAAACAATGTACCCCTTACATCATATGTATACAAGGCTGATGCAAGTTTGATAACTGATGCATCTTTACAGTAATAAACAAAACGTGATACACAAATTATTAGTTATATTTGAGTGGAGTACTTACTTTTTGATGTTGATTGTATATGACTGAGTGAGTTGTTTCATTTACTACAGTCCATTTTCGAATTAATAATGTTTTGATCTTACATTCATTACACAAGTTAATTTAAACCCAGGCAGTATTTCTGAAATTTATGGGATATAATCCCTTTGCTAATTGTCTATCATTTCTGTATTTTACAGCTTTTTTCACTGAATTACTGGATAATTCCAAACAAGATCTGCACACCATGTTTGTGAGAACCTATGGACTATTGTACAGACAGAATTCATACATATTCACAGACTTATTTGAGGAGCTTCGAGCCTACTATAAAGGTGGTGACATCAATCTCTTGGATGTATTAGACAACTTTTTCACCACCCTGCTCGAGAAGATGTTCATCTTATTGCATGCAGCATATCAGTTTGACGATGCATATCTGGAATGTATAACGGACCACATGGGGGAGTTGAAGCCATTCGGTGACGTCCCACAGAAACTTTCTCTACAAGTGAAACGAGCATTCATTGCAGCCAGGACGTTTGTGCAGGGATTGGCGGTTGGCAGGGATGTTGTATTGGCAGTATCGAAGGTAGGTTCACAATTCAAATGTAGTGCACCATGTTTTACCTGCAGTCAGGTCAATCTGAAGTGGTTGCCCAATATGTAGTACAACTGTACAATGTATATGGTGTGACAGAACTTCACATTTGACAGATGGAAGTTGTGTTGACAGAACTTCCAAGAGTGTTCTGTCAACAGAATTTGTCTGTTTACTGACTAATTGGTGCACTTGTTCAGTTACTTTGAACATAAGTCTTCAGTTAAAGCTTCTACAACTCTTAACCGAAAGACTATTAGCATATAAACTTGGTATTATCTTATGTTAGTCTCTATTAAAAACGACACGGCACATCAATATTATTTATTTAGTTTTATTAAATTTAGTTGCAGTAGATTATGAAGTGATGTGGCTGGACTCTTTTCAGAACCCAGACAGTATTGTCATAAAGGATCAATTCATATTCTTTGCTTTTGAGTATTTACTTGTGTGAGACAAGGATGAGGAAGTTGTCATAAAATAGCCTGCATTCTTCTGTTATCACGAGTCTCAATGAGCAATTGCGGAAATTGCATCTCAGCTTGGATGTCATTGATTTCTTGTGTAACGATGGGATTCCATCCACTGTTTAATTCTGCCATCAGTTCTTTCTATCAGTTGATAGGTGTTCAGGGATTGGTGGGATTTATTGGTCAGACACTGTGTATGGACTTTAAATTAAGGTTCTTTTAGGCTACATCCCATCAATGATAATTGCCAAAACCTGATAGCTGAAGCTTAAAACTCTTTCCACAGATGGATATTTTGTTGAACTAAGCATTGTTTTAAAATATAAACAGTGATATGTTTTTACAATTATAGACCATGTAGACCATACAGCTGAGCAGATTGAAAATACACAGAAGTTTGTAAAACCCAGCTTTGACCTTTGAATCGGCCATTTTCTTAAATCAGGGCATTATTTTGGAATGTTTACAGCAGTTGCCTTTTCATTGGCCCCAGATGTAACTTACTCCAGACAGAGGAAGACTCTCTGTTCAATCTACCAGTTCTACTATTGTTTTTTTCTTGCGCTATTGATTTTTTTTTCTTTGCAGTTTGTTATTCTCACTTTTGATTGGTTGTCATTTTATAGAGTTCACTCTGTCAGTTATGTACGGATAATTGATTACAAATAGAGGGAGAGAATTTCTCTTTACATTACAAGCTGTAATAATATGTAGATAACTGATTTATATATTTTTCTCCACATCCATGTAACATCCTGTAAGTCTATGAGTGGGTTGTACTAATGTACGCATTGCATAGTAATGTTGTACAATGGCTGTGGCTTCATAAGTGTGAGAAATTGTCGATTAGTGTAAGAAGCTACAATATGTAACCATGTGAGTGATTTATATTGTGGCATTTCTTTATTTTTTTTCAATGTTCTCCATACTCAATTTTGTGTAGTTTATATTGATGAAAAAGAACTTGTACATAATATTTTGTAGTTTAAAACACAGAATCCTTTAAAAAATAAAACTAAAATCACAGTGAAAGCATACACATATATCACATCTTGTGTGACATAGCTAACTACAAATAGAGTAGCAGATTTAGAAAACCAATGAATCTGTAACAGTGAAATTTATCTCATACAATTTACCATTGTTGGTGATGGCCTCCTCTTCAAATAAAAACAACAGCAGGAAAAATCCATATAAGTTCTGCAACCAATCATAAAAATGCCCAAAATTTTTCACTGAAATCTTGAAAATAATTTTCAACAACTAAACAAAAAAAAATCAGGTGTTTACTTGGCTAACTTCATATACTGTGTAGTCTATGGTGGGTAATATGTTCTTACCCTACAGGTGGTAGAGGAGAGAAATCTTTAATGAAAAACCATGAAGGAAGAAAAATATTGTGAAAAATAGTTATTTCAATTAGGGCTGTGAACGAGTACTCGATCCTCGATAGACGAGTCCATCTTTGCTAGTACTTGAGTCCATTTTAAATCCTCGGTTACTCGCGTGGTATTGTATTATCGCCCACGTAATGAAACGCTTGGGTAAAATATGCCACATTTCAGCTTTTCCGTCACATAATATCAATTAAAGTTGTTATTTTCGCTTGAAAACGTATAATTTAATCCATATTCTATAATATCTGGTTAAATAGAAGAAGTTTTTCTCCAAAAGTTTCGTTTCCGGAACCAACTATCAGTTTACAGAAGACTGGTAGATACTAAATCTCGCGGTTACTCGAATTCGGGCCAGTTGTGAGAGGGCGAGTACTCGATGCCGTTTTTCAGCACCCGTCCCAGCCTTAATTTCAATGATGAATGATGATGTAATTGTTTGAGATGTCAACCAGTTTCAAGGGTTCTTAAAAAAAAAAAAATGAAATCCACTGTTTTCCTGGCTGTTTCCCCCCACCTCACACCGTATGTGATAAGAGGATACATGCATACATATGCCATATAAATGACATTAGAAATACTAATTACCAGTGGCAGGTTAAAGAACCTCAAGGACGTTGATAAATGGTCATCCTTGAGCCTCTATCTTCCAGTTAGTGGAATGTCAGTTACTTGTGAGTTGGGGCTGTACCTGTACAGTCGGATGGGTTAAATAGCGCTTTGAGTCCTGTAGTATATGGAGATATTGCGCTGAGTATAAATACATAATAATAATAATACCTGTATATGTTGTCATGGAAACTTCAATCTGACAAAATTTGAATTCCAACAAAATTAAAATCTTGTCAAATATACTGACTGAAAGTCAAAGTGCGATAAAAGTGCAGTTTGTGAATAATAAACCAAGATTGGAGTGTCAGTCGACATATTGGTGTTCTGTCAAGCAAGTTACACACTTAGAATTGGTATGGGAGGTATTTGAGACCATTTTGGACATTTTGAGGGAATGACAGTTTACAAGGACAGAAAGTGGAATTTTGGTAACAGGCTATGTTTCAAAACATTGTACATTTCTGTATACTTTTAGTATAATTCAAGGGACTAAACTTATGTTTTCGAACATTGATTTTAGTAATGAAATAGTAAATATACCTGTAATTTTATGTTCTTTGATTTAAGTAATAGAATATTTTTGAAATAAAATACTCATGAGACTATTGACATTTTTACTGAAGGTTTAATCAAATCATTGAATAAGATGTTTATCACTTTGTTTTGTTGCGGTTTTAGTCAAAATTTTTGTGGTTCTTGGGAGACAATTTTATGCATCTTTGGTCTGAGTTGGCAAGCTCTGACACTTGTCATTGAGTGCATAATCTTTGAAGTAAGAAAATTCTTAGCGGGACATGCCAAGTCAAAATAAAAAGGAAATCTCTTTCAACCTGATATCTTTTTTTCTAGCATTTTCAATAAGAAGATAAAAATAAGCTTTTTTTCTGTAGGTTGAAATTACAACAGGCTTTTTCCAGTGAAAGGATGAGCCAAGTGTTGCCAACAAAGATTCTGATAGCAAGCTTAAGGCTGTGTTTCCATAATCCCTACTAGCAACAACTGTTATGTAATATCTGACAGTGATATCTCCTACCACTGCTTCCACACACCAGATATTAAAGGTTGATCTTCTTTACATTGTTCACATCCACTGTATGGTCCCATTTCCTCTTTTAACAGATAGAGGAGTAAAGATCTAGCAGGGGGGATTATCTTGCAGCCGTGTCAGCAATATTCTGACACCACCCCCCAATCCCTCTGTCTTGCAGTAAAAAGGGTAATAACTCCCCTAACGATCAAAGGAGGGGGGTGCAAAATGTAGCAGGAGTCATTATCTTGTGTTACACCGGATTAATATATACTTTATCCCGAAAAGTTTTTCATGACATATTGACCAACAATGGAGTTAAAAAAGGTGATTATGGATCGATAATTGGTTGGAAAAATGCACAAATAATCGACAATGAAAGTGGAGGCGATCCCACTCACTAGTGCAAGGAAATATTTCCAATAACATCAGTTTTGAGCCAGCTGTTGGTGGTGTGGAAACACCCAATCAGAGTGGGCTAAATTGTGCCATTGTAGAGAAAAAACGGTCAGGAACCTGTAGAGTAAGAAATCTAAAATTCGCCACATATCTGAAATTCGCCACATGTGAAAATACTAATAAAATATATGAATTGTGGTGAGATTTGTTGAACGTATAGTAAATTAAGGCTTTTTGAACTGAAAAATGCCAATTTTTAGACAAAAACAGCATTTTCTTCATAAAATTAACTAACGTTTTAGAGGTGGCGAATTTTAGATTCCTGGCGAATTTTAGATTTCTTACTCTAGCTACAAAAAAAATTGGGGAAAAGCCTGTTAGTTTTTCGCCCTGTTGAAGAGTTGGCAGTTCATGATTTGCAAATGAGTCATGTAATCATTGTGACTACTGTTGTATTAGGCACAGTGGGCAGTGCAAAGATCACATATCCCCCCCCCCCCCCACCACACACACACAATGACAAAAAAAAACAAACTTACATAAAATTGTAGTGGTTGGAATATTTACAAAAATCGAATTTTGTTTTGGAGCTTTAAAAGTGTGCTTGTTGCTCAAGTATGATTGTTTGATTGTTTTAATTAGATACTGGTGTTGCATCTTAGAGTCTGCCTGGCAGAGATCAAGCACTATAAAAGTACAGTAAAATAGAATATATGAATGATAATTTAAAATTGGAAATGTTTTTTGACTTTTACGAGATATTATCAAATGAGTTAAATTCATTTATACCCAACATACAATAAAATGTGAGATATTTCACCAACATATTTCAGTCTTTCTTACCCAACATAGAATAAAAATATGAAATATTTCACCAAAATGTTTTAATCTTTCGATGAAGTATCGGCCATTAAAAATTCTAAAGTAATAACATTTTGAATACTGGGGTTGTTTATTGTTTCTACCACAATGAAATGAAAACCAGAAGTCCAGATAACCCTTTATATGACTAATAAATTCAAAAGAAAAAATTGTTGGGATTATATTTCAGGAAACTGCAAACTATATTTCAGCATTTTCAGGTAATTGAAGAGAATGCAAACTTGAACCAGTCTTCTGAATGACATAGTCAGTTCCCTTTTATACAGTCAGTTGCCCTGTAGAAGTTTTCTGTAGATATAAAAGGAAGCCTTAGATTAAACTTTTGGAGATTTCCATATTGTCCAGAATTCCTGGTTAAATGCCTCTATGTATCATACTCGATACAAAACACAACAACCAGCTTAAAATTTTCTTACTAGGTGGTCGTTTTCAGGACCAAAATGATCAATAATCAGACAAACCAGTTTTTCATTTACAACGATTTTTTCCTCACTCATACGTTGTGGACAAGACCAGTGACACAGTATATTGTATGACTCACCATCACCAGGTCTTTGCTAGTTCTCACCTAAAAGTGTGTTTCCATGTCTCCAAAATCTCCTATTATCTTCACCAGTTTGTAGGGTATTCTCAGTATAATCTTGTCTATTTTGGTTTAATCTCCAGACACTCAAGAATATTGTAGAAGCATGAAGACCTTTTTATCATGTGACCACTTTTCACCTTTTCTCAGCGGATTCTAGCAAATTTAAAATCGCCTGTATTATGTATTCACCCAGATGATCGTAGCATCCTCTCGAGTGTGTGACCTGGACATAAGGTCTTTTCCCTATATTTGTCCAGATTGCCACCATAGTGGCTTAAAGTGATAGATCTGGCAAGCCTGGTTTGAGGGGGTGGGGGATGGGAGGTAATCCAATATAGGGACACCTTGCACATAGAATCATCCTGGAGAAATCATTACACTAAAAATCAAAATCAATCAAAATTTTCACAAAACATCCAGATTCAGTCATACCAAAACTACTTTCCAGTTTCCAAATGGAAATGTTCATTATAGGGTCATATTTTGTACTAAATCATAGACAAGTTTATTATTGGGGAAAGAAATGACAGCTGTCATAGTTATAGCTGATAAATATGTTTAGATTGTAATTCCATTGCCATAAAAATCAGTGTTTACACTTTAGATTTACATTGGATTTAAAAATACTTAATTGCATACATTTCCAGGAAACAAATATTATGGCTCATATGTAAAGACAACATGTTTAATGGCATTTTTGATATGTTTCAGCATAGTGGCTTGCTTTCCCTTATTTACACAAAATAGAGTAAAATATTTGTTCTTGGTTTTAAACTGGACTTATATGTTATTCCAAATGGTGATGTTATTCATAAGTTATTTCCTGAGGATTTTTCCCTTTCTGTTGAAAATGGAACAAACTGAAAGGCTGAACAGAGGCATCTGTATACTTGGGAGGTCAGAATAAATAAAGTGTAGGATGACAGAATATGCATGATGCATCATATCAGACTAGACCTGTGGAGTATTTGTATCATGCCTCTATTTACTACCCAGACTCTATTCTTTGTTGGCAAAAAGCTTATTTGCCTGTATACACAAAAGAGAAAAAAAACTTTACACACATGATATAGTGGGACTTATTCAAAGACTTCAATCCTATGTAGGTTTTAATATTGTCATTGCATAAAATGATTTCTACTAAAGCAACATTTTGACATATGTAGTGATGGGCTGGTATCAAAACTTGCCAATATGGGGCTGTTCCACTGGAGGCCGGCCCTACGACTCTGTACATATATAAGGTCGGCTGCAAAAGTCGGGGGGATAATCTTGTTCCAGCTATATCTCGGAAACCGTAAGGTGTAGGAAGTTGATACTTGGTAGGATAATTGGTAAGGGGGTGTCGGTGTGCAATGTCATGGTCTGACCTTGATTTGACCTTTGACCTTGCCGTAGTGACCTTAACCTATAAAATCTTGTCCGGACTATATCTCGGAAACGGTAAGGTGTAAGAAGTTGATACTTGGCTAGGTGGATGAATTTAGGGTCTGTTACAAGGGTCGGCAACGGTCTTAGAAATATCAAACATGTTTGATATTTCACCGACTCTCTGCGACAGGCCGTGAACTTACAACTGACCCTAACCGACCTTGTAAACTTTGGTCCCGACTCTCCAAAAATACCTAGTTACCGACCGGTTGGCTCCAGTGGAACGGCCCCATAACAAATCTGTTTAGGGATTCTGGAAAATGATGTATGTTAGTATATTCCCAATTAAACTTTTAGTCTGGTTCCTGACTACTTTGCAATAAAGGGTCAGGTATCACCCACCATATTGGGTACTAGGCTTCCGGTGTTACACCTAGCAATGATCAAGAAGAAATTAAATCAAATATATTTCTAGTTAACACATGTGTTGCACATTATAACACAATATCTCCCTTTTACTATGTAATGACATCGCTTACTAATTAAACAACATTTGTGATAAAAAATGTGCATCAGTTTAAGTGTTGTCGTTCCTCTATAATCACCCAAAACCATGTATTTCCAAAATATTTTAAAGTTTATTTGGCAATATTGGGATGTTACAAGTCCCATAATATATGGTAAAAATATTTTGAATGCATAAAAAAATTGTATAAATAATGAAAATAACTATGGAGTTTTCCCAATATATAACAGAGATTAGTGATGCATTCTTTTGGCTTTACAGCGCTGGTACGTGAGATGGCAGTTATAAAATATTGTCATGGTATTGCAGTAAAATGCTCTCAGTATTGAGATGCCTACACATAGGATAACCAATACCTAGAGAGTAGAGATATTGTACATGTAACAAGGTAATTGTAATTAGTGAAAGGGGCCCTCAAAAGAGTTGAAATTTACTTTCTCTTGAAAGGGATTTTTATGTCAGCTGACTTGTCAGTCAGCTGACATTATGTCATCACTCTGCGGCGTGGGCGTACGCGTCCGCGTGAACAACTTCTTCTCCAAAACTACAAGGCCTAGAGACATGCTGTTTTTTTTAAAAGATACCTTATCTATCGAGGATGAAAAAGTGTTCAAGGCATGCAAATCTGTCTGTTCGTCTGTTTGCTAGAGACATTACAAGGGGGGTACCCCCACCAAAAGTGTGAAAATTTCAACTTTTTATCACAATTTTCTCAGTGACTATTGCAGGGATTTCTCTCATATCTTGCATATATGTACTAGGCCAGAGGTAGATTCGCTTGTGTGAGTATGAGACCTGGATCTGTCTTACTTTTTTTTAAATAAATTTTTTTAATAATTTTTAATGCATTAAAATTCATGAAATCATGCACTAAATCACTTATAACTTCAAAAGTGTTGCATTTACAGCATTTTGTGAAAATATGTTGTTCAGCTACTTTTTTCATAGCTACAATATGGTGAGTAAGTTGGGTGTCTGTCTCAATAGCTAAGTGAGTAATAGCTACTTTTGGGCTTTTCAGTAACTTCCATTATGAGTAAAATCACTTGTAACTTAAAAACTATTGCATTTAGAGAATTTCGTATAAATATGTTATTCAGCTACTTTTGGGCCAGCTATAACATAGTGAAATTTCAGACCTGTAGCTCATGGCATAGCTGAGTAATAGCTACTTTTAGGTTATCACTGTTGAGTAAATTACTTATAATTTGAAAAGTGTTGCATTTAGAGCATTTTGTTAAAATATGTTATTCAGCTACTTTTTTCATAGCTACAATATGGTGAGTAAGTTGGGTGTCTGTCTCAATAGCTAAGTGAGTAATAGCTACTTTTGGGCTTTTCAGTAACTTCCATCATGAGTAAAATCACTTGTAACTTAAAAACTATTGCATTTAGAGAATTTTGTATAAATATGTTATTCAGCTACTTTTGGGCCAGCTATAACATAGTAAAATTTCAGACCTGTAGCTCATGGCATAGCTGAGTAATAGCTACTTTTAGGTTGTCACTGTTGAGTAAATCACTTATAACTTGAAAACTATTGCATTTAGAATATTTTGTTTCAATATATTATTCACCTATTTTGGGGTCAGCTATAACATAGTGAAGTTTCAGACCTGTGGCTCATTTCATAGCTGAGTAATAGCTACTTTGAAGTTCTCACTGTTGAGTAAATCAGTTATAATTGGAAAACTATTGCATTTACAGAAATTTGTGCAAATATGTTATTCAGCTACTTTTGGGTCAGCTATAACATAGTGAAATTATAGACCTGTAGCTCATGGCACAACTGAGCAATAGCTATTCTCAGGTACTGACTGTTGAGTAAATCAGCTATAACTTGAAAAATATTGCATTTGGAGTATTTTGTTAAAATATATTGTTCACCTACTTTTTGGTCAGCTATAACATAGTGAAATTACAGACCTATAGCTCATGGCATAGCGGAGCTATAGCTATTTTCAGGTTCTCACTATTGAGTAAATCAGTTGTAGCTTGAAAACTATTGCATTTACAGTAGTTTGCTTAAATATGTTGTTCACCTACTTTGGGGTTAGCTATAACATAGTAAAATTTCAGACATGTAGCTCATTGCATAGCTGAGTAATAGTTCCTTTGAGGTTCTCACTGTTGAGTAAATCAGTTGTAACTTGAAAACTATTACATTTAGAGTAATTTGTTAAATATGTTATTCACAGAATTTTTGGTCAGCTATAACATAGTGAAATTGCAGACCTCTATGTCATGGCATAGCTGAGCAATAGCTACTTTCAGGTTCTCACTGTTGAGTAAATCATTGTATCCACTGGATAGCCGCAGTGTGTAGAGAGAGATTTCACCATTACTGCTCTGATGAAAAAAAATATTATAGCTAGCTTTCTTAAGTTTGCAGTATATATTAATAACCATAAAATGTTGTCTGGGAATATTTTTGGCCTCATTTTGAGAAACAAGATGGCCGCCACAGGTGTTTTTTGTCAGTCATGAAAAGTGCTTATATCTCCCTTATTATTGATCCTAGAGGTTTGGGATGATAAACCAACCTGTAAGAAATCATGGAGTGGGAATCTTTTGGTGTGGTCAGATTTGACCTTCAATGACCCCTCCTTCAAGGTCAAACAAGGATAGCCAAACTTAAAAGTGCTTATAACTCGCTTATTATTGGTCCCAGAGGTTTGGGATGGTAAACAGACAGGAAATCATGGGCTGTGAATCTGTTGATATGGTCCGATTTGACCTTGGAACCCTCCTTCAAGGTCAAATGAGGATAGCGAAAATTGAAAGTGCCTACAACTCGCTTATTATTGGTGACGGAGATTTGGGATGGTAAACCATCCCATAGGAAATCATTGGCTCGGAATCTTTTGGTATGGTCAGATTTGACCTTTGGACCCCTCCTTCAAGGTCAAATGAGGACAGCCAAGCTTAAAAGTGCTTATAACTCATTTATAATTGGTCCTAGAGGTTTGGAATGGTAAACCATAGGAAATCATGGGCTGGGAATGTATTTGTGTGGTTAGATTTGACCTTGGGGTCCTTCTTCAAGGTCGAACGAGGATATTGCATTTGTAGTATTTCTTTAAATATGTTTTAACCTATTTTTTACACTTAAACAATTACCTTGTTATTTTCCTTCATAATACCATTTACAGGGCACAACTTTTTTATCCTTTTCTTCTGTCAGCTTCGGAATTTCTTTCGAACTTGCTGTTCAGTTACCATTTACTGTATTTCTGTACAGCCCTTTTCCTGATAATTATATCCCCAGACGAATGTCGGGGATATATTGGATTCAGGTCCGTCGCGCCGCCGCCGCCGCCGTAGAAATTTCCTTGTGGACGCGATAACTCAAAAACAAATTAATATTTTTTTTTCAAACTTGGTACACATGTTAAGGGTGCCCAAAGGAAGATCCCTATTTTAAGGTGACCTTAAACTCCCAGTAAAAAAGAACTTATGGCCACCTTAAGGTCAGAAATTGGACTTTTGGCCACTTAGAGCCCTGTAGGTCACAAACTATGATGCTCAGCTGGCTGAAATTTTACCTGACAACACATTAATATGTTCTTAGTACATGTGCCGAAAATCACGACTTTAAGTTGAGGAGAAAATTGTGTTTGAGGCCCATAAATACCCCCACTTAGGGATTTTTTGCTATACTTTTCACATATTTTGCCCTATAATTTGGAAGTGGTAATTCTGATGAGTCTCAAACTGCGCTAGGTATAACTTTGATATGTAATCCTTGTCTGTAGAAAATTTTAGGGCTGTAGGTTTACCCAAAGGGGTCGACTTAAGGTCTCAAAAGTGCCCACAGAGACCCAATTTATGCACTTTTTGCCACTTTCAAGCACTGTAGCTTTCAAACTATGTCTCTCATCTAAGTTAAATATCATCTGGGAATATATCTATGTGTTTTCTTATATGTGCCCCAACATTTAGGCCTTTAATAGACAGTTAACCTGTGTATCAGGACCATAAACACCCACCCGAGTGACCCTTATAAGACATTTTTCACATCTGTTTCCCTGTAACTTGGAAATGGTAAGTCTGAGAAGTTTCAAACTGTATTAGATATATATTCTGTGTGTAATCTTAGTATGTAACAGATTTTAAGTCTGAAGCTTTAATTTTGAAGGTCAAATTGAGGTCTCTAAAAGGCTCCCAAAGACCCAATATTTGGACTTCTTGCTACTTTTAAGCCCTGTGACTGTCAAACTATGTGACTGATAGAGCTCAAATCCTATCTGGGAAGATATTAGTATGTTATTTTTATATGTGCCAAAAATTAAGGCTTTAAGAAGACATTTAACCTGTGTATGAGGACCATAAATCCCCACCCGAGTGACCATTTTTAGACATTTTTCACATATTTTTCCCTGTAACTTGGAAATGGTAAGTCTAAGAAGTTTCAAACTGTATTAGATGCATATTCTATGTGTAATCTTAGTATGTGACAAATTTTAAGTCTGAAGCTTTAATTTGAAGGCCACATTTAGGTCTCTAGAAGGCCCATAAAGACCCAGTATTTGGACTTTTTGCCAATTTTAAGGCCTGTGACTGTTAAACTATGTGACTGATGGAGCTGAAATCTCATCTGGGAATACATTATTATGTTCTTTTTACATGTGCCAAAAATCAAGGCTTCAAGTAGACATTTAAGCTGTGTGTGAGGACCTTAAACACCCACTTGAGTGACCCTTTTAAGACATTTTTCACATATTTTGCTCTGTAACTTGGAAATGGTAAGTCTGAGAAGTTTCAAACTTTATTACATACATATTCTATGTGTAATCTTAGTATGTAACAAATTTTAAGTCTGAAGCTTTAATTTGAAAGGCACATTGAGATCTCTAAAAGGCCCACAGAGACCCAATATTTGGACTTTTTACCACCTTTAAGCCCTGTGACTGTTAAACTATGTGATTGATGGAGCTGAAATCCCATCTGGGAATGCATTATTATGTCCTTTTTACATATGCCGAAAATCAAGGTTTTTAGTAGACATTTAACCTGTGTATGAGGGCCATAGACACTCGCCCAAGTGCCTTTTTTGACATTTTTTCCGTATTTTGCCCTGTTATTTGGAAATGCTTAGTGTGACAAGTCTTAAACTGTATTACAAAAAATTTTTTTTGTTATGTATGTCCCCCAAAAAGTTTCAGATCTGTAGTTTAATTGCTAAGGTCTCTTTAACAATTGTAAAATGGCCACAGAAACCCAATTTATGGACATTATGCCACTTTAAAGCCCAGTAACTGTCAAACGATGTGGGTTATAGAGCTGAAATCTTTGAATTTTTAAAAGGAAATGCCTGTCTATTTAAATTTTGAATATTAATAATGTTATGGCTATCTTAGTCTTTTAAGAACTTATTTTTGTGTGTTATACCTCTGCTTGCTGAGTTTTTAACTTTTTAAAATGAAACTGGTTAAACATATTCAAGTAGACAAAATGGACAGATTAAGTGAGCTTTAAGTCCCAATATTAATGAAATTATATCCTTATGTAGTAAAACTAGGGGATTTTTAACCCTCAACTAGCCCAGTCCCTCTGGGACCTCCAGCTATATTGAGTGACACTAAATAAACAAAGGTATTTAATGATATCAGATGAGAAACAAAGAACTCAATGGGGTTGCAGGTCTTGTGTAATAGTGAGAGAGGTGTGGAGAAGGGAGAGGGGTGGGGGTGGGAGGTGGTGGGCTTCATTACATATAACACAAAGGGGAGTCAGAACTGAGATTGTGTCACATATTTAGGTTGCATATATATGGACCACATATATAGGTATAGAGGAAATGAATAACTGAAAACAATTTGCAAATTCTAAAAATAATATAATAAAATAATAATATAAATAATTTTTTTTTAAATAATATTTTATTTGTGAACAAATATAGAAACAGATATGCGCTTTTGGGATTATGAATTTTAGAATGGACATTGAATCATCAATCATTTAAATACTTTGAAGGAAGATTGAAAAGTATGATGAGTTGAGTTAAAAATAATATTTTATTTGTCAACAAATATAGAAACAGATATGCTCTTTTGGGATTATTATTTTAGAATGGACATTCAATCATCAATCATTTAAATACTTTGAAAATAGGTTTAGAGTTATCATTGCAGGAAGATTGAAAATATAATTTGAGTTATGTATTCGGCGTCTGGGGATACACCATCTTCCTTGGGAAGATATAAACAGAGTAGATTGATGTGCTGAAGTTCATATAATAATGGGTAATTATGTTTTAGAAAATTCCCGATCAAAACCTGTGGCGTGAGTGATGACCTGTCTGGGGATATGTTGGCGCCGAGTTGGCCCAATCTAGTTATTCTGTCCTCTAATCACCTTCACAAATCAAAAACACTCAGTCAGCTGACACAGTGCCCATTCACGGGCACTCTCCTCTTGTTATTTATCAATAAGGGTATAATATGGGTACTGAATAATCCTTATTTCAATCACCATTCCAAATTGGGGTACCCATATTTTAGTAAAAACCAACTGCAAATATGGTAGTTTATGTGAACAAATTTATTGAAACCAAAATGTCAAATGTCATATCCATTTCAGTGTCTCTCATATATAGGTTTTATGATAATAGTCCATGTGTTTAACTTTTGACATTTTAAACTTTCTCAAGTATTGTACTATTGCAAATATATTCCGTCATATTCACCATTAAATTGTATTTTGCAGCAAATTCCTGGCATTCAGCCATTTCTGCCCATAAAATAATTGAGATAGTTGAACTGGCTCATTTTGATTGAAGACAATTTGATGATATATCTGCATGGCTCAACCTGGCATGATATAACTCTTATAAATAATTTAAATGCTTGCTTACATTTTTAATCTGTTAGTCATGAGTTTAAAACTATCAGCTGCTGGTTTTTTTCATATAAAATATGTTGGTATATGTCATGGTAGAAAGTCCAATCTGGTAGAATTTCAAATTCTACCGGTAGAAAGTCCAATTGGAATTTCTACTGGTAGAAAGTCCAATCTAGGAGATTTGGGTATTGCTTGGGAGTCCGAAATTTAATAAACTTATTATGTCCACCCCACTGGGGGGGTGGACATATTATTTTTGCTTTTTCCGCCGTCCGGCGTCCCACTTGGTTTTTAGACATTTTAGGCAACAGTTCTTATCCTATCTTTACCAAATTTGGCATGCAGGTTTATTGGGTTAATAGCTTGTATGGGATTGCTTTTGGTGATGATAGCTCTATAGCTAACTGAGTAATAGCTACTTTGCTACTTTTGAGTAGCTCTTTGGTTTCCAGACATTTTAAGGAATGCTATTAAGCCTAGCTTTCTGAAATTTGGTATGGAGGTTCATTGGGTTAATAGCTTGTATGGGATTGCTTTTGGGGGGAATTGCTTCATAGATGAGTAATTAATTAAATAAATGAGTAATTAGCTATTTTGAATACTGAAAAAGGCAAATGTGCTCATATCTCCTAAACCGTGCGAGATAGAGCGATTTCGTCGAAATTTTCGACCCACAGGGTATCTAAGGAATGTACTCTTTGCAATGTTCAAAAAATTTTCCCCTCCCCAAAAATGGCGGCCATTTTGAATTTTCGAATTTTTGCCAAAAATGGCAAAACACAAATTTGCTTCTATCTCCTTAACCATGCGAGAGCGATTTCGTCGAAATTTTCGACCCACAGGGTATCTAAGGAATGTATTCTTTGCAATTTTCAAAAAAATTTTCCCCTCCCCAAAAATGGCGGCCATTTTGAATTTTCGAATTTTTGCCAAAAATGGCAAAACACAAATTTGCTTCTATCTCCTTAACCGTGCGAGATAGAGCGATTTCGTCGAAATTTTCGACCCACAGGGTATCTGAGCATTGTATTCTTGGTAATTTTCAAAAAATTTTCCCCTCCCCAAAAATGGCGGCCATTTTGAATTTTCGAATTTTTGCCAAAAATGGCAAAACACAAATTTGCTTCCATCTCCTTAACCGTGCGAGATAGAGCGATTTCGTCGAAATTTTCGACCCACAGGGTATCTGAGCATTGTATTCTTGGCAATTTTCAAAAAATTTTCCCCTCCCCAAAAATGGCGGCCATTTTGAATTTTCGAATTTTTGCCAAAAATGGCAAAACACAAATTTGCTTCCATCTCCTTAACCGTGCGAGATAGAGCGATTTCGTCGAAATTTTCGACCCACAGGGTATCTAAGGAATGTAATCTTGGCAATTTTCAAAAAATTTTCCCCTCCCCAAAAATGGCGGCCATTTTGAATTTTCGAATTTTTGCCAAAAATGGCAAAACACAAATTTGCTTCCATCTCTTTAACCGTGCGAGATAGAGCGATTTCGTCGAAATTTTCGACCCGCAGGGTATCTGAGCATTGTATTCTTGGAAATTTTCAAAAAAATTTTCCCCTCCCCAAAAATGGCGGCCATTTTGAATTTTAGAATTTTTGCCAAAAATGGCAAAACACAAATTTGCTTCTATCTCCTTAACCGTGCGAGATAGAGCGATTTCGTCGAAATTTTCGACCCACAGGGTATCTGAGGAATGTAATCTTTGCAATTTTCAAAAAAATTTCCCCACCCCAAAAATGGCGGCCATTTTGAATTTTCGAATTTTTGCCAAAAATGGCAAAACACAAATTTGCTTCTATCTCCTTAACCGTGCGAGATAGAGCGATTTCGTCGAAATTTTCGACCCACAGGGTATCTGAGCATTGTATTCTTGGCAATTTTCAAAAAATTTTCCCCTCCCCAAAAATGGCGGCCATTTTGAATTTTAGAATTTTTGCCAAAAATGGCAAAACACAAATTTGCTTCCATCTCTTTAACCGTGCGAGATAGAGCGATTTCGTCGAACAGGGTATCTGAGCATTGTATTCTTGGCAATTTTCAAAAAAATTTTCCCCTCCCCAAAAATGGCGGCCATTTTGAATTTTCGAATTTTTGCCAAAAATGGCAAAACACAAATTTGCTTCCATCTCCTTAACCGTGCGAGATAGAGCGATTTCGTCGAAATTTTCGACCCACAGGGTATCTAAGGAATGTAATCTTTGCAATTTTCAAAAAAATTTCCCCTCCCCAAAAATGGCGGCCATTTTGAATTTTCGAATTTTTGCCAAAAATGGCAAAACACAAATTTGCTTCTATCTCCTTACCTGTGCGAGATAGAGCGATTTCGTCGAAATTTTCGACCCACAGGGTATCTAAGGAATGTACTCTTTGCAATTTTCAAAAAATTTTCCCCTCCCCAAAAATGGCGGCCATTTTGATTTTTCGAATTTTTGCCAAAAATAGAAAAACAGGAATTTGCTTCTATCTTCTTAACCGTGCAAGATAGAGTGATTTCGTCAAAATTTTCGACCCAACCAATGTAAAAAGGCATGAAGCTGAAATAATTTACATCTACACTGATAAATATTTAAGCATCATTGATATATTTTACAAATGAAACAGGGTCTTGTAAGACTACTGTACAATTTTGGCAAAAGGTTCATGGGGTGGACATTACACATGATAATGTGTGTTCTTCTATGCTATCCTGTTTCTATTCGCATCTACTATCAACAGTGCGTCCTATTTCTAGTTTAATATGTTCTTTGTACCAGAATGTAATCTTTGTTTAAACTCCATATCAGCTTGATAGAAAGTCCAACTAAAACACAAACAGTGGGCCTTCTATTCATATAAATCTTTCATCTAAGCAAGGTGCAACTTTCATAAATGAAGAAAACATATATTAAAGAAAATATTTTACTGTAACACAGATTTCATATAGACATGATAGAAACTGAAAAATTCAGTCTATTTTAAGAATTTTACAATCATCATCAAATTCCATCACCATTTTTCAAGGGAAGTACAGATTTAGCCAATTAAATTTTGACAGTAGTCACTTTCTACATGGCTTTTAGGTGACCTATTAAGACCTATACTTCTGCAGCAGCATTTTCTGTCACAACTGCCCAGTTGTTGGTCCCAGCATGTAAAGCTTGCAGTACTGTCTCCTCATCCAGATTTTGAGCAGTTGGACAGTCTACCAAGTTTATTAGATTTCGGACCCCAGGGCAATACCCAAATCTCCTTGATTGGACAAGTTTATGTTGGTAGAAACTCCAATTGGACTTTCTACCGGTAGAAAAAAGGCTTGATTTACAGTGACAAATAGGTATTTCTCTTCCACACAGTCTTGTGCAAAAACCATTTAGTGACCCTGGATCCGTGAAAGTGTATCTTTTCTTAACCAGTCAAAAATGGCAGGTTTAAGCAGACTTAAAAATCACTTGAGATCAAGTATTCTACTTAAGGTTCATTACACTTCTTCAAGGTGAAACTTTATGTAAATCCGTGTGCAAAAGCCAAACGCCTGGGTACCAAGCACACTGTTTACAATTTATGACACTGTTTTTATACTTCAAAATTCAATTTAAGGCCTGGTCTAATGACATTTGAAAATAATTAACGCCCAGGCCATATTTTGGAAAAATACGGTAAATAAATATGATAACCGTAGTTGAAGCATCATGTTCCTAAATATAAAGAAACATCTTCATTATTTCTCCATAAATAATGCAGTATATTTTAAACAACCTTTTCTTGCCTGATGATTCTGTTTTATGAACTCATTTCTCACCACCCAGTTTGTATGTCCCAAGTTGTTTGGTACTACATCTGCCCGATTTTATTCAGAAACGTCCTATAAATTATGGACTATAATCCAAATAAAGTAATCGCAATCTCACTGCTTTTTTCAGATAATACACTCCTCTGAGTTAATCCTTCATCAAATATCTCATAATTAAATACAGTACTGTAGTTTTGACAAGGAGATTAAATTGGAATAAATGCCAAATTGTAAGAAATTTATTGGAGTCCTTATTCAATGATAGACAGTTTTTACTACAAAATCAAATTTAAAATTTCACTGGGAATTAAGTTTTACCATCCAAACTAAATTTAGCAAAAATTGCTTAAGTTTCCACTCATGTAGTACGTGGCCAAACATATGGTAATTCTTTGGCAGTTAACAGTATTTTCATGCATACACTGTATTAAATTCAAATTTCACACTTGTGAGCAAATATTTCACATTTTTGGCCCATTATATCAGACACATGGGTAGAAGCCAGTGCAGATTTAATGGAGTAGTCAGTGACTGTACCTTTGGTAAAGAGGCCTTAGAAAAACATTACACATTACAGTCTGTATCTATTGTGGCTAGCCCTGTGATGTCAGAGGCTTTGCATTAGGAGAAAGCAAAAGTACAATAAATCTCCTAATCAGTTGAACTGACTTACCTCATAAAGTGATAATTATCTTATATATGGTAGCATTAACGTGGCCTTGCCTTTGGATTACATAAATAAATTTGCGTATTAGTGTGAAAGGCTGAGTTTCTTAAATTGTATAATTACTAGGGGTGTCACGACTAATCGACAACGGTTAGAATAGTGCTATATACTGGTTTCGTATTTTAAAGTAAGAATAATCGCTTAATATAGTGAAAGATGGCAGAAGGTCTAAATCCATAAACTATATCCATATTGTCACATAAAATAAGCTAAAATCCCAAAACAGCCACGTTTTCTGTACTGTTTATGCATTCACGTAAAACAGGAAGTGCCATATACCTCTTATATCACCCACTTCCTGTCTGAAATAAACGAAGCAGAAGTCGCAGAAAAACAGCAAATTTATTAATATTTGCAGGTTATCCATATATATTTTCATTTTATTTCACATATTTATCGTTTTCAGTGCTTTTCACAATCTGAAGTTAAGATTTTGGGTTGTTTTATAAATTCGACGGTTATTCGGTGTCGGCTCGAATAGTACTTAGCGATTAGTCGACATGAAATATTTGGAGTCGTGACGTCCCTAATAATTACTTTTACAGATAATCCTCTATTATCCAAAACAGTGAAAATTCTTTAGCTTTGCATATAGTATTTCAAAAAATATAGATGTACCCCCTGCGCTAATTATGTCGAATACGGTAATAGGATTAATGAACATGTGGTAGTAATAGATTGTAACATATTAAATGTAATTAAGGCAGGATCAGTAGTAATAGTATCTTGGTATCAAGACCATTTTGCTGATATGCCATGTTGACACAATACAACTGACTTCTCAAATGTTGGCATGTGTAGTTCTGGGAAGACAAGAAATGCCAGAAATATACCCTGAATCTGTAGAAATTGTGAACTTGTATTTCATATTTTTGTCAATTTTAATGTTTTCACCCATGGTGTCCAGATGGGCAGGCGGGTGGGCGGTGGAAGAAGTTTATCCGGCCTGTATCTCAGAAACCATAAGGTGTAGGAAGTTGATACTTGGTAGGGACATTGGTTAGGGGGTGTAGGTGTGCAACGTCATGGTCTGACCTTGATTTGACCTTTGACCTTGCCGTAGTGACCTTGAGTTTGAATATCTTGTCCGGGCTATATCTCGGGAACCATAAGGTGCAGGAAGTTGATACTTGGTAGGGACATTGGTCAGGGGGTGTAGGTGTGCAATGTCATGGTCTGACCTTAATTTGACCTTTGACCTTTCCGTAGTGACCTTTACCTATAAAATCTTGTCCGGGCTATATCTCGGAAACCTTAAGGTGTAGGAAGTTGATACTTGGTAGGGACATTGGTTTGGGGATGTAGGTGTGCAGCATCATGGTGTGACCTTGATTTAACCTTTGACCTTGCTGTAGTGACCTTGACCTATAAAATATTGTCTGGGCTATATCTCGAAAACCGTAAGGTGTAGGAAATTGATACTTGGTAGTAACATTGGTTAGGGGTTGTAGGTGTGCAAAGTCATGACGCGACCTTGATTTGACCTTTGACCATGCCGTAGTGACCTTGACCTTCAAAATCTTGTCTGCCTATATCTCGGCAACCATAAGGTGTAGGAAGTTGATACTTGGTAAGGGCATTGGTCAGGTGGTGTAGATGTGCAATGTCATGGCCTGACCTTGATTTGACCTTTGACCTTGTGGTAATGACCTTGACCTATAAAATCTTGTTTGGGATATATCTTAGAAAACCGTAAGATGTAGGAAGTTGATTGTTGGTAGGGACATTGGCTAGGCTGTGAAGATGTAAAACGTCATGGTGTGACCTTGATTTGACCTTTGACCTTGCCGTAGTGACCTTGACCTATAATGCCTTGTCTAGGCTATATTTCGGAAACCAAAAGGTGGTTGGAAGTTGATATTTGGTAAGGACATTGGTTGGGTGTTATATTTGTGCTACGTCATGGTGTGACCTGGATTTGACCTTTGATCTTGCATATCTGATGCTATTTTATCTCTCTTATATCTTTTACTTGAATCTTGGTTGTTGCACCTTTGGGTGTCTTTTGATGTAGATTAAGCACTGTTATAGTCATATTAGAAATCATTAAGGGTTTTACTTTTGGAACTTCCCATTGTAACAGATGGTATTGCATCAAGTGAGCCACAGGTTTTGTCAGAACTCTGTGTTGCCATATCTGTATGTATGAGTAATATTCAAAACTTGCAAACCATAATTCGACCATACAAATGAATATCAAAATGGGAGAAGTCTTAAAGCTTCATAATTTTTAGTCAACTGAATTGTCCTGTTTTAATAGTTAATGTTTACATGCAGTTTCTTTCTCTTAGATGTTATTTTCTCTACTTAAACATTATTTGGATACTGACACTGTTCTGAAAGTATCCCAATCTGTGTACTGTTTCACTACTTCTATATCTCATGGTGTTGAAAACTATTTCCCCAGGCTGTGGGTACGGCATCTCTGATGCTATTTTCCTTATTATATCCCCAGACGAAAGTCGGGGATATATTGGATTCAGGTCCGTCGCGCCGCCGCCGCCGCCGTAGAAATTTCCTTGTGGACGCGATAACTCAAAAACAAATTAATATTTTTTTTTCAAACTTGGTACACATGTTAAGGGTGCCCAAAGGAAGATCCCTATTTTAAGGTGACCTTAAACTCCCAGTAAAAAAGAACTTATGGCCACCTTAAGGTCAGAAATTGCACTTTTGGCCACTTAGAGCCCTGTAGGTCACAAACTATGATGCTCAGCTGGCTGAAATTTTACCTGACAACACATTAATATGTTCTTAGTACATGTGCCGAAAATCATGACTTTAAGTTGAGGAGAAAATTGTGTTTGAGGCCCATAAATACCCCCACTTAGGGATTTTTTGCTATACTTTACACATATTTTGCCCTATAATTTGGAAGTGATAATTCTGATGAGTCTCAAACTGTGCTAGGTATAACTTTGATATGTAATCCTTGTCTGTAGAAAATTTTAAGGCTGTAGGTTTACCCAAAGGGGTCGACTTAAGGTCTCAAAAGTGCCCACAGAGACCCAATTTATGCACTTTTTGCCACTTTCAAGCACTGTAGCTTTCAAACTATGTCTCTCATCTAAGTTAAATATCATCTGGGAATATATCTATGTGTTTTCTTATATGTGCCCCAACATTTAGGCCTTTAATAGACAGTTAACCTGTGTATCAGGACCATAAACACCCACCCGAGTGACCCTTATAAGACATTTTTCACATCTTTTTCCCTGTAACTTGGAAATGGTAAGTCTGAGAAGTTTCAAACTGTATTAGATTTATATTCTGTGTGTAATCTTAGTATGTAACAGATTTTAAGTCTGAAGCTTTAATTTTGAAGGTCAAATTGAGGTCTCTAAAAGGCTCCCAAAGACCCAATATTTGGACTTTTTGCTACTTTTAAGCCCTGTGACTGTCAAACTATGTGACTGATAGAGCTCAAATCCTATCTGAGAAGATATTAGTATGTTATTTTTATATGTGCCAAAAATTAAGGCTTTAAGAAGACATTTAACCTGTGTATGAGGACCATAAATCCCCACCCGAGTGACCATTTTTAGACATTTTTCACATATTTTTCCCTGTAACTTGGAAATGGTAAGTCTAAGAAGTTTCAAACTGTATTAGATGCATATTCTATGTGTAATCTTAGTATGTGACAAATTTTAAGTCTGAAGCTTTAATTTGAAGGCCACATTTAGGTCTCTAGAAGGCCCCATAAAGACCCAGTATTTGGACTTTTTGCCAATTTTAAGGCCTGTGACTGTTAAACTATGTGACTGATAGAGCTGAAATCTTTTCCCTGTAACTTGGAAATGGTAAGTCTGAGAAGTTTCAAACTGTATTAGATTTATATTCTGTGTGTAATCTTAGTATGTAACAGATTTTAAGTCTGAAGCTTTAATTTTGAAGGTCAAATTGAGGTCTCTAAAAGGCTCCCAAAGACCCAATATTTGGACTTTTTGCTACTTTTAAGCCCTGTGACTGTCAAACTATGTGACTGATAGAGCTCAAATCCTATCTGAGAAGATATTAGTATGTTATTTTTATATGTGCCAAAAATTAAGGCTTTAAGAAGACATTTAACCTGTGTATGAGGACCATAAATCCCCACCCGAGTGACCATTTTTAGACATTTTTCACATATTTTTCCCTGTAACTTGGAAATGGTAAGTCTAAGAAGTTTCAAACTGTATTAGATGCATATTCTATGTGTAATCTTAGTATGTGACAAATTTTAAGTCTGAAGCTTTAATTTGAAGGCCACATTTAGGTCTCTAGAAGGCCCATAAAGACCCAGTATTTGGACTTTTTGCCAATTTTAAGGCCTGTGACTGTTAAACTATGTGACTGATAGAGCTGAAATCTCATCTGGGAATACATTATTATGTTCTTTTTACATGTGCCAAAAATCAAGGCTTCAAGTAGACATTTAACCTGTGTATGAGGACCTTAAACACCCACCTGAGTGACCCTTTTAAGACATTTTTCACATATTTTTCTCTGTAACTTGGAAATGGTAAGTCTGAGAAGTTTCAAACTTTATTAGATACATATTCTATGTGTAATCTTAGTATGTAACAAATTTTAAGTCTGAAGCTTTAATTTGAAAGCCACATCGAGATCTCTAAAAGGCCCACAATGACCCAATATTTGGACTTTTTACCACCTTTAAGACCTGTAACTGTTAAACTATGTGATTGATGGAGCTGAAATCCCATCTGGGAATGCATTATTATGTCCTGTTTACATATGCCGAAAATCAAGGTTTTTAGTAGACATTTAACCTGTGTATGAGGGCCATAGACACTCGCCCAAGTGCCTTTTTGACATTTTTTCCGTATTTTGCCCCGTTATTTGGAAATGCTTAGTGTGACAAGTCTTAAACTGTATTATATATCATTTTTGTTTGTTATGTATGTCCCCCAAAAAGTTTCAGATCTGTAGTTTAATTGCTAAGGTCTCTTTAACAATTGTAAAATGCCTACAGAAACCCAATTTATGGATATTATGCCACTTTAAAGCCCAGTAACTGTCAAACGATGTGGGTTATAGAGCTGAAATCTTTGAATTTTTAAAAGGAAATGCCTGTCTATTTAAATTTTGAATATTAATAATGTTATGGCTATCTTAGTCTTTTAAGAACTTATTTTTGTGTGTTATACCTCTGCTTGCTGAGTTTTTCACTTTTTAAAATGAAACTGGTTAAACATATTCAAGTAGACAAAATGGACACTTTAAGTGAGCTTTAAGTCCCAATATTAATGAAATTATATCCTTATGTAGTAAAACTAGGGGATTTTTAACCCTCAACTAGCCCAGTTTTATTCAACTTGCCTCAGTTAATTTTGGCACAGCTCCTACAGTTATGAACTCATTTCAGTTGATAATCACATACTTAAAATTCTCAATTCTTTTTGTATTTGAGTACCCCTTTTATATAGATTGTTTGTTTACCATTTATGCTCAACCCACATCCCCCACCCGGATTCCCCCCACCCACCTCTGGGACCTCCAGCTATATTGAGTGACACTAAATAAACAAAGGTATTTAATGATATCGGATGAGAAACAAAGAACTCAATGGGGTTGCAGATCTTGTGTAATAGTGAGAGAGGTGTGGAGAAGGGGAGAGGGGTGGGGGTGGGAGGTGGTGGGCTTCATTACATATAACACAAAGGGGAGTCAGAACTGAGATTGTGTCACATATTTAGGTTGCATATATATGGACCGAATCCGGGAACTTTGCCCTTCAGGTACTTTGCCCTTCAGGTACGTTGCCCTTCGGAACTTTGCCCTTCAGGTACTTTGCCCTTCACTCAATTTGAGGGGTAGGTACTTTGCCCTTCACTAATTAAAAATGCCCTTCACATGAAAAAAAATTTAAATTATAAATATTGTCCATTCATGTGTGTAAACGAGTTGTTTTCAAGCCCCACAAAAAGACTGTTGTCCAAGTTTATCCCCACAATACATTTCTATGGGTGACAGACCTTTTGTTGAATTTACTATTGAGGTGAAAAGGGAAATGGATGGTGAATGAATGAGATACTGTGTTTATTTTGTTGAGGAAGCCAAGTATGTATAATATATAACTGTATAATGCATGTCAAGCCCAACAAAAAGACTGTTGTCCAAGTTAATCCCCACAATACATTTCTATGGGTGACAGACCTTTTGTTGAATTGGCTATTGAGGTGAAAAGGGAAATGGATGGTGAATGAATGAGAGACTGGTAAACCCATAACTGGTTTCTTACTGTTGTGGCAGTTCTATTGTTTCAGTCCATGATCACAGAAGATACTTTATCATATGATTACATAATTGAAGGCTATTATTCTAGACAATCAATAATCCACTTTTATGTATTATTCAATTCAATAATTTATGTAGTATGCAATTTATCCTAATTAAACTTTGTTAAAATATGAAGGGCCTCTGTATAGTATGCAATTAAGATCTACAATTAATCCCAACAAATGTTCTTAAAAATATGAAGGGCTTGTACATAGTTGTGTCTTATGTAGAATCAGTTTGTTGATCCACAAATTAGATCCATTTAAGCTTAATTACACATATTAAAAATAATAAAAAGCACTTATTGTAAGGGTATGACAACTTTACAAATTAACTTCTGGATTTTATTTCTGGATTTTATGTAGTATGCAAGTAATCCTAATAAAACTTTTTTGAATGTGAAGGGCTTTACATTTCCTGTGGTGATTCATTCCCAGTATAGTACTGTATAGTACTAAAGTGTGCTATTACTCCCAGTAAAGGTTTTTACATGTGAAGGGCATTTTTAATTAGTGAAGGGCAAAGTTCCTACCCCTCATATTTAGTGAAGGGCAAAGTACCTGAAGGGCAAAGTTCCAAAGGGCAACGTACCTGAAGGGCAAAGTACCTGAAGGGCAAAGTTCCGTACACCATATGGACCACATATATAGGTACAGAGGAAATGAATAACTGAAAACAATTTGCAAATTCTAAAAATAATATAATAAAATAATAATATAAATAATTTTTTTTAAAATAATATTTTAGTTGTGAACAAATATAGAAACAGATATGCGCTTTTGGGATTATGAATTTTAGAATGGACATTGAATCATCAATCATTTAAATACTTTGAAGGAAGATTGAAAAATATGATGAGTTGAGTTAAAAATAATATTTTATTTGTCAACAAATATAGAAACAGATATGCTCTTTTGGGATTATTATTTTAGAATGGACATTCAATCATCAATCATTTAAATACTTTGAAAATAGGTTTAGAGTTATCATTGCAGGAAGATTGAAAATATAATTTCAGTTATGTATTCGGCGTCTGGGGATACACCATCTTCCTTGGGGAGATATAAACAGAGTAGATTGATGTGCTGAAGTTCATATAATAATGGGTAATTATGTTCTAAAAAATTTCCGATCAAAACCTGTGGCGTGAGTGATGACCTGTCTGGGGATATGTTGGCGCCGAGTTGGCCCAATCTAGTTTATACAGATATTGAACATTATTTTTCGTAACGTTGTGTTTGCATCATCTGCCATGTTTGCTTCTCCGCTACTTCGACTGGGTGACAACTGGAAAACACGGTTACCTGAATTCAGATTGGACTTCTCGAGACGAATACTCTAGTGATAATTTTAAACAAAGTCACAGCCCTGCTTTTAATGGAATTTGCAATTGTGAAATTCCATTTGCAGCTGTATTCCAGTTGTAACATTTTCACAATGTTTGCCTGTTGATATTTCTTGTGTATGGAACTCTGGATTAAAATGCAATTATTTCAATGTCAGTATCAAACTCTTTTGACAGCTGTTGATAGAACAGCTGTAAAATTGATACATGATCATTTCTACATTAAAACTTTGTACATAATCTGTTTGTACTTTAGATTGAGGTGAGCGATTCATGTAAGAATGCACTGGTGAAGATGTCGTACTGCCAGTATTGCCGCGGTGTGCCCTACATGAAGCCCTGTAACAACTACTGTATGAATGTGATGAAGGGATGCCTGGCATATTACATGGAGCTCAGCCACGAGTGGAATAAATATATAGGTAAGATATGGATGGTGCAGTTAAGCTAGCCAATCATTCCACAGTTAAGGTCATGTCAGAACAGGCTATTACCATTGTTTGGAATTGCCGTTCAATTTTCCAGGTTGATTTATCATCCACTTTTTCCTAGGATGATCCAGACACGCTTATTTCATTGTTTTGTTGGTAACTTAAGTCTAATACACTTTCTATGTGAATTCTATGTTAATCTGTTTAGATATTTGCTTGTTTAAAACTCTGAACGTTTAGTGTATCAAAATTTACCATTTCTTGTGAATATGACTGCAAACATAAACAGAATAGTATTATTAAGCATTTATTTTGTTTAATCAATGAAAATGGCTTACCTTAAAATTGTGAGGATATTTAGAGTAAGGTAAATTTTCTGTTGTATTATCAATTATTCAAACTTCTCTGTGATGAAATGTGATTATACCTGGTCACTGACAATTGATCCAATAAACTAGAAAGCACTCCCAGAGTGCAGACCTCTGCCAATGCAGTTGAGTATGTCCATATTGTAAATTCTGCATTTTTTTTTGTGTTCAGGGTATGATCCAAATCTATCCCCAAGTTGAATCACTTGTTTCTGTTGGTAGGCCCTGTCCACTAAAAATATTTCATACCTCTGATGGTGAAGGTTTGAAATGCCGACTCGACCCTATGTGGTAGATGCTTACCGATGCCGGTTAGCTAACAATACAGAATCTAGTCCAAATAGGATGTACTGGTTTCCTGTACGCTTAAAACTACACGATGTATCACAAACCGATGTATTACAAACCAATACAATGTGTTGAAAACAATGTTAAAGCCAACTATGTCCAAAGTCCAGTCCTTTAAATCCAAAATCAGTCTAAATTTTAATGCTTGGGAGCAGTTGTAGCACCATTCAACTGGAACACATCACCTCTAGTACTCAGGTCATAAAGCTTCTTGTACAAATATCACTGAATAGTGAAAACTCATCTGTTCAAGCTTGTCTTTCCACCATCATATCTGTCTCTGCGCAGCGGAATGCTGTTCTTTGTTTTCACTGCCATTTTAGTAGAACTGCATTTTAAGATTGTTTTTATAGTAGAAGCAAATATCATGCACTTATTAGGGCAGACACCTGTTCAGTGTAATCTCAAGGGTTCTGAAAATTGTTACAACTCCTCCATTAATTCCAGATAATAGAAGAAGTCTTCTGGGTCTTCCTGAAATTTATGGCTATTCAAAATGAAATTTAATTAACAGTATTTCATTTAAAATCTTAAAGGGGTTAAGGTACCAGTACATTGGTTTTGCTGGTACATATTTTGGGATTATTAAAATCAGTATAGTGCTAATGAGAATTGATTTTTTTTGTTTACTTGCGCTACCAACAGGGTGTATCCAGTCATGGAAAACCTGGAAAAGTCATGGAATTCCATTTTCCTTTCCTGGAAAAGTCATGGAAATTGACTCCAGGTTTTGGAAAATTCATAAAAAGTCATGGAAATTAAAAGGCATCCTTTCGTGAAATGGCATTGTTCCTTTCTTTCATCCAGCATTTCAATACAAGAATACGGTTATATAATCAGATCAAATTTTGGTGTCTTCCACATCTTCCTGTACTGTGACTGGAACCTTGTAAGTGGTTCTGAAAGCCAAAACCGGAGGGAGCTCGTGGCCTCGGCAGGAGCTCGGGACCTCGGTACATGTCTCTTTCATGCCATGAAGCATGTAAACGGTCCTTAATTTTAAAGCATCAGTCATAGAGAATTCATGGAAAAGTCATGGGAAAAATATTAAAATCTAGTGGATACACCCTGTACCAAATGAGCAGACTATAAAGTTGTAGTGGAGCCCTCCAGAGGATAATATAACTTTGGTGGTGACAAGATGAAATGGTCTATAGGTGTCACTTATGAAACCACAAATATGTAGGTCATTATGTTGTTTTTCTGCTAGACTTAACTGTTATAAATGACAATCTGTTTTGTGGGTTTGATGTCTTGGGAGTTCATTGTGGCAGGGTTTTCTTTTAAAATAACCCCAAGTGTCCATTGTTGATGTCTTGATATAACTTAACATGGTGTATGAATAAGAAGTCAGGTTTATACACCTCCTGTAATAAAGTGAAATAAGATACCACTGGATTATAATTTAAGAACATATATCATGCATTAATCACATGTGTAAGTTCAGTGAGTTGTACTACTTTGAATCAACCTGACATTGGTAGGTGTGGCAATGAAAACTTCTAAATATCTAACATACTCCATGCAAAATACTATTCACAATGATTGCATTGGAGACTGATGTCTCCAAATGGCATGGCTTGGCAGTGTTTTTCTTTAGCATTCACATTTATTTCGCCCTGATGTGGCCAGGAACTCCAAAGGTCTGAGCGATGTGACCAACACTGATCGATTATTGTTGTCCACCTTAAGCCAATGTATCAGTCTGTAGGAGGATTCTGTAGCACGGAAAGTAGCCCTTGGGGTAAATTTGGATAAAGAAGATACATGTGCCAGACGGAAAAAATTGAATGTGAAGGTTCAATAAATGCTGGTAGAACTTAAAATATTAGAAATGAACCCTCAAGCTGAAGAAATTATACACTTTATCCGATAATTTTGTTGAGTATAAAACTTCTATAGCAATTTATTTGAGTGGAATTGTAATATTTTCGGTAACTTCACTTCCTGTTAGGGGACCTATTCGATTGGGTTTATGCTAGAACACAACTTTTTTTTGTATCCTAGTATTGGAACAGCTTTGCATTAATGGTATACTGAAATTGAGGACAATGCCACTGGCCCTAACCTAGTGTAAGATAGGTTTTCAACAAGATGAATAATAATAATTCCAGTAATAGAAAGATTTGTATAGCGCCAGATTCCAGTGTACTGGAATCCAAAAAGGGCCAGCCATTAAACCTAACAAAGTCGTAACCCAGCAAGCGAATGAGAATTGATATTTTACAAGCACAATGCATTGAATGCAACCTCTATAATCCAAACATGCTGAGGGTATAAGATGTCAAGATATTGTTTCTCTTATAAGAACACTGACTTTTAAAAACCTCCTTCATTGTATGTTTTAATTGTCTCCACCAAGGAGGTATTGAATTCACTACTGTTTTTCTGTTTGGTTGGTAGTAGGATTATGCAAATACTGCTCGTTGGATCTTCATGATAAAATTAGATCCCATTGAATATTGAGTATGATAAAGAATTGTTTTTTCTGTTGAACACTTTTTTCTGTATATGTAGGATACACCATCTTACTTGGATTCCTTATAATCAAAAACGACGAGTATTGGAAGAAAAATTTAGAAATATCAAGTGCTTATTTTATATGGATTTTAAAGCTTTTCAATTGTTCATTGATGTACATGGAAGAATAATTCTCAAAACTAAAGAATAATTCATTTGTATAAAAATAAGCCTTTTCAAAGGTAATAATTCGTTAATCTTAAAAGTGATTAAAACCCCATGTCTTCTGATAGTTTTGAAAACAATGTTTAGAAGAATATGTAACTAGTTAACTGCTGATATTGTGCATGTGACTTTTGACTAGTGTTGTTGGAACTTTTTCAGTCAAGTTGAAAGTACTTGCAGAGAGGTGTAAAGAGTGTTTTTAATAATCATATATCTTGTAGTATTATATAAACTCAAGTGCTGAATGGTACTCTATCAACTGTCTCTTTGTAAAATTTAGTTTCCAACTGAACTGTAAAGTTTATAGAACATAAATTAAAGTTTCTCTTTTCATTTAAAGTAAGTGCTAGTTTTAGTGTGATAAACGTCATTTTACCTAACTTAATTTGTCCATAGACATCTGTCCTGCCATGTACAGAAAGCCACAGTATAAGTACATAAATGTGTTTTGAATGTAGTTAAATTGGATGACCATTTTTAACAGTAAGATAAGCGGTATATAATATTGTTTTATTTTAGACACTACAACACTGTCTTCGAAAAAAGAATCATGACAGTTTTCGAGGTGTTTTGAAATGTGAAAGATAACACTTCCTCAAGTCATGCTCATGTATCTGTTACATGCTATGTAATCTAATTAAGTAAACACTTTTAACAGTTGATTTAAGCTACTTATGACTCTCTTTCTTTGTATCTGTTGACAAACTATATTCCTCTGAATAAAAGCACCATATTGTGAGGGTAATTGAATCAGGGGACCAGTGATAATTTGAGGTCAAACAAGTTTACAATTAAAAATGTGCAGCCACATCATAAATAGAAAAAATAAATTGGTGGATAGTACACAATATAAACATCTGAGCACCGATAACGTTATTCACATTACAATATGAACTGATGTGATCCCGAATTAGAAATAAATTCAGATTATAAATATAAATATAGATTATGAAAATGGTTTAGTATGATTCAGTTTTTCATTAGGGCAGGGTTGGTAGCATATTTTCCATTTCGGTATCTCAGTGCAAAACCGTACTGATTCCGGGATACTGAAAGAAGAAATTGCATTCTAGTATATCCCAAATTGAATAGGCCCACCAAGTGGAAGTAAGATTTGTGAAAAGAAAACATTGCAGTTTTGAAAGAAATCACTTTAAAAGTGCTAAATTATATAAAAATATGGGATAAAAGTTTGAAATTTCTTCAGATTTGAGGTTTGTTTCTAATACTTTACATTTTCTCACAATATTATACACTGACATTCAAAATACCGGCTGTAAACTGACACCATGGTGTTGAAGTGAATTGGTCTTGATACCGAGATACTGGTGTTACCGACCCTGCCCTAGTTTTCTTTGTGAAGAATTTTACAGCTTTGAATAGTAGGTAAGGTCCTCAAGCTCATGCTAAAATTACTACAACTCCCTTTAATTCTGCTCAGGAGGTGAAAATATCTTCAACATTTTTATTTAGTTTAAAGAGAGCCAGCATCTAAGTGTAACTTTTTGATGCATACAGTACAGGGTGTTGGTATCAGACTGTATACTTTATCTTATTCAGCCAAGCTAGTTTTCCAACAGTTCCAGAGGCACTATTATAACAGTAAAACTTATATTACTGAGATATAATACATTTATGTATTTGAAATCGAACCCTTTTTAAGTAGAACTTTGAAAACTGATACACTGGAGGCTTGGTGGTGTAGTGGTTAATACAGTTACCTCCTATCTCAGAGGTCAGCAGTTTGAACCCCAGACCCGGCCCTATATGAAAAAATTGGTAGTTACTTATCAGTGCCTGGCAGTTTATAGCGCAGAATCTTGATCAACTACTGTATATACTATTTCCTTTGCCCTTAAAACTACCTGCGATAATATAAGATATACAATGTGTTGCAAGCAACATTAAGCCCAAATAAGTAAAATCACATTTAATAGGTATTTTAAGTCATTTTGTCACATTTCAAGACTGCCTTTACCATTAAAATTGACCATGTTGTCTGCAATTCTTAATAAGTAACAGTAATTTCTGATCCCTCAGTCAACTTAACTGGATACGTCAAGATCAGGAATTTGTAAAAACATTTTACTGTGAAAAATATAAAACATAACTCCTTTAGTTGGTTGATTAAGTTCATTTTGTACTGAAAGTCCAAAAGTTCTAAGTCTGTATGTTCTGTACCAGCTACAATAGTTGTATATTAAGATAATAGTGGCATGTTAGTCATCATTTTCCCACTCATTTACCGGTAAACTGCCCTCACATAATGACATTTAATGGTCGGCCACTGAGTTGCCTAATCAAATGTTGACAAGTTCACAGAGGTGGAAATTGTGTCATCATCCCAGCTTTTTGAGGGTATTTATAAGTCATATTTTATTGAATAACACTCTGTAGTATGAGAATGTTATTGTTGTGAAATCAGTCTTTATGTGTAAATAGTACAAATAACTAAAACTCCACTCTGAGAAAGTAATTTCTCAACCACAACCATAACGTCAAAATGTTTTTCTTTCAAAAACTTTACAACTGCTGAAGTGGAAGGTAAGTTCTAAAAGTTATTGACCCTAAAAGATAATAACTGTCTGCAGTTAAATCCTTTCCGAACAACAAAGCTTCCTTTCTTGTTTAAATTATTTATTGGTCTCTATTGTGTTGGCTTATTTGTGTATCTCCAAAGCATGATAAAAATTAACATTGAGTGTTCTTGATTTTTGATAAGTTTACTTCTTTATAAACCAGTTTGAAGAGTAAGAGTCTGTACTATCCCTATGCATATGGTATATACCATTAAACTACCATATCCGCTTTATGAAATTCCCATGGGAAATATAAATGGGTGTATGTAATAAAATGTGAAAATGTGAAATAACTGGTAAAATATTAGGAAAATTATGTCAAAGACAAAATTAATGTAATATTATAAAATTTGATAAAATATTTGGGTTTAATGGACTTCGTTTACTCAAGCACAACTTATTAACAATTTATGGGCGATAACATAACTTGGACACATTAAAGCCCATTGCACACTAGCGCGGCGCGGTGCGGCGCGGCGTGGCTAAATAAAATAGAAATAATGGAAGTAGTTCACTGCTTATACATATGTGCGGCGCGGCAGGTAGCGGTGCAGCGTGGATTTTTCTATTTAGAAAATTTTCTAATTTTTTCAAAAACCGCGCAGCTTTTTTCACTATTTCCCCAATTTTTTATTGATATTTTAATTCCCCACAGGTTAAATATGGCAATCTGTTACAGAACTTTATACAAATATATTAATTGGAAAAAGAAAAATGCAAGCACACAGGCTCAAGGGATTAACTACTAGGGGAGAGATGAGAAAATATGGTGGGTGTCCATATAGACACATAAGAAGGTTTAACTGAATGAGGATTGCAATTAACAGGAATTCTAAAATAGATACACGGGTCTAGGGTCTTGTTTGTGGAGGGATTATGTCCTTATAATAGACAGAGGGATGTCATGCTTTATGTGTGACAATATCTGTAAACACAACACAGCCAGAAGTTTATAAATTGAAAGGGGGTGTAATCACCATTACTATAAAAGAGACACTGGTCAAGGCCTTTCATTGTAATAAGATTAATTGTATGTAAGGGTAGGAGAGTGTGGAATATACTGTGGGGTATTAGCTTTTTAATTACATTAATGATTATTTTAACTATTCTATTCACTTTCACTCTAGTTAAAATATCTTGTCAATATACTGAAAACTGCTGCGAAAATCGCCCCAATGTGCAAGGTAAAGAACATTCGTCTGCTCAGTATGCAGTAAAAATCGTACCGCGCCGCGTATATGTGCAAGGGCCTTAACGGGTCAGCAGTATATATTACTGTTATTGCGTTTTTTCAGACAACCTGATGAAGCTGGCTGAGCGTTTAGAGGGTCCTTTTAACATAGAAGCAGTGGTGGACCCTATTGATGTGAAGATCTCTGATGCCATCATGAACTTTCAGGAGGCCGCAGAGACCATTACTTCCAAGGTAACCGATTCTCAGGTGTACTGTAAATCTGCTAAATATCGCCAGGGTTCCTGATAAATCTAATTGACTTTCTATTTGGCAGAATGTTCTGTGCAATTCTTAGTAATATATATATATTTTTTCCAAATGCATAGTTATATCTGTTTCTTGTACATTTTTATGTAATTCTTGTTTGGGAATTTAATATATTAAAATAATATTGGCATGGGTCATACTTTAAGCCATAAAATCAGTCTCATTTCTGAGTATATTTAAGAAGATACATCAGAATATGACTGAGACACTGATCCAGGCATTGTCATCAAAGCTGACTCCTTTCGACATGTTCAAGTCAAGTATTCATATATGGTACAATTTACCATTGATCAAAAAACTGAGTTTAAGTAAGCATTGGTAACTTTTTGGATTTCACCAGCTTATGATTAATTTTGAGAGCAGTTACTGATCATTTAATGATTTAATGACTATTTTTTCAGTAAATAGACAAGATACTCGGGACCTTTACATTGGAATTAGTAGTGAAAAATCAGTTTAAATTAATTATATTATTTAAATTACAAATACAGGTGATATTATCAGAGATAGAATTCTGTAATTGTCTCAGTTGAGTCACATTTGGAACAGTCTTTGATATAAAGAAACTTCCATCAGTGATTATCAGTGGGAATATTAGTGGTTTTATGACTCTTACATGAGTAGCTTTTGCCTGTTTCCTAGAAGATATTTCCATCAGAAAATTGTATTTGCAGGAAACACAATAATGAATAAAACATAATTTCCTGAAAATTGAGCCATGTGCATTGTGTTTTATGCTGAATGTGCTTGGGCATTTATTTTTCAATCATATTAATCAGATCATATTAATTTTATTGTATAAAAATGAACTTCAATGTCTTGATGATTTTTCCAGTTGAATTTGCCAACGTAGTTTGGTGGCTTCAGAAGAAAAGAATTTTGACAATCAAATTGATAAAAGTAAAATAGAATTACATTTGCCATATAAATTAATAATGCTAACTTCAAAAATACTGGGTTTTGTCTGACTTTCAATTTTCCCTGGATAGGAAGCTCTCATTTTTGCAAAGACTCTTGACTCGAGTGCAGATTAGCCATCAGAATAGATGAAAATTGAAAGTGATGGAAAGTTCATAGCGTTAAAAACTGACAGAAAAAAATGACTTGCTAGGTTTTGTACCAAGTCATATGATTTCCCCAAATGAATGTCAGTTGTCAGTTCTTATTGTGGAGATATTAATATCTAGCCTCAGATAAGCCCCATGTAACCAGAAACACAAGTCTTTTAATGGAAAAGATCTTACATTCAAATTCATGTGAATCAATTAATATCTTCTTAAATACACAAAACAATTGGATAAAAGCAGCATGGATAGTTGTACTCAGTGTATCTTAATGAGAGAAACTTCACATTAAGACTATAAATAAAGCCCGATAATTCATTAAAGAATACAGTAATCAATTATTTGGAGGTCAGCCAGGTTACCCCGTCACACCATTACACCATTGCAATCTTTCTGGTAGATACCCTGGTTAATTAGAACCTTTTGGTTTGGCTTGCAACCTTTCTGGTCATATTCCACTTGTGTGGGTGAAATCTGTCATTACAATAGGATGGCAATTGCTTTTCTTAAGTTTACTCACCTTTTTAAAGTTCTATTCCTTTTATTAGGTGGTGCATATATATTTGTTGTGAATCTGGAAACTGTACAAAGAAGTAGTTTTGCACAATGAATCATACAGTGCACAGTTCCATATTTTATACTTTTAAATATATAGAGTGGGTGGACACATGACCTCTTTTTATGAGTTGTTTGTAATACTTGGAAGTAATCCAATGGAAAAGAATGGATGGTATTTAAACACATGACAAGGTGTGCAGATTTGTTCAATAGGTGGTGGAGAATCTAAGGTTTGACTCAGGAAGTAAAAGGTTAGAAGTTCTAAGGGTTACATGGAGTTAAAAGTGGAACATAAATAGTTAAAGGTACAATACTTGATGTTTTAACCCCCCCCCCCCCCCCCCCCCCCCCCCCCCCGGCACAGGGTATGATTGATTCTTTACAAACTGTTATAACCATTGGCATAAAAAAGAATTGTATTAGTCTGTTCGATAAATAACAGTATTAATGGCATATTGCATAATGAAATTGCAAAAAAAAGTACTGGTGCCGCGCTCTGTAACGCCCATGGGCAATGTGACCAGATATTGGCAAAAGTTGGGGACGGGTATTTACGCCAATGAAAACCAGCCGGGCGTTTCGAAAAGAATAATCTGAATTTGGGGAAACCGTGTTTTAGCACACACCGACTGAAAGTAAAATATGCGATAAAAGTTGACATAACTGTTAAAATAAGGAAATTTTTTTGTTGAAAATGGATATAAATTAATCATATTTCACCGATTATTGGGTTTTTATGGAGAAAGTTTACCTCAAAACGACATAATTGTAATTTATTAGCGATAACTCAAGATTGTGGATGGGCTCTTTCAGAAGCATGAGCGTTACAGAGTGTGGCTATGGTAATTGATATAATATCTAGGTCACACCTTTTCATGCTAAGATCACGGGCTACAAAAGTAGAAACAAAGAGACTCCTCTATCTTTGGTTGTTGTTTGGGTCTGCCTCGTATATGTGCAGGATGCAGGGGGTATGATTTGCATTCGGATAAGACACGTTCTGGGTGATTTGACACAGCTCAGAAAGAGATGGGTGTTCAAGAACGCTGTTTGAAATATTCAAAATACCTCTCACGAGCTTTCACGAGCCGTAAAAAATAAAGATGCTGGACAAGGGTGGTACAGGATGGACATGCTCATTCTTTAATGCACACAAGCCAGATATGTATAGAACTACATCTATCTTTTTTTGTGTCCGTATCCCATATCTGTTACTATGTCTGTTTTTGCATCTATATTAGTGAAAATAATGTCCGATATTGGACAACTTTCAAGTGAACCTTACCAGTTATTTTCTGTTACTCAGCTTTTCTCCACGTTGATCATACGTCCTAGTTATGACATTAATATTATGTCTTATTGCATCCGTGTCCGTGAAAAAGAAGGGTCTAGGCAATTCTCTTCCTTGCACGGACACCGATGACAAAAAGTACGGACATGGACAAGGACAGGTGTAGGCAGCCCTGGCTATTTATTACAATTACTTTTTTGCACGGACATGGATACGGACACGGGTGAAAACAATAGATGTAGTTGTTGTTTAAGCGGTCTCTGCTCTGAGCCATGAGGGTAAGTTTGTCAAGGGGAATATCAAATATATGAAAGGTGTGACCTAGGCATTAGATTACTAAGTTATTGTTAACTGTAGAAAGAGGGGACTGTGGTAAATTCAGTAAAATATATGCCAATAGAAAATTTATAATAGCCACTGGTTTGATATTAGTAGTGCTATGAGATCGCTTAGAATGTCGTGTTCAATGTTTGGTATCTGTAGAAGCCAATAAACTTCTATCCAGACCAATCACTTAAAACGTTTTCAAAACCAGTAAAAATGCAGAAATCTTACAACAAATCTTTCACATTGTTGAAAATATGCTAAAAATATAAAATCCCATGGATATTTTTGAATAAATTTCACCTTATTTTCATGAAAATGCATGTTTTATAGATGGGTGGATTTATGGTATATTGTCTTCAGCATTATAGATGCTAATATGATGTGTAAGACAGAAGTTTTAAATGGAGGGAAATTGGCAAGAAACAATATTGCCTGAAAGGGTTGTTATATCATGATCATGGTAAGGCTTCACCTTGTATATTCTGAGATATTGCGTGAAGGCCTATAATTATGTCTTTATCTTGTCTGAAGTACTTCTTGTCTATATAACTATAAATATAATGGTAGGTTGTCACACTTCCATTCATAAAGACTTGAAAGAATGACGGGTTTTGTGTTGTTCGGGTTTTTAATCAGTGAAAGACACCCAAGAACTTTGTGGGAATAAGAAAGAAATCTGTATATTTTATGCAATCAAATTGAAACCTTACTACTTGCCTGAAATTTATTTATAAACTTACTTTTGGTATATCTTATTCAAACCTTTACGTACATATATTGTGTTGAGCTAAAATTTGTTGAATAGAGTGCTTTAAATTAGTGCAAGCATATTTGTTGTTCTTCATAGTTAAACTCTGTTGAATCAAATTTTAAATTCTAAAAGAGATGAGCAAAATACTTATGGTCTGACCATTTATGAAAATCCAAATTGCTTTTCAAGGCTTTAAACTGAACGAAAATCTGGTGACACCACAATGGTAAAACTTAAATGTGATCGTACATTAGCTATAATTAATAAACTCCATTTTTATGGAATATATCGTCTTTTTGGTGTTGGTCTTCTCTTTTTGATGAAGCAGGAGACATGAGAAAGTCTAAACTATTGACATATTCCAAAACCAAGGTGAAAAGCAGAATATCAGTGTTACCATTCAGTAGTGAGTGGAATTGCTTCAGTTTTTATTGGTCGATTATTCGTCCATTTTTCCGACCGATGATCGACCCATAATCGACTTTTTAACTCCACTGTCATGAAACACTTTCCGGGATAAAGTATAGGTCAATCCGGTAAGAATAACGGTGTTTCCGACATATAGAAGCTACCAAAAGCACCCACTTCCGGTAAATATGGCGGTAGTTGTAAACAAACTCCAAATTTGCGAGAAATCTGTTAATTTATTGAAGGAAAGTTCTGGAAACTGCCCAAAATAAAAAAAAAATGTGGATATTGAGACACATAAAGAAGGGTGAGATTTAATCGATTTCTAGAAGTTATCAGTGACCAAACGCAATTGTACCATGACACCGACGATTGATCGAATGTTGGTCTAATCGTCCACCCACTACCATTCAGGCCACTACAAAGTACAACTATGTAACCAAGATTATTAGAAAATGGTAAATTTCAATGAAAACAAGAGCACTCAGAGAGTCCATACCTCCGCCAAGTCCCAACATCGCTAATATTGCTTTTGAGGGCTGTCACCTCTGTGTGGGGTTCGACTGCCATAAGTGGCAATACTGAGGAGCTGTCCCAATATGACCCAGGCTGTTGAATGGGACTTGAAACCCCACCTTTGAACTTTGAGATCACCACCAAAATTGATTTATGAGATTTAATTTTATTCCTAATGCCATTGCCATCATTTCCTAAAAATGCCACTAGAATCTGTCGATAATTTTTCAAGTTATTTTGCGAACATACAGACAAATGTATACCATGTTAAACATAAGCTTGTTGGTAGAAGTATAAATGGCTTTTCAGGAGTTAATATCTTCATTATCGAAAAAGAGATGCTACTTTTTCAGAGATGGCTTTAAGTGCATATGATACAAGATGTGACCACCCAGTCTAATAAAGCAGGAACAGATGTGTCAATCCTTAAGTTTGGGAATTTTGATATAAATAAATAATATTTTTTAGATGTTATGAAACTGATTTCAAATAAAGTGTTATTGTTTTTGACTTTTTAGATTGAAAAACAACAAGCTAGTTTAGAAAATCATTCTGTTTAATGACAAAAAAATCTGGATGACACTATAGCTTTGGTTGCTTAAAAAACACTCCATGTACAATTTTAGAAGTAGTTCATGTTGATAAAAGTAAAAAAGGAGAAAGGGAAGAACTGTGATTTTGGTGAACTGTGTCTCAGTTTTTAAATGAAAAGAATTGTAGTGGGAAAATTTAAAGCCTGTTTTTGGTTATATATTTTTTTTGTTCAAGAAAAATGTTGATGTTTTTTTCTCATTATTTGGTTTTACTGAGACTGCTCACTGAAGGGCCCCGTCTTCATAAACACCATCCCCGGATTTTGTAATAACGGTATTTGGCTGAATTAAATTAATGTTATCAAGACCTAATACAGAGGGGCCTTGGTGATGTAGCAGTTAGAATGCTCGCCTTCAACCTCTGAGGTTGCCGGTTCGAATCTCTGGCCAGGTGCTTCATGTTGGAAAGTTGGCAGTTACTTGTTGATTCCTGGTGGTTTACAGTGCAGAATCTTGACCAACCAGTGCACTGGTTCCTCCACCCATAAATTATCCAACACAATATGACCCGGCTGTTGAATGCGACATAAAACAAAAAATAAATCTAAATCAAGACCTAACACTGAGTCAGATTTGAATACCTTTATGGATGGATCTGTATTAAAAATATGCAGATCAGGAGACCGCCAATGCAAAATGGTTTTCATTTTAGGATTCTGTGTTTTAGTAAATCCTCAAATAAGCCACTGACAAGAAATGAAACTCCTGAAACCTAATCGTGGCAGTTTCTTCTCAGAAAAGTCCAAAATACACAAAAACACAAGACAAGATAAAAGTTAGCAGCAGTTTCCACAGATTTTGGTGTATGTTTTAAATATTTAAGTTTTTGGTAAATGTAAAATACCAATTTATCTTAGTTATTGCCCATCAGCATTTCTGAGAGGTGTCACGGTATCTGAAATTATAAAGAAAAGAAAAGTAGACAAAAAGACACAAAAAGAACAGTTTCCCAAGTGGCAGAAATTGAAGAAGTAGTAGTTTCATGTTTTTTGGATATATATAAAAATGAAGGCAATAGATGCAGAGGTGAATGTAACTCTACACTCAAGTATGTGTGATAACAAAGTTGTTTTCACTTTTTGGCTAATGAATCGTAGCATGTTATAGAAGGTAGAAAAATGGCAAAAAATGGAACAAGTTTTGTGCCATAACCACCCTGGTTTACTGAAAGTAGGAGGAACCTTATTTATTTAAATCAGTTTGAATAAACACTTCATATCTGATATGTATACTAGTTTCTTGCCTTTTTGAGAGTGTGAGAGTTTGTAATATTTGCTTCTGAAAACATATTGCCGTGTTGTAAAGTAAATCTTAGATGAAGTAGTTCTGATGGCAAAACAAGCCCGTAATAGAACACAACAGATACAATAAGAAAGTTTGAAAAACCTGTTATTTGTGAATATCTACTTTGTTTATTTCTTCTTGAGACATGTGTAAGATTCTGTAAGTTGTAGAAATATTGCCTGGTTTAAATTAAAGCCTGGTTAAATTTAATGCAATACAGTTTGAATAAATTAAGTGCAATTTTGAGTTTTCATAATTAATACCTTGTCTGCTGAACTTTAGGTGTTTGGCTCAGAGTGAAAAATGCAGTAGATATTTTTGTGACAACCCGAATCCAGGTTCTTTGGCTCAGAGTGAAAAATGCAGTAGATATTTTTGTGACAACCCGAATCCAGGTTCTTGTGTTTAGTATGAACCAGCTGACAGTAAGACGCCAGTTACACATCCAAAGATGGTCTGCCGGCTCGCGCCAGGTTTCCTAATATGGAAAATGTTGAGTGATTTACAATCATATTTTGTGTCCGTAAGGTCATCCGTAACATCCCTAATGTCCTTGTGAGATCCATAGTCGCATGCTATGGTCCGTAGTGACATGCCAAGGATCAGATAAGATCCCTAGGATCTTACGGAAAAATCAAAACTATTGGATTTTTCCATAAAGTCTGTATATACCTTATCTGGTCAGGCTATCTGTAACTCTTCCATATCTCATCTGTAGCTATCCATGAGTTTCCTTATTGTCCCTAAACCCATTCTGGATGTCCTTGTGGCATCCCTTTTATCCTTGACGCTTCCGCAACAACTAATATCCCTAAAAACATTGCTGGATAACCGGATCTGCTATGGACCGTCATGGAAAGGGTTTGTGGATTATAAAACAGTCAGAAGACCAATCCTTTTGTGCAGTCTTTTCATCTGCAAATCTGTCCGTGGATGTCCGTAGCAGATCCGTGGCAGTTCTGTAAATCTTTTACATGACCCACCCTCGTCCCTTGTCAGTTATCTTATATGGAATCGTAGGGTGTATCCATTTGCGCATCCGGTTATGTGTAACTGCCACATACGATAAAACCAAATATTGCATGATGTAATCAAAGGTCTTGAAAATGAAATGTCGGATATCTGTGAACGCCAGGAAAATTACATGAAAAACAGATATAAAGTGGACATGTGACTAAGGTTCATGGTTTCACCTATATGATATTCAAGAATATAAATGTTTCAATATGTTTACCAAGTTCATGCCTTGGCAGTTTCTAGTATTTTCTACTATGCTTTTCGCAGCTCTGCTGGAATTTGAAAATAAGTAACTTTTTGATGGGTTTTTGCAACCATTTCAATACTGAATAATAAGATTTATATTCATGCATAGTGTTGGCATTTTTCCTACAGCATTTCGTGAGCTTTATAGAGACCCTAGCTGTCAAACAGAACTAAAAGCCTAGCCTTGCTTAAGGCTCAAATTTGCATGATATCTTTTCAAACATGCACACAAATATTTGGTATTCATAAAACACTCATACATGTTATGAGATAGAAGATTATCAGAGATTATTCTCTTAGCTGTATGTTGCTTTAAAAGTCAGTACATGTATGAGTACATTAAAGAAACGGAAACTCCATTATCTGAACTGAAAACTTTCCCTAACTGCAAAGAAACTTGAGCCTTCAGCAAGGCTACCAAAAGCCGTAACTTTTACCTTTGACTTTGGAATATAGGAACACAGTTATAACAGACAAGTGATATTCATTAGGCTACAGATTCCTCCACAAGTTGTAGAAGGAGGAATGATTAAGTTTAATTCAAAATTAGTGTGTACCTTTCATTTTAATTACTGATAAATGATTATTTTTTATCTTATCCAGTTTGAGTAAACTCCCTTATGAATTAGTGAAGATTCTCTTGATTGTTACCTCTGAGGTAACTGCGTTTAGCTCCAGCTCATTGTGTGTTCAGGCTATTGAATGGGATCTAAACTCCGTACTTTAACCCTTACAGAAGCTTTTATCATAATTTTATTGTATAAAATTCCCAACTTTGATATAAAAATAATGTCTAACCTGTTTTTTCAAAGACCATTCTTGTTTACCTTGCCTGTCTTCAAATTTTTCTTTAGTAATGCATTATTCAATGTAATTTATGCACCAGCTGACTTCATAGGTTATTCAGGGAAGCTTGACTTCTTGCTCTATGTGTACAGTATCACAAGCAATTGCCTGATTGAATCCGGTGTACACAGATTAAAAACCAAGGCTTTCATGTATAATATTCTTTGAAGTGTGCAGGGAATGGATCATTCAGTTTTAATCAAACATTAGCCTGCAGCACATAAATTGTACATGAGATATAATATCCCCTCTTTGAAATCATTTTACAGGGATTATATTACATAAGTCAGACAGCTTAAATGACTGAAAAGACAGTCAAGTGTTATTATACACCTATTCTAATGAGACTATATTATAAATTAATGAGTTGAGGTGCAGATTACGATACCCCCCCCCCCCCCCCCCCCCCCCCCCCATCCAAGTTTTTGCCTTTATTTGGTCTGATGTAAGCTTATGTGACAGCACAGTGCTCATCACAGAACAGATGCATGATCTCTTGGAACAGATATATCATCCAATGTTGGAGTTTTTAGCCTCTTCCCACAGTAAACACCACATCATGACATGCCCTCACATGATAGTAGTGTGGAAACAGATCCAGAAAACAAAAAATAGATAATGACTTTGTTAGAGTAAGAAATCTAAAATTCGCCAGGAATCTAAAATTCGCCACCTCTAAAACCTTAGTTAATTTAATGAAGACAATGATGTTTTTGTCTAAAACTTAGTATTTTTCAGTTCTAAAAGCCTAAGTTGACTATACATTCACCAAATCTCACCATAATTCATTTATTTTATTAGTATTTTCACATGTGGCGAATTTCAGATATGTGGCGAATTTTAGATTTCTTACTCTACAAGGTAGCATATGAAACTCGGACAGTAGTTGAAGGAGAGGGGCGTTTTGTCCAACTGTTTACAGTACGAATAGGATATAAAGTGTACTTTATCTGTGATTAAAATTAGGTGTTTTCGATAGTAATTCAATGTATGTTGACAAAATATAATAAAAGTATACATTACAAAAACGTTTCTGTACAATATTGTTGCAAAACATATGAATTTAGGGGAACCAGTTCTTGACATCTGTAACTGGATTTCATTTACATTTAGTTCAAACCCAGATACTGGCATATCACTTAAAATGGCAGTCGGGCTCATTGGGTCCTATTCCCGGTGGCAGGCTAAAGAACCTCTGGGACCTTGATAAATGGTCATCCTTGAACCTCTACCTTCCAGATAGGGGAATGTAAGTAACTTGAGAGCTTGGGCTGTACTTGTGCAGTCGGATGGGTCAAATATCACTTTGGATCATGTATCATGGAAATATCTCTGCAGAGTATCCATGCCAATTTTCAAACAAAAAATTTCTCGCAAAAAATGGCGGCCATTTTGAATTTTCGAATTTTTCGCAAAATTGCAAAACACAAAAATGCTTATATCTCGAAAACCGTGCTAGATAGAGCGATTTCGACGAAATTTTTGACCCACTGGGTATCTCTGCAGAGTAGCCATGCCAATTATCAAAAAAATTTTATCTTGCCAAAAATGGCGGCCATTTTGAATTTTCGAATTTTTGCGCAAAAATTGCAAAACACAAAAATGCTAATATTTCGAAAACCGTGCTACATAGAGCGATTTCGACAAAATTTTTGATCTTCAGGGTATCTCTGCAGAGCAGCTATCCCAAAGAGCTTTCACTTGGTGAAGTTTCAGACCCATAGCTAATTGCTCACCTACTCAAAAAGAGTAAATGCGAATTACCTCTGAAAGTATTGCAGATGGCCAATTTTTCTCAAATAACTCATTCACCTACTTTTGGAAGAGCTTTCACATGGTGAAGTTTCAGACCCATAGCCAATTACTCACCTACTCAAAATGAGTAAATGCGAATTATCTCTAAAAGTATTGCAGATAGCCAATTTTTCTCAAATAACTCCTTCACCTACTTTTGGGAGAGCTTTCACATGGTGAAGTTTCAGACCCATAGCTAATTATTTACCTACTCAAAATGAGTAAATGCTAATTATCTGTAAAAGTATTGTGGATACCCAATTTTTATCAAATAACTCATTCATCTACTTGTGGGAGAGCTTTCACATGGTGAAGTTTCAGACCCATAGCTAATTACTCACCTACTCAAAATGAGTAAATGCGAATTATCTCTAAAAGTATTGCCGATAGCCAATTTTTCTCAAATAACTCATTCACCTACTTTTGGGAGAGCTTTCACTTGGTGAAGTTTCAGACCCATAGCTAATTACTCACCTACTCAAAATGAGTAAATGCGAATTATCTCTAAAAGTATTGCAGATAGCCAATTTTTCTCAAATAACTCATTCACCTACTTTTGGGAGAGCTTTCACATGGTGAAGTTTCAGACCCATAGCTAATTATTTACCTACTCAAAATGAGTAAATGCTAATTATCTGTAAAAGTATTGCGGATACCCAATTTTTATCAAATAACTCATTCATCTACTTGTGGGAGAGCTTTCACATGGTGAAGTTTCAGACCCATAGCTAATTACTCACCTACTCAAAATGAGTAAATGCGAATTATCTCTAAAAGTATTGCAGATAGCCAATTTTTCTCAAATAACTCATTCACCTACTTTTGGGAGAGCTTTCACTTGGTGAAGTTTCAGACCCATAGCTAATTACTCACCTACTGAAAATGAGTAAATGCGAATTATCTCTAAAAGTATTGCAGATAGCCAATTTTTCTCAAATAACTCATTCACCTACTTTTGGGAGAGCTTTCACTTGGTGAAGTTTCAGACCCATAGCTAATTACTCACCTACTCAAAATGAGTAAATGCGAATTATCTCTAAAAGTATTGCAGATAGCCAATTTTTCTCAAATAACTCATTCACCTACTTTTGGGAGAGCTTTCACTTGGTGAAGTTTCAGACCCATAGCTAATTACTCACCTACTCAAAATGAGTAAATGCGAATTATCTCTAAAAGTATTGCAGATAGCCAGTTTTTCTCAAATTAATCATTCACCTACTTTTGGGAGAGCTTTCACTTGGTGAAGTTTCAGACCCATAGCTAATTACTCACCTACTCAAAATGAGTAAATGCGAATTATCTGTAAAAGTATTGCAGATAGCCAATTTTTCTCAAATAACTCATTCACCTACTTTTGGGAGAGCTTTCACTTGGTGAAGTTTCAGACCCATAGCTAATTACTCACCTACTCAAAATGAGTAAATGCGAATTATCTCTAAAAGTATTGCAGATAGCCAATTTTTCTCAAATTAATCATTCACCTACTTTTGGGAGAGCTTTCACTCGGTGAAGTTTCAGACCCATAGCTAATTACTCGTCTACTCAAAATGAGTAAATGCGAATTATCTGTAAAAGTATTGCAGATAGCCAATTTTTCTCAAATAACTCATTCACCTACTTTTGGGAGAGCTTTCGCTCTGTGAAGTTTCAGACCCATAGCTATTTATTCACCTACTCAAAATGAGTAAATGCTAATTATCTGTAAAAGTATTGCGGATACCCAATTTTTCTCAAATAACTCATTCACCTACTTTTGGAAGACCTTTCACACACGAAAATGAAAAATTGTGAATATCTCGGAAAAGCTATTTCTTCTGCTTTAATGCTCGGCGGGAGATACACACCACGGCAGTGGTCTTGACAAAAAATTTTGTCTCCCCACAAATGGTGGCCATTTTGAATTTTCAAAGTTTTTGCAAAACACAAAAATGCTTATATCTCGAAAACCGTGCTATATGGAGTGAACTCAACAAAATTTTGGACCTGCTGGGTATCTCTGCAGAGTAGCCATGCCAATTTTCAAAATATTTTTGTCTCGCCAAATATAGCGGACATTTTTAATTTTTTTATTTTTTGCAAAACACAAAAATGCTTATATCTTGAAAACCGTGCTAGATAGAGCAGACTGCGCTGACTTTGGTTGCCACAACAGTATAAGGCTAGAAACGAAGCATTTTCTTAATACTTTAGCACTCACCTTTATATCCTTTTCGGGACGCTTTGTTTTTGCTATGCAAAAACATTATCTTTTTTTTTTGCGAGCGATCCTCTAGTTAAATCTTCTTTTTTCATCTGTGGATATGACTTCCAAACAGAAATGAATAATGAATTGAAATAGGCTGTGGCAACCAGCATTCATATATACAGGTGTACCGTTGCTTTTTGGAATAGTTGGGAAAGGATTTCTGAGAAGATGAATAGTTCAAACACCAAGAAACTACTGCTTGTGCATTCAAGCAACAAATATAGTATAAGGTCACTATTATAATCTTTACATATATACTCAGGGTAAACCCTCCCCTATGCCATGACCTCAAAACATAAGGTTAGTGGCCATCAATGTGGCAAGGCAATATTTTAAGCATTTCTGTCTTGTACAGCCCAGCCCATAGGGCTTGAGGTGAATTGTCAGCAATCAGAGACAAGATACAGTCTCATAAGTGTATCCACCAGATAGCATCCGCATGGATTACGCAGGAGTATGTGACCGCTGCCGCTGCAGTGTGTAGAGATTTTCTCATTACCCCTCTAGAAGCCAGGGTGTTAAAGGTAGACATCTCAAATTTGCAGGATATATTTGTAACCATAAAATCTTGCCTGGGAATATTTTTTCCCTCATTTTGAAAAAACAAGATGGCCGCTACGGCCGTTTTTCTACTTTCAGCAAGGACTTCTGTTGGCCCTCTAGAACAAAGGGTATTATAGGTAGTAGTGAGTGGAATTGCTTCAATTTTTATTGGTCGATTATTCGTCCATTTTTCCGACCGATGATCGACCCATAATCGACTTTTTAACTCCACTGTCCTGAAACACTTTCCGGGATAAAGTATAGTTCAATCCGGTAAGAATAACGGTGTTTCCGACATATAGAAGCTACCAAAAGTACCCACTTCCCGTAAATATGGCGGCAGTTGTAAACAAACTCAAAATTCGCGAGAAATCTGCTAATTTATTGAAGGAAAGTTCTGGAAACTGTCCAAAATATAAGAAATATGTGGATATTGAGACACATAAAGAAGGGTGAGATTTAATCGATTTCGAGAAGTTATCAGTGACCGAACGCAATTCTACCATGACACCGACGATTGATCGAACGTTCGTCTAATCGTCCACCCACTAATAGGTAGAGATCTCAAATTCGCAGAATATGTTCATCATTGCAAAATCTTGACCAAAAATATTTTTGGTCTCATTTTGAAAAACAAGATGGCCGCCACGGGCGTTTCTTTTCAGTCATGAAAAGTGTTTATATCTCCCTTATTATCGGTCCTAGAGGTTTGCAATGTCAAACCAACCTATAGGAAATCATGGGCTGCGGATCTTTTGATGTGGTCAGATTTGACCTTGGGTCCCTCCTTCAAGGTCAAACGAGGATAGCCAAATTTAAAAGTGCTTATAGCTCGCTTATTGGTCCTGGAGGTTTGCAATGTGAAACCACCCTACAGGAAGTCATGGGCTGCGAATCTTTTGATGTAGTCGGATTTGACCTTTGGCCCCTCCTTCAAGGTCAAACGAGGATAGCGAAACTTAAAACTGCTTATAACTCCCTTATTATTGGTCCTAGAGGTTCGCAATGTGAAACCAACCTATAGGAAATCATGGGCTGGGAATCTTGTGATGTGGTCAGATTTGACCTTGGGCCCCTCCTTCAAGGTCAAATGAGGATAGCCAAACTTAAAAGAGCTAAAAACTCGCTTATTATTGGGCCTAGAGGTTCGCAATGTGAACCAACCTATAGGAAATCATGGGCTGGGAATCTTCTGATGCGGTCAGATTTGACTTTGGGCCCCTGCTTCAAGGTCAAATGAGGGTAGCCAAACTAAAAGCGCTTACAACTTGCTTATTATTGAAAAATGCTGTTTATCTTCAAAACTATGCAAGTTGTCCTTTTCTGGTGGATACATCTGATGCGTCCTTGGTCTAGTTTTGTTTGAACCTGTATCACACACTAGATTCAGACTTATGATGATAAATTGTTTGAACATATCACAAAAATAACAAATCTTAGTAAGAATTTCCCCCATTTCATTTAAATAACACTCTGGGGTCTTCAGTAAGTAATGCATATCACATGCTGTGGAAATCTACATAGTTCTAAGATATTGTTTCCATGTAAGAGATTGGCCAATAATTAACAATGCCTGGCTATCAGTGTCAAGGTCAGTGTATGCACTAAACCACTACGATATTCTGAGATATGAGCTGTCGTCCACTGGAAAAAAATGGTGACAAAATTCTTCAGGTCAGTTTAGCTAGTAGCCTTTGGTAATATGCACTGATGACGTGCATCATGTCAGTATAGACTTTCCTCAAGTCCTTTTGTCTTAGTTATCAGATGAGGACTGCATAACTGTTTTCAAGAATTTGGTACTGACAAAAGTATTTCATCCCTCAGTAATTTCCCCACCCATCATGACGGGTTCATAATGATTCTGTGTATGTCAGAATTGGTGGCATAAGAAATACAAAGACTTGGAGCACGTCTAGCATCAGTATCTAGTAAATATAGTATAATTCTTTAAACTTAAGTAAAATTTGCTCTGATTGTATTGTCAACACTGCATATGGCCATGGACAAGGTATTATTGTACCTGTTCCTAACTTTATTTTCAGATCCTGTCAAATTGTATTGTTGTTGATTGATCATGCATAATGTAGGCCTTTTATGTTTTGTTGCACCATTGGTTTTACTGGATGACTATCTGGCATAAAATCAAAGAAATAGAAGGAAAAATGGTTACAATGTTAAAACTATGGTTAGTGTGTGATTCCCATGTGGTGTATGTAACCACACAAATAAAATATAACTATTGAGGTTTTTTTGGGTGTTGGCCGTTGGCAGTCTGCTTTGAGGAAACACACACTAATTCTTTATATACAACAGAAATTCTCTGGAGAGTTTTAAGCAGAGGATGAATGGATTGTAAAAGTGGCTGTAATGTAAGATACAGTTATCTCAAGGAACTGTCACCATCACTAAGACTATCTGTCAATCCCTACCTGTTCAAAGTACTGAGGAATGCTGAGAGCCTCTGATATACATGAACATTATCCTGGAAATACATTAAAATCACAGCAGTGGAAATTGTAAATTAATCAGTGAAGTAAAAATATAAAAGGGTCTTTCCAATTTTATATGTGTGTCATCCATGGTTCACACAAACATTTATCATTTCTCAAGTGAAAATATTGCATTATTGAACATAGCATTGAACTAATAAACATTTCAAACCATAGTGTCTGATTGGTTTTAGTAACCAATGGGTGATGTGTTGCAGTGGTGGGTAATACACTTGTTTTTTTAATGTTCAAATCCATCCTTGATCTTTGGTGCGAAAGTTGGTAGTTGCTTACTCATGCTCTGATGCTGCAGAATCCTGATCGACTAGTTAAGCGTCCCGCAAGGGACGCTTGTTTGTGTATGGGAGAGCTTCAGGCTCCGGCGGCTCCGCCGGCTCCGCATTTTGTTTTCCTTATAACTCTGTAACCGTTAGGCGGATTCTTTTCAAATTTGGCAGGTTTAGGCAGTAGCCTTGGGGAATTTTTTTGAATATGCTGCAGTGACATTTCAACCAATCAGAGAGGTCACATGACCAAAAATGTCTTTTTTTTCGATGGGGAAGCTTGTCCGGATGATAACTTGAAAGGAATTTTATCAATTCACCTGAAACTTGGCAAATACATTCATTCTATTAAAATCTGGAAATCATTAGATTTTGGCATTGATTGGTCAAGAAATGGCTGAGTAATTAATGATTAATTAATCATTACGAATTTTCCAAATAAGGAAAACACAAAAATGCTTATATCTCGAAAACCGTGCTAGATAGAGCGATTTCGACGAAATTTTTGACCCGCAGGACATCTCTGCGGAGTAGTTTTCCCAATTTTCAAAAAATTTTTGTCTCGCCCAAAATGGCGGCCATTTTGAATTTTCGAAATTTTCGCAAAAATTGCAAAACACAAAAATGCTTATATCTCAAAAACCGTGCTAGATAGAGCAATTTCGACAAAATTTTTGACCCTATCTCTGCAGAGTAGTTTTCCCAGTTTTCAAAAAATTTTTGTCTCGCCAAAAATGGCGGCCATTTTGAATTTTCGAAATTTTCGCAAAAATTGCAAAACACAAAAATGCTTATATCTCGAAAACCATGCTAGATAGAGCGATTTCGACGAAATTTTTGACCCGCAGGGTATCTCTGCAGAGTAGTTATCCCAATTTTGAAAATATTTGTGTCTCGCCAAAAATGGCGGCCATTTTGAATTTTCGAATTTTTCGCAAAAATTGCAAAACATAAAAATGCTTATATCTCGAAAACCCTGCAAGATAGAGCGATTTCGACGAATTTTTTGACCCACATGGTATATCTGCAGAGTAGCCATGCCAATTTTCAAAAAAATTTTGTCTCGCCAAAAATGGCGGCCATTTTGAATTTTCGAATTTTTCGCAAAAATTGCAAAACATAAAAATGCTTATATCTCGAAAACCCTGCTAGATAGAGCGACTTCGACGAAATTTTTGACCCGCTGGGTATCTCTGCAGAGTAGTTATCCCAATTTTGAAAAAAATTTTGTCTCGCCAAAAATGGCGGCCATTTTGAATTTTCGAATTTTTCGCAAAAATTGCAAAACATAAAAATGCTAATATTTTGAAAACCCTGCTAGATAGAGCGATTTCGACGAATTTTTTGACCCACAGGGTATATCTGCAGAGTAGCCATGCCAATTTTCAAACAAAAAATTTCTCGCAAAAAATGGCGGCCATTTTGAATTTTCGAATTTTTCGCAAAATTGCAAAACACAAAAATGCTTATATCTCGAAAACCGTGCTAGATAGAGCAATTTTGACGAAATTTTTTATCTTCAGGGTATCTCTGCAGAGCAGCTATCCCAAAGAGCTTTCACTTGGTGAAGTTTCAGACCCATAGCTAATTGCTCACCTACTCAAAAAGAGTAAATGCGAATTACCTCTAAAAGTATTACAGATGGCCAATTTTCCTCAAATAACTCATTCACCTACTTTTGTAAGAGCTTTCACTTGGTGAAGTTTCAGACCCATAGCTAATTACTCACCTACTCAAAATGAGTAAATGCTAATTATCTCAAAAACTATTGCGGATACCCAATTTTTATCAAATAACTCATTCATGTACTTTTGGGAAAGCTTTCACATGGTGAAGTTTCAGACCCGTAGATGATTACTCACCTACTCAAAATGAGTAAATGCGAATTATCTCTAAAAGTATTGCAGATAGCCAATTTTTCTCAAATAACTCATTCACCTACTTTTGGGTGAGCTTTCACATGGTAAAGTTTCAGACCCATAGCTAATTATTTACCTACTCAAAATGAGTAAATGCTAATTATCTGTAAAAGTATTGCGGATACCCAAGTTTTATCAAATAACTCATTCATCTACTTGTGGGAGAGCTTTCACATGATGAAGTTTCAGACCCATAGCTAATTACTCACCTACTCAAAATGAGTAAATGCGAATTATCTCTAAAAGTATTGCAGATAGCCAATTTTTCTCAAATAAATCATTCACCTACTTTTGGGAGAGCTTTCACTTGGTGAAGTTTCAGACCCATAGCTAATTACTCACCTACTCAAAATGAGTAAATGCGAATTATCTCTAAAAGTATTGCAGATAGCCAATTTTTCTCAAATAACTCATTCACCTACTTTTGGGAGAGCTTTCACTTGGTGAAGTTTCAGACCCATAGCTAATTACTCACCTACTCAAAATGAGTAAATGCGAATTATCTCTAAAAGTATTGCAGATAGCCAATTTTTGTCACATTAATCATTCACCTACTTTTGGAAGAGCTTTCACTTGGTGAAGTTTCAGACCTATAGCTAATTACTCACCTACTCAAAATGAGTAAATGCTAATTATCTCTAAAAGTATTGCAGATAGCCAATTTTTCTCAAATAACTCATTCACCTACTTTTGGGAGAGCTTTCACTCTGTGAAGTTTCAGACCCATAGCTAGTTACTCACCTATTCAAAATGAGTAAATGCGAATTATCTCTAAAAGTATTGCAGATAGCCAATTTTTCTCAAATAACTCATTCACCTACTTTTGGGAGAGCTTTCACTTGGTGAAGTTTCAGACCCATAGCTAATTACTCACCTACTCAAAATGAGTAAATGCGAATTATCTCTAAAAGTATTGCAGATAGCCAATTTTTTCTCAAATTAATCATTCACCTACTTTTGGGAGAGCTTTCACTTGGTGAAGTTTCAGACCCATAGCTAATTACTCACCTACTCAAAATGAGTAAATGTGAATTATCTCTAAAAGTATTGCAGATAGCCAATTTTTCTCAAATAACTCATTCACCTACTTTTGGGAGAGCTTTCACTCTGTGAAGTTTCAGACCCATAGCTAATTACTCACGTACTGAAAATGAGTAAATGTGAATTATCTCTAAATGTATTGCAGATAGCCAATTTTTCTCAAATAACTCATTCACCTACTTTTGGGAGAGCTTTCACTTGGTGAAGTTTCAGACCCATAGCTAATTACTCACCTACTCAAAATGAGTAAATGTGAATTATCTCTAAAAAGTATTGCAGATAGCCAATTTTTCTCAAATAACTCATTCACCTACTTTTGGGAGAGCTTTCACTTGGTGAAGTTTCAGACCCATAGCTAATTACTCACCTACTCAAAATGAGTAAATGCGAATTATCTCTAAAAGTATTGCAGATAGCCAATTTTTCTCAAATTAATCCTTCACCTACTTTTGGGAGAGCTTTCACTTGGTGAAGTTTCAGACCCATAGCTAATTACTCACCTACTCAAAATGAGTAAATGCGAATTATCTCTAAAAGAATTGCAGATAGCCAATTTTTCTCAAATAACTCATTCACCTACTTTTGGGAGAGCTTTCACTTGGTGAAGTTTCAGACCCATAGCTAATTACTCACCTACTCAAAATGAGTAAATGCGAATTATCTCTAAAAGTATTGCAGATAGCCAATTTTTCTCAATAACTCATTCACCTACTTTTGGGAGAGCTTTCACTCTGTGAAGTTTCAGACCCATAGCTATTTATTCACCTACTCAAAATGAGTAAATGCTAATTATCTGTAAAAGTATTGCGGATACCCAATTTTTATCAAATACTCATTCATCTACTTGTGGGAGAGCTTTCACATGGTGAAGTTTCAGATCCATAGCTAATTACTCACCTACTCAAAATGAGTAAATGCGAATTATCTCTAAAAGTATTGCAGATAGCCAATTTTTCTCAAATAACTCATTCACCTACTTTTGGGAGAGCTTTCACTTGGTGAAGTTTCAGACCCATAGATAATTATTCACCTACTCAAAATGAGTAAATGTGAATTATCTCTTAATAGTATTGCAGATAGCCAATTTTTCTCAAATAACTCATTCACCTACTTTTGGAAGAGCTTTCACACACGAAAATGAAAAATTGTGAATATCTCGGAAAAGCTATTTCTTCTGCTTTAATGCTCGGCGGGAGATACACACCGCGGCAGTGGTCTTGACAAAAAATTTTGTCTCCCCAAAAATGGTGGCCATTTTGAATTTTCAAAGTTTTTGCAAAACACATAAATGCTTATATCTCGAAAACCGTGCTATATGGAGCGAACTCAACAAAATTTTGGACCTGCTGGGTATCTCTGCAGAGTAGCCATGCCAATTTTCAAAATATTTTTGTCTCGCCAAATATAGCGGACATTTTTAATTTTTTTATTTTTTGCAAAACACAAAAATGCTTATATCTTGAAAACCGTGCTAGATAGAGCAGACTGCGCTGACTTTGGTTGCCACAACAGTATAAGGCTAGAAACGAAGCATTTTCTTAATACTTTAGGATTCACCTTTATATCCTTTTCGGGACGCTTTGTTTTTGCTATGCAAAAACATTATCTTTTTTTTTTGCGAGCGATCCTCTAGTTTGCATTAGGTTTCTCCATCAATTCTACTATATGTTATGACCTGTAAAATGTGGTGGAGATCTTAAGTGGCCTAGTGGTTCGCAGGTTTAGCTTCTGATCACAGACTGTCACCTCTGTGGGTTCGAGTCCCACAAGTGGCAATGCTGAGGACCTGTCCCAATATGACCCTGGTTTTTGAACAGGAGGTAAAAGAAAAACTTTGAAGTTTGTAAAATGGGGTAAAAACAACATCAGACTCAAATCTGCAAATCAATAAATCAACAAGAGCACAAGGAGACAAGCCGAGTGCAGACTTTGCAATATTTTTGCAAAGTATGCTACTCATTCTGTTCTGGAATCAAGGATATTGACCAGATCATGCCCAAATTTGAATCAGTTCTTCCTTTTAACAGTTCTGAGGCTTCCTAAAAATTTTATAAACATCAGTGCAGTAGTTAAAAAAAGCAAATGAAATGAGTAATATGCTTTGCCAATATTTTGCAAAGTTGCAAATTGGTAATTAATTACCACGCACAAATAATCATATTCATTTGGCTCAGAAATTGCTTATGGCCAAAAATTTTAGAAATAATGGTCAAGACAAAAATGAATGTATAAAATTTTAAAGCTAATTGAATCACTTCACAGGAGCATAAAACTGTTTGTTTATGGAGATACTGGAGATACTGTTTACATTTTGTAATTGGTTTCATACCTGTTAAACTGGTCTGGTTGGTATGGTATAAAGATATCTTGGTTTTGATTCTCAGAAGTTACTCATATATATACTGTAATCTGTTTATAGTTATCAACGCCATTAATTCCTGAATTATTTCCCATACATTTCCTGTACACTCCTCCTGGGGAGGATATTGTGTGTATCAGTGTTGCTTGGTGCAGAAGTAAGATATTTGCCATGTTTTGTATAACCTTTCTGTGGTGCTATCTGTGGATTAACAGATCCCTAGAAATCCGGTATTTTGAAAAAAACTTGGAGCACAAGAGAAAATTTTTTATGTCCGGCAAAATATTGCAGAATACGTTGAAGTTAATAAATCAGATTTTTATCCAATAAAGTGTAAAGATTTTAGATGCTTTACCAAAAATGTATAGTTGTTTTTTTATTGTTTTGATGAAAAATTAGTCATTAGAAAACCTGAAAATAATAAAATTTTTTTCAATAAAATGGTCTTTTAATTTTTCATAGATTTTCATTATTTCTAGTAGAAATTTTATACCACAGTGAAAAAAAGTGAAGTACCATTTTACTTTTTGTATCACTAACAACAATCATGTTCATAAATCAACAATACCCAATATCCATTCTCATTGATGGAAACCTACACTTCGATCATGTCTCAATAAAAAGTTAAATTAATTATGGAGAAAATGACACCATTACTGTAGCCTTAAATGAGATCTGATTTTCACATTCAGTTACTCCAAGTATGCATTATTTCCATTTATAAGTTCCCCAAAATGACTATTGTTTTAAAGAAAAATGTACTTATATAATACAATACAGGTGCTAATGGTGGCTAGCTATCGGTCATGGATGTAGATTTTAAAACGTCCGCTAGGTGAAGTGGTATGATGGACAAGTCTACAAAAAGACTGACTTGTCATCCTTATTTAACCATTATCGTGTGCCCTTTGGAATAAATAAAGGGATCTTTCTCGTCTTTTGATTGATTTTTCAAGAAGATGGCCAAATCGAGGAAATATTAAAATTTTCAATTTGAGGTCAATTATTGCTAATACTAAGTGAGAAAAGAGTGCCCGAGTCTTAACAGCTCTGATTTTCTTCATCCAGTGTTTACCTTGATTCATATGTCTTGCTCAAGAAAGAGCCTAAGGCCCTGTCTATTGTTTACAAGGCTGTGGGGTGGGTTTGGTAAATGTCTGTAAAGACTTTATAGAAGATAGGAAATATAATGTGTTCACTGTAAACATTGGAGGAATGAGATGCTGTTGTTACGCTCTTTGACACCGGTAACTGGTAGCTGGCTAACAAATGGAAAGATATATTGCACAATATGAAGAATTGCCTGTTCCAGAACTTTTTACAATGTAGTACTAATGGATAAAAATAATATATTCCCTTTATGTCCATAAATTATAAACAACATATTTGTGTAGGGAAAACCAGTAGAAATCAAAATTTTGTTTAAGTGGATTTTAATATAGAGATTGTAATGTAACTTTGATATGCCACTGTCGATATGGACCAGTTGTTCGTCTTTGCATATCAATCGATATTGAAAGTGTTATCTAAACTGATTGAAACTTAAACACATTAACTACCATATGAAGTCAAGTTTTTATCCGCAGGCAAACGAGCCAAATTATTTGTACTGGTCACACCCCTAAAAGCAGGTAGTTGCTTATCTATGGTGGGCAGTTTACAGTACAGAACTTTGAAGTTCTGACCAACTGTGTGTACTGGTTTCCTCTGCCCATAAAACTGTCCATCATAATGTGGCATATACAGTGTTGAATTAGCTACGTTAAAACCTAAATAAGTAAATAAAATTGTATCCCAAAGTACTGTTGATTAAAATACAAAGTTCTGATAAATTATAGCGATAATTTGGAAATTCTTTCTCCCTCATTTGGTTATTTCCTGGAAGCAATATCAAAATTAACACTTTTAGTATTGATATTGAAATTCAGAGCAACATTGAAATATTGATGAATGGTCCCTTCCCTACCAGGAGAATGTGCTGTACTTTTGAGGAGAGAATTGGAAGTTTAACAGTATACAGAAATGCTTTCAACATTGGAATTTCTAGTTCTACAGCTTCTACTGTAGATCATACTATTCCAAAAAGTAATAAACATGTCTTGCAAAGAAATCTTTTGAAAATTTGTGATGATTTAATCTGGCATGTTGTGTACTAGTTGTCATTGATAGTGTACCCATGTGGGCATTATGGGAAAATTTTTAATAATCAATAATTCAACTTAAATCTTTACTCTTTCTATTAAACTTGCAATATCCAAATGTTTATAAAATACTTAAGGCAGTTTTATTCAGTAAATTGAACTTTTTGGTTTGCTTTTGTTTTACTACCATATTTACAGGAAGTGAGCATTTTTGGTAGATATTGAATGTCTGAAACACAAAGAACCACCAATAGTCTTACTGGATTGGCATGTACTTTATCATTTAAAGTGTTTTATGGTAAAATGACCAACTCTGAAACTAAATAATCAATTCTGGCTCCATTAATTTACTATCATGTTTTGTATGGCAATTTTGAGCGATTCAGAGCAAACGTAAAAATTGTGGCCAAAATCCTGATACATGAAAACATCACTAAGAACAAAACTCACTCTTGAGAATACCCATCCCAAGTAAGAGTTGGTGCTTTAAAAGACAAATTGTTCTGATACAGCAATTTGTCTCATATTTGTAGTGAGAGAGTGCAGGGTAATGGAAAATGACTTCTCAATTAGCTTTGTTTACTTTACTTCACAGTGCAGGATAGAGTAAGAAATCTAAAATTCGCCAGGAATCTAAAATTCGTCACCTCTAAAACCTCAGTTAATTTTACAAAGAAAATGATATTTTGTCTTAAAATTGGTATTTTTCAGTTCAAAAAGCCTTAATTTACTGTATATTCAACAAATCTCACCTCAATTAATGAATTTTATTAGTATTTCAACATGTGGCGAATTTCAGATATGTGGCGAATTTTAGATTTCTTACTCTACATTATTGATGGCCGGTGTCCTGTTAATTGTTGGCAAAAGGGTGTCCTTTATTTTAAAGATATTGATGCATTGCCGCATGTTATAAATTATTCCCCAAGTTATTCTGTTGCAGAGTAAATAGCTGGCATTTAGGCATTTAATAGTAATAAACAAAACAGAATTTTATTCTTGGTATATAAAAAAATACATTTAGTTGTTGAATGGGCTGGTGTTCATAGTATCTGAATTGTTCGTTTGAATTTAAGGGATACAGCCAAATGGTAGTAATTAATGAGTTCTACTCAGAGCCTTAAAATCACCAAAAGTGTTTAAAGTTGCAAACTGAAGGATGGAAAGAAATGAAATCAATCACTTCTTTACCATGCTCTCTAGTTTATTATATTCACTATTTTGTGCAAATTTTACTTCTCAAAGTGATTCTTGTCAACAAATTTTGACAAGTTACTTTCAGTCTGATCACTTGCACATATTAAAACTAAAAACAGTCAGAGGCCTAATGCAGCCACAAAATTTATGTGTTAAAATTTTAACCCATAAGTGAAGGAAATAAAAGGGATTTTCCTCCATTGATGAATATTACATTTCTAACTCTACATTAAACGCTGAAATCGGTATTGGGCAATAGCAGTAGGTAGTCAACAATCAGCTGTCCTGTACATGGAAACAAGGCCTAAGCCTGTATAAAAAGAGGAAGCAACTACCAGTATTTTCACTGTGTTAAGCCTCAATGAGTAAGTAAAAATAAAATGCAAAAGAAAGGGCTGCCATGGCAACCATAAGTGGAGATGATTAATGGTAACAAGGGAAAAGACTCCCCACTGATATTTATCATCTTTATCTGACTTTTTTGGGTGATTAAAAAGTGTTAAACTAGTAGGAGAGATCTATTTTTTGGGGGGAGAGGTACTTGGTTAGTTGTATTTTGGCAGCCATTAAAACTGTTTCGGCCTCCACTTTGTGTGAAAAAAAAGAATATCAACAGGTGATCCTGTGTAAATCTTATAAATCATGTGCCAGACTGGGTTGAAGTCTAGTATGAAAAAATAATTTTTGAAAGTGAAAACTATGACAGGGAAAAATTTATTTGTCCTTACAGTTGGCTTGTATACGTTTAAGTTTGATATACAGTGACTATGATAGATATAAACTTATTCCACAAAATAAAAAGAATATTGAACTTTAACATGATGGAGAAATTTTACTATGTAAATGTTAAAAAAATGTATAACCCTAGAATCTAAGCAAATATTGCTCAAAATTTCTTTTTCACCCATGTTATAAATAAAATAAAATAATATCTATAAACAGTTTAACTGTTTAGGTGTACTTTTCTTGATAGTTTGTGTTGTACTCAATTTCTCAACACACTCTTACGTTTTTTGAGGGGGCAAGTTCCCCGCCAGTAAGCTGTAATTCCTTCTCTGTTTATGCTGCCTAATTATTTTGACTTGGAGAAGACAAAAGGTCTTTATTTAGCAATATCAACTTGGTGCAGATATAGTTCACACTTACGTCAATGCTCTGAAGTATTATAATAGGAAATGAAGGGTAAAGACGTGATTTGGCATTAAAGTTCATACACAATCTATGGGTTTCTTTCAGAGCAGAATTGCCTGGTACAGGATTTACCTTGCTAAAATGTTCTTGTTACATAAAGCCAAAGTCAATATTTGTGCAGTTATTACGGATAAGATTATCATAACTGGCTTTAGAAACTAAATAACCCAGACTTTAATGCATTGAAATGTATATCTGAAATGGCAGTGATTTACTTACAGTAATAATTCCACTTGACTTGCTATCACTATGTTACCATGTTTTGGCAGTGATATTATAGATGTTAGGGCTGTTATCATGAGTGATCCTGTAGATCGAGGATCACCTGTTGGATGCGAGTTGAACTCGAATAAGTGACACAGATATAAATAAAATAACAATGTCCAAATATTGTCATCAAGGGATCCGCCATTCAGGTGTTTCGTACCATTTTATTGCAAGGAAATATATTTTGTTGCCGGTTAAATTGTGCAGATATGTATGAGACACTTTATGGAACAGCCACGTAAATAAGGGAAATAAAAAAAACAACCATTGCTCATTGATTTTTATGTCTTTATGGTTAGATAAATTACAAAAGTGCTGGTTTGTAACAAGATTAGGATATCATTATTTATTTCGTAAAAACTCGAGTTTAAATTGCGTAAATCAATGTTATCCCAAATATTGCCCACCGAGTTACGACTCGAGTTTCGCTCAACTCGTTACAGCACTAGTAGATGTCATCACAATTTTCAACACTAACATTATTTAAGTGACGTAAAGTATTCAGTAACAATTCTTTTTTTTCTGCTCTGAAAAATGGCTAATCTTTGATCAAAATTTTTGGGTATTTTTAAATTGGAGTGAGATAAGGTTTCTGTTCAATAAACGATGATTATAATGATCAGTGATCAGTGCAGTTGTGCAGTATAACTGATGATTAATTGAAGAGACATCAAATTGTTCACCCACTAGTGGGAAGTGTGATATTTTATTCTGAAACAGAAAATTTGTGTTGAAATCTATTACTCACCATTGCTTAGCATTATAGTCTGTGTAATACCTAGTACATTTGGAAAGTTTTCTTAAGTCACTTCTGAACCTCCCACTATTTATGACAGTATCAATAAAACTCAATACAGATATATTGACACAGTTCAGATGACTGTTTAAAGTGCACACATTTTCCTTGAAGTGATTTATGAACATTTCTATTGTATCAGGGACTTGTAAATATTGATATTTGTTATTCAGACTGGTAACTTAGTCATTCACCCTGCAGGCAAGAGGCAGGGACATTTGTCATACAGAGTTTGCATAGCACTTGACATAAAATACATTAAACGGGGCATTATTATCAGAATCAAAATGCAGTAAAATTGATTTGGTCGATTATGGAATAGTATTATGTTGAATGATATTATTTTATTATCAGGTATTGATTTAAAACTCAAGGTCCAGAGGTCACAGAATATTTAAAATCAGTGACTATTCTGTTGAGAATTAGAGAGAAAAATCATAAATTTTAAAAATATAAGTCAATTTGTTAAGATATAGTCATAACTGTTTTATAATATTTCAACTCTTCATCAACATAGTATGGCATATTAAAACAGATTAATCAGATATTTACCGTGGATAAGTATCACCTCCACCAAGGAGATTTGGTGATAGATGGATTATGTTTGGAAGATAAAAAAAAACCCAACAATTACTGCATGGAATTGCTATCAAATTTTCATCTCAGGATTTTTTGAAAGATTATGTTGGGCCTTGGTGAGGGTTTGCACCCTCCAAGTACCCTTATTCAGGTATATTTAACTGTTTTCCTTACTATGTAATTTTCAGGTATTTCAAGGCTGTGGGAAACCTGAGCCCTCTGAATCAGGTCGTGAGAAGCGGGAGGCTGCAGCCGCCTCGTCATACGGAGATTATCACTGGAAGATAGACCGAAAAGACTATGTGAGGCCAACTACTGCCGCTGGTACAAGTCTAGATAGATTGGTCAGAGATATCAAGGAGAAGGTAATACAATAATGATTGAAGGCTTAAAGTTTGGGTTTGACGCCCCATTCAACGGCCAGGGACTGGTTCCAGTTGTGACAAATATCAAACATGTTTGATTTTTAAACCCCAACAGATCCAAACAGATCCAAACAGACTGTCTGCAACTGGCCGGACTTTGTTTTAGTCCCAGGAGGTCTTGACTTAATCCCAGATCAATCCCCGAACTACCATGGAAAAGAAAAAACAAAAATTGGCCATAGCTGTCTGAGGAAATGTGTTATAATTATTCCCAGGAAGTCTGAGGAGGTCTCAGACCAGTTGGAGACCCAGTCTGTATGTCCCAGACAGGATCGGTGTTGAATTCTATCACAATCGTGGCTTAATCACCTCTTAGTCTGGGAACGATCTTGAGTTATCTGACGAAGTCTGAGATTTCCTGAGAACAATCGCAGAACTGGATCCCGATTCCATTGCCCCACCCATTATTCATGTTTTTTTCACAGACTCTCAAGGATTAAGGGTCGTGGGACCAATAGGGCTTAATTCGTTGGAACAGGAGAATTAATTTATTAAAAAACATTTTGAAATTTTTTTAATCTCAGAATTTAAAAAAAAAAACTAATTGATATTTTCTAACAAAAATTTCTCATAGTATTTCAAGAATTGGGCTTTAGATTGTATTGATTTGTCTTCTCGTGTGATAAAGTTGAAAAATATTCATTTCCATTTTTAATAATGCCTTACATTTTTTTGGTTGTATTATAGGTAGAAACTGCCCGTGATTTCTTTAAACATCTGCCAAATAATCTGTGTAAAGATGTGGCTGCCGAGATTTTCAAGGAAGACCAGTGTTGGAATGGAATGTCAGTCAACAGGTAGATACAGTGGTCAGGAAAATATCAATAATTCTTCTAAGGGATCATTGGATACTGAATATACTATAATTGTCCCGCGTTTAATAGGTAGCATTAAGATAATCATTCTATTAATCATTCTATATTCCTTTTCGGCAAGGGAAAACTACCAAGCTATATCAAAGTTCTGATATAAACGTTCATTGCTATAAAAATTGTAAATAGAAAAAAAGGTTGAAAAAGTACAAAACAGGATGGCTGTCATATTGAAAATGATTTCAAATCGGCTAGTTACACTTTCACGGATCCCCCACGGATATAGGCCAAGGTTCCATATATGGAAACTGACACGGATGAGGGTGGATCATGTAAAAGATTTACGGATCTGCCACGGATCCGCTACGGATCTCCTACGGAGCACTACGGTGACCCAAGGGCAGGTTTGTGGATGTCCTTTTCACTGTTTTTTTAAAAGAAAAAAATGAAGCAGATATTTTAACCAAGATTTACGTTTGTTATTTGCTGCAATGTTCCCATAATGCACACGTCTAGAATTACTATGCGACTACAATGTACACGTATTTCCTCTGCACAATAGTCTGTGGGAACACATGCAAGACAGATGAATCACTTGCATTAGACATAGTACAATTAGTGCCAAGCTAACTTAGTTATAGTTGAACCTATGCGGGAGGAGGGCTTCCAACATCATGAAGAGTTACTAGTAATACAGTCTAGTTATTATTAAACAAATCACACCTTTTTCTCACCAATATTTACATTTTTTTCCGTGTTGCCTAGCTACATGCCGGAGGTGATGCGTGACGGAGTAGAGAACCAGATAAACAACCCTGAAGTGGATGTGGACATCCGCAAGTCTAACGCTGTGGTAAACCAGCAGATCCTGCAGCTCAAACTTATCAGCAACAAACTCGGGAATGCATTTAATGGGGTTGATGTGGACTGGGTCGACACAGGTACATTAAGTTGCTATCTTACGATTCACTAGTGCTGCTTGTAATGCTGGGAAATCATTTAGAATTTTGGGTTCTATGTTTGGTATCTCCACAAGCAAGTGATCTTTGATCTTAGTTTGATTATTAAACCTACGTTTTCAAAACCAGTAAATATAGAAAAATCTACCATAAAATCTTGCAACTGTGTTGAAATTATGACAAAAACATAAAATCCATAGATATTTTGGGGAACTTTCACCATATTCTCAATAAAACCCAAGCTTTACAGATGGGTGAAAATATCGTTCTGTGTAATGTTGGTGATTTGTAAAGATTTTTCAGGGTCTGAATTTCAGGGGCAATCGACGAGCGAACTGTGGAACTTCTGCAAGCATCAACCCAGCTCTCACTTAACTACTTGCATTTAAATTACTGAGTTAACTGGTATATCTTGTGTTTTCAGTACAGGATTGATTATATATCAGTTGCTGAGAATAGGTCCTCTGTATCCAGCTAGGTTTGGTTTTTATTAACATATTACTAAGCCAAGCCTGAAATTTCTATAATATATTTATTCCAGAAGGAAATTTTGCATTTTCACAAATGTCCATCGTTGTTTTTTTGTGAAACATATAATTGTCGCTTATTTCCACTCAAGACGGGGAATTTTACTGACAAACCCACTGAATTGTGTTTTATCTCAGAGTAAAGACCACTATTTTATCTGAATGCCTAACTCTTTTTGAAAATAACCTGGTCCTGTAGTTCAGTGCACAATTCCATTTAGTGTCAAATACTGAGGAGGAAATGATAAAATCTTTACATGTTGAGTTAGCCACATTAGAGCGATGTGTGTAAACCAGATTATGGTTTTTAGAGCCAGTTGATTTTGGTGTAGGAGACTGAACAATGATATTTATTTCTGTTTGAAAATGAATGCTACTTAGCAGTTTTTGTGTGCTTGGCACCCCCAGAATCACATGTTAGCGTATTAACGGTTTTACAGTGTCGAGAAATGTAGTATACTTAATAAAGTAGATTTAAAGTGCTTCTTAACCAAGTCAATATAGTTAAATATATCTGCCTAACTCAAAGGTTCTTTGTAAATGTTATTGTACAAATAATTAATGTTGTATGGAGGAAAAATGGCACGTGAAGTTTAGTGACAGATCTTTGTTATATGCTTAGATCATCAATTGCTGGGACAAGGTAGCAGTATTTGTACCATAAACTACTGTAAATTTCCGAAATATTGCCCTGGTTCGAGGCTAGCGCCATTCTAGTAAACTTCGGAGAACATATTCACCAAGAGTCTTTGCCAAGTCCTAGGCATGATTTTTGTATGCAAATAATGCAAAGTTAATTGTGAGATTTGACCAAGACCTTAGTGAATACAGCCCCCTAAAATTCTAAACCTAAAATTTAATAGTTCCTTCTACAAAGTTTTTGTCTAAAATAAATGGCACTAATGATCACCTGATCTATATTACTTTTGAAAATATTTAACGTAAAGCTGTGAGTATTACTCAATTGCATAATAAAGAATCAAGTAAGGAAATATTAAGAGAGAGCGAGTTCTCTTCTTATATGATATCAGCAACTTTGAATATTTTTTCTAAAAATTGTCCAGAAATGTTATTTTGACACAAAAAGTATGCAAGTTTTGGTCATTTATATAGAAAAAATGGTAATCCTTGAAAGAGTATAAAGTAATTATAAATGTCTGTTTTAATTTTACATTATTTCCTATTCTTTCATGAATTAAATAAAAACCCAGGCCATGTTTCGGAAAATACAGAAGAGTACAGTGCCTTACATACCTAACACAGATTTGTCAAATTCACAGGCTTACACTTTGCAGTGAAATTTAATGCTGAAACTTACACAGCTTTAACTGCATTGTAAGCAGAATATATTTAATTTAGAACAAAGATACAAGAAGAGATAAAACTAGTGGGGACATCGTTTATTGATACTGGAAATACCGTAAATGACCTATTTAGTGCATAGTGCGCTACGGAAAGACTATTTTTATTCAATATTTTGATGGGAAAAGTTCCCCTTTTGGCGCACCCATCATGAAACACTTTACAGGATGAAGTATAAGTCAATCTGGTAACAATAATGGTGTTCCGACATTTAAAATCTACTAAAAATACCCACTTCCTGTAAATGAGAACTGGCTTATATTGTTTTGATAATTAAGCGTCCCTTGAAAAGGGGACGCTTATTGGTTTCACCCCCGGTTTTCAGTCAGCCGCCGCCGCATTATCGTCTCCCTTGAATATCTCCTTTGTTATTAGGCCTATCCAAATGATATGTGGCAGTGTTTTTCTATAGGCGTGGGGAAATTTTTTGACCGGCATAAATTTGACCTTTGACCTTTATCAAGGTCACATTATCAAAAATTCAAAAAAAAATTTACTTCCTTTTCACTAGATTTCCTCAGAAAGTACTGGGTGTGGGCCAACCGAATTTGGTATGCACATTCCTGAGGGAAGAATCTAGGCGCCAGTCGATATTGGGATCAATCGGGCCATAATTGACCGATTGACGGGCGATTGATTATAAGTTCATAAAAATTTTGCTAAGATTAAGCCTTGAACTCGCTTATTATTGGTCGTAGAGGTTTGGGATGGTATACCAACATAGGAAATCATGTGCTGGGAATCTTCTGGTGTGGTCAGATTTGACCTTGGGCCCCTCGTTCAAGGTCAAGCGAGGATAGGCAAAGTTTAAAGTGCTTATAACTCGCTTATTATTGGTCCTAGAGGTTTGGGATGGTATACCAACATATAGGAAACCATGGGCTGGGAATCTTTTGGTGTGGTCAGATTTGACCTTGGACGTCTCCTACAAGGTCAAACGGGGATAGCCAAACTGAAAAGTGCTTATAACTCGCTTATTATTGGTCCTAGAGGTTTGTGATGGTATACCAACATATAGGAAATCATGTGCTTGGAATCTTCTGCTGTGGTCGCATTTGACCTTGGGCCCCCCCCTTCAAGGTCAAACGAGCATAGCCAAACTTAAAAGTTCTTATAACTTGCTTATTATTGGTCCTAGAGGTTTGGGATGGTATACCAACATATAGGAAATCATGTACTGGGAATCTTCTGGTGTTGTCGCATTTGACATTGTGCCCCCCTTCAAGGTCAAACGAGGATAGCCAAACTTAAAAATGTTTATAACTCGCTTATTATTGGTCCTACAGGTTTTGGATGGTATACCAACATATAGGAAATCATGGCCTGGGAATCTTTTGGTGTGGTCGGATTTAACCTTGGGCCTCTCGTTCAAGGTCAAATGAGGATAGCCAAACATAAAAATACTTATAACTCGCTTATTATTGGTCCAAGAGCTTTGGGATGGTAAACCAACATGTAGGAAATCATGGGCTAGGAATCTTCTGGTGTGGTCGGATTTGACCTTGGGCCCCTCCTTCAAGGTCAAACGAGCATAGCCAAACTTAAAAGTGCTTATAACTCGCTTATTATTGGTCCTAGAGGTTTGTGATGGTATACCAACATATAGAAAATCATGGGCTGGGAACCATCTGGTGTGGTCGAATTTTACCTTGGGCCCCTCCTTCAAGGTCAGATGAGGATAGCAAAACTTAAAAGTGCTTATAACTCGCTTATTATTGGTCCTAGAGGTTTGGGATGGTATACCAACATGTAGGAAATCAAGGGCTGGGAATCTTCTGGTGTGGTCGCATTTGACCTTGGGCCCCTCCTTCAAGGTCAAACGAGGATAGGCAAAGTTTAAAGTTCTTATAACTCGCTTATTATTGGTCCTAGAGGTTTGGGATGGTATACCAACATATAGCAAACCATGGGCTGGGAATCTTTTGGTGTGGTCGGATTTGACCTTGGGCCTCTCTTTCAAGGTCAAATGAGCATAGCCAAACTTAAAAGTGCTTATAACTTGCTCATTATTGGTCCTACAGGTTTGGGATGGTATACCAACATATAGGAAGTCATGGGCTGGGAATCTTTTGGGGTGGTCGGATTTGACCTTGGGCCTCTTCTTCAAGGTGAAACGAGCATAGCCAAACTTAAAAGTGCTTATAACTCACTTATTATTGGTCCTAGAGGTTTGGGATGGTATACCAACATACAGTAAATCATGTGCTGGGAATCTTCTGGTGTGGTCGGATTTGACCTTGGGCCCCTCCTTCAAGGTCAAACGAGTATAGCCAAACTTAAAAGTGCTTATAACTCGCTTATTATTGGTTCTAGAGGTTTGTGATGGTATACCAACATATAGGAAATCATGGGCTAGGAATCTTTTGGTATGGTCGGATTTGACCTTGGTCCTCTTCTTCAAGGTCAAATGAGGATAGCCAAACTTAAAAGTGCTTATAACTCGCTTATTATTTGTCCTAGAGGTTTGGGATGGTATACCAACATATAGGAAATCATGTGCTGGGAATCTTCTGGTGTGGTCGCATTTGACCTTGGGCCTCTCATTCAAGGTCAAATGAGCATAGCCAAACTGAAAAGTGCTTATAACTCGCTTATTATTGGTCCTAGAGGTTTTGGATGGTATACCAACATATAGGAAATCATGGGCTGGGAATCTTTTGGTGTTGTCCGATTTGACCTTGGGCCTCTCCTTCAAGGTCAAACGAGCATAGCCAAACTTAAAAGTTCGATAACTCGATTATTATTAGTCCTAGAGGTTTGGCATGTGAAACCAACATGTAGGAAACCATGTGCTGGGAATCTTCTGGTGTGGACGGATTTGACCTTGGGCCTCTCATTCAAGGTCAAACCAGCATAACCAAACCTAAACATGCTTCTTCTACTTTGCAGCTTAAAAGACAGTCAGCTGATACAGAACCTGTTCACAGGCACTGATTGCTTTTTTCGTTTTAAGATCACTCTTGTGACCATAACATGGTCCTTTCAGGAGAATTTCTCTTCACCAATAACATTTACCTCTTCACATTGGTCCTTTAGCATTTCTTATAAAACTTAAAAGCTGTAGGGACGCTTTGTTTTTGTGTACAAAAACTTTTGTCTAGTTCTTCATTTCCTGGTAGCAGTTTTGGATACGCTTGGACAAAACTTTTTCAGTATCCCTGATTCAGACTTTTTGGTAGACATTATTACCCCCCACCCCACTCAGGTATCGGATGATATTGAAATATTTTTACATTTGATATTGATGTCCACACAGCAAAACAATGTACCCATTAAATACAACCTATAAACAGTTTTTTTTTGCAATAATGTGTGAATGCAGTGCTTTAATAAAGATTTTGAATATTAATACAGTAGAAACTCTATTATCCGACCCTCTATTATCCGAATTTTTAATTATCCGACCTCCAATTCACTCTCCCAACTCCATTTAAACTCGTTATTTTAAGCTTTCTATTGTCCAACCTAATTGTTACTCTCCCAAGAGGGTCGGATAACAGAGATTCTACTGTATCACTTAACAGAAGGAGTTTTGTGCTTTTTTTACTGCATCAAGTAGATTTACATTATTCTCACATATACTTACGGTTTGGTGGAGATTTAATGATAACCAATTAGAATGATTTAAAAGTTATTCCTGTAAGAACGGTAAACTCATTATCCTACTGTAACTTAGTGTAAGAACGGTAAACTCATTATCCTATTGTAACTTAGTGCACTGTCTTTGACAGTCAAAAGTTGATTCTTAAACAATTGTTACAAAATACAATGTTTCATGTACTTGTCACTGATTGTTTTCAGGGCAGAATTTTAACCAAGTAATATGCACTTGCTAACCTCTGTACAACAACCCAACCTATACAATTGTATTGAAATTGATGTTTAACCAAAAATAAAGCAATCAAATTTGAAAACAGCAGTTGACAGACTAAAGCTTTACGAGATTTTAAAGCCAAAGTTAAAAGTTAATTGAAACCTTGGATAATTGCTGAGTAATCTGTTTTGGCATAATATATTTGAGTTGCTAGCTAGTGCTATTGCAGTTCTTTTTCTAATAATAATAACAATAGACTCAGTGACAAACATAAATATTCCAAGTTCGATTCCATTTTTGGAAAATTTAAAAAAGCAGTACCAGTCAGATGCTGCTAATAATTGGGTCAGAAAATAATGTTGCTAACATACATTTTTGCATAGAGGAATTTGAAGTGGCAGTCTTTTTATTTTTAAAGAAATATCGGATAAATGTTAATACAATTCACTCTTGTGTTAAGTTCTAAATGGGCGTTTATAACAGAAAAGAAAATGTTTTTGGCCATTGCTGTAGAAGCTGTAAACGACTAACAGAAAATCATGTAATAGATTTTTGATAGAAAATATAATGAGCCTCTGTAATAGGAGAAATATAATGCAGCTTTGTTTTCAAAATATATGATGCCTTAATATTAGAAAGCATAATGGAATGAAAAATATTATAGGCCTTATGATAGTACATATAATAGGTCTTTGTGGAAGGAAAAGAAACAGGATTTTGCAATAGACAATATAATAGAACTTCTTTGATGTCAATATTACTCATTCCTAATGTTTATGGATTTGTAAAATAATATTATCCCTGGTTTATCTTCTGTTCCCCACAGCTGACAGCATGGACGAGTACGGCAGTGGTAGTGGAAGTGGCAGTGGTTCTGGTAGCCATGGTTACAAAGGCGGTTACCGTGACGATGATGTCTCATTTTCAAAGCCGACCTGGCATCCGCCACCGCACATTGTAACACGCAGACCTCCATATAGAAATGATCCCGAAGACGTTTATGGCGACGATTTTGATGAGGGCTCATGTAGTTTAACACAGCCAAGCCTCATTCTGGTGCTACTTTTGGCTTTCTTCTGCACAGTATTGGTCACATCACGACGTGGAGACAGATAGTTGATGGAGGAATGCTTGTTGGACTTTTTTTTCTTTTTTTTTTTTCATCATGGATTGATGTACAGTAGACTCGGCATAAGTAGAACTAATGTAATTGGAAGTTTGATACAAAGCAAACCAAGTTGTAAAAATCCAAACATCATAGACATGCAGTGTTTTTACATCAGTTGTTTTACAAGCAGATGTTCGCAATCGACAGGACAAACTCTTGTAGATATTGGCGGGTTCTAGTTATACAGAGTTTACCGACATGTGTAAATATTCATAGAACAAAAAAAGGACATGCACACTACACACCTAGCAGCACAGAGATGTTTGTGTGGCTGGGTGTATGTGTATATATATGTGTATATGTCTGTGTTCACGTTTGTTTTGTAACTTTAACCCAAAATCAACAGTCAGTCTATTTTATTAGATTTAGGGTACACCTGTACACCCAGTCTAGGAATACCCGCAAAAGCAAACACTACTGATAGGCATGTGTTTTTTTCTGGTATATACATGTGTGTATATAGACAAAGAGAGTAAGAACTGTAAAGTAAACCACAGTATTTTGAAATTTGCCGGGGGGGTAAGGGGGTGGGCGGGGACCCAATATTCCTCAACTCACAGTAAATTCTACACAAATTGTGAGTGTTGTGAACACAGTAGCCATCTGATGTCACCTGATAAAAAATAACGCAGAGTTTTGCTTAACCTTTAAGTGGTGTCCCTACCCCAGTGACCAATTTCACATACTGTGACGTGTTATTTCACATTCATTACTCTATACAGATAGATTTGTTTCCTGTGATTTTTTTAGAAAGGATTTGAGAGAGAGTTTCCAGATGTGTATTTCTCATGTGAATTTGTGGTGAAGAAGAAAGGGAGAAAAGACTTGAGACTTTTCTGTTTGAAAAATGTAAAGTATTATTGAGTAAAAATGGGTCAAGAATTTTGAAGTTTTTGAAGCATAATGTGAAAATGGACAATTGGGGTCCAATTGACAAAACCATGAGTAACTTTTAAAAGCGCAGTAAGAATGGAGCTTGCTAAATCAAAGAACAAACGATTTGGAATTGGCTTGCATTGTTCATGCATAAATTGAAAGTCTATGGTCTTATCAGACCCGAGTTAAAATTATGCGACTCCGTTGGAATGAGGAAGCATAAACAGGAGTATTGACAGTGTCTAAATGGTTTTTAAAATGTGGCATTTAATCACTTGGGTGTTCCCCCTGTGGTCTTGGGTTCAACTCCAGTTCTGGGCAAAGTTTGACCCTCTCATTGCCAGATCTGAATAAGTTTTGGTGATATTTTAAGAATGTGTAACATTTGAAAGGTCCATAATTAAAAATTTTAATTTCAGTAGAGATATACTGCATTGAATAGATTTAATGTTAAATACGAAATAGAAAATTTATGTCGGTTTTTAGTAGCAAATCCAGGGGTCAAGTACATGGAGCCAAGTTGTTAGTGTGTTCAGATTCTTATAATAAGACTTTTGGGGTCAAGAGAACACACAGTTACAAGACAGGATAATGGTTGTCAGGGAAGTACGTTACCACCTATTTGCAATGCTTTTTGTATAAAACACATCATATATCTAGCCTGCCTTCTATCACTCTAATTTGTACAAAGTCCCATTGAGATACATAATGTTTCTTTTATTTCGCCAAATATATGCCCACCGTAAGTTAAAGGCATGAAGGAATATCACAGTGTGAAACATGGTTTTAGAATATTTTAAGTTTTTACCTTCCCAGAAGCAGTATTCTGTGTGTTATCTTTGGTGTTGGAATCGCGTCCCCTCCAATTTTACCAGATCAGCTTATCCTTTGTTGATCAAGCTAGGTTTAATTACTCGCCGATTTTGTTACATTCCTGATCATTTGTTGGTTGCAATACCATAAAACATGTTCTGAGATGAAGTACACGGATGCTCTGCTGTGTTTGGACCTGGTTTTTGGTGGGTTCCGAGAAATTGCTAATATGTCATTCTAAGGTAAATTAATCACTCTATGTAGCTGCTCATTTTCAACCTCACCGCCTTTTAAGGTTGTATGGGTATTGTTAAACAATCACTCATGACATATGAGGTTCATTTATGGAACAAAGACAAGGTTGTGATCCAAAATTCAAATACTTTCTGATACGACTGCTAGTGGGTAGACAATTAGACATGTGCTCGATTAATCGTCAGTGACGGTGTACAATTGGGATCAGTCACTGATGTTTTCTAATGATCGATTATTCAGCATAAATCTTACCTTTCCTAATTTATCCCAATATCCAAATACTTTTAACATATTTTAGGTAATTTTACTTAATTAACTGACACTTTTGTCTTGAATTTCAAGTTAGTTCATATCTACCGCCATATTTACAGGAAGTGGGTATTTTGGTAGATTCTAAATGTCAGAACACTGTTATCCTTCCCGTTAATACTGTGGATACTGGTGGATTATCGGTTAGACAAATTGGACGATTAATCAACCTTGGAAAGGGGGGCGGGGTGTGTTGGGGATTCCCAGCACAAATGACTGCACAGAACAGTGTGAATGAGCCGTTAGATGTATGTTAAACAATTGATCATTTCAAATAGTGAGCATCACTGGACGCAGTTCTACAGTGTTATCAACACGTAGTCGACCATAAGTCTAATTACCCTATAGCTGATTGTCATTATCTTGAAAAAAAGCTTTTAGAAATGTAATATGCTACTGTATGAGTTATATATTTGCAATGTAGGCATTAATGGAATTCTGCCGAACATTTTTCCCACTGATACTTCCAAGTTTTATTGTCTCAGTTTACTTTCTTACAATCACCTGTGTCTGTATTTCTTGAGCAGGGTTGGTAACATCGGTATCGAGGCCATTTTGCAGCACATACAATTGACTTGTATCCCATATTTTTGGTGACCTTTATAGCGATTTTGTTGAGCAGAACTGCCATGTTTTATTTCAATGAGTTTCACTCTATCAGTAGGTCTGTTCTACTAGGGATTTACTAAAATGCAACTATTAGCGGAATAGGACTGGTTTTATATTTTTGCGAGATACCATAATGGGTACCGATCATACACTAGTTTTTATCCCAAATACAAGTCCACAGTGGCATTAGGTAATATTTTTCCGTTGGCTGAAAATAAACCAGAAATATCCATGTATATGTCACAGTAAAAGCTCCAGTTAGAGATGCTGATTCATATTCAATCAAAATGGAAAAAAAAATTCTATATTTGGAATACTCCCTCCCGTTCTCCTATATAGGTGAATTCTATACCCCTCTGTTTGACAAGGAGGAAGTCCCTATGTTGCTGTTCTTTGATCCTCCATATTTGAAGGTTTGTAATCATCCATTCTTCCAACCATATTGCAAGCCATGTAGCCAACAATGAAAACATTGAAAATCAATAATATATAATATGGATATTTTGGATAACTTGTATAAATTGTTACAAAATATTGAGTCTTGTTCTTTTTTTCTCTAGACTTTTCCTGTCCTTTTTTGAGGTTGATGTATATGGATGAATTGTAAAGCTTTTTCTGAATGAAAAGCTAGTCATTTCTAAGCTGTAAACCTGCAAAATATGGTTTGTATGAACCGTCACAGTAATGTACAGTACACATATCAATAAAGTAAAACAAAAACACTGTATCTTCATCTGATTAATTTTGTAGGTTTTAAGACAAACTAGTTCTTCCTCTTTCTTAACAGAGTCCTTACTTTTCCTATCTTTGTTGAATTTGAACTGAAAAAAAGCTTCATTTGCATATGAGGATGGAAAACAAGTCTTATATTATAACTACATAATAAAATCTCCTGGATGCTGCAATAAAGTCTGATAACACCTGTGCAAATACAACTTTGAATAATAGTATGCTTTGTTCGTCCAGTTGATGTGTCAGATTGATGCCATTTCTGCTGCTGTTTAACAGCCATTTTAATGTTTTCGGCATAGTTATAGAAATTTTGGTTGATAATTTTGGCATTAAGTCACTTCTGTGGTCATTGGTTCAAACCTATCTCATATCATCATGTAAGATGCACTTAAGGACCTGCCTTGTTATGACCTAAGCAGTTGAAAGGGATTTAAAACTTCATATTTTGAGCCCGACTCTTAGGTACGGGTAACCATGGCAATGTGCATTTAAGTCTATAATCGATTGCAGCCCCATCACAAGAGGTGCAGAGGGAACTGGGTCCAGTTTGTACTGATTTGATAACACGGTGCTTGCCTATATTAACTATTGGTTATAATCACTGTCGGAGCAATAAATCTAATATTTATGTATACTAAAGATGCCTTCTTAACAATATGGTTTATAATAAGACTGTGACTGGCTGGTCGGTATTTGTGACCGGGGTCGATTTTGGACGATCTCGACAGCTGTTGTGGTCTGCTGGGTACTGTAATATATTTTTTGTCGGTCACAAGGTAAAATTTTTGACAACACATCAGAATCCTTTGTATATTGGAAGTATTATGTAATATTTCTCCTATTTCTGGACACCTTTGACAACTATTTAATGCAAAGACATCATTACTGGAAATTGCTATTTTGTTTATTGAGAAAAAAATGTGTACACTGTACCCCACATATAACGAATTGCAGGATGAATTTGGGCAACTTTGTTTCCTCGCGGTAGATTTTTACCACTCGTCACAGCCTTAGTTATGACAATCAGTCAGATAAGGGAGATTCTATTTATAAGTAATTCTGCTTAACAAAACTCTTCATAAATGGAAGACGGACTGTATTTAAGTTTAGTCATTGTATTTTATTGTAACATTTCCCAGAAATGCATAGTTAAGCCAGGAATCTTTCAGATGATGTATTAAGCGGTCTTGCTCACAAACTACTGAAAAGACTGAAGTTTTTTTTTGCTATGACCACAGATCACCTTTTAGTGTTTTAAAGTTCAAATGTACATAATGTGTTCCTGTGACTGACTTGTCTGTAATGGCTATACTTACTACAAATTATAGTAAAACAAACAATTTATTTTTTTCTTCACTGTTGAGACAAGAAAATTGATGAAAAATGATCATGGAAGTAATTTTGAATAGTCTTAAGCAACAGTGATGTATTTTTAAGATTGTAATTGCTCATTTGTAATTGCTATAACTAAGGTTATTAGTCAAGGTTATATTTTTAAACCAGTGATCTTTATTATTTTTTTTATTGTCACAGTTGGAATGTTTTTAGTCAATTCTGGTTTCGGTAGATGAAACATAAATTTTCTTGAATTTATGGCAAATCCATAATTATTATTATTCATATTTCGTTATTTATAAATGCTGTCAAGAATTGGGTACAAGTATATGTTCCGTTTAACGTAATTAGCTCCCAGGCCCCATTCTCATTGACAACAGGTGATACCGTATTTTTCCAAAATATGGCCCGGGCGTTAATCATTTTCAAATGTCATCAGACCAGGCGTTAAATTGAACCAGGCGTTCTTTTGAAGTATAAAAACAGTGTCATAAATTGTGAACAGTGTGCTTGGTACCCAGGCGTTAATTTAAACCAGGCATTTATTTGAACCTGGGCATTATTTTGGAAATTTTGCGGTACCGGTAGAACTAAACAATAGATCAACAGTGTGAAGAGTTCTTAATTTATTAGTTTGTACTCTGTTTTTATATATACCATATTTTTCCAAAATATGGCCCGGGCATTATTTTCAAATGGCATCAGACCAGGCGTTAAATTGAACCAGGCGTTCTTTTGAAGTATAAAAACAGTGTCATAAATTGTAAACAGTGTGCTTGGTACTCAGGCGTTAATTTGAACCTGGGTGTTATTTTGGAAATTTACGGTACTTCATGCTAATGAAAAGATGAATTACTATTTATTCACACAAATTAAGTGTCACAATTGCATTGATTACTAAAATTTATCATACATTTGAAACTTCTCAATGTTACAATTTTTTCTATGTACAAATTTTTCTTTAAAATTCTGTAAAGTTTTTCTTCTTGGAAACTTCTAAGGACACTACTAATTCTTCAAATGTTAATGAAAAGGGGCCCATCTGATGAAATTTATGAAATCATGTATTTCCTTTTCTTTGAAAATGTCTTTAATGACTTTTTATTGTTATCATTAAGAGGATTCACAGGCTGTGGATATATAAAGTTTTTGATGAGAAATTAGTTCAACTGTTGGTACCAACTTTATTGTGAATACTTCCTAAATATCTTTTAAACATTTGTTAAGTTTCTGTGTATTACAACAAAGGTATTTTTGTACAACTGTGTTATAAAAATTAATTATAAGAAATAGATGTCGTAATTTTGGATATTTTAAACATTTGCTATACAAATTGACAACTGTTGCACAGTTAAAATAGTAAATATTGTACAGTATTATATATATGTATATATATAGAAAAGTGTGTATACTTATATATTTATATAGAACAAGTTTTGAATTTTCCTTTTTGTTGTTGATCTTAAGGCAAGTGTTTGTTAATGTAATTGTTCTTGATCTTTTTATTCTTTTAAAATTTCTTTAATTAATTTTTGTGTATTTTGTAAGGTTTTTATTCTGTGGTTTACATAAGTTTAAGGTTTTGTTGTAAAGGTAAATTTCCAACCCATGTGTGTGAGTTTCATTGTCCAGTAACCTTGGAAACAGACTTAGTAGCCACTAGACAATGGCTAACAAGTTTACAATTAAATCACTTAACTCTCACCTCAGTGATTATGGGTTTTAATATCCACTTACTAACAACACAGAAGATTCACTATACCCTGTTCTGATATAATCTTTACCTTAGGGAAATAAATGACCTTTTTTTGACGTTTTCTTTTCTAGCAGTTGCCCTAGTGCGGCAGCGATTTTCACATGCAAATGAAACACATAAAAATCCCTAAATTTTAGTCAATGTTGTAAATGTTAGTTTCATGTTAGTGATGACACAGTTGTGTTGCTTAGATGCACTTTACCCCCGGCTATATCAGTATTTCTTGTTGTTTGGATTCGTTCCACTGTCAGTGTATGTTTACATATGTATGATTGGCGATTTGCTACTGTAGTGTTTTCTCTTCTGCAAATGTATCACATAAATCAGAAAGTAAGTATGATTTTCCATCTAGGAATGAATAAATCTGATATGAAACATCCAATTTTGTAAATTTATGTTCATACTAGGTTAATATTGCTGTTTATATTCAGGGGATACACTAGGGTTGGTACACATTACCCAAAAGTGGTCCAATTTTGTTGAGCAGAAAAGTGAGAAGTAGTGAATCGGGTAATTGGGGGAAAAACTATTAAAATATGGTTGAAACCGATCAATTATTGGAAAAACCTTGGAATTAAGTCACATTTTTTTCCACTTTATTTTTACCAATTAACGTTCCTTATTATCATAGATATTTCACATTTTATTTTTGATAAGTCTGTTTATATCAGCTACCATATTTGCTTCACAGGTACTTGTAGCTGGTTATCATTAACATGTAGTTATTCAGATTTGGGTTGATTCTTGAGAAAACAATTGCTGCCCAAGCTACAGGGCGGGCCTTAGGAGACATTGTTTACTATTCACAAAACTACACTGCAAATTTAGAAATACAGGAACATAAAATCTTGCTTACAAATCGCTGACCATGTACATGGAAACATAGATTTTGAGCTGTGTTTGTATTGTGACTTGTCAAGTATGTGGTTATAAGATTGTATACATTTTTTTTTAACATTTGAAGAAAAAACAACAAGGCAAATTGTAGTACAATGAATACACATGTACTTAAAATTTCCTAACAAATGCCATTTGGAACCAACAAAGGTGAACGTTTTGATTATCACGTGACTAGCAAGTACATGTGAAAATTTATAATTCTTCTGAAGAATATTTGTACGCCTGGCAGCCAACAAAGACGGTGACTGCTAAGGGGAGAGATCACACAAGCATACACGATTACAAATTTACCAGAACATCACCTTTATTGGCCGAGAAGTTTCACCTTTGTTGGTCAGTATGAAGGGCAGTTCGAACCTGTAGCATTTGTGAATGTTTTTTGCATGAAAACAAAAATTACAACACAATTTATGAGTTCTTTCAGGGAAGAAAAAGAAAAAATCTTTTGAGGTAGGTTCAAGGTCATATACAGTTACACACAATTTCATTGGTCAACAGTGATCATGTGTTTAAATATGTATGCCCACTAGCCAGTGAAGTATACAAAGGCAACTGTTGGAGTTTTCTTTAAAGAATAAGCAGTTTCATGACTCATCACCCATTACCTCACAATTGGTAGTTGCTAGTGGCCTGTATCTGGCTGACAAATATTGTGTGAATATTTTTGTAAAGTGTATTTGTAATTTTAAATGCTTGTAGTAGCATACAAGAAAACACACTTCAGCTGAAACATTGGGCCTGTCCCAATATAAGCATTGCTGGTGAATGGAATGTAAAACCTCAAGACATTGGTCCCAAGCTTTCAGAATATGTTGCCAAGTGTACCTAGCTTTTGGGGGTGTACTGAATGGTTTTGTGAATGTACTATGTAAGGATAGTTGCGACAGTTGTTTACTGAAGAGTACTCAAGGAAGGGTGATGGATTATTTGGAGTATAACATGATGGGAAGCCTGTTTGATGTTAAAGTGATTGATGTGCTGGTATTTATTTAAATGGAATGTGAACAGTCTTTTTACAGTATAGTGGGTTATGTTATGGTAAAATACTCATGCTACTGGTTTTAGTGAGCTGAAATCTTGGGTCAGTTTCCGGCTTTTAGCATTTAAGCTATAGCTTTCTGGTTATTATTAAATCATAGTTTCAAAACACCAAGTGATTTTTTTTTTTGCAACTTTTACGATAATTGTAGATTGTAAGACTTAACACAAATATTATAACTTTTGCTATCCTTTAAAAGTTGAATTCATCGTCAAAATAATCTCGAGTTATTGTTTAATCAGAAGTTGTTAGAGTTTTAGAAGTCATCTACTGCAGTAATCTGGTGTGCTTGTACATATGACTCGTATATTATTTGGTCATTTACAAGTGGACAGGTTTTTTGTGACTGTATAAAATGTATAAATGAAACAGTTAAAGGCACAATTTGAATAAATTTTGTATGTAAACTATATATGTATTATTTTACTTAATATTTCTTAGGAAAGTTGGGAGGTCCTCAATAGTCTAATAGTTAGCAGGTCACCTCTATGTTGGTTTGGCTGCCACAGGTGACAACACTGAAGACCTGTCCCAATGTGATTCTGGATGTTGAATGCGATTCTAAACACCAGCTTGAAATATAGGAGTTGGTGACAAACCTTCAGACAGTAGAATAAAACCAGCACTGGCTTCACTAAAATATTCAGCATCCCCCTATTTTTGCTTTCTTAGATGTAAAGGCCTCACTATAGCTGAGTGGTTAACACAAATTTGGCCTTTGATAACTTGATTCTTGTTTTTATGTGGGGTTGCTGATGTAGTGGGCAACACACTTGCCTCCCACCTCTGAGGTTTGCAGTTTGAACCCGGGACCCAAACCCAATGTGGGAATGTTGGTAGGCTGATCGATGCACAGCAGTTTACAGTGTAATCTTGATCAACTATTATGTACTGGATTCCTCTGTTCCATTAAGTTATAACCTATACAATGTGTTGAAGGTGACATTAAATCAAAAACAAAAATAGAAATAAAATGTCTCCTGTGGTTGTGGGCAGTTGGTGGAATTAACTATGAACCTGTAATAAAACAAGACTTTTATTGCATTAATACTTCTTACCCAATGGTCAATTGCTATACAGGTCGGCCCTACCGGCCCGGCCAAACGTCAGAAAAAGTCATCCTGTGTTATCCTCCACCAGGACCGGTCTAGTACTGTTCAGATATGTTTTTGAGAAGCTCCCAGATGTTGAAGAATTTTTTGGACTTTCTACAGAATTGAACTTTATTGTATCAACCAAAAGGATCCGGTGGATGCTTTGGTGTGGCGTTCGCTACACCACCGCAGCCACATTCAGAAAAATTTTTGACATTAACCCTCTCATCGGGAAACTACACCAGCTAGCTTCACCAACTTTGCAGGATACCTTCATTAGGCAGTTTGCTTCTCTGGGACTGAAATTAGCCTCATTATAAACAACAAGAAGGCTGTCCAGGCATTTCTTTGAAATTTTTTATGTTTTTCTACAGGTTGGTTCTCGTAAGTAGAAGGTTGAACTTTTAAATAGGTGATAAGTATAACAGATATACATGTCCTCTACAAGGTTGCAGACATTTGGCCTTGAATCTCTTCATTGAAGGTTATCCACAGAGTGCCAAAGTACAACATGTAGTGGACTTTAAAAGTTCCTAGATTTCCCTTATTATTTATCCTAGAGGTTTGGCATGTGAAACCAGCCTATAGGAAATCATGGTCTGGGAATCTTCTGATGTGGTCAGATTTGACCATGGACTCCTCCTTCAAGGTCAAATGAGGATGGCTAAAGTTAAAAGTGCTTATAACTTGCTCTATATTGGTCATAAAAGTTTGTAATGTGAAACCAAACTATAGGAAATCATGAGCTAGGACTCATGATAACCTTTGACCTTGGGCCCCTCCTACAAGGTCAGAACGAGGATAGCCAAACTTAAAAAGTCGTTAATAACTCGCTTATTATTGGTCCTAGAGGTTTGCAATGTCAAACCAACCTATAGGAAATCATGGGCTAGGAATCTTCTCATGTGTTGAGATTTGACCTTGGGGCCCCTCCTTCAAGGTCAAATGAGGATAGCCAAACTTAAAAGTGCTTCTAACTCTCTTATTATTTGTCCTAGAGGTTTGCAATGTGACACTAACTTATTGGAAATCATGCACTGGAAAAGTCAGAACTGAACCCCAAACAATTCGAATTCTAATAGTACTTTTATAGCGCTCAATCTCTATCTATTGACAGACTCTAAGACGCATAAAACCAAAAATCAGAGATCGTAATCGTTAAATCAGAGACATTGCAGGGGTCGGCACCACGGAGAAAGACAAAATGAAAACAGAGGAAAAAAAAACTAGGGTGGGTAGGCTTTTTCAAAGAGGTAAGTTTTCAACTTCTTCCTGAATGAGGAGAGAGATTTAGATCATTCCAAATCATCGGAACATCGTATGCAAAACTAAGGCCAAATTGCTTTTTTGACTTGTATATTGATGCAAAATGTGGGACCTCAAGCAAAACACCATGAGATTGACTTCTACGCGTTCTGTACATACTGTGTCTAGGTTTAAGGAAAGGTTCGAAGTATTTTGGATGGCCACTATGTAGAAACTTGTATACCAGAAGAGCGACCTTGAAAATAGATGCATGATAGGCAACCAATGAAGACTCTTTCTTACAGGAGTGATATGTGAGTACTTGGTGGTATTCGCCACAATTCTAGCTAGACTGTTCTGAACACATTGGAGCCTACGAAGGTCAAGAGCAGAGAGACTTCTGAAAAGAGAATTACAGTAGTCAAGCCGACTTCCAACCAAGGCATTTTCAGCCAAGAGAGCAGCTTCACGTGTAAGATACCCTCTGAGTCGCCTTAAATCCCTGATATGAACAAAACAAGCCTTGCAGATATTCCTGACATGGCAAGAAAAGGAAAAATCTGAATCGAACCAGACACCAAGGTTCCTGATTGCCTCAGCAGGTGACAGGAGGGTACCAAGTATACTGACTGGGAAAAATTTGCCAAGTTTTGTATGGACATTTTTTTGAACCGAACAGAATGAACTCTGTCTTATCAGGATTGAGTTTGAGCTTGTTTACTGAGAGCCACTTTCTAACATCATCCAAGCAGTTTTTCAGCCTTTCAAAGGCCAGAGTGGCATGCTTGTGTGTGAGATGAACGTATAACTGCGTGTCATCCGCATAAAAGTGGAAATGTATGCCAGGGTGATTCTGAATAACCTTGCTTAGGGGTGTAGTGTATAATGAGAAAAAGATCGGACCCAAGACAGAGCCCTGGGGCACACCATACAATAGCCTTTTAGCATCAGACAAAACAGAGCCGATCTTTATGCACTGATAGCGGTCAGAAAGGTACGACCTGAACCAGTCCAGAACCACACCACCAACACCAAACCAGGAACTCAAACATTCCATGAGCGTACTATGATCAATGGTGTCGAATGCTGCTGATTGGTCCAAGAGAACAACAGCAGTAGCTTCACCTCTCGCAAGAACAAGGTGGACTTCGTTTTTAATAGATAGTAGTGCGGTTTCAGTCGAATGACCTTGCTTATAGGCAAGTCTTTGACTTTGCAGGTTACTAGTTTGAGCTGAAAAGATACAGATAATGCTCTCAAAACTGACCTGTCCTGTCGGGCAGCTAATGTCCCTGATAAGATTATTTACAGATACAGAAAAGCAAGTTCACCTATGTCAACACCATATGAGGTGGATACTGTGGCATTTGAAAAGTAACTGGAGGGTACCAGAATTGCTATAAAAAATGATCCCTATTCGAAGGTCACTTCACTCTCATGTCAAGTGATGGCTTCAGGAAGAAAACATTCTTCAAGGCCAGCCACTACACCCCCTCAAGCATACTCTGCAAATCTTTACAGACACATTAAAAGGACAGTGCCATCACTTAGGGGAACACACTGCAAAGGGATCCTAGTCCCTTCCAGAAAGCAAGTTGCACATAAACTACCTGAAACTAAAGGCAGTCTTCTTGGTCCTAAAATAGTTCCAAGACCTCTGCTCAAGCCCAATAATACTCATATCTACAGACAACACCACAGTGGTTGCCTACATAAACAAGAGCCATGACATCAAGTGCCCTTCTTTGGAGAATCCTTACCTGGTGCTCCAGGAAACGGGCGACTCTCAAGGCCTGATACATTCCAGGCCAGCTGAATGTGATGGCAGACGAGCTATCCAGGCTAGGCCAGACCATCCAGAAAGAGTGGTATCTCCTTCTAGAGGTCTTCCAATTGATATGCACCAGGTGGCACTAGCCTCAAGTGGATCTATTTGCAATGAGGTTCAACAACAAATTGCCTCAATTCGTGTCACCAGTTTCAGACCCCCTAGCGTGGCCAGTGGATGAACTCAGCCTGACCTGGGAGGATCTGAACTCCTATGTCTTCCCACCGGTGGCCATCTTGGGCAAAGTGGTGGAGAAGTTGCAGGGCTATCCATGCAAGAGAATCATTCTGATTGCTCATTCTAATTGCTCCAGGGTTACCCAACATGCCCTGATTTTGTTACCTTGTGGCCATGTCAACTCCCGCTGTGTCTGCCTAATCTGCTGACCCAGCCATTCAATTAGATCCTTCACAGGAATCTGCAAAATGTAAACCTACATGTCTGGCTCCTAGAGCCTCAGCTATCAAGGAACAGGGCTTCTTTGAGGCAGTGGCAGCAGGAATTGAGGCTCTGCAAAGAGTCTCAACCAGATCAGTCTGTGAAGCAAAGTGGACCATCTTTACAAAGTAGTGTCACAGTAAATAGGTAGACTTCAGGACACCACCTATAAAATCCATAGCCGACTTCCTCCTGTATCTGTTTCAGGACAGGAAGTTACAACCAAGTACTATTGACGGCCGTTGCAGACAAACTAGGAAATTCGCTCATTAATGTCATCGAAGAAGAATCTCATCTTTGGATAGCTTCCACAGAGACAGACTCCAGGGTCGGAGGGGCATTCCCTCTTGGAACCTTTCCCTGGTTCTTCACCGGCTCACAAAGGCTCCCTTAGAGCCCCTGAGAGAGGCCTCATTGAATCATTTGACCTTCAAGGCTGCCTCTCTCTTAGCTTTGGGTACAGGCAAATGCAGGAGTGAGATCTATGCTTGGCTCAGTAGGAAGATCAGACACCAGACTGGTCTAAGGTGCCTCTTTACCCCTCACCTAGCTTTCTTTCCAAGAATTAGCTGGCCGAAGAGGGTCCAGACAATGTGGCCCCAGTGGTTATTCCAGCCTTGGCTCCAACTCTAAGGATAAGTAACTCAAGGCTGTTACGTCTGTGTACCCAGTCAGAGCCCTGCGCTACTATTTGGATAGGACCTCAGACCTCAAGCAGAACAAGGCGTTTGTCTTTGTCTCCTTCAAGAAAGGCTTCAACAAATATATCTCCCCCTGTCACTATTTCTTCATGGATCAAGCAGACTGTGATCCTGTGCTATAAGCTCTCCGACCAGGAGGCCCTCACCCTACAACAGGTTAAAGCCCATGATGTGAGGGTCTTTGCTACCTCTAAGGGCTTCCAGTCTGGAGTTTCCTTAGAACAGCTTTTATCAACCTGTCATTGGAAGTCACATGCAGAGTTGCTTCTAGGATGCGTTTTCTGCGATATCTCGCATTAATTTGCTTTTGCTCGCGGATTTCATCGAAGTATGCGGGGACAAGATTGTAAAAGAACGCATTCAGCACAAGGCAATGCGGGATATATATACGAAGCGAAAAGACGAGAGATCAAAGAAATCGAAACGATGCGTGGAGCGAGAGTTTGTCGAGGTTTTGATTTTTCCGTCGAAACGTTCTTCGAATAATGCCTGTAGACGATTTTGGTTTCGTGATCGTTTACAAACTCAAATATATTATGAGGTACAGACAGTATTTGGACATATTATACCCAAAAATATAAAATTAAGCTGAAAGTGGATGATTATATAAAAATGGCTGCAAGAAAAACGAAACTTACAGTAGACTGGATTGTTACCACAATAGGCCATGGCAGTGAAGCCGGTGGTGACCCTACGGGCGTAGTGGCTTTCTACCAGTAAACGCCCGTGTTTAAGATAACATTTAGCATTTATCTTATATTTGGAGGTTTAGTTTATGTTCTGCTTCAACCAAATTATCCAATGACATTCAAGATAATTAATGATTTAAATATGCTGGGGAACATTTCTTTGAAAGTGATGTAATTTGACAATATATCTCTATTATCGGCCGTGTTTACCGCAAACCGTAAATACCAGTGAACGCCCATTTTGTTTGCAAATAGAAGCATTTGTCCTTGACCTCTAATAAAGATATATAAGGCGGGCGTTCACTGGTAGGCGGGGGTTCACTGGTAGAAAGCCACTACATATCTGTCGGAATTCCCTAGAAAAATATTTTACTGGATCAAAATTCACGGACAACTCATTAATATTAATGAGGTCACAGATTTTTGTGGTGGTTTTAATTCTTAATATTTTCTGATTTAAGATCAAATACTAGAAGGACTACAGAGCTCATGTATGTGTAAAAAATATTTGACGATTCCATTGGATTTTTTAGCAATATTTTACTTGAAGAATTTGTGGATTACTCATTACTTACTATTCATGAGGTCATGGTATTCTGTGGGGTTTTCCAACATATTTGTATGAATTGATGGTGTAATGACTGAATTTGTGATGCCATGACTTCAGATGAAAACTTAAAACCATAATGCCATGACAGGAGCCACTTTGATGTAAATAACCATTTTCAGTATTTTTTTAAAATTCTATCACTAGCCTTGAAGTTTATTTTTATTGGGCAAGACAATAAAAATTGACCACTAATTAATAGAAGTCCACTGTTAAAAATGCCTAAATAAACTGAAAATGTATTTTTTATTAGTTTAAACTTATCATAAAGTCGTCCCCCAGAATTTTTAGCCCCTCCCCCACATTTTGTGTAGTGGTGGGGGATCGCCCCCACTTTTTGAAATTCCTAGAATCAACACTGACATGACACCTTCACACAATTTTATCTGAAGGATTGGGCTTGGGCTGAGGTCATCCATTTGGGTAGTGGCAGCTCAGCAAATCCACCAGTAGCCCATTTAGCTGGGTAGATATGTATATATGTATATATTGTGTATAGTTTAAAAAATGATGTGCTTGCTTCAGGAGGTTTATTTCCAGAGACTGAACTCATACCTCTCTTCCCCTACCTCAGAGCAGGTCTATTATAACAGGTGGGGGAGGGGGCGGGGGAGGAGCAGTTCTATTAAAAGTCACCATATCCTTAATTTTAGGTTCTATTGCAATCCTGTATAACTGACCTGCCTTCCAAGCGGTAGTTATTCTAGCAATTGTCCATTGGGTAAGAAGTATAAACACAAGTAAATTAAATTTTTATGAGTCAATACCTTACCGAATGGACAGGTAAGGCCTTCCCAATCAACTCGCTATCAGCTTACTAGAGGTCTAAATAGGTTTATACAATGAAAAAGATGGTATGACATCACGTCTAGACTGAAACAAAGTACAATGCTCCACTTAGCGAATGCACTTATCGAATGCACTGTACCAGACCGGTCCTGCTGGGGGAACCACACAGGAGGACTTTTTTTGTCATTTTCTCAGGGCCAGTCATGCCGACTGGAATAACAAGTGTCCATTGGGAAAGGTATTAAAATTTATTTTACTTTTTAAATTTGCAACTTAGCTCTTATTCTGCATGCAAAACCCTAGTTAGAGCTTTTTCAGATGTATTTAACACAAAATGAAAATACAATTATGTATTCTAAATGACTGAGCTGATTAGGATGATATTAACATCGACTACTTTGTCTGAATTCCTTGAGAGTTTGCTTTCCTTAAATTTTTTGAGATACTTTTGTGTGTGTGCACACAGAAATAGCCACTAATTTGATAAATTGTAAGAAGCTTGTCCTATATCTTGGAAAATGGCATGGACAACAGACCAAGCAAAACTTAACAGCTGACCTACCTATTTCACAACTGCTTTATAGTTCAAAATTTCTGTAGCCCAGACGGGATTTATGTTTGAACTTTGTATTTCATTAATTTACCACCTCCTTCCAGAGACCAGATGTGTATGCTGTCACAAGATATAGCAAGGTCCCAAACAATATGGCGCACATTTTTCAGTGTCACCATACTCCACTTTCCTGAGGGACTAAGCACTTGCTGATGTTGTTTACCACAGTCTGCAACCAAAATGAAACCTTCCTCTTGTCCAGCACTCACCCTTGGAGAATTCAATATTCCCACTTCTGCATCTTCACTGGTACGGCAATGTTGGCTCAAAAGCTGTCCTTCTAAATTGTAGACTAAAACTGAGTGGCCAACACAAGATCCTATGTAGATATTCTTTGAAATCACCATTGTATCCATGTTATCACCTATGTTATAATTTTCCAATTGTAATGTGTTGATGGTGGACCATGTATCTCTTCCTGTACATTGGAAAATTTCTATGCAGCAACTTAGTCTGTTCAAGGCATATAAAATCCCTTTGTATATTTTGATTTCAATGAAATCACCTTTTGCAACACTCCTCAATGTAAGACCTTAAAGGAATAAAAGAACAGCCATTACAATCCACATAAAAATGATTCTTTAAAACATTTACCAGTGGAATCCCTTTTCAATAGAAGATACAATTCAAGATCTCATACATCAACATTAATAAGTAAAATACAGTTAAAATTGAATTTGCATGTTTTTTACTGAATACCATTTTCTGTTTTATGAACAGATTTTAAGTTTTTGACAGTGCTGGTTTGTTTGTTTACAAAATATCTCAAAAAGTTATAAAGTTTGATGAAGCTTTCACAAAATGTTGACAATATCACAAATGATAAATGATTCAAGTTTGGTGGTGATCCCGATCAACATCTAGATCCCGGACTTTCTAAAGGATCTGTTCCCATTGTGAGATAGGGCCAGGCGGAGCGGCATGATGCCCCCTTTACTCACTTTCGGACTATTCTTTCCAAAACTCGCTAGGAGGCTATGACATAACTTCCTCTTTTTAGTTTGGTGCATAATGGATAAGATGCTTAAATTTCAAATTCTTCAAGTTATAAAAGTTTCTGTGTCATATTAAGTTTAGTTATTTGTGTGTCCTTAAGTACATGTACTTAAGTTTTTGTGTATCCTTAATGTACATGGCTTCTACTGGACAAAATATATAGTACAGCCATGTTTGATACTAACCAAAAAAAAATATTGTTCCAGAGAAAAAGGGTCCGGCTCAGACCCATGCATATTGTATAACTGCCCTTTATGTACACTGTTGACCCCTGAGCTATGGCAGCAACTAAACATATCTGCTTCTAAAAACAGGAAAGAGAAGAAAAAGATACGTCGGGGAAAAACTGGATAAAAAAAATCTGAAGAACTAGTTGAACCCTCAACCATTACTGGAATTGGTCCACCAGATTCTGTTTCCTCTGATCCTATTGGGGTCTCCCCTTGTTAGAATGCTTCTACTTCCCAGGATCCATCTACCTCCAAGGAGACAACAAATTTCAAGACGAATGGTCCTCTGCATGACTTGAGGCTTTACTTTCAGCAGGCTCCGACCCCTCCCTCAACCTAAGATACTTTTTTTTTACCCATCAAAGTAAAACTGGTGCATTCCCTACCTGCTGAGGCGGTTTCATCATTTCCATTGTTTCAGCAATCTGTCTTTCCCTCTAGTTGAGCCAGGTCGGCTGACCACAGGAAATATAGCACAGAATTTCCCTGCACACATACCACATAATCCACACCTCAACTCACGCCTTCCCTGCTAGTTCAGCTGGTTTGGCTGACCACAGGCAAGCCAGTTCTGTTCAGCCATTCCCTTCAAGTGTGGCCGCTTCGGCTGAACAAAAACAGCATACATCAAGTCAGGCCTTCCCTGCTGGTGTAGTCAGTTCCTCTGACTTGGAAGCTATGAATGTTACTGACCTCCTAGCTCCCAACAGATTGCTGATCAAGGGTACAATTCACCCCAACCTTTATCCAGAGAGAATCTTGAGTGAAAAGCCATCTCAGACTACTATTCCGATCTGGTACCAGTCTCATTTAGACCTGCCTCAGGACATACCATCCGGTTTGCAGGCCAACCCTTTTGAGCATGAATCTCTCCTTTCTGAAGATCAAAGCTATAGAGAAACAGTTGGGGGTTCAGTCATTTAATAATTGGTCATTTATATCAAACCACGAATGTGTTTTCTCCCTTGCGTCAGGATAACCCATTTACTGGCAAGTATTCCCAACCATCAGGCAGTGTTGGTAGCATTGCTGGCAGGTAATTCATTCTATAAAGAATTTAAGCAAATGAACCTCCATCTTATAGAGGGCCATCTCTAGGTCCGGGGATCATGACTGGCTGAAGACAGATCAATTTGTAAAGCCTCCAAAATCCCAAGCCAGGTGGTATGCTCTATATATTGGTCAGAACCCAGTAGTCATCAGACCAGGAAAGTCGGACAACAGATGGTCCGGGGATGCTTCACCACTGAATAGTTTATTCAGTTGCATTGCAAAACCCTCAACCGAAGCCACTTCGACGAGTTCTTGACCAATACCTCAGAAGATACTCCACAAGTGAGAACAGGCTTTTAAAGAATCGACCATAGTTTGCAATTAGGTGGCTACTTTCAACAGGTGTGTAAACAAGATTCAGGACGAAGTACAGAATAACCTCAGTACCTTATTCGGGGAGTTAAGCAAGGGGAAATCTTCCCAAAATGCAGAGAAGGCACTCGAGAAAATGAGGTATCTAGTCAACTTTAATCAAAATGAGACATTCTGCTTGGGGAACACATGGATGACACAATGTTTGTCCAGGCAGCAAATCTAACCCTCCTCAAAAGGGATTCATACTTAGAGGATCTCAAGACAGAGTGAAACTGGATACCTGGTGTGCCTTCCGGTATCATCACTCTGCTTTGTTCCCACATGTGGCAATAGCCAAAGCAGAAGATCATATCACCAAGTCAGAGGTTGATCTCTGGTCTCCTCACGCAGGCCTGGGCAAAAAAATAACCACTTTCAGCCTTACTAACCAACAGGAACAGGTGCAAGGACAAAAATAGATCCTCCCAGCCTTCAGACCAATCTCCAGGAGACCTGCATGGAAGAACTTTGGCAACAGAAACCATTCCACCCGGGGAGAGAACGAAGCTCCAGTGCTTCCAACTGTAGTAACAAAAACAGCTTTAGAGGAGGAAGAGACAAACACACACAACATGACAAAGTGCCAGTTCTGTCCATTTGTGGTCAGTTTGTAGACAGTGTTCTTCTTGTTTTAAAGTATAGACTCCACAAACATTACCAACTTAATGTGTGTTGCAATTCATGTACATATTATGTTTTTACCAGGGCATCCACAAAAGAAAAGAGCAAGCCCCGAAACCCAGAATGAAGAATGCAAATCATGTTTCTTCTGTAAACCCCAGTCCTTCTGTCTCATTGTGGAAAGTTATTTTAATGTTGCCAAAAGGCAACTTGTAGGGGATCATCAGCAACATTTTGGCAGATCTGAGCCTCCAAGGGTGTAAGCCCAAGAGTACTATCAATTCTGAAGGAGGGTTACAACCTCCATTCAATATCAAACCTCCTCTCACCAGGCATCCCATAATCAAAAGAGGATATGCCAATTCTCTTGCCTACTTTCAGGAGGCATATCATTCCCTGCTCTCAAAACAGGCCATAGAACCGGTCCAGATTCAATTCTCTCTCAGTTCCCCTTTACAACTGCCTTTTCTGGTCCTCAAACCACACCACAAATGGAGCCAAATTCTGAATCTCAGTACTTTGAACCATTTCCTAAAGCTCAAGAATTTCAAAATGGAAACCACAGAGTCCATAAGGCTATCCCTACAGATAGGGGACTTGGTGAGTCATTAGATTTCAGCAACGCAAACATTCATATCCCTATAATCGGCACTTAAGTATCTCAAGTTGAATTGTCAGAACCAAAACTTCCAGTTAACATCTCTTCTCTTTGAACTGTCAATGACCCCATTGTGTCATCATTCTAGTAAAGAGGTCAAACTTATGGCTCAGGCCAATCATATTCAGATCCACTCGATGACTGGTTAATCAGAGCTCAGGACAAACAGACATGTTTCCAGGACACCCAAAACCTCCTCTCTCTCTGTCAGGAGCTCATTAACCTGAAAAAGTCAGAGCTAAAGCCCAAATGCGTCTTTAACTTTGTAGGTTACTCATACATTTAAGCCCAGGGTGTAGCCAGACCCACCCCAGAAAGGTGGGAAGCTATGAACTCCGAAATCTGTTCCAATCGACTTGCTTAGTGAAGCAAGCAACAGCAACAGAGAAACAGGTCCCAGCAGGTCGCCTCCACATGAGGCCTATCTAATAGCACCTAGACCAACAGGCATAATCCAGAGTCCCTGGAAAAACAAATACATGTTCCAATGACACTTTACAGGCATCTCCTCTGGTGGCTGCAGGAAGAAAATGTCCTCCCAGGTCAACTACTACACCCTCTTCAGCACCCTTCAGGACAAGACGGGAAGTTTAATTGACAGCATAAATATAAACATAACTGACTTGACTTGGTCGCTTCCCATCAAGACGGGAAGTCTCCATAGAGTCAGTAATATCTCAACAAGACAAGCCAGGAGTGGCAGAAAAAAAGGACAAGGACAGTGAAAAGTGACACTGAAACAGAGGCCGGAGGAGAGGTGGGAACATCACACTCACAATACAAGAAGGGGCACATGACCAACATCTACCTGACCGTCTTGGATGAGGCTATTGGGGACTTTGTGAAGGAGCATGAGTAGTTGTACGATAAGACTAATGAACATTTCAAGCACAAAGCAAGGAAGGAATGTCTCTGTGAGAGGTTTGCCAACAGTCATAAGCTGTCTGTCAAGGTGTGCAAGACCTAGTTTGAGTCGCAAAGGACACATTACAGCAAACTGATGCAATTGAAGTCTGGAAGACTCTGAAGGAGGCAAAGGAATATCAGAACTTGATACAGGATAAATTTTGATTTTTGATGTCACACATTAGATGCAAGAGACTCAGCAAATCATTAGGCCTCAGCACACGGCTTCTCCAGACACAGATAGTATGGAGATCAACATGCGGTCAACAGACAACACATTACATCTTCCACAATTCACAAGCCACACCGCAGCTTCAGGTTGACCAGCAGGTCAGTGACCAGTTCACACAGATGAGAACCATGCTGTCATCATTCCTATGGCAAAAGCAGGAGACAACAACATGTACAGCCTTCTGCCATCGGACGTGGAGGGATTAGGAGAAAAAGACTTTCTGACATTCAGAAATGAGGCTGTATAGTTTCTCAGCTGCATTCAAAGAAGGGCAGAAAAACAGCAACAGTAACCACAGCAACAGACACTTTCACAGAGCTGAAGTGCAACTTCAACATTTGTGCCACAGACATTTAAACTGCCACAGCAACCAGCACCAGCTGCACGGAAATATATCTTAACCATCCCAGAGACTCAGATACCTGCAAGCCAGGTCATCCAACCTGCAGAGCCAAGTGGTAGAGCCAAGGACAGCAGCAGCAATCCAGAGGGCAGCCGACTTCCTTCCTAGTTATTGACGACCAACAGGCTGGACCTTCAAGACCACATACGTTCGCATTGACGACAACAAAGCACTTTAACCCTCCATCAGTTGCCTCTGCTACAGATGAAGAAAGTCAACAACATATCTTTCAAGCTTCTTCAGAAATAAACTCTCAGTGCTGAGGTACCAGCAGAACGACAGCAGACGCTTTCACCATCTGACACGCAACCACCAGCCGCCTCTCTTCCAACCACCACCGCCTCACAGCAAGAACATTGGCAACCACTAGCCCAGCCTCAGCTTCCTCCGCAGTCAGCCAATGGCAAACAGCAGCCGCAGTAGTACCATTGCCTCCAATCGGTCCTTTTTAGGCCCACTGCTGTAAACAATTTAAAGGGCCTTTACAGGACCACCTGAATCTTCATAAAACAACTAGACCTACGCATCAGAGAACTGATGCAAATCTGTATCCACCGGAAAGACAACTCACGAAAGCCAGTGAACCATCGTTTGACCTTGAAGGAGGGGACAAAGGTCAAATCTGACATCAGAAGATTCCCAGCCCACAATATCCTGCAACTTGGTTTCACATTGCAAACCTCTAGGATCAATAATAAACGAGTTATAAACCCTTTTAAGTGTGGCTATCCTCGTATGACCTTGAAGGAGAGGTCTAAGGTCAAATCTGACATCAAAAGATTCCCAGTCCATGATTTCATATAGGTTGGTTTACTATCCGAAACCTCTAGGATCAATAATAAGTGAGTTTTTAGCACTTTTAAGTTTGGCTATCCTTGTATAACCTTTAAGGTAAAATCTGACCACATCAAAAGATTCCCAGCCCTTGACTTCCCATAAGTTGTTTTGCCATCCCAAACCTCTAGGACCAATAATAAGCGAGTTATAAGCACTTTTAAGTTTATCCTCATTTGACCTTGAAGGAGGGGCCCAAGGTCAAATCCAACCACATCAGAAGATTCCCAGCCCATGATTTCCTATAGGTTGGTTTACCATCCCAAACCTCCAGGACCAATATTAAGTGAGTTATAAGCACTTTTAAGTTTGGCTATCCTCGTTTGACCTTGTAGGAGGGGTCCAAGGTCAAATCTGACCACATCAAAAGATTCGCGGCACATGATTTTGGTTGGTTTGGCATTGCAAACCTCTAGGACCAATAATAAGGGAGATATAAGCACTTTTAAAGTCTGCTATGTGGGTTACTTAATGGCACTCCGTGGATGACCTTGAATTAAGAGCTTCAAGGTCAAATGTCTGCAAGGTTGTACAGGACATATATATCTGTTATACATATCACCTATGAAGACATGCAACCTTCTACCTATGAGAAACATCCAGTAGAAAAATGTAGATAATTTCTAAAGAAATGCTTGCGGCGGCCATCTTGTTTTTCAGAATGAGGCTAATTTCCTTCCCAGAGAAGCTTACCCCCCAATGAAGATATCCTACAAATTTGGTGAACCTAGCTTATGTAGTTTTCCTCTTAGAGCGTTAACGCTGAAAATCTCTCTATGTGAGGCGGCGAACGCTAAACCAAAGTATCCACCGGATGCCTCTGGTCAATGCAATTAATAGCTGCTTTTAGAAAACCCAAACAAGAAGCATTATTTGTACATTGCAAAACAGTGTTTGGGATTTACATGGTCCTTTAAATTTAAAAATAACTTTTGGGTTTAACATTATCACAAGTGGCTTCATTGCTTTTTGTTTTGCCTGATGCATCAAAGCCCAACTATTATGGTGTGAAATCTTTTGAGGTAAATTAGATGTGTCTTCACACCATTCTATCCTTTAAAATCAAAGAAAAACTTTGATGAAGTGAAATTGTATGAAGTATATTAGATGGCTTCACAACCTTCCCTCTTTCCAATCAAAGAAATACTATTATGAAGTGAAACCCTTTGAATTGTAATACCTGTGGCTTCACTGCCTTTTAATCTTGTATCCCTTTCAATCAAAGAAAATCTATAATCTTTTGTATTATATTAGATATACCTTCACTGTCTTTGAACTTTCTTTCCTTTTAAATTGAAGAACAGTTATTGTTTTTACAACACAAAATTGAAAATTTTAATTACTTAAATGTAGCTTTTATAAGCTACAAGTTTACCATGTGGGACTGATTGCTGTTCTTGGATGGCTGCGAGGCCCGGCCAACGTCTAAGAAAAACAGACATCAGGTTGTTGTCACGTGATCAATCCCATTTGTCTTCTCCTTTCTCGTTGAGATTTAAACCCATAACCGCTCAGCTGTAATACAATGGGGAGGCAGGGTGGGACTCTTCTCAGTCCCACATGGTAAGCTTGTAGCTTATAAAAGCTACATTTAAGTAATTAAAATTTTCAATTTTATTGCACCACAATAGCTTACCATGTGGGACTGATTACTGAATCCAACCGCTTGGTGGAGGGATTACAGCTGAGACTGGGAGATAAGTCTAGTTTTTCTTATATTTTGAAGTGGAATGTTAGAATGAGAGATAGAAAATACCATGATCGAAGATCAGGCCTGTAAAAAGCCAAAAAACCTGAATGAATGACTGACGGTGCTAAAAACTGTCTGGGTGTTTTGACAGGAGAAAAGAGGTGTAGCCGAAGTACACTTAGGTGGGGTAAAGCCCGAAGGGCTATCACGGAAGGAATCTGAGCCCAAGGCTCGGCGATATCAAACTTATTGCCACCCTAAAAGATATTAATGACAACCTTAAGGTCCTTAATACATTATACATTTTATTACGCTACAATAGCTTACCATGTGGGACTTAATGCTGTTCTCGGGTTGCCACACCCGGGGCCAATGTCTTAGAAAAAAAGATCGTTCTTGTTAGCCACCAGATATACTGGTAGTTGTCGTCACATGATAACTTCTGACCAATCGCCCTACTTTCTCATTGGCCACGATTGACTGGTAGCAGTTTGTAAATATACAGACATTTTCATTTATTTCTCAGACTTTACTTATTGTTGGAGGCTAATATTTGCATATTTCTTGTAATATATATCATAGATCATTCTGTAAAATTTTAATTTTCACAGGATAAGTATTTTTCTTGCTTTCGCGTGTTTTGAGCTTTCCTCGGTTCAGGCAATTACATTGTACGTTTTTTTATTGCGTATAAAATGTCTCTCCATCAAGCAAATAAAGACAAACCGAGAGCCCTCAAATGCCGCCACTTTTGCTTCAGTTTCGACTTACACAACTACTGCCCTACCTGTAGGGAGGCTGGCAAGGGAGATGACCCCTGTGTCACCTTCGAAACTCCCTGTCAAGTGTGTACGTCTTTTTCTGATGAGCAATTGAAAAAAAATTCAGAATAGGAAATGTTACCTAAAAAAGCAAAAAGCGGAAACTAGTTCCAAAGATGATGAACTAGATCTTTTGGGTGAAGGCGACGGGGATTCCTTCACTGGTTCTAATGCAGACCTCGAGAGTGCTGCTGATAATCTTTTTACCTCAAACCGAGAACCCTCAAATGCCGCCACTTTTGCTTCAGTTTCGACTTACACAACTACTGCCCTACCTGTAGGGAGGCTGGCAAGGGAGATGACCCCTGTGTCACCTTCGAAACTCCCTGTCAAGTGTGTACGTCTTTTTCTGATGAGCAATTGAAAAAAAATTCAGAATAGGAAACGTTACCTAAAAAAGCAAAAAGCGGAAACTAGTTCCAAAGATGATGAACTAGATCTTTTGGGTGAAGGCGACGGGGATTCCTTCACTGGTTCTAATGCAGACCTCGAGAGTGCTGCTGATAATCTTTTTACCTCACCCCCCCCCCCCCCCCCCCCCCCCCGTCCTCAACCTCTCGCCTTCAGTTCATTGTCTTTAAAGACCCCAGCCAAGTCTGTTCCACCCACCCCAGGTACAGCTTTGCAAAATAAAATCCAGAAAAATCTTGAGAAATCCCTGGGTGATTCCTTAAATATACACTTACAGCAGCAAATGGGTACCTTCCAGGCATCCATGTTGGAAGCGTTTCAGTCGCTCCGAGAGGAGTTGGCTACACAAAAGAAAGTCGAGGTAGAATCCTCGCTTCCAAACCTGGTTCGTCCAGTAACAATGCTGCCCATCTGGATTTGCCCCCTCCGAGATCTAGTACTAACATTCACAGCGAGGCTATGGATGTGGACCCCTCTGAGGGTCATCCCGAAGAGGTCTCGTACTCTCACAAAAAGCAAAGCCACAGGCAGCCAGTTGATCCGAGCTCTGCCTCGGACCAACTACATGAGGATTCCGACCAACCTCGGATCCCTTCTTCTAGATCTAAGAAACACTCTGACAAGAGCAAGCACAAATCAAGGTCTAGATATGTGTCCTTTTCTTCAGAGGAAGATCAGTCCCCTGTAGCTAGACACAGGTCTTCTAAGCCCTCTAGGGCTCAGCCCTCAGGAGCAGCTTCTGATCAAGACCTCCCACAACATGATCCAGACCCTCCTTATTATAGGGGAGTAGCTCTGTCTGACATACCCTCACAATACTCTGAAGAAGTAGACACCTTCAGGCGTATTCTCTCCCTCCCAGACCACAGGGAATCTATGCCTAGGTCTTCTACTTCAGTATTGGGTCTGGATGATGAAAAAGGCCGTCAAGAGCTCAGACCTAGAGGTCCTTCCTCTATTCTACCCCTTAGCTCAGTTATCAAGGACACCTTTGATAAATTTCAACATGACTTTAAGGCTGCCAATTTATCTGAGGGCAAATATGTCAAGCCTCCTCCTTCCACTTCTAAGTGGTACAAGGTGGGACAGCCCACATTTCAAGATAAAATTCAGGAGTTGAATACAGACTTTGGGGCCCCAGTAGCCAAAGTTCCCCTGCCAGTTCTCAAGGAGCTGGAACACCAGGCTAGACAAAATATCTCAACCCTTAACTTCACCGCTGCATTTGCCAAAAACCTCTTCTTCTTGCAATGCTTCCTTGGAAAAATGCCAACACAGCATTAAGTCAACTGTCAAGAAGATTAAATCTCAGATTCAGAAAAGTGCCAATCCTGAGAAAGCAGCGAGCAAAGCACGGATATGAGGAAGTCGCTGAGTACATGGATTTTTGGAACAAGAAGTTCTTGTCCAACACAGGGCCCTCACCTGTCTCAGCAAGTCTCTAGCCCATATTCTCCAGAGGGAGCTATACTCTATGGCTAATACCAGCTTGCTTAGGCGCGAAGCTGAGATGACTCTATTACATCCACAGTTAGGAGAAACGAGACGTCAAGAACTTAGGAACTCGTCCTTTTGGGGCTCTTCCTTGTTCGAGTCTCAACTCGTGAAGGAAGGTGAGGACTTCCTTCTCAAAAAGGCACCTCAAAAGATTCTCAGGGTTTCGCACCCTACCAGAATAAGCCCTTTTCGTGGTCCCCACAAGAAAAGAGGCTCCTACAGGAAATGCCCCTATGGGGGCAATACCTCTCAAAGCAGTAACCAATCCTTTCCCTCAGGAAGAGGAAAACCCAACTTCAGAGGCTCCAGGGGTCGTTTTCGACCCCACAATAGGGGAAGGGGGCGTGGAAACCCCCCTTCCCAATGACGCCTCCAAAGCCTCACTCAGTCCACCAGTAGGAGGTCGCCTCCGTTCTTTCAGGAGAGACTGGCTAACAAACAAATGTTCTCAAAACGTGTTAAACATTATCACCAATGGCTACGTTCTGCCATTCCGTTCAAAGCCAAACTTGATCAGATTTCCTCTGATTCTGTCAGAGTACAAGGCCCAACATAAAGACCAAGCCTTGGCCGCTTGTATCTAGTCTCTCCTGTCAAAGAACGCTATCGAAAGGGTGGAAAATGTAAAATTTTTCGGGTTTTACAGTCGCCTGTTTCTAGTACCCAAGCCTCATCAAAGGTGGAGGCCAGTCATAGACTTAAGCAGGCTCAACACTTTTCTACACGTAGAAAAGTTCAAAATGGCAACTCCAGAGTCCATCAGGACTTCCCTGATTCCAGGGGAGTGGGTATCGTCGATAGACCTGTCAGACGCTTACCTACACATCCCCATCCACCCAAACTCAAGGAAATACCTAAGGTTTTGCTACAAGGCTCAGGTGTTCCAGTTCACATCCCTCCCGTTCGGGCTGGCCACAGCCCCCCAGGTCTTTACAATGATCGTAAAAGAAGTGAAACTAATGGCCCTCTCAAGAGGACTCAGAATTCACCAATACCTGGATGACTGGCTGATCAGGTCCCAGTCTCAGTGAACACACAGGCAGTGGTAGACCTAACTCAGTCCTTGGGGTGGATAATAAACCAGGAAAAATCAGAACTGAAACCTACTCAGGTGTTTTCGTTCGTGGGCTACGAATACCACCTAGATTCAGCCCTAGTAAAACCCACTCAAGAGAGATGGCTCAAACTTCAGGATTTGATCCTACGACTCAAGTCAAAACGTGTTTTGACTGCAAGATGTTTGATGTCTCTAATTGGGTTGCTAGCCTCAACGGAGAAAATGGTCCCGGAGGGATGCCTTCACATGAGGCCCTTTCAGTTTCATCTCAAGGAGCACTGGAGATATCCTCAGTCGCTGGACAACCTCCTTCCTTGGACAGAAGCCATTGCAGCCCACCTAGATTGGTGGCAAAATCCCTCAAACGTGATGAAAGGTGCAGACCTTCATCCCAAAGACCACAGTATCCAACTCTTTACCGATGCCTCAAACGAAGCACCATTTTTCAAATAGGGCCTATAGATGGTCCTTGTTGATGACCGCTGAGGGGCAGCAATTCTCTCTGCCACCTCCACAGAGAAGCCTTGTTCTTGGAGTTTTCCGCTCCTAGACACCAGGTGTGGAGGTTGAGATGTTGTGGATTGCTGTGGAACATATAATTGTGGGATTGTTTGAGCAGAGTTGTTGACACTGGTAGTTGAAGTGGGATCTCTGTTGAGAGCCGCACAGAAAGGAAGGAGGTTGTCCAGCAACTGAGGATATTTCCAGTGTTCCTTGAGATGAAACTGAAAGGGCCTCAGGTGAAGGCGTCCCTCTGGGACCATTTTCTCCGTTGAGGCAAGCAACCCAATTAGCAACATCAAACATCTTGCAACCTGTTTTACTTGAGATGCAGGATCAAATCCTGAAGTTTGAGCCATCTCTCTTGGGTGGGTTTTACAAGGGCTTAATCTAGGTGGTATTCGTAGCCCACAAACGAAAACACCTGAGTTGGTTTCAGTTCTGATTTTTCCTGGTTTATTATCCACCCCAAGAACTGGGTTAGGTCTACCACTGCCTGAGTGTTCACTTGGGCTTCCTCCTGAGACTGGGACCTGATCAGCCAGTCATCCAGGTATTGGTGAAGTCTGGGTCCTCTGGAGAGGGCCATTAGCTTCACCTCTTTTAAAATGATTGTAAAGACCTGGGGGGCTGTGGCTAGTCTGAAAGGAAGGGAGGTGAACTGGAACACCTGTGACCTGTGGCAAAACCTTAGGTATTTCCTTGAGTTTGGGTGGATGGGGATGTGAAGGTAAGCGTCCAATAGGTCTAACCTTAGGTATTTCCTTGAGTTTGGGTGGATGGGGATGTGAAGGTAAGCGTCCAATAGGTCTAACGATGATACCCACTCCCCTGGAATCATGGAGGTCCTGATGGACTCTGGAGTTTCCATTTTGAACTTTTCTATGTGTAGAAAAGTATTGAGCCTGCTTAAGTCTATTACTGGCCTCCACCTTTGGTGAGGCTTGGGGACTATAAACAGGTGACTGTAAAACCCGAGAGATTTTACATTTTCCACCCTTTCGATAGCGTTCTTTGACATAAGAGACTAGATACAATCGGCCAGAGCTTGGTCTTTTTGAAGGGCCTTGTATTCTGATACAATCAGAGGAAATCTGGCCAAGTTTGGTTTTGAGAGGAATGGCAGTATGTAGCCATTGGTGATAATGTTTAACATGTTGGATGAGCAATTGTTTGTTTGCCAGTCTCTTGTGAAAGAACGAAGGCAACCTCCTACTGGTGGAGTGAGGGAGGCTTTGGAGGAGTCATTGGGAAGAGGGGTTTCCATGCCCTCTTCCCCTATTGTGGGCTTAAAAACGACCCCTGGAGCCTCTGAAGTTTGGTTTTCCCCTGCTTGAGGAAAACGATTGGTTACTGCTTTGAGAGGAATTGCCCCCATAGGTACGTTTCCTGTAGGAGCCTCTTTTATTGAGGGGACCACGAAAGGGCTTGTTCTGGTAGGGTCCGAAACCCTGAGAGTCTTTTGAGGTGCCCTTTTTAAGAAGGAAGTCTTCACCTTCCTTGACTAATTGAGACTTGAACAAGGAAGACGGCCAAAAAGACGCATTCCTGAGTTCCTGGTTGTGTGGTTGTAACAGGGTCATTTCGGCTTCATGCCTAAGCAAGCCAGTGTTACCCATGGAGTATAACTCCCTCTGGAGAAGATGTGCAAGGGATTTGCTTAGGCAAGTCAAGGACCTGTGCTGGATTAGAAGGGTCTTGTTCCAAAGATCCAGGTACTCACAGGCTTCCTCGTATTCACGCTTTGCTGCCTTTTCAGGATCGGCACCTTTTCTAATTTGAGACTTGACCTTCTTGAAGGTCGACTTCAGAATATACTGGCACTTTTCCAGAGTGGAATTGCAGGAGGAAGAAGTCTTGGCAAAGGTGGTAGCAAAGTTTAGAGTGGAGATATTTTGCCTCGCTTGGTGTTCCAATTCCTTAAGAATTGGTAGGGGAACCTTGCCCATAGGGGCCCCAGAGGGCTTAGGAGTAATACAGATCTTGGCAAAGTCTGTATTTAGTTCTTGTATCTTGTCTTCATAACAAGGTTGTCCCACCTTGTACCACTTGGCAGTGGAAGGAGGAGCTTTGATATATTTACCCTCTTGCTGCTTGAAAATCTTGGTCAAATTTTTATCAAAGGCGTCTTTGATTATGGAATTATGTGGCAGCATAGAGGAAGGGCCTCTTGGTCTGAGCTCCTGTCTACCCTTCTCATCATCCAGACCCATTACTGCAGTGGAGGACCTAGGCAAAGACTCCCTAGGATCCGGAAGTTTGAGGATACGCCTAAAAGTATCCACCTCCTGTTCTTACTGAGAGAGGATGTCAGACAAAGCTACTTCCCTGTAGTAAGGAGGGTCTGGGTCATGTTGAAGATGATCCTCCTCCTCTGAAGAAGGTAAATATCTGGACCTAGATTTGTGTTTTGTCTTATCAGTATGTTTCTTGGCTCTGCTAGGAACAGGCCGGGGATCCTCAGATTGACCAGAGCAGTGGTCCGAGGCAGAGCTCGGGACCACATCATACTGTTTGTGAGAGTGAGACGATCTCTTAGGTTTAGCCGAGGGCAACCTCGAGGGTTCCTTGACAGGACTAAGATGTTGACCCGAGGGGTCATCAACGCGACTAGAATGAGAGTCGAGACATGGAGGTAAGGCTGGGCCAAAATCAACTTCCATCAACTCGACAGGATTAAAACTCGGGGGGTTCAGACGAGTGTTAGACGGGCCAGGCTTAGGGACCGAAGCGGAGGTCTGATCCACCTCCACTTGCGAAGAAGATTTTTGGAGAGATTATTGAAAATCCTCTCAAAGGGATTTCATTGCCTCAAGAATATTGGCCTGGAAAGCACCCATCTTTTGATCTAGTTGAATATCTAGCCGAGATCCCAAGGACTTCTCAAGCTTTAATTCTAACTTCTGCTGTAAAGCAGTACCTGGGGTAGGTGGGACAGTTCTAGCTGGAGTTTTCAAAGAGAGAGCCTCGAAGGCAAGAGGTTGTGGATGTGGGGGAGATGTAAAGAGATGGTCTGCAGCACTCTCAAGGTCTGCATGAGAACCCGAGAAGGATCCTACTTCTTGATCTCCCAATAATTCTAATTTGTCATCATTTTTGTCAGATTTTTTATCAGGTTTCTTAACATATCTTTTCCTATGCGTGATTTTAGTAAGCTGTTCTTCTGAAAAGGAAGCACAGATTTCGCATGGAGAAAGAAAGGTGACACAGGGATCATCTCCCTTGCCTGCCTCTCTGCAAGTAGGACAGAAATTGTGAGTGTCGAAAGGGTGACAAAAATGATGGCATTTGGATGCACGAGGTTTGTCTTTATTGCTCTGGTGAGTCGATATATTGAACATGTAATAAAAGAAGTGAAACCCGATTACATACAAGCCTAGCCGAGGCGAAAACTCACAACACAGAATAAGGTAAAAATACTTATCTGACTGGAAAGAAATTTATGTAAAAAGTGCTTTAATGATTAAAAAACAAAATGGCTGAATATAGACATCCAACAGGCAAAAAGAACTGAGATATAGTAGAAAAACGGCAGTAAACTTCATAAGAGATTCCAATATGGCAGCGGCCAATGAGAAAGGAGAAGACAAATGGGGTTGATCACGTGACGACAACCTGAGGCTACGGCCAACTACAAATGTCTGTTTTTCTTAGACGTTGGCCGGGCCTCGCGGCCATCCGAGAACAGCAATCAGTCCCACATGGTAAGCTATTGTAGCGCAATAAAAGCAAGAATGTATGAAAAGATTAATGTAATTGTAATTAATTCCATCTTTGATATGGGAACACTTGACAATGCAATTGGGATAAAAACTACAAGACACATTATTAAGTGTTCCTTTTCAAGTGTACTCTGGTAGGTTTGAGTAACAAATGATCATAATAAAGATTTCAAAATCCTAAGCATAGATTAATGGTATGAAGCTGCTCAGGGGTGATTAAGTTGTTAAAATACAAAAAGGTGTCAGCAACAAATATACAAATAACAAATACTTCTTTGTGCTGTAAATGTGAAGTGACTTACGTATGTTTTATACAACAATAAATGTAACATAAAAAAATTAATACTTTTTGTCTGGATATGCAATACTTTTTGTCCAGATACTTTTTGTCCTACTCATTTTAAGGTCAATACTTTTTGTCCAGATACTTTTTGTCCTACAATCACTTTTTCATGGCCACAACATGGTCAATAACTTGGAGGTGTATCTCCATAGGTAAGTCAGTAATGACTATTTTCAGCTTTTCAGTACTTACTTAATGAGTGGGTGGCTCATATCTTTAAAATTCTTGTAGCTTCGGAATTTCTTTCGAACATGCTGTTCAATTACCATTTACTGTACTTCTGTACAGCACTTTCCTTGATAATTATGCTTTCCTCTCATTATCTCCTTCACAACTCAAAAACACTCAGTCAGCTGACAGAGTGCCCATTCACGGGCCCTCTACTCTTGTTAGTTTATACTAGGATTGAGTTATTTTGAACTTTACAATATCTTGCAGATTTGCAAGAAAATAATTTTGAAAAACAATTAAAGGTTTACAAATTTTAACATTTAAGGGAGTCATTTTTACATAACTTGTGTTGAATGTTTTTAACAGGGGACTTGTGATTTGGTTTGAAATAGTTTTGGAACTTGTTGGAAATAAATTTGGATTTTGTTTGGAAATTGGTTGGAAATTTGAGCAACACCAGCTTAGATAAAAGTTCTTGGAATTATTGGGTAGTCCTGAAAAGGACTGATAGATGCCAGCTTCTGCCCCCAGGGTTGTTGGTTGACATATCTCAGATCCTGTATTCCTGCCCAGCCAATGTTTTAGCCTAATTGAAGTAGTTTTTCAGTAGTTCTCGTTGATTTTTGGCTTCCTCAAAGGATTCCTGTAGTTCTGTGAAAATCTGTGCATCTGAACAAGAACCATTTAACCCATAGTCTATTCACACCTAGTTAACATTTTTGGGTTTTATGTATATCGTTTATTAAACATTTAATGATAAATGTTAGAAAAACATTACAAATGAACATAATAGTGTCTGAATAATAATGCTGTCAGAGGTCAAATTCAATATCTTTTTAAGGTTGCTCACTAATGAAAATATTATTACCCCACAGCTCTCAAAGACTGTCGGGGTATTGTTTTTATGTCTAAAATTTCAAGGTAGTGGCTTAAAAATTGTGCCCCCATTCAATTCTTACTTTAAGGGATTGCATGTTGGGCAATTTTTGACAAAGTCCTCTAAAATTCCCTATTATTGCTTACTCCCATCTTTATTTGGACATTTTGAAGGTGAAGGTTTAATAAGCATTCTGAAAACATGGGTTTAAAAACATTTTTTACAGAATGTTTTTAAAACATTTGATCAACAATCTTGTTTAAACATTTTATGTGTACTGTTTATCAAACATTTCATGATGAATATTTAAAAAACATTTCCAGCATAAATTTCATTTCTTCAGCTATTTTATAAATGTTTAAAAATGTTTCCAGTCAAACCTAGCTTCTTGAGTTATTTTAACATTTAATAAACATTTTCAGTAGAAACGTTTGTATATAGAATGTTTATAAAATGTTTTTTTAAACATTACAGTGTAAACGTTTACTTGGAAATGTTTAGAAAACCATAAGATAGGGTTTAATTAGGTATTAAATGCATTTTGTAAACATTTAAATCATTTTAAAATGTTTCTAATGTTTACTAGGCAGGAATCTCTACTCTGTGTCGACCAGGGCCATGAGAAACAGGGAAAAGAAGACCTTGTAGTTGTAATAGTCACTGCCTGATTTCTTTGGCTTCTTTATGGTAATATGCTTCCTGTCTATTGCCCCTACATCATGGGGGACTTTCCATCTGGGTATGAACTTCTCTTCCACCCTTTTACACTCATTAGGGCTATCAGGGCAGTGCAAATATTCATCCTGGAATTCAGCAGATATTGTAAGGAGGTGTAGGTCTGTCCTGTTGCCAGGTGTCTCAGCGTTGCCAGTTTCGGTCCAACTTCTAATGGCTTCCTGAAATTGGTGACTGACTTCTCGATGTGGTGGTGTATGCATTCTTCAATGAGGTCAAAAAAGACATCCCGACAAAATTCTAGTATCCTTGGATGTCGGTATGTATGAGGTTAGCCAGGTGGTTGCTCTAGCATCTTCTTCTTGTCTTTGAAGGATCCAGGGCATAACCCTGGGGTTTAGTGGCTTTCTTCTTCTCCTGGGGGCTGGCTGGGGCTGTGGTAGTGGCTGTAGGACAGGGGATGGTGCTGGGTTCAGATGTGTCCTCTGCCAATCATGTAGATGTAGAAAGTCTCTCTGATGTGTAGCTGGCATCTTTGCAGTGACAAATGATGTTTTTGTCAGCCAGAGGGGGTTTATATAGTGTTGGATTTATCCCGACTCTGGAGCCTGACTCCAGGATTTTTGTCAGTCCAGTCGGGGAAGTATGGAGAACACTCAAGTCCTGTCTGTTTGTCAGTACAACTTGTTGGGGGTTGCTATGGCTTGTCTGTAAGGGGTTTACGGCTTGTCACAGTAGTTTCCCATCTTGTTGTAAAGAAAATCATCCTGATACCAAGTCAGGTCGGGATCTGGATCCAGACAAGCCAGTATGTGCTATGTACTGTCTGGGAGATGTAACCAACCCAACATTTTTGCATGCTTTTTTGTGGTTTTTGTCCCCCGATTTCCCAACTTTTGCAACTGACCCTAGAGTCATAGAGTCGGTTACAGGGACACTTTGACCCTATCTTGGGAAGATCTGGACCGGCACGCATTTCTCACCATTCTTCTGGCTCCTAGAGCCTTAGTTATCAAGGACTGGGCCTTGTCTAGCCTGGTGAAATGAACTGAGGCTCCTCAAAGACGCTCAACTAGAGCAGTCAATAAAGCGAAGTGGTCCATTTTTATTCGATGGTACAAGTCAAGTAGGGTGGACTTCAAAGGTCAAAGTTGGGGTTTTAGATCCTGTTTATTTGTTAGGTCAGGTGGACTTGAATGCACTCCCTTTAAAATATAGTGGATTTTCTCCTCTATCTTTTTCAGGAAAGAAAGCTCCAACCCAGGCAGCACCATAGATGGTTACTGTACTGTCATTGCTGACAAGGTCAGGAACTTGTCCATTGAGAAAAGCAAGGATGAGAGCCTTAAATCTTATTATTAAATCTGCTGTGGTCACTCCTCTTATTAAAAAGCCTAATCTTCCCTCAAATGACTTGAAGAATTATCGTCCTGTATCTGGCCTCAGCTTTATCTCAAAACTGGTAGAACGTGTGGTTGCTAAGCAGCTATTAGAACATATTCATGTCCATACCAGTCAGCATATAAAGCCGGCCATTCAACTGAGACAGCTCTTCTCTACATAAAAAATGAAGTTCACTTATCATTGTCAAGAGGTGAATCCACTGCCTTGGTATTGCTCGATCTGTCTGCCGCCTTCGACACCATAGATCATTCCACTCTTCTTAGTTGCCTCCAAAACTAGTTTGGTGTCGGCGGTTGTGTTTTGAAATGATTCACATCCTACCTAACAGACCGTTACCAATCAATAAAAATTGGATTTACTTTGTCAGATGTTTGTAAACTCCTAGTTGGCATTCCCCAAGGTTCCGTCCTGGGCCCTTTGCTGTTCTCATTGTACACCACCCCCCTTAATTCGATTATCAGTAGACATAAGGGAATAAAGTTTCATTTCTATGCAGATGATAGCCAAGCTTATATACATTTATCCCAGAAGAATGCATCTGCTGCCTTTGAAAAGCTAAATAGGTGTCTAGACGATGTTAAAGAGTGGATGTCCACTAGTAAGCTCAAATTGAATCCAGACAAGACCGAGTTTATCATCTTTGGTTCGAAGAGACAGCGGAACAAGTTGAAAGCATGTTTTCCAATTAATATCTTGGGCAACTCATTCTGCCCTGCTGATTCAGTAAAAAATCTGGGAGTGTGGTTTGATTCAGACTTCTCTTTGTCCAAGCATGTTCAGAATGTCTGCAAAAGTTGTTTTGTTAAACTCCGTGATTTCAGATATGTCAGGCGGTTTCTCACTCACGATGTTTCTGTGCTTGTGGCTAATGCTCTGGTTAGTAGTCGGCTGGATTACTGCAACTCACTTTTCAGGAGCCTCTCCAAGTTCAATCTACGCAAATTACAGTGCATCCAAAATAGTGCAGCTAGAATTGTATCAAACACCAGTGGATACACCAGTATAACTCCTGTGCTAAAGAAACTGCATTGGCTTCCTGTTGAACAGCGCACAGTGTTCAAGACGGCCACACTTGTTTATAAGTATCTTCACACAGGCTTTCCCAGGTATTTTGCTCCATATCTTTCCTCCTACAGCAGTTCTTATAGCACTAGGCGCAGTCAAAGTGGTTGTAATTTCCTTGTCATTCCAAAGTTCTGCCCCTCTGTTCACAAATCTGTCAAACAATTTGGCAATAGTTTTGCGTTTGATGCTCCCACTGTGTGGAATGCTCTCCCTGATGAGATTCGTGCCTCTCCCTCGCTGGCCTCCTTCAGAAAGCAGCTCAAAACCCACCTGTACACCAAAGCATACCCACCGTAGCCTGGATCATTCCCCTGGCGTTCTCCGTGGTGCTTGACCCCTGCTATGCCCCTGGATACAGAAATTTTGATGTCTGCTTATTGCTTAGTTGCGCCTTAGAGTCCTCTTATTTGGGGAGATTAAGCGCTATAAAAGTCCAATTAGAATTAGAATTAGAACTCACCGTTTTGGGACACAACATAGATTCCTCCGATGGTAAAACTTGACAAGGGTCTGTTGCAAGCCACTAGAAGATGCTGACTCTCTAACAACTGAAGTGAAGAAAGATCTTCCAGTGTTAACTTAATCGTTTTCTGCAACACACATTCCAGGGAGAAAACATAGATCTCAGATTCACCAATACACCAGAGTTCATTGCCATATTTCTGAAGTTTTGACACATGGCCTTTCATCTTTGCTTCTTTTATCTTATTGTAACAATTGTGTGCCTAAAAATACATCAATTCAACCATGTATAATCGGTTTGACATCAATACATTGTTTTGATACGTGTAGTCACAATTTATTATCTATTCTTTAAGGTAGAGCATTCTCAGGCCAAATTAACCAACACCATGCTATGCATTCGAGTTCACTTTTCGGTTCATAGATGGTTACTATTAAGATGTTTCAATTGTTTATAAGCCTAGTGGATCCTTAATACATGATGCATAAAATACAATTCAATTAATATGAATCAAAACCTTTGGTTTGATGACTTATGTCATTCTGTGCAGCCATGAGTTCTCACTCAGTACAAATATGATACACAGTGTTACTGTATCACTTTTGTTCAGAATTCATGGCTGCACTAGCATGTAATGTTTTATGTTTCATATACATACCACAGATTAACTTCAACATTCTTTTCTCTGACAATGTATGATGTTTTAAGACATAAAATAGGTGATGCATCTAAACAAATTTTAATACCAGACAATACTGAAGAATTCAGTTAGTTCTTGTTTCGTCACGAAAGATAAAAATGTAACACTAATCTGATGACGTTTTATTAGCTCCTGTTTTGTATTCTGTTAAATGCAGGCACTGAATGATTGCTAATTTCCACATTCAAATATTGTTGATAACCTGGGGATTACGACCATAACAAATGGTTAAGTATTTGTAGTAGACCAATTAACATAGCCTGGTAAAGTAGATGAAGGTTATTATAAAATCCAAAATATCAAACTGCAAGTAAAAAAATTAAACCACTGTTAAAAAAATAAAAGATTAAATTAAGGCCCTCACTAAATATTCAGACTTCATATCAAATGTTGTATCAATCCCAGAGCCTGATGTATAAACAGAAATGTCAAATACCAAATGTCCAATCGATGATGGAGGCACTGTATGTTCAAGATCTGAAAAAAAACAGTTGCACCTTCTGTATCAAACAAAATACAACTTTTTTTCCAAACATAGAACCTTTGTCAGACCATAGCATCTATTTTCGGAACAACTGTAAGAATTATAATTTATAACTAGACTAAGGACGCATCTGTGGCCAGATGCTGGATGTATCCACCGACAAAGGCCAACTAACATAGTTTAGAAGATAAACAGCATTTTTCGTTAATAAGCAAGCTGAAAGCACTTTTAAGTTTGGCTACCCTTATTTGACCCTGTAGCAGGGGCCCAAGGTGAAGTCTGACCACATCAAAAGATTCGCAGCCCATGATTTCCTATAAGTCGTTTTCACATTGCAAACCTCTAGGACCAATAATAAGCAGGAGGGGCCCAAGGTCAAATCTGACCACATGTATTGAAAAGATTTGCAGCCCATGACTTCCTATAAGTTGTTTTCATATTAATGAGTTATTTGAGAAATACTGGCTATCTGCAATACTTCTAGAGATAATTCACATTTACTCATTTTGAGTAGGTGAATAATTAGCTACGGGTCTGAAACTTCACCAAGTGAAAGCTCTCTCAAAAGTAGGCGAATGAGTTATTTGAGAAAAATTGGCTATCTACAATACTTTTAGAGATAATTTGCATTTACTCATTTTGAATAGGTGAGTAATTACCTACGGGTCTGGAACTTCACCATGTGAAAGCTCTCCCGAAAGTAGATGAATGAGTTATTTGATAAAAATTGGATATCTGCAATACCTTTAGAGATAATTAGCATTTACTCATTTTGAGTAGGTGAATAATTAGCTACAGGTCTGAAACTTCACCAAGTGAAAGTTCTCCCAAAAGTAGGTGGAGTTATTTGACAAAAATTGGCTATCTGGAATACTTTTAGAGATAATTTGCATTTACTTATTTTCAGTAGGTGAGTAATTACCTACGGGTCTGAAACTTCAAGTGAAAGCTCTCCCAAAAGTAGGTGAAGGAGTTATTTGAGAAAAATTGGCTATCTGCAATACTTTTAGAGATAATTTGCATTTACTCATTTTGAGTAGGTGAGTAATTACCTACGGGTCTGAAACTTCACCAAGTGAAAGCTCTCCCAAAAGTAGGTGAATGAGTTATTTGAGAAAAAATGGCTATCTGCAATACTTTTAGAGATAATTCGCATTTACTCATTTTGAGTAGGTGAGTAATTACCTACAGGTCTGGAACTTCAGCATGTGAAAGCTCTCCCAAAAGTAGGTGAATGAGTTATTTAAGAAAAGTTTGCTATCTGCAATACTTTTAGAGAAAATGCAGAATTACTCATTTTTAGTAGGCAAGTAATTTAGCCACACGCCTAATTTAGACATAAAGCCTACCAATAGAATACTGTGGTGCACCCTCTAATATACCTTGCAAACTTGAGAAGGCTAGCTATAATATTTTTTTTTGTTAGAGCGGTAATGGTGAAATCTCTCTACACACTGCAGCTATCCAGTGGATACAATGATTTACTCAACAGTGAGAACCTGAAAGTAGATATTGGTAAGCTATGCCATGACATAGAGGTCTGCAATTTCACTTTGTTATAGCTGACCAAAAATTATGTGAATAACATATTTAAACAAAATACTGTAAATGTAATAGTTTTCTCGTTATAACTGATTTACTCAACAGTGATAACCTCAAAGTAGCTATTACTCAGCTATGCAATGAGCTACATGTCTGAATTTTTTCTATGTTATAGCTGACCCAAAATTAGGTGAACAACATATTTAAGCAAAATACTGTAAATGCAATAGTTTTCAAGTTACAACTGATTTACTCAATAGAGAGAACCTGAAAATAGCTATTGCTCAGCTATGCCATGAGCTATAAGTCTGTAATTTCACGACGTTATAGCTGACCCAAAAGTAGGTGAACAACATATTTCAACAAAATACTCCAAATGCAATATTTTTCAAGTTACAAGGCATTTACTCAACAGTCAGTACCTGAAAATAGCTATTGCTCGGTTGTGCCATGAGCTACAGGTCTGTAATTTCACTATGTTATAGCTGACCCAAAAGTAGCTGAATAACATATTTACACAAATTTCTGTAAATGCAATAGTTTTCCAATTACAACTGATTACTCAACAGTGTGAACTTCAAAGTAGCTATTACTCAGCTATGCAATGAGCCACAGGTCTGGAACTTCACTATGTTATAGCTGACTCTGAAATAGGTGAATAACATATTGAAACAAAATACTCTAAATGTAATACTTTTGAAGTTATAAGTAATTTACTCAACAGTGATAACCTAAAAGTAGCTATTACTCAGCTATGCCATGAGCTACAGGTCTGAAATTTTACTATGCTATAACTGACCCAAAAGTAGCTGAATAACATATCTATACAAAATTGTGTAAATGCAATAGTTTTCAAGTTACAAGTGATTTTACTCATGATGGAAGTTACTGAAAAGCCCAAAAGTAGCTATTACTCACTTTGCTATTGAGACAGACACCCAAGTTACTCACCATGTTGTAGCTATGAAAAAAGTATCTGAATAACATATTTTAACAAAATGCTCTAAATGCAACACTTTTCAAGTTATAAGTGATTTAGTGCATGATTTCATGAATTTTAATGCATTTTAGACATTTTTGTCTACCACAGGCCTAATTTAGACATAAAGCCTACCAAAAAGATAGGGTGGCGAGTCCTCTAGCATACCAAGCCACCTGCCAAATATGAAAGAAATCTGGAAAGAAATGTGGACTATAGGTCGCTAACAAGCAATATTCCACATTTTAGACATTTTTGTCTACCACAGGCCTAATTTAGACATAAAACCTACCAAAAAGATAGGGTGTCGAGTCCTGTACCATATCAAGCCACCTGCCAAATATGAAGAAATCCGGAAAGAAATGTGGACTGTAGGTCGCTATGAAGAAATCTCTGCGGACGTGGACGCGGACGAGGGCGCGGACGCGGGCAGGGACGACAACGATGATGAATCCATAGTATCCCCGCTTCGCGTTGGGGATACAATTACATATAATTTTATGGTATATTCTTGACACCTCTTCAACAAACTAGAACCTTTATTAAAAGTTTCCAGTGAATAATTATTCATTTATGACATGTGTAGATGTTAACTTTGTCAATGATATTTATGTCTCATATTGATTGGCAGGACAAATTGGCACACCCCTCCTGATTTCGGGGAAAAAATTAACACTGATATTAATTTTTGCTGGTAAAGTACATTCACAACTTGTACCTACTGGTGTCCATGCACTATATTTTTGTCCTAATTTTGTCAAATTATGAGGGGTGGGGTGGGGTGGGGTGGGGTGGGGGTTGGGGCAATATTTATGAGAATACAACAAACTTACATGCATCAGCATCTTTCAATACCTGAATGCCTTTAACAACTGACTTGTTATCTTCTTTCAAATAGCAAGAAACCTTGCCCGATTCTTTGTTTAAGCTTTTCAAGAACGTTTCAAATTCCTTGGAGTTCCTACTACGTCTGTCCAAAGTTGCCTGCATGGCCTTTGTAATATCATGCTTCAGTTTTTGATGATGTCGCTTAACCTTTTCAACAAGTTGTTTTTCAGCCGCATCAATTTGGTCAAACACATCCTGTTTTTCTTGATCTAGATACTCCTTTTCCTGTTCTTGACGCTTCAGCTGTGCTAAGCTTTGTTGCTTCATCTCTTTCATTCTTGATTGTACCTTGGTTAGTTTTTGCACCAAGTCTTTAACGATATCACCTATTTTGGTTAGCCTATGATGAGCTATTTCTCGAATGCTTTGGTGGACTTTTGTACAGGATTTGCAGATGAGTTTATCACAATCTTGACACTTTGCTTCAATGGGTTTTGTTTCTTCACACATTTGACATATTTCCCCATTCTTAGCTTTCTCCTTTTGCTTGACAAATGCATCCACTAAGCCGACAGTCTTGAAATCCTTCTTGACCGCATGTTTTGGTGATGTGACATTGCAGAAAGGGCATTTCACACCATTGGATCTCTGCATTTGTGTGAAACATTTCTGACATATGGTATGCAAGCATTTCAGGGCCAAGGGATAGTGCAGTGGACCTTGCAGTAAATTTGTGCACACTTTACAGTGTGCAGCATTTTGTATGAATGAATCCATCTGAAAAAGAGAAATCAAACTATCAAATGGTTTCTCGCTGATACTGTGCTAAAATACACACAAACTACTTCTTTTTTTGTATTATCTATTTGTTTTACTGACCAGGTCACATCCTGCTTAGGGTACTTTATATCTTAAGTTTTTATCAATTATTTAACTCAACAATAAAACAACACCAAACAGGCTTAAAAAGTATAAGGAATATATAAATATATACAATTATATTTTCAAATATTATTAGGGTTTGATGTCCTAATTATCAGTCACCACAGGGTCATACTTTGAACAACACCCTCAGCATTGCCATCATTTTTTTCCACCAAAAATTGTATCTATCTTCAAACAACATCTGACTTTATCACTTTCTGACACAATGTCGTCGAATTTTGTGACTATACCCCAGTTCCAGTTATAAAATGTATCTTAAGACCTCACCAGTTTATAACTTGGGAGGTTGTTTTGATTGATTCTGTTGAAAAAGCATAGGAAAATTGACAAAACATGTGATTTGACTTGAGTGAAAAGATGAAAGTCTCACAACCCACTCCTAACTAGCTGTTACAATACATAAAGAGCATAGCAACAAACCTAGCCTTGCTTAAGGTTCAAATTTGCATATCTTTTTCAAACATGCACACAGATATCCAGTATTCATAAAGCACTCATACATGTTATGGGATATAAGCTTATCAGACAGAGACTCTCTGTCTTAGCTGTACACTAATTTAAACGCCATTACATATATGAGTACATTAAATAAACTGATACTTCATTATCTAAAGTGAAAATTTTCCTCGAATGCAAAGAAACTTGAGCCTTCGGCAAGGCTACAACAAACCCCGATCACTGTTGTGAAGCCAAGTAGATTTAACTGATTGACTTACATGACCAATCTTCCCATGGAATAAGATTACTTTGAACTACATTTCACAGAGGAGTGAATAAGATCTGTCTTTGCTGCCAAATATTAGTTGTAACACCTTGAAGGTAAGTCGGGGCGGCTAGTCCTATCATTCATCTTGTTTACTCTAAAAGATGTTTGTATATAGCTATACTTAAAAGGCCCATGCAACCAAAAACAGAGGCGCGGGCTCTAGTTGCTCGGCAGTTGAAACTACAGAACTTTGACCAACTGTATGCACTGCACAGTTAAATTTATACACAACTTTATCCTCCAGGTCTGCCTTTTCAACAAGTAGGCTGTAAAAGTATGTCATGTCACAGCAGAAATACACTACGTTAGTGCTTGAACACAGTAGTGTTTTATACACAAATAGTGGATTAATTTTATTTTGTAAATGGTTTATCTGAGGGTTTATAATGAGAAGATACTTATTATTGGAGAGTAATGCTTATGTCTCCCACATGAGGTCAGGCTGGGATTTGAATTCTGATCTCAGAGGTGGGAGGTGTGCTACCACTGTGCGACAGTGACCCCCATTCATTGGTTAAAGATGTGTATATTGTTTGCAGAAATCTAGCAAGTGAGGTGTCATAACATGTGTTACTGCATTTGTATTATCACTACCATGTGAAAATATACTGAGGGTTGCAAGCCACCAACTCCCTAAATCACATATGGTTTATGATAAATGCTGCCATGTATCCTGTATTTTTTTATAGCCGTCTAGCAATTTGTCATTCTCAGAAAAGTTTGCATATCGGACTGATAAATTTCTTGATGGACCTGTAACTTTAAGTGTCAGTAATGTGGTCCAGAAACTATCTTGGCTTAATTTTATACCCTACTTGCATGTATCAACTTTCTACATCTAACAAATTCTGAGATATAGGTTGGACAAGATTTTAAAGTTCAAGGTCATTGCAACAATGTCAAAGGTGAAATGAAAGTCACACCATGACGCTTCACACTTACACACCAGTGTCCCCATTGAGTATGAAGTTCTTGTATATTATTATCTCTGAGATATAGCCCAGACAAGGCTTTGAAGGGCAAGGTCAATATGGCAAGGTCAAAGATCAAATCAAGGTCACACCATAATGTTGCACACCTACACCCCCAACCAATGTCACTACCTTTATGAAATTCCTACATCTTATAGTTTCCAAGACATAGCCCAGATAAAATTTTAAATTCCAATTCAACTTTTATAGCGCTTAATCTCTGCCAAAGTGACAGACTCTAAGGCGCAACATCATAAGCATAGTCACAAAAAATCATTGTCCTTATCCATAGCAATGGTCGACATCATGGCGACCGCTATATGAGGTGGAAAATACTAAGGAGGATAAGCTTGGCAGAATAGGTATGCCTTAAGTTTTTTCCTGAAGGAAGCAATAGAAGTGGCAGATCGTACATCATCCGGGAGTTCATTCCATATTTTGGGAGCATCATATGCAAAGCTTAGACCAAACTGCTTTGTGGATTTGTAAATAGATGGTTGGTATTGAGGAACATGTAGAATTATACCATCAGATTGACTCAACCGAGTATTATAGGCACATTGTCTAACTTTGAGGAATGGGCTGAAATATTTTGGACAGTTAGTATGTAGGTATTTGTATACCAGCAAGGCAGTCTTGAAGATGCAACGGTGTCTTATGGGTAGCCAATGAAGGGCTTTTCTTAGTGGAGTGGTATGAGAAAGACATGTGGCTCTACAAACAATTCTGGCCAGACTGTTTTGAATGCATTGTAGCTTGCGTAGGTTAGACACAGATAGACCCCTAAACAAGGAGTTACAGTAGTCAAGTCTACTCCCCACAAGTGCGTTTGCAGCCATAAGAGCAGCATCACGAGTCAAGTACTGTCGAATTTGTCTAAGATCCCTCATCTGGATGAAACAAAGTTTACATACACTTTTAACATGTTTGGTGAAGGAAAAGTCTAAGTCAAACCAGACACCAAAATTCTTAACGGCATCTGAAGGTATCAGTGATTCACCCAATATGTTTACTGGAAAGAATGGGTTTAACTTATCTTGTTGAGACTTGGAGCCAAATATAATGAAGTCGGTCTTATCGGCATTCAGCTTTAGTTTATTTGCACACAACCACAGTTTGACATCTTCGAGACACTTTCCTAGCCGATCGAAGGCAATTTTTGCATTTTTGTGTGTCAGGTGAATAAACAGCTGGGTGTCATCAGCATAAAGATCAAGGTCACTACGACAAGGTCAAAAGCCAAATCAAGGTCACACCATGATGGTGCACACTGGCTCCTCCAAATCAAATTACTACACTTTATGAACTCTGAGACAAAGACCAGACATGATTTTCAAGGTCAAGGTCATTAAGGCAAATTTAAGGGTCAAATCAAGATCACACCATGCCATTGCACAACTGAATTCCCAACAATTTATAACCATACCAAGTATCAAGTTCCTGCACCTTATAATTTGAGAGAAATAAATAATAAATTTTGAAGGTCAGGGTCGCTACAGCAAGGTCAAAGCTCAAATCAAGGGCACACTATCATTTTGCACACCTACACCCCCAAACCAGTGTCCCCACCTTGTATGAACTTCCTGTATATTACAAATGTAACAGCCTTATCTATATAAAATTGTAATGAAGATCTGCTCATTACTTTTGGAGTGATGTCAACCACAAATCCAAATTAGTCATTGAAAATAAGTAGAAAATGGGACCTTTGAAAATTCATGAATTTTTATATCCAGAATATATGGGACTTTCACAAAATTAAACCACTCAAATTCTTCCTTTGGTCAGGCCCTATCCACATAAAAACATTCATAAAGATCTGTTGGTTACTTTGGACTAGGGGGCCACAGTGGCAGAGTGGTGACACTCTCGCCTCCCACCTCTGAGGCCGGGGTTCGATTCCCGGCACGGCCTCAAGTGGGAAAGCTGGTAGTTGCTTACCGATGGTCGGCAGTTTACAGTACAGAACCATGACTAACTGTATGCACTGGTTTCCTCTGCCCTTCCAACTACCCGTCGTGATATGACCTGTACAGTGTTGAAAGCAACGTAAAACCCCAAATAAATAAATAAATAAAGTTACTTTGGACTAATAGTTAGCCCAGACTAACAATAAATCAAACACATCCAAAACACAACCTTCTCATGGAGGTAATAAATACTAGCTATTGGTACAAAACTTAAGGGTATCTATATAATATTTGTCATGGCTACAATTTCCATGAAAACTACTGTTTAAATAATGATTACAAAGTCCAAGTCAGGGTACTTTTTAACATCCTGGTCAAATAAATAATAATAACAATAATAATATGCCACCTATTGAGAATATAATAATTTCTATACTTTACACAAACATATTTACAAGTAGTATCATAGATATTATTGTACTTACATATGTATAATTATTCCATCGGTTGTGCTGTATTTAACTTTTCACAAAGTACAGCCACACTAGTCCTTATGAGGTGGTTTCATATTTTGTGAAAAGTACTCCAATTTGTTGTCACTGAATTGGTTGTTCATACTACCTTTGTTTCGAGTACAGTTTTACAGTATACTTGAATATCTTTCATGACAACAGAAGTACACCCATAATACTGATACTGTAACATAATCAAGATTATTATTATATTTTAAGTTATCCATTCAAAAAAGTATATATGGTCAACATAGTAACAACATAATATTCATTAATGACAAGACATAGAATCTATATGACATGTTTTTTTTTTGGAAATGGTTACCTGATATTTTTACGTGTGTTATATTATGGTCTGCAATGGTTAACAAAATTAAGATCTCATGTTATGGTTTCTTTAGCATTTAATCATTAGACTTTCCGCTCTTTGGTCATGGATTTAAATCCAGCTTGTGTTAACATATGTTCATTGCACTGTGATTGAGTTGTTAATTAAGTTAAAGTTGGGGTAGACTTGTTCCAAGTCTTTGTATTTCTTATTCCACCAAATCTGACATACGTACATGAAATCATAAGCCCAAACATCCTGGTAAAAAAGTCATTCAGTCCTTAGACAAAAGGCCTTGAAGAAAGTCTACCCTGGTGGTAAAAAAGTTTACCTCACTTTATTGACTTGCACATTTGTGGTTGTTGGTTTGAACCCAGTTCAAGATAATATTACTAAAGTAAATCTACGGAAGCCTATAAGGGTCATATCAGTGAAATAAAAATAATTTCACAAGTCGTAATTACCAGATACACTATCTTGTAATTATGACTTACTATCTTGTAATTACAAGATATGCTATCTAGTAATTACAAGTTATTTCTTGTAATTACAAGATAGCACATCTGGTAATTACGAGAAACCACATCTTGTAAGTACAAGAAAGCACATCTCATAATTACAAGAAACACATTTCGTAATTACAAGAAAGCACATCTCGTAATTACAAGATGTGACATCTTGTAATTACAAGATGACATGTCATCTCTAATTAAGTGCAATGACTTTACATATGGGACAACTGCCTCTCAGTTTCCTTGACTAGACAAAACAAATGCATTGGAATGTGCAGTTTTGCAGTAGCTACTCCTACTGAATGGAACAAGCTCTCTCAAGGTTAAAATCCAGTTCAGTGATACAGAGCCTCATATTGAGTTGAGACTGTCTGAAGAGTCAGGCGTTTCCATGTCACATGGTTCACAACACCATTGCCCCGCCGGAAACTGTCTATTTTGCACACAAAAAGCCCGCAGGTTGAAGTTCTGTAAGTAAGGCTTGATAGTCCCTTGTAACCACCCAAGGACATCTTTATATGTGCTCCTCTGTTTATACTTTTTATTTCCCAGCAACTCATCACAGATATTGATGGCTTGCATTGTCATTTTATCTATATATTCCAGCAAATAATCTGCTGATATTCTGTAAATGCCAGTTAAACCTGTCACTGCACATCTCGTAATTACAAGATATGACATCTTGTAATTACAAGATGTCATATCTTGTAATTACAAGATGTCATATCTTGTAATTATGAAATGTGTATTTTGTAATTATGAGATGTGTTTCTTGTAATTATGAGATGTGTATCTTGTAATTACGAGATGTCTTTCTTGTAATTACGAGATGTGTTTCTTGTAATTACAAGATGTGCTTTCTTGTAATTATGAGATGTGCTATCTTGTAATTACGAGATGTGTTATCTTGTAATTACAAGAAATAACTTGTAATTACTAGATAGCATATCTTGTAATTACAAGATAGTAAGTCATAATTACGACTTGTGAAATTATTTTTTTATTTCACTCATATGACCCTTATAGGCTCCCGTATAAATCAGCTAACGTTTTTCACATTAAAAGTTAGACTTGCTCCAAGTCTTTGTATTTCTCATTCCAGCAAATCTGATATACATGAAATCATTATGAACCCACTTGATGAGTAAAAAAACCTTCTGTCTAGAGAAATACAAAGTCCCACATTTTGGTAAAAAAGTCATTCAGTCCTCATATAATACCTTAGACAAAAGGACTTGATGAAAGTCTAATTAAAAGTGGAAGTTTTAGGTAATGCCTCTGTTCCACCACAAGACTAAGGCTCCCGATTAAGGCTTTTTGGGAAACTGTTACCAAAAAATATAGAGTCTCAGGTAGCCTTCTTGAGTCTGTTTGGATCTGTTGGGGTCGGTTTAAAAATCAAACATGTTCTCAGACTTCCTGAGACTTCCTCAGACCCACATTTACACAATCTTGTGTTGTCTGACACTTCCTGGAACTGCAAATGGCAGGTTGGCTTTGTTTTAATCCCGGGAGTTCTGGACTTAATCCCAGATCTATCCCCGACCCACCATGCAAAAGAACAAAGAAAAATCAGCCATAGCTGTCTGAGGAAATCTGTTATTAGTCCCAGGAAGTCTGAGGATGTCTCAAGCCCGTCTGAGACCCAGTTGGTAAGTCCCAGACAGGATCAGAGTTGAATCATATCACAATCGTGCCATAATTGCCTCTTAGTCTGGGAACGATTGTTAGTAGTCACAGGAAGTCTGAGACTTCCTAAGAACAATCCCAGACCTGGATTCCCGATTCTATTGCCCCACCCATTATTCATGTTTTTTTCACAGACTCTCAAGGATTAAGGGTCCCAGAACAAATCGGGGCTTAATCCTTTGGTGGAACAGGGGCATAAGTGAATTCCTATCGGTTTTTATCATTTTAAACACATATAAACTGATACATTTTTGATGGAGTAGGGATTTAGTTTTAATGTTTAATTTTGAAAAGTTTAACGCCAATAAGTAGATTGTTTTCATGTTTATAGAACATATTTGTAAGCTGGGGTAGGTTTGGGGATGATCTTAAACTATTGCTTTAAAATTCATTTTGCAAAATGAGCTATGATTTTCAAGACTCAAAATATTTCTGTTTTATCAATCAAAATTAACAGATAAAATGAATTTCATGATGTACTATACCAGCTGACTTGAAACTGCTGTCTGGTTACAGATCTACAAATAACTGTGAAAACTGGTACTGGTATATGGCACTGTCAATGTAACATTTAAAAAAATATATATATCCATAAGTTCCCTTGGCCTAACTTGAAAAGCACTTTTGGTCCACGGACAATGTTGTACTTAGACTTTCACCAAGACCTCTTGTCTTTTATGTAATAAATTGGCACCGACCAATTGTCCTACCCCCCAAAAAGTCACCGGCCAATTGTCCCACTGGCCAGTTGTCCACTGGCCAGTTGTCTACATACTGTCACATATAAAAAATCGTCGATAAAAATTTATCCTAACCGGGTAATAATGGCCATTACTGGGCAATACTGGGTAATGTCTTTGGGTATTTATATACACCCTGCAAAGTATGAATTGGTTTCACTTAAACCAGTGGACAGAATTAAAACTGTATACATTAGCATATATAAACAATCAAACATGTTTGCTACTGGTGTCACTTTCGAGTATAATACAAAAAAGAGGGGTTTATACTCGTTCCTTTCATAATTGCAATTAAACTATTTAGCCCACTATTCTAGGGCTATCATCAGGTAGTATAAACTCTGGCTTGTCAGCTTAACTCTGGCTTGTCAGTAATAAGATTTTGAGACACAGCATTAACAGTATGGCTTCAATGGCAGTGAGTGGATAGAAATAAGTAGAAGCTATTCTAATCCTCAAATAACCCCAATGCCTAAGTTGTTATGTACAATTGTATTTATGTACTCATTCAGTGCTGATATATTTCATTACATTTAAATATTATATTCATGTACTGTCATTTATATGTTATATACTTATAATAAAACCTTGCGCACATATTTAGCTGAATAAAGAGTTTTATGAAGCTTAAATAAAGTTCATCATTGGTTTTTCCCCAGATTTGGGTTAAAAAATAATATTGCCCAGTAATGCCCAGTATTATCCACTTTTGGAGTATTGCCCAGCCCGGGATTTCCCGGGTTTTCCCGGGCGGGTAATACCCGGGCGGGTTTTTCATCTCAACCCTGTTATATAAATGAATTAAATCTGTTTGCTTCTGCTGGGACTGTTTCATGTGCTGTCCAGTACATGCGTGCATTTCCAGTGATGCGCAAGTAAAATAGATGTGTACATTATGACTCCAGTCGTGACCTATTATGTTGTCACGTTAAATACAACAAAAATGCGCTAGGTCTCCAATAGTACAACATTAAATAATTTTCGTATATGTTTACCGGGTTTAGCAATACGTCCATGTGAATTAGGAATTCTGTACCTCCAAACATTTCGTCACCTGCGCCTTAAAACTATCGAGGGCTCTGTTTTTTGGGTTTTTTTGTTTTTTTTTTAATGAAAAAAAATTTGGAGACCTTTAACAAAAGAAAAAAATTCAGGTGTAATTGAACACTGTTATAAAATAAAAGTGACAAACGTGACTAGATGATGGAACTTACTGACTGGGCAGAGCAGCTCTATCTGACGGAGTTTGATGGAGATGGAGAGAGACTGACTTCATGTCAGTCTATATAGTACGCTGTCTTACATATAGAATATAGGGTATACAAGATACTAGTGCATTTTATAGCAGTCTGGATTTTACACTCTCACTGGAAGTAAATTTCCTTCTAGAAGAAAATGCTTTTACAGAATCATAGCACACTAAGGAAGGACCTTGTACAAGGTCTAACAAGAGACAAAAAATCCTTACCAGTATGAGACAACAATGACTGCATTTCATCAAAATGAGTTGTATCCAGTTTATCTTCTACCATTTCCCTTCTTATTATTCAAATTATCCAAAGTTTTTTTTTCAGTTCCCCAAGCTTAGACTGCAGGTCAACACATAAGTGACCACAGGTCTATTTCAAACAAACATTGCAGGTTATTACATTGATTGATTTAATGGTACACTGGATTAACGTGTATTTTCAATCCATGTTAACCATTAATATCTGGCGCAGTGTCACCTTAAGTTTCATTGAAAATTACCTTACATGGAGGTACAACAACCTTGTTAGAATTTATTTATTTCAGGTTTTACGTCGCTTTCAACACTGTATAGGTCATATCACGACGAGTAGTTGGAAGGGCAGAGGAAACCAGTACATACAGTTGGTCAAGGTTCTGTACTGTAAACTGCTGACCAACGGCAAGCAACTACCAGCTTTCCCACTTGAGGTAGGGCTGGGAACCGAACCCCGACCTCAGAGGTGGGAGGTGAGAGTGTTACCACTCTGATACTGTGCCCCCTAAAACCCCATTACTGAAGAATTAGAAGAAAATGTAAAAGTACATAATGAAAGGTGGTCCTGTGCCAGCATTAAATGAACTGTTTTTAAAAGTTTAAAGTGATGACATGGTGATTTTAAGAGAATGAACCACCCCCCATAAAATTCCTTACCACTATTAAGCAATAGTGAGTGTTCTTCATCAAAATAAGTTGTACTGTATCCAGTTTGTCTTCTTCTGACATTTTTCCTTCTTGTAAAATTATCTCACTATTCTTTCCGTGGTTTTGTTTTTCAATTACCTCAAATGCATGTTGCAAACTTTGATTCCCCTTTTCACCAGATGGCTTCAATACATCAATATTGAAAACTAATATTGTTCAACCATGTATTGCCCTCACAATATGGATTCTCTGATGTCATAGTAATACTTTTACTTCCAGAATGTTAACGACATCAACGTATGGTCATTGTGTATTTTCCACTATTTTCATTTGACAGTTTACTTTTATATATTTATGAAACAAAATGTCATAATTCACCGACGTGACAAAAGCTTGTGTGAGACCACCTTATGTGGGTGTTCCACCACACGACTAAGGCTCCCGATTAAGGGTTTTTGAGGGTCGGTTTCAAAAATATGCTTAGTCCCAGGCTTCCTGTAAGGGTCGGTTGTGGTCGGTTGAGGCCGTGTGAGAAATCAAACATGTTTGATATTTCTCCCGACCCCAACCGATTATTTTTTCCCGCCATAAACAAAATGTCCAGTCCCAGGCGTCCTCAGGCCTCCTCAGACCAAATTTACACAGTCCTATGTGGTCCCAGGCCGCCTGCGACCCTTAGTCGCCGACCCTTAGTCCCAGACCCTCTATTCTTAGTCCCAGGCTTCCTGCGACCCTTAGTCCCATTGCAAAACAAAAATCGGCTATCTCGGTCTGGGGACGCCTGGGGACGCCTCAGGACACCTTGTGGGGTCGGGACTTAATCCTGGGTTAGTCGGGGCTTAGTCCTCCTGGGACCCAGTCGGTTTGTCTACGACAGGATCATGGTTCAAACCGACCAGAAAAATGGCTTAGTCTGTTCTTAGTCCCAGACCAGTTAGGGACTGTCTGGGGCCTCCTGGGGCGTCCTGAGGCCGATCTGTAGTTAATCCCAGACCTTCATACCGATTCTGTCTTCCACCCCATTGGTCAATTTTTTTTCCATTTTTTCCAAGACTACCCACGATTAAGGGTCGCCGACAGGATCGGGGCTTAATCCTTTGGTGGAACAAGGGCATAAGGGACCATTTCAAAAAGTTAAAAATGTTTGGTGATCTATGTAGACCAATAAGGGCCATGTCGGGTTAGACACGTCACTTTCTGGTTTCTGGTAATACGTAAATGATTTCCACTATCTTTCAAAAAATTATTTACCATAAACACTTTTATAACTCACAATCACAAATTACCAAATTTTTGTTAGGAAAACCAAAATTCAGTTTTATGTAGAGTTCTCTTCAAAAGAATGCCACACACAGCCAGTCAGATCAATAGTCTTCCTGCCTGGCAACGTCAAAAGGGGCTGCCATTTTCTTCACATATTTACCAGTCAGGTGCTTGTTATATCGTATTGCCTTTTTAAGAAAAAAATTATTACAATACAGAAACAAATTTTTACAGTATACAAAGTCTAACCTAGGATTTTACATCCCATTCAACAGCCAGGGTCATTGAGAATAGACCCTCAGTATTAACACTTATGTCGAACCCATAAGGAGTAGCCATCTCACACTGACTGATGTTATGCAGCAATGGACTTTGTTAGTACTTGGATGGGTGATCGCTGGAAACTTCATAAATTCTAGTGTACTACTCATGTCTCTGATGGCTTTGCAAAAGATTGTTTGGCCTTGTTTAGTAAAATTACTGTTATAGGCTTCCGTAGTTATCATCTGTTTACCTCTATGGACACATTTAAATAGGGTCAATATTATCAATCAAGATATGCATAGAATTTGAAAGTTGTTTCACCTCCACATTTCCAGGCAGCCATAGGTCATTTAATATAAAATTTACAAAATGTATTTAGTTATACAAAAGTATTTCCCTGATAACATCCCTTGTTCTTGAATATTTACATCCCACAAAACTAAAAGATATAAAATGTTACAATTATGGTGTGATAAAATTAGTAAAGTGTGTCAGAAGGTACAAGTTTGGTGTAACTCAAGTTTACTAAAGGTATGTAATGGTGAAAGTGGCAGGAGACTAAATTTGCTAAAAGTGTAAAATGATACAAATGTCATGTCACTTAAGCTCGTTACAAGTATGAAATGGTGGAAGCTTCATGAGAATGTCACATGACTTAGGTTTGCTAAAGGTATAAAATGGTGAAAATAGCAGGAGACTGAAGCTTGCTAAAGGTATAAAATAATACACACATCATATGATTTAAGCTAGTTACAAGTATAGAATGTTGGCAGGACCATCAGACTAAAGCTTGCTAAAATGTATAAAACGGTACAATTATAATGTAACTAATATTAGTAAATTGCACAACTATGAAATGTTGTGAATGTAAATATCATATTGGTTTCAGCACGTTCATAAGGGTGCCAGGCAGATCAGTCCTGGGGGAGCTCCTATTTTCGATCCATGATAAAACTAGTATTACCCAGCATGGATTTGTGCCCTGGCTTGTTGTCCCTACCTTATTCATAACAGCAAGTATTTGTGAGAACAAAGTACTGCCTGTATTTCCAGGTCATTATGTTTTGTATGATTGATGTTAGACTGCTGATTAGTACCTCGTTCATTCAGCTTCTGGGTTCTTAATGTTGGGTCAGTTTGCAATAGCTTCTGTGGATCACTTTTCATCAGCTGATTCTGGTCTATGTTCGGGACCAGTAGTTATATGCCAGTATAGTTTCAAGCTCTGGATTGTTTGTCTACTTGGGTGCTGCAGCATCTTACACGCCACTTATTGTAACCTAGAAAGACATAATGCTTTCTTTATTTTGAATGGTTAATTACTTATTATTATCTTGTTGTTCCTGATAATTATCATATGTGCTAATTGCATTATTGAAATTGTATCACAAGTACAAGTTACTTCATACTATGCTCATCTCTCTTATAATAATTACACGAGCTAACATATCTGCTGTTGAATTTGAATTATAATTACAAGGTATTTTATATTATTTATTTCATGCATACATTTAACTTATATTATTTAAAGACTTTATATAGCTTTATTTCAATTTTATACTTTTATGTATTGAAACTAGTTTTATTCAATCTACTGCACATTGGATCGGTAGGTTTATCTAGTCATTGTGTGATCTATCAGCTGTATGTGTTAATAAGAGGCCATATTACTCAGTCATTTAGGTGTATATAGTGAGCCCGATGGATTATACGAGACGTCAATCACCTGACCTTGCCAATGTATCATGACCATTTAACAAAACTTACTTGGACTCACCATCCAGGTTTCCCTGTTTACAGGGTGTCACAACTCCCTTTACCTGTAACCTATATAAAGCAGATAACATTTTATCTTGCCATGCCCCTCTTCAATGTTTCATTTATGACTAGGTTTACTGGGATGTGGCTTTGCTTTACTCCATCTAATAATTCTAGTCAAACAGATACAATCAGTAGCCACTGGTTGGATGGTCGTACTTTCACCCATGGCCTTTAGTCCAATGGTGTTTCAGGGGCTTGCCTCCTCAGTTGTAGGTTTGACCTTTCACTTCACAGTAGTGCAGAAATCGCTTGACCTTGAACTGAAATTATTTGACCTTTATATTCATGTTTGGCTTTTTCCTCAGTAAGCTCCTCCAAGCAGTAGTTTTGTCTTTGGGTCCTACCCTCAGTAGCTCTCTGAATAACCCCGGGAAGATTGATAAATAGTCATCCCTGATATGCTGTCTTTCAGTTTGGGGAATGTCAGTCACTAGAGAGCTTGGGCTGTATCTGTGCCATATGTCAGGATAGGTCAAATGGCTTTCTGAGTAAGGGGTTTTTGTGGTGGGTAGAAGTAAGTAATACAGTGTGTAGCTTTGTTAAAATGATGAAACAAAATTTCTCAATGGCATTTATTTTGTTCCCCAAAACAAATAATTACATCATATTATAATATCAATGCTACACAAGCAACTGCAATGCAGGTAAATGTTTTTCATTCAGAAAAAAAATCCACAACCATTACTAAAATATTTATGGGTGTATAGCAGATTATTAAATAATATTTTTTCAATAAGCATATATCATCTATGTTCTTTGTAAATCCTCTTCTTGTATGCAGACACTTAGCAGATGAAGTGAGCCATAAGTCGGTCTACATACAGCCCGGATCTCCCAGATATATAGGCCAATTTTCTACCGCCGGCAGCCAGTATAAACCGGGCGGCAGGGTATTTCCCACCAAATACACCCAGTGTTCGCTTGTTAGTGACAAAATATAACTGAAAGGTAAAGAGTATCCTCTGTTAGACATATATATATATATATATATATATATATATATATATATATATATATATATATATATATATATATATATATATATATATATATATGTGTGTTTTTATTTTTATGTATTTTGACCTTCTTTTTGACTGGGTGTCATCAGAGGCATAAACTTACAGTGAGCTGACCCCCTAAGGTACTAAGTTGGCTCCAGCATGGAGACATGACTCGTGGCACAACAAATAACTTGAAGGGCTACTGAGTGAGACTCGGTGAATTACCACTCTTGCAAAATAAAATGACCACAGACTTCAATCTGGGTGCTAGAGCCAAATAAATGGACTTCATTTGGAACACTTCCACTTCCTGAATGTGCAGTTGGGGTCCATATATACTACCTTTTATCCTGTATCCTCTGTTATGTTAGTTTCTTTTACCTATTATTGAATATTAAAAAGTTGTAATATCTCTCAAATGCGTCGCCTGTTTTATGAACCCTCAATTGTCTGAATAAGCTGGAATGGGGGAATTACTCCAATGCTACATAAGTTTACAGTTCAAAATGTCACTGATTTGTCTTCTCTTAATTCTACCTGAAGTAATGTGTAAGTTATCATGTATAAGTTGGGATGTTTCACAAAACCTTGCAGCTCCAATGATTTGTATATCACAAAACATCGCTGATTTTACATCCAAACCTATCACCCAAAATATGTTATAACTTCAGGAATATTGGTTATGACTACAATGATAAAAATCCTTCAAAATTCTTGGATCTGTTCCCGGTGCAGTTCTCAATATTTCCTGAACATTTCATCAAAAACCATAACGCCACCAAAACCATAACCTCATTGGCAGAAGTATAAAGTTGTTTACTTACCGACTGAATGAGCACTTTTATAGTTCCACGCAATGCCACTAAGTGTTCACCAGGCAGCAGTGCCAGAAGTCTGTAGTATCCACCTTGACCACCATGGCAAATGTGTCTCACATTGTTGTACATGAACCCCACACTGAAAACAGGAAAGTCAATAAAATACACATGTTCATGATTTTATTCTAAATTTTAAGATATGACATTACAATGGAAACCGAGATTTATGTAAAGTTCGATACAGCAGAATCTCTCACTGACGTGCGACATTATAACAGGTTCGAAAGTAGCTCTGTCTGGAAAAGCAATCTGTATTGATACAGGAAAAAGTTTTATGGAAAGAATTTGCATATCTCAACAGTTTAAAATAGCTTAAGTTACACGTGAGAGATTTTCTTTTGCTAAAAGTGTCAAAGAGCTTTCACTAATGGGCAGGGCCATGATGGTGTAGTGTTAACACACTTATCTCCCATATCTGAGGTCAGAGGTTCAAACCCTGGACCCTATGTGGGAAAGTTGGTAGTGTTTTAACGACTGTCAGCAGTTGACAGTACAAGACCTTGACCAATTGCAACTATATGTACTGGTTTCCTCTGCCCACAAAACTACCCATTCTGATATAACCTATACAGTGTTGAAAGCGACATTAAAGCCCTAATAAATAAATAGATTCAAACTGATCAGGATATTTTTTTCACATCAAGGTTTTTATGTCTTGAACATACTACAGGTGTTTTGCCTGTGTATATTGTGATGCTTATTCCTCTCTTTTACTGCCAGATTTCTGTCAGTAAAGTTGTATTTCTTTGTTTCTGTGGCCACACAGTTTTGAAGTGCCCATAAGTTCCACCTACCATAGGCAGTATAAAGTCACTGCCTACTACTGCAGTATGTCCTAATATTTCTGTATTTTTTGTGCTGATGTTCCTCCCCATTTTGTGTCACCTCAAACCAAATCTAATGAATCCCAGCCCACGACTGGGTTAGTTTCACATGCCAAACTACTAGGACTAATAATAAGCAAGTTGTAAGAAATTTAGGTTTGGCTAATCTTGTTTGACCTCAAAGAGGGGTGTAAAGTCAAATCTTAACAAATGTAAAGTTATTCCCAAACAATAATTTCCTTTAGGTTGGTTTGGAATAATAAGTGAGTTATAATCACTTTTAATTTTGGCTAATCATGTTTGGCCCTGGGGAGGGGTCAAAGGTTAAAATTTATCATGTAAAGAGAAACCTATCGTGCAATTTGCTATCTGTTGGTAACACATACCAAACTTCGAGGACAAATAAGAAGTGAGTTATAAGGACTGGGTGCTCAAGATTTTACACTATTAACTATAAGTATGGTGACCCTTACCTGTGATTGAAGGGGGTACCCAAGATTAAATCTAATGACATGAAAAGAATCCAAGCATACTATCTTCAATCTATAGATTAATTACAAATCCCAAACCTGTAAGAGCACTAATGAGTGGGTAATGACATTTTTAAGTTTGGCTACTCATTTGACCTTGAAAGTGGGTGGGTATCCAAAGTCAAATGAGAGCACATCAAAAGAACAACAGCCCATGATCTCCTATAGTTGGTTTCACATCCCAAACCTCTAGGACCCACAATAAGTGAGTTATGTGTACTTAAAATATGGTCAAGCTCATTTGACCTTGAAAAAGGGATCCAGGGTCAAATTTGATCATATCCAAAGAATCCCAGTCCTAGGTTTCTTACAGTTTATCTTGAGATCCCAAACGAGGACCAACAATAAGTGAGATACACGTACATGCACTTTTAAATATGAATTAGGTCTGGCAGCCATCTTGTTTTTCAAAATAAAACCCCAGGCAAGCTTTTGTGACGAAGAACATGTGCTTTAATTTGGAGAAGCCTTGGTGTAAAACTTTTTGCAAGAGAACGATGACAAGAAAATCTCTACACAGTATCCAAATTAGATCTCCACCAGTGTATAATTATGCCGCCATTATGCCTTGGCAAATGTCAAATCACTCTTTACCAAGCAACACCCACCAGTCAATCCACCAGCCAAACCTGACCATCACATGGGTGATTTCTCCATGCTGAAAATAGGCATCTTGATCTGAGAATACGGATCCCCCCATCGTACCAACTGGGCCAATCTTCTTGATGCATTGGCCAGCTTAATTTGTTGATAACAAACAAGTCATACAAATGTGGTGATCTGTATTGCAGTGTAGCACATCTAATATAAGTACACTACATCAGAATGTAATTAGAATGGCAAGCAGTAATTTTATGATATAATTTTATGGAATTACTAAGTAAATTACAAGCATAGCAGTTTCAAAGTGACTGCTGACCTGTGAAAGCAATATATTCGTACCCATGGAGCAACTTATATTTGAGTTTAAGGTCACTTAAAACAGGAAAAAAGTGATTTATTTAAAATATTTATTTTGTATGGATTCAAATTAGTTTTGACCACATATAATGGCACTTATAGCATGAAATACTGCCAAATAGACAACAAAAAAAGAACTTTGAGATGACAATAATCTCTAAAAGCAAATATGGGTTTTCGGTGATAATGAGAAACTTACAGCAGTTAAACTGATTTACATTTTTCACTAATGCACATAAATTTTTTTATGCAATATCATTATATAGTAAATGGGGGATACAATGTCAAATTTGTAAAGTGTACTCCAAATAAGTTGACCAGAAATACATTATATTTAATGTTTTCTATACTATTCCTATGTGTACCTACAAACACTAATTGTCCAAAACGGTGGCCGACAGCTGACCCTTTATTGCTGGGTAGAGCAATCAGGCAGCCAGAGTAGGCAGTCTTCCTTGATTACAACAACACTACTTAAAGTTTATATCATAAAAATTCAGATCTAATTACAAATTTGATGATTGATTGTTCAAAACTAAAGAAATGTAAACAGTAATTTAACATTGTTCCAACAGTATTTAATATGTTTAATATGTTTTATTTCTTATTGATATATTTTCAAAACTGATACCTCAGACATGTTATGGATATGTAAGATTAATTTATTATCTTCCTACCATTAATTTAAACCATTATCCCAAGTTTATCTGAATATTGTCTAGTTGAACTTTCCTCAAATATTTTAACATATATTTTATCATACATACCTATGATACTTTCACCCGGTGCCAGTGGTTTTGGGGCTGATAAGTATATAATAAAATACTCTAATAAAAATACTTTAATATAATTAGGTTTTACAGATTAAGTTGAGATAGATTAAGTACTGAGGTATAATAATTTTATTTATAAAGGGTTACAATGTCTGCGTTGAGCAGATAAATAAAGAATGTCCTGTTGAGGACCTCTTCCTAAAGGCTCCAAAGAGAGACCCTCATATCTGGGTAGTATCTATATTTTTATAAGCGGTTCTGAATGCAAAACACGTTACAAATAGTGTCAAATGTTGATGAAGATGTTCTATCCAAATGTGAACACCCACAAAGCCATCTTACTTAAATATGAAATGGACTCAGTCACAGCTGGACTCAGCCCCAAGTACAAGAGGCTGTTAGGTTGTAGCTTGTGCCTCCTATAAAAAGGTGTAACCTAGACCTTTGTCTGATAGTGCAGCACCATTTTACCATGGGAATTAACCGTTTTGAGGTAATGACCATGCACAGATTTAGCCCAGGGGTATAATAATCCTATTTATAATGGGCTGTATAATCTAATCTGAGTCATTTAAATCCACATCTTTATCACTAAGATATTACAACTGGAAAACTTCCAGAATGAAATATGCAGAAAAAAATGTATCATGTGTGTAGCACACAGTTATCTGCCACTGTGGCCTGGTGGGTAACACACCCGGGAGCACAGAGGACATGGGTTCAAACCCAGGCACAGGCAGATATATAAATTAGGATTTTGACCAGCATGTCCCTCGAATTTACCTTTTTGCCTTAAGCGCATTAGAGGATGTTGCATCAATTTTGCGCTATATAAATTATTCTATTCTATTCTATTCTATTCTATTCTATATAGTTGCTTGGATGACCACTTAAAATGGCTGTCCTCTGTTTTGGGCTAAAGTACCTCAAGGACACTGATAAATGGTCATCCTTGAGCCTCTGTCTTTCAGTTAGGGGAATGTCAGTAACTCGAGAGTTGGGCTGTACCTGTGCAGTCGGATGGGTCAAATAGCACTTTAAGTTCTGTAGCACATGAAGATATTGCGATGAGTATAAATACAAATACAAGTATTATATTGTTAATCTTCACAAGTGATAAATATTTTCTGTATATGTCTAATGAAAGATGTTTTACTTTTATTATCCACCATTTTGTATGCTTTATGAGTTAAACAAATCAATATTTAATGAGAGTATGTTTTTATTTATTTATTTGGGGTTTTACGTCGCTTTCAACACAGTACAGGTCATATCACGACGGGTAGCTAGAAGGGCAGAGGAAACCAGTACATACAGTTCATTAGGGTTCTGTACTGTAAACTGCCGACCAACGGCAAGCAACTACCAGCTTTCCCACTTGAGGCCGTGCCGGGAATCGAACCCCGGCCTCAGAGGTGGGAGGCGAGAGTGTTACCACTCTGCCACCGTGGCCCCCGATGAGAGTATGCGAAAAAGTCTGTCAAAAGAGCATGGACAACAGTGAATATAAAAACTTCTCAGTCATTTCTGCATGGATATGTATGCAACAAACACGGGTAGAAAAGACTTTTCTTGTGCAATATATAATACATATTTGTGTGTTACATAGTTTTTGAGATATTGGTAAAAAAAGCGGAAGCTATTAACACTTTTTATTATCCATGATACGGAGACACCATTGTATAAAAAAAAATATATATCTGTATATCCCCAAATACGGGTCAAACACAGCATGTGGTAATAGGAAATGACATATACAGAAAAAAACATATCACTAATGAAGATAATATTATAAGACTGCATAGCACGAGTATTATATTGTTACTCGCCATGAGTGATGTATTTTTCTCTGTGTGTCTTGTGAGGGATGTTTTACTTTTATGATCCACCATTTTATATGATTAGTCAGTTAACTAAATCCATATTTAAAGAGAGAGTGTGAAATGGCCGACATATATACAGGGTCAGCACTGAATATAAAACCCTCAATATCTAACTTGAGATTTCTCGGCCACGTCTGTTTGAATTTTTATGCAACAAAAACGAGCAGAAGTGCTGTAAAAAGACCTTTCTAATGATATACAAAACATATTTATTGATTACATAGTTTCCGAGATATTGGTGAAAACCGAAAGTTATTGACACTAATTATCCATGGAGGTGGCATTGTGTACAAATAAAATATATCTTGCTCTGTATACCCCCCTGCACAAGTCATGTACGGCATGCAGTGGATAATAAAATAAAATAATTTATACACAGTTCATTTGATCTAGTATGAGACAATTTAATTTACAATTTTACACAAAAGTACAATAATCATTTATACACACCTGGAGTGGTCAGACGAGGGGTGGTTACAGGTGGCGTGGTTGGGGCTGGAGTGGTTGGGGGTGGGGGTGCAGTAAGTTGGGTACAGGTTTGGCAACAATTCTCTGCCACCTTCTTCTTCCCATTCTTACATAGTCTGATCATGTCTTTTTGGGCATTCTCTGCAAATTCTGCGCATGTTACCTTTGCCACTGACTTCATTGTAAAATCCTCACTGTTTGAACATCCAACTAAAATAGATAAAATAGGTCCCAGTAGAGTTGTAAATCCCTTTTAATCTGGTCAAGTCAAATCAGGACTGGCCCCAAGTAAATAAAACAAGATGCCATGGGATGGATTCCTAACTTGTGAGGTAAGAGGCAATTAAGTAAATGTTAATATTTGACTATGTGACTACAAGAAGCAATGCCTAATAATATACAGATCATCAAGACCAAGGAAATATTATTTTTATGACCATTTGTCTATTTGTTTGTTAGCAGGATTACGCAAATACTACTCATTGGATCTTCCTAAAAAATTAGAACATGGGTCTTGGTCCAGCTTAAATCCTATCAAATTTTGATGAGTGCTGATGAGTTAAATATTTTGTGTCTATATGTAGCTTGTGAGGCCAGCATGGAACATTCTGATGTAGGTATTAGTTATTGGAGTAGAAAATGTGTATAACTATCAATACAAACTACAATTAGTGTGTTAAGGAAGTTGAGAGAGAAATGAAGCCCACTGTGTCAAGAATCATTGAATCACAACAGGACACAGACAGAGTGAGCAAGCATGTGAGCAGTAATTCTACACATGGCTTAAATTATCAACAAAACACCAGAAATAAAACATTAAAAATCAAACAATATCCAAATAGCAATGATCATACAAGAAAAATGGTTCTGTAATCTGAAAGCTAGCTGATTATGTGTCAATCTAGGGTACCAATTTCATGTGAGAAGCTGTGTTACCCATTCTGCAAAAAAAATGCCATCAAACACTCTTAGATATTCTGGTTGTTTTAAGTTCAAAGGTAACATAATGCATATTGAGACGAAAATGCATTGATTTATGATTGAAAATGCTAAAAATTCATGTAAATGGATTTTAGTAACTAGATACAACACCTTCCCATTAAGTTTACAAGCCAGTGTATTGAAATTATTTTACTACACTTCATTGAGTGTATGTATAACTTTTTCATAAAAGTGTAATAGAAATATTACCGCTTATAACCTTGACATTAATTCCTGTGCAAACCTCACAACACTTCTCTGTAATCTGATTTTTGTTTTGTTTACAAAATCTCCTCAATTGCCTGATAGGAAGAGTCATCAACATATCACATGTTAGTTGCACTCTAGATTTTACTTTGAAAGACATATTGTCTTCGCAGGTTTCTGCCTACAAAACAAAAAAACAAAGCAAAATTTGTAGCTAGTGTCCAGAGAGGCCTATTGCAATGGTGTATGCTATGAACACACCAAGGTTATCACAGAGTTATGCACCATCATAATTGTTACTGAATTATAGCAAAAGTAACTGTTTCTATTCCTATTGAAACTATCAGCTCCTTGTATATGTAATGAGAAATTTAAGCCTAACATATAGAAATTTGCTTATGTGCCTGAGCTTTGAAGGTTGACTATGTTAATTATTTCATTTTCTCTATCTGACTTGAGTGGTAGGGGGTGTGGGTGCAATGAGTTGGGTACAGATTTGGCAACAATTCTCTGCCACCTTTTTCTTCCCATTCTTACAATGTGCAAATTCTGCACATGTTAGCTTTGCCACTGACTACATTGTAAAATCCTCACTGTTTGAACATTTTCCAAGTAAAATAGATAAAATAGGTCCAAGTTGAGTTGTAAGACCCTTTCATCTGGTCAAGTCAAATCAGGACTAACCCTAAGTAAATATAATAAGACGTCATGGGCTGGATCCTAACCTGTGAGGTAAGAGGCAAGTAGGTACATCTCAATTTTCTGACTACTTGACTACAAAGAACGATGCCTAAAATATATATAGATTATCACAAAGGAGATATTATTTTTAATGACAATTTGTCTATTTTTTTGTTAGCAGGGTTATGCAAATAGTACTCAGTGGATCTTCCTAAAAATCAGAAGATGCGTCTTGGTCCAACGTAGATCCTATCAAATTTTTTGAGTCTTCTGGGTCACTGTCTGGATACAAAAATCATCCAAATTTTCACACCTACTTTCATTACATTCCTTGACAGAAGTATGGGGGGCCACGGTGGCAGAGTGGTAACACTCTCGCCTCCCACCTCTGAGGCCGGGGTTCGATCCCCGTGACGGCCTTAAGTGGGAAAGCTGGTAGTTGCTTGCCATTGGTCGGCAGTTTACAGTACACAACCCTAGCGAACTCTGTGTACTGGTTTCCTCTGCCCTTCCAACTACCCGTCGTGATATGACCTGTATAGTGTTGAAAGCGACGTAAAACCCCAAATAAATAAATTGACAGAAGTATGTGCTCTCTAAACACTCTTGTCTAATCATTACATCTTATAGGTCTGAGTCAGGATTTAATTATAAAATTTCAAGCATATTTTGTTTTTGATATTTTAATGGCTCTTTTATTTTCACATATATGGCTCATTATTTTATATCTAAATGCTTGTTCACACTGTTCTGTCTGGTCATGGTGACTACCATGCAGTTAGCAATACTACCTTTACTGTATACATTTAAATCATTCACATAGTAGTAATTCAACTGAATTCACCATCGCCTTAAACATTTTGTTTCCTAATTTTACATAATCTCATTGGTATTCTAAAGATCTTAAAAGTCTGCAACATTAGGTGTCAACATATAGCCATCATACTTTGGAATGATGGTGATATAAATACAAGGGCACATCAACAAATACTAAATCAAAACATTTCAAGAACCCTTTAAAGCCCAAAGTGGAGAGGTCAAAGATCATTCCTAGGTCAAAGGTAATGTAAATAAACATCCTGACATATACATGGAAAGTACCACATAATCAATATGCATATCAAAGCTGCAACACTGAATAAGTTTATTCTTGTAGATAACACCCTTAAAACATTCCAGGAGTAAAAGTTAATAAGATTTTCTTATGGCAGGAAAAGTTTCCCCTCTAATATATTTTGTTCTACATTATTTCAATACATATACTTACACAGATGTCCTTCAGTGCGAACATGCCCAGTACAAGACAACCCAGTGCTACATAGGTATTCATCTTTTCGCCAGTTCTTGAGAACTTGTGTGTAAGGAAGTAAGCAGGCCTTCGAAATATATAAATATTTCCACATAATTTTCTTAAGAAAAAAAAAAGGAATCGTAAAAGCCCCATCTGGTACTTGGAAGACCTTGAGTGACAACCCACACATACACATCTGTAGACTCTTTCAAGCAAAATAAATAAACTAGCAAAGAATAGTCACATTAAATTAGATCAAAGGAATTTTTTATTCAAACTAGTACATAAAATTGAAATTAACTGGTTATTACTCAAGTATATATGAATCCAATAATTTAATGTTTCCATTATTTAAAATGAATCACTTATATACAGAGTCTCACGTGGAATTATCAATGAGGGTTTTAAAGTGACAGATGTTAATGGCTTGTTCATATTCTCTTTATTTGTAACAGCATAAGTGGTAATACAAATTGCATTTATACGACCAATTTATGATGTGCATTACCATACACAAATTATAAAGTCTAATCAAATAACAATGTACATGGTATTTATTACCCATATGGGGGTTCTTCAAAGGAGAGATAGATCATCAGACTTAAAAATGTCTTTGTGATTAGTACAATATCAAACATATTTTATTCAGCAATTGACCAGCAAATTGTGCCTCCTTAATAATAATAATAATAACTAGACCTAAGCATCGGAGAACCGATGCAAATCTGTATCCACTGGAAAGACAACTCACCAAAGTTAGTTAACCATCGTTTGTCCTTGAAGGAGGGGTCAAAGGTCAAATCTGACATCAGAAGATTCCCAGCCCACAATATCCTGCAAGTTGGTTTCACATTGCAAACCTCTAGGATCAATAATAAACGAGTTATAAGCCCTTTTAAGTTTAGCCATCCTCATTTGACCTTGAAGCAGGGGCCCAAGGTCTAATTTGAGAAGATTCACACCCAATGATTCCCTATAGGTTTGTTTCACATTGCAAACTTCTAGGACCAACAATAACCAAGCTATTAGCACTTTTAAGTTTGGCTGTCCTCATTTGACCTTAAAGGAGGGGCCCAAGGTCAAATCTGACTACATCAAAAGATTCGCAGCCCCATGATTTCCTATATGTTGGTTTCACATTGCAAACCTCTAGGACCAATAATAAGCAAGTTATAAGCACTTTTAAGTTTGGCTATCCTCATTTGACCTTGAAGGAGAGACCCAAGGTCAAATCTGACCACATCAAAAGATTCGCAGCCCATGATTTCCTAAGGGTTAGTTTCACATTGAAACCTCTAGGACCAATAACAAGTGAGTTATAGGCGCTTTAAGTTTGGCTCTCCTTGTTTGACCTTGAAGGAGGGGCCCAAGGTCAAATCTGATCACATCGAAAGATTTGCAGCCCATGATTTCCTATAGGTTGGTTTCACATTGCAAACCTCTAGGACCAGTAATAAGCGAGTTATAAGCACTTTTAAGTATGCCTATCCTCGTTTGACCTTGAAGGAGGGACCCAAGGTCAAATCTGACCACATCAGAAGATTCACAGCCCATGATTTCCAATAGGTTGGTTTCACATTGCAAACCTCTAGGACCAATAATAAGGGAACCTGTGGCGGCCGTCTTGTTTTTTCAAAATGAAGCCAAAAATATTTTTATGGTTATGAATATATCCTGCAAATTTGAGAAGTCTGCCTATAATACCCTGACCTCTAGAGGGGTAACAAGAAAATCTCTACACACTGTGGCTGTGGGGACGGTGTACTCATGCCTAATCCATAGTATCCACCAGATGCTATCCGGTGGATACAATTAATCTGCAATAAAAGCCTGGAAAACTACATTATTACACAATATAATAGAACCGTGAAAAACAGCAATGTCAGTCCAAACATGAAGTGTGAAATACTGATCAGTTATTGTTTCTTTTCAGAATTGAGGTGGTTTCTTCCTACATTTAAAGTAAAATAATTTCCCTAAATATATTCTTATTTGACTAATTTCCCTGCTCCTTCCAAAAACCAAAAGTACTTGCCCTTCATGATGTAATATCTTACAGCTTGCCAATGTAAGTCACCAGAAGGTTCTGAGTCTCATATATCTCCAGTGAAGAAACTTCTTTCATTGGTAAGGTAATAGTTTTCAGCAAAACAACTCCAAGAAGAAAGAAAAGATGACAGAACCATCAGTGCACCACAGACTATCATGATGTTCCTTCAGTTTCTCACACTGGTATTAACTGTTGTTTGATTCATCTTGCTGTAGCAATTGTATATCTAAAACAAAGGAAAGTCGAAAATATACATGTACCACAATGGATGTGCACATCCAATGTAAGATGATTTGAAATTGCTTCTGCTGTAGTCTACAAAATTTGATTCAATAAGGTTATAAACAGAATTTGTATCTGATGGTTTAATTTGCTTTGTACATTATATATCTGTTTTTGTTGATATAATGCTTATCTATAGCAGTAAAAATATGAAATTTGCAATGAGGAAACAATATTTTATTTATTTTGTCATTTTTGTGCCTATATCAGGCCTATGATCTTCCATAATCCAAGATTTTGCAGAAATTTGGACTATTTTACCTTAATTTGAAGAATGTCTACCAGTAGTGAATTTGATGTCTGGCCAAAATGCCACATTTCTTAATCTACATGGGGAAAAAGTTAAAGGCAAATTAGAAAATATACAAGTCTGTTATTTTAGCTACAACTACTTAAAAATCGTTTTGTAGTAGAATTTAACTGTGTCACCAGGTTTAGTTTAAGACTGAAATGGATGAAATTCGAAAGGACAAAAATTATGCAAGACAGACATAAAGACTTGGCTGACTGGAAGTATTTTGCAGATAAAAACCATCTTTGAGGTCCCAGAACATAGATCCAATGTACAGGTTTTGACAAATGTACACAGGCACACAGAGGGGTAAACACTCAAAGTTATCACTTTCCAAGTTTTATTAGATATCAGCAGGAAAATCAATAAAGTGTCATTTTGGTAACCTTCTCTTAAACCGCTAGTCATTGCTCAAGATGGGTTTTGTCTTGTTTGCCTCCGCTTTTTATGGAGGAAGGAGCTACTCAGGTTTGTCTGCCGTTTTGTGGGATAGCAAATGGGCAAGATCATTGTCTAATCTTGTGGAGTGTAAGGGCACTTTATCCTACAAGTGTTCTTCAGGACTTTCATATCTAGAAACAGAAACAAAGAATGTTGCCATGGCAACACTTGTTGCCAGGTATTGCCGAAAAGCTAATTAATCCTATCCATACAAGTGTTTGGAATGCAAAGAACACACAAAAATATTCAAAAGCCCAAGAAACAGAAAAAAGTGTTGCTATGGCAAATTCTTTTGCCAGGTATTGCTGAAAAAGTAATTAGCTCCAATCTATGCAGGTATATGGAATGCAAAGAACTCACAAATTTCCAAAAATGCCCACAACATTTTAAGCAAAAAAACCCCGAAAAAGTGTTGTCATGGCAACAATTGTTGCCAAGTATTGTCAAAAGCTAGTCAACTCCAATCCATGCAGGAGTTTGGAATGCAAAGAACCCACAAAAAGATTTGTAAGTCATGCCATGGTGAAACTTGTTGCCTGTTATTGTTGAAAAACTAATTAACCTCGTTCCCTTTGTGACGAAATATAGTAACAATTTGGTTAATATATATGTGCACAGATTTTGAATTTTAAAGTACCCATAAAGTCACAAGTCCAAAAAAAAATGTTGCCATGTTGTTAGCAAGAAGTTGCCAGAAACCATAATCACACAACTCTTCTAGTTCCCCTTGCAAGAAATATCTCCTGAAAATGTTGGTTGAAATTTTTTGTCTATAATCTTTTTTTGGGGCTTTGTCCCCTTGCAAGAAATATATCATGAAAATATTGGTTGAATTTTTTTTTTCATTATCTTTTTGGGTTTTGTCTACAAAGTACCCACCAAATTAAAACTGAAAAACAACAGGAAAAGTGTTGTGATGACATCCGCTGTTGGCAAATGTTGCCTCAAACTAAATCACAACCAATTCCTCTAACAATAATCATGTTCTGAAAATTTGGAAGAATGTAAAATGCCCACAAAATTACAAGGCCAAGAAACAGAATAAGTGTTACTATGCCAACACTTGTTCTCAGATGTTGTCCCTCTAATTTCCCTTTTTGCCTTAAGCGCACATACTAACCATCTTGTACCTGTAAAAGAGCAGCAAGAAAAGGTGATTCAGAGGGAAAGCCAAAGTGATATCAATGCTCAGCAGCGTGGATATAATAATTAAAATTGTTATAACTCAAACTCACTTCTTTAACTATCGGGGGTCGTATTCGACAACAATACTTAGATCAGTTCTAACTTAGATTTCAAGTATTTCTTAGATTTGAAGTAAGTAAGAGTAGTGCTAGGTGAGTCACTACTAGTAAGAAATGATGAAACTGAACATTCCTAACTTCTGTTTCGTGAATACAAAGTGCAAGAAAACCTAAGTAAAAAACTTTCCCTTACTTAGATTTAAGGTCACCTTATCTAAGTATTGATGTAAAATACGATCCAGGTCTTTACAGTAACATAACGATAAACATCTTGTTTTGGCCTAGATATGTGTACTTGTGTATTTTAAATGAAAACTGTCAGCTGCTACTTTAAAATTGTCCAAATATCATAAAAACAAGGCCACTGGCGCAGGGGTTATCTCCCACCTAAGAATCAGTAATAATGGAGAACTAAAGGAGATATAGGGCCTTTGTAGTAAGATAACCCCACTTGAGATTGAAGAAGGGATCAAAGGTAAAAGTCAGCAATTGGAATCTTGTCTCAGGTCTTGATTTTCTTTAGGTTATTTTCACATTTGGAACCCCAAGTAGCAATGATAAAGGGAGATATAAGGCCTTTTTAATAGGATAATCCCATTTAACATGTGATATGATGGCCATTTTGTATTCGAAACTAAGCCAAATTACTATCAGGCTAACTTTCCTAGCCATATATATTTGGCACATATTTGATAAACCTAGCTGGCCATTTGGCTATGGTGGCCATTTCGGCCTTATTTTCAAAATAAGGCCAAAATTTTTCTCAAGCAAAACATCTGGTCAGGACTTTTGATGGTCTGTCTTTATATTCTGATGTCATAGCACCAATAATACGGGTGAAATAAGGACATTTTAGTGTGACGACCCCATTTAGCCTTGAAGCAAGGGTCAAAGGAAAAATTCAACACCAGGGGCTGGTTTCACAAAGCCTCCTTAAGATAAAGGTCACCTTAAATCCAAGGATTTCCTTGAATTTCTCCCTCCTTTAAGAAATCTCAGTTTCACAAAGCCTCCTCCCTTAAAGGAGACCTTGAAAACTCCCTTAAATTTCGAGGAAGATAAGGACCTACCTTAAATTTAAGGAAGTGTCCTTCAAAGAATTTTTAATAACTTGAATGAACATTTGCTCCCTCCTTAAGTTTCAAGGAAGGAGAGTTAAAGTAAGCTTTGTGAAACTGAATTTTCAGGTGGCCTTACCAAAGGAATAAAAATGACCTTCCTTTACTAAAGGAGATCCTTTCCAAAGGAGGCTTCATGAAACTGGCCCCTGGAAAAGATTCCCAGGCCATGACTTCCCACAAGTTGTTTTCACATTCCAAACATCTAGGAGCAATATTTGAGGAGATATAAGGCCTTTTTAATAATGATAACCCTGTTTGACATTAAACATGTGATATGGCAGCCATTTTGTTTTTTGAACTAGGCCAAAATTACTATCAGGCTAGCTTTTCTAGCCATATAGCTTTTGTGCAAATTTGATGAAGCTAGCTGGAATATTTTAAGATTTAGAGCACCTTTACGATTGTCTTTATTTCTTTATTTGGGGTTTTACGTCGCTTTCAACACTGTACAGGTCATATCACGACGGGTAGTTGGAAGGGCAGAGGAAACCAGTACATACAGTTCGCTAGGGTTCTGTACTGTAAACTGCCGACCAACGGCAAGCAACTACCAGCTTTCCCACTTACGGCCATGACGGGGATCGAACCCCGGCCGCAGAGGTGGGAGGCGAGAGTGTTGCCACTCTGCCACCGTGGCCCCCTTTACGATTGTCAAACAATTAGCTATGGCCGCCATTTTGTTTTTCAAAATGAGATCAAAGTTTTTAGACAGGCGGGAGGTAATTAAACTGAAATGTAAGTCAATGCAAATGTTAAGGTCATGTTAATCATGTAAACTCAAGGTCCTTATGGCTCCATAGAGTCCTCATATTTCGTAAACTACATATTGAAAGAGCTTTCAAGGTTGGTTACATCCACAATTTGAATGTGCTCAAAATCTATTGGACATAATTTAAGATATCCGAAATGTAAAAAGTAACTATAATTATGCCATTACTAGGAGTTTAAGATCACCCAATGTAGTCATAGGGTATTTCTGTAAGATCAGTTACATGTACCTGCAAATTAGAGATCAAATATGTCATGCCATTTTTTAATGCTAAGTTTATTAAATTTAGAAACAAATTAATTTTTGTATAAAATGTCCAGTTCACTTTTCAAAAAATGCAAAAGTAATTTCAATAAACAAATCTTAACAAGCTGGATTTCGATAAAAAATACCACCCCAACTTCATGTGCAGAGATCTTGAATAAATGTCATGCCATTTTTGGTATGCTTTTTGGTAAACATCAGCTTGAGCTTAGTATACTTAGTTTAGCTTTTTTACACATGGGATTTTAAGGTCACCTTAAAATAGGGCACACTTTTAGGGCTAGATACAAAAACAAAACAAAAAATAAATAAACTATATCATGCAGTTTTGAAAGCCTCTTCAAAAATGAAAAAAAAATTAATTTAACATAATTATGTTATCACTAGGCTACACCTTGAAGACCAGTTACATCCATATACCAAATGTGATTTGAATCTTTGAAGCCATTTTAAAGTTATCGGCCACTAATGGCAAAACTTAAATTCAATATAATTGTGTCATTAGTGGGAGTTTAAGGTCATCTTGAAATAGGAGCCATATTGATGACCTTCAACATCCACATGCCAAATTCGAATTTTATCATACAAGACATTTCTGAGATATTGATATTCACCACAGCTGTCAGTGACACAAAGCTCTTTCAATATGTAGTTTACGAAATATGAGGACTCTATGGAGCCATAAGGACAAGGTCATCTAACAAATCAAATACATACAGATAGAGCCAAACAGAAAGGTGTGACCTAAGCATTACCAAAGTACAATTTAAAGGAGATGGGCAGTGAATATATATTTGAAAACATATAGGGAGTTGTGATGAATACACATAAAACTCCACCTAGCAGGCTCTGTTATGTGTAACATACAGCTTTATATCTCCCCTCCCTTAAACAATTCGTCTCTCCACACAAGAAGGGGGAAATGACGTCACTTTTGACACTCTCTAACACACTAGCTGAGAATAAATACACTTGGATTCTAAGGCAATAGTTTCATAGTTTTATCCCTTTCATATTAATAGTTTACAAGTCCCATTTGAAAATATGCAATGTCTGAATCTGATTTTAAACTTTACTACATTCTATTTAAAAATAGCATCAGAGATGCCCGTACCCCACAGCCTGGGGAAATCGTTTTCAACACCATGAGATATAGAAGTAGTGAAAAAGTACACTGTATGTGAAGATTAAGTATTACAACAGAAAAATTCAGTTAACTAAAACTTATGAAGCTTTAAGACTTCTCCCATTTTGATATTCATTTGTATGGTCGAATTATGGTTTACAAGTATTGAATATTACCCATACATACAGATGTGGCAACACATGCTTTTGTGTGGAGTTCGGGCAAAACCTGTGGCTCACTTGATGCAATACCATCTGTTAGAGTGGGAAGTTGCAAAAGTAAATAGGACCCCTTCTGTGTGATAAAATTTGGAGTTAAAACATAATCAACCACTTATATAAGAACTTGAGTAATTCAATTTACAATATCTTTTATGTTGCAAGCAAAAATGTATCCCCAGACGACAGATGCGAATCCAGGAACTTTGCCCACAAGAACTTTGCCCAATGCAAACAATCTGCCAAGAGAGGATGTTCACCCAAAACAGACATTTTCATTTTTTATCAATCAATCAATCCATCCATCCATCCATCCATCAATCAATCAATGAATGCTCCATTTGGATAACTATTCAGGATATATAGTGTTGAAAGAGATAAACATTAACTGGACTTCCTAAATTGCACTATTTAAAGTATGTAAGTTGATTTCATTAGCAGTTAATTCACTGTTGATAGATTTACATAGTACTGCAAAATGGAAATAATAAAAACACCAGAAGTGGCCAAAACCTTTGTAATGAATAATAAATGTATACTAAAAAGGCTTCAAGCAAGACTAACAGTCATTAAGAATATTATTGCATTGTAAGATCACATACTTATAATTCAATAATATAATAAGAAGCTGACCTTTAATATGCTTGAGATTGTACACTTATACTTCAATGAACATTAAAAATAGCCAGCCTTGGCAGGCAAGAACCCAAACCCGCAGGTACAGCTAAATCGCCAACAACATTGAGATTTGGGAAAATCATAGGAACAACTTCTGTTGTAAGAAGTATAGAGAACCCACAAAGTCTTCTACAAATGATTCACAGGCCATGATCTCTTACAAGTAGTTTTCTTGAAGCCCAAGAAACAATTATAAGGGAGATATGCAGCCTTTTTGATATGATGACCCACCTATTTGGCATTAAAGATGAGATATGGCGGCCATTTTATTTCCAACACAAGGACACAATTACTCTCAGGCAAGGTTTCCTATCCATTTACATTTTGTGCAAATCTGGTGAAGCTAGCAGCAATACTTTAGGTTACAGAAAACATTAAATATTTAAGAACAAACATTAAGACCAGACAATTTTAAAAGTGTTGCCATGGCAAGAGTTGCCACTGGATACCCCACAAACCTAATCAGCTGTAGATCCTCTTGGGGTAAACATATCCTAAAAAATTGGTGAAAATCTATGCATGGGTTTGGGCTGTGGAACACCCACAAAGTTTAAGACCTAAAAATCTTAATAGTGTTGCCATGGCAACAGTGGAAGCTGGATACCCCTAAAAACATAATCAGCTCTAGATCCTCTTGAGATAAACATACCCTGAATATTCGGTGCAAATCCATGCAGGGGTTTAGGCTGTGGAACACCCACAATGTTTAAGATGTTTTAAAGTGTTGCAATGGCAACAGCTGTTACCGGATACCCCCAAAACCTAATCAGCTCTAGATCCTCTTAAGATAAACATACCCTAAAAATTTGGTGAAAATCCGTGCAGGGGTTTAGTCTGTTGAACACCCACAAACTTTAAGATTTGAAAATCTTTAGTGTTGCAATGGCAAAAGTTGTTACCGAATAACCCCCAAAACCTAATCAGCTCTAGATCTAGAGGTCAACATCCCCTGAAAATTTGGTGAAAATCTGTGTAGGGGTTTAGGCTGTGGAACACCTACAAACTTTATGCAGGCCTGTTTCTAAGATTTAATTATATTTAATATATTAGTGGATATATTTTGTTTTTCTCCCTTCATAATTTGACATGTTTCCTTCCAACCCTTTTACAAAGTAAATTAAAGCTGGTTTCAGTTTCATTTATAATAAGAAGAAACAGTAAGATCTGGCAGTATCACTCCTCAGTTCCTTGCAAACAAAATGAAGTTTTAGTTGATATAGTGCTATATATGCCAGGTTTTATACCAGCATACTGCTTAAACATGGGTGCTCTTTTCATATAACTGTGTAGAGCAAAAAAGATATGGTATAAATTTGATTGATGTACTGATGATCATCTAATTAAACATCCTACACTATTACTGAAGATCTAACAGTATTACAGGAGATCTGCAACCCCACTGGCCAGCCTAGTTCTTTGTTTCTCATTTGATATCATTTTAATACCTTTCTTTATTTAGTGTCACTCAATAGCTCGAGGTCCCCAGAGGCGGGGGGGGGGGGGGGCTTCATTACCTGATATGACAAAGGGGTGGAGTGATACTGCATAAATGGTAAGAGATAACAAACAATCTGATATATTTAAAAGGGGCGATAAAATACTCAGAAATCATCAATGGTCCAGTCTATCTATTTTATAAACTTGCCCGCCAAAAAGCTCAGTTATTCTTATGACCAATAAAAAATCAAATATATAAATAAGGAATTCCAACAGGAAAATCATACCTCCAGATAACATAATTAATATTCAAAATTTAAATAGACAGGCACTTCCTTTGAAAAATTTCAGCTCTATGAGCCACATAGTTCGACAGTTACTGGGCTTTAAAGTGGCACAATAACCATAAATTGGGTCTCTGTGGGCATTTTAGAATCGTTAAAGTGACCTTAGCAATTAAACTACAGATCTAAAACTTTTTGGGGACATAAAGAGCAAATAAAAATTATATATAATATAGTTTTAGATTTGTCACACTTAGCATTTCCAAATTACAGGGCAAAATGCAGAAAAATGTCAAAAAGGTCACTTGGGTGAGTGTCTATGGTCCTCATACACAGGTTAAATGTCTACTAAAAGCCTTGATTTTCGGCACATGTAAAAAGAATATAATAATATATTTCAGCTGTATCATTCACATAGTTTAACAGCCACAGGGCTTAAAAGTGGCAAAAAGTCCAAATATTGAGACTCTGTGTGTCTTTTAGAGACCTCAATGTGACTTTCAAATTAAAGCTTCAGACTTAAAATCTGTCACATACAAAGATTACATATAGAATTTATATCTAATACAGTTTGGAACTTCTCAGATTTACCATTTCCAAGTTACAGGGCAAAATATGTGAAAAATGTCTTAAAAGGGTCACTCGGTTGGGTGTTTATGGTCCTCATACACAGGTTAAATGTCTATTAAAGGCCTAAATTTTGGGCACATATAAGAAAAACATATCGATATATTCCCTCATGATATTTCACTTAGATAAGAGACATAGTTTGAAAGCTGCAGTGCTTGACAGTGGCAAAAAGTCCATAAATTGGGTCTCTATGGGCAATTTTGAGACCTTTTGTTGACATTATAGTTTAACCTACAGCCTTTAAATTTTCCACAGACAAGGATTATACATAAAAGTTATACCTAGTGCAGCTTGAGATTCATTAGAATTACCACTTCCAAATTATAGGGCAAACTATGTGAAAAATGTAGAAAAAGGGGGGTCTTTATGGGCCTCAAACACAATTTTATTTCAAGTTTAAGTCTTGCTTTTTGGCACATGTACTAAGAATATATTAATGTGTTCTCAGGTAAACTTTTAGCCACATGAGCATCATAGTTTGTGACCTAGAGGGCTCTAAGTGGCCAAAAGTCAAATTTCTGACCTTAAGGTGGCCATGAGTTCTTTATTATTAGAAGCTTAAGGTCACCTTAAAATAGGGATCTTCCTTTGGGAACCCTTAACATGTGTACCAAGTTTGAAAAAAATACTAATGCATTTTTGAGTTATCACGTACACAAGCAATTTCTATGGTGGCAGCGGCGGCGGCGCGACAGACTTTTGTCTGGGGATATAATTATTATCATATTGAAACCAATGAACAAGAAATTAAGTAAAGTACTTACAATCATTCAACTCCTTAGTTTCACAAACACACAATGTTGAATCCTGTAAGCTTTACAGCATGAAAGCTGTAATATCTTTTAAGCAGATTGCTTTAACTTAAATTAATCCACCAATTGGCATTTTATAAGCTAAAAAGCATTATATCACTTTCATAGAAGTGGTAAGATGAAGGATCTGCAAGTTGATTTTGTGATTGACTTACCTACATGGCAAGTAACTAAAATTGGGTAAGTATTGCTTTTTCTGTTATTAATTTTTTTTAGTCTTGTCTAAATGTATTTTAAGTCAGGTGAATGATTTGATTTAATATTGTTATATCATAAGTGTTAAACTTATAATTATGACAATCTCAAAGCATGCTCAATATCCTATGGGGCAAAGGACGGTCAGGGTAAATGAAATCTGAATGTCACTTGCCCTACCAGTAAGTGCTGAAAAGTTGATGTCCGTCCCTGCATAACTTACTTAACTTTTAGAAAGGTTTCACTAATTCCCTTGACATTGTTTAATACAGTTTTCTCTGGAGGTGAAAAATATTTTTTCATCAATTGAATTTAGGACTAATATTTCTTGCTTAACAAAGAATTGCCGGACTATCACGGACTTCAGTAGATGAAAAGGGGTTTCAAATAATGGAAACCAATCAGATGTGTCAGGGCATTTCCCTGGACTCCCAAATTGGCTGGGGTATAAAAGTCCCCTACTTTCCTACTTTCCGAGGGAAGTTTTGGTATAAAAGCTTGAAAATGGACCAAACCCATAATATTTATTCTGGAGATTAGTGGATGCACAAGTGTCACTGGAAGCTTAAGGCTTTGCTTTTTGTTTATAGCCGAGGAAACTTTTACAGTTCATGAATTTTACTTTAGTTTATTTTTTTTTGAAAATTTAGAAAATCTAGAAATACCAGGCGAAGCAGCCCTAAACTGAAGTTCCGCCACCTTCACAAATCACATTAACATTTTTCTGATTCCTTCAGTTATTAAGCACTTTTTCTTTGGGACTCTCTACCTGTATAAGTAAAAAACAGCCCCTCTGTCACTTCCTTCAGAAAACATTTGAAAAGTCCCCTCTTCAGCTCAAGTTTCCCTACTTAATCTCCTTTCCTTTGGCTACATCCACAATTCATTGGATTACTGACCTTGCCAGCCCCTCGACTATCCTATTGATCAACATTTTTGTTTACTTGGCATACTGAGTGCCCCACAACAGGGAAAATATTGCGCCTGCAAAGCAGTAGATTTGATTAAAGTAATTGCCACATATATTTTAGTATGTTTATCATAGCATCAGATGTAACAGAGGAATGAATAATTCTACACCCTCTTTGGCATAATGTGGTTTTGCAATATATTCTTCATACAAATGTCTATCAATGTCTATTTTTGTCATGATTTTATATTTGTATAAATTAAAACTCTGCACATAATAAATATTTTTTTTTTCATGAAGAGTGGGGTTTTGTTCTCATTCTTATTTATCTGAGTGGGGTTGTGTCTGAGTGGGGTTTTGCCCAATGGAGTTTGGTCCCAGTAGGGTTATGCCCAGTGGGGTGTAGTCCGTTTAACCTTTGGCCTGTCCACTTTAGCATTAAACTCAACATAGGCGCTAACACCTTTGATGAGCACCCGCCAATTTACTAACGCTTTGCTGCAACATGTTTTGGGCGTAATGAGTATATATGTCAATGTTGGGGGAAGTATAGTAGAGCTGAGGTAACTATGTCTAAGCAGCACTCAGTATCTGAAATAATTTGATAGACACAGAGGGAGATTGGCTTCATTTGAGACTATACTGTACAATTTGTCTCTAATGAGACAGGGCGCGACTGTAGAATCCCCCTGATGGAAGTTGAAGGATGGTAATTAGTAAGTAAATAAGGACTTTGGAAAGAAATTATGTAAAAGAGGTGATAAAATAGTTTCTTTTATTTAAAATGCTTAGATTTAAAGGTCGACGAGTCAACAAAGTGGGGGGTAAAATGGGAAAATATATTTATGTATTATATTACAAAATAGTAGACAGGTCCACAAAGTTGACAAAATAATGCATGCATATTGCTCAAGGTATTGCTGAAGAGGTTACAAAGTTGACAGGTCGACAATATGAAAAAATAACATTAGGTATTGGTGAAGAGGCTGACAGTCAACATTTTGATAGAAGCTCGAAAGGGTGACAAAATGATACAATAAATGGGCTATGAAACATATAAATTCTGTCGACTTTGTCGACCTCTATAAAAATTTGTCCTTTCTGATTTGTCAACCCCATGCAGATTCAAAAAGATAAACTTTAATGTATTCATGATTCAATAAGTATGAATATATTCATAGTTTTGAGGCATAATCAGCATATTTCTACTTCCGTCAGGGGGATTCCATGGGGCCACGGTGGCAGAGTGGTAACACTCTTGCCTCCCACCTCTGAGGCTGGGGTTTGATTCCTGGCACGGCCTCAAGTGGGAAAGCTGGTAGTTGCTTGCCCTTGGTTGGCAGTTTACAGTACAGAACCCTGACGAACTGTATGTACTGGTTTCCTCTGTCCTTCCAACTAGCCGTCGTGATATGACCTGTACAGAGTTGGAAGCGACGTAAAACCCCAAATAAATAAATAAAATAAAAAGTCAGGGGGATTCTGCAGTTCAGCCTGACACAGAATATAGTACTAGGCATACAAGATGTAAAGAAAAATCCTTACCAGTATAATGCAATGATCACTGTACTTCACTAAAATGATGTATTCGCCTGCAATTTTCCCTCTTTTTCAAATTATCCAAAGTTTTTTGTTACTCTCTGCTAAGCTTTTGTTTTTCTTGTGTGTGTCCACTATTCTCCTCTATTTCTGTGGTTTTGTTTATCAAGTACGTAAAACACTTGGTGTTGCAAAATGTGATTTTCCTTTTCACCAGATGACTTTAATATATCAATATTGAAAATTAATATTGCTCAGCCATGTACTTTCCTCAAATATGGATTCTCTCTAATATCAGAGTAATACTTTTTCTTTCAGAATGTTAGTGACATCAGCCTATGGCCATTGTTTACTTGTATTTTCCACTTGTATAATTACACAGTTTACCTTTTGTATTTTTGAAAAGAAAATCATAATTCACAGACGTGACAAAAATTTGTGTGAAGCCACCTCAAGGTGCGTCTCAAAAAGCTAAAAATTTTAGAAATCTATGGAGACCCATAAGGCTCATGTTGGGAAAGAAGCCTCACTATATGATGTCTGGTTAAATTGTATCAAGGTCAATGATTTACTGTTATCTTTCAAAAATTATTTCTATAACCATAAACATTTTTATAACTCATAATCACAAAATACCAAATTTTTAAAGTAAATGCAGTTTCTGGATTTGTTTTCGGCTATTATTTTTTAACTTTTATTATAATAATAATAGTAGGATTTATATAGCGCAAAATTGATAACAATCCTCTAATGCGCTTATGTCCAAGAAGGGAGAGTCCAGAGACAGGCATGGGTCGACATCTAAAAAGCGCCCGCCAGGGTATAACTAAGGTGGGGGTATGCCAGCCTAAACAAGCGTGTCTTCAGCTGGCTTCTGAAACGATCTATTGTTTACTCAGATCTGACAGTTTGTGGCAGCTTGTTCCATTCAGCTGGTGCAGCTACTGCAAAGCCTCGCCTGCCTATGTGCTTCTTAGGGCGGGTTGAGGAGACAGATAGCCTGTTGCCGTGAGTAAGACTGCTCGATCTTATTAAAGCTGAGAGATATGGGGGCTGTGAAAGATTGATAGCCTTGAATACCAGGAGATTATACTTAAAAAGGATACGATGTTGAATTGGAAGCCAGTGGAGTTTTTTCAAAAAGGGTGTAACATGACTCATTTTGTCAAGTCTGAAGATGATGCGGCAAAGAGCATTCTGGACTCTCTGTAGCTTAGCTATGTTGGACTTGCTTACCCCATAAAGTAAAGAGTTACAGTAGTCCAGATGACTACTGACCATAGCATTTGCCAGAAGTATTGCAGTTTCATTACTTAGGAATTTGCAGAGGTCCTCAGTGGCCTAGTGGTTAGCAAGTTTGGCATCTAATCATAGGCTGTCACCTCTGTGGGTTCGAGTCCCACAAGTGGCAATTCTGAGGACCTGTCCCAATATGACCCTGGCTGTTGAACGGGACGTAAAACCCCAACTTTGACCTTTGACCTTTGTAGGAATTTGCAAATTCGTCGCAAATCACGAAGATGATAGTAACATGCTCGGCAAACCTTGGCAACATGATTGTCAAAGGAGTTGTCTGAGTCAAAGATAACACCCAGATTCTTTACTTCCACCGACGGAGAGATATTGTTTTAGAGGAGTGGAACAGGGAAATTTGGTGCAAGCGACTCTCTGGTGGCTTTTTGACCTATGATGATAAATTCGGTTTTTTCTGGGTTTAGTTTTAGCTTAACACCAACCATCCACTCCTGTACTGACTTGAGACACTCGGTCAGCTCTTCCATGCTAGAATCAAAGTTCCTGGAGTCAACTGCTAAGTAGATCTGGGTGTCATCAGCATATAGGTGATGAGTAACATTGAATTTAGAAATAACTTGACTGAGGGGACTAGTGTAAAGGGTAAAAAGGAGAGGACTCTGAAAGGGAGAATTACCGCCTCAGAGAAACTATCACCTATTTTAATTTTTTGTTTTTGGTTTGAAAGGTACGATTTGATCCACAACAAGACAGTGCCATCTAGACCAAACCAGTCATGCAAGCAATCATATAAAAGGGAATGGTCAATAGTGTCAAACGCCGCTGACAGGTCTAATAATGTCAGGGCCACTGCCTTTCCTGAGTCCACTGAGAAAGCTATATCGTTTTGAATCTTCAACAATGCGGTTTCAGTGGAGTGGGAACTCTTATAAGCAGACTGGTTGACATTTAAGAGACCCTCGTGTGAAATGAATTCGTTTAGCTGGTTTGCCACAACTTTCTCGATAAGCTTTGATATAAAACTAAGGTTTGACACTGGCCTATAATTTTTGAGGCTATTTCTATCAAGGCTGGGCTTCCTATGGAGGGGGGTGACATGTGCCATCTTAAAACAGTTGGGAAAACTACCTTCTTTGATTGAATAATTTACACTTTTAGTGATGGGAGTGATGAGAATATCAGCACATTCCTTGACCAGTGACGTTGGGATTGGGTCCAGGCCACAAGATTTGGATGGTGAGGACTTTAGAATTTTGAGTAGGCTTTCCTCGGACACAGGTGTGAAAGAGGACAGTGTATTTTTAGTGGAGTTGGGTCTAGTGACTGAAGATGGTGTTGATGACTGCAGTGTGGATCTTATTTTAAGGATTTTATCAGAGAAAAACTTACAAAAGGTGTTCACAAGGTCGGTTTTATTTGTACAGTCTGGTAAAACAGCAACAGAGGACCCTGTGTAAAATCTTTTTGAAACAGTTCCACAAAGCCTTAGGATTTCCTTGATTTTCAGCCACCATGTTGGAATAATGGTTACATTTTGACTTCTCAAGCAGGAAGTTATATTGATTGATCACAGCCCATATCGACTACGATTACTGGCTGAGTTTTCACAGCGCCATGCCCTTTCATATTTCCTCTTGAGTCGTTTTGCCTTATTGTGAAAAAAAAATCAAAACCAAACATTCTAAAATCGTTTCTTGCTACAAAACCCAAAATTTAGTCTTACAGAAAGAGTTATGTCACTTTAAAAGATTGCCATGCCCCAGATAGCAAGCCCCTAGTGGGCCACTGTTGGCTATGGGTGGCAAAATATAGCTAGTGGGCCACCACTGAGCCACTGCTGGCCCACTGACTGCATTTTTTTTCGAAATTTTAAAGCATTATAAACAACTTCAAAAGCAACCTCAAATACTGTTTTCTGATATATTATTTAACAATATTCAATGTTAAAACTTATTATTTCAAAATATAAATATATTGCGTGGCCCACTGTTGGCCCACCAACTACCAGAGTCAGTGGCTGTAGCTCAGGGTCCAGCCTACGCCCACTGGTGTAAAATCCTGGGAAAAATTAAATAAAATGTGCACATTCTTTCACTTAACATAAGTTAATGTCATTTTTTAACAAACTTATTCTGTACTCCTTCATTTTGCTCAGTCAGTCTTTTCTCCACTTTATTACTTAAAATATCACTTGCTTATATATTTGCCACAGGTGTTCCATCAATGGTCCACCCAATACATAAGTAGTACATGACCCATGATGGGCACCCAGTGGGCCACTGGGGCAAATATATTTTTTTAGTGAAGGTTAAAGAAAGATATTTTCATTTTTCCTTTTGATATAATTTTGTTTTTTGATGAAACCTAAAACTATCACAGATATTTTTTGTCTGACACATGCAACTATGATCTGTAAGAGCTATACTTAGTTGGTGGACCAGTGGTGGTCCTCTGGTGGCTACACCTCAAGCTCTGCTGAACGGCATTTGTTTTGACAGATCTTGTAAAGAGACTGTCTTGGCTTAAATTCATTTGTTTTAAGTGAATTACTTTCCAAAAGTAGTTGTTCTGAATTTTATTACACAAAACAATTGTAAGATTTGCCACTGGTTGTCCATCAGTGGTCCACCTTCTGCCTGAATGGTACACATACTGTTGGTCCACCGGTGGCCCACAAACGGCAAAGTAATGGGATACTTTATGTATGTGTCTGTATATCACTGAGACACTGACATTTTTAAATAACATATGTTACATCTCTGCATTAATATATATTTCTTTTTTTCCAACTCTTGTGCCACAAATTTCTTCCAAGGTTTACCACTGGCAGCCCACCAACTATATCAGTGGTATATAAGTTATAATCGATGGGCCACTGATGGGAATTTTCTAATTTTCACCCGGATTTTAGATCGAATCAATAAAATCATCTGAGAATTACACAGAAAAGTTAACAGAAGTGAAAGTTTCCCCTCTAAACAAACCATAAAACATGTACAGGAGAAAAATATGTTATTAAATCAAAACCCTATTGATTGGGGTTAAGGTGTAGCCACCACTGGACTACCCTTGGTCCACTAGCTGCTATATGTATGTGTCAGATAAAATATAAAGTTTCTTAAATTGAAAGGAATAATTACACTTGAAACATATTCCAATCAGTGGCTGAATTACCCTTGAAATATATTCCCATCAGTGGCTGAATTACCCATGCCAACCTTGGCCCAATGAAGGCTTCCCAACCAAAACTCAGGCTGCCAACAGTGGGCCAATGGTGGCTTTTTATTCAAGATGGTGGCTAGCAATAATAGGGGATTTTAAGACACTTAGTAAAAAATTATTTATTATGGTATGTCTAAAAATCATATTTCACATAGCCCACAATTTTTAACTAACTAAAGTTGTTTCTGAACATTATAATTTTATTATTTGCTTATGGAACATATCATCCTGAGATACTGTTCCAGCATTGTTTATGTTTGGTCATGTGACTTAGGGATTCCCTCAACTAAAATCCACCCACAATCTGTCAATTATTTGCTTTCTGTTAAACAATGGCCACATAACTTCATGCTGCAATCTGATTGGCTGATGCTATATTATAGTGATAGTAAAATTTTACCAGTGGCTTGCCAATGTCAGACTGCCAACGTCAGATCCACGGATATGCCAATGTTGGGCCAACGTCTGCATGCTATCTGGGTTGTTGGCTGATGAAGGTGATCCACTGGTGGCCCAATAGAAAAGCTTATCATTGGCTGCCAACAGTGGGCCACTGATGGACCACTAGTAAACCTTATTGCTGGCTGCCAACAGTGGACCACTGTCTATCAGCTGGTCACGCCACCAGAGAACCATAAAAAGTTGATGGCACCCAACAGTGGGCCACTGGTGGGCCAGTCAAGCTGGTTGGCTACTGAAGGTGGGCCACTGGTGGACCAAAAGAAAAGCTTATCATTGGCTGCCGACAGTGGGCCACTGAAGGACCACCAGAAAACCTTATTGTCAGCTACCAACAGTGGACCACTGTCTATCAGCCAGTCACGCCAATGGCTGGCCACCATCTACAGCCAATGTCGGATGGACAGCTATGCCGCCGGTGGGTCAGTGGTGTCCCTACAGAGTCTTACTATCTGGGGCACAGCTAATGAGTTCGGTTTACTTCTGTTGTCTTGCCTGGCAATGTCAAAAGGGCTGCCATTTTCTTCAGATATTTACCATTCAAGTATTTGTTATATTGCATGGTATTTTATTCTTCTTTTGTTACAGTATAACTAAAACGTTTTTACAGCATACAAAGGCAAACTTAGGATTTAACATCCTCAAAGCCAAAGTGGGGTTTATACATCCCGTTCAACTGCCTGGGTCATATTGGGACAGGTCCTCAGCATTGCCACTTGTGGGACTCGAACCCAAAGAGGTGCCAGCCATTAATTAGATGCCAAGCTTGCTAACCAGGAGGCCACTGAGGACCTCGATTTTACATCCTGTTCAATAACAATAGTCATATTGGGACAGATCTTCAGAATTACCACCTTTTGCGAGTTGAACCCACAAAGAGGAGACAGCCTTTGAATAGATGCCAAGCTCGCTAAACTATCAGGGGACTGAGAACCTCTTTAACAAACCAACCAGCAAGAGAAATATTTAGTAAATGTACTGTGCCAGTATGGACACATATTGACAGGGCCAATATCGTCAGTCTAGATGTGTGTACACTATGAAATTGTTTCACCCCCGCATTTTCCAGGCAGTCAACGTTCATTTATTACCAAACTTAAAATTTTGTAAAATGTATTTACCTGTGCATAAGTATTTCCACAAAAACATCTGTTGTTTTTGATTGATTAATGTTACAATTATAGTGTGTCAGTATCAGAATAAAGTATCTAAAGGTACAAGTATGGTGCAACCTAAGTTTTACCAAAGGAAAAACATGGTTGAAGTGCTGAAGTGTAAAAATAGTACATTGTTCATATTGACTTGAAGTCTCTCTTCTTAATATATGTGCATGTATGTGCTGGCCATGGCCAAAATGGGTTAACCTTGAAGTTACATGCACATGACACCCACATTACATCCATGTGACGTCATGGGCGTAGAGAAGAAACTGGTATGCAAATTAGTTTCAATGTGGTAACAGAAATAACTGACAAGCAGGTAGGACACAATATCTACTTGGCTTGTAAAGAAGATGTACTTGCACAGAGCTAGGGCGGGATGTCAGAGTAGCTTTATCTTTCTACAATTGTTATGAAATTGTTATGGGAATATCATTGACTAAAGTTTGCTAATGGTATAAATTGGTGGAAGAGAAAAGTGTAAAGATGGTACAACTGTCATGTAACTTAAGCTGGAATGTTGGAAGGGTCATCAGACTAAATCTTGCTAAAAAGTATCAAATGGGACAATTATAATGTGTAACCAATATTAGGAAATTGTACAACTAATGATGTGATGGTTTCTCCAATTATAAATATTTTGGCAGTTCAAGGTGGCCAAAACCTAATGCAAAGTATGAACTGGTATGAACAGGTTTTGGTCACAGCTTGTATCCAATGTAAATTTCATATTGTATAGATCAACTCAGTACAGTTAATGTGGTACACGGAGAAAATGCACACAAGATTTTACACTGTTAACAATTACCCAGATACTAATAACGTGTAACTTCATTTTGCTTTATCCAACTTAAAATGCTAGTCCTCTATCATTGGGTACCCTAAGTGGGAGGCTAAAAGTACCCAAAAGACATTGATAAATAATCTTCTCTGAAAAGCTGTCTTCCAGTTTAGGCAATGTCAGTCACTAGCGAGCTTGGGCTGTATCTGTGCTTGTATGCCAGGATGGGTAAAATAGAATGTTGAACCATGTAGTAAAGGGGATATTACACTGAGTATAAATATACAACACAATATGTTGTGTGGCTTGGTAAAAAACGTGATGGAAAAACAGACATGCCCAGTAGCATTTATTACTTGCTGCAATAATCTTGTTACCCCAAACAGATATTTACATCAGATTATAATACCACTGCAAAATAAGCAACTGCAATGTTTGCAAACAAATTTCATACATTCAGGAAAAAATTCTCTCATGCCTCAAATAATTATGGGCATTTAGCAGATTTTAACTGATATTTCCATAACCATATATAATCTAAGTTCAATTTAAAACTTCTATTTGTATCCAGACACTTAACAGATGAAGTGAGCTGTTAGTCTGTCAACATACAATCCGGATCTCCCAGATATGTAGGCCAGTTTTCTCCCGCCAGCAGTCAGTGCGAAGTCAGGAGCAGCATATTTCCCACCATATACACCCAGTGTACGCTGGTTAGTGACAAAATACAGCTGCAAGAAGAAATACATGCTTTATTATATTTATTTCTTTTGCCCAATATTTGATATTAAAATGTTTTAATGTATCTAAAATACCTCATCTGTTTCATGAAACTTTAATAGTCTGAAAAGCAAACTCAGCTACACAGCAAAATTATTCCAATGCTGCATAGGTTTACCAATTCAACTAGCACTGATTTGTCTTCTTTCATCACAATAGGTCATGCAAAAGCTGGTTATTGTACAAAATTATGAACTGCACAAAATCTTGCAAGTCCAATAGTTTACATAGCACATCAACCGATTTTAAATCAAGTCCAAAATATATCATAACTTTATGTTTATGTGGTACTGAATTTGCTAATATGAGATAACACCTCTCAGTTACAACAGCACCCCCGCCAAGGCACAACTGCTCAAATATTGCTTTTGAGTGCAATGATAATTTTGTTTTATATATTTTTATTTATTTGTGTTACCTTGCCATTTACATCTATCAGCAGAGATCCCTGGCAGGGAGGATCTCGCCCTTTATGACATACATTTTTATATTCCCCAACATTTCATAATATCTAGGATTGTAAGTGACATGGTTTTTGGCAACTCTATTTATATATAAACACACGTAGTTAACTCTGACGAAGATATATTTTTTGTGATATATTTTGTAGAAATATTATTTATATGTCAGTTACTGTCACTCCACTGTCGCTGAGGACCAGGTCACCAAAATCATTATGAACAAACCCATCTTAACGAAGCTGGCCTAATCATTTCGATCAGCTTACAGAAAACATCATTCCACTGAAAGTGCCCTCATGAATATTCAGAATAATCTTCTCAATATTGCCAAAAGGTCTGTCACAGCCCTCACTCTCCTGGTTCTTTCTGCTGCATTTGATACAATAGACCACACCATGCTCCTTGACAGGTTGCACACATTTTATCAAATCAGTGAACTGGCACTTGGCTGTTGTAATATCCTCACGTATATCAGTTCTATTAATACCTGGGTTTCTGGGGATTCCCCTTTAGCTCAGCTGGTTAAAGAGCTAGACTTGTGTTTATATCTGTGTGTAATCAGAAGGATATAAGTTCGAGACACAGCAGAACCAATCAATAATTTCTCCCTTCCCAGTACATGGTGAGATGCCTAAAGATACTTCCCTCTCACAGCCAAGCGAGTTAAGTGTAATAATGTAGTCATGTAAGACCTGAGGACAGGTCTTTCCTTTCAGGGGTGGTATGTAATATCCTGTAATGACTCTAACTTATCTCTCTGACTATGTCTCACAAGTTATAAAGGCTACTAGAGTCAATGTAAGAGACCTTACAGAATTCATTCCCTCTTTGAACTTAAAACACCAGTGCTTCCGGCAAATGCTTTGTTGAGCAGAAGATTGAATTACTGCAATTATCTGTTTGTCTCACACACTGATTTTGAGTTCAGAAAATTGGAGAACGTGCAAAACTCACTCTGCAGGGTTGTCACTCACTCCTGTAACTTTTCCCATATCACCCCCAATTGATAAAAAAACTTCATTGGCTCCCAGTCAAGTATAGGGTACAATTTAAAATAAACCTTATCACATTCAACATTCTAAAACACGGCCAACCAGCCTACCTAAGTTTGTCCGCAAGTTGACAAATCACACAAACATTTTTCTAATTCCTTCTGTCATTATGCACCTGCTCCTTGGAACTCTTTCCCATTCCAAATAAGAAATAGCCCATCTATCACTTCCTTCAGAAAACATATGAAAACTCACCTCTTTAACTATGGTTTGTCCACTTAGTCTCCTTCCCTTTGGTCACACCAATAAGTCTGGACAACCTACCTTGAATGCGCCTCGACTATTCTAAAGATTGATATTTTTTAACTTAGCCCACTGAGTTTCCCATCGTTGGGAAGATATCTCGCCTGCAAAGCAGTAGATTAGATTATTTTGCAAACAGACAAACATACACCACAAAAAACACAACCTCCTTGGTGGGGGCAAAAATAAAGTATTTTATTTACCGATTGAATGACCCACTTTGAAGTTCCACGCAATCCTACTAAATATTCACCAGGATGCAGTGCCACAAGACTGTACACTCCACCTTCACCACCATGGCAAATATGTCTCACATTGTTATACATGAATCCCACACTAAAAACAGGAAAGTCATTGAAATAGATAGACATGTCCATGATTCTAACTTTACCATATAACAATACACTGAAATAGACATATATATGTACAGTTCTGATTTGGCAGAATCTTTCACTAATATCTGACATTATAGCAACAACAGGTTTTAAAAGTAGCTCTAAAGTCTGGAAAAGCAGTCCTCATTGCTAAAGACAGAAAAATTCATGACAAGACATTGCATCGCAGCAGTTTAAAATAGCCAAGAGGATTTTTGTAAGACAACTGAAAGCAAGCTGATAAGAATAGGTCTTCTCACAAGACGACTTCTATGCCTTGATCATACTGCAGGTATTTTTGCCTTTGTTCATATGTGTGTTGTGTAATGCCTTAATCCGCCCTTTACTGTCAGAATTTTCTCATTAAAGTGTGTATACTGCGACATTTCTTTCTTTCAATAACCACCCAAAGGGATGATGAAAATGCCCAAAATTGTCACCTACTATAAGCAATATGAAAGTCATTGCCTGTAACTACGCTATGCCCTATCATTCCTGTACCTTTTCTGGTGATGTTCCTCCCCATTCTGCATCAACCCAAACCATATCTAGAGATTCCCAGCCCATGACTAGGTTAATTTCACATTCTAAACCATTAGGAGGAAAAAGAAAGTTGTATTAAATTTCAAGTTTAGCTAACCTCCTTTGACTTTGAAGGAGGTTGTAGGGTCAAATCTTACGAAATGTAGTTATTCCCAAACCACAATTTCCTTGAAGTTGGTTTTGAAAAATAAGTGATTTTTAATCATAAGAAACCTCTAGGACAAATAAGAGACAAGTTATAAGGACTTCTCAGTTTGGTGGCTCTTACCTTATCTTGGAGGAGGAGCTCAAGGTTGAATCTAATGACACAAAAAGAAAATACTATTTTCTATCTATTAGATTGATTACAAATCTCAAACCTGTAAGACCACTAAAGAGAGGGTAATTATACTTTTAAGTTTGGCTACTCTCACTGACATTAAAAGGGGTGGATGCCCAAGGTCAAATCTGACAACTTTAAAATAACCTCAGGCCATGATTTTCTACAGGTTGGTTTCACATCCCAGATCTCCAGTGTATACAATTATGCCCCCATTTGCCTTGTCAAATGTAAATGCACCATGTACCAAGCTGCACCCACCAGTCAATCCACGAGCCAGACCTGACCATTACATGAGTGATTTCTCCATGCTGGAAATAGGCATCTTGGTCTGAGAATACGTCTCCCCCCATTGTACCATGGGGGCCAACCGTCTTGATGCATTGGCCATCTTATTTTTAAAAACAAACAAAACCAAAACAAATATGGGAATTGGCATGACAATGCAGCACTTCTAAAAAAGATACATCATATGAGAATGTAATTAATCACAATCAATAAGTATATGATAAAATTTTGGTTCATTTAAATGTGACAGATAACCTGTAAAAGCAATGTATTTGTGCCCATGCAGACAACGTATATTTGAGTGTTAGATCACTTACAACAAAAAAGTGATTTATTTAAAATATTTAAGTAATTATATCAATTTTGCATAGAGTCAAATTAGTTTTTTTTACAACATGTTATAAATATTCAAGATTCATTTTTTGGCTTCCCACCATAATTTTATTCAACTGGAACACTCATTCTTCGTTTACACTTCATTATTTACACTGAATTTTTATCAGTTTTAATGTTACAAGTGACTAACCTTTCAGAAGGCTTTAAGAGATGTGTATTTGCCAGCAAAGTATTAAATTAAAATTAAAACATCTACTGCAGGATAATTGCAAGTTTATCTTGTCTTGGTGAACTTTCCTTAAAAATTTTAGCATTTATTTTATCATACATACCTATTATGCTTTCACCTGGTCCCAGGGGATTTGGGGCTGATAAGTAAATAATAAATACTCTAAGATTAATACTTTAATATAATCAGTTTATATGCTTCAACTAAATGGTTGAGATAGATTAAGTATTGAGGTACAATAATTCTATTTTAAAGGGTTACAATATCTGCTTTGATCAGATAAATACAGAATGTCCTGTTGATGAGGTTTTCCTCAAGGCTTCTAAAAGAAAACCTCATATCTGGATAGTATATGTGTGGTTTTTAAAGCTGTTCTGAATGTAAAACACATTCCGAGTAGTGTTCAATGCTGATGAAAATGTTCTATCCATATGTGAACACCCACAAAGCCATCCTACTAAAATATGGAGCTGGCTTAGCTATAGCCTAACTCAGCCTAAAGTACAAGGGTCTGTGAATACTGTAAGGAAAGGTGTAACCTAGACCTTTGTCTGAGAATGCAGCTCCCACTATTGCATCATGGAGACCAACTGTAATGATGCACTGGCTTAGCCCTGAGGGTCTAACAATCCTATTCAACCAAATCCAGAGATTTAGCACTGAAGTTACAATTATATACATAGTTTATGTAATGTAATACAAGCCAATTATATTCACAGATTTTGCACTATGGTGCACTAATCATTTATACTAGTGTTCTCAAATACTCTTTTTAGTGGGACCGGGTAGGTAGAAGTTTTAACGGGCGGGTACCCGGGTACTCGTGACGATGGGCGATAATAGCTGATTCTACAGAAATCTCCACATTTACAGACTTAAAACTTACACAAAATATGGGATCCAACCATTTGTTTTATTTCTTGTCGGCAATCTTTTTGCATTCAAAACAGTAGGGTACGAAATAAATATCAAATAAAAACGACTTCTGTTGTTTTTCAAAACATGGTTGTTTATTGCAGTATCCATAAAAATGGAGTCACATGACCTAACAGGAAAGCTTTACACTATTGCTCGAATGTAGTTTCGGAATTTAAACTTTATTTTTTTTCAAGGTAAGGAATTGAATTTTATTGATGCAGAATTATCAAATACCATGTGAAAACATTGAACTTTTATTTATTTAAGGTATGCATGTCACTATATAGCCAATACAAAACATTTTGTGTACTCGGAATTAGGTAACTGTGTTAATATACTGACGATTTTCAAAGGGTACCGGCAATTGACAATGCATAAACAACCAAAATAAAAGACAAACAAAATACTATAAATGGTGTACAAGGGTGCGAAAACAATATTCATATGCATTTTAATTGAATAGTTTCATTTTTAGGTGAATTTATGAAGTTGAGATATGTCGAAAACGCGTACATTGGCTATACTTGGTCAACAAACGTGGGCGATATTAACAGCAACAAAGCTTAGATTCGGGTACTCGGTATTTGGTTTCGTATTCGGGTAAATATTCAGGGTTCGGGTACCCGGATATCCGGATACCCGTTGAGATCACTAATTTATACACACCTGGAGTGGTCTGACGAGGGGTTGTTGGAGATGCGGTGGTTGGGGCTGGAGTGGTTGGGGGTGGGGGTGCAGTGAGTTGGGTACAGGTTTGGCAACAATTCTCTGCCACCTTCTTCTTTCCATTCTTACATAGTCTGATCATGTCCTTTTGGGCATTCTCTGCAAATTCTCCACATGTTAGCTGTGCAACTGACTTCATTGTAAAGTCCTCACTGTTTGAACATATTCCATCTAAAATACATAGATTTGGTCCAACTTGAGTTGTAAGTTCCTTTCAACTGATCAGATCAAACAAGGACCTGCCCTATGTAAATATCATAAGATGCCAAATAAGATCCAAACTTGTGAGGTCAGAGGCAAGTAAATGTCATTTTTTACTACTTGATTACAAACAGCAATGCTTAAAACATATACTTTTCATCTCTGTCAAGACTATTTATCTGTTTGTTTGTTAGCAGGATTATACAAATACCACTGGTTCAATCTAAGAAAAAAATCAGAAGATGGCTCTTGGTCTAACTAAGACCCCATAAAAATTTTGAGAGTCATCTGGAGTACTGTCTGGATACAAAATAAAAATATTTCAAATTTTCCCATCTGCACATTACTATATTCCTTGGCAGTGATTTGGCTCTTTAAGCACTCTTGTTTAATCATTTGATATCAGCACTCTTGTTTAATCATTTGATATCAGGGCTATGTTATTTTCTCACATATGAATCATTATTTTAAACCTAAAGGCATGTTCACCCTATTCCATGTGGTCTTGTATTTGAAATTTGGTTCATGGCCTTGTTCTTATTGATTAGTGCACATTTAAACACGAGCCATCCCTTATGCAATTGCCCCCATTCACCCCTCCTGTGTGCATTTTAGGTTTAGAATGTGGTTTATTTACTTTTTTGGTTTTAATGCTGGTTTCAACACTGTATAGGTCATAGCATGACGGGTGGTTTTATGAGCAGAGGAAACCAGTACATACAGTTGATTACTAAGCAACTAAAAATTTTCAACAATGGGCCCTGGTTTTGAACTGCAGACCTCAGAAGTGGGAGGTGAGTGTGTTACTACTACACCACCTTGGAACCGTTTAGTATGTGAGGGCTCATGACAGGTTTTTTAAACTTCTTAAAACAGTTGTTACATGTGCATAATGCTTCTATTCTGTGTTGTATGCATCCTACCTGAATACAAATCCCTACTTATTAAACCTAATGGATACAGCTATAATACACAATGCTTGGAACAACAAACAAGCCTGATAAGTTAAATATTTTGTGTCTGCAGCTTGTGACACCAGCATGGAACAGTGTAATCTAAGTATTAGTTATTGGAGTTGTAATTGTGTATAACTATCTATATATACATATAATAAGTGTGTTAGAGAAGTTTAGGATTGAACCTTGAATCAAAACAAGACACTGACAAACTAAGTGGACAAGTATTTATGCCGTACTTTAGCACATATTTCAAATTTCAAACATACATATAAAACATTAAAATAAAAAATTATCTGAATAGCAATTGTCACAAAAAATACGCGTTTGTAATCTAAAAACTAGATGGTAATGTGTCAATCAAGAGTGCCAATTTCATGTGAGAAGTTGTATTATCGTTCTGTAAAAAGCCATTAAACATTCTTGGACCTTTTGGCTACTCAAAGGTAACTTAATGCACATTGAGATAAAATTGCATTGAACTACGAGGGGGGAATGCTAAAACTCCTTATAAATTAGTTTTAGTAACTAGATACTCAATCTTTGCATTAAGTTTACAAGCCAATGTATTAAAATCACTTCATAAGGTGCATGTATGGCCTCTTCATAAAAGTGTGATAGAAATATTACCTCCTACAATCTTAACCTTTGCTCTCTTGCAAGTCGCACAACACTTCTCCATGACCTGATTTTTGTTTTGTTTACAAAATTTCTTCAATTTCCTGATAGGAAGATTCATCAACATGTCACATGTTAGATACACTTTGGATTTTACTTTGAAAGACATATTGTCCTCACAGGTTTCAGCCTGCAAAATAAAAACAAGGCCAAAAAATTTGTAGTCAGTGCTCAGAGAGAGTCCTACTGGAATGTTGCATGTTATACATACACCAAGGATAACACAGAGTTATACACCACCATGGGCGATACTGGATTATAACAAGAGTAAACTTTCCCAGTCCTAGAGCAACTACCAGTTCTTGGTTCATTTGCACTTACATTATTATCTAAACAATAACTCTTATCTCACAATAAAGAGAAAAAAGGTTTAAAGGAAATATGTGGATAACAGGTATAATTGAAATTTTGAATAAAATTTACTGTTGTATTTACCTCTAGATGGTGTACAACAAGTATAAATGATCCTGAAATTGGTAGTGAAAATTTGAGCCTAACATACAGAAATGTGCTTATGTGCCTGAGCTTTGAAGGTTGACTATGTTATTTTGTTTCATCTTCTCCATCTGACTTGCCACAATTTATATATTTTGTAAATTTATTTTTACCATGTATATCTCTCCAATTCAATTTCAAGTGTTCCAATTCTTATGCAAGGCTGAAAAAGCGATAAGTGTTTGCAGCCATTGTGGGTTTTGAAGTAAAATTCAAAGTTCCATATTTTAGCCCGACCGAGACAGTTCTGCTTTATCCTAAATTCGGCTTATACCAGTTTTACTGAACACATTTAAATAACATTCACATAGTAGTAATTTCACTAAATTCACTGTCACCATTACAAACATTTTATTTCCTAATTTTACATTATCTTATTGGTATTCTAAAGCCTGCAACATTATGTGTCAATGCATTGCCATCATGTTTTGGAATGATAGTGCTATAAATGCAAGGGCAACAAATACTAAATCAAAACATTTAAAAAAAAATTAAAGCCCAAAGTGGAGAGGTCCAACAGCATTTCTAGGTCAAAGGTGATGCTAACATAAACATCCTGACATATACATGTTAAGTACCACATAATTAATATGCAGCACTAACAAAGCCACGACACTAAATATGTTAATTCTTGTACACAACACCTAAAAATGTTCCAAGAGTGAAAGTTTATTATTTTTTGTCCCAAGGTGAAAAGTTTCCCTCTGTAACCCAGAGGACAATAACATATTTTGTTCTACATTATTTCAATACTTACAGAGATGTCCTTCAGTGCGAACACGCAAAGTACAAGACAACCCAGTGTTACGTAGGTATGCATCTTATTGCCAGTTCTTGGAGCTTGTGTGAAGGGAAGCAAGCAGTCCTTCTAAATATATAAGTATTTCCAAACAATTTTCCGAAAAAGAAATCTTCAAAGCCCCATCTGGTACTTGTAAGACCTTGACTGACAACCCATACTCATCTGTACATTTTTACCAAGCAAAAGAAATAAACCATTAAAGAATAGTCCCATTAAATCAGATCAAAGGAATCTTTTTATTCAAACTGGTACATAAAATTGAAATACACTGGTTATTACTCAGGTATATATGAATCCAATAATTTAATGTTTCCATTACTTAAAATGATTCACTTACATGCAGACTCTCACATGGAATTATCAATGAGGGTGTTAAAGTGACAGATGCTAATGGCTTGTTCACATTCTCTATATTTGTAATGTCATTAGTGGCAATACAAATAGCATTTATATGGCCAATTTATGATGAGCATTATGATACACAAATCATAAAGTCTAATCAAATAACAATGTAAATTGTATTTATTACCCATATGACGGTTCATCAAAGGAGAGATAGATCATCAGATTTAAAAATGTCTGTGTGATTTGTACAATATCAAACATATAGCTATCTGCGTGCACAGCTCATAAGTATTGACCAGCAATTGATCAGTCTCCATAATAATAGTAATAATAATAATAATAAATACAATCATTGCACTTAGTTTAAGCAATCTGCGAATTTGAAATAATGACTTTCTCCTTAAAGATGTATAATGGAAACTCGATGTCTCTGACATCAGATGGCGGTTGATTCTAAAACATTTTTTCCACTATTCTGAATGGATGATCACCTATTCTGTTGCCAGAAAGTAAGATCTTAAAAGAAGGCAACATGGGATTATATATTTATTTTAATTCTATTTCTACTTTAAAACTGCATGTTTTTTTGCCAAGCACATGATAAATCTTTTATTTATTGGTGTAAAATGATAGTGTGTGAATGAATCCTAAACTGCCAAAGGCAAATGCTAATAGAATTGGACTTTGCATGGCCCTTGTTAGCTCATGACCAGGTAAGACAAAGGTCAAAGATAGTTTAATGCCTAAAGGTCATGGCAGGGTCAAAACACAAATGACATTAAGAGTAAATTGGGAATCAGCTTGGGTAGGATGAATAACAGTGTGTTTATAACAACTTAAACAAGTTTGGATCTTTCTTTCTCACACATATAAAATTAGCAAAATTAGGTAAAAGTACATATGATAATCAGTTGCAATCCATATAGTTTTATGATAGGAGAAACATACACACAAGTTATACGAGCTGAGAAACTCCAGGAGATTTGAATGTATGTACCTCCTGTAATCAAACAAAGCAATGTAGTAATCATCAATTACAATCTCTCCTAGATAGTCTTCTATATGTTCCTAAATGTGTGCACCCCTCACATTTCTTCCTCAATCAGTGCTCAATGTAAGATAGGGGCCAGGTTACACTTTCTTCGGAGGTCAAGAGAGACATCAATTGGTTCCTCAAACTTTTGCCAAAAGTTCGGGATGACATTCTTTGATCATAAGACAGTTGATGCTTTCATTGAGTTAGATGCTAGCCTTCAGGGGCACTCTGGGCTAACCAAATATATGATGTTACTAGCCCAGAAGTTATCTGAATTTTCAAATTGTCCAATTAGAGATGCTGAATATTTTAGTGTCATTCAGGGCCTGAGGTGTTCAGTTGTCCAATAAAAGGATTTCTATTGCCTGTGACAATGAGGCTGAGGTTTATGTCTTAAACTCAGGTAAGAGCAGGGACCCCACCTTAGCTGCAATAGCTAGTAGTATTCAGTTTGAGGTGGGTATTTATAATATTGACTTGAAGGTGGTCCAGATACCAGGAAAAAAACACTATTACTGCTGACCTCCTCTCCAGGTGGTCCATCTTTCCACAACCAATGGAAACATTGAAACAATTATTACCAAGCCATGCTTTGCGTCCAATTCCTCATGAGTTACTATATATTGATTGGGCTATATAACTTAATTTTAATTTCTTAGGCGTGCTCTCCAATATGGCCCCATTGGTTCACATTGCTATGCAGAAAAACCACATTGCTTTAGACCTTATCATAGTATATTTCGCCTTTTCCTTGCATTCACAGTATTTATGAATATCAGTGTCAATAATCTCGCCCATTACTCCTGTTGGGCTATTTGCAATTCTTGGAATTTTTTTGCTTATCCTCTTCAGCAATTAGCAATGACCATTCGGCTATACAGGCCAATTTTTTTTTCTGTTTAGCCTTTCCACAATTTTTCTTTGCAGACTGCCACATAAAATATTTTTGAAAAGCAATGGTCTTACATAGGCCTTGCAAAGCTAATCATAATTAGACTGTTGACATCCCAACCCTCCAATAAATAGTTGTGCATGTGACACAATATATATGGGCCGTATACTTAAAGCCGTTTACCCCCTGGCCTTTTCTCTTTCCTTAAATTATCTGATATTCTAAAAAAATATTTCCCCCCTTTATCAGCTGGCCAGAGGCGATATAATCCTTACTTCCCTAGAGATTCATATTGTTGTGAAATGGTTAAAGACAATACAGTCTAGAAATTCAGTTAAATTTCAAGTAATTTCTTCCCTAATTGCCTGTACCTTGTCACACCTATCAGGAACCTACTAGCAATCCCCCGGCTAATAAAAGCTCCACTCTTATCCAATACAAAATCTGCTACAATTGGATTTCATCACTGATACCCAGGTTAGATGTCATATTCAGATTATTCTCAAAAAATAAATTTACACAATTTAAAACTAACTTTTCACACGGAGAGTCGTAGAAGTTCTATGAAAAGCCTATCAAGTTCTGACATGCCATACTGCAAACAGATAGGACTGGAGAAATATACAGAATCACCACGACCAGACGTGCAGTCGGTATTACCATTACAGTTTTTGATGAATTTTTGGGAAAAAAAAGGATGAAGTGTCGTCGAAAAACAAATCTTAAACTAGGTCAAGGCTGAATATTTGGATCCCATCATGTGACCTAAACATCCAACTTTACTCTTCTGTTATTTTAATTATAGTTTTCACGTTTTTTGCTTTAATATTATATAGGAAATGAATCAATGTATGTCTGTTTCAGATTATGAACGAAAACGCCACCTAAAATATGAAATTTTTATTAAAAATGTTATATCCTGTCCAAACAAGCAGAGGGAGATGTGTTTCTGACGATCTCTCACGTGACATTGAAAACCTTCTGCTTGTTCGTGCCTTTTATAATCCATTTGCGAGCTTCTGGGAAAGACCCCTTCAAAATTCCGTCCGTCTGAACAATTTTTCTGCACATTTATACCAAATAATTTTGAACCTCTGAGAAAGCACATTTTCCTGGACGTGAAGGTAAACACCCTGTAGTTCTGGTCACGTGATGGAATCCAAATATTTACTATTGATCTAGTTTTAGATTTGTTGATTCATCGACACTTGATCCATCTTTTTCCCAGAAATTGCTTATGGGTTTTACGGTGAGAAAAATTATCATGTGATGGGATCCAAATAGTTTTTCAACTGTCTTTGACCTAATTTTCTCGATTTGTTGACTGGTCGACACTTGATCCTCTTTCCCCCCAAAAGTTGCTTATTGGTTTTACAGTGAGAAGAAATATCTTGTAATTGGATCCAAATAGTTTGTTAAGTTTTTTTTAATTGCTCTGAAGAAATTTTCTCGATTTGTTGACTGGTCGACACTTGATCCTCTTTCCCCCCAAAAATTGCTTATTTGTTTTACATTGAGAAGAAATATCTTGTGATTGGATCCAAATAGTTTGTTAAGTTTTTTTTTAAATTGCTCTGATGAAATAGGCTTAGAATTATTATGATTATTATGTCTCCAAATAAAACACTTGTTCAGGTTTCTCAATTATTTACAGCATATATGTGAACCTTTTCTATCTGTTAACTTCAAAATTATGATCACTTACACTGTTTTTTTGTCATTCATAACATAATGTTTTGGCACATTTCAACTCAAATTATGCTGAAAATTGACTGCAAATGAAAAGTACTTAAGTTGCAAAAGACAAGCCGACTTCATAATAGGACAAGCCTGGAAGTGATAAGGACAAACCTGAAAGGTTTACAGACAAGCCTGGAAGTGCTAAGACGACATGAAGTGACTGGGACAAGCCTTTTACCAGGGGGCAGAGCCTAGGTCGGGAAAGGTCGGGGAAATATCAAACATTTGATTTTTTACTGACCAACCCGAACAAGCCTGTAAAGTACTACTGACCCTTACCGACTGTGTAAACATTGTTCCTGACCCTCAAAAAATGCTTAGTTACTGACAGGTCGGCCCCAGTGGAACACCTGCATTAACTTCCAGAAACATCTACACCTTCCGCCTACCTCCTAGTAGCGGTGTGTAGTCTGTCTTTGTGAAACTTATTCATTTTAGCAACTTTTGACACATCACTCTCATTTAGTGATATTTCTACTGTGTACGTCTATGTATATGTATCTATGTATATTGTGGTATTTCTTTCTTTCTATGACCACCCGAATGGATGTTTTAAAATGCCCAAAATTGTCGCCTACTATAGGCGATATGAAAGTCATTGCCTGTAACTGTGCTATCTCCTATCATTTCTGTAGTTTTTCTGCTGCTGTTCCTCCCCATTCTGTGTCACCGCAAACCATATCTAAAAATTCACATTGCAAGAACTAGGATAAAAAAGTAAGTTGTAAGAAATTTTAGGTTTAGCTAACCTCTTTTGACCTTGAAGGAGGGTGTAAGGTCAAATCTTAAGAAATGCAAAGTTATTAACAAACCATAATTTTCTTTAGGCTGGTTTCGAATAATCAATATGTTATCAGCACTTTTAATTTTGACTGATCATGTTTGAGAAGCCTATCCTATAATTTAGTTACACATACCAAACCTCAATAAGAAACAAGTTATAAGGACTTCTAAGTTTGGTGGCTCTCACCTGATCTTGAAGGAGGGGCTAGGCTAAACTAATGACACAAAATAACCCAAACATACTATCTTCTATTTATAGATTGATTACAAATGCCAAATCTGTAAGACCACCACTCAGTGGTTAATGGCACATTTAAGTTTGGCTACTCTCATTTAACCTTGAAAGGGGTGGGTGCCCAAGGTGAAATCTGACCACATCACCTCAAGCAAAATGAAAATTATTACATGATCAGGAAAAACATTGAAAGGGTTATAGCATAAGTGACCTCACCTTCCATGCCCATGGCCCTGGCCTGGGTGGCCCATGCAGCCTCCTTGCGGTCCATGTCCCTGTACTCCTTCTTGCCTTTATTGTACATTTCAGGATGGTTTTTGAGCTTGAGCTTGGTTCCTGGGCATCTGTCATCCTCACCAGCCTCCAGCCTCTTCTTCTTGTAACTTCCATGGGTGGGCTCCTCCGACTCCTCTGTGTCCTCTGGCTGGGTTGCCTGGGTGGCTGGATCGGGGTCTGATGCTTGTGTGCCAGGCAATTCATCCAGCTGTTCAGCCTGTTCAGGCTGTTCAGGCTGGTCTGAAGATTCCATCTAAGGCAGAGAGACTCTCTTTCTCTTTCCTAGTCCAGGTCTCTTCACCATATTTATAGTCTTAGGAATATTTCCAAAAATATATCCAAAGTTCGTTGATGTGAACGCACGGAAGAAAAATTTGCAAGTGATGCAAATTGTTTGCGGAGCCCTCCTTTTATAATCTCCAGCCAGTTCGTAGTAGACCCAAAATATATCATAGCTGATTGGTAGCCAGCTCTTTGAATGTGCAGCCAGTTCCCCAATCAGCAACTATCTACTCCCTTGTTCGCTGCTGATTGGCTGAGAATAGTGGCGAATATCTCCGGGGCCTCGTGGTATATTCTTTTGGGGCGACGATGGATGGCTTCCTTACTGCGAATATCGTCGCATATTCGTCCTCTTTTACATGACAATCTTCAAAGGAAAATTGAAGCATAGTGACGAACAATGAAGAAACCTGCCAGTAAGCGACAAACCGGCCTACGAATAGGCTTCGTATTCTACGAGGCCACTACCATCTGTGAAGAATTGCTAAGAACTGGATGAAGGACGGGGATAGTTTTTGAACAGTTTGAAACTGTCATAGCCAGAGGGCGATCCATGGAGAATAATGGAGAACAGTGAAGATGGACCAAGAACCCAATACGAAGGGTGAAGAATTTCAGGATTGCGCATATTCGCCAGTAAACATAGCCACAGTGTGACCTGGCTATAACTGTGTAATGTCCATTAAGCATGACCTGAACCAGTTAAAGGCCTACTAGCGTTAAATCTAACATACTAATATTTTAGGCTTAAAACATTGCACTGATCATCCTGTTTACATAAACATAAACAATCCAGTATTCATGATTCTACAGCTGATTTATTTACTCTAAATTAGCCATTTCTCCTGTCAAAACCTGCCCTTGAGAAACTGTGTGTACTACGTCAACTATGTGCACAACAAATATGCTTGTACTGTGAATGCTCTGTGCGTGTATAGAGAAGCACACAGTTTCAGTGTGGTGTGTTTTTTTCTTCTTATTTGTGTGTGTAGATAATCAAACTGGCTGACATCATTTATCAAAGATATATCTGATGAAAATAATTTTAGCACTTATTTGATTTTGATGATAATAATAGTGTACCAAGTAGCAAAAATGATGGAGAGAACACAGACCTTACCAGATAGGATTGATAGGAATGTACAGGAATAAAACCTTATAACTTTCAGGCCTGTATACCTAATTTTGAAAGTAGTATATCTTTATATCTGGAGCCTGTGAGAATCTTAAAAATGTGCAATATCTCACATCTGGTTTTATAGGTTCTGGGTGATTGTGAGGATATGGGACATCTGGGTTCGGAAATTGAAAATCAGGGGTTAGATTTAACCTTTAACCTTTACAAATGAAACATTACCATAGATTTATCTGAATTTTCTCATTTCTATCAAAACAGTACTATTCCACTTTTTAGAATGATATAAATAAACCTTTAAAATAATCTTTTTCTTAATTTTCTGAGTATTCTTTAAAACAGCAAAGTAGATTATAATGTTAATGAGGGGCCATGGGGGCGCAGTGGTAACACACTCACCTCCCACCTCTGAGGTCTAGGGTTCAAACCCGGGACCTTATGTGGGAAAGTTGGTAGTTGCTTACCGATGGTAGGCAGTTTACACTGGTTTCCTCTGCCCACAGAACTACCCGTCATCATATGACCTGTACAGTGTTCAAAATTATGTTAAACCCCAAATAAATAAATGAATATAATGTACAGTAGAACCTAGATTATCCAAACCCAGTGGGAGACATACAATCCGGTCGGATAATCGAGGGGTTGGGATCGATGAAGGAAACTGAAATTCGCCCTCTAGGGGTTATCGAGAGCGATAATAGAAGAAAATCGCTATAATATATTGTAACTGACACTCTAATTGTCACTTATTTGCTCCATATCTATGAATATTATCAATTTTATTTAAAATATTACGCAGATTTTAACTGGGCAAGTTTGGTTGGTACATGCATTGCTGGCATTTTAATTTTAAATATTAATATCGTCACGCATTTTGTCAATTGAGAAACTCCAGGAGATTATTTATTGTAAAACCCAAAGCGAACACACCTTCAGTGATTTGTTTGGGTGTGTTTGGCTGGTAATGCATTGTTGACGTCTTTTCTTTTATACACATTGTCAGCCTGTGAACCTACTCGGGAGGTTATAAATTGCGAAAGCCAATCAAACATACTTTCATCGATTGGCTCATTATGAAAGAAGTTGTGTACCGGGGTCGTATAACTGAATTAATCCCTCCCCTATTGTAACAATGGTGATAAAGATCAAAGAAGTTAGGCGTTTCTGTGAATGGTAAAATCCTGTGTTATCGCTCATGCTAGACGGTGCATTAATATATGTAGGGAGACAAGATTTTGGTTCGGTTAATAAGGAGATTCAGATAATAGAAGGAAGATAATTGAGGTTCTACTGTATATGAATATGGCAGTAGATTTAAATACATCCAATGTTTCCACAGGATCTGGACATCAAACATATGTCACATATTACTTGATTAAATTAACAATGTTAGTTACTTCTTAAAGGAGGGAAAATTATCTAAAATATATTATAAAGTTAATTTGCTTTCCAAATAATTTTTTATTTCACTTTTGAAACACATTGAAATCCTCACATCAAAAATCACTCAATATTTGCACAGAAATCCTAAGATGTTGAATTGAAAATCCCCAAGATAAAATATCCATAAAATAAGAGAATAAAATAATAATAATATACAATACACTTTATTTGAGGGGTATTTGAGTATGTTTTAGAGCATACAAACGGTTTGACTCAACATTTTAGTTAATGTATGCTCTGAAACATACTCAAACACCCCTCAAATAAAGTGTATTGTACCTCTCTAAGTATTTATTAAAAAAACAAATCGGTAGCCTTGACCTAATAGCAGTAATAGTCTGTATACCTTTCCTTATATATGTTGTTCAACTTCTACATAGACAAGACAAATGAAAACTATTTTCCCTGATTGTAATTAACAACTACATTTCTGTATTGAAGAACAGGAAATGGAAGTAACATTAAAGGTCTACATGTGTTTTCAGAAATGAATAAATAACAATAGAAAATAATAATGCATTTGTAAATACTATAGTATTAGGAGTTTTTATATTGGTGATTTTTAATGCCCACATCTTGATTTTCTATGGGTTTGAAAATATTCAGGGATTTTTTAATCTAGGGATTTTCAATCTATAGATTTTCATTGCAATCTTTACTTATAGTCAAGCAATTATAAATAATAATTGGTCAATGTAATCTTTACAGTTTTTTTATCAAGTTCATCAACAAACAGCAAATCATAGAGTGAAGTTAGTACTGTACACTGAATGAACACAACAGATGACGTATGCACAAGAGATAAAATGGCTACTGTTTGTGTTGAAGCAGAAAGCCAACAAGCAGCATAAAAAGTGAACTGTTTATCTAAGTATACAACTCTCAGCTGTGTGGTTATAATTACTGGGATGTGTGTATGTTACTTGAATATTTGAGACAAAATTGTATGTTAGGTGCTACTAGGCCTTTAAGTATGAGGCAAATAATGCCTTAGCATTTGTGTAACCTGCCAGCTTGAACAAGTACTCTGTTTCATCCTTCAAAACTGGGAGACGTGTTCAGGGTCTCCCCCTTTCACTCAGGTTTTCTCTTGAGTCTTGCCTGTCTTTTTTTCAATCTGAGGGTTTGACCTTTTGACTTGCTACCTCAGATTGCTTTCACTTCTTGTTTGAGCTCCCCTGGCTCAGGGGCCAAAGGGTGATAAAATAATTAATTAACTGCATATTTGGTAATTATGCTGAAGTTTGGATCATTGATTGTAATTAAACTTTTCTGGTTAGTTATCGTAATTACAGTATTAACCAAGTCACATATACTAATATTGAGTGTAGGAAGTTTGAAGTATTGATTATAGTTTAATTTCTTTGTTATCAGTTATCATGATCTTAAGTATGATTAAGTAAAACTCTATTCATGGTTTGACTCACAAAAATTTGATGTTATGTTATTGCAGGAAACATTTTGTACTAAAATTTCTGAGCCACTTTTTATAGCAGGTTGGAGAGAAAATTGATTTAATGCGCCTTCTAATTCCAGTCACAGCAGAGGTGTAGCAAATTCTTTTTATGTTAGGCTTTGAAGGTGCCATTATGGCTACTTTTGCAAGTAAAGATGGTAGAATTCTTGTAATTAATACGGAATATAAAATAATTTCTTAAGTTTTGCATCAATATATGCTCCAAATTGTGTACACATGTAATGAATTTGGAAAACCTAGTTATAGCTGGTGACTTCAATTGCTGTATGAATTTGTCTGACAGGTTCCCAATGTCGGTATGTGCTGATAAAAGTGTGCAGTCTCTTGAAAATCTCTTTAAAAATGTTAACTTACTGACAGTTGGCAATCCTCTAACTCTGGAAAACATGGGTATACATATTATGATAAAAATCTAACTGTCACAGCATGTTGGACTATATATTCTTCTCAAGTAACATTCAGTTTGAAATTAAAAATTTAGCTATCACTCAACCAGTTAAAAATCCAGATGTGGTTGACCATTCAGCTTTAAAATTAAATTTCAAAACTGATTGTGGTGAAAAAGGGCCTGACTATTGGAAGATTAACAATTCTGTGTTAAATGAACCGCAGTATATTAGAGTAATAAACAATGCTATAAGAAACACTATAAATGACTGTAAATCATTAAACTCAAAACAACTTACATGGGAAATGGTCAAACTAAACATTAAAGAATGCAAAATTTCTTATTGTACCAGTAATCTCTAGAATTCAATACAGAATATACAAAAAGAATTCGATCAAGTGCATGATAAAATAGTGTTATTTAAAACTAAATCTAACTTAAATAATGATGAGAAAATTGAACTTGATGCATTACAAAGTAGAAAAAGTGAATTATTGAGCGAACAGAAGGATCATTTTGATTTTAAACACAAAGGTCACCAAATTAGAGCCAGAGCCAAATGGATAAAATATGGTGATATTCCATCAAAATACTTTTTAACACTTGAAAAACAAAGACAGGCATCCAATGTACTAACAAAAATAAACCAGATAACAGAGGGATACCAAACGAAACTTTAAGTTTCTATGAAAATTTATATAAAGGGAAAAACATACCACAAAATACTATAAATAAATACTTAAATAATTTTACTGGAACAAAAACATTATCATCAAATGAACAAAAGTTCTGTGAAAACCTGATTACTAAGGAGGAAATTTAAGATGTTGTTAAAGATTTAAAACAAAATAAGTCTCCTGGTGCAGATGGTTTAACATCTGAATTCTTTCAAACTTTCTGGGATCAACTTGATTCCCTTTATTCTGAAATGATGAATGAGACGTTTGAGAAAGGATCCTTACCAGACAGTACGAAGAAAAAGTCGATAATTACTCTTATTTTTAAAAAGGGAGATAAGACATTGTTGAAAAATTAAAGGCCCATTAGTCTGACTAATTGTGACTCCAAAATTCTGGCATTTGTTTTAGCTAGACGTCTTCAGAAAGCAATTCCAAATTTAATTTCAGATGATCAAACTGGCTATGTTAAAAATAGATATATTGGTATCAGCGCAAGATGTATTATTAAGTACTGTGAAGATTTTAATAAACCCAGACCAATTCTTTACCTGGACTTTAGAAAGGCTTTGGATACCTTGGATTGGAAATTCTTATTTGAATGTTTAAGAAAGTACAACTTTGGGGATAACTTTATAAAATGGATTAAAATTTTGTACAATAAACCGAGTTTTAGTGTTAAAAATAATGGATGGATCTCTAAAGAAGCAATAATGGACAGGGGAGTAAGACAAGGGTGTGCAGTATCAGCACTTGCTGTAGAATTCCTGGCAACTGAAGTAAAAAAAGAAAAGACCATAAATACACTTTTTCACAAATCATCACATGTAATTCAATATGCTGATGATACAACTCTTACACTGGGTGATAAACAGTCAAATTCAATTAAAATTATAAAGAATTTTGAAACTGTATCATGCCTAAAACTAAATATTGACAAATGTGAAGGTATGTAGCTTGGTCAATTAAAAATAACTCTGACACCTTTGAAGGGATATTGTTTAACAATGGTCCAATATGCTGCCTAGGTATCTACATTGAAAAAGATGAAAACATCTGTCATACCAAGAACTGGGAACAAAAGTTAAGTGACATTGAAAATATAATGTCAGTAAAACTGCATGGCAAAGCTGTAATCATATAATGTCAGTAAATCTCTAACTGCATGGCAAAGCTGTAATCATAAATAATGCAATTATACCCAAACTGATCCATAATATGACAGTAATCTTCACTCCACCTAATGTTATCAATAAGTTGGAAAGCATGATCTTCAATTTTTATAGGGTAAAACGCATAAATTTGTAAAAATGTGTGATTACAAAAATTGAAAATGGTGTTCTGAACATAACAGATAATTGGCATCAAAGCATTCTGCTTTAAAGGCCTCTTGGGTTATAAGATACTTAAATAAACCAGATAAAACAACAGAGGTATTACAGATATACTTAAAAGCACTTTGCATCGAACTTAATAATTTGCTTAAAATGAATTTCCGAAAAATTTAAAGTTTTGATGTGATGAGCACAATACCAAAATTTTACCAGCAAGTTTTTATACCATATAACTCATGTAAACTTATTAAACCTGTTAATAAAATTAATGACATTGAAATGTTAACTGATATGACACTTTAATATGTCCATATATTTAGCATTCATGCATCAGGAATATTTCAATTAAATTAATATGGAAAAGTTTAAGCCTCTGCCTGAATCTAAATATACTGTTCAAACATATAATACTAGGAGTCCAGTGTGACAACTATATAAGTGAGAATAAATTTATATGCATTGTCGTAGTAAGCTACACTATTTACAGCAACTGGTATAAGACCAGCATGAATAAAGGAAATTATAATGCATTAAATATAAAAGAAATAACATGTCAACAGTTGTCTTTCTATTGTGAAATTTATGAATATGTATTAAGCCAAAAGCAATAGAAAAATTTGAGTAGGTTAATTAATTGCACACTAATTTGTTTGAAATAGCATTCTCTAAATTTCAAAATGTTACTTGTTAGTGTAAAATAGTGTATTTTTAAGAGATGATTTAATGGTTGCATAGAGTATAGCAATGCATAGTCAAGTCATACAGGTTTTTTAGCTAGATCAATGGACATGTATTATAGAACTTGTGAGGTTGTAATAGAATTGTCTCAATCTAAAAATGATTATTATATTTCAGTGGAGGTTATCTGTATCTGTACTGATAACTTAGTACAAAAATGTCTAAAATCTCAAATGATTGTTATATTTTAGTGGATGTTATCTGTATCTGTGCTTACGAAGTTTGTGAGACAGTCTTCGGGTAAAAATTATGTTATCACCAAAACCGATCTGGAGGGTATGTGTGTATATACTAAACTCTGCTACACTGACATACCACAATTATCTAATACTTTTAAAATCACATTCAAAATTCAAGTTCAAAATTGTCTCATAACAAATGCTGTATACTGTACTGGCCGGTCTGCCTTCTCTTACACCTGAGGCTGCCCCCGCCCCCCCCCCTCCCCTGCAGGTGAGAGGCTTCTGGTGGCTCAGGCAGCTTTACCATAGTTTTTCTGACAAGTGATAGCAATATTTAATTTGTTTTGGCTTAAAATTTGGGTTTGTACACAATAAAACTTTCATACTGTGTATGAGTGGCACTGTAAAGAGGTACTGATGGTAAGTTTTCTACCCTCGCCTGCCCAGTCCCTGGTGCACCATGTTACAAAGGGTAAATAAATGGTTCATATTAAAAAAGTCATCTTAAGTATTAAATCAGTAAAAGTTATCATTCGAAGTATTAAACGAGTAAAAGTTATCAGTAATAAGATGTGTTTTGAATTCCTACTAATTCTTAAGCATAACCTACTTGTTTTATGATATTCTACTTTATTTACTGTTTTACATTCAGGTTTATTTTAAATAAATGTTATCTTAATTGTGCTTGCTATGATGTTAAAGAGTAATAAATTTTAAGTCCCAGTTTTTTCTGTTCTTGGGTTCTAGGGGATGTGTGTGACCTGCCAAGTAGAATGGAATTGCCACTGATGAAAAAAGCCAGATTGGAAGTTAGTCAAAAGTTAGTCAAAAGACCGGGTTCAACTATGTGAACCTGATGTTGGTATTCTTGGCTGCATGTGCACTTGTCAGGAGTAGGTAAGACTACTGTAACTCTTACATTGGGATTTCATAAAGGGGAACTTGAAAAGATTACAGTATCTGCAAATGCTGTGGCGTTGTCATTGGTACAAATAAAAGGGCCCATATATCTCCAGTATTAAAGGTTCCATATATTAGAAATCGATTGGGGTGGTTTTTGTTTTAAGGTCATGTTTTTGGTTAGAATCTCGTTGGGAATGAGACTTCCAGCCATAACTGATCTCCTCCTGAACATGATAGAAGAGACTGTAGCTTCTCTGACAATGCGATGTTGTCCAAAATCACCTTTAAAATGGATGAGTGTTTGAGATGGATTTTACGTATGTATTGAAGAATTTTAAAGGGTTTGGTTACCTCCATGTTTTAATATGTCGTGGTTACAGTGTAATTATATATATGCAGTTGCATGAACATTTATAACTGATGTAGTTTTAATTAGTCTAGGAAAAGAACACTTTACAGACTCTAAATTAATTATAAACGAGGACATTATGTAATTGTACACGAGGACATTATGTTCCAGTAATCATTACACGTCTTCTGTTTCTACAAATAATATTGGGACATTATGTTGTTGAAGTGAAATAAGTAACTATGCTTCAGTAGCCCTATCAAGCAATACTTTAATATTGTTACACCCAGTCTATGTTTTCATGTGTATCATCTACAATGGACAATCCATAAATTCACAAACCAAATTAATGGTCTGTTTCTGACATGAAAAAAATATTTAAATCTAACTGCATGCAAATTGTGAATGACAATGGCTGACAGGCAATTGCACTTTGTTGCTGTAATGGCTTGAAAACAGGAAATATATATATTATAAAGATTTTGTAATAATAAAGGTGGCAAGAATGCTTGTATGTATTAATATATCCTTATTTTCATGTTTCTGGTGAGAATCTCGTCGGGATTGAGATTTTATTGTTTATAAAAGCAGGGATTTCTTGGTTTGTGAGTATAGTCAGACAGAGAGAGAGAGAAAGAGAACCAACCAGCACACACTGATAAGTGACTGTGGTATCCACCATCCAACCAATATTTGTATGATCAGCAGGAGTAATTACTAGGTGAGGGTTTAGAAATGATTCACCAGTGTTACCCTTTAAGCCTAAAGTGAAATATCAGCCTTCCTGCAGTAGATTTGGCAAGATTCAGTTTTAGGTATGTCAGCTTTAGTTCAAAATAGTGTAGTCTTTTAAACCTGATGTCACAGTCCCCTTGGCCGGTTTTGACAAAGCCTCCTATAAGATAAAGATCACCTTAAATTTGAGGATCTCTCTCAGTTTCTCCCTACATTAATGAAACTCAGTTTCACAAAGCCTCCTTTCCCAAAGGAAAACTTGAAGTTTCAAGAAAACTCCCTTAACTTTTAAAGAAGTGAAGGGCCCCACCTTAAATGTAAGGAGGTGTCCGTGATGGAATGTTTAATAATTTTAAAGACCATTTTCTCCCTCTTAAAGTTTCAAAAATACCTTTAGTAAAGATAGCAAAAGAGGCTTTCTGGAACTGAATTTTAATATGGCCTTCACACGAGCTGACCCTCCTTACTTAAGGAGATCATTTCCAAAGGAGGCCTTTTAAAACGTGAAACCAGGCCCAGGCCTGTTCTATAGGTCCTCTTTTGTTTCTACGAATAATATTGAGACATTATGTTGTTGAAGTAAAATAAGTAACTATGCTTCAGTAGCCCTATCAAGCAATACTTTAATAGGGTTACACCCAGGCTATGTTTTCACGTGTATCATGTAGAATGGACAATCCATAAATCCACAAACCAAATTAATGGTCTGTTTCTGACATGAAAAAAATTATTTAAATTTAACTGCATGCAAATTGTGAATGACAATGGCTGGCAGGCAACTGCACTTTGTTGCTGTAGTGGCTTGAAAACAGGAATTTTTGGCCCAGTTTTTAGTAATTATACCATCTAATTATGCCATCTAATTATACCATCTAATTATATCATCTATCTAATTATACCATCTAATTATGCCATCTAATGACAGGCTGTGACTTGTGTTGAAGGAGACGTAAAACCTTAACTTGACCATTTCTGTTCTTTAGTTATTTTAGCTATATCCGATTTCAAAAGTCTTTGGTCAAGGAAAAAGTCAACACCACAGAGATTGAGGATTAATGAAGAAGCTGTAGTGGATATGTTGGATTAAGAGGTAAGACTTCAAGTGTCTCTTCTGAACAAGGCCACAGAGGAAAAAGCATGAACCTTATCAGAAAACTCATTCAACACCCTTGTTGCACCAAAAGCAAAACTGAAACCAAATTGTTTGACTGATTTTTGAATGGATGGAAAAAATTGTGGAACCACAAGAAGTTTTGTTATCACCTTGACACCGCCTAGTATTTTACAGACTGCCCCTCAATTAATGAACTTTTAAAAAAAAATAGCTGGTGGCTCTGATGACAGTTAAATGTTGAGCCTCTGTTATGGGACCTATCCAAAGGCTAAATAAGTCAAATGCTAATGTTGAGAAACAGTCATCTCAGAGATTCTGTCTTTCAGTCAGGGGAATGTCAGTCATTAGGACTTGGGCCGTATTTGTGCAGTCCAGATAGGTTGAGTAGGACATTTAGTCCTACACTAAGAGACATAGTACATACTGGTGTGTCTCTTAGTGAAATTAAGAAAAACACCAATTTGCTGAATTGCATTTATTATGACCCCAAATCATATAATTTCATTATATTTTCAAATCAGTATTATGCAAGTGAATCATATTCCTCTTGCAGCCAATACTACAGGAATAGGAAATAACACTATTTCATACAAAATTCATAAACATACAGCATTGCCAGATGGAAAACCACCTCTTGCATCCAGACACTTAACAAAGGAAGTGAGCTGTCAGCTGGTCAACAAACATCCCAGACTTTCCAGAGATATAGGCCAATTTTCTACCATCAGCTTCGAGGTCAAATTCCAGGGCAGGGAATAACCCTCCATAGTGACCTATTAAACGCTTGTTGGTGTCAAAGTAGAGCTGAAATATACATCATGTATTTTACTACATACTCTATTATTATATACTCTGGGGGTTACAGTGTTGCAGTGGTTAACACACTCGCCTCCCACTTCCGAGATCAGAGCCTGAATGCTGACCCGACCTCATGTAGAAAAACTGATAGTTGCTTACCATTGGTCGGCAGTTTACAGTACAGACCTTTGACCACCTGTATTGACCACATGCTATTTATTGAGGTATTAATTGATATTAATTAATATTAATATTGAGGTTTAATTTACTTGAGAAAGTAAAATATGTATTGCATCACCTAGATATGGTAGACCTTTGATTAATGAAAGGACATCATTTTGATGTATTTGTTACCTCAATCAAGGATGTATTATTTCCATGAGTGTTTGTCTGTTTTCTCATTAGCAGGTTTACTGCTGGTTGGATCTTCCTCAAAAATTAGAAGATGGGTTTTATTCCACTTAGATCTCATTAAACTTTGAGAGTGATCTGGATCTTGACAATCTTGCCAATCCTAAGCAATCTGCATACAAATGTGGTCACTCCACCGAAACCGCCCTGCTGCATATCAAAAACAAGATTTATCTCTCACTATCACGTGGCGAGCCTACTGCACTTCTCTTATTAGATCTGTCAGTTACTCTTCTAAATTGTATTAAGTCATGGTTTGGTGTATGCAGCATGGCCTTGAAGTGGTCCTATCTTAGCCACCAATTTAAAGCAATTAAAATTAAAATCCTCTCTGAATTACATGAGCTACTGTTTGGAGTATTACAAGGCTCAGGCATTGGGTCCTCTGCTGTTCTCTTTATACACCACCCTTTAAGTAAGGTTATTGGAATGCACCCGACATCAAATTCAACTTTTATGCAGATGAGACCCAGTTGTTTATTGTACATCTCACATAAATGCAGTCCTGGCTTTTAACAAACTGAATTCATGTATTTTTGGTGTTCATGAATGGATGTCGTCAAGTATGTTCAAATTAAACCCAGACAAAACAGAGTTTATCATCTTTGGACCTCATGCCCAATTCAAGAAATTAGATCCCTACCTCTCAGTTAGGATATTTGGTAATTTTATGCATCCAGCAACTGTTGTAAACAATCGTAGTGACTGGTTTGATGTTAATTTCTCCTTTGCTGATCATGTGTGCAATATTTATAAGACATGCTTCATTCAAATGCGTGATATCAGACAGGTTAGATAGTATTTGACAGATGAGGCTGCTATCCTGGTGGCTAATGCCTGGGTGAGTAGTCGCCTTGATTACTGCAACTCTCTCTTAAGGAGTCTTTCCAATCTCAACATGCACAAAATGCAATGTATTCAAAACATACTTCCTGGGATTGCCACAAACTGTAACAAATACACACAGGCATCTCCTATTCTCAAATTCTCAAATGACTCCATTGCCTCCCACTTGAATTTCACTTTATTATTAATGATAATAATTAATTGAATTTTCTTGAATTTTTTTTCCACTTGAATTTTCACATTTTTAATGATCACCCTCCCCCCCCCCCCCAAAAAAAAAAAAAAAAAAAAAAAAAAAACTGATAAAGAAGCTGCTGGTGTAAGACAAACTCATATCGTGTAAGAGCATCATGTTCTATGCTTACTGATTTAATGATCCATCTGACAGTTCCATGAATTCTCACTATATATTCACCAGGTAGCAGTGCAATCACTTTTTGCCCCCCGCCTTCACCACCATGGCAACTGTCTCTCACATTGTTGTATATGAATCCCAAACTGAAGAATAAAGTACAGCCTTTTATTACCTCCGCCAAGTAGGTATTATTTTCATGACCATTTGTTTGTCTGTTTCTCTGTTTGGATTACACATATACAACTGGTTGGAGCTTCATGAAAATAATCAAAATGGGGGCCTTGGTTCAATGATTTGGGGTTTTATTATTGAGATTACTCAAAAAATAATGAACTGATCTTTCATAATTTTATGTGTATATATGGCCTGACAACAGGAAGAATTCTTTACATTTTCGGAAAAGATCTGGATCATATACGACAAACTGTAGAGACTAAATTTAGCTTGTTTGTTTATAGTTTGTTTATATTGAATTCAGAAACAATGCACACAAGTGAGGTAAAGACATTCCTACACCACCATGACAATTTTCTGGTGCTTCAAGGCATTTTCTTAAATGATCAAACATTATTTGTATGGACTAATTTTGTTGATTATTTACCTGTTTTGGGGTGTGTTCATGTGGCCTAATCAAAGGAAGAAGCGACAAAAATTTTGGGAAAGATCCATTTTATACATTTGATAGAAGAAAATCCCAGTTTTTCAACCGTCTTCCATGATTTTGGGTTTTCCAAAAAAATCTGCCATTTACTGGAAGCAATGTCTGTATTGTGTCGAATGCATCCCATCCAAGTTATGAATCCTGACTTATGAAACCTAATGGATACTACTAAAACACGAAACACAAAGAGCCATAAATGAGTCCAGATGACTCATTAACTACTTATGGCTGAAGTGAAGCCAGCTTGAACCAGTTTAATCTTGATACAACATTAGTCCAGAAAAAAAATAACTAGATAAGTGTCTCTAGTTTCCCCGGTCACATCAAATGAAATGAAGGTGTGAGAGTGAATGAACGTCTTCATTGTTTTTAAAAAATATTTTGTTAGTTAAAACATTTAACAGATGTTTTCATATCACAATAGCACCATTCAACAGTTTAAAACATTCGGGAAATAAGGAGGGATTTTTTTTACAGAACTAAGAGAAAGCAGATCTTTGTAAGTCATGTAATTGAAATTCTAATTCTAACAGTACTTTTTAGTGCTTGATATCCATCTAAAGGCAGACTCTATGCGTATAATGCAGAAAAACAGAAATCTGTAAAATCCTATAACCAGAGATCTAGCAGGAGTCAGCACCATGGAGATAGACCTGGATAAAATCAGAAACTAGGCTGGTATGTTTTTGCAAAGGAGATGTGTTTTCAACTCCTTTCTGAATGAGTACAGAGAGAAGTGACTGAAGGTACATCATTCCAAAGCACTGGAACATCATCTGCAAAGCTCAGGCCGAAATGCTTAGTATGTTTATGTACTGATGAGGCAAGGTGTGGGACCTCTAGCCACACACTATCAGCTTGACTTCTACGAGTATTGTACACCCAATGTCTAGGCTTAAGAAAAGAATCAAAATATTTGGGATAGCCACTTTGCAGGAGCTTGTACACCAGTAAGGTAAAATGGCATAGCTTTTGGGATGGGAGAATCACAGTTGATACTGATTGGTCAAAATTCTTCACTGGATTAAATCCACAATCACAACACGTGGGAATGATACCTTTGAAGTCCCCCTTAAGCCCATGATACACTTTTGTACTGTGGCACACTGATGTACCATGTTTGGGAAACTCAGCAAGAAGGTGTGCATTTACCACCAGAAACTTTTCCATGTGTGTGTCTGTCCTTGTGATGGTTTCCTTTCCATACTGGAGAATACTAAACTCTTTCAAACCCTAACAAAACTAGCATGTAACATGGATAATACAATTTTTATGCTCATAGTATGAACTGTGGCCTTATAATTTAATCTGATTAAATTACACAAATTATATAGTGTTAAGGCATATATCCAATTTTGGCAGTGGGGATGTGTGAAAGCCCCTTTTACCAGTCTGTACCTACCAGTCAATCCATGTGCCAGCTCTGACCATCACGTGGGTGATTTTTCCATGCTGAAAGTATTTTTCTTGGTCGGAGAATGGGCTTCCACCTGACCCACCATGGGGGCCAACTGTCTTGATACACTGACCATCTTAATGTTTGAAAAAAAAAACAAGAACAAGCCAACACATCAAGAATAGACAATGATTGGTTATGGGCAATGCAGCAGAACTTAAATAATAGCTATAAATTATTTATTTATTATAGTCACATGCAATGTACAATATGCAAAATGGAACACGAAAATACAACATTACCTAGTCTTGAAGGACTGTATGAATCAGTCTTAATCAAGATAATAATTAATATGCTTATAGTCTTAGATAAATTACAATGTTACCACCATTAAGCATACGATGTCATTGAGTAGAATTTTTTTACAATAGCATAACTAAATTTTGCTTTTATATTTGAGGTACTGGTTAGTTAAAATTTGAAACTTCATGTTTGTGAGGTATGTGTATGGAGATCGTTAATCTGTGTTGAGTTTAACATAAATTTAGAACAAAGGAAAGCATGGTTTCAGGTTTTCCTCGCATAACCATTTTTCTAGTTTTGTATAAAATCTGAGATTCTTCTCAGAAATAACATATGATGTGAGGCCCAGATAAGCCAACCAAACAGTTTTGAAAATCTGTCAGATAGTGTTGTGATGTGTTCCTATTCCTATTATTATTTGCTGTTGCCTCAGATATTTTATGACTATTTGAGGTTTATTTAATGCACCAAAGTACAACCAGAACATAAACTGATGATTTTCACTTGTTTTGTAGAATTTAATGTAAATTGCAATTAGTTATAACATTCATTACAAAAAACCCGAAATATACAGGCAACTGGCCTTTCAAAGAGAGTTTTAATGAGCGATAATACAAGGTCTGCTTTGAATTATTGTGTTCAACTAAAACACAGCCAGTCAATGTACAAATCTGACAAATTTGTACCAAGGATCTCAATTTGTTAAATTCTTGAAGATTTTATGTACGTTTTCTTTGTTCCAAGTATGGTATGCACTGGATGACCCACCAAAATACTAGGTTGACTGTTAACATTTATTAAAAGACAATTCTAATTGTTCTAAATAGTGATCTATTTAACTTTTTCTTAAATGCTTGGATATTGTTTTAATACTTACGTATGATACTTTCACCTGGTCCCAATGGTTCTGTCCCTGATAATTTATAATAAAGTTTTGTAAGATCAACTTATGATACAACCAAATACTATTGAAATATAATACAAAATGAACAGACTGAACCCTTATGTACACAGTCATTCTATTGATAAAGGGTCCAAAGATAAAATATGAACCAATTAAATACATAGATTAATTCCATTTATCTACTCTTGATTTATAACTATAGTAAATTAATTCTCTTTATAAAATAAATCATCTGATTTGAACCAAACAAGTCAATTGATTCTGATAATTCTATTTGTAAAGGTGTCATGTGACCTAGTATGAGCCAATCAAATTGAAAGCTTTAGCAATCAGGCATAATAATGGTGTTCATAAAAGGGCCATATACTGATGGAGTGACTGAAGTTATCTTCTGTTTGGATGGTCTTTTGATGTAATGTGAATCAGTACACCAGTTCATATAATTTTACAGGATTACTTGTAAGTGATTTAAATGATCTAAGTGATTGTGCAAATATCCCATCGAAATAGCCCTACAGGGTCATGTTATCTGACATGAGACTATTAAAACAGCAGAACGAGAACTGAAGTATAAGGTATCAGGTATCCATGTGCTTAATCTCTGAATTCGGGGATTCTAAGGCACACCATCCAAATTGTAATACATAAATCAGAAGTTGTAAAACATAACAGGGTCATCACCACGGGATCATCAGTGTTCGGTAGTAAGAAAACCTAGGGAGGGAAAGACTTCTGAAACAGATAAGTTTTAAGTATAACACTCATAAAGGATCATGTGATCCGATACAAGCCAATCAAATACACCAATTTACCATTACGGTACAATAATCATTTATACACACCTGGAGGGGGCCACGGTGGCAGAGTGGTAACACTCTTGTCTCCCACCTCTGAGACCAGGGTTCGGTTCCCGGCACGGCCTCAAGTGGGAAGGCTGGTAGTTTCTTGCCGTTGGTCAGCAGTTTACAGTACAGAACCTTGACCAACTGTATGTATTGGTTTCCTCTGCTCTTCCAACTACCCATCGTGATATGACCTGTACAGTGTTGAAAGCGACGTAAAACCCCAAATAAATAAATATACACACCTGGAGTGGTCTGACGAGGGGTGGTTTGAGGTGGAGTGCTTGGTGCTGGAGTCGTATGGAATGGGGGTATAGTGAGTTGGGTACAGGTTTGACAACAATTGTCTGCTACATTCTTCTTCCCATTCTTGCATAATTTCATCATGTCTTCTTTAGCATTCTCAGAAAATTCTGCACATGTTAGCTTTGCCCTTGTCTGCATATTGAAGCCCTCACGGTTTACACATTCAACACCTAAACATTCATTAAACAGGTTAAAGTTACGTAATTAAATCCCATCCCACTGGTAAAGTAAAGTTCTCAGTTAACCATGTGCTGTATTTGAAACCAAAGTCACAGAAGTGAGAGGTAAGTAACTAAATGTCAGTGTGACTTGAGTCCATTACCTAAAATTACACACAACTGATTTTGATTTATGTAAGTGACTGTCAGTGTGACTGAGTCTATAACCTAAAACTATACACCACTGATTTTGGTTTATGTAAATGACTGTTAGTGTGACTGAGTCTATAACCTAAAACTACACACAACTGATTTTGGTTTAGTGACTGTCAGTGTGACTGAGTCTGTAACCTAAAACTAAACATAACTGATTTCGGCTTATTTAAGAGACTGTCAGTGTGACTGAGTATATAATGTAAAACAACATACAACTGATATTAATTTATGTAGTGACAGCTGATAAGTTTTTTCAAAGAAAAATCTACTTTCTTTACTTTGTGTTTCTTGGACCTAGCCAGTCCAATGATTATACATCCCCCTCCATTTGGGGATTAACCTTGCTAAAACTAGATCTTGTATCAGCTTGGCACTGGAAGGAAAGGCCACAGGTTCTTTAAACATGTAGTCAAGATATTACAAATACCTTTCAAATGCAGAGGTGACTATATGTATTTTATTCCTATAGTAAGTAAGTACAAAATATTTTTAAAGTGCCAAGCTGATGAAGACATCCTCTAAGGCACTGTTGTCCAAAAATGGATAGTCCCAATTTGCTGAAGAAAGTCTGTGTTCATGTTAGCAGCTGACAGGGGAAAACAACTATGGTGGAGGGTAGGCTAACCTTTATTGGTAAGTCTTCAACTTTTGTCTAAATCCAGTAATACTATCTTGGGTTGTGGTGGCTTGAAGGAGCCTGACCAATTCAGTGGGAGCAGCAACTGTAAAGCTGCACATCCCCATGCATTTGTTTGGTCTGGCTGAATAAACTGAGTGGCGATTGTCCCATGTGAGGTCACTACATTTAATTAAAAAGGACAGATATGGGGGCTTGGCTAGGGTCAAAGCAAGAGGTTTGTACCCACAACATCGAGTGTATATGTTGAAAGGAGACACCCTGGAATAGTTCCCAACTACACATATACACACAGAGCAAGTGGCAATGCATGATTTAATTATTACTCTGAAGTGTTTGACTAGTTCCCAGATACTCAAAAGAAAGTCTTTCTAACCGATAGTTTATCAGACAAAAACAAGGCTGGATTTGTTTCGGTCTACATGCGGTAGCTTTAAAAAAGTGCACAATTCCTGAATTTATTTATTTAAAGTCATGCCTGTTACCTTGTGTCAGTTATATTGAAACCAGACTGTCATTTAAGTGATCATCTGAGTCACTATGTATATGTCCATACCTAGCTCAGAAGTCAGTCACCCATCCAAGTAGTAACCAAGCACAATGTTACTTAACTTCAGTGATTACATGGGAACTGGTCGAGATACCCCACTATTCATGATAGTGAGAGAGAGACAAAAAACATAGAAAAGTGATGTCTAGAAGTGTGAGATTTGTAGAGAGCTCTTGCTTTAAAGTAATGCAGTTATTATGCCTTAATGGAATTTAACAAGTTTCAACCATCTGGAGTGACTTTGATTAAGAATCCACAAAGCAAGCTTCTGGTGTATTCTTTATAAAATGATGTGGTATGGTCTCAGACTTAACGAGCAGTGTCTAAGAACACTTCTTGCCTGCAGATAATGCTGAATAAAAACAAAAAAAAAATCTGGATTTACAATCCAAATCTGTATCCTGGCCATCATTGCTACAGTTAGAACCTACCTTATAACTCAGACCTGATGTATAGTATTGCATTTTGCACACAGGCAAAGAAATAAACAGACCCAATAACAAAGAAGAGGCACATTTGCTAATGTGAGTATACTTGGGGGCAGGATAGCTTATTGAAAAAAGTATGATACAAGTATTACCTTCTTCCGGTTTAACTTTTACTTTCTTGCATGTCTCACAGCACTTGTCCATCACCATATTGGTATTTTTATTGCAAAGTTTCCTCACTGTCCTGTAGGGAAGATTCAGCAGGGTGTCACATGTTAGCTCTATTTTAGACTTTACGAGAAAAGATGAGTTGTCATCGCAGGTTTCAGCCTACAGCATAAAACAAAGACAAATGGCAGCCACAGAACTAAGAGGGGCCAAGTGAAACTGTACTAGTTACCCAGTAAACATTTTGGGGTTTTTACAAACGCTTGATAGGAAACGTTTGGCAAAGGTTAAAGAATGACGGGTACGATAACCATTTGTAATGGAATGTTTTTAAATCATTTTAAATATACCATTTATTAAACGTTTAACAATAAATGTTAGAAAAATGTTATAAATAAACATAAGAACGTCTGAATAATAATGGGGTCAGAGGTCGCATTCAATATCTTTCTATGGTTGCTCACTATTAAAAATGTTATTTTTATGTCTAAAATTGTAAGATAGTGGCTTAGAAATTGTGCCCCCATTGAATTCTTACTTTTAGGAATTGCATGTGGGGCAATTTTTGACAAAGTCCTCTAAAATCCCCTATTATTGCTCACCGCCATCTTTGTTTGGACTTGGACATATTTGAAGGTGAAGGTTTAAAACTAAAGGTTTAAAAACGTTTTTAATAGAATGTTTTTTAAAACATTTGACAAGCAATGATGTTTAAACAGTTTATGTCTACTGTTTACCAAACATTTCATGATGAATGTTTGAAAAACATTTCCAGCAAAACTTTCATTTCTTCAGCTATTTTATAAGTGTTTTAAAAACGTTTCCACTCAAACCTAGCTTCTTGAGTTATTTTATAAACATTTAATAAATGTTTTCAGTAAAAACGTTTGTCTAGAGAATGCTTATAAAATGTTTTTTAAACATTACAAAGTAAACGTTTACTTGGAAACGTTTAGAAAACCATAAGATATGGTTTAATTAGGTTTTAAAAACGTTTTGTAAACGTTTAAACCATTTAAAAACGTTTCTAATGTTTACTGGATACATATATCAAGGTAGACATATTTGGAGTATATACAATATTTTAAACTTAATCACATTTATTTCATTTCAGGATGCACAGTCATCAGCCATGAGTCCTAATTCACTGAGATTATTATTTAAAAAAACTACTCTATGAAAACGACTACTTTACTCTGTAAAAAAACTATACCATGGGATATTGAGAAAGAATCAATTGAAAATTAGCACAAAAGTTTTAGAGAGGTATCAAAGTACAGAGATACCAGTCAACAGCCACGGTACTTGTTAATATACTTTGCGCCAGTTGCTAGCTGAAAGATATGAATTTTAAAACAGTTAAAACGGTTTAAAGTTTTTATTGTGTACAAACAAAAACAGGGAATTTTGTGTCAAGTTACATGTCGCATTGTATACATGTTATAGAACTTTTCTTTTGTTGTGATATAAAGCTTATATGGATTGATTTAGTGTTGAAATATTATTGAGTGTTTGTGGGATGTATGATTTAATCATGTTTCCTATACTATACTTACTATAATAAAGTACATTAAGGGTGACCTAACAAGAAAGTAAATTTTGCAGTTTATAAACATTCTGTTATCAGATTTGTGTGTGTGTGATTCAAGGTATCAAAGACTCCAAGTATAGTTCAGTACTGGCAAGTGTTTTGTTCCATGTTTGTCACATTTGCACACTATGTGATCAGCAGAAGAAAATATCATTTTGTTCCTGTATGTGATGGTTTGATGTGGAATTTTGAAAATATATTGACATTTTGGTCAGCTTATAAGCATGATAAGGATATTAAGGAGTCTTATAATTTTTACTGTTTTGTATATTTCATAGGTGGGACCAATAATTCTAAATCAAAATGAGATATAGTATATCTAATTTATAAAGTTATATAAAAGTATATATGAATTTAAGTAAGTACATTGCAGTAATACCACAAATAATCATTTTTATGCAAATGAAATCAGTGCAATTTTGTTTGTAGGGTCAGTATCTACCCAAAATATTTCCACCTAAGTGAATGTTTACTGAAATATGAAAATTAGACATTTTACCCTAAACAAATTTTTGTTTAAAATTGGAGTTTAAAAATAAATGCCCAGTATGTATAATTTTCCAGTTTAGTTATAAACTTTACACATACAGGTGATGATAGAAATATGAAACTATTTAGTAATAATTCATTTAGTTATAAATACCAGGCTCCACCATATAGGGCATGATTTGAAAACAGTTAAGAAAACATTATACTATTGAACTGTTCATTTCTTAAAACCTTGCAATGCCATATGGCCATCACTAATTAATCCAGGTGTGTTTCATTTTTTTCATAAACTTATTTTATCTGAAGAAATACTGAGGAAAATTCAGATGTCTGAATCCACTTTGTGGATTTTTTAAAAGGGGCCAAAACTGGACAAAATAACTACTTGTCATATACAAATCCTTTAAACATATTTATTTCAATGACCATTGAGTTGATTATTCATATATTTTATTATTTCAATGGAAATAACAAAAATATAAACAAATTCACTGCCAAAAAAAATTTTTTTACAATGCTCTTCCCATTGCACAACACTTATAAAACAGTACAAATTTATATATTTGCTAAAAGTTTCTCCCTGTACTCACATATAAATGTTTCTTTTTTTGCATCTGGTAGTTTTGAAGTTGGTAAATCATCTAATTTTCATCTTCACTAAACATTTGTTCAATTATGTTAATAACATGACTTTGTTATATCACCATTTATAAAGTATGTGCCCTGCTGTAACTTTCTAATTGTAATCTTTCAGTACTCTATGTAAAGTTTTCCTGGTTTTTAAATACTTAAAAAGGGTCAGGTTTTGAATTTCTTCTTTATGATATATATCTTACAGATTCATTATGATTAAAAATACTTTTAAATTCAATGATCCTGAAAGTAAGACATGTACACTGTACTAAACACATGTATTGAGATAGGCTAAAACCAGATTCTCTAGTAGGGCATTGCTGACATAAGAGCACCGGCTCACTTGTGAATTTGCCGAAGTGAGAAGAGTGTACGGTTACCTTGACAGGCCTGTAATAAAAGTCATTTTATAAAGTGTGTGGTTTGTTTTGAGAGTTCTAACTATGGGCAATGAATATAAATACATTAGTTAAGTTGATTACGAGAAAAAAGATATAGCAAATTTTGGAGGATAGTAACCCTTTAAGTCAGTTGCTGCAATCATATAGGCTGGAGGATTCAAGAACCAATTGGAACTTGTTATGAAAGCTATCTATCAGTACAAGAACAAATTGCAACATTTTTCAGAAAAAAAACCCGAAAAATTTTGAGGACTATTCGCAATATCATAAAATCTATTGGAAAGCTATATCATAAAATCCACCCCTTTTTGTGGCCAATTCTTTTTTTGCCAATTGGGGACAAAGTATATAGCAGAACAGTTATTTTACTTCCACACCTACTTTGGAGCCAAACGTTGGTCAATTTGTCAATAACGAATTTGTGTTTGATCGCTTGAAACTGAATTGGATACATACATACAGTAAACTTAAATGAAAGAATTTGTAAATAGGGAGATCCCAATATAGAAGATAAAATAAATTTACAAGGTCAATGTCCAAAGGTCAGGCATACTCTGTCATTATTTCCACATGTTAGGTTTAAATGGTCAAATGTGTCAATAAACAGCTATTTTTTATTGTTTCAATCAATATAGAGATAAAGGTATAAATACGTTTTACACATAAGAACAAATGCAGTATTATCTCTGGGGAGACATTCTTTTAGTTTGCATAATCGAGAGGTTTGAAGAGCCCAGATTGGAACTATGGTCATGCATTAGCGGCATCAGTATTGGTTGGAATTTTGTCATATTACATTCAGCCTACACAATCGTATTTCATTAAATGAAAAAAACTAATAAAAATTTGGTTTACTTGGACTATTTTACCACCAATATCATGCATCAAAAATCAGAATATGTTTGTGGGCATAAAATAGTGAAGAGGCAATAGAAATAGTGATGCCAACTTTAATTTCTATTTGTTTTTTTTTTATCAAAGGATTTTATTTTATAATTGGATTTATTATGAACATTAGGTCTCACATATAAACAATCACCAATATATTATACTAGAGTTTAAAAAAGATGGTCATAACTTGACCAGAGACCCATTCCAAAAAAGAAAAAAGGGGTAATCTTATTTAAATTCCCCAACACTTACACAGCTGGTTTAGACTTTTGTGTCAGCTAAGACAACATTTGGCCTGAACGGGACTGAAGAACCAAATTAACAAAGCCAACAGGCTAAGCTAAATAGTGAACAATTCCATCTAAATAAAGTTCAGACTTTTATCTTATACAAGACAAACTTTCTTCAAAACTTGACTTACGGGCAACTTTTAGCCAAAAGGTCATCGGGACAAAAGGCTGTATTTATGGCTAAGCTTCACTTGGGCTGTCTCAACTACAGAACATTCCAAGTTGAGACATTGTTTGTGGTCCAACTTATTCACACTAATATTACTTTATAGATTTACAGAACCAAAACGTTATGGGATTTATAAATTCCAGTGATAAAGGCTGTTATCATTCCATGTTGAAGAGTTTGTAAATGGCAATTTTGACTCCAATCAATCTCCAATTTATATTTTCACCTTGGGGTATTATTCACCTTGCAAAAATGACACTAAACAAATTTACTGCTTTCTGTTGTGTTTTCAAATTTGAGATCTTGATTGACATCTCAACAAAGTGTCACCACACTTTGACAGATGATGTTATACACAGAAAAAAACATAAATAAATACCTAATAAAACATTTTTAAAATCTTGAAACTAGCAACCAACTGTTTTCTCTAATCGTAATACTCACATAGATTTGCTCCACAGCAATGACGCTAAGAACAAGAAGTGCCAGGTAGGTCTTCATCTTTCTTCCCAGTCCGTCAGAACTTGTGTGGAATGGGGTGTGCAGATCTGTTTAATATACAGAAATTTCCACAGACGGTTCTAATAAAAATACAGCAGTAAATGTGAACAAATATTCAAATATTACAGACATCAAACACTAATAAAAACAATAAAGGAGTTTTATTAACGGAAATGTAAATCATTAAAGTATTTGAAATCCTCCCCCGCATATCTCTATGGTCCCAGACAATGGATTATCTAACATAGTATTATGTAATAAACTGTTTCCGGTCTTTGAACATTCCATGCTTTAAAGATGCACATGGCACAGATAATGTCTGTGACAGAAGCAATTCAGCTCATATTATTTTAGGTTGTAAAGTAACTTTGGAACATAAATTTGAAGACTGCTACAAGAGAGCACTCAGGGAATAAAACATTGATACCAAATTATGGACAGGCTTGCAAAATATCTTGGATATAATTATCATTTCGGTTGAAAGAGATAACAAAGCTATCCTGATAATTGGTCTAATAATGATTCACATGAGGTAAGCCATGGACATTGGAAGGGCTAAAAATATTAAGTTGACGTGTTAATCTGATTGGCTGGCGTAAGATCACATGACCTGAGATGATGTCAGTATGTTAGTATTTAATAAGAAGAAAGGATATTAAAGATTAAAACATAAACCACTTCTCCAACACAATCTAAAGGAACCATACCTTCATTAATTATTAATCTACACAATTCCTTACATTTTAAAGCAGAAAGTTCAGTTTGTATGAGACGTTAAAATCTGTCTGAAGATGTTCAAACGAGGAAAATGCAAAATTTGTTATATGACGCATCACCCTGCTTAGGGCTGGTGTTGATTTTGTTCGTCTGAAAAAAACCCAATCCAAGTCTTGTGCAGACTTTATACTGACTTAATGATGTTTATATGACAATGGTAAGGATTTATCAATGATATTAGAGTGGGTCACCAGTTGTCCTAGGTGAAATGTTTGTTGTTCTCATCACTTGATGTCATGATCTGGATAATTCTCCTTTAAATTTATTTTCAACAAAAGAACTGTCAAAAGTGTCAAGATGTAACAAAAACTAATTAAAGTTGAGTTAATAGCATGTTCACATTTCTTCAGTATTATGTCTCAGAACGGTTTAATGGGAAAAGGAATGTACGAAATGGCTATCACAGATGAACAAGTGGCCACTTTTCAATCAATCAATCAATCAATCAATCAATCAATCAATCAATCAATCAATCAATCAATCCTATGAATCATTTTTATTAAAAGGAAGTCTATTCTAACCAGTGCACAAAATTAGGGGCCGTATTCTACAATACTCAAGATAAGATGACCTTAGATCTAAGTAAGGGAAGATTTTTCACTTAAGTTTTTCTTGGACTCAGAATTCACGAAAAAAAGTTAGAAATGTTCAGTTTCATAATTATCCACTTGTAATCTAAGTAATACTTAAAATCTAAATCAGAAATGATATAAGAAATGTTGTAGAATTCGGCCCCAAAACCAATGCTCGTTATATAGGTTTGCAAAAAAAAGAAAGAGCTTTTGAAATTAACACATGTAATTCAATTGTTTGGCTATTCTGTAGACTACTTCACAATCCTTTTAAATCTGATGCACGATTTCACTTTCAAGCATGAGCTCTAGTGAGCTTCATACTTCTAGGAATCACTGTTTTATTTGTCTCCGGACTTTCATGAATTGTGGCATTCCCACAATGACTCTCCGTTCTACAGAACTTGTGGCCTGGCCATAATCACTGTCTGTCTTTTACAGAAGTTAAGTGGCAATGGGTTACATTAGTACTGGGATGGCTGACCGCTTCAGTGCACTACTCGTGTCCCTGATGGGATTGTGTTTGTGCTAGCAGACTGAAACCCTTGTCGGCCTTGTTTTGAAAAGTCTACACTCTTTACTTTGATTATTACAAATCTACAACTAATAAAGAAACAATAAACATGATGCTATTGTTCTTAACAAAGAAGGCAATATCCGTCACCTGTTTCATCTATAAATCTTCTTAGAAACTGCTATAATTACAACGCCTTTCAAGTTTGTGAACAACATAATGCATCATAAGACAGAGTTATTGCTCGTTATAAATAGTCTTGTAGTAACTTGCTTAACTCACTTAACATCTTTTTTGGTCATATTTTCACCAATATTATTGTATAAGTATTAATGTGGGCCATTATTGAGGTTTCCTTAAATAGAAATGAGTCATATGACAATGGTATTCGTTCAGACACTCAGACGCTCAACTAGAATCATTAAAGAGTGGTTGTTAAACCACAGATGTTTATGTATTGTTCAAAGTCTCTATATTTATAGCAGCATTCTTGCACTTTACTGCATTTATATTACCTGTAAATGCGTTACATGATTCATACTGTGCAAGTAATCTAATCTAATGTATTGCGGAGTTTTATATCAGCTAATCTCTATCAATCGAAAGACCTGGCACAACTTAAACAAAACCAATGTGAATAATCGTAAGTTCAATGACATTGCCAGGTACTACAAAAAAAACAAAAAAAATATGAGGGGTGACAGGAAGGCTATAGTGGATAGGCTTTGTTGTAAACCTGTAAGTTTTTGAGCTTTTCCTGAAAAGAGGTAATATATGTTGTACTGTGTATATTATCAGGAAGATCATTTCAAATCTTGGGAGAATCAATAGCAAAACTATGGCCAATGTGACTGACTTGTAGAGTGAGGAGTCGAAAGGAGGAACTGTCAAGTATTCCTGATCACAGTGATTATGCCTGGTACTGTAGGAGCAACTGCTAAGTTTCAAGAATGGTCTAAAAAGATCTGTTCACCACCACAAGATGACATTAATAGCAGTTTTCACTGGAAAAAAGTCCCTCAGATGAAGGTATTATGTTTCCTACTTGAATAAAATCTATTTCTTTTTAGTAATATTTAACACATTAACAGGATTTGTAAAAAGGAGGCCAGTTCTTAGTAAATGTAAAGGCATTATTAACAGTTTTGCCAACCCTGAGTGTATCATAATGATCCTAGTTAAATACAACATATTAAGTATATGATGTATAAAACACACCAAACTAAGAGTTAACCATGTGTCATTGGCAAATAATTATATAAATAAGAGCTTAAGGTGACACTGAATGTTCCTTAGAAGAAGGCATTGTGGTCCTATTTGATTTCTTTATTTATTTGGGTTTAAACATCACTTTAAAAACACTGTACAGGTCATATCACAACTGGTAGTTTCATGGGCAGAGGAAACCAGTACATACAGTTGGTCAAGGTTCTGTACTGTAAACTGCCGACCAAAGGCAAGCAAATGCCAGCTTTCCCACTTGAGGTCGGGCCGGAAATCGAACTCCAGTCTCCGAGGTGGAAGACAAAAGTGTTACCACTCTGCCATTGTGGCTCCTTGGTCCTATTTAAACATCTCCTATTAAGTTTGTATTGTATAGTACACCATTTTTAGATTTTCTAAACTGCAGGTTAATCATTTGTAAATGGCAATTGATGATATAAATAACAAACTTGACTAGCACTTGCTGTTTCTTAGATGAATGGCTTTTCCTATGATTTTTTTTTTGGAGGAGGGGGAGGTTAATATTGCTTTCAACACTATATTGGTCACATAACGACAGGTAGGTTTAGGGCAAGAGGAAAGCAGTACATACAGTTGGTGTAGGTACTGTAATGTAAGCTGCCAACCAATGGTAAGAAACTACCATCATTCCCACATAGGGCTTGGTGTTTGAATCACCGACCTCAGAGGTGGGAGGCGAGTGTGTTACTACTGCACTACCGTAGCCCCGGCTTTTTCTTTGACTATCCACATAAAGTTCCCACTTTTTATTAAAATATACATTAAATTTCTAGTATTTAGCACCTCAATATGGTCTTTCAAAAAACGTGAACTGTACTCTGTATCATCTTTACAATTTAGTTGGGGGATTTTTTGTTTCCAGTCTTGTTTCACAGACTATTAGCCAGAATCTCCGTCTTACACAGATGTAAAGCTGAGAGACGGATATATATCATCTTTGACAAGAAAAAAAGAAATACAATTGGATATCCAGGGACAAAGAAATCTTTGCCTAATGGTATTGTCCTTGTAGACATATCACCTCAGTAACTGGTATGGCAACCTCGCCAATCCAGCCTCCTTGAGAATGTACTACATATGCCAGTGACTATTATGAATGCCCATAGCACTATTGCCTTTTGATGCCTTGATTATCCTCTTATTTGGAATCCTTGCAATTTCTTTGAGTTTGACTTTTAACATAGCAAAACTTCTGGAAAATGCACGTCTGTAGGTCTGTTGTGGAAAATACAACAGCCACCCGAGTATAGTTTTTAGCCTCTCTTCTTGTTGTTTGTGGTGAATTATTTGGTTGTACTGATCCAATGCCAAAGTTTTGCAAATGATAATCTGTTAGTAAATGATCAAAACTGATAGAGTATTATTTATTAATGTAGTTCTAGGCTTATTGCTAGCAGCAGGTAGATTCAGGGCATGATGATTTCAACAGGTTTTTGTTGTAAAACGTTGTAAAAACATATCTTTTAATGTAATTATTTTGTATTGAATAATTTTTATCAATTGAAACTTGTTTTCATTTGTCTCCAAACATTGAAAAGGTGGTAGCAAGGAGTAATGTATGTTCAACCAAAAAAAAAATCACACAAAGGCAAGAACAGGCTGTTGTTTCGTGGATTTTTTTAACACAATACAAAAATTCAGAAAATTTGCCTATTGAATACGAACTTGACCGTACTATGCAATAATTCCAACTGTTTCAAAATATGTACGATCATTTTTGTTGTTACAACATAAAACCAATTACAGTGACCCTTCTATTGTGTCAACTCTCCACAAATAATAAAAACCAATTTAATTTATAAACTTTTTTTTTAATTCTTTGTATTTTTTTTTTACAATATGACTTTACATTAGCCATCTGTGTATTTAATTGCAAGAGCAGCTACCCTTTCAAACCTACTCAGGATCAGACGTCATTTGAAATCATATGTAATGATTGATAAAAGGGAGTGGTTTTGGTGTCTTACAGTGTGCATTAAACTCTAACCCAGAGTACTGCTGTAAATTAAAAGGAGAGTACTAATTAAAAGAAGTGCTTTTGGTGGCTCATAATGCAAATTGTTATTGATTCACAATCTAAATTATGCCATTTGAAAGTATTTTTTTCTCAAGTAAAAATAACAAAAAATATAGTGCTATAATGCAACTGCATTTAAAGTTTTAGATGGAGGCGTTTCTGGCATGCAAAATATGGAGTAGGCATTCTTTCTATGGGGCTTTTTTCAGGAGACAATCTTTACAGGAGGCATTTTTCCTTAAAATTTAAAGACAAAGAAAGACAAAAAAATTGGAAATCATATGAAACCCAAAAACTTCAACACAGAAAAAAAAACAAGTTAATAATTATCCAGTTCCTACTACTGTACATTCAATGTCTGAAACACAAAAATAATAACCTACTCTATTAAAATAAGCGCAAACCACAGCAGATATTCCACAGCATGAACATTGTCTTATTGAACAATCTAAAAGTTTTAAGAAAATGCTTTCTATAAGTCACAGCTCCATATTCTATCCATTATCACTATCCATGGTTAAACTTTGTGACAGTCAGATTATATTCACGCTTTTCAAGCTTACTCAGAACTATATTTTCCCCAAAAGGAAAATCAGTGATGGTTATGTTGAAACAATATTAATTGTGTATTGAAATTAAACAGACCACAGAAATATTTCAATGAAAGCCATACATGATATTCACACCAAAGGAAATCTTGCACAGATTGTATAGGTTGACCATTGAGTAAAAGGTGTAAAATTGTTGAATTCTGGTTTCAATTCACATGGTTTTATAGTAGATAATTGCCTCGGGGCGCTTTGGTCCTCATAGGACATTAAGGTTAAATAATGGAGCACCACTTGGCCATTATTACTTGATTAAGGTCTTCCTTTAGATATGCATTGCACTTTCTGGTTGTGTCTTTACTTTCTGTTGGTTGTCTGGGCAACCAATACCATTACTGACAACCCTTCCACACTACCGATTACTTTTGTCTCAAATTTCCACCCCACTTTCCCTTCTCCTTCCACCATACAATTTGAGCCTGGCATTCATCCGTGTCTCTACAGTCTTAACTATGCCTTCTTGGCAATACAGGGACATATTTGGAGGGGATCGCCCTCCTTCAAACATGTCAGCCCATGGGTTTCACTGTTGTTGATCCTCTCATGGGATGTCAGTATTAATCCAGGCCCCAACACCAGCCTTTTAATTGGAAGTCTGATTATTATCAGAGCCATCAGGAACAAGTCCGTTCCTTTTGCAGACTTCATAAATAGCAACAAGTCAGATGTCATTGTGGTTACTGAGACCTGGCTCCGACCAGATGACACTGGCAGCTTCATTGTAGATGTCAAACTACTGGGTTACAAATATTTCCATGTTCCACGCTCTGAGGGGAGAGGCGGTGGTGTTGGGTTCTTCATTCGTGTTACCTCAGTCATGCGTCAATACATTTGAGAGTATTTCTGTTCAGCTGTCAATGGGCAACATCCAGGACATTATTTTTCACACCTTGTACAGGCCTCCTAATGTCTTCAAAGCTGATTTTATTGGGGAATTCATCACTTTTGTTGAGTGTGCTGCTTTTTTTCCCTCTGTCAGTACAACTATACCCAGATCATTGACTCTCCAACCCACATTCACGGCTATATCTTAGATGTTTTATGTGTTAAGGATACCTTTTCAGAGACAGCTTACCTGAAGTCCGTATGGGGGCTCTCCGACCATCTTGCCATCACTTTCTCTGTCGATATACCCATCAAGGCATCCTGCAAATTCAGGCACATAAAAAATTCACAGGATAAATATTAATGATTTTAGAGAGGACATCCTGAATTCTGACTTAATCAAACATCCTTACAAGACAGCAAGTTTACTCGGTCACCAGTATTTTAACAACTTTGTGGAACACCTTCAAAAATTCTACATAAATCCTTGATTATTATTTTGCCCGATCATGTCAGTCCTACTACTGGTTATGTACTTATAAAGTTGATATTTTCATCATTTACAGTTAATTTTTATGTGTAGCCAAATTAATGGTTAGGCCCACGATTTTCTCACTGGATTCTCCCTTTACCATGGGTGGGGAATATTGAAAGCAATCTAAAGAAGTCAATTAATCTTTTCCATGTCAAATGTTCCTTTAGATTCATTTCTGGCAAAGTAATCCCTTTGGTGCCATATTAAAAACCATGAAGCAATTCCAAATGCTTTTTGAGGTATCTAGCATTTTTAGGCAATAAATATATCTTTAGGGCATTGACACAAAGATGCCTATGGGAGACTGTAATGAACTATACTTAGATCTGGGAGCAATTTTATGACAAAATTAAAATATGCTGTGCCTAGGAAGAATATAAAGCAGTAGAAAGCATTTGTAGAGTGCTACTCCGCCTCCATTTCTGCATTAAATTTTAAGGAGTAGATAGCACTCAGGCTGCAGTCCACCATCAGGGCATGTTTCTCAGAATTTGGGAAGGTGACCTCAACACAAGTTGATTTTCTGAAAAGTTAAATTAAGTTACAGTAGGGGCAAATTTGGGGGCCGAAGTTAAGGCTAGCCTTACACCAGATACTTAGTCATGTAGCTCAGTTTTCTATTAACAAGGAAAATAGGTTATGGTGACTTCAGGGTAATGTGAAGTGAGAAAGTGCAATGCATGTTATATTGAGTTAAGAGAGAGAGTGGCCCCATATATAAATGTGCACATTAGTAATATGTTCATGTTTACGTAAGACTCCCAATGTCTAATGAGGGATGTTTTACTTTATTATCCACTGCTTAGTCAATGTTTTACAAGCCAAATTCACTGAAACACACAAGGAAGGGGTGCTGTCACATACCAAAAAATTATGTTTTGATCTGTATTTAACCCTGTTACAAGAAAAATGTCTCTAAATAAATGTTATCAACATTGTGGCTTCTGAGATATAGCCCAGACAAGATTTTAAAACTCAAGGTCACTACAGCAAGGCCTAAGGTCAAATAAAAGGTCACACCATGACGTCACACCTACACCCCCAATCCATGTGCCTTTGAAGGATTAACTTTCTACACAGTTTACTGTTGCTGAAATATAGGTCAGACAAAGATTTTATAGGTCAAGGTCACTATGGCAAGTGAAAAGCTCAAATCAAGGTCAGACCAGAATGTTATGCACCTACAACCCCCAACCGGTGTTCCTACCAAGTATCAACTTCCTACACCTTGCACGATTTGAGATACAGCCCAGACAAGTTTCTTGTTCCAGAAAGCCGCTTGCCGACCGAACCGTTCCACCTCAATAATTCCAAACCATCATAGTGGCACTGAAATAAGAGTTTTCTTAAGATAAGAGCAATAAAAATAAGTTGTTTTTTGCAATAATAATAGTAAGCTTTCTTTCAGAATTGCTATGAAACCACAGTATTTTAAAATTTTCACAGAAAACTTTAAAAAAACAGAGCCAAACCTCTCAGGAATTTAAACATTCATATTCTTAGAAATTTCTAAGCAAACAAAAAAAAAGAAAAGAAAAGAAAAAAGCGTAAGATATAGAAATATTCCAAACGTAAGAATGTTAATGGATCCAGTGCTGAAATCGGAGAAGTGTGAATACCTTATAGGGTATTCCCCTGACTATTAAATAGGGTGTAAAACCCCAGCGTTGACTTACAGCGTGATAAAATTTTCATTCTAATGGATTTTGCCAAAAGAAATATGAAGATTTTGTTCAACCTGATTGGGGTTATTCATCATAAATAATTATGAATAATTAATTCTTTTCCCTTGTAAGAGAGAACAAAACGTCTTGTAAATATAAAACACATGCTACCTGAAGATTTTTGGTCCTCAAAGGAGTGAAAGCAATTAAATTTTTAAGACATAAACTGTCACCTTTTCAAGCCCCACAATTATTTCAACTGATCACATTATCGTCCATTGCTTTCCTGGGTGTAAGTTGTATGGTTAAATATCTGAAATAAAAGCATTCTGAATAATTGCACAGTAAATTGGGCAGACTTGACTTCGTGCCTTGTTTTAATACACTCTGCATTTAAGTGACATTAATAATAACATTAAAGTGGAAAGAAAGTAAAATTAAAAACAAAGCAAAAATACTGTTTGATAAATTTGGGTTTGATATTGATTGGACACATTGCTTTGGTCTCATCTTCTCCGCTATGAGGTAATGGTTTTGAGTGTACTCATTTGTCTCTCTGTCTTTCTGTCTCTCTGTATTTGAGATAATTCTAAATCTAATGACCGGATCTACCAGGAATTTTATGTGGATAGGGCCAAAAAAAAGAAGTGATTATGTTCTGGGAATTATTTGGATCATATCCTGGTTCTGATATATTTTCAATGTGTTTTCAATTACCCTTTTTAGTTGGCATTACTCCCAAAGTAATGGGAGGTTCTTGAACTTTTTCATGAAAGTAGGACCTGGCCAAAGGAAGAAGTGGTTACATTTTGGGAAAGGTCCGGATCATATTCTAGATAGAAGATGAAGTTGTTAGAAGACGTGAAAACCAGCACTGTCTCCTTGCTGACAAATCACTTTCTGTTGTTGACTCTAAGGCTATATAGCTGGCTGTTAGAAGATTACTAAAAGTTAACAAAATGTTTTTAATTTTGCAAAAACTTAACAAAATGTCACTTGCTTCAGTAACAAAACACCATTGAAAAAAAAAATTGTGCAAAAATATTTGAGAGCAAGAAACTGAGAAATATTTTAATGCAAAAGGCGATTTTGAACATGATTTAGGAATTTAGAAAAGACGCTAAAATTGAACATAACAAAGAAGCATCCTGAACCAACACAAAATGAAATGCCACAAACTGACAGATTGGTTTATCTTAACTAAGTATATTAACACTTTATCACATATAAATTTATTACAGGCAAAGGAGTTTAGTAACTATGGGTGATTTTCTGATAAACGGATTTATTTTAGAATTTAACAGATTATCACATGTAACTTTATAACCCTTCGAAGGAATTGATAACTTTCAAAATACACTGTGAGTCATTTTCCTGATAATGCACTTTTAAATGGAAAAAGTTATTTTATCTAAAGCCAAAAAAATAACAATAAACGAAAATGAAAGAAGCAATTACTTTTGATGGATAGGGCTTTTTTGTATTTTTTTCTAAAAATAAAAAAGAAGTTTGACATAACATTCTATCAGATAAAATTGTATTGCTTCCATGTGTGTTGGGGTATTAAAATATACAGGGAGGATTGAAAGGTTCAAAGCAATAAAGCATTGAATGATTGCAAAGGGGGTTGGAAAAGCATTTGAGAGATGAATGCGATAAACTTTGCTCTCAATGTAATGCTTCAGTGCATCCATAACAAAATAAATAAATAAAAACTGTCCTTATTCCGAGATATATTGCATATTCATTCATCATTAATGAGTGTAACCTTGAGTTTAAAAGTCATATTTATGGTTTAAGTCAATTTCAACAGGTTAGATTACATCAGGACAATTCCTTTGTGAATTCCAACTATATGTCCAGTCCAACAATGTTAAACACAGCTACAAAAGCCTATAAGTTCCTTCTAAATATGCCAATGCTTTTTGGAAAACTAGAATATGTTTTCAATATGATAAGAAATAGCCAGCTCTATGGTGAACTTCTCGAGGTACCAACAAAGCAATCATAAGTCAACAAAGCAATGTGGCTTCAGTTTTAACTAGGATGCACCCAAAGTATGAAATGACTTGTCTGATAACATCTGCTCTACCAGTTATGTTATATATTTTAGGAAGAAGCTGAAACCTTATCTTTCAAAAAAATTCATCCCAAGTTCATCATATTCTTCTGAGAGTCTCTGTGGTGTGAACCCCCATCCCCTTTTACGTCACCGGGCTATGATTTTGTGGATTTTTTGTTTCCTGTTTGTTGCGCCTTAGCGTTATGTTTGAATGAGTTCCATTCAAACCCATAACTAACATAAAATCGTTAGTCACTGCCCTATGACCTTGATGTCAAAACAAAAGAGTCAAAAGATGAGAAAAAAGTGGGCCAGACACCAGTTTGCAACATGACACCTGTGTCAGGCAAAATAGAGAGTATCAGATGTGCTCAGAGGTAATGTTCAGGTAACAGTATAATTCTAGGTTCATGAACAAGTTAACCAGCCCAACGCAAGTGTCACTGAGAGTATAAAAAGAATTAAAATTTTGACCAAAAGGGACCGGTCCGAGTATTATGATTGCTTCAGTTTGTTTTGTCTGTCGGTGTGTATACCTCAAATCTATGCATGGGATTGTGGTCATATTTTCACACAAATGGAATCTACCAGTAGTTCAGGGTTCTTCTAAAGGTTAATCTAAGGGGGGCCACGGTGGCAGAGTGGTAACACTCTCGCCTCCCACCTCTGAAGCCGGGGTTCGATTCCCCACACGGCCTCAAGTGGAAAGCTGGTAGTTGCTTGCTGTTGGTCGGCAGTTTACAGTACAGAACCCTAACGAACTGTATGTACTGGTTTCCTCTGCCCTTCCAACTACCTGTCGTAATATGACGTGTACAGTGTTGAAAGCAACGTAAAACCCCAAATAAATAAATAAATAAAGGATAATGTAGATGAAGAATGAGAATCAATAATTCTTTTAGCCATTCTTTAGCAATGCCTCTTCTGTATGCTCCAAAACCATAAGCACAGTTGGGGGTCTTATTGTCACACTAGGTGGAGTCTACCCTTGCTTCTATGCTGCTTAAAGATAATCCAGATCCATGTTGTGACTTCAGAATTTGTATTATTTATACTTTACTTTTTTATCAATATATGGTCCTGGATCCCAGGCGATGATTTGTGCTCTTTGAGGCATTGCTTGAAAAATTCAAATTGTGAACAACAGGCTTAATAAAGACAATTGCAGACCTCAGTGTATTTCTTAGGATTACTAATATAAAAGTACTATAAAATCAATAAAAGGAAATATCTTAAGCCTATGTCAAACACCTGAAGGAAGACTTAATTATTATTATTATTTTTTTTTTTTTTGGGGGGGGGGGGGGGGGGGGGGTTGAGAGAAAAAAAAAACCTAGGTAAATATGCAGATAAAAAGAAAATTAATTTGTGATATGCTTTGTGTTTCAAATGACATGACTCGGCAGAAATGATGAATTGCAATTCATTAAAAAATATTTCATTCTTTGAGGAAAATAAAAATCCATCATCCCTCTTAAAGGAAATATACGAATAGATTGGATATCCAGGGAGTCTTTTTTTGTCATTGCTGAACTCTACAGAAAACTGCAAGCTCAGGATTCTCCTACTAGACTAACTTCCCTTCACTATAATAGGAAAGCCTCCCCAATAACAATATAAAAATTTACGAAGGAAGATGACAATATTATACACCTGTATAGCACGAGTATTATGTTGTTGATCTCTCTGACTTGTGTATATTTTTGTTTATGCCTTAACGAGGGACATTAATAGAGTAAAGTAACTCCATATTTAAAGAAAGAATGTAAAAAGGCTGTTATATATATCCGGGCACCATTGAAAAGAAAAACGTCAACTTTTAACTTGAGATGTCTCTGCCATTTCTGTGTAGATTTTAATACAACTACAAATATGTAATTATACATAGAATGTGGTACAGAAAATTAAAAAAAACACCTGAAAACACACACATGGGAAATACGCCAAGGACTGGACTTGATATGACTTTAGTTGTAAACGTACCTGAACCCATCGCTTTGACCTTTCAACTCTAGGCTATACTAAAAACTATTTTGAAGTGATGAATATGTCCAAAATCACTTGGATTAAGGAGAGTATGTATTTATTATATTTTGTTGTGGAAGTACTGAGGCATAAAATTAAGCATGGCATTTATCACTTTCATCTACAAAAATTCCTTTGCAACTCCCAAACAATTAATCATTGTGTTAATTACTTTGAACCTTTCAATCATCATTCTACATTCCTAGTAATCCAGCTTTCACTAAAGCAATATAACTTTATCAGAATTTTATGTCAAACAGACGTTTTTATCTTTACTTATGCATGAAACTTAATTTCTTCTTTTTGTGTATTCTTTATTTATGCTTTACCTAAAATATACCAGCAAAATAGTGCTCTTTTATCCTGGATACTATTAAAAAGAAATACCTTTGGATATGATAGATTATAGCCTTTTATGTTTACAATTCTCAGAAGCAGCAGGTAATTTTAACATTTCATCACAGATTCAGATGTCTTATTAAATTACAAATTCTGTTATAAATTAACTCAACTACAAACACAAATTAACTCAAATATTCAGATCACTAATCTGCTGACACAAGTTTTTGGAGTCTCTCCTGTGAAAGTGCTTTAAGGTGAAATTGTATTTTTTATCAACACTAATCAGTCATCCACAATGCACTTCAGTTACTGTCACATTCCCTCCCCCCCCCCCCAAAAAAAAAAAAAAAAAAAAAAATTACTGTGATTATTTGCAAGGTTTTGATAGCTGAGTCTCAGTCATTTCCTGTACATGTTACATTTCTCTTTGTAAATTTGTCAGTACTTTTCAAGTCAAATCACCCACTTTGGCATTCACCACCCGGAAATAAAAAAGTCAACATGATCACCGGTGATACTTTCCACTGTTAACTATTACAATATGTAAACAGTAAACTCAATATCTAGCCAATCCGGATAACTGATATAAAAATAACTCTGTAAGCTGCATGTTACCTGGTTGTCTATCAGTTTGGGGAGCCAATTTCATGTAGAAAATACATAAGCAATTAAAATGCACTGATGAAGGTCAATGTTTAGCATTTTTTGTGTGTGATGCTCAGGTCACACCTTTCCTTATGTCCCATCCACACTACAAGCGTTATACCCCCTGGTTAGATGTTTTACTCGGCAGCAGAACTACTTCCCAAGATGTCTCATATCTTCCCAGATTTGTGGTATTTATAAGGTTTGGCTCACATGGCCACTAAAGGGACATGGTTTGTAACCATCAATAACAGTAGGATGACAGTACCACAAACGTTTGTCACCGACAGGCAACCTTTATTAACCTCAAACCACCTTTGATAGCTGTCGGACAAATAAGTGCTCCCGAAATGAGAACAAGTCACCACCTTGTATAAACCTGTGGACCACACCTTCAGTATTTAGTTGTGGAAGGTCACTGAAATGGACTGACAGGGGCAGAGACACAAGTATCAAGGCATGGTGGTAGGGCTGACAAGGAATTGTGAGTGGTAGTGGCTGACGTAACGGTCAGAGGGGGAAATTTTAAACATTCTTAAATTTCCGTAGAATGCTGAAGGAATGTTATTATTATTATTTGGGGTTTAACGTCGCTTTCAACACTGTACAGGTCATATCACGATGGGTAGTTGGAAGGGCAGAGGAAACCAGTACATTGAGTTCGCTAGGGTTCTGTACTGTAAACTGCCGACCAACGGCAAGCAACTACCAGCTTTCCCACTTGAGCCCGTGCGGGGATCGAACCCCGGCCTCAGAGGTGGGAGGCGAGAGTCTTACCACTCTGCCACCGTGGCCCCCTGCTGAAGGAATGAGACAGCGGGCCACTGTATCACAAGTTCGCAAACAGACATCATGTTATAGATGAAGGACAGGAACATTTGAACCAATGTCTACCATGGCAGGGTATACCACCTGCAGTGTGAAAGGGATATTATGGTCGCTTCTGTACGTATTTGTTTTCTGGTGAATGACCTCATCCTATAGCTCTGAAAAGAGTCACGTGTATCTTGGTAGTAAATGTTAAAGAATAAGCCACCCCAAGTATCCCCATGCCCTGCCTTGGCCAGTGCAGTGTGTTTATTTTAGTATGGCTCCTGAGGGCTTGTGAGAAATATGCCAAATATTTTTTAAAAAGTGGTTCCAAATGCAAAACACATCCCAAGTTGTCTTGAATGTCAATGATGATGTCCTAGCCAAATGCAGATCTTCATGAAGGCATCCTACCATTGCCACTTGTGGGAGCAGAACCCATATACACATGCCAGCCTGTGATTAAATGTCAAACTTGCTAACCACTAGGCCATTGACGACCTCTCTCATAGTGACAGGTAGAATTCATTGAAAGTATGTTCTGATATAGCCACAGATGTTAAGATGGACTTAAAATCCAACTTGGACACATTTAAAGAAGAAGTTTTACTATATCTGTATGGTAAATTGTTCAGCTAACCACCTCAAAAAAACAAAAAACAAAAAAAATAAACAAGCTGTGTTACATTTAGAGGTAGTCTTAAATCTTAGTGGGTATTGGGGGGAGTCAGGACGGAAAAAAATAGTCCGTGGCTTTAGTTCTATATGTGAGGCAAAATCACTTGACACATGAGGAGTGAAGAGGTTAATTGTTTGACTTCTATACACCCACACATCTGATCTAATCCAGGCATGAGATGTCAGCCATGTTAACGACTGTCTACTGTTATAAATTGCCAATCATTGCCCTTTGTATGGTTTTGCAGTTTCAACATCAGCCGCAGTTTCAACATCAGCCGCGTCTGAATCTTTCAATGATTGGCATCAAAATGACATCTGTGCTATTAAGGAAGTACTTGTGAGTGCACTACCTCGCCATAGGAGGGAGTCTTTTTATTTAACAGTGATATCAGTGCACACTACAGCTTTTAATGTGTGTGAGTGGGCAGCTATATGTCATTTCATTCCAGTTCCCTTATTCATCAAATGGCAACTGAAGGTAAAAGCGCCAAACACTTTCATGTCATAATTATGATTTACCAAATGATGTACCAACATACCAAAGGACTAAGAAACCAGGAATATTCTTCTAGTAGTGTCTCATTAGAAAGGGCTTTTCATTCCGAGTTTAAGGTAAAACTAAACTTCCCGGGTGTAGAACTTATACACCATGTCTGGACACCACAGAGGAAATCTTTCTGAAAACTTAATTTGTTGGCTGACATCAAAATTACATCTTTAAAAGACAGCTCAATGGTCTGCTGTTAGGGTCGGAGGTAGGTTTGTGGTGTAGTGGATAATAGATTTGTCTCTCATCCCTGGGGTAGGCAGTTTGAACCCTGGACGAGACCCAACCCAATGTGGGAGCTTTGGTAATTGCCTACCAATGTATTTTACAGTGCAGAATGTTGACAAACTAGCATTTACTGGTTTCCTCTACACTTAAAACTACCCATCGTGATATAACCTATACAATGTCTTGAATGTCTAGGTTAAACCCAAATATATCATATTAAATCAAATTTTTAAGTTCGGCAAATGGTCCTTTACCTCATGACAACGGTTGTTGGCTGCAACCCATACAAACATGTAGAAATACTGAGGGTTTTTCCAAGTAGGTCAACAGCAGTTGTAAAAAAACAGCACACGGATATTCAGCTATGCTCTTGACATAAATCTGTCTTATAATGTTTGAGACATCCTTAAGACTAAGAGGTCCATTATTACTAGGCCAGTAATCTAAATCAAAAGGACAACTCTTGGGTGTTTTACTTGATAGATTTGGGTTGAACCTTGTTTTCCACACATTGTATAGGTCATATCACTGAAGTGGTGTTGATGGGCATAAGGTGTATACTAGTTGGTCAAGATTCTGCCCCGAAAACTATTGGACAAGAGCAAGCAACTACTAGCTATCCCAGTTCAGATAAGGCAGACAATCATACTCAAGGATCTACTACACGGCTTTGCCCTCAACAAGTGATGGGTCAACATGGTTTATTCAAAAGCGTTTCAGAAACACAAATTAAAACCAGACATAATCCATTAGTCCTCTCCTTGTCAGATCTTCTGCAGCAAGTTGGGAATGAAGGTATGTTCTATAAATATTGGGTTGTCAAAAACGGTGGCTATTACAAGGAAATTTATGGTAAACTTAAAGAAGTGAGTAAAGGTATCTAAGTGAGTATTAGAGTTTCAATTCGTATTGAGACACAAAAGACCTGAAAACTATTTAGGTGAAATTATCACACTTATTTAAAACATAACAGCAGTAAAAGCCAACATTTTTTAAATAAAAAGGAGCAGTGTAAGTCTCAGGCTTTGCTGCAGCGACCATTTCTTGTGCAGATGTTGGAGCCCAACTTAGGAGTCAGCCCATCTTAAGATGGGCTATAGCCCAACTTAGGATTCTAAGTTGGGTAGCCTATCTTAAGAGGGCTCAGCCCATCTCAAGATAGGCTAGAACATAATAGCCCAATTTAGGATAACTAAACTCAGGAATGATTTAAGCTAAAATTTAATATTAACCAGCTAGTTTAATATTAATTTGTTATGTTACTACTCCATTGGTAGTTTTAATTATAAAAATGCTAGTTTATTTAAATACTTATATTTAAATTCTAGATTTGTTGTGCTTATCTCATCTTAAGCTTTGGTTACAGTTATTAGCCCAACTTATAATTTACACACAGTCTTTATTTTTGAAATAAAATGATATTATTTACTTATTTTTCTACTTAAATGTTACTTATGTTCTTTACACCATAATGCATTGATAGGATTAATCTTAATCCCCTTATTGTTCCAAGACTGTGTCTCAGTTAATCTGACAATGGGAGGGTCATTAGATCATAAGGTGTCTATTGTTCAACCACCGTTTTCAACTTGATTTGTTTCATTTGTGGGGAGTGATTAGGCAACTGGATTATATTGTGATGTATCTTTTGTTTCAACATTTCTTTCAAGTTGATTTGTTTGACTATGCCTATGACTTGGGAAACTGGATTAGTTTTAGATTTGCCTTTTGTTCTAGCATTCTTGTGAACTTGATTTCTTTCACCTCTGGCTGAGTGACTAGCTAACAGGATTAATTGGGCATTGTTGTAAGACACATTTAAGGTATTTGGGGTGATACTTTACATGTTTACATGTTTGTAAACAAACTGATTGATTTAATCATAATTTTCAAATCCTTAATGTTAAGTCTTAAATGGACAATTACCCATATAACCTAATAGAAAACACCAATTTTATATACAATGTGTATTTTATCATTTTTTTCAATTTTATGCATCAGTGTGTTGTTTGACTAAATTAATCAAATTAACTTATTTAAATTTAATTAAATTTTCCAATTAATTAGTGTGGGGGCCACGGTGGCAGAGTGGAAACACTCTAGCCTCCCACCTCTGAGGCCGGGGTTCGATCCCCGTGATGGCCTTAAGTGGGAAAGCTGGTAGTTGCTTGCTGTTGGTCGGCAGTTTACAGTACAGAACCCTAGCGAACTCTATGTACTGGTTTCCTCTGCCCTTCCAACTACCCGTCGTGATATGACCTGTACAGTGTTGAAAGCGATGTAAAACCCCAAATAAATAAATAAATACATTAATTAGTGTAACTGAGCTCAAAAGATAAAGCGCTTTATAAATCCTGTTTAAATGCTGTTTAATAATATAAAAAGGTAATTTTATTAATTTGTTGTTAAACGTAAAATATATAATCAGGCTCACCCATAAAATCACCCACTATATTTGCCTTTCCCCCTTATAGGTTTGATAAAATTAAGGCTCATTATATTTAGAGATTACTTTGATGTTGATTTGTTTCACTTTATGATTTGGGATATTTCCTATTGAGTGCTTCACCCACCCCAAGTGAAACAAATCAACATCAATAGAATGTTGAAACAATAGGCACAAATCCAATAAGAAATCATTCCAATGAAAGACAAATGAATCAACATCAAAGGAATATTTTAATGCTTTCAAGGCTCAGAAAACACAATTCATTTTAGTTTCTGCAATTAAACACTTTTTGTTGAGGTTAGATATGTTAAACATATTGATATTAAATAAAAAAGAAGCGCAAAATACTTCTGTATAAGGGTCAGTTAAACTTATCAATGTTAATGTAATCTTTTTCATAATAATAATAATAGTAGGATTTATATAGCGCAAAATTGATACAAATCCTCTAATGCGCTTGAGTCCAAGAAGGGAGAGTCCAGGGTATAACTAAGGTGGTGGGTATGCCAGCCTAAATAAGTAGGTCTTTAGCTGGCTTCTGAAACCATCTATTGTTTGCTGAGATCTGACAGTCTGTGGCAGCTTGTTCCATTCAGCTGGTGCAGCTACTGCAAAGCCATGCCTGCCATGTGCTTCTTAGGGCGGGTTGAGGAAATAGATAGCCTGTTGCCGCGAGTGAGACTGCTCGATCTTATTAAAGCTGAGAGATACGGGGGCTGTGAGAGATTAATAGCCTTGAATACCAAAAGATTATACTTAAAGAGGATGCGATGTTGAATTGGGAGCCAGTGGAGTTTTTTCAAAAAGGGTATAACATGACTCATTTTGTCAAGTCTGAAGATGATGCGGCAAAGAGCATTCTGGACTCTCTGTAGTTTGGCTATGTTGGACTTGCTTACTCCATAGAGTAAAGAGTTACAGTAGTCTAGACGACTACTGACAATAGCATTTGCCAGAAGTATTGCTGTCTCGACTCCAAGGAATTTGCGAATTCGTCGCAAATCACGAAGATGATAGTAGCATGCTCTGCAAACCTTGGCAATATGATTGTCAAAGGAGTTGTCTGAGTTGAAAATAACACCCAGATTTTTTACTTCCACCGACGGAGAGATATTGTTTTGGAGGAGTGGAACAGGGAAATTTGGTGCAAGCGACTCTCTGATGGCTTTTTGACCTGTAATGATACAGGTCGTTTTTTTTTCTGGGTTTAGTTTTAGTTTGACACCGTCCATCCACTCCTGTACAGACTTGAGACTTTCGGTCAGCTCTTCCATGCTAGAGTCAAAATTCCTGGCGTCAACTGCTAGGTAGATCTGGGTGTCATCGGCATACAGGTGATGAGTAACCTTGAATTTTGAAATAACTTGACTGAGGGGACTAGTGTAGAGGGTGAAAAGGAGAGGACCCAGCACAGAGCCTTGGGGGACTCCGAAAGGGAGAATTACTGCCTCAGAGAAACTATCACCTATTTTAATTTTTTGTTTACGGTTTGAAAGATATGATTTGATCCATGACAAAACAGTACCATCTAGACCAAACCAGTCATGCAAGCAGTCATATAAAAGAGAATGATCAATCGTATCAAACGCCGCCGAGAGGTCTAATAATGTTAGGGCCACTGCCTTTCCTGAGTCCACTGAGACAGCTATATCATTTTGAATCTTCAACAATGCAGTTTCAGTGGAGTGGGAACACTTATAAGCAGACTGGTTGACATTTAAGAGCCCCTCGAGTGAAATAAATTCATTTAGCTGCTTTGCCACCATCTTCTCAATAAGTTTAGATATAAAGCTGAGGTTTGAAACCGGCCTGTAGTTTTTAAGGATATTTCTATCAAAGCTCAGCTTCTTTTGAAGGGGGGTGACATATGCCATCTTAAAACAGTTGGGAAAATTGCCTTCTGTGATTGAATAATTTACAATTTTAGTGATGGGGGTGATGAGAATATCAGCACACTCCTTGACCAGTGATGTCGGAATCGGGTCAAGGTCACATGATTTGGATGGTGAAGATTTTAGAATTTTGAGTAGTTCTTCCTCGGACACAGGTGTGAAAGAGGACAGAGTATTTTTAGTGGGGTTGGGTCTAGTAACTAAAGATGGTATTGATGACTGCAGTGTGGATCTTATTTTGAGGATTTTGTCATAGAGTCAAAGTCAAAGTTGGGGTTTAACGTCCCGTTCAACAGCCAGGGTCATATTGGGACAGGTCCGCAGCATTGCCACTTGTGGGACTCGAACCCACAGAGGTGACAGCCTATGATTAGATGCCAAACTTGCTAACCACTAGGCCACCGAGGACCTCGATTTTGTCATAGAAGAACTTACAGAAAGTGTTCGCAAGGTCGGTTTTATTTGTGTAGTCAGGTAGAACAGCAACAGAGGACCTGTGTAAAATCTTTTTGAAACAGTTCCACAGAGCCTTGGGATTTCCTTGGTTTTCAGCCACAATGTTGGAATAATGATTGCATTTGGACTTCTCAAGCAGGAAATTATAGTGGTTGATTGCAGCCCGATATCGGCTACGATTACTGGCTGAGTTTTCATGACGCCATGCCCGCTCATATTTCCTCTTGAGTCGTTTTGCCTTGAGGATGTCACAGTTCATGAAACCAGTCTCGGCATGTCTCGGTATATTCTTCTTCATGATTGGGGCATGCTTGTCAAGAAGGCTTCTCAAAGTATTAAAGTATTGATGGCTGAGAAGACTGGCAGTTTTGTACGGGCATCTAATGAGGTCGGATTTCAGGATATCCATTCTAAAATCTGAAATATTTATCTTGTGAATTTTACGGATGGGAACACGTTGAAACTTACAGGATTCTATGACAGGGAAGATAAGGCTGAATATGATTGCCTGGTGGTCTGATAGTCCCCCAATAACTTTGGGACTAATGGCCCAAGAGAAGGAATCCCTCACACATAGAGCATCCAAAATATGACCCTGAATATGTGTGGGTGCATTGACAAGTTGTGTAAAACCGAATTGCTCAAGGATATCATAAAATTTCAATGTCCAGGTGTCATGTTTATCCAGATGAAAATTAAGATCACCAAGGAGAATGTTTTTATAGCCTGATAAAGCAGCACCTTCGAGGAACATGCCAAATTCGTCCCGGAACTGTGACTTTGAGAGATTTGGGGGTCTATAAACTACATGAAATATAACATCTTTAGCACCCTCAGAGCTAATCTGAATGGAGATACTTTCAAAAGCCTGACTATTGTTTTTTGATACTTGCTCATAACTCAGGTCCTCCTTGATGAAAAAGCCAACTCCGCCCCCTTTCTTGATATTTCGAGGTACATGAGTGAACTTATAACCAGGAGGGGTAATACTAGAGATAAAACTTTCAGTATCCTCTGGCCTAAGCCATGTCTCAGTGACAGCTATAAGATCAGCATTGTTATCTTTGACGAACTCCAGAAAGGAAGCCGATTTACTAGTATTTCTGATAGATCTAACGTTGAGAAGACAACCATTAAGAGATCTAGAACCAGGGCCTGGATTGAGACTGATATCACCCGAAAGAGCTAGAAGCAATGATGTCCATGTCCGGAAACTATGTGTCACCCTTCTACAGTGACCCTGGAAAGCCAGGCAAAATTGATGCTATCTACACATGGGTGAATCCCCGGCTCAATGACTACAGGATGGCCTGAGTGCATGATTGGTTCAGATGAGTCACAGACTCTGATGCTGCTCAGTATGAGGTAAACGGCAAAATGCAAGCAGTGCATTTCGAAGAATACTGTTAGTAAATATGAAATGATGACAAATCTACTTTGTGGGTTAGTTGAACAGAAAGTGCATTGCCAGACCAACAGAGGCCAAGAATTAAAAATTTCGAAAAGGTGCAACTTACCTTCCTTATGTACAAACCTGTCTTTCACAATGGAGCCAAAAGAGAAAGTTGTAATAGATTGTGAAAGTAGGAAAAGATTAGTGCATATTTATGAAGTGAATTTGGTCAACAAAATATTGTGGTATGGATGGTAATCAGGGCTATTAATTTGGTTATTGTATATGTGGGCTTTGTATGTAATATGTACAGTTTATATGGTTGTTGGTCAACCAAAAATTGTGATATGGATGATCAATCAGAGCTATTAATTTGATGAATGATCCGCGGGAAATGTACGTTGAGCGATAATACCCGCATGAAACTGTTTTGACAATACAACTGGATTTAAAAGGGACAGTAATCAGGTATTGTAGTATTTGTTTGAAGAGTGTATGATAGGTGACAATAAAAACAGATACAGACCAGTTTAAAGTGCAAAAATCACTAAAAACGTAAAATTGACATTAAAATATAAGAAAACACGTCTTCCCCTGGCGAACGCTAAAACCGAAAAATAATTTCCTTGTTAATAGTTAATATTATATTCTGTATAAAAATAATTCTTGAATTTTATTATCTCAAGTTGGGCTGATATGTTCTAGCCCATCTTAAGATGGGCTACCCAACTTAGGATCCTAAGTTGGGCTAAAGCCCATCTTAAGATGGGCTGACTCCTAAGTTGGGCTCCAACATAAATAAATGGCTAGCTATTTAATGGATCTTTCAGCAGATTCAAATACGTAGGCCATAAGTGGTTGTTACTGGTCAAAGTTCAAAGCTGGGTTTTACTTCCCATTCAACAGCCAGGGTCATATTGGGGCAGGTCCTCACTATTGCCATTTGTGAGAATCGAATCCACACAGAGGTAACTGCCTTTGATTAGATGCAAAACTTTGCATACCACTTGGCCACCATAGACCTCTGGTAAGTATCAAAAGTTAAGGCAGAAAGTGAATTAGGTTAAACCTACTTTACCTTGTGAAGAAATGTATATATTGTTGCCATATTAAAATTTGATAAGTATTGAAGTGTTGTGTTGAATCAGTGTTGTTGTGTATCTGAAGTACATTAGCAGTATGTCAACAGTGCCTTGTGGACACTTTGGAAGTGACTGTGTGATGATGTTTGTCAGATTTAGCTCAAGCTGGTCAACCATCAGTGCTGGCCTACAGTTCTTGTGTATGGTATGTGGGAAATAAAGCTGATTTTAGTAAAGCCTGGTGTGCTTGGTGTTACTTGCCCCCCCCTGCCATGCTCCTGATCAACATCATCCGGGAGCATGTCAGGCAGGAGGAAATTTGGTAATCTTCTGTTTCTCTCTATTAAACATTACAACTTAAAATCACTATTACATTAGTTTTACCGTTGTGAAGTATATATATTATTTAACGAGGTGTACAGAACTAGAAGAAGCTATGTAAAATGCAGGAGTAGATAACAAAATTGTTATCTACTTGCAGGGGTTAAGCAGTACTTGCATTTGTTCTGTAATAGTACACTGCAAAGCACTCTTGATTGCAATTATCTCTTGTTCCAAGCAGATGAATTCATTATGCAATATGCTATGTCTCCAACATAAGCGTATATTAATAATAAACGACCCTGTAGTTATATGCTGACCACATACACTATAGTTCAAGTTATATTTTTATATCCAGTATCATACAACAACAAATTCTTGTTTTTTTCTCAATATTACAATTCTCTCTGACGTCCCTTAAAGGTGGAGAGCTGCAATTTCAACCACTGTAATAAATAGCAATTATTTAATGCTATTAGGTATTATTTACCTGTGTTATTATGTTTCGATTATTCACTTCGTGTGGCTTTCAACCCAAACCATCTGAGATCATTGAGCGGGTAATAACCTGCACCATTTCTGGGAGGATATGTCGCATTGTATGTTCAGTCTATTTCTGTCTGTCCTTAAAGCTCTTTATTTTTTTTCCATTTCTCATACACTCTACGGTCTGTAGTCTCTGATGGAGTTCTCACACAGTATGATGGGCAGAAAAGACCAAGGGATTACAGCTTACACAAATAAGTGCCATAGATAAAACTGACGAAACTCTCCATATTTTAGTGCTATAATTCTGACAGAATGTCATATAGCGAGACAAGACCAGTAGGCAAGAATCTCCAGAAAATCAGCATTATTGTGGAATAACTTGTCTGGTTTTTAAAAAATTTTATCAAAGTGGAAACACATATTATTTGCAGTTTTTATATGTTAGAATGTATCGCTGCAGCCTTACGTAAAAAGCTCAAATTTGTATCCTATCATTTTTCCAAACGTACAAAACGTTCATAGTTATAAATCACTCGTATGTATTTGGTGATGTTAAGCTCAGCAGAAACTTTCTTGGCCGTATGCTGATGTAAAAACTGTACATATAGATAACATTGTATTATGCAGACTAAAACTTTATAAAGCAAACATAATTGAGCCATAAACAAGGCTAGTTAGAATATTTCACAGATTTATGTTAAATGTTTCAATTGTTCACTTTGTGTGGGCTTTCGTCCACCATCTGAAACTACTGACGGGGCAATGACTTCCCAGTTTTCTGGGATGGTGTGTTCCAGTGAGTGTTCAGCGTATTTAGTGTGGGTGAGATATCTCATGTTAAAGTTGAAGTTATTATTTTCACTGCTGCCTGTAACTATGGCTACGCTTCACAGCTGATTTTTGCCTTTCATTTGATAAATATGGACTTATTTTCCTTATTAGAATTTTATTTATTATAGTGACATGCAAATACATTTAACAATAATCAAATAAGACAGTAAACAATTTGCCCAGCCCCAATGGACTTATATGTTATTACTGGAGCAAGGTGGAGAACAATCAATCAATCAATCAATCATCAACCAACCAATCAATCAATCAATCAATCAATGTAGAAGGCAAAATACACAATCCTTTTTCTTCAGACTCTAATTGCATTGATTTGTCTTCTCTCTCATGATTAAATTTTAAAATATGCACCACCTGGGTTAATCTTCCATATTTTATTCGTACACTCTCACTCTCCACTCTGATGGTATCAAAATGTATGAGGATGCACCGTCTTGACCCACCCAGATGAACCCTTTATTTTCTGTTTCATTATCGCATCTTTCACCCTTGAGAATACCTTTCCATTTATGTGTGAAGGTCCTGGCATGTGACAATGTCAACGATAATTTACCATGAGTTTAATCTGGAACATATAAGAGCAGATATCAGTAAGATTTCTATCTTTTTATCCCTTTGTTAGGAATTCTACAGAGACACAATTAAATTTATAACAGAGAGACGTTTTCTGTGTACCACCAGTGCTTTCATTGCCATCTGAAAAGCAACTTTATTAAGCGATTTTATTTTTTGTTGGTACAAATTGGAAAGAATAATAATAATGAAAAACAGTAATTTATACAACAGAAAACCACCCTGCCACAACTGACTGGAGTCATGGTCTCTACTTAAGGTGGCCTTAAGTATGGTCCTTTACTTATCTGTACTTAAACTCTAACGCCATTGTAAATATCAATGCAGTTCTAGAAATAAACAAAATTCTTCAATATGTCTGTGGTTTAACTTCATAAATCATAACACAAGCATAGCTTTGGGGCAATGTAAACCATTATGCCACATCTTTTGTGTGTTTCAGAATATCACTTAGTGGTCTGTAAGTTGGTCTGTAAAGACAACTTGTCAGGTCTTGCACAGGCTGTGCACGCTATGGTTTTTGAGAGAGATAATTTTCAATTGAAAAGTGGATGCCACTGCATGTGATGTAGCACATTTCTGTAGATTTAATACATCCATTGTACTTTCTTTATCACTTTCCCATAAATTTTACAGTGAAATACGTTTGATAGAATCTAGACTGCCCTACCTACTGTTGCTTGCAGTTTTGATAAAAAAATCAACAAGCTATTCCAGTTTGAAGATGAAGTAAGACATCCATGTACAAAAAAAACTGTTTAAAATTGGAACAGAAACAACAGAAAGTTCTCAATGTTAATGTTGGAGCTCTACATCTTCTGCAATACAAGATCATATCATCAGTTATGTTAAGTGTTGTCTGTTATGACAAGCCTCAAACCCTTGTTAGTCCTTTGCATTCCTTTGGGGGTTTCTACGTCATTATTCGTGTAAATCTTTTTTTTAGATATTCTGTTTGCCTGCTGATTTCAAAGCTACAGGTTTACCAGTATATATATATATTTCTGAAAGCCCGAGACACAAGGATCATAACAGGAGTGTCCCTCAACACCTTGTATGTTATCATAAGCTGAATTGCTTGAAGGGAAAAGCTCAAAAATTTATTTTATAGAAGAAACTGTTCTTTGGTGTCTTTCAGTACAGGTATTTCCTTACCATTATTATTATTATCTTTTAATTTGCACATTAATGTTACTTATATGTAAAAATAAAACAAAAACACAAAATGTTTCATAGATTCATTTTGTAGAACAATCTATTGTTTCTTGTTCTTTAATAACGATTATTTGTAAATTGTAAAATAAGAAAAAAAGCCACCAATATACCCCCCCAAAAAAAGAACATAGAAAAATGTTGTTTAAACAAAGAAAAATATTTAAGGCTAAGCGAAGAGCAAGAAATTTTTGTGAAAAAGCCACCGGAGGTAACTCAAGATAACCATGTTTTTAACTTAGTTCTGGATTTAGTGCATAGACTAATAACAGCATATCACATTATTATGTGGCAATGGTAACCCATATATTCCATATTTGGTTATTTACATATCTGTCTGGATAAGAAAATCCCCCTTACTAAATATGAAAATAGCCTATTATTTACACAGTATGTTGTAACATAACTTGTTTAAGCCCCCCCCCCCCCCCTTTTCACTGTTCCATTCTAATATCATGGCAACTTTCAGATTGCTTGCAGCCAGCATATGGCAGAATGGCCCTGCACAGTACATACAGTTGATGGGCAGTGAAATCGAACAGATTTAATGTTGGATTTAATTTCAGTCAATGTATTTAGGGTTCTCCCAAATGAACACATTGTAATTTTTAGAGTATAGACTGCATGGGACTCTTGTTATTGGCCAGGCTTGTTTATCATTAACAAACAGTTTAGCTAACACTTCATCTAGGAACAGGGGGTTCGATCCATATCTTTTTAATAGAGATTCTACCTTACGGCAAGGTACCTTACACTTGTTTGTACAATTTCATCTAGGAGTATAACTTGGTACAGAGAATAGCTGGAGAGCAAAACTTTGGCTCCAGTTGAACAAAGCACACAAGTAAGGGCTTGATTTAATGTCTATTTAATGTTTAATGTGACATCCCCATAAAAATAGATAGGTAACAATTATTATTATATTTTTAAAAGTTATTTTAGACTCTAAGAAATGGTTATTTTTCAACAGGTAGCTGAGCTCTTATGGGACCGATTTGCCAAGCTTCCCGTTTTCCTTGGTACAGGATTACTAAATGGTTGTGTCGGTGAAAGGGTTAAGAAAATGAACCAGTTATTGGAATATGTTTTACAGAATACATATATAAGGGAGCTTCAATTTCATAGAGATGACAAATGCACCTTGATAGATTACGTGAAACCTTATATTACTCCCATCTGTTATTATTTGTCTCCAAATGGATTAGACTGCAAGTAACTCATGTTTTTAATATGCTCCCCTAGTCGTTGTTACTGACAGTGATTTATGTCCCCTTTATCTGTCCTCCCTTGCAAAAATAGCAATTATTCTGTTCTCAGCACAAAGTTTAAGTTTTGTTAGGGGTATTAATCAAAGAGGTTCCATGACATTTTCTTACATATTTTATATGTTTTGAACAATAAACAGAATCTTTTACAAACTAATATAGCATGGTAATGTTTCAACTGGGGATAAGTCAATCTTACACGTGACATATCAATGTTCTGCTAATGCAAAATCCAAATCCAATTCTGTGACACTGAATGACTGGTAATAGGGTACTGGAAATGGAATATATAAGTTCTATTTGATCAAAATGAAGAAAAAAAACACAAGTAAAAAGTAAATTGGCAAAATCATAGAGAGGAGGGACATTATGATTTCTTGAGATTTATCATCCGTCTCTGATATTTTAAGTTATCCCACTTTATTATGTGCTAACATTTAGCATGCCAATTATAATGCATGTATTTCCATTCTGTATTCCCTTGAAATGGCCTCAATTCTGGTGTAACAAGATAGAGCTATACCCAGCCAAAATTAATCCCGGGGTTAAAATAGATTGTCCCAAATTGGGTTGCCAAAGCTACACCCCTTTTCTGTTACTTTAAGGCTATTTGGCTATACTGCCATCCGCATTTGAGACACATACATCCACTTTCTACCATATCAGGACTACAAAATAAAAAAAATATATTATCCTCTCAAGACAGTATTTTCTCAAAAGTTGTTTGAAAAGCGACTAAGGTATTACGAACGTCAATTGGACAATAGATTTATTGAAAATTTAGAATCAATAAATACAAGAAACCCAAAAGAATTTTGGAAAACAATAAAAAGGCTGGGGCCAAGGAAATCAAAAATACCAATGACAGTTTATGATGAACAGGGGACGGAATGTAATGATAATGACTATGCACTCAACAACTGGAAAAATTACTTTGAATTGTTGTACACTAAAGTAAATGATATACCAGGAAATAACGATGAATACACTGAAATGCTTAACCAAGCTCTAGAATCAGAATGAGATGCAAATGACTTTTTGAATAATGTAATAACCCTTGGTAGAGTAGAATCTGTTGTCAAAATGGCTAAAAAAATAAAGCATGTGGATATGATCAAATTTTTATGACATTTTGGACAATATGGATTGTAAATTAACTCTAACAAAACCATTTAATGCATGTTTTGCACACAGTAAAATATCAGAGTGCTGGCTTAAAGCCATTATATCCCCTATTCCTAAGAGTTCTTTGAAAGAACTATTTATTCCAGTTTCATACAGATGTGTTTCATTACTTTCGCATGTAGCAAAACTATACTCACAGATATTAAACAAACATATTATAAGCTATTGTGAAAATGTATAAATGTTCTGTGAGGAACAAAATGGATTTCGAAAGTCAAGATCCTGTGATGATCATATGTTCACATTGACGTCTATAATTAGGAATCATTTGCATGTCAATAAAAGCACCTTTGTGGCATTTATAGACATGCAGAAGGCTTTCGACTGGGTTAATGGAGACCTCTTATGGTATAAATTATTAATTCATAATATATCCGGGAAGATTTATTGGGTGGTACGATCCTTGTATAAATCAACCTTATCCTGTATTAGATTAAATAACGTATATACAAATTGGTTTAAAGTAGATTCTGGGGTTTGACAAGGTGACAACCTTTGTCCAATGCTTTTTGGAATATTTATCAATGACTTAGCAGTTGAAATTCAAAATTTAGGCTTAGGAATTACAAAGGGGATAGGAAGGTGCCAATGCTTCTTTATGCAGGTGATATAGCAGTATTAGCTGAAAATGAGGAAAATTTGTAAATTATGCTCACTAAACTAAATGGTGTGAAAAATGGCAGCTCACTATTAACAATGAAAAAAGTCAAGTAGTTCATTTTACAAAAAAGAGAAAATTTAGAACAACTTTTTCCTTTAATATACGATCAATGAAAATTAAAAGAGTTGAAAGGTATAAATATTTGGGTGTAACGTTGAATGAAGATGTTTTTGTGAATCTGCACAAGCACTAGCAGAATCAGGAGGTCAGGCACTAGGGGGTGTCATATCAAAATTTAAATTACACAAAATATTGGCTATCATACATTTACAAAACTGTTTGATCATGGTGTTGAGCCAATAACAGATTACTGTGATAGCATCTGGGGTTTGCAAATCATACATATCCTGAAAAAGTGCAACTCAGAGCGCTAAGATACTTTATGTGTGTAAACCCAAAAACCCCGATTCATGTGTTGACAGGAGACATGGGGTGGTTAACTACGAAAGTAGGAATATTCTTAGAGATTATTAAATATTACAACCATCTTATTAAAATAGACATATAAGGTATTTGAAAATGACTTACAACATATTTCTAATGAAAACTGGTCTGGAGATCTGGAAACTATTCTGAATCAGATTGGTATGACAGAAAATCTCTTCACAGGTACTGAAATTGACTTGTATTTAGCAAAAGCAAAATTATCTGTTGTAAGTGACCTTGATTGGCAGGAGTCCATTGCATATAAACCTAAATTACGAACTTATACTAAATATAAAGATCACATTGGCACAGAAGAATATTTAGTAATAAATCTTACAAGGCTACAGAGATCTCTATTGGCCAAATTACGATTTATTACACTACAATTGGTAGTAGAAAAAGGGAGATATAATAAAGAAGAATTGTCACAATGAGCCTGTGTTTTTACGATGGATGGAAATTAAAGATGAAATCCATTTTGTTGTGCAATGTCCAAGATATCAAACTTATAGGGGATAACTTTTTCACATACATTTGTAGAAATGTTTCAAAAAATTTTATGAATAATGATGCAGTTGATAAATTTATATTCCTAATGAAATTAAATGGTAAGCATATTCGCAACGTTGCAAATTATTTAGTGTCAGTTTGGGAATTTAGAAAGTCTATTTTATATAGTAGTGATTAAAGTAATTGATATTTATATATATTTCTGCTTCTATTTTCCTGTTCTCATTTACACACTTGATATTAATTGTTTGAATTAAACTGACTTGTAAACCTTTATGGCTGGGTGTTAGGAAAAGTATATGATATAAATTGTATTTTGACACTGTGTAACACAACGTCAGTGTAATAAAAATGTAGCTATCTATCTATCAAAAGGGCTGTGGAAAATGCAGACCCAGACATATTTCTTCAATATGTGACAGCACCCTGTGCTTATACGAGTTTGGCTTTGTAACTCGAGTGTGTGGGCGCATGCAGAAGTGAGGCCAAATGACTCAGAATTCTTCTGTGGAACACATAATTTGTCCGGGCTGCTGCATTAGAAATTTCAAGATGGCGGTGTAAACAAAGCAGAGTCCAGCACCAGTTTCAATACTGGGTACTGGTAATTTTGTAACATTTATTATTCGAAGTAGCATGAAAAAGAAAAGAACAACTATAATTAATTTATTACAATTATTACACATTAATTATTGCACTAACTGAAACTGAAGGTTTCCTCCATTGCCATTTGTTTACTTTAATCCGAGTAGATATTCCAAGCTGTTTACCTCCTCATCTCGGAATACTTGATCAGCGCATGCGCAAAATTGATCCTTGTCGCACTCGACATACGAGGCCAAAGTCACTCCTTGTGTGTTTCAGTGAATTTGGCTTGTAAAATAAACTCTGGATAATAAAAGTAAAATGCCCCTCATTATGCATACATAAAGAATATTATTCATGAAGATGTATGCTATAATACTCTGCCTACAGACTTATGTTACACATTCATCTTCATTCGTATATGTTATTCCGGAAGTTTTTTCTATTATATCGCCTTTGTATTATTTTTCTTATGATCTGTTTGACATGCCCCTTTCACAGAAAATGTGTTAATTCAGAGATTTGTGAAGGCCCCGTAATTATGGTTTAAAGGGACATCTTTAATGCATTACCTACAGCAGGGGTAAGGTATCATCTGTAAAAAATATAGCTTAAACTATCTTAAGTACAGACCTACTGCCACAATATGAAGATGCACAAGGAACAGCCATGCCACTATTGAAGCATTGGTTCCACAGGAAACTGATCCTTTGCCGAGTCTTCTGCAAGGAAATTAAATACCAGGGTTGAACCAACGAGACATAATGAGACCATTTTCCATCCCAGGTAAATCATACAACAGCCTACGACTATGTACTTGAGATTGTGCAGCTTCATAATTTTTGTTGAAGAAGGTCAAGTAATGTTGTTGAAATGCATCTGCCTCCCACATCTGAGAGTATGGGGTTTCATTATTGGTTCTGGGCTGAAGGACAAAAGTTGTCGGACAGGTCATCATAGGCCTATTTTACACAAATGACTTGGCCAAGACTTAGACTTAAAGTTAAGACTTTGGTCTCAGACTACCATAGGTATGTGGTCTTAGAAGATTTCACACATCAGCTAATTACAAGGTTTTGCTGAGTCTTTGACTAAAAGTTAAGTTCACTTGGAAGTAGGGTAAACTAATGCAGACAAACCTAAATGTCACCGCCATAAATTGTTTCCACTTCAAAATTACAAATGACTGACAATGCAATAGTTGTATAAATAGATGCAACGTTTCCCTAAGTAGTTCTGTAAGTTTTCATGTGGTTGCAAAGTTTCTCATTGCAAAGCAGCATTTTTCCCTGCGATACAATGCAATAAAGGATATAGATCACTAGGGTTATACCTTGAGTAGACATCAACAATCATACGACACAAAAAACACTGTTGTTATTTCACAAATCGATCTAAGCTTGTACTTAGATAAATCCCACTTGTGAATTACATGAAGTCCAAAACTTAGTCAAAAATTTAAATTTAACGTCTCAGATTTAGCCAAAACGTGGCTAAGTCTTAGACTCTGTGAAACTGGCCTAAGCAGTACATTTGGAGCAGAAATAAAGGGTAATACTATTGTTGACGAACACAGAAGACCAAGCTTCAATCCCAGGCACAGCCTGAATCAAAGTGGCTGGGATGAACACTGAAAATGACAATTCTCTGTCTTTGGGTTCTGTCCCTATTGGCAGGTTAAAGAACCTCGGTGATAATGATGACTAGTCCCCCCCCAGCTTCTGCGCGGGGACAGAGAAGGGTTGTTCCCAAATTGGAGAACTGGTTGAGAGGATGTTATGGTGAAAAGGCTACGTTAAAAGGGTAGGTTTTGATTTGCCAGCATAACAATATGTTCAGGCAAGGAATATTTTGGACAAGCATGAGTAAACATTATTGCTGAAGTAGGCAATGTAACTGAACTTAATAGCTACTGAAATAACGATGAAAGTAAAAAGGTCTGGATGAGTACATTGCCTTATAGATGAGTACAGTTTGATGGAAGAAGAAAACTAATAATTTTAAATGAAAACATTTACAATCATGTTATCACACTTTATATTTGCCACAAACGCATATGTCAAGTTGAATACAGATTGTTTGTTTGCCTGTCTGTCTGGGCACATAACTCGTAAAGTATACATCACCTCTGGGACGATAGTTTTAGTCTAGGTGTAGCCTACCTATAACTTGGTCTTTCTAAAACATGGTCGGGGACCAGATCTGGATCACAAATCTGTTTTCGTGATTGTTTTTTTGGCACTATTTGCATGTATAACTCAAATATTATTCATCAGATAGTTGGTTCTATTTTCACATAAGACGGAGTCTGACTGGTTTTATCCTCCTCACTGTTGATGCAGATTTGAATCTCTATTCAAATTCAGTATGTTTTTCTGCTTTTGTTCAGCCCAACCCCTCTACAAGTGTTTGTGGCTCCTCAGGCATTGCTTATGTGATTTAAATACCATAGTAACTATCCACACCATTGTTCTTGAAGCATAAAATTTAGCCGTTACTTGTCAATAAACTTAGTCGTTCACAAAGAATCTTCTCACCATTATATCACTGCGGCAAATAAAATATTTACCTGCATTTTCGCATAAAAGGTTCTCGGCTGCATAGAATAATGCTTACATGTATTGATGCAATTAGTTGTTGTGATATATTCAGTGCAAGGTTCCCACTCATTCCATGCAGGAAGGCATCAAGCTACACCCCTACCACTTTATAGTACTCTCTGGTAATAAGTCAGCTCTTAATTTCCTCTGGAACACAATGAATGACATAAAAAGGCTGCTTCTGCACCACGGTGATATGTTTTTATTAAATGGTTTCTCTTTCTGTTTCCCTCTTGTTTTATATCCTTGTCTCACTTTGATATTCTGATGCTAGCCCCTCTTCTTTGCAACATAGCATGAATACATAAACTCTCATTAACAGTCATGAAAAAAATCAATAATTATGGTACTGTTGGATCCAGTTTTTGACGATGCTACCATGACACACAACATAGCATAAAACAAAATATGGTAGATTCTGGTCCCGTAAACATAATATTTTATCCAAATTCAGTTCATCAGTTGTACACGATTGTAATATGTTCCACATTTTGACTCTGTTGACTTGTAGAATTTCTATCCTGTTCAATTGGGATGTCTAACTTCAAAGTTGATAAATGTACCATGTTTATAAAACATTTACTATTCGCCCAATCAACAGGAGATGTTTTTATAAGTGGGTCTGTTCATCCTAAGATGTATGGCAGACCTGTTACACTTCCACATTCAAACCAATGAACTCCATATAAGTAATAACTATATACTGTGAAATCTGTAGATGTGGTTTGGCCCACCTGGTGCTTGGGTAGGACACATTTGGTGTGATTCGACTGGATTCACATATGTGTTGGACGCATTTGGTAGGGGGGTGAATACGTGGATCAGCCCATTCTTCAACTTGCACTAGCCATGTGAGAGGTCTCTTTATAGAGCCATACGGACAAGGTCATGAAATGGAGACAGTATAGGGAATTAGGAATAGTATAGGAATGGGATTACACATGTATTAGGTTTCAGAATCTAAACTCATACACTTGTAGTTGGTTACAGACCTGCTGTCATAGCGAAGAGATGCAAACATACAAACACAACCATTAGAGTAACATTAGTTCTTCAGAAAACAGATTTGCCAGCCCTCCTTGCTCAAGGAGATTAAATGCTGGAAATAAATGCTAAAAAATTTCACTAATTTTGTTTCACCCCATATAATTCCTAAAAAAAAAACTAATGTTATTCACAGATTTCTTACATTAATATATATGGGTTGAAGCTGTAGGACAAAGTGAAAGATGGGGTTTTACGTCCCGTTCAACAGCCAGAGTCATATTGGGACAGGCCCTCAGAATTGCCACTTGTGGGACTCGAACCCACAGAGGTGACAGCCTATGATTAGATGCCAAACTTGCTAACCACTAGGCCACTGAGGACCTCTGAAGCTGTAGGAAGGAAATAGTGAAATTTATGTGATTTTATAAATTTCTTTCAAATAACATATTTTAACTATATGTATTAACTAAATCTTTTAAATATGCCTTTAACCTAAAAGCATTTCAATATACCTTTCATTTTAATTCTCTTGAACAAGTTCTTTAGCTTTTAATTAATTCCATCAAGCTTTCTGGTTCTGGATCCTCAGAAGAGTGTTTGTGTTTTCTCATGCACTACTTGTTTTATATACTTCTGTAAAAATAGACAACATAACCAAAATGTACAAGTGACATGAATGACCCTGAAGTACCATTCACACTACAGGCGGTATGTCCCATGGTTATGGTTTTCTGAGCCGGTGGAACTGCCCTCAAGGACGCCTAATATCTTCCAAGATTTGGTGTAGTATTCACACTAGAGGTGGTATAATTCACGGTTATAGGCATTAGGCGAAATGTCCCTGTCCTTCAACTGCCATCCAAGGTTCATATGCGATCTTGTGACAGAGTTGCAAAATGTCCATTTATCTCCACTCACCATATTACACCGACAGACAACCAAGTCACAAGCTTATATACACTATGGACTACACCTTCAGTCACTGTAGCAAGTCACTGAGATGTGGTCACCTTGACCTGTGACATCTGGGGTAACAATAATGGTCTGGCAAATGTGGTTGGATTAACCACACTGTGGAGAACAAGACGTGCTTGTTGTTTGAAAAACAACAGGAATGTGACAGATCCCATGAAGTGATAATATCACACATACTGGCTTGGAAAGTAGGGATTTTACTTCTAGTTCTTCTGGCCTCTACATAGAGAGGATGTGGAATCAATTCTCCTGAAAACCTTGTTCTGTGACGGTAGGGTGAAATGTGATCCTCACCAGACTGAACTCTTGAGGATTTACGCCTGTTCACCTGCCAGGTTTGGTATTCACAAAATAAGTGGCAATGCTGAGGACCTGTCCAAACATGACCTAGGGGCTGTATATACAAAAGGGATCAAGCTCAAATTGAGCAACAAATCGACTCAAATTTGCATCTGTTTATACTAAACTTGAGCTTGATCCCTTTTGTGAATACGGCCCCTGGGTCATGTTTGGACAGGTCCTCAGCATTGCCACTTGTGGGAGGTCTAACCCATATAGAGGTGACAGCCTGTGATTAGATGCTAAACTTGCTAGCCCACTAGGCCAGTGAGGCCTCACAACAGAACCTAGAACTGTAACTATGGTATAATATAGAACAAAGCAAAGTTATAAATGCATTCACACAGAAACACAGGACATCAAATCTAAATTGATTATCAATTTACTGTTAAGTTCATTCGTTTATATTTTTGGTGTCTAACTTTTCTACCATTAGTACTTTTTGCTAGACATTCTCATAATGCTTTGTCACTCTATCTAAATGTAATAATGTCATATATTTCTTTAAACCTCTTCTTTTTGTGTTGAAATATAAATAAAATCCAACCCAGTTCTAGACTGGATGGCAACTCAAGAGAAAAAAGCCACAGAGAGGCAATGTGTAATGGAGTTTGGAAAGCTATTTAGTCTTAATGGTATCTGTAGGAAGCAGATATTTCTAAGGCCTTTGAAATCTGATTACAGATGTCCTTCACAGAGGTAACAGTGCATTACATGTAAAGATATGCAAGGCTTAAAGCTTTCACATCACTTGTAATTGTATTGAAAATGAGTGAAGACTTTTTATTTTGAATTTTGCGGAAAAGTCTGTGTTTCAAAGGGTGTTAAAGCTGACAAATCATCGTAAATATACACTGGACTTTTCATTAAATATTGATGTATCACAATTAAATCTGACTGAATGTATGTTTTGGCTTAATAAACTATTAACAAATATAGGAGTTTCTCAACCAGATAAACTTGTAATGAAACAAAGTTATCAGCACTACTAATTTTGATATACCAAAAAAAAAATATAGTTGTATTTATTAGTTATTAAATTTAGGATGGGTCTTCTCACGAGATATTTCATAAATGGTGTATTCAACAAAGATAGGGTATTTATATACATATACATTTAAAAACATTAACTCCTTGGTACGGATATGATATTTAAATCGTTTTGATAATAAATTATTGTACTATATTGGCACCTTCATTCAAACAAAAAAATATTTATTTATTTATTTGTAGTATATTAGCAGTGCTGATTACACGTTTATCTGGTTAAGAAACTTCTATACTTGTTAATTTTTACCAAAATTATTGGTACTCTATGTAAATGATATATGCAATACTTCAAATGTACTTAAATTCATACTTTTCGCAGATGACACTAATAGTTTTTGTACTGGGTCTATCTTGAAGGAAATATGAAATAAATAATTACAAGTGAATTGGAGAAGTTACACTTGTGGTTTTCATTAAATAAGTTATCATTAAATGTTACAAATATAATTACATGGTTTCTAGAAAGAAAAAAATAACAACTCTAGTGAAATTATCAAATTTAATAATAACACCATTGAAATTATCAAATTTAATAATTGAAAAAGTGTACACAGCAAAGTTTTTGGGAGTCACAGTCGATGAAAAATTGAACTGGAGTTTTCATGTCTCTCATGTCTGTAAAAAATAAGCAAAAATATATTGATTATAAAAAAGTAAAGAATATTGTCACCAGTCATACCTTAAAAAAATTACATAATTCTTTAATATTACCTTACATAAATTATTGTTGTCAGTAGTGGGGAAATATTAGTAAGTATCTCATCAAAAAGTTGTAATATTGCAAAAGAGGGTAGTCAGAATTATATGTAAATGTAACTACAAAGCACATACAGCCCCTCTTTTCAAAAAAAATATAAGTTATTAAAACTGAAAGATATTGTGGATTTCCAAATCCTTGTTATAATGGTCAACTCAAAACATAAATTGCTACCATGAAATATACAGCATCTGTTTCAGACTAATGATAATTGTTATTGTACGAGACAGTATGGAAAATTTAATTATAAATATGTGAGAACAAACTTAAAATATAAATGTGTTTCAGTTTATGGGGTTAAATTATGGCATGGGTTAAATGGTGAGTTGTCAAGCATTTCAAGCATATGTAAAGTTAAAGTGATGTTAAAAACAAGCTTGTTAAATATGTCTTAAAATTTGATTCGACAATGTCATGAATTAATAAGATTATTAAACAGTAAAGAACAGTAATATTAAATTAAAATTGTAATTGGTGAAAAGTACTTAACTGGAAGTGGGGATTGGCGTTTGTATAAGCCATATTTGCTTCTGCCACATCCCTTTGAACAATAAGCTAAACCAAAAAAGTAATATGTAGATACTCGTAACTATTATAAAAATCAGACAAATATAGTAATCCATTGTTTACAGATTATGCCAATTGTATTATTATGTGTTGCTGGCTTAGAAATAAACTATTATTTATTCATTTAATTCATTATCCGGGGTTTTACAGTCGCTTTCAACACTGAACAGGTCATATCAAGATGGGTAGTTTTGTGTTCATAGGAAACCAGTACATACAGTTGGTCAAGGTTACGCACTGTAAACTGCGGACCATTGGTAAGCCACTACCAACATTCTCACATAAGGTCCGGGGTTTGAACCGCCAACCTCAGAGATGGAAGGCAAGTTTGTTATCACTGGGCCCCCTAGGCCCCCTGAACAAAAATGAGGAAATAGCCAGAAATGTATTGTGCCAAATATATCTTAGATGTGAAACTTAAAGTGTTGCATGAAAGAGAAACAGTGCATTACAATGCACAAAAACTCTCACCCACGGGTATTGCCAAAATATCACAAAAAGCACCATATTTGCGATTCAGATCTGAACCCAGACCCTCGTTGAGAAAGACCAAGTCACAGGTATAGACCCCCCTCCCCTTGTGTAAAAATATGAAACAGATCTGATCTATAGTTTTCCAGTTATACACAAGGACAGACAAACAGACAGACGGATATATACTGTATTAAAACTGTAGGAAACAACATGGTTGCTGAACCGTTTGTGTTCATACATTGCTTGGTGGATGAAAAATGATCCCAACACAAATCTTGAGGGAATTCAATGTGGCATGTCACTTCGACAGAAGTGGACATTTTTATCACGTGGAAAAATAAAAGGACCTTTCAAATAAAGGTGGAGGTACAATATATGAGAATAGCAGTCAACTTACAAAACTTCTCAACAACATCTCATATCCAAAAGTATTTTATTTTAAGTATAAAACAGAAATGAGAGACACTAGTTGGGATAATGTATGGCTATTTAAGGGTAATAAAATGGATGCGTATTGTGTTTATTTGAAAAGTGTTCTTTATATCTTGTGAGCATAGATCTTTGAAATCTTTGTTCCCAATCCTGTGATATATTAAGTCAAACTGCACCATATCTGTCCAATCAGAGCTCTGTTCAGTCACAAATCAGTCATTTGGTGCTATTTCAATCACATTATCCACAAAACCAGATCCCTCCCTTGAGATGCAATTATGATGGATTGTAGACTGTCTTTTGTTTTCAATTACAAATCTACTCCATCAGAAGCACAGTAAACGGTGTCACTACTAGCTGTCATTGATAAAAAGAAATGATGTGGAAATGAAAATCGTCCACAGAGACCTAATTATTAAGAATGTCCAGACACTCTTATATTATATCAGATCATAACAATGGTTATTTTATTTTCCATTTAGCAATGGGAAATTTATGATCGTTTTAGGTTAGGGCATTTTTCTGAGCCAATTATGTTTGTGTTTGGGTGTAATTCTGGTCCCTATTGCTCTCTGCCATTGGCGCACTGCTCAACTTGGCACAAAGTGGGCCACAGAATATTATTGACAATTTGTTGTCATTGGCAAAACACATACATGGACTTTAGAGCAGAAGCCTTGGGATTCAATCCTTGACATGGTCACGGAAATTTTACTCTTATGCAAGGTAATTTAAACCTGTGTCCTGTAATCTTTAAGCCCAAGGTCACACCAAAAAGGGCCTCAGTACATAGCACTCTTTGTGAAGAACTCGTAATCGAACGCAAAACCACAGCAGTGAAAGCCAAGTGGACCAGCGCCAAATGTGTAAACAACCAGTTCACTGGACAGCCAAGTCAATAACTATGTAACAGTTGTCGTGAATGAGTCTCCCAGTTATTAATATCATTATTATATAGTGATAACTGTAAAATAAAAAAAACCCATAGTTTTCATTCCGTGACAAAAATCTTACTGAACTTTGTGGGTGTCTGAAGAGATGTTGTATCCAGGAATGAACAAAGCTGACTGCCTCTTGACGTATTACATATCATCTATTTGACAGATGAATCCTGTATAAATCCCCCCAGTCTGCAGCAGTAATACCTGTAAGATAACTTCATTGATGATAAGGTGGTTGTCATGTATATATGCCACATCTGTAACGTACCAACGTATGTGACTAATGAGCTTCCAGGTGCCCTTTAACTGCTCAACTTTGGACTCTGAGCAGATCTCTCGCAATAATAGCTAAATAAACTTTTGCTCAAAATAGTTATTCATTGACATTGGTTACTTTTTTTCAAGCAAAATAGCTAAATAAACTAAATCATAATTTGTGGCAAATACTAAATGAGAGACTGTTACTTCATATATAAGTTGACACCAATATTTGGCGAGATTGGATTTATTTGTCTAAAAATGTCCATGTTAAAACTTCGTTAATCAACTTTGAAAGTCAATAAATCAAGCTTAATTTGATTAATCGGATTCAAAAAGTTTTGAACTAAATCAACCGACTTTCAAAATCGATTAATTGACAATCAAACAAAATAAATTTCTTTTAAACTTAATTAATTGACCTTTGAACTTATTGAATATTTTGTAACTAAAACATTTTAAAATTTGTCCTGATGTAGTTTAAATATATTTATTGACTTTAGAATTTTATTTACTGACTTCAATTAATATACGAGTCTGGAAATTAATTTATCAGATTTAAAAGTAAACAAGGCTAAAAGGTGTTTCAGTCCCCTAGCGCAAGGACAAAGCCATCAGAGACACGAGTAGTGCACTAGAATTTATGAAAGTCTGGTGGCACAAAGAAATTCCAACTCAGACGCATCCCACAGCTAGTGTAGAACTCAGACGGTCACCCGTCCAAGTACTAATGTAGCCCATTGCTGCTTAACTTCAGTGAGCACACAAATACTCACCATGCTGCGTCACAATTCACGAAAGTTCGGAGACAAAAAAAAAATAAAAACAAAAAAAAGTGATTCCTAGAACCGTGAGCCTAGGTAGAGCTCACGCTTCTAGGAATCACTTTTTTTTGTTTTTAAAAATTCTTTCCCAAAAAGTTCCATTCTGGCTATTAAACCCTTCTGTATCAGATACTAGCAGTGAAGGGCCTTTTAGTTGTAGTGAAAGATTGAGCTTCATGGAAGTTGATCCAAATCCCTGACTGTTAACATATATATCTATAATTGTAAAGAGATGCAATACTGGGTGCTAATGGCCTATTAAAATATTAATGTTGGATTACACCTTAATACTTTTTTCTCTTTTTTGTATCAGCACGATATGGCTTGCAAAAAAATTATATCACATTATGCATTTATGTTGGGAATCTCACCTGGTTACACAGTGGTCTTCACATTAATGGCCTATTTCTTGTAATCTCCATTTTTCATATTGTCAATAATAGCTGGTAATATGATGATACATTGTACTATTGTGTTAATCAAAACTGACAGACCTCAGGCCAAGATGACATAGATGATTTCCTGTTGCTTCTGTTAAAATAGTTTACAGTGTCAAAGCTGCTAACAAATTATCCATAGTTAATGATAGTAACCATTATACCCATTAGAATACTTGGATGCAACTCATTACCACCAGTCTCAATATGTGGTGCTGGTCTCTTGTGTGTTAAGATGTTGAAAAGTGCAATGTTATTTCTTGTTATTTGATCACTCCTACCTATGATCCTGTTTTTTGTTTACAAATAGAAAGTGCTCACAGCACGCAGACATACACTAAGTAACGTTACTAAAAGTTTGAGATTTTTGTATCCAGAATATAAACCGCACCGTTCACAAAATGTAATCACTTCTTCCTATGCATTAAATATTCAGGATTTTTTTATCCAGATTGTGATGTGGGTATTTCCTATAATTTAATCAATTCTTCCTTTAGTCAGTGCCTACTCATAGAAAGCTTCCAGAAAGATCTGTATATTACTTTTGGGCACGAATACACACTAAAACATAACCTCACTGGAGGTTATAATAGGAGTATAGCAAAGGTCAAAGTTGGGGTTTTACTTCCCGTCCAATGACCAGGGTCATATTAATTGGAACAGGTCCTCAGTATTGTGGGAGTCCAAACCACACAGATGTGATTCCTATGATCAGATGACAAACCTTCTAACTCACTAGGCCACTGAGCAACTCAATAGGGCATAGCAATATAATGACTAACATACACTCCCCACAGTCCCTTGGCTGGTCAGTTGGCAAAAATACCACTGATTTAAAATACATATGATATGTGATAAGTTTGAGGTTAATATATTATACACTTAACATTCATATCCTGTGTATGGTCTATTAAGTTCTCTTAAAGACCACCCTAATTACTATTACTCTAGACCCTGAATGGGGGGGTCAGGGGCCACGGTGGCAGAGTGGTAACACTCTCGCCTCCCACCTCTGCGGCCGGGGTTCGATCCCCGTCATGGCCGTAAGTGGGAAAGCTGGTAGTTGCTTGCCGTTGGTCGGCAGTTTACAGTACAGAACCCTAGCGAACTATATGTACTGGTTTCCTCTGCCCTTCCAACTACCCGTCGTGATATGACCTGTACAGTGTTGAAAGCGACGTAAAACCCCAAATAAACAAATGAATGGGGGGGTCAAGGGTATTATCATCACATCTATTTGCTGTCTGTTTGCCCACATACAGAAAACTCAAACAGTATACACTGGATACTCAAATTCTTTTGCTGCATTTCTCACTAATATCTAATTTCAGATCCCGCTTCCCCCAAGCAAAGATTTGTGCTCCTTTGGTTTCTGCTTCTTTCCTTTCGAATTGTTTGGGTCAATCTACAGGACAGTGACCATACATAAAACAGAATGCTACTTTGTGCACTGCGGTCTATTTAGAGCAGGATGTCCTGTCGGAGCAATAAAGTCTCATTGTTCTATTATGTTAATCAAATCTAACAGAATGTAGGCCAAGGTGACGAAAAAGGACATTCTAATTACCTCATTGTTTTCTTTAATGGATTACACCTACCTTGTCCAACTCATAAACATGTTTCACAGGTGGCAATATAAAGTTACCAGGGAATTATGTTTGCCTCTTCAGATCTAAGATTTATTACCTTCGCCCCCAAAGGGGGGGGGGGGGGGGCGGCCTGGGTAATATAATCGTCTCCAATGCTCTGTGTACATAACTCGAAAACTACACATCATATTGGGGTCATATTTTCACACAAGATAGGGTCCACCTGAGGCCCAATCATACTTAGAGATGATCCGGATGCAAATCTGAAATCGGTTTGTGATTTTTTTTGCAACATCCGCATGAATAACTCTACACCTATGCATCGGATTGGAGCTATATATTACAGCGGGGGGGGGGGGGGGCTTCCCAAGACTTGGTCCTCTGTCAAAGTCGGGATCCAGAAATTCAGAATTTTTTTTGATAATGTTTGATAATTTCATGTTGTATTTCATGGTGGAAATTAGCGAGCTTCGGGGGCTATGGTAAGGTAATCACGGCTGTTGTCTATCTAAGGTCACCTCTGTCTGGGTTTCGACTCCCACAAGTGGCAGTGCTGTGGACCTGTCCCAATATGGCCCTGGCTGTTGAATGGGAAGTAAAACCCCAACTTTGAACTTTGTGCATTACTTCATCAAGGTGGAGTCTAAATCATGGCTCAACCTTTCTCCAAAAATGTCTGCATCTAGATCCAGAATTCTTTTTGTGTGTTTTTGTACAAAATCTGCAGGCCTGGGTTCGTTCTTTCACAGACCCTGCTTATTCCTACTGAATTGTCCCTGGCTGAAATTGCTTTAAGATTTGTGTCATCTTACATTGTGCTGATGACTAAAAGGTTTATTACTACAGTGTGCCCTTATCCAGTATACACTGCTTAACACTGCCTTCCTAAGTAGCATCATAGAATGGCAAGTGTAGTGTTTTATTTATCACCAGAACAACAGCTGCTGGATGGTTCTTTATGAAAAGGAAAATAGAAATCTCTTACATGTACAGAGGGGAGTTTTAACAGCTTACATTCTCACATTGTGAGAATTTGTTCCCAGAGGAAACTAGCTTCATCAGAAACTGTATTGTCGGTGGGCGAAAACCTCTGAATCTTTCTGGCAAAGTTATTTGAGTTAGGTATATTTTTTAAATTTATCACTGAAGAAGATTAATAAAGACAATCCCAGTAAAAATTGATGGTGACTGTGCATTTTGTCTTCTCGAGAGTTTAAACATAAAAAGTATATGCTTGTGAATTACATAGTTTAAAAAATATTGATGAAAAATAGCATTTGTTTACAAACTATCGACAATGCATATCCAATGTAACTAAACAACATATGTTACATAGTTTTTATTTCATGACATTTAGGTTAAAACGTACATGATTACATGAATAATAATACATTTATTCTTACCATGTTTCTATTTATTTTACTAAGAAGGAAAAATACTGATACATAATCTAATAGATACAATTGGAATTACTTGTGTGGATTTATCCACAATAGCATTTTTTCTCAGATTCTCCTGATGTCACCGATCTTATAGTTTCTGTTTGTTGAAATAACTGAAAGGCTGTGTTGTCAAATATCTATCTGTGACACTAACAGCAGTTAATATGCTAATATACATAGTCATCGGATTCATTGTGAACATGGGAGACATTTCCCGATTATAAAGGGCCATTCCCTGCACGCTAAAAGCATTGGTACAATTACATTGATGGTTCAACGTCCACTTTTCTGGAGATTTTTTTCAACATAAACAAATGGAAAAATTAACCATGTTAAAAAGTTTTAGCAAGAGAGAGGTTAAATTAGTACATCTAAAGCTGTTTTGTCTTCTCTGATGATATAATACTTGCTTTTGCTTTAATTATCCACCACGCAAAATAAGTCAATATTGTGCTGAAGAATTAAATAAAATATCCATGAAACGTGAAGGGCAGAAGTGAATATAAAACAATATGTGAAATCTGCATAGATATTCTACATCCATATATGTTGCATGGTAGTCAGTTAAAAAAATGTCCCATTAACAACTAAATAAACATGGAAACCACAACCCTCTGAGAAAGAGGTTAGTTCCAGGCTCCATACCATTTCAGTTTATGATGATAAGCAAATCCTATTTGCCATATTGTTCCCCACCATAAAGAGACATTATCTGACATCAAAACTCATCCCAAGTAGCACCATAATACAACGCCTAAAGTGTTTTATTCAACACTAAAACAGCTGGTAGATTAATTCTTTTCTTCTTGAGTAAAGAAGTGCATCAACAACAACAACTTAACTTTTTTTCTCAACAGGCTCTTACATATTTTATGCCATTTAGGGTGTCATTTTAGCATCAAAGATACAGACAAAAACACCGAAATACACCTTAACAGTTTCACCACTCTTAATAGTATTCAACACTTTTAATGACACTCGAAGAAGAAAAATAACATTTCTATTGTAACTTTAGCACTTATGGGGAAGAGATGAAATGCTACTCTGTTCCCGTTGGGACCCAATGTACTGAGACAGTGCACTAAAATTCAACAGGTCTTAGAGTGATGAACTATTATCTTAGTGGTGAAATGAACTAATCTAAGACTACTGTGGTTGATTTTGTGGATAAATTAACCCCCTTTGTATCATCAACCCATGGTGATTGAGACTGCACTGAATATCAAGAACACCAAAAAGTTGAAGCATTGAGCATTTAAATTCTTATCTAACTTATCTCGTGTGGACTTTTATAGCGCTTAATCTCCATCAATTGACATACTCTAAGGTGCAGCTGAACAGTAACAATTAAAATGTAGGCCAAAGAACAGGATCTTGCACGTAATTATGGGGGAAATTAAATTTATGTAGATGTTTCATTCTTTCTTTTGCAGTAATAAACATCTCACGAATAACAGGATCTTGCACACCATCATGATGATAATTAAATTAATGTAAAGTTCTCTCATTTTAAGCACGAGCTCTGGTGAGGCTGTTGCTCCTAGAAATCACTTTTTTTGTTTCAAAACTTTCATGAATTGTGGCATAGAGTGATAAGTACCTGTCTTATCACTGAGGTTAAGCAGCAATTTATTACATTAGTACTGGGATGGGTGACCTCTTCAGTACACTTCGTGTCTCTGATGGCTTTGCAGCTCACTCTAGTAGACCGAAACCCCCTTTTGCTCTTGTTTGTATTGACCAACATCTCACGACTAAGATTGTGCCAGTAAGTCCAACCCTTGAAAAAAAAAGTTTTTTTTTATGCAGTAAATAAGAGCATTTAAATGTAGTTGTTAATTTCCCCCACATTTATACCATATTTGTGACAATATCAAGGATATCATGTTGTTCTAAAATACTATGTATATGTTCTGCATGAATTGTTAATGTATCTTGATAATGCTTACTGCTCAGTACTTTCACAACTAAGCATTGATCTTTAAAACCATTTCTCTCCTAAATCTGTTGGCTAGGAAGTCAAGTGATAGGAAATCCAAGTTAAGCGGCAATGTGCTACATTAGTACTGATTGGGGGATCACTTCAGTGCACAATTTGTGTCTCTGATGGCCTTGCAGCTCGTGCTAGTACACTGAAACCCTTTCCAGCCTTGTTTCTGTTTCTATCCTACCGCATAGGCATAGGAACTGGGGGGGCAGCGGGGACAGCCGCCCCCCCAACCATAAAGTTGGGGGGGGGATATCTTTTCGCCCCCCAACTTTTTGCAAAAGAACTTAAACTCCAGTTTTGAAGTTTATGTAGATTTTAACAGGTAACCCAATAATATGTGGTCAAATTAGACTTTTACCTTGTTCACTGCTCACATGTACCATTGTGTAAGCTACCATTTGAACTATAAAATATTTATTTTTATGATTTGTAAAAAGGAACATTTTCAGTTAACCTGTCATGGGAGTTGTAAAATTCTGTGAAACATTTCACTTATGCAGACCAAAATCATACATGTATAGTAATATTCTACATTTAATTTACCATGTTACTAATTTAAAATAGAACCTAGATATGTAGTTTCAAATTCACACAGAGCAATTGCTTAGCACAGCAATTTGTCAGCTGATAAGATTTTTCCCAGAAATCTCTTCTTTCTTTACTGTGTGTTTATTGGACCTGGCCAGTCCAACGATTATACATCCTCCTCAATTTGGGGATTAACCTTGCTAAAAATAGATCTTGTATCAGCTCAGCACTTGAAGGAAAGGTCACAGGTTCTGGAAACATGTAGTCAAGATATTAGAAATACCTTTCAAATGCAGAGGTGACTATATGTATTTCTATACCCATACAAGGTCAGGAAATCTTAGGATTGATGTCGTCACAAAGATTTCCTTTGGTAAAGAAACTTTAAAACATTTTAATATGACCATTTAAATATTACCTATGTGCAATACATTCTGTAAAAATAACCAAAATTGTTGGTGTTGCGTTGCGTCGGTGAAATCTGGTTCCTCGCCCCCCCAACCAAAAATTGCTTCCTACGCCCCTGCTACCTCACCCATATCTGTCATGGAGAAAATAAAAACAACACACACACAACAAAGCTGTGAATGTTATTTAATGGCTTAGATTATCTTAGCAGTATTTCATTAGGTCATTTTGTGGTATTCAAATTACCCTTTTTTCCGACAGTGGCCTAACAGATAGTGGAAACAACGTGTACGTAACAATTAACAGAGATTTCTACACAGCTTTTATACAAGTAAAGCTTAACCACACTTTCCCTATGAAAGTTGCTTGCTCTTCCACCAAGGAGGTATTACAGTCATGACCTATATTTTGTTTGTTTGTTAAGCAATATTACTCAATATACTACTGGTAGAATAGCCATGAACAAAAATGAGAAAATGTGTCTTAGTACAAGTTAGATCCCATTAAGTGTGGAGATTGATCCAGACCACTGCCTGGATACAAAGAAAAAAAATCAAATACCCAGATTTTCCCATTTACTTATCATTGATCCATTCAAAAAAATCATGCATGCCTTGGCGGAGGTATGCACTCTCCCAAAACTGAGCAATCAACTAACTCAATTTAATTTGTATTAAAATTTATATTAAATTAATTTGTCTCCCCATGTAGTTCAAAAGAGAAAAGTAACACAGGTTTTTCTAACATTTTATTTATGCACCGAATTTTTTTTCTGCTGAATGTAGCAACGAAGCCCTGTATCTTCTCCCAATTTCCGCTGAGTTTATGGACTTTGGCACATCATTCAATCTGGAGCCAAAAGTAAAGTGGAGTCAGACTGTGTACCCAGCTCTTGAGCTCTAACATATATGGGAAGCTTTCCTGTGGATTGGCTGGCTTAGTCGGCAATTGGATTTCATATGTAGGTTCTGTTTACATAAAGGTTGATAAGGGGGACCAGAATACATAAGAGAATGTACTGTTTAGGGAAGTTCCTGTTCTTTAAAAATTGTAGTTATATTAAAGTATCCCCTCAGCCACCCAAGTGACACCATAAGATGGTCATTAAAATCTATTATTTTTTTGTTCATGCAAAACAGTTTGTAGATACCAAGTTACACCATAAAATGGTCATTGAATTGTTTTTGTATCAAAAAAAGTTGGTAGACTCCTTGAGACAAGGTTAAAAACAATAGAATTATTTCCTAAATATGTTTTCTCTGGTAATACCATTGAGTTAACTGTTATTAATCCCTGGTTTTGCATTGTAGAATGGCATCATAAATAGCAGAAAACATGTTATAAGATCTGTTTGACAGACTTGTAGAGATAGTAAAACACAACCTACGAATCTAACTTAAAGTATGAATTACCCCAAGGTAATATATTACCTGATGTAAGACGGCCTCAAGAGAGGATAAAAATAAGCTCACCAATAAAGTGATTTTGTTTACTCAGTTCATGGCTCCAGTGGTAAAAAAATTGGGATGATTGAATAATGCAATATAATATTTTTAGATTTTGGACTCTATTAAGGGCAAATAAGACGTCATTTGTCTCTCTTGGGGTTTATTTTTAGGTAACCAGTGTTATCTCTCTTGCAAAAAGTGACTGTCATTATTTTTTTTGTCCAAAGGGAAAAACCTAAAAGCCCCACACGGCAGATCAAGATGGTATCATTATGTGGCCAAAACTGTCTGAGCAACATCCTCAGTATTTCTGATGTATAATTATCAGAGTAATTATTAAAATTAGCCAAATGACTTCTGAAGTAGATAACATTTCAAGTATAAACATCTCATGTATTATTTGACATTAATTATTGACTACATTCTTTGAATAATGAGCTAAATATGTCCACGTTTACATAAATAATGCCGAAAAAGCTTTTAAAAGTGGTAAAGTCTGAAATTTAGTGAGTGGCACCAGTTAATAAAACATTTCAATGTTTAAAATTAGAATGATTCAATGCAGGACTATTTTTACATAGTTCAAGAAAGTTCTGATGTGTAATGGTCACTAAAGATTGTATATCTAAACTAAACTTAAAAGCAATATTTGATGTGATTTAGTACGGTCGTGCTGTTTGCCAATATTTATTTATTAATTTGGGGTTTTACATCGCTTTCCACACTGTACAGGTCATATCACGACAGGTAGTTGGAAGGGCAGAGGAAACCAGTACATACAGTTTGTCAGGGTTCTGTACTGTAAACTGCCGACCAATGGCAAGCAACTACCAGCTTTCCTACTTGAGGCTTGCCGGGAACCGAACCCCAGCCTCAGAGGTGGGAGGCGAGAGTGTTATCACTCTGCCACCATAGCCCCTTGTTTGCCAACAAAACATCATCTAGCCAGAAAGCTTAGCAGTACTGTATTTTGTATCATTTCAACGACTGTCCTCTGATTTAAATTTTGTCATATTAGTATGTCACGTGATTCTATGAGCCAGAAGCTAGCCAAGATCACATAAATGATAACCAAAGAATTACCTGCCGAATATTAACTTGATTCTAGTTACAAACGATATAAGTAATACAATTGAATATATCTCTTTCTAATAAACAGTCAAGAGCATATATATTATCATGCATAAACCAAGTGTTCAATATACAATGCAGTCAGTTTTTCTCTCTGAAAATTAGCATAGAGTTATAATGGTATACCTTCTACAAATATAGTGTTCTATCAACATTCAAGTGACATTAGGTACCTCATGTGATACTCAGCCTTAATCAGCAAAAAATAAGATAATCAGAGGACCTTTTAATGTGATTAAAGTGAGAGATTAAATGCTTTTAATGTTGGTGAAGTAAACGAAATATTCTGAGGCAACTTAGTCCTTCTGTTCCGGCAAAAAACTTACTCCCTTTTAATGTGATTAAAGGGAGAGATTAAATGCTTTTAATGTTGGTGACTTAAACGAAATATTCTGAGGCCAACTTAGTCCTTCTGTTCTGGCAAAAAACTTACTCCCTAGACGGTTCTTATTTTCAAGGACTATCCCATTGCAGTTTCTGCTCAATACTCGGCTATATTTGGTTTATTGTAGGCGACTATAAAACATGCACTGCTTAACATCACACCAGTTGTGAGTAGCATTGTAATGTTGCTATTATGTCCTTTTATTTATGACCCTAACACAGCAACTGAATTGGTCATTGATAAAGCGAAAATACTTTCTCCTACTGCAATAACTACTGCTTTATATACAGTTATTTCATTTATTAGTTTCCCCATTTTAGAGGGATACAATCAGGGCAAATTTAACAGAAGAAGTCTATAGGTAAACAGATGCAATGTATTAAGATGCATAATGTGTTCAAAATTGCTGAGCTACTCTATAAATTTCTCTGCAGAAGCCCCCAGAACTACTTTAGACCTTCAATGTCTCCCAGTGATTGTTTCTATATAACTTCAGAAAAGGTCACCATGACCAGAAGTACTTGGCAGCTACACATGTTCATTCATATCAGAAAAATCAGATCAGTCACAACATTTTGGCCACTGTTATACATTTGGTACGTCTAAGAGACCTATGTAATAACATATGTCATTCCACATCTCATTTCGAAGCAAGCTTAAAACTTATTTATTTAACAAATCCTATCTACCTCAGGCGTCCCAACTCCCACGTAAATTGCAAAACATTTTATTTTGTCAAATGATAGTGATTAAGCATTAAAAGGTTATATTAGATAAGATTCCGAGTTTTAGGCTTTGTCACTGTTGTATAAATATCTAGCATAGTTAAGTGTAAGAATTGGGTAAGACAATTGATGAATTTGACGCCTGGACAAGTGGCAACTGTTCACCAATCACTTACCATTGTGTATTTACATAATCTCTGGAACTGCTGGGCCTTCTGTTCATCACTCCAGTGCAAACAAAAGTAATACTAGCTGATATACATGAGAAAATTTAATCTGACTGGTTAAGTAAAATTAAATGAGTGTCCATTGTGCGAAGCATCACTTATTATTTAACTGAATAATACCACCAAAAACAAGAATTGTATACGTCTCTCTAATTACTCTTGGCCAAAAGAAACAAACAGTATTACATTATCACTTAATGGTGATAACTCATTTGGAGTTGGTGTCCACAGAGCTCTGTTTTGGGCCCAGAATATTGTTTTGCATCAAAATACTCAATTTTTTTATTCACCCTCATAGTAGCATTAAGTACCACTTGTCTAACATCCCATTATACATGAAACTGCCACCAACAATGTTTCCTCAGTCAATGCAAATTCTCAAAAATAAGAAGTGATTCAGTGATATTCAAAGCTTTTGTGGCGTCAAAGAAACTAAAACTAAATCTTGACAACACTGAATTCATAAGCTCAAAATAAATAAATGGGTAAATAAATGGGTAAATAAATAGGTAAATAAATAAAAATAATAATGATAGCAAACACAACCTCCCTCTATTTCCAACTGATACTCTTGGAAATCAGGTGGCACCTCCTCAAATGTCAAGAACCTTGGGGTGCTACTCGACTCCAATCTGGCTCTGTCTGATCATGTGTTCTATTTAACAATATTGACTAGACTCCATACAGAAATCTATACAGGGTTCATTGTCTCATTGAACTTAATATATCAGTTCTTCTAGCAAATACTGTAGTCGATTGGACTACTGTAAATCCCTATTGGCTTCACTTACAGATTTTCAGTTCTGCACACTGCAACATGTCAAAAACTCACTCTGCAGGGTAGTCAGTCGATCCTTTAGATCTTCCCACGTCACGCCATAATAAAAAAAAACATTTTTCCCCAAAATTAAAAATACAGTACAATTCCAAATAGGCCTGATCACATATAACCAGTATACCTAAGTGAAAGTTTCCATCCGTACACTTTGTCTAGAAACACCAGATGCAGTTATCCAAAATGCGTAACATTTAAAAATTTAAAAAAATTCCTTCAGCAATTATGCACAATTTTCTGGAACTCTGGAATTCCTTCCAATGTAAGAACAAGTCCCTCGGTTATATCCTTTAGAAAACATCTTATGATGAACCTCTTGAACTTAAGATTCGTCAATTGGCTTTCTTTGTCATGTTAACACCCACAATCCCTGCTTACAGACATACCATTACTATCCCTTTTCTCAGTTCTTATGTTAATTTAGCACCTTGTTGGGAAGATATTGCCCCTGCAACATAGGACAGTAGATTAAATGTGCCACAAAGGCTTAATCATCTTTAAAACAAATGAGGTTTGATCTCAATAATCTAATGAACCACAGTGAATTTGGATAAACGTAATATTACTAGTTAGTTGTTGCTAATCTATTCTAATCTACTTCTTTGCAGGCGCAATATCTTCCCCACAAAGGGGACCTCACTGCACTGGTTAACATAAATTGTTTATTGTAAGGAGAGTTAATGGGTGGTCAAGGTCAGTGATCCGGAGTTATGGGTGTGACCAAGAGAGAAGGAGACTAAGTTGGGAAACTGGAGATGAAGAGGTGCGATTCAAGGTGTTTCCGGAATGATGCAACAGAGGGGCTATTTCTTATTTGGAAGGGAAAAGAGTTCCAAAGACCTGGGAAATAGTGACTGAAAGAATTAGAAAAGTGTTTGATTGATTTATGAACTCAAAAGTGATGGTATGGAGGAACCTAAGTTTGGGGGTGCTTCGCCTTGTATTTCTGGAGAAGCGTAAGGGTGACTTAATTCTCTCAGGTAAGCTGGTTGACCTTGGTTGAGAATTTTGTAGGTAATGAGGCTTATTCTTACCTGACTGGGAGCCAATGGAGTTTTTTCAGTTGAGGGGTAATGTGTCAGAATTTAGAGGGTGTGACAACCCTGCAGAGTGAGTTTTGGACCAACTGCAATCTCCTTAACTACAAATCAGTGAGTGATAGGAACAGAGAATTGCAATAGTCCAATCTGCTGCTCACTAAAGCATGTGTTAAGAGAACTGATGTTTTAAGGTCTAGAGGGGAAGAACTCTGTAGAGGTATCTAGCATGAACTCTAGTAGACTTTATGACCTGTGACACATGGTCTGAGAGAGTGAAGTTAGAATAGAACACCACTCTGAGGTTCTTCACATTTTGTGCTGGTGATACCTGATTACCAAGTTTATTGATTGGAAAGTGAGGAAGGAGTTGTCTATGGTTGTTTTATGGAGCCTATCAAAATAAACTCGGTTTTTACCAGGATTCAGTTTTAATTTATTTCTGAACATGAAATTTTGGATGTCGTTTAGGCAGTTCTTTTATGTTTGTACAGAGTGAGAGAAATTATCTGGTGAGAGTGTTACATATAACTGGGTATCATCGACGTAGAAGTGGTAATTAATACTACTGTGGGAGTGAATGATTGAGCTGATTGAGTTTCTATAGAGAGAAAAAAGAATTGGACCAAGGACAGAGTCCTGAGTTACCCCAAACTGGAGTGCAGCAGTTGCTATATTACTACTAATATTGATTAGGTTGTGTATGGTCCACAGAATGAGCAAAACAAAATTATGTAGCTTTGTGGTTTTGTTTGGATTTTGCATAATTTCGCCAACCAGTCTGCACCACTTGTAGAACACTTTCTCTAGCGTTTGCCAGAGCATGACATATACAGTGTCTCAAAACTTATTTAAAAAATATACCTAGTATCTTATCAGCTATATTATGATGGGTAGTTTGACAGATAGGGGGAACCAGTACACACAGCTGGTAAAAGTTCTGTACTGCAAACAGCCAACCAACGGCAAGTGACTTCCAGCTTTCCCACGCGAAGTCAGGCTGGGATTCGAGCTCTTGGGCTGGTTTTACGAAACCTCCTTTGGAAAGAACCTCCTTTATTGAAGGAAGGTCATTGTTATTCCTTTGGGAAGGCCACCTGAAAATTCAGTTTTACAAAGCCTCCTTGAAACTTAAAGGGGGAGCAAATGTTCTTAAAGTTATTAAACATTCCTTGAAGGACACTTCCTTAAATTTAAGGTAGGTCCTCAGCTTCCTTGAAATTTAAGGGACTTTTCAAGGTCTCCTTTAAGGAAGGAGGCTTTGTGATACTGCGATTTTTACAGGATGGAGAAATTCAAGGAAATACTAGAATTTAAGGTGACCTTTATCTTAAGGAGGCTTTGTGAAACCAGCCCCTTATCTGAGAGGTGGGAGGTGTTACCACTATACCACTAATATGTTGCCCTATATCAAACTCATATATCAAGCCACCCATAAAATTCAAATGAAATTGCTTACATAGTGTAATAGTCCTTCTCCAGTGTATCACATTTGGGCAGGCTAATGAAAGATGGCTTAAGAAAAAAATAACATTAGTCTGGTTTAAGCTTTGAAAAACTACTATTGTCATGAACATATCTGTTTGAAGAACTAGAACAAGAGAAAAGGATTGTCATAAAAGGTCATGCAAATTTGTTGATCTCTTGTTAAATAACACTGGCAAACATTACTTACAACAATAAAAACACACCCTTTTCTCTATTCATTTACTTTGAAAGAGAAAAGTCAAGCAAAAGTCCAATATAGTTTAAAAATCATATCATATCAAGTTAACTTTAATGAACAAAACTGACACATGAAATGTGAAACATTGAATAAACACCATGATTTTGCAACACAATACAATATGTGTGAAGAAAACATTTTGACTATCCAAAGGCTACCAACTCCTAAAGGTATGAAGAATTGGTGAAAACAGTAATGGAAGGTAAGTTCTCTTAGAAACGTATCGTGCACCTTCCAATATTTATATATATATATGATCCCAAGAAATCTGTGTAAACTATTTTGTTTTCTTACATTAAACAAGAATTATTAGCATTTTTTACTTATTTTGTAAGCCCTGATTCATCCTTAATCCAAAATCATGGTAGTTCAGATGGTTTCAACCATTTTATTACCATTATTGGCCCAATACACAAAGATAAGTTACAGTGATGTACTTCAAAATAACATCACATAGAAAACACAGTGAAATAGGACCAACCCCTAAATGTTATGGAACTAGCAATTGTGAGCATTTTTTTATCTCCTCAAAACCAAAGGTCATCAGTGACGAACAAACGCAGACAAACACACACAAAAAAGTAATTTCCTACATCAGCTGATAATTATCATATTTCTGTTTGATGTTTCTTTTCTAAATTTGTACCATTTTTTTTTGTTTTGTTTGGATAAGTTGGCTCGAAGGGAGCAAATAAATACGTTAACAAATCAGCTAATTCTGTATCTCAATTCAGAGATTGTGTAATCATTGCAGTGATAAAAATTGGATGATCAAATACATAAAAACATTTGTATACTCTACGGCTATGTAAGGGTACAGGAGATTCACAGAAGACATAATTTTCTTCTGCTTTTGTCTATTTTAGGTTAATGATGTATGGTATCTGAATGACAGCAAATGTAACTCTATTTTAACATAAAAGAAAACATGTCCCTTTGAAGTTCCGTCTTGTTCACAATCAGTTGCAATTTAGAAAAAAATGGCATGAATTTTTGTTTAAAAATCAAATTCATTTGCTATGTTAGTATTTGCTGTGAATTTGACTGATTGATTGATTTTGGTTTAACTTGGCTTTCAATACATTGTATAGATCATATCAGGGCAGGTAGTTTTGAGGAGGTGGAGGATATCATTACAGGCTTGTTTGTCAAGTCAAAAGTCAAAGTGTTTTATGTCCTGTTCAAAAAGCCAAGATCACATTGAGAAAGTCCCTCTATATTGTCACTTGTGAGATAGTTTGTTAAGATCCTACGCTGAAAATCATTGGGAACAAGCAGCTACCAACTTTTCCATTTTAGATCCTGCAGAACATTGAACCCAGGACTTCAAAAGAAACATGCAATTCAAAAATTGTAGTGTTAACTTAATATATACAAAAAAGTATATTTTCGGATGACAACTATTTTAAACCATTCTGAATGAAGAAAACGTATTTGTGTTTGCTTGGTTGTAGCTTTCTGTCAAAGATGTTCTATTTAGCTGCACAGCATGTGAGAAGAGCATTGTAGTGTGGTCATCACAATATCTCAGTTATTATACTCAGCTACTGCATTCCAGATAGTTGAAGGAAATATATTTTGAAGACTCTTATTGGCATCCATTGTTCACTTTTAGATTTGCTGTTTGTATCAATGCTTTTTTTATCATTGAATATGTTATGGAGTAAGCTACATGTAAAGTGTATTGTTATTGCCCTTTGACAGCAAATATAAATACTGTAGATACGTTTCAAGTTGATGTAAGGTACTCTTTGTCCTATTTGTTTCCCACCCATGGAGAATATAGCTTGATCTTGAGAATCTAATGAAGTTGAAGAAACGTAGTACATGTGGACCGGTGTAACTTTGGTTGAAGTAATTTATGGCATCTTGTATAACTTGCAGAAGTGGCAATAAAACTAATCAAATAAATCCTACAAAAAGTGGGTCAATATATCTCCCTGTTACGAAACTTAATTACCATAAAGATCAGCACTAATACCATTGCCCCATTTGCAGATTTCACAATGTACTGATGCAAATAAAGCAATGATAAGCTTAACACCATTTAAGCTTTTTAAAACATTTTTAGCCAAATCTAGTTTTGCACAAATTTCTGATGGCATGATAATGAGGAATTTTTCCCACATCAAGAGTGATCCCAACAACAGGGGCATGTTACAAAAGGCAATTGCAATCCTACCCCACTAATATGTGGTTTACACTGTCTTTAAGTAAGGACATTAACCCCTTATTACTTATTATTGGTGCAAAAGACAATATTCCTCTCTATTTTTATTCTTAAAACACTCCCATATAAAGATGACTTTCTAATGATATATACAATACGTATGTAGGTGACATATAGTTCAGAAATATTTAAGAAAACGGGGCTGAAAAGAGTTTCGGTCTACCAGCATGAGCCAAAAAGCCATCAGAGAAACGAGTAGTGCACTGAAGTGGTCAGCCATCCCAGTACTAATGTAGCCCATTGCCACTTAACTTAAGTGATGAGGCAACCACTCATCAAACTACGCCACAGTTCATGAAAGTTTGGAAACAACAAAAAAACAAAAAAAACCCCCAAAACAGTTATCTGTAGAAGCGTGAACCTCTCTAGAGCTCATGCTAAAAATTGGTTTATTATTTATTTATTCATTCCCTTATTTTTATGTTGCACTTTAAACCTTTGTATGGACAATATTGTGACAGATAGTTACAAGGATAGAGGAAACCAGTGCTTTCCATGACCACACAGACGTTTTCCTCCTCCTACAGGTGGTGTCTTTTTATGTAGGATGATTCCAGGGTGTCCACACATTTTTATAGTTCCTGTGCTACCTTATCATCACATTCTGTGTAATTCTGCCTCTGTTTGTGTGTCCAGTTAAGTAACATGTGTTACTGTAATATTATGGTATCTTGACTACTATCTTTTTCCATTAACTGTGGTCATTGTTTGCCCAAATTCTGATTCTCGTTTGCAAAAAAACTGTAGCCTTGGTTTCACAGGAGTTACAATATTCATCTTCTTTACCTGCCATCCAGAACAGCAAAAAAACCACCTGAAGTGTGACTGGAGCATAAAGGACTAAATTTAGATTGTAAATTCAGATGTAATTTTCCATGGAAAGACATTTTAATGGCTGCTGCCTGTGGTTACAGGTGTTATTTAACTAAACAGTTCTCCTGTGCTCATAAAGATTTGAGACTTTATGACAATCTCTTGTGTCATGTTATTGTGTTTGGAACTATTCTGTCCATGACAATCAGAGCTATCAACAGCTTATGTATAGAATTTTGTTATGAGATTTTTTTCTTTTAAGAATGTTAACATGTTTCCACGTATTTTACTGTACAGAAGTTAGGTTAAAATGTCTCACTTCCACAAAGTTTTAATATGGAGTATAGATTGGGACAGGTATCATGACCTCCAATATTATGTAGATTTCACAATGTAGTAACAAAGGTATAATCGAAGCAATAATGACTCAATTTTGGTCTGATTTTTTACTTCATTTTCCTAAAGACCTTTTACATATATGGACACTCTGTTAGTACGTCGTATAACAAGAACAATGTTGTTGTGAGTGCAGAGTACTTTTGTCATATAAGGTCATTGAATTATTGATTTTCTACAAAATTGGTTAAATTTGTACTGATGTTTCTTAAACTCTCCTCGAGTGATCTATTTATGGTGGGAAACACCTCTAAGCTTATACAATACACCTCTAAGCTTGTACTATTTATGGTGGGAAACACAACTAAGCTTATACAATGCTCTGTATACATCCCTTTTCTGGGAATGGATTGTATATAATTCTTTACAGAATCTTCTATTATCTGTATTATGTACATTTTCTAGAAGACAGAGCAGTATACAAAGTGTTGCGAACCTGACCATAGTTTTAGTCTGTGTATAACTGATATGCAATATGGACAGAGTTCTTTGAAACTGCTATACTGTGGATTAGTTTATTTGTATGTCAAGTGGATACATACTGCTCATTATGTACATTTTATATACACTGGATACGGTGTATGGATCTAACAGAGAGTGGAATTGCTTTAATTTGGATATTGCTCACACATCTTTGAAGCAAACATCAAAGTTGGAATATATACTGAAAAAAATGGATACAGACATTGGATTGCTGTATACTGGAATATATTTACTTTTTGGAGTGACAGCATAGTTGTACAGATACCCTGAACATCTGGATATATAGATATTTTGTGTTAGTGGTCACTGACAGGATCACAAGCTTATTTAACTGTTAGTTAGGGGAATAATAGGACTGTGGTCAGGTTAAATTGGTTTCATTATTTTATTATTGTGTGAGCTATAAAGAGTATCTCAGTTGATAGTACATTATTTTAATTAAATAAATTTAGGTAAAGCTTTTTGTCTTTTTCCTGTTTGAATTAAAAGCAATCAGTAATTGCTACCATGCTTGCCCATGACTGTAACATCCTAATGTGGAAATTGCCAGTGATTACCATTGCCAGGAAATATACAATACAGAAACCACGACCAATCAGTATGAAACACTTGTGTAACACTATTCATAACATATGCCAATATCACATAGCATACAGTGTCTCAACACTTACAGCAAACCATTTATTCCAAATGAAATGGCTGATACAATGTAGTAGTCCTAGTCACAGGTATAGAGACTAATATGGCTTAGGAAAGAACACAATGGTCTGGTTTAAGCTTTGAATGACTACTATTGTCATGAACATATCTCTTTCAAGAACTAGAACAGGAAAAAATGATTGTCATAAAAAGTCATGTAAATTTACTGAACTCATTGCTAATTAACACCTGCAACCATTGGTTACAACATAAAAACACACTTCTTTTTATTTATTTACTTATAGAGAGAGAAACCTACATTAGACCTTTCAAAACTCCAATCTAGTTTAAAAATCACACAGATGAAGTTAATTTGAATTAATAAAATCTAATGATGAGGTAGTCTAATGAGGCCTTTGTAAAATATTTTGGTTGATACAAAAAACCAACATTATTAGTAATTTTACTTGCTGTGTAAGCCCCGATTCTTCCTAAAGAAACAAACATATTGGTTTAGGCATTTTAACCATTGACTTACAATTACTAATTGAAGTACCAAATACAAAAAGATAAATGACAATGATGTAAATTAAAATAACCTCATTTCACACAGCAGTGAAATAGGACCAACCAAATATTAAATAACTAGCAATTGTGAGGCATGTTGATTGCTTCCCAAAGCCCAAGGTCATCAATGATGAAAACACACACAAAAATAATAATTTCCTACACAAGTCAGAAATTATCTTATATCTGTTTGATGATTGTTTTTTTTTTTAAATTATGTTTTTTTTTGTTTTTATTTTTGTTTGGTAAGATGGCTTAAAGGGAGCAAATATTTTTTATTTTTATTTTGGTAAGATGGCTTAAAGGGAGCAGGATTACATTGAGACTAGGCCCTCAACATTGCCACTTGAGGGCTACTTGGTAGCAGTTCTACACTGGTAATCATTGGGTCCCAGCAAGCAGCTACCAACTTTTCCACTTTAGATCTTGCAAGGAACTGAACCCAGAAACTGCAACAATTATTTAATTCAAAATTGTAAGGTTAACTCACTACCTAAAAATATCAAACTTTGGTTTGGCTACTATATCAAAGTATTCTAAATGGAGAAAGCTGCCTTTGCTGAAGTGTAGCTTCAAACATACGAAACATACAGATCCTCAGTGGCCTAGTGGGTAAGTAAATTTGGCATCTGATCAAAGGTGGTCACCTCTGTATTGCTTGGACTCCCACAAGTGGTAATACTGAGGGTCTGTCTCAATATTATCCTGGCTGTAGAATAGGACATATTATTATTATTATGTATTTATACTCAGCGCAATATCTCCATATACTACAGGATTCAAAGCGCTATTTAACCAATCCGACTGTACAGGTACAGCCCCAACTCACAAGTAACTGACATTCCCCTAACTGGAAGATAGAGGCTCAAGGATGACCATTTATCAACGTCCTTGAGGTTCTTTAACCTGCCACTGGGGATAGGACCCAATGACAGAGGACCGCCATTTTAAGTGGTCATCCGAGCCACTATGTATCTGCCTGTACCTGGGATTGAACCCACGTCCTCTGAGTTCCTAGACAAGTGTGTTACCCGCTAGGCCACAGTGGCAGACATACAAGACTAACCTGGTATTTGTCTATCAACGATATGCTACTTAACCGCATAACATTTCTGAAGAGGATTGTACTTTGATGATTTTTATTCATTTAAGTATTTTATTTAATTCCCTCAAACAATAACTGCATTGCTGACAGATATAGGAAATATATGTTGTAGATATATATTACAGTGCACATGTAAAAGTGTATTATGATTGCCCTATGATAGCAAACATGAATACTATGGACATGTTTCAAGTTGAGGTAAGGTACTCTTTTACCCAATTATTTCTCACCCATGGTGAATATGGTTTGGTCTTGAGAACGTTATGAAGTGGAAGAAGCCATGTTGGATGTGGGCCAATAAACATTGGTTGAAGTAATTTATGGTAGCTTGTATAATTTACAGAAAAAGCAATAAAAGTAAGCAAATAAATCCTACAAAAAGTAGGTCAATATGTCTCACTTCTATGAATCTCAATTACCATAAAGATCAACACTAATACCAGTGCCTCATTTGCAGATTTCATAATGTAGAAATACTGATGTAAATAAAGCAATGATGAACTTAATAACATTTAAGGGTTTAGCCAAAGGTATTTTTTGCACAAATTTTTAATGGTATGATTATGAGGAACTTTTTTTCACATTAAGAGTGAAGCCCGGCTGAGGCGTATTGCATGGTGCAATTGCCATTCTACCTCACTAATCTGTGGTTTAATCTAGACTCTGTCTTTAAGCAAGGGACTGGTCACAGCTGAGCATAATATATAAATAACTAATTAATGTAATTTTTATTTAGTAATATAGTGTTTCACGTCAAGTCTCATACCTTGGTATCAGTTATATTGTGACTTGCAGTTAGCAGGGCAGAGGGAATGACATACAGTTGGTTAAGGTTCAGTACTGTAAACCACTGTCGAACAGCACGCAACTACCAGAGGCCTTTGTCAAAAACAGGTGAAATGATATAAATAAGGTGTACCAGGAACAAAAAAATACTCCGTTTGTATGCCATATGAATACTGAATTAAGTTTAATGATTCAATAATTCAATAATAATATAATAGTAGGATTTATATAGCGCAAAATTGATGCAAATCCTCTAATGCGCTTGAGTCCAAGAAGGGAGAGTCCAGGGACAGGCATGGGTTGACATCTAAAAAAGCGCCCGCCAGGGTATAACTAAGGTGGGGGGTATGCCAGCCTAAACAAGTAGGTCTTTAGATGGCTTCTGAAACCATCTAATGTTTGTTGAGATCTGACAGTCTGTGGCAGCTTGTTCCATTCGGCTGGTGCAGCTACTGCAAAGCCACGCCTTCCTATGTGCTTATTAGGGCGGGTTGAGGAGATAGATAGCCTGTTGCCACGAGTGAGACTGCTCGATCTTATTAAAGCTGAAAGATACGGGGGCTGTGAAAGATTAATAGCCTTGAATACCAAGAGGTTGTACTTAAACAGGATGCGATGTTGAATTGGGAGCCAGTGGAGTTTTTTCAAAAAGGGTGTAACATGACTCATTTTGTCAAGTCTGAAGATGATGCGACAAAGAGCATTCTGGACTCTCTGTAGTTTGGCTATGTTGGACTTGCTTACCCCACAGAGTAAAGAGTTACAGTAGTCTAGACGACTACTGACCATAGCGTTTGCCAGAAGTATTGCTGTCTCAACTCCAAGGAATTTGCGAATTCGTCGCAAATCACGAAGATGATAGTAACATGCTCTGCAAACCTTGGCAACATGATTGTCAAAGGAGTTGTCTGAGTCGAAAATAACACCCAGGTTTTTTACTTCCACTGACGGAGAGATATTGTTTTGGAGGAGTGGAACAGGAAAATTTGGTGCAAGTGACTCTCTTATGGCTTTTTGACCTATAATGATAAATTCGGTTTTTTCTGGGTTTAGTTTTAGTTTGACACCGTCCATCCATTCCTGTACAGACTTGAGACACTCGGTCAGCTCTTCCATGCTAGAGTCAAAATTCCTGGAGTCAACTGCTAGGTAGATCTGGGTGTCATCGGCATATAGGTGATGAGTAACATTGAATTTTGAAATAACTTGACTGAGGGGACTAGTGTAAAGGGTGAGAAGGAGAGGACCCAGTACAGAGCCTTGGGGAACTCTGAAAGGGAGAATTACCGCCTCAGAGAAACTATCACCTATTTTAATTTTTTGTTTACGGTTTGAAAGATACGATTTGATCCATGACAAAACAGTACCATCTAGACCAAACCAGTCATGCAAGCAGTCATATAAAAGAGAGTGATCAATCGTATCAGACACTGCTGATAGGTCTAATAATGTCAGGGCCACTGCCTTTGCTGAGTCCACTGAGAGAGCTATATCATTTTGAATCTTCAACAATGCGGTTTCAGTGGAGTGAGAACTCTTATAAGCAGACTGGTTGACATTTAAGAGCCCCTCGTGTGAAATAAATTCATTTAGCTGCTTTGCCACCACCTTCTCAATAAGTTTAGATATAAAGCTGAGGTTTGACACCGGCCTGTAGTTTTTGAGGATATTTCTATCAAGGCTCGGCTTCTTTTGAAGGGGGGTGACATGTGCCATCTTAAAACAGTTGGGGAAACTACCTTCTGTGATTGAATAGTTTACAATTTTAGTGATGGGGGTGATGAGAATATCAGCACACTCCTTGACCAGTGACGTCGGAATCGGGTCAAGGTCACATGATTTGGATGGTGAGGACTTTAGAATTTTGAGTAGTTCTTCCTCGGACACAGGTGTGAAAGAGGACAGAGTATTTTTAGTGGGGTTGGGTCTAGTAACTGAAGATGGTATTGATGACTGCAGTGTGGATCTTATCTTGAGGATTTTGTCATAGAAGAACTTGCAGAAAGTATTTGCAAGGTCAGTTTTATTTGTGTAGTCTGGTAGAACAACAGCAGAGGACCTGTGTAAGATCTTTTTGAAACAGTTCCACAGAGCCTTGGGATTTCCTTGGTTTTCAGCCACAATGTTGGAATAATGATTGCATTTGGACTTCTCTAGCAGGAAATTATAGTGGTTGATTGCAGCCCGGTATCGGCTACGATTACTGGCTGAGTTTTCACGACGCCATGCCCGCTCATATTTCCTCTTGAGTCGTTTTGCTTTGAGGATGTCACAGTTCATGAAACCAGTCTCGGTATATTTTTCTTCATGATTGGGGCGTGCTTGTCAAGAAGGCTTCTCAAAGTATTAAAGTATTGATGACTAAGAAGACTGGCAGTTTTGTACGGGCATCTAATGAGGTCGGATTTCAGGATATCCATTCTAAAATCTGTAATATTTATCTTGTGAATTTTACGGATGGGAACACATTGAAACTTACAGGATTCCCTGACAGGGAAGATAAAACTGAATATGATTGCCTGGTGGTCTGATAGTCCCCCAATAACTTTGGGACTAATGGCCCAGGAGAAGGAATCCCTCACACAAAGAGCATCCAAAATATGACCCTGAATATGTGTGGGTGTATTGACAAGTTGTGTAAAACTGAATTGCTCAAGGATATCATAAAATTTCAATGTCCAGGTGTCATGTTTATCCAAATGAAAATTAAGATCACCAAGGAGAATATTTTCATAGCCTGATAAAGCAGCACCTTCAAGGAACATGCCAAATTCGTCTAGGAACTGGGACTTTGAGAGATTTGGGGGCCTATAGACTACATGAAATATAACATCTTTAGCACCCTCAGTGCTAATCTGAATGGAGATCATTTCAAAAGCCTGATAACTGTTTTTTGAAACTTGCTCAAAACTCAGGTCCTCCCTGATGAAAAAGCCAACTCCGCCCCCTTTCTTGACATTTCGAGGTACATGAGTGAACTTATAACCAGGAGGTGTGATACTAGAGATAAAACTTTCAGTATCCTCTGGCCTAAGCCATGTCTCAGTGACAGCTATAAGATCAGCATTGTTATCCTTGACGAACTCCAGAAAGGAAGCCGATTTATTTCTGATAGATCTAACATTGAGAAGACAACCATTAAGAGATCTAGAACCAGGGCCTGGATTGAGACTAATATCACCCGAAAGAGCTAGGAGCAATGATGTCCACGGACTTACATTCCGGAAACTATGTGTCACCCTTTGACAGTGACCCTGGAAAGCCAGATAGGCAAAATTGATGCTATCTACACATGGGTGAATCCCCGACTCAATGATCACATGATGACCTGAGTGCATGGTAGGTTCAGATGAGTCACAGACTCTGATGCCAGTCAATATGAGGTAAACGGCAAAATGCAAGAGGTGCATTTTGGAGAATATTTTAGGAAATATAAGTATGGCAAAAAATGTATCACTACGACAAAATATGAAATGATGACAAATCTACTTTATGGATTAGTTGAACAAGAAGTGCATTGCCAGACCAACAGAGGCCAAAAAATTAAAATTTTAGAAAAGGTGCACTTACCTTCCCTATGTACAAACCTGTCTCACCCAATGGAACCAAAAGAAAAAGGTTGTAATAGATTGTGAAGGTAGGAAAAGATTAGTGCATATCTATGGAGTTGGTGAAATAAAAAATTTTGGTGAAACCAAATTTTGGTATGGATGGTCAATCACGGCTATAGTTTGGTTATTGTATATTTCGATTTTATATGAAGGAAGGTAGGTATAGATGTGTGGTAAAATCTGTGGAGAACAATAAAATTGAACCGCGGGAATTATCGGGTGGGCGATAATACCCGTTTGGTGCTAAAACAACAGTTTCATAATGTTTGGTGATAAAATATAGTTATAGTTTCAATGTCTGATTGTAGATCTTACTTAATTTATATAATGTGACAGATACAGACCACTTTCCTTGTCAGAATTAAGAAATTTAAAATCGCATCGTAAAAACAACGTCTACCCTGGCGAACACTAAACCAGCATACCTTTTGAATTCAATGGATTGCATGGTACTCTTTTGCATAAAAATGCTCAAGTGATCCATGCTTTGTGAATAGCTATTTGATCCACCGGCTCACTTGAAACTTTTTTCTCAAATTTGATCTGATCTTGATCTGATCTTAATCCTTGTTAGTGAATACCGCCCCAGGTCATTACTCTAGTTCCTCTGCTGATTTACCACCACATTCTGTGTAATTCTGCCTGTTTTTGTGAAGTCACATGTTTCCTGTAATGGTATGGTGACTGATCCTCTTCTATAACCAAACTGTAGCAACCAGAAGAGTGTTTGGGTTTCACAGGAGTTACATCATTCTGCCTCTGTTTTTCCTGTCATTTTGAACACAGGAAATACCTCCTGCATTATGACTAGAGCATGGAGGACTAGATTCCGTGAAATAGTAAGCGTTTCAAAGCTGAGGATGTAGACATTTTTAATGGCTGTAGCCTATGGTTACAGGTGTTAATTAACAACGAGTTTAAACAGTTCTCCTGTGCATATAAAGCTTTAAAGCTTTTATGACAATCTCTTGTTTCATGGTATTGTGCTTGGAACTAAAGCTTGGTTCATGACAATCAGAGTTATGCAAGGCTTATGTAACGGCATTTGTATTAGATGTTTTTCTACAGGTCTTCAAGCATGTCTCCATGTCTTCTATAGTGCAGAAGAGATTACATATTATTGATGGATGCGATGAATTAAATTTATTTGAGTTTAAGGTTGCTAGGAAATAGTTTTGCTAAAGCTTAGCAGCTCATATGAATTATAAGTTTTGATGCAAGCCAGTAGCCACACATCTCCACTTACACACATATTGTAGGTGAAAAAGTTGACAATCCTACTTTACATACATAAATGTACGGTACATACTGAAACAGCAAGTGCTAGAGCTCCCCCCATTGAAGATACAAATAGGTTCTATAAGGATGATGAAGTTTCAGGGACCAAAACAAGCATAAGCTACTTGTTGGTCAAAAGCTCCAAAAAATTACGAATAATGTCCATTTTTTACTAAATTTCCTGACAATTTTTAGAACTTTAATGATAGTAATTACAAAGTATTTTCCTTTTGATGATCCTACAATCTGGTATGAATTGCCTGATGATTTTCGTTCTGCTTCTTCTGTCGCTTCCTTTAGGAACAGCCTGAAAGCATGTTTGTTCCCAAATGCCATTCCACCGTAATGTCTTATTCATCTGGTATATTTGTGGTAACAACCATTGCTATGGCCATGGACTGACGAACTTTGCAAAACTGCTTATGATTGTTGCCCCTTAGAGCCTGATTTAATGCAGAGGTTAAGTTCTATTAAAGTTAAGAGTAAAATAGAATAGTGGATTCAATATATGTGCAGAAAATACTATTATTTTTTGTTAATATTCCTTGTGTGAAAAATATATTGAAAATAAATACAATTTACAGTAATTCAGAAAAAAAACATCAGTCCTACTCTTGTAGCAATTTCTTGGAAAATGCTAAGTTCTTGAGATAAGTCTTTCAGCAAGATTTCAATAAGACAAAGAATGTAAACTGAGGCCTTTGACATCATTAACCAGCAATGGTTAATAAACCATTTATAAAAATGATTAGATTTAAAAAAAAGTTTTGGGATGGAACGCATGTTGCCTTTCACAGCATGCCTCTGGGACATGAATGTAAAATTTAAGTGCAACCAAAAGATTTTTTAAGTAACCATTACTTCATTCATATGAACTGAACCTCATTACAACGCTATTGCATGAGGCAATGGCATTCCTGTTAAACTTTCTTTTGATTTAAATTTATTGAAATTAGATTTCTTTTTGACCTACTTTTTGCAGGATTTATTTTTTTTCGTTGTTTGAGTTATACGACCATCATAAATGACTCCATCTGATGGAATTATGGCCCTTATCAACTGTACTTCCATGAATGTAATAAAGATTTTAAAAATCAAACCACATTCACGTGGATGAGGAACAAATAGACTAAAGGAGATAAAACCAAAATTACAGATCACAACAGCAGGTCCAGCATGTTAATATTTGTTTCTATTGACCAATCATAATGGACCTGTCATCATTAATTGGATATCTTTAGAATATCTGAAGTAAACAATGCAAGTTAGGTAATAAAATAGGAGACAATGACAACATTGCAATACTGCTCACAAAGTGTGTGGTGTAAATAAGGTTTAAAGGTGGATCAATTTAAAGCAGAATCTATTCAGCATGTGTTACCTACACACTAAGCACATAGCTGCACATTTTATTGCAGAGTGGGTCATTACTTCATTTATTTACAACCCCGGCTGATTATGTATCCCTCATTTCAGCCCTGAAGTTTTCATCTTATTATCACCAGATGATAATCCGACAATCATTACTTAATCCCATGATCATGATAAAATAAATGGTGCCCACCACATCATCAAGTTAAGATGAAATGATGTGGGATCACTAGTGCATCTGTGATTTCCTTCAGGCTTCAAATAGTCTTTCACATTTATTACGGTAACTTCATTACAAATATTCTAGGATGCACAAAGAAGATCAAGCTTAGTAAGTTGATCAGTTGGGTTAGAAAATCAATTTATTAAGAGAGAATGATAAGAGCATATAGATTTGGAATGATTTGCCCGATGGTGTACGTTCAGCCACTTCTCTCTACTCATACTGAAAGTTGAAAACCTGTCTCTTTGCAAAGGCGCACCCACCCTAGTTTCTGGTTTTGTCCCGGTCTTTCTCAATGGTGCTGACCCCCCTGCTATGTATGGTTATACGATTATGGATTTTTTTTTTCACTTTTCTATATTATGCGCCTCGAGTCTGTCTTACGATGGGAGATTAGGTGCTATAAAAGTACTATTAGAATTATTAAAAATTATAGTTGGGTATAAAGAAAAAGTGTATTAGTAAAAAAGAGATTGCCATAAAAATAGTTTCTTATAAAAAAAACCATAACCAATGCCTTTACTATTGTTAGTCACATAACAGAGGCAAGAATTGCCTGATGAATGATAACGACCTTTAAGTGACATAGAAACCTTATTTTCCCCTTAAGAAGGCAGTGTCATTAGACCAACTAAAGACTGCAAAGCTAGGTATTGTGAGACAGAGGTTTTTTCCCAGCAGGACACCAAGGCCATTAGTGCAAAACACAGCAAAACAATTTCCTGTGTAAACTTGTAATCATCTTGAATTTGTTTGATGTTTGTCTTTCAGAACAACATCCGGGCCTGAGAGAGTACCATTAGTAGGTATAGCATTCTTTGTTGACACAAAGCCCAATGATTCCGTAAATACTAATTTACAGAAATATAATACATCTTGTACATTATAATGTTTTTTATTCTGTATGCAGCTTTTGGTTAGAACTCAAATGGCATAGTTATCGAAGGAATCAGTCCTTGTGTATCTCTTGTGAATGTGACTTATGGTCATAAGTTGTGTCTTGCATGAATATTTTGCCAGCAAGATTGGATATATATTTAAACTTATGGTTTCTTGTTATCAAATATTTGATCTTATTAAACTAAATACATTTTTGAAAATTGGACCACAAATAAGGAATTTAGGACCATTTAAGGAAAGTGTATTATAGATCTTAATTGAGGTCCCTATTCATGTACATGAACATGTACATTTACTGTTGTTATAATGAACAATTGCTTGATATGTCTTCAAAGTTCCTTTCAGTATGTTATATAGGCCATGTCACGACTGGTATTGAAGGGTCTGAAGGCAATTAATAAAAACACGTAAATGATATTTTGGTAATTTTATAAGAATAATGATTTTAGCTATCATTATGTAAATATGCAGTAATGCTCCATGTTTTTTAATTGTGTATATATATATTCCTATTATTTTACTCTAAGTTCAGTGGTTCAAAACTATTATTATCTTGTACTTTGTGCCTACTAAGAAAGTGCTTTAAAATATCAATAAAATTTACCACCAAATAAAACATTCTCAATTTTTTAAAATTTAGGTACGAAAAATGTCCGAGGCTGGGTACATGTCTGGGTACAAATTGTCCTGGTATGAAATATCCGGGTACGAAAATGTTCGTACCCCTTAGTAGAAATAGCCATTTATCTAGATTTTGAACACACTACAGCCAGTACTGACAAACACCTTTTACACTTCAGGTTGGCAGGTAGGGTTAAAACCCACGATCTGAGGGGCAGAGAATGAGTGTTTATAACAAGGATATCTTGCTCCCATAAAACAGAATGAAGATAGACGCATGGAGATGGATATTTATGAAACTAATATCTATCTCGTGAGGCAATTTTGTTCAGGCATCATAAAATAAGCACTGGTTAACACTGAACCCATCACAAGTTTTATAATAAAATGACCATTGTAATGTTTATTTATCACCAAACTGAGCCAGTTTTTCTTGATAAGCATCGTTTTCCTCAGTAATAAAAAGAAGAAAGAAACAAGCAGAAATAAGCTGAAAAACACATGCCTAAAAGAATAACATGTAGAGAGTATTCTGAGTGTGATATTTTAAGGCATTTACTGAATTAGATGGACTTTTATGCCATTACCTGCTCTATTCCTCACAATAAGTGTACAGCTTTTTTTCTATGTCCAAAGAATGTTCCAAATACTCCAAATAATTTTGTTGTAGCTGTTGTTCAGGTACCAAATTCAGCAAAAAAACCTGTCTTAACTCAGCATAATTAAGGTTTATAATTATTTCACCCTTTTGAAGTGTGTGTCTGAAAGGAAAGGAAGAATACAGTTTGAAAAGCTATGCTGGTTAAGTACGTTAAAGTGTTAAAGCTCAGGTTAGATAGTTAGATGGTTCATTCCAGAAACCAGGAACATCCTGGACAAAAAAGCTGCTCTTGAAATGTTTGAGTGATTTGTGAAGTAATGGTTCAAAAGCTGGAGCAAGTTAAGAAGGTGCCATTTGTTCTTTTGCATTAAATGTGCCTCTTACCTCTAAGGTCTTCAGTCACTTATCGATGCCCAGAATATAGTGACATTTATAGTGACATTCAATGGCTCACCGTACCAAAACAAACAATAAAGAACAGTTTGGGGAAATTTCTTTTATTCTTATACCTTTGATTTTATTTTTACATCATTATCAACAATGTATAAAACACAATGTGTATCAATGCTGAATCCCCCAAACCTACTTGAACAGCATTGACAACACTGTTGGTACTTGGGCCGATACTGTCTGTGAATTCTTGATATAACACCATACGACGTCTGAGGCCCATGCCCCATGGGCTTTAATTACAGCCAGAGGAACTTGTTGTCTGATCTCCATTGTGGCCCCAGTTCGTCTTAAGCCATGAAATGTAAAAGACCTAGATGTCAGTCCCATGAGTCTCAAAATGTTAGCAAGCCTCTGCCTAACCATTCTTTCAGTAAGTGGAGCTCCCCCGATGTTAACAAAAGAGATCTTGGCTTTCCCGCCAGTATACTTTATCGTCTCTACCAGTGCCCTACATGGGCACATGTGTGGTCTAGTCACTAACCATGGAACGCGAACCACATGTGTTTTGTCAAACTTTTGCAAGTTTTTTGCCCACCTCAATGTAATAGCCGCTCCATTGCTGTGTAACTCCACATCACCTACTGAAATTTGTTTTTGTGGGTTAAATTTACTCGCCGTTGATGGCACCAAATTTGATATACGTAAGAACGCAAATAAGCCTAATGAAAAAGCTACTGCATAGGGCACCGGGTGTGGGAGCCGCGCATTTATCCTAAACAACACATCAACCTCCTTAACTGAGAGAACTGCTCTTGAGCAAACTGAACTTGTAGGTGTCTTACTGACTGCCTTAACCATCAACTTAATATTCTCGCAATCCCACAACTCACATGGTACCCTCAATCTCTTCATGCTCTGCTTCAGAAACGACACATAGTTCATTATGGTACGATAAACCAAATTTTTCTTATACAAATATTTCATATATGCCAAGGTAGCTCCTCCGCAATCAGCCCTCTTTTTGCTATGTACTAAGCAGAAGCCCATAAAGCCCTCCAGCAGTTGCTGCCTCAGTTTCCTAGTGTGTGGGTGTTCCATGTCCGCAATTAATTTAACCACATGTGCCTCTTACCTCTAAGGTCTTAAGTCACTTACCGATGCCCAGCAGTTCACAGTGATTGACCAACTAGTAATTCTGACAAGCTGAGGTATGTGCTGAGTTATAGCACCAATTAGTAAGGGCAAAATATTGTGTCAGTACTGATTCAGGTACTTTCCAAACATATGCTGGCTATTTGGAACAATTATTCATATTTTATGTTGAAAAGACTGGGGAAGTTCTCACAGTCAATCGCCAGGGATCTTCCTTAAAGCTCCCATACTTTGATTACAACGCCTACATTGATGTTGGCAACAAGAATATATATGGCATATCAAATGAAAGGACCCCCACCAATTCGTAAATGGAAGGGCTTTTGTTACAAAGGTTATAATTGCAATTGTAGTTATGATCAAGAAAACTCATTAACAGAAGATGAAGGCTATCATTTTGATCAAATCTGTGGGTGACTTCAGGTGCACTGTTAAAGATTCACAATTAACATTGCATCTTCGCATATCAAGTAATTGGTCATTTTTGATATCAGGTGTTCTTATGGTTCCTTATGGCTTATGGCCCATTCACACTTTTCTGTACAGTCATATCAACACCTATTTGGATTTTTGCTTCCTTGTCCTTGTTGTTCCGTAAATGGACCTTGTATGTGGATAGTGCTCATTTAAAAATAGGCTGCCCCACAAAGCGAGATTGCTCCCTCCCACTTCACCCCTCCAAAATGTATGCGTGAGTGGTTTTCATACATTTTGCCATTTTGTAAAGTTGTTTCATACCCAAAAATGTTCTGTGTTGTACATGTCCTACCAAAATAAATTCCGACTTAATAAACCTTTTGGATATAACTAAATATGAATCGTGTCAAACCACAAATGGGCCCCCAATAAGTTAAATATTTTGTGCTTGGAAGTAGCTCATGGGGGTATCATTGAGCAGTGTGATCTAGGTATTAGGAAAGAAAATAACCTTTTGATATTCCCTGTGTTACCTGTCTGAACTGTTGAAGGGAAAATATAAAAATATAGTATACTATGAAAGTCTTTACCATACATCTCTACCCTAAAATGCCCAATTACTAAAACAGTCCCATATAAATACAGGTATGGTAGGGATGTAACAAGTTAGACGGTCTTATGACTTTGTATCGCAACAAATTCCAGTAATGATTTTCCCCACTTTAAATTATAAAAACTAAGAATAACTTACTCTATATATGCAAGAGATATACACCATGGGTATTATTTGAACAGTGTTACTGAGTAGGAACTCAGTAATGTGTTGCAAAGCTCTCACAAACAGTGTGAAACCTTTGAAAACAGATGAATTGCTTGTAGCTACTAGTTGTAACTAAATATTCTTAGACATATTACGTAATGTGTCAGTAAATGCACTGTTTACTATTAAATACTTTAGTGGAGTACACAGAATATAAGATCTTGTGTGGAACTGCCCACTGGCTATAAATCCTGATATGACCCTTTCTAACATCTTAAGTTCTGTAATATTTATTGCCCAGTAATAAAGTTGCCAATTTGATTTAACTGAAATCGGATCACATAACCCATGATTAATATATATATTAAGCACATGATTGGGCTATAAAAGTCAAGAGAACCGCCTAGCATTTAAATTGTCCTTCACTTAAATAGAAGATCTGCTATTATTCTTCTCGGTTGCTTAAAGTTAAATTTGATTTATCTGTATTTAACAGTGCTCTCAATATATAGTATAGGTTAAGTAATGAAGGATGGTTTTAAGGGTAGAGGAAATAAGTACATAGTAGTTGGTCATGATTCTGCTCTGTGAACTGCTGGGCACTGGTAAGCTACAAGCCTCTTTCCCACATAGGGTCCTGGGTTTGAACCACAGAGTTCAGAGGTGGGAGGCAACTGTGTTCCCACTACACCATCCATCCCTCTTCTCCCCAGTTGCAACATGATAAATACAATATGGGTATTTTAACAATATTTTAGTGAGTACATTTGCATCAAGCAAAAAAATTTCTGCATTACTTTAGAAACACTCATTTTACCTTTAAAATGCTTATTGTTTTAAATATTAAACATTCGGATCCATTTTTCTGCATTTACTAATTTCAATCATTTAATTAAAATATAACAATCTCAAAAATCTTGAGATAGATTAGATTAATATTTGTCCTGAAATTGAAAGAACTCTTAGAGCGCAAACCTCAGCTGTGGCAGCTGAGTATCCCAATATTGTAACTTGACTGGTTTTTCAAACCCTCATAATTCGATAGCATGACCATAAAAATACTGTGAAAATGGGATCTTTTGAAAAACTAGGACAGTTTTTGCATCTCAAAAACGATTGGGATCTTTCCCAACTTGGAATCACTGCTTCCTTTGATCAAGCACTATGCAAATAAGAAATTCAAGAAAGATACATTTGTTAGTTTAGGAGTAAGGATGAACACAGACAAACAGACACACAAGAAAACAGACAAACAATACCCTCCTTGGTCACAGGAATTGTCTTATTATGATTACAGCTGTCTTATATTTGATTTTGCCCAAGCTTTGTGTTTATATACTGGCAAGAAAGACGAAAAAACATTAAATTGAAAGTTTTGAGTAAGGGATTTGAAAATAGAAACATAATGCAGAAGACAAATTTAAAAATGTGCAAATTTTGCATCAGGGGAGATGAGAGGCCCAAAAGAGTCATCAAAATGATAAATGTGTATATTATTTTCCACAAGTCAAGGATATAGAAGAGTCGTCAAAACCATAAATGTGAATATTGTTTTCCACAAGTCAAGAAAATAGGAGAGTCATCAAAATCATAAATGTGTATATTATTTTCCACAAGTCAAGGAAATAGAAGGGGCTTTCACTGGTGAATTTGGCAAACAGGCGACTATCACCTTTGTTATACTTCTTTGACATGTTATTGTCATATATCAATATCAACTGAGGCAGTTGGTGAAAACAATATTGTTCCAAATTCCATCTATATTTTCTACTTGCGATGAATTTTGATGGGGGTCATAATCTTGTTTGATCAATTTTGCTTTCAGCCACATCACAGTCAACTAATACTTGTTGGGCTAATAAATTTCTGCGATAATGACACAAAAGTATCAATATAAAAATAGATCTTAATTTCCATGTCCAAATATATTTAATTATTTTATATTCAAAGTGTATTTAGGGTTTACAAATATATTTGAAATAGACTCAAACCAGCTCAACAGAGGTATAAGCCAAGTAATTATATGCCAAACTTGTTAATCACTTGATAACTGAGGCTATATCACATACAACATGCCTGTCACCACTTTCTAGATAAAATGAAACCATAAAATAAGGTAAAAATGTAAAATTCGCCAGGTCTAGAGTATATGCGATTTGCCACTAGTGGCCCCATTACAAAGGAGAAAAAGAAGGAAGGAAAATTTAAAGTTTTTGCCAAGTTTGCATCAAGTTAAAATAAAGGCATAATTCAGTAAAAAAAACACAAATGTGTAAGGAATTTCCCACAAGAAAAAAAAGTAGAAGGGGGTTTTGCTCACTTGTGAAGTATATTAATGGATCTTTCTCATCACAAAAAAGAACTAGTTATTCAACATACTTCTCGTAGACTTGGCAGATACTCTTGAAGAAGTAGGCAACATATCTTTCTACCCACCAGAGAACTGGCTGTGAAGGAAGCAACAAGAAGACATTGGCCTTCTTTGTGAGGTCAGATAAATGTGTTTCTTTGAGTTGGTGATAAGCATATAGATAAGGAATTGAATTTGGGAAAAACTATCTGAATAACACACTTCTCGCTTATCATTGCAACCTCTATAGCTTTCTGCACTGAGTTTTTATTGGCTGACAGAGTGCTAGATATATGACAGCCTCACCAGACTGAAGGTTATGTAACAATTCTCTGATTTATGTGCCCAATAGTCCAAATTAGAAAATGTGACATTAAATTGTTAACTTATCCCTAAATATAGCATAAAATCTGCAAATATCATGGGCTGAGATTTCCTTTGTTTAGTTTGCTAAAGGATGGATTGCAACTGAGTCTAGCATCGGTCATGTTTCATGACTCTCTGGCATGTACCAGACAGCTGCCAGTAGCCCCACTTAAATTTTGTAGTGATGTGTTCTATAAAGTTGTGTTGAATTGTATCAGCACGGCCTGTCAAGGGCCTGCTACATCAGTTGGAAGGGACCTTAACCCAGCCTTTCATTTGTTTTGTAGCATATTATGATAACAACTTGTCTACTGTTCCTGGCCAATAGAATCACTTGTCATACTCCACTGCCCACAATTGAATTTGACCTCTCAGCCATTGTGTTTGGAATTTGAACAAGAAAACAAGTAATTTTATTGTGGAGTATATGAACTTAATTTTTTTAGTTATATATATATATATATATTTAGTGACTTGTAATCTAGAGAATATCATGCATTCTACTTAAAAACGCCAGCTAATAGTAGGAAGAAGGTTACAGCCTCTGCTAGGGCGCGAATTTCAACAAAGAAGGTTAAGAAGTCAAAGCACCAAGAAACTGAATGGGCCATATATTCAACCCCAGGACCAACCCACGGGCAGTAGAGCACATTTCCTTCCTCCAGTAGGGGGATAGGCTATGTAACATCACCTGGGGGTCGACGATAGGACTGGAAATCCGCCATCAGTACAGTTTCCCACAGTCACAGATATCCAGACTCCATCCCAGCACAAGGGAGTTCTCTTCGGATTGATATAGACCTTAGAGTTCTTGGGGTATTAAGCTGGGCCAGGCTGACCCTGGTTCCTCTCTCTACTTGACTTTTCAAGCAAATTGCACTTTCGGTCTCTAAACTTGATCCACTTAGAGGTTTAGTTCGGATCCGGTGGCTTCTGATGTTCCTCGAGTTGGTACCTTGAGGTTTTTCTTTTGATATAATCCAGAATCACTGTACCCTGCTTGGCCCTGACCCCTTGTGGTTTCCGCCACAAGGGAGTTTTCTCCTACTGGATTGATATAGGCTTAGCAGTTCTAGGTATAGGCTAGAGCCGGCTTACCCTGGCTCCCCATATAGGGTATACACTTTCACACAGATTTGACCCTTCGCCCTGATTATGACTCAAATTTATAGGCATGTGCTAATTGTCGGGGTAGTAATGTATTCCAGGCACTTTTTCTAGTCACCATGATTTTCTTATTTTCTGTCATTATCGTGTGGTATCATGTAATGGTGGTTTTAAAATTTTCTATGTTTTACATATAAACTTTTAAACACCTTGTATCTAGTCAACTTTCATGGTTTTTATACTAACGTGTAAATAAAATTGCCTCAAACTTAAACCACAGACTGTTGTTTCTCCCACTCTTATATCTCACCTTTGACCTTTTAACCTTTGTTTCACCTTAGGGCACCTTCAACTGGTGGCATCTTAATTTAAATCATAAGTTGTTTTACAATATTTAGTGTGTTGAGTTCAATCAGAAAGTTATTATAATACGGCTGTCCATTCTGTCAAATGTGAAATCCATCTGTTTAAGGTTTGTCATTGTAACTAAACTTATTCATTCATTTACTTATTTCTTTTGACTAAGGGGGCTATGTTGTGGTGGCATACATAAATTTTTGTTTGTCTGTAAAAGTTTTAAAAAGTTTTTGAAATTTTCATGAAATGACAATGCATAAGGAACATACTAGATTGATTAGATTTTGGTTGTGATCACCATTTCGGTCCTGGAATTTTTTAAATGATTTTTTTATCATTGCGCTCATGAGCCTTGCTGAGATATGCATTCTCTGAGTGTTCTTGCTTTATTGACGTATTCTTGGCACTTTAAGAAATTATAAGGACAGTATGTAACCTTTAAAACAAAAGAAAGCTATTAACATTTATGTAGATGTGATCTTGGATAGCCTTGATGTATTTTTAGTGTGTGACCTAGGCCAGACATTACTGTGAGATCCATCGAGGTTTATCCTTTTGCTGATAAACTTCAACTACCTACTTGTGGCACATCTGCTCTTTAAACATAAAGTTATCTGCTTCATGATGTTAGGATTTGCAATCCAGCAATAACCAACCATGATGACTGATAACAAGTAGTAAAAGTAAATAATCTGTATTCTTCTTTTCATCTGTTCTTACATCTGCCAGACTACACCCAGAGAAGCTGAGACTGTGTATACATACAGTTGTTAAAGAGTTGATTAAGACTGACTATAATATCTTCAAAATTCTTGTAAGATTTGTACACTGTCCTTGAAAGCAGTAACATAGTGTGAAAGCAATTTGTCTTATTATCGCCCAGATATTCTTCAGCATTATCTACAGAATACATTTTCTTTAGTTTTTTTACACTTTTCTCTCTTTTCTTTCTAGTCTAGTCAATTTAATGCTGTTATTTATCTGGCCAATAACCTTGAAACATGATTAATTCCAGGCTTGATGGCAAGACACAAGAAGCTATATATTTGGAGGCTTTTCTGAAGGGTATAATAGACGTATTCTATGAAATAATAATGACCAAGCTGTTAACAATACATCAGGAGTTATGTAAGGGATTGTGCATTAACATCATTTTGTATATTGTATTTACTAAGACGTGAACATTTTTACCTTATACCAAGTTCACACTACCCTCACAAGGTACATAAGATCAGAAGATATTTATCTTGTCGTGGTTTATTAGTGGCTCAATTCTGTGGCATTCAAATGGTTTAATAAATTATGTGAAATTGCAAAATGGAGAAAGGTGGAAGAGATATTATATGAAAATTATTACCAGGTGGGTTATTTTAGTTTAAAGTTCTACAATAACAAAAACAAATATGCATGCACACAGATTTCATTTGACGATGAAATGACTTAATGTCTAATTTGATCAGTTGGAGTGTTGTGTATTATTTGTCTCCATGATTGAAGATTGGTATAAAATATTTCATCATCCCCGTTTATATTGTGAAGTAGTTGCAGTTCCAAAAAAAAACCCAGAGTTTTAAATTTATGTTAAAATCCAGTTAACTTTGGCATTCCGTTGAAGAGTCAATATACAGTATACAGTGTGAAGATGAATTGTTATTTCTGAAATTTGAAAAAAAACTATGGGAGCTGTGGCAATAGCTAATCTGCTTGAGAATATGCAGTATGCAGCCTGTGAATTGGGTGAAAAGGCCAGGAAACTAATCATAATGAAAACCGTCAAAGTTATTCTATTTATGTTTTATTTCAAACAAACAAAACACTATGTACATCAACAATAATCATTACCTATTCATCTGTCACAGCTTCTACTGAGATCATTACAATATTGGTACTATCTACAACAATATTTACAGAATATTAGATGTTTGAGAGGGCCGTATCAGGATTAATAGCCTTAGGGTTGATCTGTATGCTAGTCGAGGGCTGTAGTATAATAGTAAGTGGCTAATTCAAATATGCATAGTTGATTTGAATTTCCAAAATATAGTTTGAAAATATCTTGTCACTTTAGTTACAAAACACAAGTGCAAAGTGGAAATGTATTTTTGTACAACATATTTTCTTACATAGACTATAATGATTAAGCATTTATAATGTAATAATTAAGCATTTACAATGGCATACTTCTGCATTAATAAATGCGAATCACTCTGTTTCCAGCTGTCTTTTACTTCTTGAGTACTTCACCAGAGACTGGCTTTTTAACATGGTAATTTTTCAAGTAGGATCAGTAATGACGATTTTTTTGAGAGTTGAGGGCCATTAAAAGTGATACAGTCCTCATACTTGTTACAGCCCTGCAATGTCTATATTTACAAAGGGTCATGTGACCATATTTATCCAATCCGATTGACATATTTAGCACTGAGGTGCAATAATACTCCTATTTCTAATTCAAGCTCTGCAATGGCTGAACCAGATGAAACATATGTACAAGTTTGAATTAAATATATATTTACTAATTTAAACAAGGTAATTTACTGGACAACAGATTTTAAAAGTACACGCAAGTAGTACATGCATCAATTTACTATGTAATCCTCTTTTTGTGTTTTAGAAAGACTACAACAAATCATTACCATTTAAAAAGACAAGTAGCTATACCAAAAATATAGAAATATAGCCTTTTTGTTTGACATATTAAACAGTTCCATTACATCTTAAAAAATTTTCTTTTTTGTGTGTGTTTTGAGAATACTACACCAGATTAAATATCCATCATTTATACATTTAACCAGTTAACATGTGCTCAAATACAAATACACATGTTCAAACAATATAGAATTTATGTACAATAAATAGGATATTTTTGTACACAAATGAGTGTTTTATAGCCCTTCATTACATCAAGTTCTAGGGCAAATCTCCAGCATTTCCCATAGAAGCCATCAGCTGGACTCAAACCATAGGAACAGATACCATATCCAAGTAATTTGTGGCTATAGTTGTCCAATTTCTTCCCCATGTATTACTTTCATAAATTTCCAAAATATGTACATAAAACTATATATCACCATTAACATAACCAATATGAGTCACTGTGTGGAAGATAGACAAACACGTTTGTAAAATAATTTTAAATGTCGAAACACAGGTGATGTAGTTTTCCTGCATGACTCTAGAGATGCAACAACCCTTGACTAACTCATGGTCACACAAAGTGTTTTAGGGGCATTATTATTATTATTATTACTATTATTATTACTACACAAAGATTTATATCATGCTAGATTGATATATTAACTTCTTAATTTGATGCTACAGCACATCAGTAACCATTTAGATGGTTTGCTGTACAGCAGTGAAAAAGTGAAGGTATATTACACCAGTGTAAAGGCTATGGAAACAGTTCAGAGGAGTCCTTTAATGAGTTTTGCCTTTTTTCCCCTTGTTTTGTACATACAAATTCAGGACACACAGATCCTCCTGTTTGAACATAGGAACTGGACTAATGAAGAACAAATGACTTATGTCAGACCTTTGGCTCCCGCATTCTTGATTATAAGGAGTCATTTTTTTTCTCTCTAATTTTATTTCCCCTTTTTTTCACATAATAAAAAAAAGTAACCTTATTGCTAATATTTAAATTAACAAGAATAGAATTACAGTCACATATTACTGAGATTATATAAGCTAGATCTGCTTTGGTTTTTCTTTATGAAAAATACTGATTATATTATTTTGTCAAGGCGACATTTTCCAATAGAGCAATTTCAATGACATTTTGACAAAGAAAGTTAACTTAATCATCTTGTGCTTTCAAATTCAATTTTCTATTTTATAGATTGGCGTTTAAATGCTATTTTTGTCTCTCTGACATTAGTGGCATGGTTTAAACGTCAGAGTTAGTGTTTTATGTCCAGTTCCACAGCCAGAGTCATATTGTGACAGATCCCTCAGCACTGACACTTGTGCGGGGGGTGGGGGTGGAGGTGTGTGGGGGTGGGGTTGGGTGGTGGACACAGACGTTCTCATGGCTAATGCTATATGGTATACAGTTTACCTGAGCTTGATTTATTCTGTGTGTGCTTGTTACCTCTTCAAGGAAGTTATGTCTTTAGGTGAGTTTGTTTGTTTGTTTGTGTTTACAATTACCCTCAAAAGTAAAGAACGGGTTTTCATGATATTTGTTTACGTGGCATTGGCCTGGCAATATTCAGGGTTTCGATTTGGATAATATTTTTGACATAAAAAATCCCCAATTTTTGAGAACTCAGTCTGGTGGAGGTCTGCTAGTCCTTTCTAATTTTATGTAGGCTATAGTGTGAACTTCTTTATAATAACGCAAGAAAAATCTTCTACAGTGCCTTTTAAAGGGCCACTGCAACCAAAAAACTATTTTCTCAGTATAAGTTCATCAAAACACATAGTACCCAACCCAGTACATAAATATACACACAACCACTGGGAAAGCCACAAAAAATGCTTTTGTTTGGCTTTCCTGCAGAAATCTGCCTCACAGAACATTTGACCTCTGGATCACGTGTACACACGTCATCACATGAACACAACACATCTCCTGTATTTGCACATCAGTATAAAAACAGTGTGTGTGAAGTATTTTGGAGTCTAAAAACCTTGTGTTTTCTTAAACTGCAAAGCATTTATAGCATCATTATTTGGAATTATCTTTATTTTCAGCATCTGCAATATACAGACCAGTTTTTGCAGCCATTTTAAAGTCATATAATGATCACAAATAGCCAATTTAATTGCCCAGTTTTTGCTTTCCCATCCATAAATAGGCAATACCATGTATGAAAAAAGAAAGTTTCATGCATATTGCTTCACTGTTACTGTGAACATTAATTTACACTTTATATTCAAATGTTTATGCAAAAAAAATCATATTTTACCACAGAAATTGATAATCATAGTTCTAGATTTTCAATAAAACAGACATAATTCATACAATTAGGCATTCATTAATTTAAATAAAACATGTCTCTTTTTAACTCGAGCATCAGCTATACATTAAAACATATATTTATTGCATATGAACAGTATTAGAACAGTGTCTTCAGTGTTTATAATTTACAATTCACTGTAACTTTTAATTTTTTTTGCATATTTTCATGGGATTTTCATATGTCTTATTTTACTAAAACTCACCAAATGGACAATTTCATGGATTGGGCTTCACATATGCAAATCCGGGAAAATTGGCCACCTGGAAAATTGGCCTCCTGGAAAAATGGCCTCCTAGAAAACTGGTTAACAGAGGTTCTATCTCATTCAATTATATAGGTACAAATCTATGAGTTTATATTAACACTTGTGAAAGCATTATGGAATGTAACAGTCTATACAACTTGAATATTAATATATCAACAATTATTTCAATTAACTTTGGTGTTTGAATGTGTCATGAGTATATTTCTACCAGGCATTGCTGTCTTTGAAACTTAACGATTAAAAGATCTTTATGCATAATTTTAATCCTGATTAGTCATTAAAGAGATCCAAATCTTTGGTGTTTTATGCCTGAGTAGTTATCCTATATTAAAATAACTATATTAAAGACTCATTCATATAAACCTAATGGGAACTATGAAGAGCACTATTAAGTAAAATTAAACTGGTGTAAACATTTGGACCACTAAAAATAACCAAAGGAGGCCAATTTTCCACCCTTACAAATTTCAAAGAGGCCAATTTTCTAGGAGGACATTTTTCTAGGAGGTCAATTTTCCAGGAGGCCAATTTTCCGTTTCCCCACATATGCATATGTCTTTATTCATTAAAAAAGTTTTAAAGAAATACACATATGCATGTGTCTTTATTCATTAAAAAGTTTTAAAGAAATAAAATTATTAAATAAGTTATAGCAGTTAAGAAAAAAGTAAAAGCTACACAAGCAATGATCTCTCAATTGATTAAAACAGTCAGTCACTTTAGATTTATGAAAACTATTGTAACAATGAATATCATGAAAAGAAAACATCTCACAGCTAATATGTTGTTGTTTATGTAAAGAAAACTTCGGTTTATATCACCAACAGAATGTTAATGTATTATAAATCATGTGTGTCCATATAAAACTGTCAATTTGAAGTTTTCATGTTTGTGGATATTTGAATCCAAGAAAGCCAGGAGAATTAAATTTTTGCCTAATGACAGCTGTAACACAAGAAGGGAGAGGGACTGTTTTTCCCTAGATATCCCCTGCACCATCTTACAAACTGTCTGTATGCAGTATACATCTGTATTTTTCCTCAATTGGTTTATCCAAAACTCCATATACCGAGAAAAATAGTTTCTTTTTGGTTGCAATGGCCCCTTAAGTATTCCAAAAAAGTTCCAACTAAATATAAAATGAAGAGAATACACTGACAAAGCAACTGATCTCTGCATACATAAACAACAGAAAAGCCAGTACTTCTTCAGTTGATGACATGTACACAGAAGCAGTAACCTGACCTAATTTCTCCCGGTCTGTAGCAGAAACATACATTTCAACAGATAAAAGTACTGATAATACACAACTGGGTGTATTCTGGCTTGGAAATTTATGTCAGTAGTGTTGTATGAATAACACTCTGTGTTTTTCATCTGAAAAATATACTTGGTAAATTTGGTTGCAGTGGCCCTTTAAGGGGCAATAATATAATTTCTATTCTTATTCTATACTGCTATTTTGAAACAAAAACGTAAAAAGTAAGCCAAGTCCATATTTAAAAATGAAAAAAAGACTATCATATATGTAGGGGCACCTGAGAATATGAAAGCTTTAATTTTTGACTTGTGATTTCTATGCCTTTTCTGCATGTATCTTTCTGCAACAAAACGAGCAGCATCTATGATACAATACATTTCTAATGATGTATATAACAGATTTGTAGATGAAAAATGTGGCACTATACAATCTATAATACTATAAAGGATATTCCATTGACTTATACTATATTCAAGCATAAAGTAACTACCTGCTTGTTCAAGATACTACTAGTTATTCCTGGTGGGGATTCATATCATTGTAACTGTACTTTAATGAATTTGTACAAAATAATGTACACCCTGAATTAATTACCAATACAATAGTATAACGTTATAATAACAGATAACCCTGTCATCTTTGTTGCAGTGATATTTTATTCAAACTTAAACTGAAATGTGATTGTATTCTAATTTGCCTCTTTCCAGTTTTATATGTCACCACGAGACACACTCGAGACTGGACCACAGACATACACCCAGTTGGTAACATAGCACTGGACTATTGAGGCCTACATCGACTCTTTGGAGTGAATAAATATAACAGAGAAAAGAATAAGATATTAATGAAAACAACATCAATTATTCTGCAAAAATGTTTGCTGTTTCTATCCCCCCCCCCCCATTACAAGGCTTAAAAGGAATGTAGAGACATCTGAAAGGTAGGAACTTAAGTAACAGAAACAAACTGTCCTTACAGCAAGAATCATTTTGTCTTATCCCTAACACATGTATCAGTAAAGCAAAATGGGCAACAAATCACCTGTTTAATTCCATTTGAGATATTATGCATAAGTGCTCTAATATCAGTTGATCAGCATGTTGCTCCAAATGATTTAAAGAGTACTGTAAATAAAAACTAGCCATAAATTATCCAATGTACCGAACAAATGCTTGGGGGAACATGTTTTGAGGGGTTTCCAAATGAGATGGGAATTATACCATATGCTTCTTGCTTTGATAAAAAAAAACATCCCAAAATCGATACCCTGAAAACAGATCAACTACAAAGCATTGTGTGGCGCAGTTAATTGTTACAAAATATTGACTGAGGTTGTAAATCTATAATCTTGTGTTTTTACAACATAAATAAGGACACAACACCAATGACAAAAAACCTATGCGAAAAATGGGACCTCTCATTAAACTGATGGGAGACTTATTTACAAGCAGCTCGAATGTCTTCTTATTTTATGTTAAGGACAAAGAAGGACAAACACGAGACACATAAATCATTAACATCCTTTGTCATAAATGTAAACAAGGGCCACAAGAAAAGACAGACAAAAATATAGGAAGAATGCAGAAATAATATGTTGAAAAAGAAAGATCAGTGGGCTTACACTGGCCACACCAGATAATATTCAAGTGAATTCAACCTTGCTCATGCCATGAAACTGTCACTCCATTCAAGATCAATGTCTATAGCATAAATAAAGAGTATTATAAACATACATTTACACAAAGTCAGTACTGCCTCACAAAGGCAAACTTAACTGAGAAAAAAAAATCAAAAACTAATCCATATTAAACATAGATCTAAAAAAATTAGAGCAGATGTAATCAAGAATATATCTCGACTAGTATAAGTAGGGCTCCAGTAAAGAGGATGGAAGTGGATGTGTTTGCAGAACAAGAGATCTGAGTAAACATTTTGTCCTTTATGCAAATAGTACCTTTAAACTGGATCAGTTTGTAGAGTCCCCTTTGTCAACAACTCTTTACCATTTGTTGACAGTTACACAAAGAAGCAGCCTCTAACCTTTCTCCCCATAACTCCCACCCCCCTCACTTTAAGCGTTTTTATTTAGAGTATCTCTTCATCTGAACTCTCACAGGGTAAACAGGGCAGTAAATGTCACTTAACAACAAGCATCACTTGAGATATATCACCCATTTTCAATGCCACTGCTACAACCATAGCAACTGGTCTTGGAAACAGTAATACTCTGGTCATCAGTTACATGAGCTTCTTCCTTTATCGTAAGATGCCTTTCTGCCAACAAAATCTTCCTTTTTGATTTCCCCAATGTACACTGCTCCGGCTGCGTGCATATCTATGACATCGCCATTGTTTTCAGTTTGGGGCAGCAGTGCTTTAATTTCTAGATCAGTAACATCTGTGACACCCTTTTGAACTGTCCCGATAGGGCCTCCATTTTCCCTTGGGGCCCCAGCATTAACCGTAGAGTTGTTTCTTAAATGATTCATTTCTCCCGTATTATCTCCATGTCGTCTGCGCGAACAAAAACACATAACTTGATAGAAGCTCTCTCTAAAATCTTTTGAGAAGTAATTATATATGAAGGGGTTAACACAGGAGTTTGTGTAGGCTATAGGGTTGAAAAACAGACTAATTCCAGCATATGTCTTGTTGTTTGGAACATCTCCATAGAAAGCCCACATGATGTGCACGTGTAAGGGCAACCAACATAATGCAAATACAACCACAACTGATATTAAGAGTCGGTTAGCCTTCTTACGTCGACTATTGCTCTCCTGGTGCTGTGAAAGAAGCAAGGAACGCTTACCTCTTATGTGGACCATGATGCAACAAGACAACACTCCAATGATCAAGAGTGGAATTAAATACCCCATCACAAATAGCAGAGTATAAATGGTCTTTGCAGTCTGAACACTGTAGTGTTCACACTCGATATGTTTTGCTTTATAGTTGAACTGTGTTCCATATGAACGGAGGATTGGAATGTTGGCTGCAAGCATAAAGCCCCAAATGGCAGCCATCATCATCACCGCATTGGTATGGGTACGTAGGCGGATTGTCTGCTTGTTGCAAACAACAGTGAGAAAACGAATGATAGCGATCAACACCAGGGTGTAGATGGTCACATATACAGTCACATTGATAAGATAGTGCATCAACTTACACAGGACGTCACCAAAAGGCCATTGTTGTACAGCAAACTGGTAGGCCGTGAATGGCGGACATATCAACACAAAGGCAATATCCGCCATGGCCAGATTAAGCAGAAGCAAATTGGTAGTGGTGCGCATGTTATTACGAGACATGATAACGTAGATGACCAACACATTACCTGCTATACCGATAAGAGTGATCAAACAGTATACTACTGGACAAACAATCTGAAACATGATGAAATCAAACTGGGGATCATGGTAGTCCAATAGGCCAAACTCAAACTGATGCTGAATTAAATCTAATCCTCTGTGGGGTCGGTCTAAGTAATCCAGGCCTTGGTTACTTGTTGATTCATTTGGCCTGACTGCAGAAGTATTGTTTCCAGTAAACTGCCAGACTTTCATTTCTTCTGTAGCCATTTTGTTAATGGAGTAGATAATTCACAAAAAAATACTTTTCACATCTAATACATCCAACAGAAATTTCAACAACTGCTACACTGTCTCATTATTTATGAGTCTCTCGAGTTATATCTTGTCTCTGTATTACGACATTTTAGTTTCTTAAAATTATTCTGACTTATTGTTATTGAAGTTTCAAAAATATATTTCAGCAAAAACTAACAATTTTTATAAATACTCTCATCCATATCCATGGTATGTTTTTTGTTCTGAATATTTAGTTATAATTCAGGCTATTCAGACACTTTTTCACAAGGATTTCTAGTTGAACAACATTCTGTAATATCCGTTGACAGTCGCTTCATCCATCATGAAATGTAAAAGTCTGTATGTGTGCAAATGACTACAGCAACTGTTTTGAGTTAGCTGTGATGAATGCTTCTTGATATATCACTAGCTCATTCAATAGCTCTTCTCTGCTATGTTGCTTTTACTGCACTTATAACTATCCACTCGGAAACAGAATCATCTCAACTATGTAGATCATTGGTTGACTCTCTTGGGCCATTAACTTTCACTGTATGACTACAAATGATACATTGATGGGGAACTCATATATATATTTTCTGCAAGCTGAAGTTCTGCTCCTTTTCAACAAATGCTACTTTGTCCTGAAAGGAGCATGACACCCACAAAAGAGTATATATCTCAATGAGTCAAAAGAGCATCTTCTCTATCAAATCCATATCTGTTAATTGCATCAGTGGTTCATTAATTCCAGCTAAAAAGAATCATGGAGATGGTATTGAAAGCCAATCTATACTTTCACACTAGGAATATGTGTTTCTTCTCTTTGCCCTTCCTCTTCCCTTTCAAACTGCATCAAAGGAATATATCCATCAATGTCACCGGGAGGAGGTTAGGAAGGTGTAATAACACAGTCGGGTAGTGTGCTTGCTAACAGCCTTATCACCACTGGAGTCTACTCATCTGAAAATAACAAGAGGATGCTTGCAAAAAACATAACAAATGTGTTAAAAAATCCCTTCAATATAGGATCATGGAGATTTAAGTTGGAAAACTTGAAGGTTTTTATACTGACAATCAATGACACTTTTTAGTAAACAAATTTAACCTGAAAAACTAAGAGTAAAACAAAGATACTCAAAACCTTATTTTGAACTACGAAACGAAAGAAGTAAATAAAAAACAATATAAAAATTTACCTGTAAAGTTAGAAATATATTAGTGAATGAAAATTATACCTCTAAGACAATAAAAGCCCCATGGTTCCATTACTGAAGAAGGTGGGTTGAAATTACTAGCATCTCTCAATATCAAAATCAATTAATCAGTACAAAAATGACAATATCCACCAATGTCGTATATTATAAAAATGTGAATCAATACTTCATTCATTAAGATTTCTAAAACAAGAAACAACCCCTATCCCTAGAAAAATAAATAAATAATATAACCTACAATGACTGAATAAAATTAATTGCACAAACTGGGTCTTGATTTTGTTATCTGTTATTGGCAAATCTTATGCTGAAACATTAGCTTATTAATTTTGATCACATAAGCTTGTCAAACATTAAACATTTTGCTCACAAACATCGCCCTTTAATTTATGTCTTTTAAGCATTCAGTCTGAAGTGAGGTTATTATTTCCATACAAAAGAGGGAAGACTTTCACCGAATCCTTGAGATGGTTTTAGGCTGATTAAATGTGGCAGAATGCCATTAACTGATATCAGAGCTCACATTTTGATGACTTTATTCTGAAATAGACACTTTCCAATAAAGTTCTTTCCCCAAGAGGAAGATAAGAAATCAAACCAATATAGCGGGAAAAAATGAGAAAGTAGAGCAAAACCTATGGCCAACTCAATAGCCGCAATTGATGAGCCAATTTTGTAAAGCCAGCACTGATGTTTGTCAAAACAATTATGGTATTTCTGTTTAATAACCTATGGTAAAGGAGGTATACGCCTTCCAGACCATGTGTACTGTTTCCAAGAATTTGTGCAATTTATGGTTTATGTTGTAAGCTGTTACTCCATCTATCAAGTCATGTCATATATTTCTCAAACATATATTGCAATACCATTAACAGGAGCTTAAAACTTGCATTAATCACACTTCAGATAAATATCAGTAGTGGCAGCATAATGGCACCCCATGCTTGTATATTTCGGGGGGAACTGGCTTATAAATCTTTAACTGCAAAGGGATAAAAAATTAAAACATCGCCCATTAGACAAAAATGAAAATATATCACTCATGAAGAGAAATAGTATAGTAATCATTGACATCTCCATTTGATATTTTTGGATATGTCATTCGGAAATCTTCTCCACAATATACTGATACAATCCAGGGCACATGCACAGTTACTTCCTTATGAGTGAGAAAATCTAGTGTGCTGAAGGTGATCTCTTGCAAACAAGATGAACTTGTGATCAGGAGATAGCTAGGTTTTTGCACATAACTTAATCAACACGCCATCGTGATCAAAAGACAATTAAGTTGTGCTCACAAGATAGATAAGTGAGGCTTGTGCACTCAAGAAGATCTTACATGCTCAATATCTTGTCATGTGCACGACTTAAGCATATTATGTATTCTGTAACCTCCTAATAAGGGCACCAACTTAGGGTGGAGCCAGGGAATTAAAAAATATGTCCTCACCCGTAATTCTCCATATTTCTTGAAGACAAGGCCTTGAATGGCCCATAAATTTATATATAAAAGGGTATTACTCAAAGACGAAAGAAGGAAAAGAAACTATCCACCCTTCGAAACCTGGTCACGTAATTCTGGCATTTTCATGTGCAGTTTTATCCCTTGTTGAATAATCCATCTCTCAAATGGGTTCCCCTATTTTAAGACAACTAATCAACTTTTGCCAAACACAACATTAAGTGCCTTGCAACTAAATCTCCGGTTGTTTCTCAGCTTGATTATAAGAATGTTAGACAAGTTTTGGGGTCTGGGGTATAAGTAAATTAAATCTTATTGACAATTACCATAGCAATGAAGAATAAAGTTTGTATAAAATTCAAACTTGGGGAGGACTTTAAGTCCTGTTCAACAGCCAGGGCCATATTGCGACAGGTCCTCAGCATTGCCACTTGCAGGAGTAGAACCCACACAGAGGCGACAACCTGTGATTAGATGCCAAACCTGCTGTTCCACTAGGCCCCTGAGGGCCTCGTTTGTAACATTCAACAAAGTAATTTAAGACTATGATGGCCAATCAAAATTGCACTTCATTTGCATATGCAAATATCAAAGCTGTGGTTTTGTGTCCCATTCAACAGCTCAAGACATATCAGGACAGGGCCTCACCTATCTTTTATGTTTCATGAGCTGGATTCGAACTCACAATCACAAAGTTGAGTGATCAAAAGCCAAGTGATCACATGCCAAACTTTCTAACTTCTCAACCACTTAGGCACCTGCTATTTGGGTATAAAACCTACATGGCAGCCAATAAGGATTTAATCATTTACTAGTAACCACAAAATCAAATCCAATGATGACTGCCTCATTTGCGTATAACCACTGTATACCAGTAAGTAACAATTGACTCATTTTTATATAAACACTATATAACATCAAGTAACATAGGCCCATTTGAATATAAACACTATATAACAGCAAGTCACAACTGATTTATTTGCATATAACCAATGGATAACAACAAACAACAGTTGGCTCATTTGAATATAACCACTATACAATAGCAAGTAATAATTAGCCTATTTAAATATAAACACTATGTAACAGCAAGTCACAACTGGTTTATTTGCATATAACCACACGTGTGTGAAATGTTCTGTGTAAACCTTTAGCAGTTTAGTCTTTTTCTCCAATAGCAAGACTAGCTGCTTCGGGTAATTTTGATTTGGATCTGTGTATCATATTTTCTGTTGTTGGTGATTTTATCATTTACTTCAAAGAAACACTCTGCTGTTCACCTTTTTCATTTTATTGAACACATGATTACATATCTGTTGTGTATTTTATTGGTTGAATAATTATCAATAATGTATGTTTTATCCTCAAGGATGTGGGCCTATTTCAAGCTCACAACTATATTCTTTCTTTATGTTTTTTTTGCAGAAATAAGTCTTCTTTGGCCTTCAAATAATTGATTAAAGTAACTTCTTTTCAACGTCTACAAATGTGTGTCCATATGTAATATCCATCTGTGGATGATTTGCAACCCCAACTGTGGTCTCAAGGCTACCCCCTATTTGAGAACACCTTTTTCAGCCGATATGTCAATACATGCAAGTGTCTACTTGTTTCAGAAGTCACGTTCTGTTTTGGCATGACCCTTTATTTTACTTTATGCAGGAGCCAAACTTCCAAAGCCTCCCTGGGCCAGAATAAAAACTCATAACTTATTGCTGGTTAGCCAGTCTATTTATATTTTTCTTTTGAAACAAATCCAATTGATCATGTGTTTTTTGTATTGCTCAATGGCTCATGTCAGCCACTTGTGTTCCATGTTGACAAAAAACACACCAAGAAAGATATTTGCAGCCAAATAAGGCAGCCTTAGGGGGGACTTGGATTTTGGTTCTGACTAAACAAAGGCAACACAGGCAAAATAAGCAGAGTTACGAAGACCTTTTCTTGCAAAAGTACATTTAAGAATATTACATGAAAACTGTATTGACTGTATCAACATTATATAAAAACAAACTTAATAGCTTTTATCAATTTCAGTTGTCTCAGCTTTCAACGCCAGAATCCTTACAACAGGGAGGAATTCTCCCTTAATGCAGCCAAGAAAAGAACCTATCAGTTACAAAAGCCTCTTGATAAAACATCAGAATCCACTCTCTCTAGACCAGGCTAAGGTTCCATCTTTTTAACTGTTTGTTGATCTCTTTTTACAGCAGTTCAATACTATAGCCTTGCTAAGGCTCATAGATTAAGCATATAGATTGTAATATCCATTTGGTGTTACCTTGCTTAATACACTTAATATACAATGCTTTCACTTGGTGTGAGCATTTTTACAAAATTGCTCATCAATCTGGCTGATATGCCAAATGGTTAAAATAGACCATAGGACACAGAATGCTAGCCAGCAGTGTCTAATGTGTAGTGTAATCAGGGTTGCTGTTCAGTAATTATAATTCTAATTGGACTTTTATAGAGCTTAATCTCCACATACAAGAGGACTCTAAGGCACAACAAAACAAAAAGCAGTCAACAAAATTTCAGTATCCAGAGACATAAGAGGGGTCAAGACCGTCAAGCACCATGGGGAATGCCAGGGGATGATCCAGACTAGGTTTTGAGCTGCTTTCTGAAAGAGGCTAGGGAGGGAGATTGTTCTTATCTTTTAAAAAACAAGATTATTTCATAGAATATAGGTTTTTGTCTCACAAAAAATAATTTCAAGAATAAGAAAAAAAAATGCAGAAAAAGAGCTTATTTTAAAATTTTTCCCTAAAATATGTTTGCAACATGGTTTTTCCTGCAAATAATACATTTTTCTTGATCATGACACAGTATCAAACACTAAGATATTAATGTTTTTTGTTTTCCATATAGCTGTTGCCTACAAATTGCTGTTTTTATCGGCAGAAGTCTAAAAAATCCTATAAATGTAAACAATTACTATTATTAGCATTTTTCTTCATTTTAAGACGTTTCATTAAAACTATTTGAGGATAAAGGACAATTCTATGAATACAACTATTAGTAAATATACACCTTAGGCACAAAGAGATGGGGCCTTGATTATGACACAGCTGGAATAAAGAAAAAAGCTAATGTGAAAGAACTTGAAATGGTTTAGAAGATAGATTTAGAACAGCAAATTCAAAATTTGGCTTTTATGTCATATTCAACAGATAGGGTCATATCAGTCTATGACCTCGTAAACTCCACATCTTGGCAAGAGCTGGGTTCAAACCTACAACCACAGAGGTGAGAGATTGGTGAATGTGATGCCTACCTTGTTAAAGGTATTTATACAAGTTAATTTGACACATTAAAAGCAATCTGGTTTACTTAAAGTAAAATCAATAAATTAATTGTAAAAAAATAATGTTAATGTCAAAATACAAGTTGTACTTTTTGTAGTTTTACTTATTGTCATGTTTTTTTTTTGAAATTGTAGCAATTATTTGTTTTCAAGCACATCTCCTTCAACAATAATACCAGATATATGTGCCATTTACATTTAAACAATTTAAAAAACAAAAAATCAGCAGAATTGCTTTTGTCTTACTTTGAACCGTTAGTCGATAAATATAAACTGGCACAAATACACACTTTGATACAATTTTGGGAGTATGTATCAAAGTCTGGGTTTTACATCCTGTTCAATAGCCAGGGTGATATTGGGACAGGTCCTCAGCATTGCCAATTGTTGCAATTGAACTGACATAGAGGTGCCAGGCTATGCTTATATGCAAAATATTGCTCTCCACTGGGCCACTGTGGACCTTGCTTAATTTTGGGAAATAAAACTCTACATACTTTAAACATGGCAATTAGTTGGAACTGGGTATTTAGAGTGAATCAATAACATTGGGACTTAAGCATTTTTGTTTTGTTTAGGGTTTATGAAACACTATGTACATCCCATGGGCAAAGGTTGACAGGGCATTTCAAATATAATCTATCTTTAGAAGTCAATTCCCAAGGCTATACATAGCACAGAATATCATAAACATCATTTCAGAGTTTCAACACCTCCCAGTAATATAATTATCTCACAAAGAACAGACTATTTTTGTTATTTTTTTATCTCACACATATTGCAGGCTCACGGTGTTATAAAAAGGGTTAAATTTCATTTCCACCCTTCTCAATGGCAATAATTTATTCTCTTTTACTTCAACTGCTTGTCACTTGTATTCTATTTCTTTCCAATAAATCAGTTGCATCACACCCCTTTTCCTTTTTTATTGCCGTCAGAAATGTGTCCCATCAACTTCTATAGAAAACGGCGACAGATCCCTAACAATATTTTCTAGAAAAACGTCAAGATACAGGCCCTAGGAAAATCATTGTTACTCCCTTTAAAGCGCTTTTCTCAACAAGCGTAAAAGAAAAATATTATGCAACATTACAGCGCCTGAGCATAATTTAGCATCTCTTTTTAGCAGCACCACCATAAAAGGCCTTTTAACCATTATTTTAAAATGCATTGATCAAGATTGATGGTGATACCCTGGTTAAGTGTCAGAGTTTTATCTGTAGACGAAAGTACAGGTTCTTATACCAGTCTAATACCTAGATTCCACTTCTCCTCAGTGGAGTCAGGAGCTACAGCTGAATGGGGTCATGTATTTTCAGTCGTGTTCAGTTGTGGTTTAGTCTGCTTCTTGTTCTAACATGACATGACTGTGTCCGCGATTCTGATTGGCTAAGACTCGAAAAATTGCTCTGTAAAACCCCGCATAACATGCTCACAATGCTGTTCCGCAAAAAGAAAACTTGAAGTAACAGCTTGGATTTTTTTCATCAAATAGACAAATAATAGTAAACACGATATTCAGGGATTCTTACATTTGAACATAGAATATACTGACATGAATCTGCTAAATTTTAAGGACATTTAACAAAGAAAAGGGCTCTTCGTGACCCTAATATCGCTAATCGTTGTAAAATCGCCTATAACCCCTCACTCGTCGTTGTCTATTCTATATTACGCTTATGATGGGATTTACATTTTTTTAGGTATGATATGACAAAATACAAGAACGGTTCTGTGTTAAGGACCGCTTTTTGAAATAGTGTGGCCTTAGTATCAGTAGAGTTGCTAAATGTAGCATTTGTAGTCTTTAGGCAGCTCAGTGTTTGTGGCATTCTACCAATAAGTGTCCATACTGTGGTCAATAATTTGAAGTAAAATGATATCAGCTGCTTTAAATTATATCTATTTGAATCAGATTGTCAAGTGATATGACCTTCAATCTATACTTGCAGTGGGCTTCACAATATTGCTTCGAAAGTTTTGCACCCCTACAAGTTTTTAAAGCGTGAGCTCTAGTGGAGGCTTGCTCTTCTAGGAATCACTTTTTTTGTCTCCAGACTTTCATGAATTGTGGCGTAATGTGATGAGTATCTCTTTCTTCACTGAAGTTAAGCGGCAATGGGCTACATTAGTACACAATGCGTCTCTGATGGCTTTGCCAGTTATGCGTTGACCAAAACCCCTTTCGGTGTTGTTTTCTATTAGCGACTGTTTTTTACAATTAACCATAAGTACTGGTTACTGCCCATGTTGTTTACCTGTAGGAGCATTTTTGTCCTTGACCTCTAACACAAGAAATGTAAGGTTGAAATTCACTGGTAGAATACCAGTACAACAATTACAAAAAATATAACAAACAAAACTATAATCTTAAATTATGCAATGAGTGTGTGACAGGGATTTAGGACCAGCCTTATGGGAATGAAGAATTCATTGTCAAAAAGAAGTCTGCTGTCAGCCAGTGTGTAATTTTGATTTTGTATTATCACACTGATATGCAAAATTATGCAATAGCAATTTTGCTGGAATCTGTAATGCCAGTGTAAAGGATAGAGTTCAGTTAGATTCTACAAGCGACGTTCACTCTTATAATTCCTATACAACAATCATCACTTTTTATATTCAGGCGATCTATTTTATTTTCTCCCATATGTTGGATTTTTTTTTCAAAAGAGGGGGCAAATAGGAATGGATTTTTTTCACTTTTAGCAGCACCACGTACGCTGCATAATTACAAATTCATCAAAAGGTGCCATGTTTTCATTAATGTTTATGAAACTATGTAACCTGTAAATATATTATGCATAAACAGAAATGTATTCTTGAAGGGCTTCTGCTCGTTTTTGTTGCAAAGAAATCCATACAGAAATGGCAGAGAAAAATAAATTAAAAAAAATGAAAAAAGTGTTTATATCCACTGGTGCCTAAAATATAGGACAGTATTTTTTTTGCATTTTTTTACATTAGTTTTTGGAAATATGAACTTATCTTCATTTATTATTGTTCGTACAAAAAAGTGGATAAACTAAATAAAAGTAATACATCCGTCATGAGACATGTACAAAAATATATCACTAATGAAAATTAACAGTATAATACTTGTCATATGTTGTCATGTTTCTTGGAATATATATTAATTTGTATGAGTGATTCGGCAAGTTTTCCTATTAAAGAAAAGAAAACAAAACTTTTTCAGTATGTCATGTCATATTTCTTTGTAAAAGATGCTATCTTATCTATGTTTTTATGGTCGAGAACTTTATTAACCCATTGTCTGTAATTGGAAAAAAATAAAATAACATTTGTTTTACAATTGCTAACATTGTGGAAACTAAGTAAATTAACTTTGGAGTACATGGTCAAAAGAATTTTTTGTGAGAGCAAACCAAACACGAATCAAATACAATAACAAACTTCTTTCAAACAAAGCAAATAAAATAAGCACTCCCCCAGAGCTCTGGTCTTCTATTTCTGTCATTCAGCAGTGAAGGAAAAACGCTTTTTTCAATACAAAAACGTATCTTCACAAACTAATGCCAGTCAAATATACTTTTTAACCATATTAAATATTTTATTTAAGAATTTTGACCATAAGATTAAACTATCCGGCTAGCCTAAGCCTCGGGGAAAGTCTACTACAAACTGAAAACAACAGCAAGAAACTCTAGTCATAAAGTGGAATATTAGCTGTACTTTGGTGTTGTACATCATCATTTTAAAGCACCGGCTGACAAATTCCCCAATACTGGTGAAGTGTGGGGATTAGATAGCCCCAGGCCCAAGAGATCAGGGGTGAGTGATTGCAAGGCAACTGCTTCTAGTACCCAATAGACTACCGTGATCTCTATTAACATAAGCCATAAGCAGGCGTCTTTGTGAGGTCTGATACCCCTGAAGTAGGTCAAGGGAGCCAGATAGCATTGCTAGTACTAGGGCTAGTTTACTGAAAGAATAACTCATAATAAAATATATCACCTGCTGTGCCAATTTATTGTCTATATGTAAAGGAAACTAGTCCATGATGACACTGTGCATTTAATTCTAATTCTAATTGGACTTTTAGAGCACGTAATCTCCCCTATATAAAGAAGAGTCTAAGGCGCAACAAAACCAAAACACAGCCAACCAATTTCAGTATCCAGAGACAGAAAAGAGGGCAAGAACCACAGAGAACGCCAGGGGATGTTCAAGACTAGGGTGGGGATGACTTGGTGTACAGGTAGGTTTTAAGCTGTTTTCTGAAAGAGCCTAAGGAGGGAGACACACGAGTCTTATCATGAAGAGCATTCCACAAACAGTGGGGGCATCAATAGCAAAACTATAACCCAACTGTTTGACAGGTTTATGAATAGAAGGATAGAACTTTGGAATGGCAAGGAAATTACCACCACCCTATTACCACCACATTTGTTTCCTGACATAATCTAAATTAAATTAAATAGAAAAATATATTTATCACAATAATTGTAAATGTGTAAGTATATTTTTTTTATCAGAGAAGTTGCATTTATTTTAGTTTAACATTCCTGCGAATACATTGTATATTACAAAAGCCACTCCAGCTCTGGTGTTTTCATGGCACTAACTGCTACGTTCATTCCCAGTAAGTTTTCTTGGTTATATCATGGAACCAGCTGAATTGGTCAAAAACCTTAGTGTCATCCTGGATATTAACAACTGCATGCAAAGACATGTGGTTAATTTATGTAATCTATGTTGCATATGTTACTACCATTTCCGGGAACTACGGAGGGTCTGCAGGTATTTAAATCATGAAGCAGCTGTGAAGGTGGTTAATACCTTTATAAGCAGTTGCATGGATTACGGTAATTCACTGTTTTATCACACAAAAAGGCATATACTGTCTGACTACAAAGAGTTTAAAATGCTGTATGTCGCCCTGTGTGCAAGCTAAATTTAGTCATGTCACACTCTTCCTGCACAAACTACACTGGCTTCCCATTCATTACAGTTAATTGTTCAAATACAATCTTTTGGCCAACCTCCATATCTGTCCTCTCTAATTAAGCGGAGCGATCTCACAGGGGGCAATCCTATCAGTTTCCTCATGTAAACCAAATAAATGCTCTGGGTTTTGCAACTTTACAGTAGCTGCTCCCACAGAATGGAACAAGCTCCCTCACGCCATTAAAACCACGAAAAGTATCTCTGGATTTAGAAAATAGTTGAAAACATATCTTTTCAAATTTCCCTATACTCCACCATAGCCTATCTCCCCTATGCTAATATGGATACTGGCCTGTTTTGGGAACTGGACTATCCCTTTTGGCACATCAGCGCCAACAGGTTTTGGATTATTATACCATAGATTCTGTGGAATAAAATGGAAATTAGGTGTTACAAATTTTCATACTAGATTAGATTAGACCGATTGCTTTCAAAGAGACGAGAAAGATCTCAGTAGCATTGTGGTTGATTTAATTGCATGGGTCTTAGCTCTATGGTCATTGGCTACAAGCAGACTCATTTCGACCAATGCAAAATCCACTATGGACCTATCATTATATGATCCTAGCTACTGAAAGAGAATGTATAATCCACAATTTTAATACTTAAAAGATAGGGAAAGACAGTGCAAGAGCCACTGGTTGGTGACGATTGCACACTCTCATCCATATGGCTTGGCAGGAAGCCACTGACAGTGAACCCAAATGTTTCTAAGACTTGCTTTTCAGACCCCAACACCACAGATGTGATAACAAAGTAATAAAATGGCAAACCTGTTAACCATTCAGCCAACGAGGTCCCTGCTCCTACTTCAGAGGATTCTAGTTGGGAATACTGTTTTTCAGAACAGGCTTATTTAAACAGGGCATTACCCCCAATTATTCTTTTGGCAAAAATAACTACCATACAGTGAGTGTTTTTAATATTTATGTTCCACTTCCAATCCTTTTTTATTGAACATGACTACAACTGAATTGCAAACAACTTTAACTAGACTTTCTATTCCTGCGTTTGGTTTCACAATTATTAGTCTTTCTTTTAGGCAGCCATTAATTTGATAAAGCTGAATTTTCAAGTGGGTCACATATTTTTTACTTTGAGGATAGATTATATCTGCAATTGCCCTCCCTAATATAGCCATGACAAGTGAATATTTTTAGTATGAATATAAAACATTACTGATATGAATATTAGGCTATGGAGGATGTTGGGTTTGTTTATTCTGGCTGATAACACCTCTTAATACACTGACAATGACAACTTTGGACCTTGGGCCCCTCGAGAACCATAGCATGTTATTAAACCTGACGAGCGTAAATAAAGGTTGATATATATCTTGCATTTATTCTTTTGCAGCATTTTCACCCAAAAGGTCCACAGTCCCAAAGGTCTACCCCTCCCACTCAATTCTGCAAAGCATCGCTAATAAGCAACTTCTTTGTATCTTCTACCAGAAAAAAAAACTGTATGTTCTGCAAAACCACATCATAACAAACCTGGACAGGTCCACTTAGGCATATTGTCTGACTGACAAAGTCCTGGGCTAACCTTGTTATGAAGTGATGCCACTGCCAGCGCCCCCCCCCCCTTCTGCATGGTTGCAGGAAATTATCCGTTTTGTAACTTTTTGTCAGCTGTAGAGAATGTTTCTGTCTCACTATGGTCTAAAATATGTGGTATCATGACTTGACTAGTGCTCTGATAATAATCTGATGAATAACGGACAAAACAAAATGACCAAATTGCACCAGAAATAGAAGGAAGTTTTGATCATTTTATGTGGAATTATGTGTGGTCATGCTGACAATACAGACTGATTTAATAAAACTGGAATTTTTCTAAATAAAAATGTTCCAGTTCCTATTGCCATCAGTTTATAAAGACAAGGTTTGTCATGGCAATACCAACTTTAATATCATAAACATATTAGAGTGTATTTGACCCGACCCAGTGGGCTCCCATTTGCAAACATGACTTAAACATGAGACTCTATTCCTCAATTTCTTGTTAACAACATGCATTCTAATACATTTATGGGACCTCTACAATTGAATCGAAATGACAAAAATAATAATGGGTAAAGATTCAATATGATTTTTGTCAACGTCTATGTCGTCCATGTTTTCACTTTAGAGGGTTAATGTCTATGACCGTAGGATTATGCTAAACTCTGTATTCTATTGTGCCATTACAAATTAAAAATAACAAAATATACACAGGCCCACTTTAGGTAGTTTCATTTGTAAAGGTTCTTAATTGTCCCTTCCGTCAGTTAAGAAATTTCAATTTCTTTACAGATATCCTGTGACAAGCTTCCCAAAAGTGTCAAAACAGGATTTTTTTTCTAGCAGTAAACTATTGGCAGTTATAGTCATTCAAGTGCCTGAACTACATCTGATAAAATTTCATGGAAATACACTCATTATGGGATAACACTCTACAGGTTATTGCCTGATTTCCCTTCCAATTGATAAATCATTACTTCCACCGTCCAAATGGCCACATGACGTCATACCAGTTTAAAGGTAAAAGGGGCATATCATTTTTGTCAGCAAATTATAGTCTTAGTGAATATTGAATAGGTACAATTCAATAGTTCCATGTCTATTTCTTCCTTGTCTGTTCATTGACCTTTCTTTAAAACCAGCACAGCAATTTGTTGGAATTTTTTTCTTTTGTCATTTTGCATCTACCTTAACTGCTGATAATTGTCTGCAGGAAAATAAAGGTTCTTATTCTTTTTATGGATTTCCCTTTTTTTCGGAATGTTTTGCCCCAAGTGTCCAAAGTTTATATTATGACTCTCTTTTTTACCTTTTGAATCACAGCATACAGAAAACCATCTACTAATATAAAAATATTAATTTGTTAAGCTGTTAAGCATTAAATCACTAATCTCTCACATCTATGATCAAATATGTTCATATCCTATTTCAGGAAACATGTGACAATAACTGAGTGTCTTTCCCACAAATGACCTTTAGTTGCTGAAGGAGACATAACACATCAATAATCAAGTTTAAACTTGAATAATAGAAGGTCCTCGACAATTACTGTTAGCAGAAAACAGTAGAAACGGAAACACACTGCGATAATGGCAGATAAATATGTCTCCTTATTTTAGTTTTTCCCCAAATACTGCTTTTTATTTTAACCCTCATAGTGGGTCAGCATGACCACCGAAATTACTGAAGATGGAAATTGAAAATTTCCGGACTTTGGGTTACTAGAATATGATGCAGATCTTTACCAAAATATAAGCACATTTTCTTTTGGCCAGGTCCTATCCACAAAAACACATCTCATAAAAGTGAATTCATTAATTTTGGAGTAATTGCATACACAAACAAACAAATAAACAAACAAACAAAAGAATGCATCAAAAACCTAACTACCTTGACAGAGGAAAAATTGGAATTTAGGAGAATAGTAATTTATTTATTTGTTCACTGATTTTTTTTTTTTTTTTTTTTTTGGGGGGGGGGGGGGGGCGGTATTAACCTCTCTTTTAACACTGTGTAGGTCATATCACGAAGGATAGTTTTATGGGCAGAAGAAACCAGTACATACAGTTGGTTAAGGTTCTGTACTGCCGACCATCAGAAAACAACTACCAACTTTCCCACACAGGGTCCGGGGTTTGAACCACAGACCTAAGAGGTGGGAGGCAAGTGTGTGACCACTATGCCACCATGACCCCCAAGGAGATAGGCAAAAGCTTTTTGATGTTCTATTTGGAGAGTGGAAATTTAGATCATAGAGATTGTTCTGTACATGCAAAAAATACAAAAACTCATGATTAAATTATCAGCCAATAAAGAGGAAAAACCTTTTCTTTAATGGACATAAGTGTTTACTTTCATCCTGTTCTTGGGCAATAACAAGATAATGTCAGTCACAAAGCCCTTGCAACTCTCTTCCTTGTGTGTCCTCTGGGAATATCAGCCTCTATGTTGAAAACATTGACGATTCTATATTTTTGTCAAGCAGTAATAACACAAGCCTTCCATTTATTCTTTTGGCTTCATTTCCTTTTATGTCTTTAATTCTAGACAAATCCTTGTGAGCTATCATAAACAGGACATACTATGTGGGCAGAACCTATAACTCTATCTCTGTTGAACACTGATATCAAGGATATCTTGTGGTTATTTGAATTTTGCGGTCAATCAACATTAAATTCAAAGATGAAGTCATACATTGTGCACATTTGTTTCTCTCCCAAGATTGAGTATAAATACTACACCACACTTATGATATTTGCTTTTGTTTCTTTCATATTTACAAGCCTCAATAAACTAGTGGGTTTCAGTTTCTTTTTGCTTTTCTTCATGAATGGTCACTTGTGTCCCAACTATATTATGATGCTAGTTCAAAGGTAATTCAAACAACCAAGTCTTAGCTGAAGTAAGAGTAAATATATTTTAATTAATTTATTAATTAATTTATTTATTTATTATTTAATTATTTACCTATTTATTTATTTAGTGCGTTACATCATGCCTAGTATTTTTGTATCAGTTATATTGTGATGAGTAGTTAGAAGAGTGGAGGAAAGCAGTACATATAGTTGGTCAAGGTTCTGTAATGTAAACCACCAACCAATGAAAGCAACTACCAGCTATCCCACTTGAGGTCTGGTTGGGGTTCTAACACTTGCAAATAATATTATTTGGTTATACTTTGATAATCTAAATATTTTAGCTGAACTGGAGACCAAAAAATTATACATACATTCTGTCAAGTTTAATCAGAATTTAATTTTAATTTCTTGGAAGACACCCCTTCTTGAACAACATGAAGACATGAGTTCATTTCATTAAACATTGAAGTGGTATTTTTTTGTAAATAGATGTAAAAACAATTGGGTGTCAACAGCATAAAAATAAAGTTTAATACGAAAATGTCTTTCAGTAACTTTACTCAGAGGGGCAGGTATAATAAAATAGCAGTGAACCTAGCACTGAGCCTCGGGGCACTCCATATATAATACACCTTGGGATAGTGTAGAACAAATCTTAAAGGTCTGATACACTGATAGCTAAGATAAGAGATAAACCACTGTAAATGCAGTTCAACACACACCAAACGAGGGAGTGGGGCAATGAAAGGGAGTACCACGGTCTATAGTATCAAAAGCTTCAGACAAATCAAGAAGGATGGGGGCAGTAGGCTCAATACATGCCAAAGAGAGGAGGACTTCATTTTTAATGTATAACAAGACAGTCTCTCTTGAGTGTCAATATTAACATCGAAATTGGCTTCTTAATAAGAGGAGGGACAACAACCTTCTGAATCTACATGAAAAACTATCCTTTTCCAGGGATGCCTTAAGTGACATAGTATCAGATTCCAGAAGTGGGTCGATACAATCATTAAAGGCAAAAGCCAGAGTTTTACATCCGTTCAAAGTCAAAGCTGGAGTTTATACACTCTGTTCAGCAGCCATGGTGAAACTGGGATAGGTCCTCAGTACTGTCACTTGTGAGAGTCGAACCCACACAGAGAAGACAGTCTGTGATTAGAATACACTCTTTAGGAAGGATAGTAGGGATTAGGTCCTGGAGGCAAGATTTGGTCGGCAAAGTTTTGATGGTCTTGAAAACTTCACATTGAGACACATCACTGATGTTAGGTAAGGTAGGAGGAACTGAAATTGGTGAACCAGTTATAGAAGCTGTTTTTAAACATAGACATACTCATAAACTAAGCTGCATATTGAGGTTGTTACATTTTCGCAGAAGGCTTTATGTCTAGATAATACAACAAAAACATCCCTAATGAAAAGTTTCTATTGTCATCACACAAAATATGCTTCTCAATGGTGTGGACTAACAAAGGAAAACGGATCAATTTGCATCATCTGTCAGTGTAAACAAGTATATTATTTGCCTGAGTGACAAATTACACACTTGGAATCAGTTGAAGGGCTGTATTTCAAAAGGCTGCTGCTTCTCTTTTATGAATTACTAATTTTTCTCAGTTTCTTTGCAATGATTTTAGAGTATATATATTAGAAGATCCAGAAAATGATTGTTCTTTGCAATATTCTTTATGGTATTTTTTGTTTCAAATGTTAACGTTTCTTTGAGGGTGTTTCAACCAATAATATTCCATGATATGTACTAATTGAAGCACACTGGTTTTGAAATATGTCTACAACAACTTCCCTTCATTTTTTCTTATTCATATTTAGATAAGTCTAATGCACGCTGAAGAACTGAGTAAGTTTTCAAGATCCAGGGGCACTTGTCATATTCAACAGTTAATTTTAGCAATATTTAGAGTAGGCTTTCTCTGTATATTGGGAAAATATCCTGAGTGATGACTAATTTTATCACAAGTGTTTAGTCTTCTCGAGCGGTTAATTAAAAAAAAATATGTACGAAAAAAGTTGTTATTCTTTATATTAGCTATTCCTTTCCAGTAAACATTTGAAACGTTTTAAAATTGTTTAAACATTTGCAAAACATTTTTAAAAACCTATTTGAACTCTATCTTATAGTTTTTAAAATGTTTTCAAGTAAACGTTCACGCTGTAATGTCTAAAAACATTTTATAAACATTCTATATACAAACGTTTTTACTAAAAACGTTTATTAAACGTTTTTAAAAAACTCAAGAAGCTAGGTCTTACTGGAAACATTTTTTAAACATTTATAAAATAGCTAAAGAAATAGTGTTATGCTGGAAATGTTTTTAAAACATTCATCATGAAATGGTTTATACACAGTACACATGAAATGTTTAAAACAAACATGGTTGATCAAATGTTTTAAAAACATTCTATCAAAAACGTTTATTAAACCCATATTTTCAGAATGCTTATTAAACCTTCACCTTCAAACATGACCAAACAAAGATGGCAGTGAGCAATAATAGGGGATTTTAGAGGACTTTGTCAAAAATTGCCCCACATACAATCCCTAAAAGTAAGAATTGAATGGGGGCACAATTTTTAAGCCACTATCTTACAATTTTAGACATAACAATAACATTTTGATTAGTGAGCAACCTTAAATAGATTTTGATGTACATAAAATGTTTTAAAAACATTCTATTATGAATGATTTTCGTACCCATCATATTTTTAACCTTTGCCAAACTTTTAATATCAATCGTTTGCAAAACCAAAAAAAAAAAAAAATGTGTACTGGTTTTGCTTCAATAAAAAGTAAACATTTCATATTCACCATAAGAATGTCAAAAATTAGCTGTACAAAGTATCCAGATATACAAGGACCATTTAATATATTAAAACATCAATTTTTACCCATTTCTGCATTGCAGAAGCTGCCAAATACCATTCTAATGGTGCATATGGAATACGTGAAGTTAATTCATGAAATGTTTATGGAAAACGGGTACTTCTTTAAACATTTGTGGGGGTTGATTAACCATGGTAAGAGGTGCCAGAAATATATCTAAATATATTAGCAGGTAATATACATCCTAGTGTTTAAATCAAATATGTTGGGTGGTAGATAATACATGAAATAGGTTATCGGTTTTACAACTCTAAGGCGGAATGTGCAAATTATGTAAACAAAATAAAATGGACAACAGTTTATTTCTAATTGTTCCAAGTGACATGAATACAGGAAAAAAAACCCTTTGCAAATAGAATGATATACACAATGTCAGCAAATGAATACTTTATATGTCAAACTTGTTTCATGTTTGGAAACAACAAACACATATTAATCTTTAGTAATTGTTTTTGAAATAATTTTGGAAATACAAAACAAGTTTTACACGGTAGATCAAAACGTCTCTGTTGTGTAAAAAATACTTTTTTTTTCTAATCAATGTACATATATTTAGCAGTTTAAAGTAATGTCTAAACGTTAAATGAATGAGTGTCTCGGAAGCCCAGGCATGGGTTGGCGGTAGTAAACCAATAGAGAGGTTTAGTACAACGTTTACAAGGCACGCAACGTTAAATAATTTCCTTAATCAATCAATCAATCAGTTGTCCAGGTGCTTAATCTCCGTATCAACGGATTCTAAGGCACACCATCCAATCCGTAAGGCATAAATCATGAGACATTAGACATGTTCCGAGTCGTTGCCAGGGAGGCGGTCCGGTGTTCGGTAGTAAGAAGCTAAGGTGGGAATGATTTCTGAAATAGGTAGGTTTTGAGTCGACTTTTGAAACTGGAGAGATTTGGAGCACTGCGTATATCATATGGAAGATCATTCCATAACTTAGGGGCATCATATGAGAAACTATTGTTAAAATGGACCTTTGATTTATGGATGGAAGGACAGTAAGAGGGAACCAGAAGGAACAAATTTTTGGGATTGGAACGTCTTGTATTCACGGCAGATTTGTACAAGGGGAGATATGGTGCAAAATACTTAGGCTGGCCAGTGGTGAGGTACTTATAGACCAAAACTAGGGTTTTGAAGATAATACGTTGTCTAACGGGTAGCCAATGGAGTGTCCTAAGGGTGGATGTAATGTGAGTGTACTTTGAAGCACCAGTGACAAACCGTGCAAGCGCATTTTGAACATATTGGAGCCTTGTAGCATTTCGGGATGACAAACTGCGAAAAAGAGAGTTGCAATAATCCAAACGACTACTGACCAGAGCATTGGCAATCACCACTGATGTATCCACAGAAAGAAACCGCCTGATACGATGAAGGTCCCTGAGGCTGATAAAGCAGGATTTGATAACAGAATTTACGTGATTGGTGAAACAAAACTTTGCATCAAACAGAACGCCCAGATTGCGTACAACATCTGCGGGAGAGAGACAATTTCCCAGGATATTGACAGGTAGTGAGTCACTGAGCCATTTGTGTCTGTCTTTGGCACCGAAGACTATGAATTCTGTTTTATCGGGATTTAGCTTGAGTTTGTTTTCAGACATCCAGACCTGAATATCATTCAAACATGATTTAAGACGGTCAAAAGACTTGAGACTATCATCAGGGGATAAGTGAATGAACAACTGAGTGTCGTCCGCATAGAAGTGGTAACGGACTCCGGTATATTTTCTGATGACTTGACTCAGAGGTGTTGTGTAGAGGGAAAACAGAAGGGGACCTAAGACAGAACCTTGGGGGACTCCAAACTTCAATTTGAACAAATTCGAAAGACTTGAACCAATCTTGACTGACTGAAAACGATCCTGGAGATAGGATCTAAACCATTTTAATGCCGATCCAGCAAAACCAAATCTAGACGACAGACAGGATAGGAGTGTGTCATGATCGATAGTATCGAATGCCGCAGACAGGTCGAGTAGCACTAGTGCTGTAGGCATGCCCTTGGACAGAGATAAGTGAATCTCATTTTTGATGCATAACAAGGCAGTTTCTGTCGAGTGGCCTACCTTGTAGGCTGACTGGAAAGTATTACCAAGATCATGAGAATCCATGTGAGATCTAATTTGGGCAGCCACAATTCGCTCGACCAATTTTGACAAGAAGCTAAGACCGGACACTGGTCGGTAGCTCTTCAAATCCTCTTTTGAAAGGGTGGACTTTTTGAGGAGGAGAGTGACAATAGCCTGTTTGAAAGGATTGGGGAAAATGCCGTTTTTGAGGGACAAGTTAACTAGTTTAGTCAATGAAGGGAGAAGAATGTCAATACATTGTTTCACAATGTGAGTGGGGCATGGATCAAGGGAGCAAGTTTTAGAAGGGGATTCCTTGATAAACTTAAGGACTTCAGTCTCAGTGACAGCTTGAAAGGAACAGAAAGTCGGCGGCTCCTTGTCAGGATGAAGAACCTGAGATCGGGTGTATTTAAACGTGTCTCGAATCTTTTTAATTTTATCAATGAAAAACGAACCAAATCTGTTTGCTAAAGACTTTTCATCATCAAAGGATGGGAGGACAGTAGAATTTGACCGACTCAATGTTCTGTTTAGTGCATGCCATAACCTCTTGCTATCGCCGCAATTTTCACTGACTAGATCACAATAGAAACACCCCTTGTTTCTATTTAGGATGTGGTTACATCTATTTATCTGTCGTCGAAGACGGGAACGATTTTCAGGGGATTTGTCTCTTCTCCAGGCACGCTCAAACTGCCTTCTCATGCACTTGGCAGTTCTATACTCATCAGTTATCCAGCTTGGGGCTGGTCTGATGAGCTGTTTAGTCTTCACTGGTGCATGAATATCTAGAAGGCTAGACAAACCAGACATGTACTGTTCATGCAATAAATCTATGTCATCAGATGGCGAGCTAACAAACGGAATGGTCAGGAGGTCACTTCTGAATTTATCAATGTTCAATTTATGGTACTGACGGAAGGTAACAACTTTCTGAATCGGTGTATCCAAAGATGGAAAGTCAACCACACAAGAGATAATTTTGTGATCACTGATGAAGCCTGACCCTTTCACATCAGAAATTGCAGAGAACTCAGATGGAGCCATCAACAAATCTAAGGTATGACCATGAAGGTGAGTAGGAAAATCAATGTATTGGGACAGACAGCAAGAATCCATGACTGATTTAAATTCAGAGACTGTTGGAGACATAATGTCGACATGAAGATTAAAATCACCACAAATGACAAAGGAGGGGGATAAGGAAGACAAAAAACCCACATATGACAGAAAATCTTCAAAAAATGTTACTACAGATGAGGCAGGGGGCCGGTAAATGACCCCAAGAAACAAGCGACGCCCATCAAGAGTGAGACAGACAGTGTGATTTTCAAAGGAGGAGAACTCAGGGGAATGAATGGTTTTAAAATCAAGAGCAGATTTAATAAAAAAGCCAACACCGCCACCACGTTTGTTTTCTCTATTTGTGTGAACAAGGGAAAAATCTTCAGGCGTTAACTCATTTAAAAATGAGGGTGTGTCTAGAGCTTTGATATGGGTCTCGGTGAGACCAAAAACATCAAAATTTCCAGTTTGGATTTCATCACAGAGAATTGGACCTTTATTCCTAATGGACCGGCAGTTAGCAAAACCAAACTTCAATGGCCCAGGATTTAGAGCGACATCACCCGACAATAGAACCAGAGCAAGCTGCCTGAGAGATGCCTTTTCACAAAAAGTGACTCTATGTGTCCTGACATAAATGAACAAAATGGATTTGGTAGTGGGTCCATCATATTTACGTCCATGCAGGCCAACATCGCACCTAGTCCGAATTCTGTTTTGACTCTTATGGTAATGTACAAAGAGGCCAACAATACAAAGAAGGAGTGTAACAGTCCGCATCATAAGGAATTACAAACCACAGACGAAATGGAAACATGCAAAAATTGACAGCAAAAACATTAAGGACAAAAAAGTACAAACCACAACCAAAAATGACTGAGTAGATCCCGGTAAAGGACAGTAATGCCCGTAATATCCACTGGCAGAATATTCAGAAAATATAAAACACAACCAAAACAAACCGAGTAACTCCCGGTAGTGGGCGATAATACCCGCGATATGAACTAGGACAACTGTTATACAGTTAAAAGCATTCAAAACAATATAAAAAGGATAAGTAACTAAAGGTATATAATGGAAAGCAGTAATGATAGAAAAAGTACGACTAAAAACCCAGATTATTTGGTAATTTCCATTAATTTCAATTGTTGTTAAAATTACGCGTCCGTTACGGTCCTACCGAACACCGAATTATCCTTAAGAGATACATTAGGTTTGAAGTGGATGCGTTTGTAAAATAAAGGTTTAGCAATACGTCCATATGAAAGAGTGCAGGTCAACGTAGTTTCTTTGATGTGATAAAACAGAAGCATCATTTGTAAACAGACCTCTGGTATTCATATGGGAAAATATAATGAACTGAAACCTGACCAAAACGTGGTGTACATATTTATCTGCCTATGGGGTTTTGGCATATTTATTTGGAGTGTGTAGTCTTTAAACAAAATAGATGGGGGTGAGTGAACGTAAATAATCCAGCCTTTACGTATAAAACGTAACGTAATTGACCCCAAAAACCTTAAAAGTCATCTGATACACATCTAATGCTGACGTAAATATGTTTGTGTTTAAGGTTTTGATGGCCAAAATGTAACACTAAACCTCTCTAATGTTTGGCTATTCGTAATGTAAAATACTTCTATTGTTTTATGAAGTATTCAATATATGCCGGTGGCACTCCGTGCTTTGCATCGGTACACTCAAACTTTCCAGGAACACCAGATCTGCAACTAAAATATGGTACAGGTTAGAAGTCAAAGTTGCCAGTCTGTATTTCAATGAATACTAAATTAATATTGAGTTTCAAAATTGACCAAATGGCAAGTTCTAAAGAGTAAATTCTTGTTTGTTTGTAGTGGTGGAACTAGTCTCCAAATAATTTGGCGATTAAAGACAAAATATATGAACAGTGTTCTTAACTTGCAGGACCTCTGGACCTTTTCGTTCACTAGTGGCACTGCAAAAAATATCATGTTTCTGCTGATATTTTGTGAACAAACATAATCAAGACTAATTTGAATTTTTGTTACAGATAGGCAAACCGCATTGTTCTTTGTCCATTTCAGTGGCTGTTTTCCATGAAAATTTTGGTTGCTGCAATGTTTTTGAAGACAATTCCCCTGTTTATTTTGGGTGCCATACTCTCTTTTTAATTGTATCTGCTACCATACATTTTCAACACAGAGTTTTCTGGCTTACTTTTGGGTGCTGCCATATATGTTCCTAATTTTTTGTTCTTGATTGGTATTGCCAAATTATTTCAAGACAGTTTTATGGTTCTCTTTAGGTGATGCCATATTTTTCAAGAAAGCGTCTTGTTGTCATGAGATTTTCCTCTGCCTCTCTTTATAACAAGGGAATGGTGGCTGTCTTTCAGACAACCACAAAGTCGAATCTTTAGATTAAAGTTGAGTTAAACCCAGAATAATAGTGATCAATTTATTGTGTTTAGATAACAATATACATATACCACAAGGGTAACTAGGAGAGAGCTCATTACTCATTAGTATCCAATAACTTTCAAGATGTTTAATAGTGTTTTTGAATAGAATTATGTCATTTTCCAAGACTGTTAAAATGTTTTTTATGATAGATTTACAAATAAAAATCCTAATAGAGAAGGAAATAACCTTTTCTGAGGGAGAAATTCTAAATAGGTTTGCAGAATCCAAATAACATTATAAAATTAGTCATGTGGTGTCTGCCATCTACGAAACTGTTACTGTCCACATGCTTTCATGTGTAGAGCCACCAGATGAATACTTTTTTGAGATCCAAAATAAACTGTAACTCATCATAAAAACATGTAATCCCCATGCATGACTTTTTCATTATACACTTTAAACAGTGACCTACAAATGAAGATAAACACTGATCATTACATATACCATATATTTTCTAATTAATGCCCCTTTACTTTAATACCAAATTTATAATGAGAGTGTCTGTGAACCATACACCAGACAACACCTAACTTTTGATTCACTATGAGCCAAAAATATTTGAATCATGTGTTTTAATTTCTGCTTCATTTATGGTAGAAATTGATGCTGAATGCATGGGATTCCGTTGACACATGTTACATACAGTTAGTTAACATTTCTATGTATACATGACACTTTCAAGGCATATAGTTGGCTCAGTTTCTGTTGTGTCTATTTGTAGAGTAATCAAAACTAGGTAATTCTAACTCTGATAGTACTTCTATAGCATTTAATCGCTATCTAAAAACAGTTACTGGGTTGAAGTATGGATGGACTGGAGCCCAGATTCCAAGACACATTAAACAGATTCCGAGGAACATCAAACAAGAAAAAACAAACAAGATCAACAATTATTAAGGATGAGAAATTGTAGGTGAAAAACTGAAGGTTGTGAAGTAAGCTTCAAATTTGTAAAATAAAATTATAGGAGACATGGTGGGTGAGCTATAAATCATAGTTCTCAGTATCAAAAATATAAGTAGATTTCTGATACACGAGGTAAAGGTAAATTTGTCTTTTATTTCTATACGGTTAACTTGCATGAATAATATAATTGACTTTAAATTATTCAATAAATTAGAATTTATAAATATTGTATGATCAGTAAGCCAATAATGTGACGGCCTTGTTCAAAGATTACATCATAAGTCAAATGTTAGTTTATCCCATTTCAGCATGTATTATCATAAGGTTGGTACTTGCTTGCCTTGGTATTCATGGGCACATGTTCTACATCCCTTTCCACATTCAAAGATTACCTACACAATGGTGTAAGTGAATTTTAGACCAACACCATTTAAATTAGTACTTAAATTGTACTTAAGTTGTCTTAACATGGCTGATGAAAGACAGATTTTGGAGCTGTCTAATGCTTCAAACCCTAACTTGGAAAATGCCTTAACTTTGCACAAAATAGAAGACAATTTATATCTACACATTCACTTGCCACTGCAAAAATTTACATGTTGTGACATAACAAAGATTGATTTATTGCCTTGTCTGTTGTAAAAGTTACATTTGTACTAGAGCTAGGGCCAATACTAGTGTCACTATTTTGGTTCTACTGGTTCAACTCCGACAAATGACATTGTAAAGGTTCTGCTTAATATTACTATCTTTGACATATATGATGGAAACTTTACTGGATATTAAACAAAATCTAATCATAGAAAATATGTTGCCTACTGTAGTCACTCTTACATTAGTATTCACCCAAAGCAAAAACATTGTGTTGATGTTTTATGACTATTCTCTAGTGTTTTGCAGATGGTAGAACATTATCTGGGGCCTCCCTGTAATTAAGTGAATTTCCCTCGGTGTCAATTGAATGAATTATGGTATTTCATCAATTACAAGTTTAAAGGACAAGGTGTGATCTATAACAACTAGAAACAATTTAAACTAATTCTGTACATGTGTATAACTTTATACATAACACACTCCATGGCTTTCGGGTGCAAGCACCAGAGATCCTCAATATTGGTACTCTACATTATATTTAAAGAGGCTTACATGGTTTATACACATCTCTGATGTGGCTACACAACTACACACTACAGTAGATCTGTCCAAATATGACCCTGAATATTGCACACAACATTAAGTACAGACTTTGGTTTTTCCCTTTGGAATATTTTACCAGGAGACAGATACAGGCGGTCAAGGACAAAGATATTCCCTAAAATGCAAATTTTTAATACACAACAGGTATGAAAAAGTCATGTTATGTACTATATGTGGCTTGTAAAACTGATGAAATACCAATTAAGAGTACATGTGTCACACATACACATTGATACCATTCCCATGTAAACCATTTTCAATTAATTTTCTGACTTTGTATTCATGACAAAGGCCACTTTTCTGAACTTTTATTTGTGCAAAAACTTGCACCCACATAATTAAAATTGCCACTTCCAAATATGTAAATGGTGTTTCTACCAGTCTTTTGTTTATTGAATAATGTCTATTGAACCTATTAATATGTCTGGAAGACATGTCTGGAAGTCATGTGTTGAAGAACCAGACATTTTTATTGGGGAAAATTACTCCATTGAGCACCAGAAGACAAAGAAAAAGACAAAAGATTTTCTACGTCCTGGAAGCTAGACAAAGGCTAGATAGTGTATTCATTTCATAAACTGCACATTAAAGAAAATATGAAACAAAAAACAAAATGACAGAGTATATATAGTACCTCTTATATTTAATATATGTGTATAGATATTGCATATATCTTTAGCTTTTAGAGGCTAAAATGGCATTTTTTAAATAACTATCAGAACCCAGTACATAACTTGAATCCAAGATTCGACTAAAAAACACGCAATCAGAAATAAATTTTTAAGCTTGAGCCTTGGTAGAGCTCGCGCTTCTAGGATTCACTTTTTTTTGTCTCCGGACTTTCATGAATTGTGGCACAACTATGATGAGTATTTCTCTGCTCACTGAAGTTAAATGGCAATGGGCTATGTGAGTCCTTGGATGGGTGACCGTCTGTCTCAGTTCAAGACCAGCTGTGGGATGTGTTTGAGTTGGAATTTCTTTGTGTCACCAGACTTTCATAAATTCTAGTGCACTACTTGTGTCTCTGATGGCTTTGCGCTCTAGTTAGGGGACCAAAACACCTTTCGGCCTTGTTTTTGCATATATCCAAAATAATGTTGAATACAGTATATCAAGCATTGCTGAGTATGTCATTTAAATGAATCAAATTTTAAAAAAAGATGTCATTGGCTTAGGTTTAACAGTCTTATTTCTGTCAATAAGTAGGCCTGACTTTTATGGTGTTACTTTTCTCTGTGAAAGTTTTAGGCAATGCTTAAATTGATGCAATTATGTGAAAGCCATTACTAGTCCCCATCCCTTTTAAAACATGTTTGTTTTTCAAGTTCCTGATTTTAGCCCATTAACCGTGAGGGTTTTCTAAGTGCAAAACAAGCTGTATCTTCCTTTTCACAAAATGTTTTAGCTCTCCAAAGGCCATCTCTCATCCTTCATAATATGACAAAACATTACTTGTATAAAAAGTATTTTTTCCAAAAAGAAATTCTCTTTCACAAAAACATATAATAGCAAAATTAAAGTGATTTTTAATAGCCTCATCACTTTCCAAAGTTAGGAACTAAATAAATGCTATATCACATACACCATTAATCTAATTTGAAGGGCTATATTTGTGTTAAGCTCCTTCGTTTACAAGGAATTCCTCGAATACCATTCATATAAAATTCTAGCTCTCTTCTCACCTATATTATTTTCAGTGTATATTTAGAAAAAATTACACCACAAGTTTTACATATGGTAATGCTAATTACCGATGGTAAGGGGCGTCGGTGAGTTAGAAAATCTATTACATGGTCTTTATTTCCATGTGGTGGATAATAAATATTATTGGAGTATCTTTTTGTAGACTTTTCTGTTCCACCAGCAGCTGTTACATTTTCCAGCAATAAAAGGCAAAGACACCTTTCTAAAAACAGATGAAGATGTAACCTTTCTTATAACTGAGAGATTTTTTTGATGTGCTAGAAATGATTTAAAAACGTTTACAAAAAAACCAATACAATATATATCTTCTGCAAGACATAATTTTCAAAGATACTTTTTTATATTTAACCAAGTATATATATTTTTTTATGCTTGATGTAACCCACAACGAACTGTAGAATAAGTATGACCAAGATTTATTGATAATACCAAAGAGTCTTGTAGGGCTGCAGTAAATTGCCACCTTTAGGCAAGAACCTGACAATCTCTCCAACACTGTGGAGACGTTAGGGCTAAACCCCCTGTGTTGAGAGGTCAGATGTGAGTAATTACTAAAAAACATAAAGTGACTTTGACTAGTACAACACACCATAAGCCCTACTGCAACAAGTTTTGCATATTTTGATATTGGCTGGTTCTCGTACCGCTTTAGAAAAGAAAAGCTGTATAGGTGCAGGTCTACAAAGGTGATACCAGTCGCTTTTATGTCAAATGGACTGGCGTCCCATGTAACTCTGATATTTAATGATAGATTGATAAAATCATATTACAAACAAGAATATAACAGAGGAAATGCTGTAAAAAAACTTATCTCACTTCTTAATGTTGTTGTGTTTAGGTGTAAGTGGTCTTTAGCATTTTGCAACAACTAAATTCCGTGTCTCAGAGGAAATTAGTATCTCATGTCAAATTAAATCTAAATTAGGTTCCCATTTCAAATGTTTCAGTCATATTGGGACAGACAATGAGTGCACCTTACATAATAACAAGGGCTACATTTATAGCCAGAGATACTGTGGCAAGGATCAAGTATTTAAATGCTAAACTTGTTGATGTTTCAACCACAAATATCTCCTAATACCCTATTTAAGTTCTAGGTTTGCAATTGTGAAATAATATCATAAAATAATAATTGCTGATACATATATACAAAATACCTGGGCTGGGATTCACACTTAAGAATTCTTACTTAAGTACAGCATTTGTGGTTAAATATTAAATATAACCACAAATGTTGTACTTCAGTAAGAATTCTTACTTAAGAATCTTTGTGAATCCCGGCCCAGATCAAATTGCATCAGTCGCAACAAGGATTACTATTCTACCGCAGACTATCTTGAAGAAATTAACAAGGTCTTCAGTGGCCTATTGGTTAGCAAATTTGGCATCTAATCACAGGGTGTAACCTCTGTGTGGGTCCGACCAAGTGAGAAGAGTGAATGCTGAGGACCTGTCCCAATATGACCCTGGTTGTTGAAGAGGGTATAAAATCCTAATTTGAAGACATAAACTTTTACCGGTTACAGATTTTCGATACGAAAGTGTATTTGGGTATAATAAGGTGATATGTTTTAGAATTTTCCTTCCATTTTAAAGCCAATAATTATATTTCGTGTAATGTGGTAAAGAGAAAGTTGTCGCCTGCACATATAAATATGTTCCCTAAAAATGTGCAATTTATTGTCATATAAACATAGTCACATAAATTACATGGCTCATATGTGCTATCTTTAAGTGCAAACCAATAAATAAAATAACAAAACCTACTTAGGGATACAAAAGAACGTGCTCTAATTATATACTATATTTGAATTTTCTCAAAGCATAAATAAAACAAACAGAAACTTTTAAAAAATTGAAATGAAACCACTTAGTAACAGTTAATTATACTGACTATACAACATACAGGATTTATTTAAATCAGTGCTTTATTGTGTTGATCCGATATTTTGGGCTTCCTAATTTTCTGCTTTTATTTGCAGAAGTTGTGTATCTGAAAAAGTCATATTTTTAACAACCCAAAGGCTAATTTCCAGCGTCAGCATTCTTCAGTTGAAAAGATTTTTTTGGCTTTGCTTAGCAACCTAATTGCATCTCATTGTGGGTTATGAAGAGGTATATTTCATTAGTCATTTTTCTTCTTTTTCTGTGGCTTCCCTAAAAGGATTATTTCTATTTTGGTGACTAGCTACACATTTTTTTTTCAAGACACCTACCACTTTTCAACACAGCAAGTACTAAAAATAGTATCACGGTGAATTGCATATTCCCTTGTTTTACTGGTAATTATCTTAAAGTCAAACAGAGTGTAATAAGCGGCATTTTCTTCAAAGGCCCTTCACTGGCGAGATCAGTGAAATATCTGTAAATAAATTGAGTCCTCTATCTATTCTGGTGAAAAAATCCAATGAAATGTTCATTCCGAATTGCAGTGTAATCTACTTCTCTTTTAATGTATTTTTGGGTTCTCAATGAATAAACAGACAATAAAACCATTAAAACATTGTCTGCATTATACTGTAACACAAAATAAAGACCATGCCTGCTCTTTGACATATAATATTTTACCTATCCATAAGAAGATCAAAAGTGATAATTGAAATCCTCAAACATCCTTGAATGGTATAAGGTAATAATGCTAAAGCCATATATATATAGTGCCGGATTGATGTAGACATCCTCTAAGGTGTTCGAGTTCAAAACGCAATTGTCCAATTGCCAGAAAAACTTTGTCTCCATCTTACTGTGATGGAGGAGAAAAGTATGGAGGGATATTTGCTAATCGGAATGTTTAAGTCTTGACCCATTGTCTAAGTCCAGTCACAGTGGCGTGGGTTCTTGGCTGGCTTCTAAGCTGATAACTTGAGGAAGTTTGGTCCATTCAGTAGGAGCAGCTACAGCAATACAGCGCCATCCCCATGCGTCCAGGACCATCGCTTTTCTTAATATGCAGGTATGCAACATTTAATGGAACTAGTCAGAATTCTAGTATCATTTTCATTCCATGCAATGCTGTTTTAATCAAAACACACAAAAATTGTGTGGTTGTGTGTCTATGAAAGGTGATTCTTTAAAGCTTAATAGGGCTTTGTTTATTTTATTTATTTATTTGGGGGTTTTACGTCGCTTTCAACACTGTACAGGTCATATCAGGACGGGTAGTTGGAAGGGCAGAGGAAACCAGTACATACAGTTCGTTAGGGTTCTGTACTGTAAACTGCCGACCAACAGCAAGCAACTACCAGCTTTCCCACTTCAGGCCGTGACGGGGATCGAACCCCGGCCTCAGAGGTGGGAGGCAAGTGTTACCACTCTGCCACCGTGGCCCCTAATAGCGCTTTGAAGCTTCCATTGTCTAAGGTGCCGTATGTTATAAATTCTCTGCCAGTCTTTGAAATCCAAATCAGTCATTAAATAGAAATACGAAAACTAAACAATTGTGAACACTAGTAATCATTCCTAGATTTGCTGACGCCTCTCCCTAGGTAGCTGAATAATCCCATATTGTAATTTTACTCAGAGATTTTAATTTTGTCCCTCATATCGGGATAGCAAGACCATAAAAATCATCAATAGTGGAATTGTTGAAAATTTGGGGTTTTCTGAATAAGATTTGGGCATTTCCTAAAATATAACCACTCATTTCTTTGGTCAGGCACTCCCCACAGAAATTGGGTTTGGATTAAATTATTTTAAATAATGTTTTATAGAGTTTTTTTATTATCAAATATACTATATCTTATCTTGAGATTAAATTTGTACTCTAAGATTTTGAATGACTAAACTGTCAATTTATCATATCTATTTCGTAATTCTGTCAATTTAAGGTATGTTCCAATTTACATTTTTGTAGAAGTAAACAATAAATGTGATACATTTCAAGTGTCCTGATCTGTATTTAGTAAAATTATATTGAATGATCCAGAATTAATTTAATTTTACTAAAGTGTGTTAATAACTATCTGTATATCCTTATTGATAAAGATTTGCACCTTATTATGATTCTATGTTTTTGCTGTTTGTTTTTTATTTCTTCAAAAAATAACAAAAATATCTTGCCATAGCTTCTTGGTTCTTATTCGTACCATTACAGTCCAAAATTGGATGGACAGTAAGGCATACTTTAGGGCCATTCAGTAGGCTCCCAGTACTATAAAATACGAAATTACCCGAGTGGTGCCTATTTTTGAAATCTTATGAGAAGAAAAAACAAATCAATACAATTCGGGTCTGAAAGACAGGCATTATATTTTTGACGGATAAAAGATTTTTCTTATTATCCACTGCTTTGCTTCAACAATAAGTAAAATACGGACATAGCAGTTTATCAACAGAATGTCAAAAATTAGCTGTGAAGCCATCCTTACTTTTTGGACATCAGTGAATGTAGAAAACTACACAGATTTTAATGTAACAAAAAGTAGCAACAACTTTAATCCTAAAGAAAAAAAACCCTATCAAATGATGTTATAACATTTTTGTAGCTCAGATAATTAATAAAATATTTATGAAAAATCGTCAATTTTTATGGATTTTTAACATTACTTTTCCATGGTGTAGTTGGCACAAATGGGGAAAAATATTACCTGGACTATACATTGAGGTAATTAGGTCAAACAGATTGTGTAATAGATAATAAAAGCATAATTCATCAAGAAGAAACAATTTCCTTAAATAGCAGTAAAATGTGGTATTTGTTCGACAGAGGCAATTGCAGCATTACTCTGTTGCCCATAAAGGTGTCTCAATTTGTCATAAACAAATTACAGCCCGCACATGCCATAAAAAGGAATATTTCATTAGTGCACCTTATAATAATTACCCTCTTCATTCAACTGCCAGCCATCTCCAATATGCCAATTTCTGCACACTCTTCGTTTCTTTATGACCACTTTCGACATTATTTTTTCATCTACCTCCATGTATAAAATGACTCTCAGGATCCCTTGCCAATTTTTTGGCCTATATTTTTTTCAATGGTTCTTATCAGTTCCATATTATCTAAGAAATCACTGAAAGTCACTGCGAGAAGGTACAAAAACTCCTTCATTTTCCAGTCAACATTTGTGAAAGAAATCAACTTGGTGATGGCTTCTAAAAACAAAAGAGGATATATCCTTTTTTTTTTATCAAGAACGAGGTTAGTGATCAACACAAGTTATATGTGAAAACTTTTGGCTTTTTTCTCAAGCTGCAGTAATTTCAAATTAATATAACAACTTTAAAGCTCTTGATTTCTGCCTGAACATATAATTTATCTCCAACCCACAGTCACACAAAAGAGGGCATAGCTTACAGACATGCAATCTTCAAATGTTTCTTTTATAAAGAAGTTCCCTTGATGGTTAATTGTGGAATATCAGAATACCTAAAATTGCAATAACTACTTAGCTGCAATGCACTGTTTTGTACAATTTTGGTCAACTTTTGGACTTGTTTATTGGTGTTTTACATGACGCCTGGTACCTTTTTATTGGTTATATTGTGGCCGGTAGTTAGAACGGTGGAAGAAAGCAGTAGATACAGTCGGTAAAGAGTCTGTAAATAACTGCAAACTTTCCTACATGATTTTATTTATTTATTTGGGGTTTTATGTTGCTTTCAACACTGTACAGGTCATATCACGACAGGTAGTTGGAAGGGCAGAGGAAACCAGTACATACAGTTCGTCAGGGTTCTGTACTGTAAACTGCCGACCAACGGCAAGCAACTACCAGCTTTCCCACTTGAGGCCGTGCCGGGAACCGAACCCCGGCCTCAGAGGTGGGAGGCGAGTGTTACCACTCTGCTACCATGGCCCCCTACTTTCCTACATGAGGCTGTTATCACAGCACAACTGTGGCTCCATCACTAATTTGAGGTCATACACTAAAAACAAATGGCATGATGGATGAGTTTTATTCTGTTTATGTGTAGTAAATTTTAATCTCTCAGTGTGTGCTCTGTCTTGGAACATTATTACAACCATAAGAGACATAACAGACTTCTTTCAAAATAGCAGATATATATAAATAGATAATAATATCAAAAACAGAAGGTGATGCATTATTTTCACAGAAGATGATCTATTATAAAATACACAACAGAAAATACAGTCCCTTAAACTTAATTTATGGTCCTTTTCTATTATAACAACGGTCACAAAGTTAAAGCTAGAGTGTTACATGTTGTTGAAGAGGGAGGGTCATATTGAAACAGGCTCTCAGTATCCTAGACAAAATATATCATGAAATGATATGCCCTCAATTTACTTCGACATACAAAAGCCCGGCCTTTCAAAATGCAAAGTCCGTGGGAATGCAATAGTGAAAGGAATAAGACTATTAAGGTCAACTAACCATGCATCAGTAAAGAAATAAACAATAATATTAAATTGACTACCTGGCTATCAATTATCGAACATTACTTATTACCGCCACCAATAAATTAAATGTTCACATTTCAGAAACATTAACATATCCCCAAAGTCTTCTGGTGTTTATCATTGTACCAGTTATACATTTTGTTCCTTCCAGGTTAGTTTATTTATTTGGGGTTTTACGTCGCTTTCAACACTGTACAGGTCATATCACGACTTGTAGTTGGAAGGGCAGAGGAAACCAGTACATAGAGTTCGCAAGGGTTGTGTACTGTAAACTGCCGTCCAACGGCAAGCAACTACCAGCTTTCCCACTGAAGGCCATCACGGGGATCGAACCCCGGCCTCAGAGGTGGGAGGCGAGAGTGGTACCACTCTGCCACCGTGGCTCCTCCTTCCAGGTTAGAAACAGGTATGTCTTATTTGCTGGATATGGAAGGTTCAGTTTGCCAAGCTAAGGCTTTCTAAATAATACCTGTCGACGAGTACCCGGTGATAATTACTACACAGGCAGCAGTTCTCTTCCCAGTTTCAACAAACACATACTATTACCCCAGTATAAAGTACCATTGATCTGAACAATGGTATAGACGTGTCAATTTAATTTGCAACCAAGGTGTAATCCAACTGGTGAAGTTTTAATGTTATTTGCGCATTTACTTTCCAAAATATTTTGGTTAAACATTTGTATATTTGGGTTTTAACGTCACCTTCAACACTGTATAGGTCATATCATGACAGGTAGTTGTATGGGCAGAGTAAACCAGTACCTACAGTTGGTCAAGGTTCCGTATTGTAAACTGCTGACCATCAGTGAGCAACTACCAATTTTCCCCCGCATAGGGTCCGAGGTTTGAACCACAGACCTCAGAGGTTGGAGTTGAGTGTGTTGCCACTGTGGCACCTTTGCTTAAACATAAACAAAAAGCAAAGGACAAACGTGTAGGACAGAAACATTATAAGAATATAATGAATAACCACAACTGACATAACACTTGTGTTTACCAATTCATATTACTTAATTCATCCAATACCTCTTAAGTGACTCCTGCAAATGCCATACCTGTACAGTGCTTACATCTACAAACCTGAAGTTTAGTTTTGAAATATTTATAAATTCAGCAAAAAATATTTTCTCCTGAATTACTCTCGGATGACAAAAATACCTCCCAGACATCATTACCAGGAAGTATTTTTGCGGTCTGGTGAACGTCAAAGCCTTGGGCGGGGTCATTAAATCTGTGTTTTGACAATATTGCATGATAATGTCCCTTGTTAAGCCTTGCACAAAGGGTTTTACCTTATCTGTACATAGAGTTCTAACACAAAGAAGTCTGCCATGTCATATAATCATTCACTTCTGCTAGGCAACATTTGTTAGCAATTGGCAGTGAATAAACACCTGCACTCCCAATTTAAATGTACTGTTAACTTACCATGTAACTACCCATAATGTACATCATGTTCCTTCCTTGCTGTAGTGTCCAAAATATTTAGAAACTGTAATAATTCTTTGTTCTTCTTTTCCTTGTTACTTATCCATTAAATGTATCATTTATATATTTTGACCCATTTCCTTTTTGGAAATAATCATTACACAATAGCATTTGGCATTAAGAAGGTCAATTTTTTTTAAACACTACATGTTTTCAGTTCAAAACAATAACAAACACTTTTTCCCACAATGCACTCTGTCTCAATAGGTGTGCTGTGCATACTAGACACGTTGTCTTGTTCTTTGCCAATCTATAAACCCAACAAAAAAGAGTCAGGAAAAAGCTCCTTTTGGCTGTCTCCCTCTTATGTTGCTGTGATTTGTTATATCTGCAACACTGATCTGAGCACTGAAAACCGGAGTGTCCCTGTTTTATAGAAGGGGTTAGAAAGGGGGGAGGGGGTTATTTCCTGGCGTAAGCCACTCTGTCATTAAACTGGCCATTCGTTTATCAGGCAAGATCCAAGCACAGTTTATGTCTTGAGATGTATTTGTGCTTCACATTCTTGAAGCTCAGCAAAGTGAAAGCTAATACATTAAGTTTCATGGTATAATTATTGATATTAGTAAAGCTTAGAATTCAGTTTATTTGGGCTGATCTGTTTTTATGCTGCCTTCTTTACATCATATAACATACTGTTGATAACGTCTACCCCCCCCCTCCCCCCCCCCCCCCCCCCCCAAAAAAAAAAAAAAAAAAATATATATATATAATGGTTATAATTACGTATTGTGTCTACCTAACCTTACCTTTCTTACTCAAACCTGTTACTTGATTGTTTAAGAGTATGCTATAACATACTGCACAGATTGTTAATGATGATTGACACATCTTTTGTGGAGACGAAAAGCAGTTTGTGTTTGCTATACATGATCAATAGTGATAACTGTTAGGATACTTAAATGTAAATCGATCATACATTGAAACGAATTGCAAGAAAAAAACCCACCCAAATTTGCTTTAAAATTCGATAAAATGTGCAACTGAATTTCGTCTGAAATAGGCTGGCCAATCCTATTTTTCGGGTCATGTTTTTTGTTGCAAAGGTGACACAAACTTTTACATGACACATAAGAAAATGTTGTTGCTCACAGAGCATTTATTGGAATCTACCTGGCTTAACAATTTTTCTGCCTTTTTCGTGATAATGGGGTTAAAGTTGACAGGCTTTACTCAAACGTGATTATGTTTCTGTTTGTAAACTTGGCCCTTGCTGCAATAAATGAAATCTTTCCAGTTTAGACTTTACTCAAACGTGATTATCTTTCTGTTTGTAAACTTGGCCCTAGCAGCAATAAATGAAATCTTTTCAGTTTAGGTCATGCCAGTTGTGAACAGTTACAACACATGGTACAATTTTGAAGTAGTTCTAAAGCGTTTATTTTATTTTATAAAACAAGACCAGATACTGGAGGATCTCTGTCAAGGTTGCATGTAAAAAGTGCTAGCTCTCACCAATTGCAAACTACTGAATGATGTCTCAGTAATTCCTTAATAGGTTCTGGCTAAGAAATCACATATATGGATACAAATGTGTCATTTTAAAGCATTGCTGTTTTTGTCTAGATTTTAGGAAGACAAATATAAAAATAATACATTTTACATCACATTAACATGTCCTGTGGTTTATGGATATATTAAATTAATAGTTCCAAGAAGCTGGGGGTAAACCAATACTCAGCCATTATTCAATTATTATTTATGCCCTTTTTTAAACAAATATTTTGAGGGAAATCTGTAAGGTTATTAGAGGCCAGGCTTACAAGTGTGACAGGGGCCATGGTGGCAGAGTGGTAACACTCTCGCCTCTCCCCTCTGAGGCCAGGGTTCAATTCCCGGCACGGCCTCAAGTGGAAAATCTAGTAGTTGCTTACCGTTGGTCGGCAGTTTATAGTACAGAACCTTGACCAACTGTATGTACTGGTTTCCTCTGCCCTTTCAACTACCCGTAGTGATATGACCTGTACAGTGTTGAAAGCGGCGTAAAACCCCAACTAAATAAATAAATAAATACAAGTGTGACATTATATTCCAAACCAGGATGCAACCTTACATAAGTAATAATGAAGCACAAATTATTGTAAGAAAGCTGCTACCTAATTTACACCAGACCATAAGTTATCCTATTAGATGTTATATCAGACATGGAACATAGAATTCTATGGTCTGCAGTGTTCTAGCAGTTAGAAATTTTGGCAAATGTTGTCTTCAACAGCTTCATACAACAGGTTCATACCGAGACAGACACATAGGGTATGGCCTTACAAAGGGACAAATTATCTGTACTGAAAAATGTTTTTAATTTGTAACAAGTGAATTGGGTAGCTAAAACTACATAAAGAAAGACATGAGAAGAAGTTCACTACAGTTCTGAGATCAAAGGAACTGTATTACCACCAACCACTTATCACTGCAAAATGGTTGGAATAGTGACAGATAACTTATTAAAAGTTATTGACCTATAAGTCACAATTTTTACAATTTTATTCCATATAAATAAAATTAATAATGCTGATTTGTTCTGAAAATGTCCTCAAGCAATGTACAACCGACTAGTTTAAAAGAAATGGAGATTTTAACTTGAAAGTGAAATTTTGCCGAGTCAGTATTTATTAAAACTGCAAAGCACATCTAACTTTTGCTTTAAAGATTCCTCAATATTTTGTGCAGTGACCCCATATTCTACATTTTTTTTTCAGTTATATTGGGCTGAATTTGTTTACATGCAATAATAAAAATTTGTTGAAGTTAATATTTTCGCAAATTACATTGAAAAATTGAATGAATTTAAGGTCCAATATTTAGTCTAGTTAGAAATGTATTGGGCTAAAACTATTCGCTTGTATTTTACTTTAAATGTTTTGTTACCTATTGTTAAGTTTCATGTTAATTATAATATTACAAAGTAATATAAAACATTAATGAAGTACAAAATAAAAAATGCTATTTTCACTACTTTCTTATTTCAGCTGTGTGAAGTACACACAATCTGAAAAATGATGGATCAATTTCTTGCTTCATCGGTGACCCCTCTATCTTTCACTGTTCTGTATATCAAACATCAAGGTAAAGTTACTTTCAAACTTTGATGAAATTCCCATCATAAATCTGTATGGCAGTGATTTCCCTTAAATCCACCTATTCATAGGAAGCTACTTGACAGACTATAATATAACTTAATGATCTTGGTTTTTCACTCACATCTAATTAAAAAAAATAAGTACACAGAAAATATCAGTTGACTTGTAGAAATCCAAGCTTAGTATCTTTTGAAGAAACACTAAGCATCTTAATGATGTCTGATATAATAGGACATAAACCCAGCTAATATCCTCTAAGATGACACATTTTCCCAATTATTTAGTCAGATCTAAAGACTGAATAATGCTAGAAAAATATGTCATTAGCAGCCCAGAAAGATCATGTCAAATCTAATAATAATTAAGACTGAATGATAGAGAGAGCGCCGGACTGACATGATATCAACATCTTCAATGTCAAATACCAAGAAAAGTAGATCACAAGCATGACAGAATCCCTCCAGGGGCTCCATCCATTGATGTGCTTTGTATATGAATAAATATGCTACACTTTTTCTTCAATAAAGTAAGAATCCATCCAGTGAAATGAATGAAATGTTCTATACCAGTCTGGGGATGTGACAGCCATATCAAACAGTTTTTTTTAAATTAACCTTAGTTATCCAGTAATGTCATGTTTGTTAGTAGAAGAACAAATTTGTACTGAAAATTTAAAACTCTTGTACGTATAGCATATCTTAATGAGACTCAGTTATTTGTTAAACATTTCACTAAAATTCATTATGGAACTTTGGAGGTAAAAAATGATTGGAAATACACAAAACTGTTTTAATGTAAATATCCACATATGTGGATGCTGTTTGTAGCTTGCGTATGTAGCTTATAGTAAAAACTCTAATTAAAATGGTGATACGAGGAGACTTTCTTTGTGTGGGCTCCCTGAGATAGAAAATTATAATTATTGTTAGGCATACATCAAGCAAAGTCTACATCCATTTTTAAATGAAACATAATGGTGAAAATAAATTTCAAAACTGGTCTAGACAACAGGAAATGCTGGCCAATCTTAACCAGAGCTCTACAGTTTGTGCAGATGATACCTATCACTGACAAAATTTGGAGAATTTTTGGCTCATACTGTAACATCGTCAGTGGGAGCTGACAAGGTATATGATAGCAGTTCCAACTATCTTTAGCACCTGCCAATCTTCTACTTGGTTGAGTTGAGGTAATAGAAACATGATTTCACAGGGTAAGGTTACCAGATGTAATGACCTGATACCTTTGAGCGCACAATGACTATGCATTCCTTGGAAGTCTCAGTTTCCAAAAATATCTCACAAAAACTTCTAGTATTTCAAAAGATTCATGGAAACAATTATTACTTTATCAAAAAGGTTAGACTACTATTTCAATGTAGCTAATAGGCTTTTACCTGTTATTTTATATATGCCTATGGTAAATGCCTTTTATGCAAACATCTGAGAAGATGCTAAGCCTTTTTTCAGTGTTTATGAAAGTTAGCTAGATTGGATTTATTAAATTAATGATGCATAAAACCTTCTGAAAACCCAGTATTCACAATTTTTTAACCAGATCAGGATAACCAATACGGTCCCGGATCAACTTTGAGATAAACCAGGCAGCGGGTAAGGTCCCAACTTGGGTGGAAATATAACCATAGTATGATGAATAGTTTTTTTGAGTTATTCATACTGATATTACAAAAACAAAATCATAGAAACAACTCTGGATTTATAAGTTATCTTCCGGATCCTGAGAATCGTTTAGAAGGTAATAACAGGTGTACAAACAAACGGACAAACAAATGGGACAATAGTATATATTTCTTTAAGTACCAAATGATTTTATAAAGTCAACCTTGGGTTTCTTTGTCCCAATTAAGATTATGCCCTGAGGTGGATTCACGAGAGGCAAGAGTGGTGTAATCAGGATGCAGCAGGCATCAACATGTTTGTTTAAGCTTTATGGTCCTCTGAACTCCACCCTTTACCCAGGTGCACCCTTATCGTTGTAATCTGAATGTTTTTGACAATAAAACATGTAGACCGAGGCTACTGAGAGATATCAGAAGCAAAAAATCTGGTTGATTTTAAAATTTTATTTTTAACCTAGGTCACGTGCAAAGACAATAATCATACACAAGTCCAAACTATACTTCATGGTTTGTTACATTCATTGTCCACTGCTTTGTTTGGTAAAACAAAAAAATCGTATTGACTTATAAAAGATATCAATCCATTTTAAAGGACCAGATATCACACAGATGCCAAAAAATGCTTTTATTATCCAAGCTGTATATGACCTATAAAGGAGGATATAAAGAGTGGGATATATATTTTTTGTATACAACGGTGCCTCCTTACAGGTTTTTCCCTAATATCTCAGAAACTATGTAACCAACAATTACATATTGTATATCATTAGAAAGGCCTTCTGCCAGTGCTTCCGTTTGTTTTGTCGCATAAAAAATTGATGCAAAAATAGCTGAGAAATCGCAAGTTAAATATATCTAGTGTTTTTTCGTATCCACTGGTGCCCCTGTATATATGACAGCCCTTTTCATATTCTTTCTTTAAATATTGATATTTAATTTTTTTTTGAAAAATATTGGTATCTTAATTTGTAATATATTTTTTTCTGTACATGTCATTCGGGAAGTTTTGCTACTATATATACCAAACTTGTTTATTACTCTCTGTTACTCATAAATCCTTCATGCACATGTCCCATGCACACCACCAAAACTGTTACTGTGGTCTTGTGAAATGTTAGTGGCAAAAAGTCTGCCATGTTATCATTTTAACATATAACTTGGCAGGTATATTTTTGGATCAACCTATCTTATACCTTAGGGTTTAAAATAGGTTAGGCAAAGAAAAACCCGGGGGCTTATCTGTTCTAGTCAAATCAAAACCTTGCTACAAGATGGAACAGGTACACCTTAGACTACTCCAAAATAACCCAATGGTGTAAAATGGGCCGGCCCAAGATATACCCCCAGGGGCTCTTTTGGCCTAGCCTAAAGTATGGGTGTTATCCTGGGACTCTGTAACACTAATGTTTATTTCATTGTATATTGTTCAAATATAACATGTGGTGGTGAATAGAACTTTGATCAAAGAAGGAAATTATCAACGAACCTGAAAAGGTAACATTAACCCCTTTCCAGCATATATGCCACATTTCATGAAACAAATTTATGATTGCTAATTCTTATGTCCAAGAACCAGAAATGAATTCCACTACACAATCTCATCCTTATGAAAAATGACATTTTGATAGAAAAAAATTAAGAATGAACCACCCCATATAACCCTGTACAGCTAGCTTGTTCCCGCCACCTCTTTGCATGTACATTTTAGTTTGGCTTGTGAGAGTTTGTCAGGGGATTCTCAAAGAGTTAAAGAAATGTGGAACTGATTCCACGGTATCTCATCGATTAAATACTGTACAGACCAAATCAGCAGTATCTGTAGTAATCAGAGTTCTAAGGTGAAGCCTAACCTTGGCTGTAAAGAGGTTAAATGAACCACCCCAATTACCTGAAATGAATGGCCATTCCTCTATGAAATCTTGCAATTATCTCCACAGTGAGGTTTGCCTTACTAGTTGACATATATTCACATGTACATTTCCACTAATACTTTTCTAACCATAACGTTGGCATAATATTTATAACCCATGAGGCCTGGAATAAACAACCTGTCACCACTTAGGAAAAACTAGGTGAATCCTTTCCTTCTACATCTGAGCTGCCATCTAAATAGCTTTCATGTCACAATATACAGTTGTTTATGTAATCCATTGGGCTCAGGTATCTGGAGCAGTTACAGAGCAAAATATTGTATATTACTATTTGCCAAGCTTCTGTCTTCAATCTACATTTGTACGGCCTTGTGTAAGCTTATTCTGAAACCCCTGAAAGCAAGTTGCCATAATACACATGTGCATCCCTTTTAATCTGTGTGTTTGTGGATTTTATTTAAGACATTTTAATTTGGCTGAATTCTTCTCATAAATTTACTGTATTGTTTTATACAGTGGGAACATATAACATGGTTTAAATAGATGCTTTTATAAGAAAACATCTGTTTAGGTTCTGGTTTACTTTGGTTGAATGTGAAAAAGTGATCTATTTGTTACACTCTCCAGAGTTATTTTTATCCGGACGAAACTGACAAGGTAATTAATTTTCCCGTTTTGCTTAAATTATAACTCACTTAAAGGCCCGATTATCCAAACCTGCATCATAGAAAAGGGTTATATCATCCACAAATGTTATTTTTATACAAATTTTACACACGGGCCTGTGTATTTACTGCAAACAGTTGTTACCAATCTTGTTATACTTTGTACAATATCTAAAGCAATATATGTTTACATTATGTATAAATTATAATTGTCAACGATTTTTTTAATTACCAGTAGCTTTAGGTCAAATCGGGGGTTTTCTGTCCTTTTGGGCAAATAAATGTACTGTCATGGTAATTCAGTTGGATTACAGGAATGCATGGCATATCAGTAGTGTAGCTGTATATGTTGGGTAAACTACCTTTGCAGGCATCTAGTTTCAGATCAAAGGTCACAGTGTTTCTACAACGTGTTTCCTTGACTGGCACCAGGTGTGCTGGGGTGCCGCCATGCCAGTGATGGAGTTGTTCCCTTGTGTCTTGGTCTCAGACCCTACTGGATTAGCTAAATATTTGCCAAGAGACGTTTTCAGCTGTAGGCTGTCAGTCTTGCGCAAAATGACTTTTGTACATTGCTTGTGGCTCAGGTACCGTTTCTAATAGTAAATTAAATGCATAATTGCTGTCATAGCTAATTAACATGGGTATTGCTATTGATAATGTTCTGTGAGTGTTTCTTGAATTATGTTCTTGATCAATAATGTGACCTGCTTGAAGCCATTGTTGTTGTTTTTTACTTGTACAATGAACAGAAAATGATATGTTGTTATGCAGTGCCTAAATTGTCATTGGCCCATTCTCATTACCCTATAGTTCTTGTTTGAATTTCAAACAGTGTACCTTCTGATCTGTTGGTTGCTCCAAATGGAGGAAAACCATTGAGACACAAACCAAAACAACATGCCTATTCATTGTTACGTCATGTTTCACCCAGTCCCGGTAGTCCTCAGTGAACTAGTGGGTTTGAAGGTTTGGCATCTAATCACAGGTTGTCACATCCATACAGGTGGCAAACCTGAGGACCTGTCCCAATATGATCCAGGATGTTAAACGACATGTGATATACCAACTTTGAAGTCATCCCAAACGAGGTACCATTGGCTGGCATGATTACAGTGCTCAGAATAACTACGTTCAACTCCATTATCATTGTGGCATCATGGCTTCCAAATAGACAAATCTGAACATGTTCATCAATATTTAAGGAACACACGTCTGCAGATAAATATTTAAGCTTCAGTATATCAGGAAAAAACTTGAAGAATGACATATACACAAAATTATCAAATATGCAGATGACAATGTTTATCTTCCTGATTAACATATCTCTATCATGTATTTCTAATGAGGGATGTTTTACTTTAATTATCCACTTTTTTATGTTTTACAAGCCAGGTTCACCGAACTACACAAGCATGGGGTGCTGTCACATATGTACAAAAATACGACCAAGTCTGTATTTCATCCGATATCAAGAAAATAAAGCTAAAGTGGATTGCAAAATATTTTCTGGCTTTCTTTCTTTTCAATTCTGTTTTCTTTTTCAATCTCAGCTGACTATTTTTAAATATGTTCAAGTTCCCTGGGGAATATTCATCTGAAAAAAGTAAACGTTTTATCAGCAAAACAAATTATTTCCCAGATGAATAGAGACATTCCTACTTGGTTCTCTGAAACAGCTAAAATTGGTTGAAGGTAGTTTTTTGCAAACGGACCAGAGCAAGTTTATTGTAATAAAAAATACATGCTGGCTTGTCTGATGCAATAAATGTCATACAATTACCAGGGATGAATACAAATGAGTAGTTTAATAACTAATAAGACAAAACATTATTTCTCATTTGATAATAATTTTTTTTTCATGACACCTTTTATATCCCCTGCGGAGCCACATTTAATGGACTGATGTGAGTGAAACTGTTCTTTTTGTAATCTAATCAATTTATCAATATTACTTACTCCCCCAGTGGAAATATATTTTTATTCAATTTCTGCAAAATCTTTCTTTTTAAATTATGATCTTTAACTCACTTCTTTCAAGGTCAGCTATGATAATCTGACCTTCATCCTTGTTTTACAAGGTCATTTGAATTAATTTTATGGTGAATTTCAATGATGTTGCTAAGAAAAGGGGTGTTTATAAACAACTCAACTGGAATTACATAAATAACACTACACTTATTCAATTTACATTTATAGCTTGTAGATTTAAGTTGGTGTAACTTTTTACATTTTTACAAAAATCAGTGTTTAATAAATATAAATGGCTATAATTACTAGGTAGTGTCAGAGTTGGTGAAACCAAGTGAGGGTATAGAATTTTAAATATGTAGGTTTTTGGCCTAGCCTACGGTGATACAAAGCTAGCGATGAGGCATATTGAATATTAAAGACCATGAAATTTGAGCAACATCTCTCTCATGAAAAATATCTGGTGGCAAAAAATCCCCCTCATCTAACCCTGTAAATTGACATATTTACTTCATAAACTATGAACTGGCACTGTGGCCCAGTGGTTGACATAGTCTCCTAAGAACACTTAGGACCTGGGTTTGATCCCAAGCACAGGCGTATACATACAGGTTCAGATGCCCGCTTACAGTGATGGTCCTTTGAAATTTGGTCCTGTTCCCATTGTCAGGCTAAAGAACCCCCAGGACGTTGATAAATGGTCATCCCTAAGACTGTGTCTTGCGATTAGGGGAATTTCAGTCACCAGAGACTTTGGGTTTTACTTGTGCAGTTGGGATAGGTGAAATAGTGCTTTGATTGCTGCAGTAAAAGGAGCTACTGTTGTGAGTATGAACACAGTACAACAAAAACAACCGGCATATAGTTATACCAGGATTAGTTGTCATTGGCATATGCAGTTATCTTATAAATCTAGCACAGTGATTCTTTACCAAATGTTATACAAATATATAGATTAACAAGGTATTTTCTAATTGGTGTTAATGGAATAATTGCACTTTAATTACGTTTTATCTGTGAGTATGATTTGTTTTGATTTTATTCTGTCTTAGAATTTTTGTCAAATGATGAAGTCAAACCCTAGCTATAAATATGTACTGTGAGTGTTTGATGGTTTAACTCTTGATACAGAGAGTCTCTCTGATGAACCTCCTTATGTTACCTCCAGAGTTCCTCTGGACAAATGGCTGTAATTGCAGATTATCTCCGGTTGAGCGCAGCACACTAAATGAAATCAGAAATTGTGATGTTATGCTGGAAACTGAGATCAACACAGGTATAACATACGAGATTGATATATTGATTTGGGATTGATATATTGTTTTGGGATTGAACATAGCTTTCCATATATTGAACATGTCAATTACAATGCTATTACAATGGGCAGTTGCGAGAATAAAATAAAGCAGTGAAAACTATTTGCTCAAGATTCACTATGCACCCGCAGACTAGACTTTAATATCTTAAATCAAAACCAGGGTATGTGTTGATGTCTTTTTCCAGATACATGTGCATCTGGTATTGCTTTAATCAGTTATTTTTCATCCACCTAGTTGGATTAATTGGCTTACAAAGAAAAGGGTCTATTATCATTATTAGCATATTATTGCACTCGTTTCATACTGCTGCTCTGGCATCCAATAAAGATATGGGGCCATTAGTTTGATGGGCCTCTTTGACATGATATACACTAGTTAGTGTAACCTTATATGTTTTATGATCATGGATATCTTCTTGTGGTCATGCCCTGTTATTTCTGAATTGTAAAGTCATGTCAATAATAATATGTGAGATTGTGGACATGACAATGAAGTAGTGTATTTTCACCATATACTTGAAAATAATGACAAGAAAATTGATGAGAATTTATAAATATTACAATGGATTTTACAGTTGTTAACAGTGCAAAACACATATATAAATTTATAACACGTTTTCAAGAAATGAATAAACAGTTTTACTTATTGAACATTTGCATCCATCGTATTATTAATAATTTGGCAATCATCTGTGATCTAAACATTCACATGAAAAAGTTTCAGAAACTCAAATTTCAAGTTCTTTTAACTTGATGCAAAAATGGGCTTTTCCACTTACACCCATGGACATATATATATCGTCCTGGTTCTAAGAAAATCAAACAATGACAATAATCCCTACGACCATACCACAGGTGGCTTTTCAGTACATTTCTCTGTTAGTGTCAACTTCAATAACTGTCACACCCCTTAAGCCATAAACTAAGGAGACTCTCACCTTGGATAATATCACAAAATTAAGCACCTCATTTACATCCTATTTTTCCCTGTTCTAGATCATACTATCCCCAATTTTAATAGGAACCAGATGTCGGTAGATTATAGAAAATATTGTATATATGTTTAGGTACTTTTTGCTAGGGCAGGGTTGGTAACACCGGTATCGAGACCAATTCACTTCAACACCGTGGAGACACTTTACAGCTGGTATTTCGAATGTCAGTATATAATATTGCGTGAAAACGTAAAGACTTAGAAACAAACCTCAAATCTGAAGAAATTACAAACTTTTATCCAATATTTTTATATATTTTATCACTTTTATAGTGATTTCTTTCAGAACTTCAATGTTTTCTTTTCACGAATCTTACTTCCGGTTGATGGGCCTATTCGATTGTTAGAACACAATTTCTTCTCTCGGTATCCCGGAATCGGTACGGTTTTACACTGGCGGGATACCGAAATGAAAAATCTGCTAGCAACCCTACCCTACTATTTGCCAAGCAATCTGACAATTTATTATGGAGGTGTTCATCAAAAACTCCTTTGAAATATTCATGGATCCAGACAGTGATCTGGGTCACCACGAAAATTGAATTATCTGTTGTCTGTGTCATTGTCATCATTTCCTGAAAGTTTCATCAACATCTCTCCTTGTCTTCTTGAGTTCTTTTGCAAAGAGACAGGCAACCAAGTAAATCAAAGCAGCCAAAAATATTACTTCTCTTGTGGAAACAAGGATTTTCATACCCCTGAAGTCCTTACCATCCGTGAAACAACACTGATAATATTACCAGTACCATTCTATGCGGTCAGATGTTATTGACAAACACCCTTCTTATTTACATGAAACAACAACTGTCAAGGCTAGATAAAACTAAACTAAATTTTAATAGATGATGACAAAGTCGGTGCAGCAAGGTATGCATGAATGCTAATTCCTGAAATGAAAATTCCTGAAATTGTCACAACCCCACTGAAGTTGAAAAAAAAAATTATCTTAAGAGATTATTATCTTTAAGTAAGGATCAATCACGAACCATGATAAATGTCAGCTGTGCTCAGGATGAAGCAATATAGTCAAATCATTATGACAAAAACCTAGCTACTCCTTTTCCTTAGTGGCTGTGTCAAAGTGTTTGTATCAAAACTATATCTTTGGTGAATTCTGTCCCCAGTGGCTAGAAAAATTGTTTTGTGAGAAACCCAACATTCAATAAATATATCAACAACTACAGCTGAAGAATACAAAAGAGTGGCACTAAAATATAATAGATAAATATCTAATTTCTAGTTTGCAAAACAATAACTTCCACTTAACATGTGAAATTTCCTGTCGACTTGTTGTTCATGTAAAGTTACAGTAGCATTTCTTTGAGAGCATATGTATTGTGGACTTTTTGAAAGCACGGAGAACATTTGGGATTTCTAAGAGTCAGCAAGGATACAATATATGAGTTAATGTATTCAAATAAAACAAAGTTGGAAGCATACATAACATAGCTTGTCTATTACACAGAGGCGACAATACAAGAAAAGCTGATAAAAAACAACATTGAGTTTGAAGAATTCTCCTACTCTTATTAGATCATGAAGTACCATCAACATACAGACCCTCAAGTTAAATTTTATTTCACAACTGTCTTTAGCTTAAATAGTACCTACATCAAAGGTAATTGTTTCCTTTTGGTTTGATGCATATTTGCCTTAAATCTAAAAGGAAATCAAGTACTTTGAGCATATGTTCAAAGTATTCACTTACTTTAAGAAAACAAGGCCGAAAGGGGTTTTGGTCTACTAGCGCGAGCTGCAAGACCATCTGAGACATAAGTAGTGCACCGAAGCAGTCACCCATCCCAGTACTAACGTAGCCCATTGCTGCTTAACTTCAGTCCTGTGGATGGGGAAAGGAAACAACTCTGTTAAACTGACTTGGCTTTATTTATTAGTATTGTTACACATTAAAACTTGTTAATAAACAATGTTACTGCTACTAATAGATTATTTCTTTTTTAGTTACTACCATCAATTAGCTTTAACACTTTATTTACATAGTTCCTGATTAAGTTTTCAAGTACATAAGACTATATCACTGTTAAGGAACCACAATGCATTAAGAGTTATTTAAGAACATTTCTTATGCCTGTTAACCTGTTGCATTGTTACATACTGATTACTTCTTGTACATATAACCTGACATTGCAGTTCAAGGTCAAACCCAGTAAGTTTACTTTCATTATAAAACTACACAACCCAAGGTACTGGTCAAAATCTAGATAATTCATCAACTAGCTATGCCAATAGTACCATCTGGTTGGCTATCACAATGTTATACAACTTGACCTTGCAATGACCTTTAAACTGGAGTTATGTTATATAAAGAAGCACAGCCAAATGAAATGTATTATAACCAAATAAAATGCGAATTAACAAAATGTTAGGCTACCAGAACAGCCATGTACCAGAGGGAGGGAGGGTTTGGGGTAAAACACTGTTTTGGAATACTGGCTAGCGTACACTACCAGCCCCCTCAGTACTAGTTAAATGCACAGAACCCATGCTGTCCACAGTATTTAACCTCAATTGCAGACATCAGGTGATTTTTTCCCGCAATATAACTCATGAATATTCATGAGGGAGACCCCAACAGAGTAGTTCAACCTCCCCCACATTGCCAATACATGTGAATCAATACCAACTAACTAGTTTTAAAAACCCCCATAGGAATACCTTCCCCCATCAGGACTGAACCACTGTGCTACACTTCGACGCATCACCCCTACAGTCCTGTGGATGGGGAAAGGAAACAACTCTGTTAAACTGACTTGGCTTTATTTATTAGTATTGTTACACATTAAAACTTGTTAATAAACAATGTTACTGCTACTAATAGATTATTTCTTTTTTAGTTACTACCATCAATTAGCTTTAACACTTTATTTACATAGTTCCTGATTAAGTTTTCAAGTACATAAGACTATATCACTGTTAAGGAACCACAATGCATTAAGAGTTATTTAAGAACATTTCTTATGCCTGTTAACCTGTTGCATTGTTACATACTGATTACTTCTTGTACATATAACGTGACATTGCAGTTCAAGGTCAAACCCAGTAAGTTTACTTTCATTATAAAACTACACAACCCAAGGTACTGGTCAAAATCTAGATAATTCATCAACTAGCTATGCCAATAGTACCATCTGGTTGGCTATCACAATGTTATACAACTTGACCTTGCAATGACCTTTAAACTGGAGTTATGTTATATAAAGAAGCACAGCCAAATGAAATGTACCAAGCCAAGAGAGTTCATAAGAGTGTAGGGGTTATGTAATATGTTGTTGAAAAGCAGAAGCCACAACAGATGCAGCCTTTGGGGTATCTGACAGATATGACCATATTGCATCTGACTTCCAATGACCATGAATTTTTATGTTTTCGAGAGGAACTTTTAATTCTAGGGCCAAAGTGGCACCACTGCGCCTAAAACAATGGAAACCATAGTCTTTAGGGTTCAATTTCATTTGTTTAACCATTACTGTTAAAACATTACGAACTTTAAATGCTGTAACAGGAATTCTTTGGTCATCAATGACCAGAAGAAATAGTGGGTCAGTTTGATGAGACTTAACATATTTTAACATACGTTTGACAGTCAAAACTGGACATATTTCTGGAACTTGAAGCTTTGGAACATGAATAATCTTATATGCATCATGAGCCTGCATATTTTTTGCACACTTCAGAATAATTTGCATACCACTTGATGTAAAAATAGCATCACGTACCAAAGGAAACCTAGAAGAATCAAATTTTTTCACAGTTGTGGGGACAAGAGATGTTAGCCTAAAAAAACCAAAGAACCCCAACAACATAATGGCTTTATAGGTCAGATAATTTGGCATAACCTGTAACTTTTCAACCAATATTTTCAACATTTGAATTGACATTACACCTTTAACCTTTGGTTTCATCACAGAGTTCATTTTTACAGATTTAATCAACAATACTGTTCGTCTAGCTTGCAACGCAGCCTTCGGCCAGGCATATATAGAGAAGTAGTGGCCTAACACAGTTACATAGTTCTGTAGTGAAGCTGCAGACAAGGAGTTCTGGGCCAGGAACTCAAGAAATGTGATGACTGCTAACTCTGTCCAAGGTCGAAGTATACCCATATACACAGTGAAGGCCACAAAGAGCTTGAAGCTACTGGCATACACAGTACTGGTACGATGACACAAACCCTTCTCAGCTCGTTGCACTGCTTGCTTTGTCAGCCACTGTAGTTGGTTGTTATCTACAAAGCATAGGGGAAAGGCAGTATTGATGCTACACTAAGAGGGGTAAGCCCCTCCTGTACAGTAGGTGTCATTAAATATTAAAGTTTGGAAACATATCCTGTACTTTTGGATCATACCAAATACATTTTTTAATTAATTCCACCTGTGGATTGTTTACCATTCTATAAACGTGCCACCTTGAAAGAATATCAGCATAATTATTTGATTTTCCAGAAATATGCTTGACTACCAATTTAATATTAAAAATGGCACAGGTGAGCCAAACTGACCGAACACATGCCATTATAAATGGATCCCGTATTCTAAAAGATTGGAAAGAATTAACTACAGCCTCATTGTCACACCAAATAATACATTCAGAATTCAACAATAATTTTGCCCAAGTTCTTATAGCCAACATAACATTAGCCGCCTCAAGATGAACTATAGTACATACTTCCTGGAGTTGGTTATCGACAGGCATGCCATAAACTTTATTTCCAAATTTTGCCCCCATACCTTTTAATGATGCATCCACAAAAATATGATTAGTAAATACATTAATAGGGTGAATTTTTACCATTCCATTGAATTCAACCAAAAACTCACAAAACCATGCAATATCTTTATAAAAAGCCGCATTGAGTTTTACCATACCTGACATTGGGGCATTACGTAACACAGAAAGTATACGATTTATAAACAATCTAGCTGGTGGAATGCATTTATGAAGGTACAAGAGATTGCCAACTAGCTTTTGAAGCTGGTTTCTTGTTGCTTTACTTTTAAACATCCAATTGTGACACATAATTTTAATTTTTTCAATTTTTTTATCAGGAATAGTTAATGTACCAGCCTTTGCATCGATTTCGATGCCAAGACAAGTAATTTTGTGACTAGGTGGTTCTACTTTTTTAGCATTAATGGGTAAACCTAACGCTTGAAGAAGATTGGATAAAGTTAGAAAAGCAGCCTGTGCCTTATCTGGATCAGCCACGCCCACTAAATCATCTAAGTAGGCCATGATCCAATTATTCTGAGTCCACATAAGATATGTTATGGCATCTGTGGCCATCTGGCAGCTCGAAGCCGCTTGTTTGAATCCAAAAGGCAACGCAACGTCAACGTACGTCATACCCTGCCATCTGAGGCCCAAGACATGATAATCACCTGGATCTATACGAAAATTGCGAAAGGCACGTTGTAAATCAATCTTAAACAATAAGGATTTCGAACCCATGACCCTAATTTTTTGGATCACATTATCAATGGTGGGATATTTTAACTTAAATTCAATATTATCAAAGAAATCCATGGGGACACAGCTATTCACACTATTGCCATGAGGCCATGATAAGTCTACTATTACACGAGTACTGCCATCTGGCTTAGGTCTAGCCATTAATGGTGAAAAATGCATTTTTTCAAATGGTTGCATTGCAAGGGGGCCTACCATCGCCCCATACCCAACTTCCGCCTTGAAATATTCATTTACCCCCACTATATCACGCCTGGCAGAGGGATGGTTGGTAACGTTCTCATTAAATTGAAATAATTCGTAATCAATATTTAAAGGGAACCCAAATTCCAAATAATCACATAAAATTTTAAGATCATAATACTTGAGGTACCTCCTCCAGTTACATATATTCAAATTGGAAGGAACTTTGATTCTTGCTTGCTGATAATTGAAACAATTGGTTTTACGAACCATTTCATTTGATTGCCTAACGTATTCAACCATATCTGTAGTATTAATCTCCTGATTACCACTTAAGGTTTTAAGGTGATAACTATTCAAAGGAAGAAATCCAAAAGTTCTAACATATTTGGTACCTTTGCTTAACTGTCTGGTAGCCCAGAGAAAACTAAAATCTTTCATCAGTTTGTCGGATTGATCAAGACTATCATTGTATTTAACATTAATGTCACCATAATTTCCTACTAACCTTATGGTATTAGATACAACTTGATTAAAACTACTATCTGTACAATATAAAGCATTGTTAACTGTACTGAGGGAGCCGTGATTATAATTCGCAGATAAATTACTGCCATAGGGAATACTATCACAGCAATCTTGAACAACATTCTGCTTAAGCATATGAACAGAATATAGTGTAGAATTTTTCGTTAAATTTGAAACATCTATGGTTTGGTCAACGCCACCCAAAACCTGTGAATTAACAGTACTTTCTAAACTTGCATAACAGTCAAACCACAATTTAATAGAACTAACACTGTTTGCAGTATTTTTAAAAACTTTATTTAGGTAAAATATATCTCCCATATCTGAATTTGTGCAAGTACTTATATCCCAGAGCCCTTGTTGGTTCTCGACCTTGTACACAAGCTGCTCCAGGTCATGTATAGAGAGGTCGGTATTGCTTCCCCTAGAAGCAATACTACCCGCTATGGAGTTAATAGTTATGTTGACCAAAATGCTTTTCAGTTTATCAGTGCAAGCGGACGGCCTGTCACCATCAACCCAACACACAGAAGTACTGCAGAAATCATGATCTACACTATATGAACTTAGTTCACCAATGTCCTCACCAATAAGCCTACCAATTGATAATTCGATGTTCGATTGGTTTGAGGCCACAGGCAGACCACTGATGGGAGTTATATAGTTGTATTTTGGAATGAAAGTTTTTGCAAAAACATCAAATTTAAAGTTATGAGCTACAGACTTTTTCACTACACAACTTACATCTTTGCTAACTTTATCAGTAAATTCAATGCTATAGGCAGGAATTTCTTCGCTCCCACCAGAATTATGGACACCCATGTTATCAATCACAGGATTTATGTTTGATACAATATATGAGTTTACAAATTCATTTGCTGCCTCGCCTTTGAATGAGTACTTATTTCCTACTGTATCAAAACGGGCCTGAACATAATTGCTAAACCTTCTGTGAGGTTTGAACCTCTTTTTTGTCATTTTTCAATCTTAAACATGCATGTTTAGGGTGATCGTATTTTCTACCTGTGTTTGCAAAGCAGTTAGTACAAAAGTGCTGGTAAGTGATACCTTTGTATGTTCCGCCTGCTTCTCATATCTACATGTCCCTTTGTTATATAATTTGCATAACATAGTTTTCTCACTACTTTCAGCAGCCCTACCATTAGGAATCTGGACCACTCTTTGGGTGTTTCGACTTCTAATTTTTTCAACTTTTTCCGGTTGTAACCAATTAACATTACCTCGTTCCATCTCTTGTAAAATAAACCCATGAGCCCTTCTCACAGTTGGAAAGGAGAGTTCAATAGCATCTTGCATTGCACTTATAAAGTGCTTCAACATATTTTCTTTGACTGAACTGTCTGTTTCTTCTAAAACACATTGAATATAACCTTGGGACCACTGAAAACTATTCAACTCATCGTATGTAGGCTAACACAGTACAGTAATCTTGTGGCCAGTTTACAAACTTTTTAACTTTATGAACACCTGGTCGAAAGCGACCTGACTTTAAAGCATCAACTGCCTTACCTTTTGCTTCTAATCTGGATGTGTGGTCGTACTGATGTAATCTGCGCTGAACCTCAGCTTGAATCTTGTCATCAGAACGCAACTCATCGAAGGTCAGTAGTTTGGGGTCGCTGTCACCCTTTTGAATTCTGAGGGAGCTATGGGCAGACGGCACTGGCGAAAGTTCTCGAAGGCGTGACTTCTGTTCCTGTTGATCAATTCTTCCTTCCATAACTGCCACCGTGTCCAGTAATTTGTCCAACTTCTGTTCCAATGCAACTAGCTTGTTATCTTCACCAGATTTCTGAGAATCTTGAGTTTCAGATGTCTTAAGTTTTCTCTTTCCCATAATGGCAGAGTACGCCGCTACTACCAAGATATTCCAACAGTGTAAAACAAAAAGTGTCCAGGTAATATAAAACAACTAAAATAATAAAATCACCTCACTAAAACACTGTTTTGGAATACTGGCTAGCGTACACTACCAGCCCCCTCAGTACTAGTTAAATGCACAGAACCCATGCTGTCCACAGTATTTAACCTCAATTGCAGACATCAGGTGATTTTTTCCCGCAATATAACTCATGAATATTCATGAGGGAGACCCCAACAGAGTAGTTCAACCTCCCCCACATTGCCAATACATGTGAATCAATACCAACTAACTAGTTTTAAAAACCCCCATAGGAATACCTTCCCCCATCAGGACTGAACCACTGTGCTACACTTCGACGCATCACCCCTACAGTGACCAGACAGATACTCATCACACTGCGCCACAATTCAGGAAAATCCAGAGACAAAAAAAAAATGAAAAAATGAAAAAAAGTGATGTCTAGAAGCACGAGCCTGGCAAGGGCTTTCACTTAAAAAAAAATAGTTTCAGCTTTGAAAATGAGTTGTATATATTTTATCTACTTTGGTAATTTTATTATAGTCAATGCTCCTATGTCAGTTGGACATCATTTGATGCCTACTGCCTCTTGCTTGTCTTCTCTATGACAATATATTGGTACTTCAAATGACATTAAACATCTTTACAGGGCATTTAGATTTCTTTATCCACCATTGAAAAAAGTTGGATCTCCATTGGTTTTCCTCGTGCTGTGTGTCTGTTTTTCTGTGTACACGATGAATCTCAAAATAAGGAATTCGGATTTTTCTGTAGTAGGACCTAACCAAAGGAAGAAGTTATTAAATTTTGGGGAAAATATCAGTATCATATTCTGGATACAAAAAGAAATCCTGATTTTTTGAAAGTTTCATTTTCAATGTGTTTTCAATGACTTGGTTGACATTTCTCCATAGGTAACAGTGAATCTTCACAAAATTTCTTTATTTGAGTAGAGTCTGACCAAAGGAACGAGTGATTACTTTTGGAAAAGATTTGGATCATGTTCTGAAAATAAAAAAATCCTGAATTTTAGAAAAGCCCCTTAGTGGAGGTATGTGCTCTACGAATTCTTTTTTGTTTGATATTTATTTGTGCAAGAGTAGGATTCTTTTTCCTTTTCTTATCTGAGCTTCTTTATTTCCAGCATGCTCCAAGATAACGAATATGTCCAATTGTCTAATCATCAGAATAAAAAAATAATTTGCTTTGGAATGTTGGATGAACAATTTTTAATAGACAGCCTACCTCACACAGACCTTTAACTGTGTAGCTAGGCATTGCTCTGCATCGTAGACTGTAAAGATTGTTCAGTATTGTCAACCATAAATGTACAACAATCATTCCATAGTTATTATTGCTTCCGTGATGATCAGCATATAACTTGGAAGGTGCTGACAAAAGTACAAACTATGCTCAACTGGTGTAAGTGAAAGTCAAATTCAATCTTTGCATTTTGCATCCCTATCAGCTGCTTGGGTTGTACCTAGAAAGGTTAAGCAGTGCCTTTCACCTATCACCAAGACCTAGTGTGCTGTTGGATCTTGGCCAGTCTTAAAATTGTCGAATTCTGTACAAGAAAATCATTTGGAATTTGTATACATATGCCAATATTAGATGCATTAAACTGTAGATTTATTCTTTGACATGTCTATGAAAAATCCACAAACAATAATATAACATTGAGCGCCAGTCTAAACTTGTCATGAATTTCATTGGATTCTTTATCCCTTGTTGTTTTTCTGATTGCTCTGTTTAATATGCAAATTTTATTATGTGTAAAACCATTGTCAATCATGAGGTTTATTTCTTACTTGCAAATTACTCTAGTTAATTTGCATGCCAAAATACTCTGATTTCTAACCCACAAGCTACTACTTTTCCACTCTACTAAAACAAAAACAAAAAATTCAATGATGTGATACCTTGGCAGACTGTCTATTCTATTAGAATCAAGCTGATATATGAAGTCAGCCTATTGTTTTATTGTTTCTAGCTCAGCTTATTTAACATTATTTGCCAAAACGTAAGGAAACTGAAAAGTAGTGCTGGAAAAAATCTGGAATTTCAATTCATACTTGGAATATTTATCAGGATAAACCTTGAATAAAACAAAGTCACTGGCAGACTCCATCATCTGTAAAAGTACAATCCCAATCAGATGAATTGTGATTAATGCTAACAGATATTACCCCAAATCTCAAAAGTAATCCTGGGTTGGTGATCCAAGTCCAGACTATGTTAATGAGGACCAAATAATGGTTTAGCGGTCACACTGTGAAAAATATGAAACCAAATATGTGAATTAAACTATCTTATTTTTTTTTAAATTCTGCTAGTAGTAGCTTGATTTTACAGTCTTCTGAGAGAACATCTAAGCTACTCAGTTACTCTAAATGGCAACAATTACAGTAGATGGAAACAAAATGACTTGTTTAATAAATAATTAGATGAAGAAAAAAAAATCAACTAATGTCTGATTTGCAAAACCATAACTTTCACTTAGCATGTGACACTCCCTGGATGCTGTAGTTTACTGTGTTGTTTGACATTTGTTATCAGAACACATGACATGTCTTGGTGGATTAGAGAAAAACTGAAAATACAAGGAGAGTGTGTAATTGTTATTGTTGGGCAATGGATATTCTATGTTATTATCTATCTAAAGTCATATTTGAACTAAATACTGGGACATACAGACCACGTGACTTTTTTGTATGTCCCTGTGTCACTTTCAAATGCTACTGATGTCACTGGTTTGTGTTTGAAACGTTTTCAGAGCCAGTGATGCCTGACTTATGTAAGCTCTCTTAATGCAAATGTAATTCCTTAAATATTTACGGGACAACGAAATAGAGCGCCTGATGTCTCTAGAAAAATGCATGATTACGAATGAGGTCATTGTGTGGAAGAGTGAAAGTAAATGAGAGTTTAAAATTCAAGTATTTATTCCTTCATGATTGGCAATATATTGTGATCAGTTGCTCAGATGAGGTCAAAGGTGAGAGGAAGGTGAGTTGAGTTTATGAAGGTCAAATTGAGATTCACAGAATGTAGGTTTGGGCATTTTATTTACAGGTTAGTACAAAGCATTTGGAATGTGTAAAATGTTACAAGGTAATATTTTAAAACCCCTTTACATGAGATACATAAAATAATATCATAAGTGTTAACAGAATAAAATACCTTTGGTTGTAAAATACCATGTGGTTAAAACAGAATACCAATTGGTAGCAGTTACTACATTATCATGTTTATGTCTATGCTAGGCCATTAAGCTATGATAGCAATAGCTCTGGGTTTGAAACTCGTTCAGGAGCCAGAGTAGATGTGAGTATCATTTTTAGGAGGGGGAACACCGGGTCAGCCGGGTCCAGCCTTAGAATTCAGTTGGGGGGGGTCCAGCTGAACTTCGAAATCAAGGAGGAATATCCTTAAGTCAAGTTTGGTAGGGGGTTGCCCGGGTCAGCCGGGTCCTGCCTGAGTTAGAAGCTAAGTTTGATAGTAACCCTGGAATCAGAAGAGCCACATCAACCCGAAGAGACCTCCCTGCAGGTGGGTGAACCCTGCAGGGGTCAAGCTCAACTTCGAAATCGAAAGAAGAGTCAAAGGTGATCTTCAGTCAAATTTGTAGGGGGGTGCCCGGGTCAGCCGGGTCCTGCCTGAGATAAGATGCAATAGTACCCTGGAATTAGGAGAGCCACATCAATCCGGGGAGACCTCCCTGCAGGTGGGTAAGTCCTGGAGGGGTCAAGCTCACCTTCGAAAGTTGAAAGAAAGACCATATGTAATGGTCTTAAGACATAGTTGGAAGGGGGTTGCCCGGGTCAGCCGGGTCCTGCCTTAGATTGTGACTTGAAGTTGTGGAGAGGGGAGGTTGGTGGGAATTTTCTAAGATGTGTATTCAATGGCTTCCAATTTGAAATTAAACAGAGAGTAAGTTGGCGCCAACAAGGTATTTGGCCTGGTTTGTGATTGGATGACCTAGGGTCAAATGTGGGAATGAGGGTGTGAACTTATAGAAGTAGTGTTATGGTTAAGGTAGATCAACTGCTATGGCAGGCCCCTTACTGGGCCATGCCTGTCCCAGTTGCTCAGATGAGGTCAAAGGTGAGAGGAAGGTGAGTTGAGTTTATGAAGGTCAAATTGAGATTCACAGAATGTAGGTTTGGGCATTTTATTTACAGGTTAGTACAAAGCATTTGGAATGTGTAAAATGTTACAAGGTAATATTTTAAAACCCCAAGCCCAACTTAGAAGCGAGAAGGGATGATCTTTGAAAAGGTGGTGGGTATGATGGATGGAGCCTGTGAGGCGTTCTCAAGGTAGGTCCAAATGGCAGAGCTTCTCCATAGGCCATGAGCCATGATGTCCTGGAGTTTGACCTTGTTATCAAAGGCTAGAGTGGCTCCTGATCGTCTAAAGGTGTGGAAGCCATGGCCCGTGGGTGAGATATTTCTGTGAATCAACACCTTTTTAAGGGCATCCCGGATGTGGGTGTCAATAACTTGGGCGTATGGGTAAAAGTTATTGGCAAACAGAGGTGAGGTAGGGGAGAGAGGTCTGGAGTTAATAAGAGCCTGAAGTGCTTAGACAGGGCATAGGAAGTGATTCTGAATGGATGGGAGTTGGATCCAGTGATGTGATTTATGATGCTGGAGGGTTTTAGTCCACTTGATTAGCAAGTGAGCCCCGGGAGAAGCAAAGATGAGGTCTTGTCTCAGGAAGTGGAAGTCTGGGTTAAATTTTGAGGATGAGTGAGGAGCCATGTTAGACATCCGAAGGAAGCCATAGAATGCAGTAAGAAAGATTGCCCTGAATAGGATTGGATCTGATAGGATGTCACAAGAGACTGAGATGTTGTATAAGGTGTGTATGTCAAAGATGCCCCGGGGTGTGGGGTTGAATTTGGAGTTTATGGAGATACTTCTGAGATATCTTTGGACAGCCGGATGTGACAATGATGGGGTTGACCAGCCATACCAGTGTGCCCTGGAGTGGATGGAGGATATGTATGTTGAAATAACTTTGGGTGAAACTGAACTCTGATACAAAAATTCCATGAATGCAATAATGTTATGAACATTACACTGTACTGGTAGGTCCATAAATATGAGGAAGGCCATAAATGTCTTAAAATGTAGATTGTGAGCTGAAACCGTGGATGGTCTGAATGCAGTCTGGATTCTACTATATGCTGCGTCAATGAGTGGAGCTGATGATTGGGTGGAACCTGAAATTATATAGAAAAGTTAAGGTTAAAGAACTGGATGGGTATGCTGTGCCATATGTGAGATTTTAACAGTTCTTGTAGGAGTTTATTGTCAACTGGGTTAGGGGAGTATAAGCGAGAAAGTAAGTCTGCTACTATGTTGGCTCGACCTTGTATGTGGTCAATGTGAAGGTCAATGTCATGGGATGCCGTAATAAGCCATATATTTCTGAGGCATAGAGAGAGCATATTATCCCTGGTCTTACCGGTTCGAACCACTTGAACCACAGCCGAGTTGTCACAAAAGAACCTGACCCGAGAGTGAGACCATTGTTGGGCCCAGAGTCTGAGGGCAATTAGCAAGTTGAGCATCTCTAGATGGACAATCTTAAGATCCATGCCATATATGTCAAAGATGGGGGTGGCATATACTTGGTTGTTCCATATCCCACCTAGGCCAGTAAGGGATGCGTCAATGTGGAGGGTATGGTTGTAGGGTAGGTTGGGTTTGTTGATGTAGGTAATGCCATTGAAGCGAGGGAGGAATGCTAAGAACCAAGCCAGATCTTTGTGAAAGTCAGAGTTAAGATGGATGCGTCGTTTATCTGACGCATTTCTGAAGAGGGTAAGCATTCTGTTTATAAAGGTTCGAGCTGGGGAGACACATTTGTGAAGATATAGTAACTTGCCTAGTAAAGATTGGAATGCCCTTTTTGTTAAGTGACGCCTACTGGCTACCTTTTGGCATTCAGCATAGATGGATGCTAACTTATCAGGATCAATGCTAAGAGTGTTTTGATCAAGGTCTATCTTAATACCCAAGCATGTCAGAGCTCTGCAGGGTGGGGTTTGCTTATCTTGGTTGCTAGGCAGGCCTAGCTGCGTCAGAATAGAAGCCAGTGTGTCAAAATGGCGTTGAGCAGAGGTTTTTGGAGAGATAATGATGTAATCATCAATGTAGGCTACCATGTTAATTCCAGCCTTTGCTGCTATGAACGTGACGGCGTCGCTGACGCGTTGAAACGCCGCGATCCCGTGGACCCAGCCGAACGCCACCGCAGCGTCAATATAGACGTCATCTTGCCATGTTATCCCTAATTTCATGGCGTCGGCTGGATCCACGCAGAGATTGCGGAAAGCCCTGGCAATATCAATTTTTGATAAAGTGACGTCGTCACCAGTCTTAATAATCTGTTCGACCACGTCATCTACAGTGGGAAGCTTTAGTATAAACTCAGAAGCGTCAAACAATTCCCTATCTACTTGGTCATTAAGTGATGCACCTCTGGGATAAGACAAGTCCAGAATCACACGACGCTTATCTAGATCCTTGGGTCTTGTGAGCAGAGGTGAACAGTGTATGTCATAACTGTGGGCTTTGTGGATGGGGCCCACAATGGCCCCAAATTGTCTTTCTTTGACCAGATAAGAAGAGACAGCCTGCTGATACTGTTTGGCTGAAAAGTGATTGGTGGTATTAAGGTCTGATAGAGATTCTGAATCGCTGATTGAAAGAGGAAAACCGTATTCCAAATATTGGATGAGGAGTTGGTCCTTGTAGTCAATAAGATGACGCCTCCAGTTTTCAATATTGAGGCCAGACTTTATGGGAACTCTAACCTGTCTATAATTTGGGAGGCCAGATTCTCTGACCATTTTGGCTAGTCGTAGATACTGGTCACTGTCCTTGGTGTCGATACCTAGTCTATTAGGACCAATGTATTCGAATTTAGTGGGTTGCAAAGCTATGTAGCCTTTGGTGGGGTAATTGATATCCCTATATTGACACGTCTGACGGTCGTTCTTTGAAGCAACAATTTTCATTAATTTGTGACTGGCTCTTGGTGTGAAGATATTACCTTCGAATTTATCAGGTATGTCTACCATATTAGTGCCAGTAATTGACACATCTATGTCGTGACTTTGTGCAGCAATTAATGAGGAAATGATATGGTCCATATGTACTTCATATGAGACACCATACCTTTGGTAACTGAGGCAATCCTGGTTATAGTTTTCATAGGCCAGCCTGGCCTTACGTTTAGTGACTAATGGATCTGATTCAATACTAACAGAGTATATACAAAGAAAAATAGTATCAAGCACTCGCAAAGCTCCCACAGGATGGCTCAGGCATTCATGGACAGTGATCTGACCGGTATGATTGGAAAATGTTAAGTTATAAAATCCCCCTGGGGAATTTTGTGGATAATTGTGTATGTACACTAATTGGTTGTGAGAGGTGTCATACTGATTGACATGGATGTGATTAAACCTGTCAACTTTGTAGAGTGGGGTGTGGCCATTGTAGGCAAGGGAGCTGCCAGGTAACACCCGAGTGGTGGTTTCGACATGGTCGATCACTGGACATGGAGGGGAGCCATGCTGTGGAGCAATAGTACAAGTATTGGCTGGGGCCCTATGGGCACCAGATATCATACAGTTACCAACATCGACAGTTAAACTAGTATCAGAAATAGTGTTTGTAGGTACCATAATATGAGAATCAACTGATGAGTTAAAGCATATACATTCACCACCAGTATGTAAGTTTGGGTTCAAGCCATTATTAACAACTACTGGTCTACTATTTACAGTGTTCACATTACAGTTTTTACTTTGATTCTTTACGTCAATTATTCTCCTAAATGTCCTAAAATTCAAACTATTGTGTCCTTTGCACCCCAGCCTGCTTGTCGGGTCAATATGGTTGTCAGGTCTGTGGTCAAGTGATTCAGATAACTCCTAACTACTGTTCTGTTGCTGGCGACCAGCCTGTCTTTGTTTTGTGTTACATCTAGCTTCCGGATGATTCGAACTCCTGCCTTGTTTCATACAGTAAGAGCAAACGTGTGAATAGTTGCCATGATGGCCCTCATGGGAACAGGACCCCTCGTTAAAGTACCTGCATGGCCTTCTGGATGGTGCTGATTGTGTCGTAGTTTGGGTGTGAGCTAAGGCAACCTGCGAGGCGCTCAATCTGTTTATGGCCCATTGTGTGGAGTCAGTCCAAGAAAGATGGCCCTCCTCCACCTGGTGCATAGAAGATGCCCAGGCAGCCCTTACTGTGGGCCACGGTAACGATACGGCATCTGTCATGGCATGGATCACCTGAAGTAGGGCTTGTTTTGCCAGTGTTGGATCAGAAATGGCATAAATGTTTGACAATTGACCTGATACCCATTGTGGCAGCGACAAGTCATCATAAGTGACACGTTTTTTCCCATTAGATGCATGGAAGCCCTCATTGGGCCAACGGAGCTGTGGGAGGGCTGTTACTGTATCATGCAGATTGTATCTGCCCGACTTCTTAATGTGTGGCTTACCTTGGGATAGGTCTGAGTATGCACGCTCTTCATATGAGGTGAGTAAGTTATTGACAGCTTCAGATATGCCCTGGTTGGTCCTCAGCATGTGGAGATTGGGGACGACTGCTTCGCGTCGATCCACGGTATGAGTCTGTTGTGCCTGGGTTTGTGCTGAAGCCTGCGCATTTGAAGTGGGATGTTGAAGCCCTCTTGTGGTGTGGGCGTGAGCGGGGTCGTGAGCAGGAGGAAGATGTGATCGCAGGTGTGGATTTATATGCCCCACCCTTGGTAATGCCAGGGGGTCAGTCAGCTGATTGGGCAAAGGCAGGGGTTGAGATAAGTTTGCAGGGCCTGCCTGAGGTGATGTTGGATGGTCGCGGCTATGGGACCGAGGATTGATAGGTGTTGAGTTCCTTTGTTCAACCTTGTCCAGACGTCTGGCCAGGTCAGCATTAGATGCACGAATTTCGCATAACATAGACATGATAGCGTCAGATGATGCTGTAGTTGACGGTTGTGTGACGGGTGGGCTGATACTCACAGTTTCTGTGTTAACCAAATATGAACCATTCGAGTCCTTATTAACAACTTTCCTCGCTTTAGATACAGATATCCTAGCCCTTGCAGAGGCTGTTACCCGCTTTCTGTCCTTTGGTAAAGTTTTCTTTCCAGATGGCATGTTTCTGAGTTATAAACCACAAACAATAACTAAAATATTAAAACGGTGGTTGAAATTTTCTAAGATGTGTATTCAATGGCTTCCAATTTGAAATTAAACAGAGAGTAAGTTGGCGCCAACAAGGTATTTGGCCTGGTTTGTGATTGGATGACCTAGGGTCAAATGTGGGAATGAGGGTGTGAACTTATAGAAGTAGTGTTATGGTTAAGGTAGATCAACTGCTATGGCAGGCCCCTTACTGGGCCATGCCTGTCCAACTGATGTCTCATTTCCTCCGCCAAGGTGGTATTATTTTCATGACTGTCCATTTGTCTGTTTGTTAGCGGGATTATTCAAATACTAATTAGATGGAAAAAAAAACTGAAAAAATAGATGATGGCTCTTGGTCCAACGTTGAACCCATTAAATTTTGAGGGTAAGCTGGGTCACTTGATAAAACAAAATCAAAGATCCGGATTTTCCCATTTGCTTATTATTATTATTATTATATGTCTTGGCAGAGGTCCGCACTCTCTGGGTGTTCTTGTTTTATTTTTTTCTCTCAATCTCTAGCACTTGTTGCCATGACGTCAAGTGAAGCTCATAGCTACACATGGGATATACTGATGGTCTTGTTAACCTATCATGACTCTTGCTGTTAATTGCAACTCTATCCAATTTTTATAGTTCTCAATATCCATCAAAAAGCAGACTGTAAGTTGCAACACTCGAGAACAATATCCATTGTCCAAATCTGGAGACAAGAAGAAAAGTCCGCACTACGATAAATGAAGACACTATGCTGGATATATGTTTTGTGGAAGAGGCAAGACTTAAGATTCTCTCCCGAAGGAGGCAATAGATGGAAGGAAGCACCAACCTCATCAGTCAGTGCATTCCACACCCTCGATCCAACCAAAAACTTCAACAAAATTGACTGTATTATGATTGAATGAACAAAACCGTGGAACTGCAAGATGTTTGTCATCACCTTGAAACTACATAGTAGTGTACAGACTTATACAGGCTGAAAGATAGGCATCAAAATATTTAGTTTAACTAGTGTGAAATAAACTTAATCCAGTGAGGTAGATTTGAAATATCCAGTTATCGTCAATAGGTAACCAATGCAGTTTCTTCGGAATTGGAGTTATTCTAGTATATCTACTTGATACAATGGCAGCTTTGAGTGCATTTCATTGCATCTGAGTGCAGATTTGGACTATATCATGGATATAAACAACTGAACCTAAGTTTCTGTGATTCCTATACGTCTTTCAAAACTTCCAGGCAAAGAGCACGTTATATAAAATACATTAATTATAATTTCCTTTCTCAGGAAATTAGTTCTCCCCACTCTGAGATTGGATTTTAAACTTGCACTATCCCCCACCTGTAAAATGTGGGATCATCTGAGTTTGTGTGGTTTAAGCTGATTTATAGAGTGAGCTAGTATCACTTCAGGTTTCAAACAATAGAAATCTTAGCTTTATTATGTTTCAATGTAAAAAAAAAGAAAAGAAAAAAATGTTAAGTATCCTCTCAAAGGAAAGCTTTGTCTATATCATTTACTCACGGCCCTAATAGCTCTTGTTATTCTTTTGTTGGACTCCAATGTTTTGGAAAGGCATTTGCAATGTCTTTGAATATTAATTATTTCAAATGTTACTTTTAAAATATTCTTTAAACATCGCTTTATCTTCGATTTTTAAGTGATTTTATACCCTTTGCCTAAGATGATCAAAATATGAGATGTTTCACACAGAAATAATAAACAGTTTTCAAAATACCATCATTACCAGACTGTTTACTTCCTTTCATGCTTTAGGTAAAAAATAAATGGTGAGAAATGGTATCTATTGGATCACATTACTGTACATTATGTTTTTTAGCTTCCATTTAAGTAAATTATTACAAAGTACATCTATTATACACGCCTTTTCTCAAGAAATTAGGTAAACGCACTATCAAAGCTATATCCAAATCACTTAGTCATTATCCTAATGGAAACTGAGTCTTTATTAGCCTTCAATGACTTGGGGAGCATTTGCATTGTCTTCTTAAGATGTATTAGAGACCTCTTGACATGTATTTTCGACCTCATTAGGCCACTACTATATAACTACCTAGTTTGCCTAATAGTTTCACCTTCTTGAAGTCATCTCTTTGTTTTTTGTGACAAAGATGTGCAGAAACATAATCGCAAATTTTGTGACATCAACCATAATTTGGGAAATTCGCCTTTCAGGAAACCCATTTCTTTGATTTGCCAAACAATTCCGCCAAATACACTGTTTCAGACTGATTTAGGTCATCCATCAAATGCTTCTTACAATAGCAGCCGTAATGCCCCCCAAAATCCTCATCTGTTCATAACTTTATATAATATATTTCAACATTGACAAATTTTAGAATTCTTACATTAGAATTAATTGTTCAGGTAACCTCAACATATTAAGTCCATGCACATGAGGCTTTATATTTTACAATGTTTTAATACTGGGGATGATGACACCTCATTTTCATACCCATCTGTTGTAATAAAATTGAATTTATGTCAACTGTTAGAAGTGATTTGCAGCTTGCAGTGGTCTAACTTGATCACCAGTCCCATGCAGCCATATGAGGCAGTCTCCTAATATCTTCAGTCATTTGGGATGAAACCAAAAAAGAACAATTTTAGCTTGCCTGATGCAATAAATGTTACAAATTACTGAGGGTGTATCTACAAATGAGAAGGTTAATAAGTAATCACATCAACATTGCATCTATTTTCTAAAACAATATATTTCACTTGACAAATGAAATTCTCTGTAGATGATTGTTAATGTAGTTTCATTCGAGGCAGGGGTGGGGATAGGTGGTCACTGCAAAGAAACTTTGCTATTGCCTCATTACAATATTTATGTGAGGGGCCACGGTGTTGCAGTGATAACACACACGCCTCCCGCCTTTGAGGTCAGCAGTTCAAAAACTAGGACTTTATGTTGGGAAGTTGGTAGTTGCTTACTGATGGTCAGCAGTACCAAATGTTGACCAACTGTATGGACTGGTTTCCTCTGCCCATGAAACTACATATGTCCTGTACAGTGTTGAAAACAATGTAAAACCCAAAATAAAGAAATAACAATATTTATATGTACTTTTAATAGTCTTTGTGTTTGTGTTTTAATGTATGATTAAAACCCTTGTGTTATAACATTCAGGGGCGGATCCAGCCTTTAAGTAAGGTGGGGGTTCACATCAGATTAAAGGGGGGGGGGGTTACATCAGACATACCATAACTAAGGGGGTTGGGGGGCATGCCCCCCGGGAAAAAATTAATTTTTTTGGTAAAAATATAGTGCATTTCCTGTAAATTTAACACCACTCTCAAGAAATAATTTTGTACTTTGGGTTGAATCCCTTAACGTTATTTTTCAAGGGGGAGGGGGGGTTCGAACCCCCTGAACCCCCCCTTGATCCGCTAGTGACATTAATTATATAAAATAGTTGATTGAATTTAAATTGTAATAAAATCAATTTAAAACTGGGGGAAATGATGATGAGACAGATAATGGATATGGTGGATTAAAAACTTTTGGGATGAAGAGTGATGAACAGGTTAATACATATCTATCAGTTTACCATTCAGATTTGCGAAATACCATATCAATTATATACAGCAAAACATGACATGACCAATTTTAACATTACTGCAAATCAAAATTACTAAAACACTTTCAAATTGAAAATCTAAAGTCTCTCTACATCTCATCATAAGGGCACGTATGTCCTGCTTACACAGAAAAATCGGCAGATTTGCAAGGGACACTTAAGCTACACTTTCGATTTTATAACAGAATAACAAGGTTGCAGACATCCTGCAATGAAAATTGGCATGTACATTGTCTCTTGGTGCATGCAGTAGTCCTCTCATTGCATCCATGTCTCAAGGGTAACTTACGACAGACTTGTGTACGGGCATTCCCCTTGCTATTATTGCAATATTTCCCCATTCACTTGCAGGGTTTGCACGTGCCATATAATTCCCCCACATGTACCTTGCATCCATATTAATCCACTGTTGGACCTGTAGCTAGTTGCAGTCTATCCTTTGATGTTCAAGTATTAACCTGTTCATCACTCTTCATTCCACTCTTTTTGGGAAAATACTCCCTGTTTGCACGTGCAAATCTCTACTACCCCACTACCAGGATACATTCACATTTTCAACAATATTTGTAGCACACTTACATATTTATACACGTTTGATAGGATGCTTGAAGCTTCTCTTACATCCCATTGTACGTGTATATGTTACGCCCATTTCCCGAAATAGGCAACTGACTTGCCCATTTCATGAAATAGGTAATTTATCCAGTATTTGCAGGCCCATTTCGTGAAATGGGCAAAACGCAGTAGGTTGCCTATTTCATGAAATGAGCAATACCATGTATGAAAATTAAATGTTCATGCATAAAAGTATTTTATTGTTTTAATGTTACTGTAAACGCTATTTCACACTTTGTTTTCACATTTTTTTATAAAACTATATATTATACTGCTGAAATGATTAACCATGCTGGTATACTATTATTAACACAAAATATATTACATTATTTAAATAAAAACATCATTCTTCAACTGAAAGATCAAGTAGACATTCTATTCTATTCTGTACTTTTGTAGCTCTTAATCTCTGCTAGGCAGACTCTAAGGTGCAACACCAAAAACAAATTCAAAAATCATCTGTCCATAGCCGTTGCCAGGTCCAGTACCACGGAGATGCCGGATAGAGTGTATGCCAAGTTGGAAATGCCTTTTTGAAGAGATACGATTTTAACCTTTTTCTGAAACAGGTGAGAGTTGGGACAGAACAGACCTCATCAGGCAAATGATTCCAAACTGTGGGAGCATCAAAAGCAAACCTGTGGCCAAAGTGATTTTTTGATTTATGTACAAATGGACAGAATTGAGGAACCTCCAAGAACATTTTATCTGGATTGTTATATCTTGTACTATATCTCCCACAATGAGTAGACAAAAGAGGACCAAAGTAGTTGGGATGACCATTGTGAAGAAACTTGTAAACTAGAGTGGCAGTTTTGAAGATACAGCGAAATTCAACTGGGAGCCAATGGAGTCATTTGAGAATAAGAGATGCCCGTGTGTATTTGTTACAGTTTGTAACAACCCTAGCAAGTGTGTTTTGAATACACTGTAGTTTGCGCATGTTGAGACTGGACAAACTCCTGGAGAGAGAGTTGCAATAATCAAGGCGACTGGTCACCAAGGCATTGGCTGCCAGGATAGCAGCACTCATCAGTCAAGTGCTTTCTAACCCACCTGAGATCACGAATTTGAATGAAGCATGTCTTACAACTATTGCAGACATGATCAGCAAAGGAGAAATTAGCATCAAACCAGACAGCAAGGTTCTTTACAACAACTGCTGGATGCTGGAAAATTACCAAATATCCTAACAGGAGATAGGGATCTAATTTCTTCAGTTGAGCATGGGATCAGAAGATGATAAACTCTGTTTTGTCATGATTTAATTTGAGCATACTTGACGACATCCATTTCTGAACATCCAGAAGACATGAATTCAGTTTGTCAAAAGCCAGGGCTGCATCTTTGTGAGACATATGAATAAACAACTGTGTGTCGTCTGCATAAAAGTGGAATTTGATGTCGGGATGCTTTCCAGTAGCCTTACTCAATTGAGTTGTGTATAAGGAGAACAGCAGAGGACCAAGAACTGAGCCTTGTGGCACTCCAAACAGCAGCTCATGCAATTCAGAGAGGGCTGACCCAATTTTAATTGCTTGGAAACGGTGGCTAAGATAGGACGTGAACCACTTCAAGGCTGTGCCGCACACACCAAATCATGACTTAAGACAATTAAGAAGAGTAGTGTGGTCAGTTGTGTAGAACGCAGCTGACAGATCCAGTAAGACCAATGCAGTAGGCTCGCCCTGTGATAGTGAGAGATGGATCTCATTTTTGATACGCAGCAGGGCGGTTTCTATGGAGTGACCACTTTTGTATGCAGACTGCCTAGGATTATCAAGATTGTTACTATCAGTATGTTGCATGAGCTGTTAAAAAACTACCTGCTCCACCAATTTTGACATGAAACATAGTCCTGATACTGGTCGATAATTTTGCAAATCTTCAATTGGAAGTGATGCTTTCTTAATGAGGGGAGTAACAACCGCCTTCTTGAATTTTTGAGTTTTGTTAAATATATTAACATTGAAGACATTATGTATATAAATAAATAGCATCTTCAGTGATTATGATTTACAAGTCATAGCATATTGTCTTGTTGTATATCCACATTGTCACGAAATTTGTGCTAAACCTTTTACTACCACATACTCCAATTGTAACCACCACACCTCAGAACCTGTGTTTCTAGAGGGCCTAATGGTTAATTGCAATTCACAATACCTATAGGTTGACCCCTTACAAAATGAATGTTAATCTTACCAAAAGAGACCATTCCACTTTCTTGCATTAATTTGGACACACAATTTACAGTTTAGCTTTTGATCTAAGCTTTGATCTTTTTGATTAAAGAATGTGCTTTGAATAATGGACCCTTTTATTTCATATGATTGTGACATAAATATTTTAAAGTTGTAAGATGGGTAAATAAGTTACACTTAAAATGTAGATATTTTATTTATGCTACCTTTAACTGTGTAATATTTTAGCTGCATTCATATAGCTATCAAACAAAACTTTAACATATTTAAAAACACTGAGACAGAAAAACACAATTTATACACCAGTTTCAATATTTGTTACACATTTGCAGAATGTCTGTACACAATAGGGAATTTCTTAAAGATATTGGCAAAGTTTTTCTTCATCTATGCATGGAAATTATATTTTCATACATAAGATTGCCTATTTCATGAAATGGGCAAGCCACAATTGAATAAATTGCTAATTTCATGAAATGGGCAAGTCAGTTGCCTATTTCATGAAATTGGCAAAATTTTTACCTATTTCACAAAATGGGCAATTTCGTGGATTGGGCATAACATATACACACGCAAGTATGCCGAGAGGCTTAATATCTATATATGCACACAGAAATGGATAGACAAGAAATTTCTGTGTTGTATCCATGGCTATCTAAGTCATCTCGTAGCAATATTTCACTCTTTCAATATACATTTGCACATGAATTGACCTGATGCACTTAGCAATTTGTTATAAAACAAAAATCACACATCAATACAATATGTGACACAGCGGCGGCTTCTCAAGTTGAACAAACTGGTTAATATCCAGTTTACACCTTTATGCTTCCAGCCTCTGTGTTTTCTGGTGCATAGGATGCATTGTGAAAATTCAAGACAACTCAGAAAATGATTTGTGTTCTAAGCCGCTTTTTCTGAATTTTTTTAAAATAACGATAAAATCCTCTCGTGAGATTTATTAAAAGTATATATGCTGGAGGGGTGATATATAGGGCAGCTTATTCTTCAATGTGCACTAGCCAGGCATGAGATCTCAAGTTGAAAGCAAACACGTACCAATATAACCTAAAAGGTGTAACCTAGAATAAGAAAAATACCAAAAAAGTCAGTCAAGAAATGAGAGGGAAGTTCTGGAGATTTTAACTAGAACTGTATGGTATATGCCAATGACACATACCGTTCCAATACAAAATGGAGAATTCCTAAAAAGTAAACAATGTACAACCTTGCATCATGTCGCCATCAGCATTTGCAGGCAAGGTATGTCACACAGCAGTTCCAACTTTATTATTATATTGACTCTTTGACCTTCAGTACTCTTTCTGTAAACTTACCAATAATAGAATCAAACTCAACCATTTAAATAGTACTCTGTTTTGCTTATTAATCTTTCCATTAGCCCGGAATCATTCCAACAGGAAATTAGCCGAAATAAGCTTTCAGAATGTGCATAGCATGTATATGTAAAAGGTGGTGATTTTCCTGACGAACAGAGTTTGATGGCTTCTAATGACTGTGTAATTATTTTCCCAGTAGAGCAGTGATATGTACTATTTCCTACTGGGATTTGGCATTAACCTTCTGGTGTCCGTGACATTGTTGTTGTTGTTGTTGGACTTAAGGGCAGAAGGCCTTGGTTGTGATCCTTGGTCCAGTCATGGGGATTGTTCCCTTTAGAAAAAATGCTTTACATCTATGTGTCCCTCTCAGTCTAAGAACACAAATGGGTTTCCGGCACTAGTTAGAGAGATAAACCTGCCACAGACTGGTATCAAGTCCAAGGGAGTAGAAATATTCTGAATCTCTTCATGCAATGTAAACTGGAAATGAGCACCATGCCTATGGGCCACACGACTGGAAGAATGACTTTACATTTACATTATCTCAATTCTCAACCAAGGTCAACCAGCTTAATTCACCCCTACACCTCTTCCAGAAATACAAGTTGAAGCACCCTCAAATTTAAGTCCCTCCATACCCCCACTCTTGACCGTAGAGTTCATAAATCAATCAAACACTTTTCTAATTCTTTCAGTCACAAGGTTCCAGTTCTTTGGAACTCTTTTGCCTCCCAAATAAGAAATAGCTCCTTTGTTGCATTATTCTGGAAACACCTTCTTTCAGTCACAAGGTTCCAGTTCTTTGGAACTCTTTTGCCTCCCAAATAAGAAATAGCTCCTTTGTTGCATTATTCTGGAAACACCTTAAATCCAACCTCTTCAACTCCAGTTTCCCAACCTAGTCTCCTTCCCTCTTGGTCACACCTATAACTCTGGATCACTGACCTTGACCGCCCCCTTGACCCTCCTTATGATAAATGATTTCTGTTAACCAGCGCACTGCGGTCCCCTTTGTGGGGAAGATATTGCACCTGCAAAGCAGTAGATTAGATTGAGCTGATAAATGAATTAAACAATGGATTCAATCTGCAATGCCCCAGTCACAGTACAGGTGGCAAAAACAGAAGGTGAATACTCTACCTCCTGTGAAATTAGCATGCCATGCCATCCACGAGCCAGATTCATGAAATCTCTCAGCTAAAACTTTTGTCTCAAATATCAGGATTTTGTGTCTGTTAAGTATATGCAAAGGCTGATATTTTCACAAAAAAGCTTTACCAAACAAAATTCTCTATCTAAAACTTGCGAGGTATAACACCTACAATGGATATCAACTAAAAATTGCTTGTAAATCTTAGCATTGAGAACAGCATGGCTTTGGTAGCTGCATCAGCCCCCAGGTCTGAGTAACTGGCTTCTTGAGGTTCCTGTTCCTCTCTGAAGCAACTTTTTTTATGAATGATGAGATTTATATATATCCCTAGGAGCATACAGCAAACACCAATTACAAACTACATATTTCTGCAATTAGAAGAAAACACAAGCTATTTATGAACCATTTTCCACAATTCCATACAAACACACCAATCAGCCTTAATGAACCATAAATAAACAGTTCGTGTACCTCAAAATCCCTGAAGGGACTTTTGGAATTAGCTTTATGTATTAAAGTAATGACAAAATACCCCCAAAATTAAAATGTTATTTAGAAAAACAATAATAGATTTTAACTTTTAATTTTAATTTTTAAGAAAAGGAACAATACCAGTATAAAATCAGGCAGGATTTTCATTGACAAAATAATGTGAGGTTGTCATCATTACCATTATTACCTCTGCAAAGAAAGTCACTGGATTCTGTTTGTTTGTATATTAGCACGGTTACGCCAAAAACTACTGCACAGATTTACATCAAATTTCACAATAGGTTTATCCTGGTCTAAGAGAGAAATGATTTAATTTTGACAAGGATATGCAAGCGATTCTGGAACTAGGATTTTGTAAAACAGTATTTTTTATTATTGCACTCAAAAGCAACAGTGGAAGCCAGGACTTGGATGTTAGTGGAGGAATGTGTTCTCCAAGCGCTGTTGTAATGAGATGTATTACACGTATCAATTGTCAGTAACCTACAGTTTCTAAAAATTATTATGTTTTTTTGTAGTTTTTTTTTAAAACATTACCTATGTCATTGCATAGTTGTATCTGTATAATCCATGCATTGACATTTTTGACAAAATTTTCTGTAAAGTCATACGCATTGTTGTATTTAGCATGTCATACCCATGTACAAACTTCCTCGTGCTGGGGAATGTCTGTTTATTCAGTTGTTAAAGAAAACTTGTATGTTGCATGTGATAATGATAAGAGAATGAAAAAAAACAACACAATATTGGAAAACAGTTGGGGCAGAAAAATGATGATGAAGTGTGATTTAGTTAATACTCAATACATATTAACCTTTGTTGTGACTGTTTCTTGTCCCTGGTGTTTTTAAAATTGGATATTTTTCCTAACTGTTGCAGCCTAGTATCTGCCGTTAAGTGAAGATCAAGTGCTATAGAAGTTGGTTGACAGTTTGAAAGTAAATTAGGTATACATTGTGTTTTGTGCACATACAAAATGTACAACAAACGCCAAAAAATATATTCAAATATCAATCAATGTTTATTTTAGCTTTGTTCACCAAAAGGAAGAAAATCATTGAAATTGAAACTTAATAATATAAATAGTCTGCAAAATATATCTAAAATCTAATTGATCAAGTGCTTAAAAATGTGGTAGCATTCTGCTAGGCTCCCTTCTCAATGGGATTCATTGGAGGAGTAGGGGTGTCTTGGTGGTGTAGTGGGTAACACACTAAACTGCCCACTTCTGAGGTCTGCGGTTCAAGCCCCCTAAACCTATGTGGGGAAGTTGGTAGGTGCTTACAGTTGGCAGCAGTTTACAGTGATAAACTAGTATGTACTGGTTTCCTCTGACCTTAAAACCTACTAAGCCCAAATAAATTAAATCTGCATACTAATATTTTTACATATAAGCCATAAGGATTGGCTAGGGATGATTTCGATGTTTACTTCTGTCCTCTCTCTGTCCGATTGTTTCAATTGAGCACGCATTTAAACACTTTGTTTGTACTTGTCTGTTGTTATATTACAAGACATGAAACTGTCAAATTTAACGAGCACTGAACATGATCTGACAACAAATAAAGTGATATTTTTATTGAATGTCTGATTTTATGTGAAATAAGAGGTATTTGACCTGGACCGGTTTTACTGTCTTGCAGTATTTGTGTTGAGGGAGTATTGAGTGGTACAGGAAGTGTTCCATTTAACAAAATGCTGTTATTCAAATGAAAACTAAGTGCTGAAGTGGCTTGAAGGAGCTTTGAAATGCAATAACAATGTAAACTATATTCATTTTTATTGGAATAAAACTATTTTTGACATGGAACAGCATTTATCTTTTAAAATCTTCTAAGTTTACTTTAGACATTAAAACGGTGAAATCTTAGAAATACAACCATAATGCCTAGGTCACATGTTTATGTGCTGTTACATCTGTATTTATTTGATTTCGGGCTGACCTCCTCATTATGGCTCCGAAAAGAGACCTCGTCACACAAATTTAAGAATGAGCTACTCTGTACATCCCCTTACAGCCATCCAGTCCCCCCACCTCAACCCTCCATCATGTATAATGTATACAACTCCTGAGAGCTTGCAAGAGGTTTCTCAAACATTTTTTTAAAAATAAAAACGGCCCTGAACACATATTGCATTTTGTCTTGTTTCAAAGGTGTCCTGCCCAATACGGATCTCACCAAATTGTGCAAGAGACATCCTGACAAGATACAAAATTAACCATACCCTCAAAAGTCCACAACTGAAAGTACACAAACCTGCTTATTTGTAGCTCAGGATTCCAGCATATGAAAAGTATTAGGATATTTATGTTCATTTGAATTCTTTTCACTTAAATAATATGTGAAAAACAACCTTTATCCTCTTTCACAAAATAAAACTATATTACTCTTCCAGGCTGTCTTGCTAGTAGTATACATTAAGGGAATCTAACATTTAAGAGAATTTGACACCTACGAAAAAGTCGAGTATCAGTATGGAATAAGTAGATTCGAACAACCTGTGGGAGGAATTTTAGGTTAATTGTTTTTTTAACTTTTAAGTCTTCAAAGAAAAACATCAAACAGATGATGATGATGATGGTGATGATATGATGAAGTCTTAGAGAAAAAATAGATTGTTGGAAAATAATTTAAACTTTTTTTCATGCCTATTCCATGACCATCCAACAAAAGTGTCAAGTGGTGACCACTAGAGCCTGAAATTACTTTAATACCAAAGGGGCCCATCCCAGATGTTTTTTCCTGACCCGGGCGTGGATAGGTGTCTGCAACTCTCAGTTGTAATTGTCTGCTTTGCTTTCTTATTTTTCTGCTCCGTTTCTCTGCCTATTTATAGTCAAAACGTCTGTAGTTAAGAATTTACAGAATCATTAACCTAAAACAATAAGACTTTTTATTTGTGGTTTACGGGTTGAGCTTATATCACAATCCAGTTATTTGGCTACAGAGCTGATATGTGTTCAGCATTTGTACAACACCTGTTCCAGTGTACATAATAATGTTAAATACCCAATTTCAGTGAAGACCTGTTCTCAGTGACAATTATCAAACTGATTCTAATGAAATAGTGCAGCTTCGCGATTGGACTGTTATGAACAAACACTTGATGTATTTAAAACGCCTAATTCACTAAAAAAAGTTCATAAAAAACAAGCCAGGTACTTCGGCTAACTGAAAAGCATTTATGGTAAACTCACATTTGCAAATCCAAATTGAAAACCAACTCTATATTCACCCCCTTCATCAATATAACCATGGCCCATTTTGAGTATTTGTCCTTAATCCTGTCTCAAGTACAATATAACAAATACAAGGCTGGAAGGTATTGCGGTCTACTAGAGTGAGCTGCAAAGCCATCAGAGACACAAGTAGTGCACTGAGGCGGTCACCTATACAAGTACTAATTGCTGCTTAACTTCAGTGATGAGACAGATACTCATGATGCTATGCCATAATTCATGAAAATCTGGAGACAAGAAAGAAAAAAAGAATAAAAAAAGAAAAAGTGATCCCTAGAAGCGCGAGCCGTGCTAGAGCTCGCATTTAATAATTCTAACGATTGTGCAGGCAAGGAAATTCTTCAATCAAGAAGATTTCCTCTATGGTACTTTTAAGAAATGTAGATATTCAATTCAGCAGAATTGGTCACAGTACTACAAAGTTGGCAATATATCTGAGATCATCACTCAACTAATTGCTGACCATTCCCTAAAATTATTGTGCCATATATCTTACCTTAAGGGTCAATTTTTAGTCAGAACTAATGGACGTGACAAATGCTTTCTTATTGCCTAAATGATCCATGCCTTTCATCATAGCCATTCCTTGACAGACACTTCTGTCAAAGGACGGAACTAATTATGGTAAATGTCAGTAATCTCTTCAATGTGCTATGTCTGATCAGCTGAGTTATTATGTTAGCCATATAAATTAATCATTATAATGCTGGGCACTGTCTGATGAAGTCTGTAGACTGTCAAATTAGTTTTTTTTTCTCTTTTTCCTCTTTTTTTGTGGGGGTTACTCCTGTCTGGATACAATAAAACTCACAAATGAAAGACGAAAACCCACAGAAAAACAACAACAAAAACAAGAAACACAAAAATAATCTGTTATATTTTGAACATTGTTCAGTCATAGTCTCAAAATGTGATATTACACCGCTGACATGTAATGTATACAGCTACTGCACAGAAAATTTATATGCATATACAGGTGCTTTGATAGTAAACATTTTGATATGTATTGTATATAGGTGGTCTCCAAAAAATCTCTGACATGCAATATATATAGAGCTGTTCTGAAAGTTTTCCTGCTGTTATACATAGAGCTGTTCTGAAATTAAAACATGTGATGAATGTGATACATAGTATATACATATATAGCTGACCGGAAAGAAGTAATTCATATGTTATACTCAATTTAGTGTACCTGTGTGATTAACCAATAATTAAGAGGTCATTGCAGGTGGAAAACTGTGCTAAGTGACTCACAAGAGATTTGTGTACACTGCAATGCATTGGATTGTTCAGTTTGTTACTTCCACCAGGGAATCCAGGAGAAAAGCCCTCACTTTCAAAGCCCTCGAGAGAAATCCCCCCGTATTAAGGCTTTTTTGGGGAAATTAAGTGATTTTTTAATCCACAGCCTCCAAAACACGGTGAGGGCTTTCCTCCACATGAGACAAAATTGCAGGAGGGATTTTCTCTTCAGGAGTAATTTCAGGGGTTTTCCTTTGAGTGCTTTTCTCGTGCGGGCTTTTTAAGTAAGGGATTCTGTCTGTGGAAGTTATGTTTTAGGGTGTGTCCATATGTGTGTTTGTCTGTGGTCACAATTATTCCACAATTAATGAACAGGGGCCATATTCTACAACAATACTCAGATCACTTCTAACTTAGATTTCAGGTATTTCTTAAATTTCAAGTAAGAAATTATGAAACTGAACATTCCTAACTTTTGTTTTGTAAATATAAAGTCAAAGAAAAACTTAGTGTGAAAAACTTTCCCTTAGATCTAAGGTCACCTTATCTAAGTATTGTTCTAGAATACAGCTCCAGATCTTTATTAAATTTGTTATCTGGATAGAGCGCAACTGAAGGAAGCAGCGATTACATTTTGAGAAAAATACAGATCATATTCTTGATACAAAGAAATCCCTAATTTTCAAAGGCTCAATTTTATATGTAATTTTAAAGAATTTCGCGCTCAGACTGACATCACCCCAAAACGAGTATAATGAGCAGATCTTCATGAAATGTTTATGTGGTTAGGACAAATAAATTAGGGATTACTTTTTGGTAAAAATCTATATCATATTTTTGATACCAAAAAAGTTTTGAATTGTGGGAGAGGCAAAATCCTGGTGCAGATTTGCACTCTAAGAGGGTTTTCTACTTTCTTTTTGCTTTGCACTTTTAATTAGTACAATTATTTTGTACTGAAAATGTATATTAAAGTGAATCCCTTTTCATAGTTTTAATCAAATCAAGCAAATTGAGAGTAACAAGCTTTGGTTCACAAGAGGCCAAAGGTAAAAAGCTTTGTCAAATGAATCGTATTATGAGTTTACTGTGGTAAATTCCTAAGTTAAGTACATGTATGTTCTGTAAATCAAATACTTTAATTCGAGTTTTTATTGTTTTGTTTTAATTTACACTTGACTGGCCATCAGAATTAGAAAGAAAAAGGACAATGACATCTTGAGCAAGCAACTGTTTAGATATTAATTTATTTTTATCTAATCTACTGCTTAGCAGGCGCAATATCTTTCCCCCACAGTGGGGAAGTAAGTAAACAAAAATATTGATAATTAAGATAGTGGAGGGTGGTCAAGGTCGGTAATCCAGAGTTGGTTGTGTAATGAGACAAAGTGGGGGGAACTAGAGTTTTAGAGGTGATATTCATCTGATCCACATTACAAAGCAATGTAACTGTTCCATGCATTTTGTTAAAGCAATCTATTAACACTATACACAGGTAAACACGTTTATTATTACCACATTGAGAAACTTGTGTTTAAGATGTCAAAATCTGTTGGAGGTATGCAATGATATGAGGTTAGATTTATAAGACCTCCATTTTATTTATTAAAGGTGACATGTAATCATTCAGAAGCAATTTCGTTTTGTTGGTTCTTCAAGCAGAAACCACTAAATACACCAAAGGTGAAGTTTACTACAACTTTCACCCCAGAAATTTAGTGCAATCACCCCTCCCAGTGATTGTGTGTCAGTCAGGTTGTACTGGTCCATGAAATAAACTCGTCCTCTTCTGCTCTCCACCAATCCCTGTCAATCTTACTACCCTGACCAATCAAATTCCTGTATGCATTGGGTATTGCAAAGTTTGCTAGCCTCACCTCACTTGACATGTGGAGTTCGATGAATGAACAAGTATTTTATTGAAAAACTGTTTTTCTTTTATTCTATTTTATCTTTTGGTGACAACATGGCGTGGTACATATGCGGTTGTTGACTGGACTATTTAGTTTTCATATTGTGGTTACGTGTGTAATGGGACTAGGGGACATGCTTGCTTGTAAAAAATGCGGCACAGAACATGAAAAGCCAGTAGGCAACAAATGTGACAGGTTAAAAATGGAGAAGGACGAAAAGAAAGACAGTAACAAAGATCAATCCGTGAAAAAGACACCGAAGAATAAGCCGTCGGTATCTGGCTCATCACAGGATAAGATGATGGAGTTAATGTTAGCCTCAATGTCATCCTTTACGGAAAAACTGGCGGCCATGGAGGAGAGGATATCAGGAATTGCTGAGAAAACGTGTGAGACGAGCCAGGAACCTGCAAGTGCACGGAAATCACGTTCTTGTGAGAAATCTAAGAAACGAGACCAATCAGACGAGAGTTTGAGTGCTCAGCTAAGACACCCTGTCATTCAATCGGATAGCGGCATTGCATATTCCAAAGTATTCCCTGATACTGCCATTGCTCTCAAACCTTTGGCTACTCCGGCGAGAGTGAAGAAGTTGAAAAATGATACAGACCTGGGCGTGGCACCGCTCTCGCGTGAGTTGATACCACCAACTCCATCCACATTTGCCAGTTATGTCCCACAACCCAGAGTTACATCTACCATCACACGTCCGATCCCGGCCACGACCACATCTCAACAATGGGACCAGCCTGATGAGTCTGCAAATAAAATAGACTTTCAGTTACCAGACAAACAACAATGTGATTTTAACCAAAACATCTTGTTACATACTGATCAATATGGAAACCCGGTACAAATTCAGGGTAGAATGGACCAGGCTGGTGCGACACCACAGAGTGAACCCACGTTTGGTGAGAGACCAATGGACATGACTAGCAACATTCAGTCGATTGATATGCTTCGAGCAAATCCAATGATACAGAAACTAGTGGAAGAACGCGTAGCCGTCCTGGAGAGCAGGATGCGTACAGAATTGCAACAAGGTACGTCACAAAGACGCAAGAGTGGATGTTACAACATCGCGGACACACCTTATAACCCATCTCACTTAAGATGGCCCAATGAATCTTGCTTCACAGGGACACAGAGAAAACGCACCCCATACGACGATCTCACATTGGGCCAGTTCGTGATAGGATACATTAATAACGTTTTAGAAACCCAACATTTTGACACAGTTAAACATATGCTCACTGAACTAGGAGAAACCGTCAAATTGGCAGAGAACCTTTCGTGGCCCATCGCAAGGGGGGCGTTCGCGGTCTCTATGCACAAGATAGAAGAGGAAACGATCACCTGGGCTGACCGGCGCATGTTGGCTGATAATAGACTGACGTACTCTCAATCAGCCGTGTTCAGTGGGAGTGTTACTATGTCTCCCAAGCCACAGAATTTACCACAAGTTGCGGGGGGCACAAAGAAAATAGTTTGCAAATGGTACGAGAATTCATGCCCACACACTCAAGACCATCTCGATACGACGGGGACTACAATGTTCAAGCATGTGTGCATGTTTTGTTTTAAGACGCTGAAACGAAACAACGCACACAGAGAAGCTGAGTGTTTTAATAAAAACAAGGTACCCGTGACCGAATGAGGAGGAACCGGCCGCACTTTTATTTCAAATGATAACGACTGTAAACTTGGTGTTGGGTCTCACGGTGGGGTTCTCCCCAGTTATATTAATGACAATAACATTAACTCTGCTATGGTGTGTCCTATTTTTGTTAATCACGTCTATTCTTGTGTCTGTAAAATGCATATATATGGACCTTATAGCCATGTATTTGATAGAAACGTTGTACAGTATATTGGCTTACCGTTGTTAAATCTCAAACACATACTTTGTGGTGAGCCTAATGTTAATAAAAGAAAATCACACAACGTGGTTGTCCCGGGCCACCAGGAGAGCTGGTCTCCCGAGTGCAGTGAGAATAAAGTTGTAAATTCATTTGATAAGAATGTGGGTTTTGTTATTGATAAATCTCAACTTGTAGACTTACCTTGTAACACACCTCACGATATGGATGACCCCACAGCATATTTGAAGGTGGTTGATCGGGTTCTGGCATCCAAACTTCCCAACTACAAAAAAGTAAGAATACCTCTACCTTCTGGCTTTAACTGGGATTACATTGAGCAACATATTCAGGATTATCATGACAAAATCATATTAGATTATATTAAGTTTGGTTTTCCTTTGAATATTGACAACAATTGTTCCATAAAGTCAAATGCTCAAGACAATCACGCATCAGCTAAGGCATATGCTGGGGCAGTGAGTCAGTTTATTCAAGAGGAATTAGACCATAAAGCTTTGTTTGGACCATTCAACACTTCCCCTCACCCAGCTTTCACTTGGTCACCATTAATGACACGACCAAAGGGTTCGGGTCGTCGCGTCATTTTAGACCTATCATATGGTGACCATTCTGTCAACAAAGCTACTCACAAAGATAGTTTCGATGGCAGTCCTTTTGCTTTAAAACTTCCGTCCCTTGATCATTTGATACCAGACCTTGAAAAATGGGGCTCTAACGCGAGACTGTTTAAGCTGGACATCTCGCGAGCTTTTAGAAACGTGAGAGTTGACCCGGGAGATGCAATACACCTGGGTATGAAATGGCAAGATAAATACTACATTGATAAAAATTTGGCATTTGGTGCTGTGCATGGCACGGCAATATTTGAAAGGATCTCTGATCTCATCCGTTTTATATTAGCAAAGCAAGGCATTAAGGTATGGAACTATATAGATGACATCTATGCAGTCAGCCATAGAGACACGGCAGACGCAGCTTATGAGACTTTAATATCCGTAGTGAAAAACATTGGTCTCCCCATTAACGTTGAAAAGCTTTTCTCACCAACTGTGGAATTGTCTATTTTAGGCATCTTAGTTAATGTAAATACTAGGACTTTTAGCATTCGCCCTGCTAAGTTGCGTGAGACCTCACTGGTATGTCAACAGATGTTATTGAGAGACCAAATGTCTAAAAGTGAATTACAGTCTCTATTAGGAAGACTATTGTACATCTCCAGGTGCGTTCGGGGTTCGCGCATTTTCCTGAATAGAATGTTACAACTATTACGTGATTACCATCATGTCACTCAAATTCCCCTCTCACGAGATTTCCACCATGACTTACTATGGTTCATGCGTCTATTAGAAACGTTCAACGGTGTAGTAGTTTTCAGACGCAGTAAAGTAGCACAGACGGTTTATGTGGATGCCACTCTCACGAGAATAGGGGGGATTTGGGGATCTCGGGCCTATACAGCTGAAATCCCGTCTGACATCTCGTCACAAGTGTCTATTTCCCACCTCGAGATGTACAATATTGTAATAGCCATACGGCTGTGGGCCCAACATTGGGAGAATGCAGTCATTTGTGTTAAATGTGATAATGAAAGTGCGGTGTCGGTGTGCAATTCTGGCAAGACACGTGATACATTTTTAAACTTATGTCTGTATGAGCTTTGGTTAGTAATTTCCAAGTATAACATTGATTTGCGTGTCTCCCACACTGTTACATGGGAGAGTATAACTGAGAATTTGTTGTCTATATCATTCTAGGAATACCGCAACAGTCAAGTTATTTGTTGAATGCAGCCCTGGCTAGGAGGGACAAAGGGGTCAGAAAACACACAGCTGGTCAATACCAGAGACAATTCAAACTTTTCTTGGCATTTGCCATGTCACGTCATATTTCACAGATGGACTCTCCTACTTCGTTGCTAGTGTTTCTTGAATTTCTGGCTGCTAACGCATTGACATATAGAGTTATCATGAACTATGTATCAGTTTAAAGTTTATGTTTGGTAGATATGGTTGGTCTATGCAAGTGTTTGATTCACCATTAGTCACACGAATGTTAAAAGCTATTAATTACACAGTCCATACTGTACCCTCCCCCAAGGGCTTATTTTCTTTACACCAGGTCCGTGAGATCTCACGTTTGTGTGAAATATATGAATCCTCGTTGACATATCGAGCTGCTTTTCTCTTGGGATTCTACGGACTCTTACGGATCTCCAACATTGCTCCTCCAGCTGCAAAGGCTTTTGATCATACTAAACATTTACTATGCCAAGACGTCGTTTTTCAGTATCCGGGTTCCCATTTACGCCTCAAGTGGGCTAAGAACTTACAAGCGCCTGAAAGAACTCACACCATAAAACTACCCATAGTCCATGACCCTATGATGTGTCCCACTCAAACCCTTCAAGCCCTGTTAAGAAAGCGCACTCTCAAACCCTCTGACCCTTTACTGATATTGGACGATTACATGCTTCTGACACAGTCTCATCTGAGACGCCGGTTGGCAACTCTCGTCCGAAGTCTCGGCCTGCCTATCACGGGTTTGGGGTTTCATAGCTTCAGGAGATCAAGGGCGACCTTGGCATATGACGCAAATATCTCACTGACGGCTATAAAGATGCATGGGGTTTGGAATAGTGATGTCGTGTGGTCTTACATTTCGGATAACACTTCACAGTCCTACCAAGTCCCCCTCGCTTTTCAGTCTTTGGCTAATTCACTACCATAACTAATGCAGGTTGGGGTTGGGGCGTTTTACAAATGTGATTCATGAGTATTTTTATGTCTCGTGTCAAATCTCGTATGTATTAACTAACGTGATAGAGATTAATAAACGTAGTGTGCCCAACTCTCGTTTTCTATTTCTACTTCTATCAGCACGGCCACAATACTGACTGTTAGTGCAATCACCCCTCCCAGTGATTGCGTGTCAGTCAGGTTGTACTGGTCCGTGAAATAAACTCGTCCTCTTCTGCTCTCCACCAATCCCTGTCAATCTTACTACCCTGACCAATCAGATTCCTGTATGCATTGGGTATTGCAAAGTTTGCTAGCTTCACCTCACTTGACATGTGGAGTTCAATGAATGAACAAGTATTTTATTGAAAAGCTCCCTCCCAATACCCCTCCCTCAGTATTTTAGTTGTACGTGTTGTTACATTTATAATTTTTAGTGGGTGTTTGTGTGTACACTGTTTTAATTGGTTTAGTCACGCCAGTGGCGCGTTTAACTAATGTGATTCATGAGTATTTTATATCCCGTGTCAAGGGGCGTTTTACAAATGTGATTCATGAGTATTTTTATGTCTCGTGTCAAATCTCGTATGTATTAACTAACGTGATAGAGATTAATAAACGTAGTGTGCCCAACTCTCGTTTTCTATTTCTACTTCTATCAGCACGGCCACAATACTGACTGAAATACAATTGTCTTTAAATGTATTTTAGAAAGGTGCTTAGATAAACTCTGCGTACTAAATACCAAGGCATTCTGGTAAACATTCTTCTGATCAATGTGGAGGGCAGGGGCCTACTTGTATGGGTTGTCATGATGGCTAAGTACTAACGCACCGAATTTCTTAAGTGCACAAACCAATTTTATGGGGTTAATAACGGTTTATCCTGGCATTACGAAAATTAATAACTCAGTAATTAGCTTGCCAATATGGTTTCTGTTTTACACACAATACTGCAGATATAAAAGCCACCTGCATGAGACAAATAAACAGGTTTCAGATAATTCTTGTAGGATTATTTTTCTTCTTTGCATCAGTACATCCAAATAAAATTTTAAAAAAAACTTCAAAATTATATGTTAAAGAACCTCAAGGACGTTGATAAATGGTCATCCTTGAGCCTTTTTCAGTTAGGCGAATGTCAGTAATTTGAGAGTTGGGCTGTACTTGTACAGTCGAATGTGTCGTATAGTGCTTTGAGTCATGTAGTACATGGATATATTTTGCCGAGTATAAATACATATATAACGAAAATACAACAACACCCTTTTCAGCATCTGTTTTTTTTCTATACCTAAGTAGCCCAAATGCCAGATCTAGTCTGGAAATCAATCACATCATATTTTATCAACCACTTTCCATATTTGGCCAATTTATAAGGGGAATAAAGATCTAGAAAAAGTGGTTTTTTTTGTTAATATTTCTGAAACTTTGTAACTACAAATACGTTGATGGAAACGTATGTTTAAATATCTTTTGTTTGTTCTATTGCAATAAAATTCATGCATAAATGAAGAAATCTTTTTTCAAAAAAAAAAAAAAAACAATTACTGCTACCCCCTTATTGTTACCCTCTGATGAAATTACCATTTCAGAATTCCATCTGTTCCATTCAAAATGGATTTCAATTATCCCAAATTAGTGATCCCAAATTAGAGGGACTTTTCTCCTGAAAAAAGTTATCCTGCAAACCATAGAAGTAGAAGGAAATTTAAGGTAGAGTGAAACTGAACTAGTGGACCTGTTACAGACTATACCAAGAGCACCTATTTATGGGTATATATAACAGTCCAGTAAACACTTTGGGATTTTGCAAACGTTTGAAAGGAAACATTTTGCAAAGGTTAAAAAATGATGGGTTCGAAAACCATTTACAATAGAATGTTTTTAAAACATTTTATGTATACCGTTTATTAAATGTTTAATGATGTTAGAAAAGTGTTACAAAGGAACATAATAATGTCTGAACAATAATGGGATCAGAGGTCAGATTCAATATCTTTTTAAGGTTGCTCACAAATGAAAATATTATTTTTATGTCCAAGTTGTGAGAAAGTGGCTTAGAAATTACGCCACCATTCAATTCTTACTTTTAGGGACTGCATGTGGGGCAATTTTTGACAAAGTTCTCTAAAATCCCCTATTATTGCTCACTGAAATCTTTGTTTGGACATGTTTGAAGATTAAGGTTTAATAAGCATTTTGAAATAGAGGTTTAAAAAACGTTTTTGATAGAATGTTTTTAAAACATTTGATAGAAAACATTTCAAAAACATTTTAAAATGATTGGTATGAAAACCAGTTGATATTAAACATTTCAAAAACATTTTCAGAGCAAACATTTATAAAACATTGTCAACAAATGTTGTTTAAACATTTTATGTGTACTGTTTGTGAAACATTTCAGAATGAATATTTGAAAAACATTTCCAGAATAACCTTCATTTCTGCAGCTATTTTATAAAGGTTTAAAACATTTCCAGTCAAACCTAACTTCTTGAGTTATTTTATAAATGTTTAATAAACATTTTTTTTAGTAAAAATGTTTGCATAGAGAATGTTTACAAATGTTTTTTTAAATATTACAGTGTAAACGTTTACTTGGAAACGTTTAGAAAACCATAAGATAATGTTTAAATAGGTTTCAAAAACGTTTAAACCACTTTAAAATGTTTTCTAATGTTTAGCGGAGACTCTGGTTCAGGGGAAGTAATCCATGGCTACAAGTTTGTTATCATAATTGCCACTAATACACGTGTCACTTTTTACTTGACATTTCCTTCATTATCTTCATTAGCAGTGATGGGTTCATGAGAATCGACCATAATTAGTATATAATGAGGCAGGTTCATCTTCTCAGTGACAGGATGGACTGTTTGATCGGCAGATTTAGAGTTTGACGTGTTAAGGTAGAACATAGTTTCTGTCACAGCAGGTGGTAAGGGCATAGAAGAAAGCTACACATGTGAGTTGGTCAATATGTTATGCTGTGATTCCAGTACCAACAAGCCAAGTCCAAGTTTCCCACTTGTGGTAGAAGCATCAGACACATTGCCGCTGACCAATGAATGTAATGCCCCGATCACACTACTTGTGATATAAGACTACATTTATATATAGACGTTTTATATGGCCTCTCATTTCACCATGTACTGCCAGCATCCTGTCAGTAAATTTTACATACTGTTATATTCCTTTCCTGTGCCATACAATACATACATATGTCATATATAGATTACATACAGAAGTTTAAAACTGCTTGCAATTTTCCCCCTACCAAAGGCAGTATCAAGATCACCAGGTGTTGTAATATTTTTCTAGTTCTTCTGCTAATTTTCACTATATTCTGTGCCATTTTCTAATGTCTTTGTATCTCCAGTCAAATTGTATATTTGCTGTAATGTTGTTGTATCTCAACAGTATTTCTTTTTGAGTCAGACTCTGGGAATTATCCTCCCTGATTCGGATTCTCTTCTGTAGCAAAAACCATAGTTTGTGGTATATAACTTTGTTTCACAGGAGGTAGCATCACCACCTCCCTCTTATGTTTTACCTTTCATCTATAACTACCAGAAATAAAAACACTGGGTAGTGTTACCGGGGTGTCAGTAATCGGTTATCAACAAAAAATCAACAAAGACCAACTCTCCCACTTAATGTTCAATTTGGAGTTTTACGTCTTCATCAACAGCACGGTCATATTGGGATAGGCTCCCAGCATTGTCACTTGTGGGAGTGGAACCCACACAGAGGTGACCGCCTGTGATTAGATGCCAAACTTGCTAACCACTAAGCCATTGTTGAGCACCTCTAGATTTTCCCAATTAAGCTAGAGGTCCAGATTAAAACACATCCCCATAGTGAATGCAAAAGTTAAGTGTCTTACCCGACATTCCCTTCTCTTCATGTGGGGTTCATTCTAGACCTTTCCTTATGTGACATCAACTGTTTCAAGATATGTAAAACACTAATATTAAACCTCCCCCTACCCCTCAATCTGCCAAAATTTTAAACAGAGAAATGTTGAATTTAAACCTATGTTTACACTATTTAACCCTCGTCCTGCAAGGGAAGGAGGGATGATATTGCAATGGGGCTTGTCTCTGCTACCATGTGGATAACTTGAATACAAAACATTGGATCTGGACCATATATATCATGTGTGATAGGATTGAAAATCCAAATTTTTTATTTTCTTCAGCAGTACCCACAGGTGAGGGTTGATTTATCCTCAGGAACTGCTTGTTTCTTTTTTCATTCTGTGTCCCTAAAACCGCCCTGCCCTGGGTATGTAAAACGAATGAGGTAACCCATCCCTAAATTGACAAAAACACTAGGAAAACTGAGTAATATTTTTATTCCTAAGCGTCCTTTCTGTGAATATATTTTCTCATTCCCAGTAAGCAGACAATTTCATATAAATTCTGCTTGTTTTCGAAGAAATGTCATATTAAAAATTAAAGTATTTATATTCACTAGTGTTCTGTATTATGGATACCTATTTTACATATTTTCCTAGCAAAGTGGTGGTTTATGACGTTTATCCACTCTTGTGAATACACTATCTTTTCATAGAATACTTGTAATTTGTATTTTAAGTAAAATCTACCTTACTCGAGTAATTTTGATTTTTGAAAATGCAAGTGATACAAGTTTCACAATATGATTAAAAGAGGAAATTCTTACAAGATTCCAGGAAGGAATTTTAAATAAAATTAAATAAAAACACTATGGAAATGTAAGACTAAAAAAACATATGTGAAAGATTAATCACCTAGGCCTCACTTGGTGCTCATACCAGTAATTACGGGTTCGAATCCAACTCGTGCTAACATGAGCATGAGAGATATACTAATCAAATATATCTAATCTAATCTGGACTTTTATAGCACTTACTTCTCATCATTTGATAGACTCTAGTGAAGAACTAGAGTAAGAAATCTAAAATTCGCCACATATCTGAAATTCGCCACATGTGAAAATACTAATAAAATAAATGAAATGTGGTGAGATTTGTTGACTGTATAGTAAATTAAGGCTTTTTAAACTGAAAAATACCAATTTTTAGACAAAAACATCATTTTCTTCATAAAATTAACTAAGGTTTTAGAGGTGGCGAATTTTAGATTCCTGGCGAATTTTAGATTTCTTACTCTATACGTGAATATATATGATAGTCATAGGTCAATTGACATAGTCAGATGATACCATAGAAGACATAGGGGTGCCAGGATAACTGTAGGGGAGAGGTTTTGGAAACAGGTAAACAAGTGCTCTGCCTAAATGACAGAAACCATTTGCTTCATATTGTTGAAATGTAATGTTAATCTAAGCTGTTAAATTACTAATATGAAAGTAAAATATCTTCTTTTAATTAACACCAAAAACGTTTATGAGACAAATAAATGGCCAGAATAAACATACCACATTTATCGTCAGAGCTTAGTAGAAACCCACTTAGAAGAAGACTAAAGAGAGCAAATAAATACCTGACAGACTTAAGTAATCAACATAATAAGATTGTCATTGTGAAAAGAAAGATTGGATCAGGCAATAATAATCCACATCAATTTACAGAGGTCAAACAGGATTCATCCGACTTCTTAAGGGAAATAATAACTCCGAATTTGATGAATAAGCTAATGCTATCAATTAATCCAGCCATCAACTGCTACTGTAACAATAACAAGCTTTCTGAGTCAGAGCACCCTTATTCCCTCCAACAGGTTATGTTTGTTTTTTGGTTTTCTTTTGTGGGTGCGTTTGTTTGTCTCTTTATTTGCTTGTCTGTGTTCGTGACAACTCCAAAATTAACAAACAGATCCTCATGACACGTTTATGTGGATAGGGTCTGACCAAAGGAAGCAGTGATTAGATTTTGGCAAAGAAATTGCAAATTTCAAACGTCCCATTTTCAATGTATTTTCAAGGACTTTTGCTTTCTGGTTAACCTTTGTACAAAAATTATTGAATGGACAGTTACATGAAATAATTTTAATGTAGGTAGGATATTGAATCTCTGCATTTAGAGATGGTATCATACGATCCTTTCACATTTTGTAAGAATGTGACTACAAGGGCACCAGAACAGACAATGTGCCACAGGTTGGTAAGCACATAAAATCCAGTTAGTGTAGATCCCCCTAAAAATAGCCATACTGAACCAGAAAGTACTACTCAGCTGGTAACACTAATTCTCATTATGGGAACCTTGATTGAAAAGCAAAAATAAATGTGGCAGATAAATCTTTCTTTATATGGGTTAGCTTCTTATGAAAAGACTGTGATAAAATGCAGCATTTAATGGTCATTGTCCTAAAACTATAGCAGTAAATGAACCATAAGGGCAATGAAGGAAACTAGAGGTTCTGGGTTGAGTAGGGTTTCTTGAGAAATTCATCAATGCTTCATTGCCAGATTACCGATATCCAGATCTGGCTTTAGAGCAAGTTGAAATTTATATGCAGATTTGATCTTTATGCAAATGACATGTTTGTATTTGCAAAATAGCTTTATTTCTGTATATCTGAGTTTTAATATCCATGAAAGTTGAGAATAAAAGTAAATGTTATTATAAGCATTAACGTTGGTTAAATGGGACACTTTGAGAATAGACTTACCTTAAAATTATAAGGGTGGGGAGGCATTCCTGTCCTTGGTTTAATGGTATTTCTGGGGTTGCAAATCAACAGTGGAAATATAATCCATTTGTGAGACTTAATTAGGATACTGAGGGACCTTCTATTCTTGGAATAATGAGAAAAATACTTCAGCAAAAAAACATGTTATTTACTTGTACCATCTTTAAAGATACTGTTGTGTTTTCTAAATTTTACAGCAAAAGATTATATAAATCCTTCATATTTGTTGTTATAATTTTCATGGTTACATAATTTTTGAAAAAGAAATACATATAATTTACAATAAATCTTGCATTCCTAAAAAGTTTTGTATGCAAGGTTTTGTACAAAGTAACAAGTAAAAAACAAGAGCACTGGGGGAGTGCAGAGCTCTGCCAAGAATACTCAGTAAATGGGAAAATCCGGACTGGTTTTTTCTGAAGAAGGTGACCTACATCAATCTAAACTTTATTGGGATCTACGTTGGACCTAGATCCATCTTTTTATTTTTGTTTCATAAAGTTCCAACGAGTAGTATTTGTGTCATCCTGCTAACAAACAGACAAATAAACTCTCATGAAAATAATACCTCTTTGGTTTAGGTAATTACATATTATGGTTTCAATTCACACCTTTCCAATAAGGTGCTCCCAGTAAACATTACAAACGTTCATAAACGTTTATAAACCTAACTAGCAACGGTTTAGATTTGGTTTAAAATGATGGGTCCGTAAACGTTTGCCTATAAACGTTTATAAACCTTTGCTATGTTTACTGGGCTGTTATCCCCATTGATAAACCAGTGGTTAATGTGTCACTTCATGTCACATCACAATGATCAATTGAGTTTTAGCTACATACCAACTGTTGCCCTTGATATTTTAACTATTGATAATAATTATGGCACAAATCGTGAATAAAAATAACTATAACAGAAACATTTTAAGAGGCTCTTCAGCTTTGTCTATCTTTACATTTTACTTCCCAGGAGAATTGTATGTTTCCAATAACACCTAGAAGTTTGTTTTCGATTCATCGGTTATCCTGTGGTTAAATTTCAGGGTTTCTTCATTGTCCCTAATACTCCATACTATCTGCTAATACTTAACTATAACTATTTAATTCTAATTACAATATATCCATAATGCTTAATCTTCAATAAAAAGCAGACTCTAATGAGCTGTATGCAACAAAGGTGATATATGACACAATACAATAAGTCCAAAAGCTTTCTTTACACCATGAGCAATGGTGAAAAATATTGATTAACGTCAATCCAGAAAAAAATGGAAACCACGTTCATTTCAGATGTGGCCCTGACATATAATATCATTAGGCTTGATCATGCATAGCAACCAATCAGCGTACTTGTTAACCCCCTGTAGTTGGGGTTCACACAAAGACTAGCCATTTTGAATCAATATTTTGAACAAGCAACAAAGGAATGGAAATTCCCTTTCCCCCTCCCTGGTACACTTTGAACTACATACCATTTGAACTGGTCCCCTAGGACTGGCCATCCTAGGGAGTTCTATATAGATAAGGTTCAGATGAATTTTTGGCCGTAGGCAGTGCCAGGCTGACCATGGACACTACCTCTTGAATTGACATGGCAAGGCACTTGCTCTTTAAATCCAAGGTAGGGCCAGGCAATTCTCTGGTAGCCCCCTCTCGAATAATTAGACACTATATGAAGGCTTAAGATAGGCTGAGTTAGGCAGGACCCTTTCTGCCCTCTCGAATATGACAGAATCACTGATTTATTTATGATTACTGTATTGATTTGTGTACGAATTAGATTATTATATATGCTTATTATTCTTGTGACTGTGATACGTTGCACTAGATGCTATGTTGTACGATTATTCCCATGTGGGCTTTTAAATTTACAAAGAATTTGAAATTTTTTTAAAGATTTTAACCCCTCTCTTGATTGTAACTTTACTAATGTGTAAATTAAATGTCACAAACTCATTTGATCTAATTTGACCCCTCTGCGACCTTCTGATCCCATGTTTGAACCCTTGACCTCATTTCAGGAAACTGCATTTCAGATGTGGCCCTGATTGGATTGGATAGCCTCGTAACATATTGCCATTGGTACGAGTGGGCATTCATTTCCACGACCCCTCACCCCAAGACAAGAAATATCAATTGGGATAAAATATTTTATTTTTATATATGTATGTATATCAACAATTGTTTATAAAATAGAATTGTAAAACATTCATATAGTACCTTAATAATACTTATTTTGCAGTTCATTGTTATGTTAAGGTTACCCTGACAGTAGGACCAAGAAATGATAAGGAAACAACATATAACAATAATTACCGAGGACCAACATTTGCAAGACCCTAAAACAATCCAAGGGCCAGTTTATACCAATTGGCCTTTGGAGGAGAATTTTAATAATAAAATAGTTATCATTAATTTTCCTACAACCAATATGATAAATATTATATAAGGTACATCAGGTTGTTAAGGAGACCACCTGAAATTTTATTACAACTTTTTCCAAACCCTGTCACTAGATATAACAAGTATGATAACAGTGTAAGTTAACAAAATATTAGCCCAAGTCAAAAATAAACCCCAGGATTCAGGAGGGCAACCAAAGTTGCCATCCTGAAACCCCAATTTTTTAATACAATTTGGAATAAAAGTCAAGCAACGACTTTACAGTGCAGGGAAATTCATTGCCAATAAGATGAAGATTAATTTCATTATTACAAGTACTATTGGCTCAGAAACAATGTTAATATGTTATAGTTTCGTATTGTAATACATTTTTGCATCAATGTCCATGAGAAAGGACAGTAACTTTAAGTATGACTATATCAGTAATATAACACTGAAATCTTGCTGATAAGAGTGCCAAACCCCAGACTATAATGGAAACTAAAGCATGAGATGTTGTTGGAAGGTAGAGGATACAGCAGAAGAATGAGGTACTGATTGGATATATCATCAAACAGAGTCGGATGACCAGGTACCATGGTACATAATTTCTTGCAAGGGTACCCCATTCGCAAAAGCCCAAGTTGTACCAGAACGCCTAAATGTATGAAAGGTCAGGGGTGGAGAAATACCTAGAAGCAAAGAAACATTCTTAAGATGTTTCCTACCTGTAGAATCTGATAGAGCTGTCAGTGTTGGTGTCGATTGCAAGCAAAATAATGGGAAATTTTTTTAAGCAGGAATAATCTTGTACATATGCTGCAATGATGCAACTGGACATAGTGCAGATGATCCGAGAGAGGGGATTACAATAGTTTTAACGTCTTTCCTGTTCTGAAGAGCTTGGACCACTTGATTATCACAGTACAAGAGTTCTGTGTAAAAATAAGATCTCCCTTGGTCAAATGTCTGGTAGGATTGAACTGCAGAATGAGGCAGAATATTCGACAAACGCAGGAAGTAGAAGAACGCGAACAGATATAGAGGCTTAAAATATATGGAGTTTGTAGTCGTTCACAGACCATGACAATCTTGTGCAGCAGTTCTACAGATATAAGATGAAGAGGTCTAGGTGAAAAGGGAGCATTTATTTTTAAAGATTTCACGAAAAGTGGCAATCTGTCATCCCTAAAAGCCTTTGTATCAAGGCCATTAACTATGTGCAGGTACGAGTGGGCATTAAGTCACACGGAAAACAAGAAAAAATTAAAACAAAAAAATGGTGAGACAAAATAAATCACCATCATAGAGACACAGGATTAATAAAAGAAATCATGGGGATCTGCTTTAAAAAAGCTTAATTTTTTTTCTGATCGAAATAACACATGACGCTGTAAGATTAGGTAACCCATTGTGCACTCTTGGGGTATCAATAGTAACTCAACTATATCACTGAATTATGAATGGATGAATAACACTGTGGAAGCAAAAGAAGTTTTCTATCACCTTGACACAAAATCATACAGATAAACCTTAAGTTTTATCAAGGGTGATGTGCAAATGTATAAACATATGACAAATTTCTGTGCAAAATTGATGGTAAATATAATTTATTTAAAGTCTCCAGGATTTTCTATTACAGGTTACACCTTATTGTCCCTATGTACTAGAAAACCACCACAAAACTCAGTACTGGGTTTAATTCCCCTACGTTTCTTTTATTAGATATTCCAAAGCATACAGTACATGCACGACATGAGGGCTTTATGACCGTATTTTCATCCAGTGTCATATTAAAAATGTCCTCATTAACACGAGGATCTAATTTTCTGCAAATACAGAACAAATTTTTCGAAGGAATAGTGAAAAATTACTAATGTACTGGAGCCTGAAAACAAACATAAAATCACCTTTTCATGGTTCAAAATTGCAATATACTGTTGTAAAGCAAAACTCCTCAGTTTAATCAGAAGATATATTAGAAATAGGTTTTCATCAAATTCAACAGTTAGGTTACTAAAATATTAAACTTGTTTCCTGTGCACATGTTGCTGATCTTTTTCCCAAAACACTAGTTTGACATTCAGTCTCTCGACTTGTACATCTATGGTTGTTGCTTCAAACTCCGCCAATGGCAACATGTGGCATATGAATTACCTGACAATAATTTAAATGCTGAGGTCAACATTTGTAAGAAAGATGTTTTGCAATCCCTCTACGTTCATCAGTTTGAAAAACAATGAGTTGTGACAAGATTCATATGGATTACTAATTGAAATTTTGTGACAATGGTAAATATTAAAAATACCACTCTTTCTTTATATAAATGCTGACTGTGTTGGGATCAGTTTTGGGGGTCTATTTGGTACAAATGAGAGACTGTGACTGAATATATCAACTTTTTAATATATGATCTGTTACCCAAGGCCACTGATCAAAGTTATGAGCCTATTTTGACCTGCCAAGGTTTCAAGTTTAAAGTTTTACTTGCCTTGCAATAGCCAGGGTCATATTGGGACATGTCTAAACCATTCTATTCTATTCTGAACTTTTATAGCACTTAATCTCAAAGGCAGACTCTAAGGCGCAACACCAGGTACATAATCAATAATCATGATTCCATAGACATAGCCAGGACGACACCACACATACGCTGAGAAGTATTCATGTTAAAGTGGTAAAGCCTTGTCAAAGAGATATGATTTTAACTTTTTCCTGAAACAGGCAAGATTTGGAGCAGAACGGATATCAGGCAGTTCATTCATGTGTGGGACAATCAAAAGCAAAACTATGACCAAAGTGTTTTTCGGACTTGTGTACTGATGGGTAGTATTGAGGAACATCCAGGAACCTTTTATCTGGGTGGGTGTATCTTGTGTCATATCTTTCACAACGAATAGACAGATGAGGGCTGAAATAGCTTGGGCGACCACTGTGAAGAACACTTGTAAACCAAAGTGGCAGTTTTGAAAATACACCGAAATTCAACTGGCAACCAATGGAGTTTTTTGAGAATAGGTGTAGCCTGTAAGTATCTATTGCAATTTGTAACAATCCTACCAAGTGTGTTTTGAATACACTGCAATTTGTGCATATTGAAACTGGACAGACGTTTGAAAAGAGAGTTGCAGTAGTCCAGACGACTGCTCACCAGGGCATTAGCTGCCAGGACAGCAGCCTCATCCGTCAGGTACTGTCTGACCCACCTGAGATCACGCATTTGAATGAAGCATTGCCACTCACGTAAGTCAAGTTCACAAGGATGTGTGAACTTGCGATTGCTAACCACCAGGTCACCTAGAAGCTTTTGTCCAAATAAATCTAAGGCAAAACAGAAACTTGATTGTGGGTAACACAGGCCATATAACTTTTTTCATTGAAGAATTAATCTGATGAATAATCAAAAATTTCTACTTCCAGACGAGGTATATATAGGGATGAAACATTTCACAGAAGTAAAATATTGGCAATATTTTGAAAGTTTATAACTGATCAGCAAACTTTATAATTGCAGTATATACTTCAGTGTGTCCACATGAAGTTTTTCTCTAATTGTGAGGTTATGTATTTATTTGGTTAATTGGGTTTTACCATCAATTCAACACTGTGTAGGTCATATCATAGGTTCATGGGCAGAGGACACAAGTAGAATTGTACATACAGTTGGTAAACGTGGTGTAATATAAACTGTTGATCATCGGTAAGCAACTACCAACTTTCCCACACAGGGTCCAAGGTTTGAACATAGACTTAGTGTTACTTTATTTGTTGTGATTTAACAATTTACTCATTATTTGTTACTAGATAGAATGTCACACTCCACGCAACATTTTGAACTACTCTTTGCAAATAGCAATAACCACAGCATGTTACTGTAAATAGATTTGATGACTTAGCATGACTTAACATTAACAAACCAAGTAAAATACTTACTGAAACGAAACTATAAAGTATTTCCAAAGAACATACTGAAATTGTACTCGAAGCCTGTCTGTACAGAATGGGAGCTATGTTTATATAGAATAACTTGTCAAACACCACTCTTTAAATTATAATGAACAATTATACACAATTAATCAAATAGTGAATGTGATCTTTCCTACTGTATGCAACACGCTCATAGCATACAGAGATAAGTGGTTTACAGATTAAGAATTCGACACGGTGCAATTCAATGGGCTTGTGTTGGTCAAAATGCGAGATTATTATTAACCAGGAGTTTCAGACACATGGACGTACTTTTGTATTTATTAACACAGATTGCCTGACTAAATACTATTAACTGTTCACACATGTGTTTCCAAATTCTAAAGATTTGACCAACCTTACACAATGCATATATACATTATGCACATTTTGATTGTTTACCCAGTCAATATATTCCTTGTATTTTTTTGTATAATTGTGTGTCTAGCAATACCACCACATATTGAACCACAAAAATATCACTTGAAGTCTTAGCCACATGCAGCGATTGTAAAGCTGAACTTTTTATATACTGGAAGTGGGATTATACTAATTTCCTTTACTTGTACAAAAACTTTCTTTTCATGTGTATAATGTTGATCACCAATCAGCTTTTAAGGATTGTTTGCATTCTGCTCCAGTCGAAATTGGCCCCAAATCTTTATTTATGACTGTCAGAATGCAGTTATGTTATTTTCTTTTGAATAAAAAGAAAACTACTTGTTACCCACAGAAAAAAATTAATCAACGTTTAAGAGATTTCTGGTGGTATATTTAATTTGGTATGGAAAACAAATTGGCATATACTGATTTATAAATAGTCTTACTAAATTAAATATTTGCCTCAATATAAAATCAAACTTGAACCTCTCTGAGTTAGTGTATGCTTTATAACTTCAAATAAGATGACTTATCTCACAGAAGATGTTAAATGAAAGCATACTCAATTTAATCTCAACTGCTGTGTGACACAATCTGTACATCACTTATTAAACTTGCTATAGCTTTAGAATAAGGATTAGTTTACAGTTTAATCCCATGCCTAGTTTACCAAGAACGGAACCATTTGGAAGCCAGTCTTTTAGGATATCCCTGAAATAAGTTGAACATTATGTTATTCAAATTTGGTAAAATAGTCCCATTAACTTGAGCTTTGGGAGAGCAAACAGAAATGTTTAAACTATTTTTGTCTTTGTTTCTAATCCACAATGTATAATATGGCACAATCTATTACTGCGAGAACACATGCGTCAATTGAACAGTTCATTCTCTGTTTTAGAGCCATGTTTTAAAATTACCCATCTGCAACTACAGCTGAACCCTAAAAATAGAATGGGCATTTACTTTTTACAAGGGATTACATCAATCTACCACAAATTCTGTCCGTGTGTGGTAGGAACCCCACTGACAGTTATGTTGACACGATGAAGTTATATTGTTTACCAGAATGTATTTCATTGTTCTAATAAAAAACAATACAATTTTTATATTTTTAGCCAAATTTTTCTCTTCCTCTTCTCCTCTTTTAAACATTGCCATTGTATATCTAGAGCAGGCGTCTGTATTCCTGTGAAAAAAGACTGGTATTTTTCCCTTATAATACACAATGTAAAATTGCATCTCCTGATAAAGCTTCACAGCCATTGCAATGCTAAAAGGACACAACAAATCATGGCCAAGTTCTAAGGTAGGTAATTGTTTTACCAGAACAGTATCATCCATTATGTGTAGCAAACAAGTCTTTATCATATATGATGAAATGTGGTCACAAACAGATGTGTACCCTTTATCTGTGACCAAAGATGGACATATTTCAGTGTGTCTCATGGCTTTTGCTAAACAGTATGCATGCTTCACATAATTTGGATAGGTCTTGATGTGCCCAAGTTCATGTGCAGAAAGTGACAAACGCAGGTCTGTTTCATGATTACCCACACTATTCGGAATGACATAGACTGGGTATCCATCTCCATGGTAGAGAGATGAATGCTTTACTTTATTGGCATCAATTTCAAATGCAGGTACAGCATCAATTCTAATTGACAAATATTTAAAATGCACACCCAGCCATTTCAGTACAAATGTAAATGGTTTTAAGCGAGGAAGAATCGGTATCAAACGTTCTACTGCAAAGTCTGGTGAAAATGGATGCATTTTTAATGCATCATTTAAGATCTCTCGAAATCTGTTGATCTCCCATGAAATTGAAATTTTGGAGTTGTCACCAGCCCTAATATCTGTCAAACTATCACTATTCTTAAAAATGATGCAGTTGGCAAAAATATTATTAAAATGGTGCATCTTTAGAAGAAAATCAAATTCATCAGGGTACCCAACCTTTGCTTCTTCAGCACAACTACCTGACAAGATGGGAGTAAAAGAATACATGGCATCAGGACCTTCAGCAATTTGTTCAGAAATTACTGAAAGAACATGTTGAACATATTTTATTACTTTCAATTTTTCCTCAAACTCATCTCCTGTAAAACATCCTGTGATGTATGACTTTGTCAGTGCATTCGTTACATTTGGAACAGCCCCTTCATAATATCCACCACCATTTGACTGTAAGTGACAAACAGGTATACCTGCAACATCATTTCGTGGAGTCATATGGTACCACTCACAGCATGCATATGCAAAATTCATAAGTTTGCTCCATTCAAGGGGGTCATGATTATCTTCTTTTAAACACTTGTACAGATGTTGCCATAACTGTGGATGTTTCATTAAAACACCTACAAATGGTAGCACATCTACATCGCCCTCGCCAGAATTAAGCAATAATTTGAAATGCTGTGTCAAACCATTTTCACTGATCAATACAAATGCAAGTTTATTCCATTCCTCTAATGGAGAAATTAATGGCTTGCATATTGTGTATGGACTGAGGCGGGTTGACAATTCTCTAAGTTCTTCCCAACGAGGATACAACTGAAGCCATTTCTCACTCTGCCTGAAAAAAATAAAAGTCATTTGTGATAGTTGACTATTGGTTTATTTAGCTTTATGTAGGACCAAGAAGATATTGATAACAACATTGATTGCATTCTTCTTCCTTCCATTGTAAAATTTTTCAGGTATTGCTTTTATGTTAAAAGTCATCACCTAGGCTCCAGCCTAACTCACTGGAATTAAGAGTCACATGAAATATTCTAGTTAACCTTGAGAGTCATAATGATGATTAACCACATGTGTCAGTCAACAACTTTTAGAATTTTTTACATTGGATTCCGTTTAAAGGGAAAAGAGATGGGTTCATGTCATGGCAGGATAGGACTGACAGTACATACAACATCTTGCTATGAGATGGCGCCATGTGATTAAATGCCAAGATTATTAATGACCCACAACAGGGATATCTGGGCAGGTGCATACTAATTCAGAAAATATCATTAATACTTACCAGAAATTGGACACTAAAAGTTCACCCAATTTATAAAGATGTAATGAGTAGGCAGACAAAATCTTCATGGGACTCACTCTGTTCAATGCATCTATGAATGCATCTTTCACAACATACAGAGTGTTTTCATCTTTTCTGTGTCTGTACATGTGTCTCAGCAATAATTCCAGCAGAGGCAAGTCTTCATTTTCATTAGCACACATCAAAGTTGCTACCAACCCATCCTTATTTGAAAGAATAAGATATTCAATAATCAATGAGAATGACCGCATATCTGTGCTTAATCCAAGGTTGTACCTGAACCATCTGCTAAATAAGATTAGGTCGTTTCTTGTCTCTAGCTTTGTAAGAAATGGTACATTGTAAGGTGAAAGAGTATTTATGTATGTCAACATATGAGATGGTGACATCCCTTCATTTTTAGCCAAAACTCTATCCAATACTAGCCTAAATGTTTCTTCACTTGAAAATTGAAAAGCAAAGTTAAAAGCATTTCTTCCATCTTTGCCTTTAATAAGTGGATTTGCCCCAGCATCCAGCAACACTTTCACCATTTTAAATTCACCGTAGCGACAAGCAATCATAAGTGGAGTCATACATGTGTCAGCTTCAATTACGTCCATCTTAGCACCCTTTGCTACAACACTTTCCACTTGTTTCACTGAGCCCAGACAGGTAAAGTGATGAATTAAAAAAGTGTTATTATCTGGTTCTATGGGCTCATCCTCATCAGACCAAGGAAAATGTTTCAAAACTAAAAGATTTCCGAAATGAGTTTGCTGCAATATTTCATATTTCAGAGCATTCTTCTGAAATTCTATGTTGTCAGACATTTTGAAGAATCTCTATATTAACAATGCTCTTTTGCCTAGCACAGTTTATTACATACAACACATTCGGTCAATTTCTCTTATGAAGTGAAATTTATTTACTGTGAACAAGATCTATTATCTGTTTATCCACCTCGAGTGGTAGATCAATATTGATTGAGATTGTTTGGAGTATTATCAATCCAGTTATAAAAAGTGGAACTTTCCATTATAGGGGAAGTCAGCCGATTATAAAGAAAAACACCAGGGGCCAGTTTCATGAAAAGTCTCAAACTGAGCCAGACTCAAGGCTGAGTCAGGGTCTCAAATCTGAGACTTTTGTCTCGGCTGAGTTTTTGGCTCAAATGGATTTCAAAAAGGGTGGATCAGCTGAGACCAGTCTCAAGTTATGGTCTCAACTTTTTAATCTCATTTCATATATTTAGTGGGCTTATTTTTAGTTTAAAAAGTTATATTTCATGATTATTATCATTTTAAATATCTTTAATACTCATAATACAAAGAAATTATATGATAATATATTATTCTAAGTGATCCATAAGATTGAGACTCAACTGAGGTTGAGTCTGGCTTTGAGTCCACCCTTGAGGCCTGTCACTTGATAATAGCCTATAAAGCATGTCAATTCTATTGACTTTTGTTATTAGTAAATATTGAATATGTGGCTGTAATTACAAAATAAAATAAAAATAGAAGATTTCAAGATTTATCAATTTCATTTTGGAACAAATTGTATCGCTTTATGTATGTGTTTTTTGGCATCAAAGCTTGGACTCAAATTTGAGACACCTCCTTCATGGGCTCAAATTTGAGCCTGTGACTGAGCCAGGTCTCAAGTTGAGCTTGTTTGTGAAATGCATTGAGTCTGAGTTCACAGACTCAGCAAACTATTTCCAAAATTTGAGACAAAGTCTCAACTTTTGAGTCTGACTCAAGGCTTAAGTCTGTTCATGAAACCGGCCCCTGGTTCATTTGTAACTCCAAGGTAAATATCCCCGAATACAAATACTGTTTTAGTTGAAATTTTCACTAGACATTAATTTTAACCATTTTTAGCTAATGGGCAATAGGAAGCGAAAATTAATTCCCAGTGAAATTTTAAATCTGTATTAATATCTCAAGTAGTAGCGAGACATCAGTGAATATTAATTCTAGTGAATTTCTTAAAATGAGGCATAAGTGAAAAAAAAAAACATTTTAGCTAAAAGTTCTACTCATATAATACCTACTCTCAATAAATCGTTGATTTTTTTGCAGTTGGATATTTAATTTTATGTCGAGCCTGGCAAGGGACTCAGTAAACATTTATTATTTAAATAATTAAAGGGCTGATTAACTTTTGAGCTAAACTGATGGAGCAAATATGCGTTCACGGTTTGTTATATCTGATCACGGACTCTGATCTTATATCAAACTGTGATCGATAATAACCTCAGATGAGAAAGTTCAGGCGCCAGTCTTATACTTCAATGCATAATTCATTAGATTTTTAATAGTTATAAGTAATTAGTCGTAGCATTTGTATTGTCCAGTTTTGTAAGATATGACCTGTATTAATAGACTACAGTGTAAAAGTTACACAGAAAGGTAAATTCAAACAGTGAAATAATAGCACATTTAGATTTAATTACTTGATATAGCGCAGGTGCCATACAATGTACCGTGTATCAGATACACTTTACAGTGTAACATATGTTACGCCCAATCTATGAAATAGGCAAAACCTTTGTTCATTTCATGAAATAGGCAATTAATCCAGTATTTGTCTGCCAATTTCGTGACAAATTCATGGATTGGGCAAAACATATATTGCACTGTAAAGTGCATATGGTATACAGGGCCGGGATTCACAAAAGATCTTGAGCAAAAAATTGTCATAACTTTAAGAGAAAAGTCTTAACTGTGCAAGAATTTTGTCATAAAGTTAAGACTTTTTTTGCTTAGCCAAAATGGGATTCACAAAAGGTCTTAGACAAAAATTTGTCTTAGATTTTGTCATAACTTTCAGACCACTGCAGGGCAGACTTCAGTCATTTTAAAAATATTCCATTGCATGTATTTGCATTTTACCCTTTGTTATGCCAACAAAAATATACTATGGGGATCTATACTTCCTACAAAAGTAATTTCTGTGGATTGTAATAGAAATTTACATAATTTAATTACCTATAAATTTTCACATTTTACCTTCTTGTGGTAAAAATATTGTCATAAAAATGGCTGACTCACAATAAAACACAAAGACTACTATTTTTATATAATTTTACAAACAAAAAGTAACAAATCCATTTATAATTTTAAAAAGCATGTTTGGTGTATTTATTGATGAAAAATGTTTTTGTTTTACTAAGATTTGTTAATTTGAATTCAAAGTAGTTAAGACTTTTTGCACAAATTTTGTCTCAGCTAAGATTTTGCTAAGCACCTTTTGTGAATCCCAATTTAAGAGAAATCTTAGCTAAGACAAAAGTCATAACTTTAAGATTTGTCTAAACAAAAAAAATTGCCTAAACTTAAGACCCTTTATGAATCCCAGCCCTGGATATCATGTTGTATGATATGTATTATATGTTGTATGATATAGAGTTCCTGCACTATATCAAGTAATAACACCTAAATCTAAATGTCCTATTATGTTATCAAACTATATCAACTTACACTATAACAATGTTTAAACAAGCACATTTTCAAGATGGTCGTAATCTTTTCAAAATCAGAAATGTTTTGTATATATTCTGGCAAGTTGTTTCTGGGGCCACACTCACTGAAGGGTCACCATGGCTGAATACTCTTCCTTACATACAACATTTCCAATCCTATTTTATTGTTTTGGAGCTGGTCTCTTCCAACATTTTTTAAAATTATGATTAGAGTTTGCAAATATGATGGTGCTTCATTCCAGATGCAATTAAATAGGAGGTTTAATATTTTGTACTGTATTCATTCGGAGATAGGCAGCCAATTCATTTTTGGCTTTTTTGACACTTGCTACTAACACACTTGCCTCCCACCTTTGAAATCAGATTTTTAATCCCAGGATTAACACATTTTGAACAAGTTTATAGGAATGTTCAAGTCAGCATGCCAAGGCAGTAGGTCCACCTTATATATCAGGCTTTTCTGTGGACTACCATGAGTTTGTTTATTTTCATCCAACCAATCAACCGAACTGACATGCCACATTGACTGTCATTAAATATCTTGGGGTTTCTTTCAAGCTGGAGAGCAAAGTACAAACATTCCCTAGGCCAGCACCAAAACAGTAAGCAATCGGGATTATGTATTTTATTACATTCATATGTACATTACTAAAGAGTATTAGGGCAAAGTAGTTTTTTTCAATTAAGTAAGATACTATCTGAATTTTTTTGAGATATTAAGTCATTTTATCGAGATAATTATCTCAATTATTTAGATACTAAGTTAATTTTTTGAGATATCCTTTTTTCAGATAATTATCTCAATTTTTAAGACACTATCTACATTTTGTAAGATCTTATCTTATTTTTTTAGATACTAAGTCACTTTTTGAGATAGTATCTCATTTCTAGATACTATTTCAATTTTTTTTACATAGTTAACTCACATTTTTGAGATAATATCTATTTTTTGGTCATCTTTATGGTCATGAAATGGTAAACGTGCAACTGGTTTAATAGTTGTTGCTAGGTGTTTAAGGTCACCATAAAACAAATGTTCTCCTCAGGCCTTCAGATAATCACCTATCAAATTGAACCAGTCATGTAGTTTTTAAACTAATGTAAAATATACATCAACCCAGTCCACCAACCCTTCAGTGTGCCACCTCTATGTATGAGGTCACAGGTCTGCAGTACCAGGGTAGGGGAGGGGAGGAGAGAGGAGAGGACATAATGTGGCTTATGGGGCCGTTCCACTGGAGCCGACCCTGTAACTGACCCTACGACTCTAGAAAAAAGGCGCAAAAAGAGAGAGTCAGTTTAGAACTCCTCAACAGGGTGGTGTACTTACAGACAGGCCGTGATTACCTAACCAACAAGATGTAGGGTTCGGATATTTTCTCCACTGTCAGTGGTAGAAGTACTACGACAAGCCTTAAACCCCTAACTGACAAACTGCAAAGCAAACAGACAAGCCGTAAAGACAAACAGACAGGCCAGGAGCATGTTCCTGACCCATGCCGACAGGACCGATTGTTTTTGAGGGTTGGTAACTAAAGTCGGGATCCAGAATCGGGATCCATGGCACACTATATAAACCTCTATAACCAGGGATGTGACATTCATTTCATGTTTCAATTATGACAGGGACACATCAAGAGGAACTCTTCGACAAGATGAGGGTGCTTTGGTTTTTTATTGAGTTGAATATGCTATTATTCTTCATCATTTCAAGAGACAGAAGACAACAAAACCCAGCACCTGCCTAGCCAGAACCACCACCACAACCACACAAAAGGAGGAGGAAGCCACAGCATCCATGGGTTATGCCCTGGCTACTGCAGAGGGAGGAAAGGGGATGCTACAGAACACTCTTGGACGAGCTAATCACAACTGGCATACCAGGCTACAGGAATTTCACCAGGATGGAACCAGCCTTCTTTGATTTGATAGAGGAAAGAATTGACCCCTACCTCAGGAAGTCAGAATCAAACTTCAGGAAGCCATTGGAAGTGGGACTGAAACTAGCAGTTACATTGAGAAACTTATCCACAGGAGAAAGCTATACTTCATTGCAGTACCGCTGGTTGGAAGGACCACCATCTGTATGCATATTAGAGAGCAGATTCAGGGTACTGTTAACGACCATGAAGCAAAGGCCAAAGGTGGTGAGGGACATTGTGTGAATATGTGTGGTGTTGCATAACATGCTGAGAAGCCAACAGGGGGGACCAGAGAGACCACCAACTCCAGCAAATGACATACAACCACCACAGAATGACCAGGGGGAGCAGGGACAAGATGAAAATGTCAGAAATCAATCAAGGGAGGCCAAATGTCAAAGAAATCTATTCAAAGATTATTTCAACAACCTTGGGGCACTGGCTGGGCAGGAAGACAGAATTTAAGAAGACCGAGGGGAGAACTACCCAAATATTTCAAGAACTTTTAGTGAAAAGTTGTTACAAAAATGGCTACAAAAATAACCAAAAAATGTCAATAATTCAAATCTAATTTATAAATCAATTCCCATTGAAAAGAAAAATATTTGCTATTTCAAGTTGCCAATTTCAAACCACTATCAAAAAGTTCAAACCCAACACCTCCCAATTAAAAAAATGCATCGCAAATAGCACTATTCAAAATGAAAAAAAAACTTCACTTTTTACCCATCTAAAATCATTATTTTTAAATCTTCTATTTTAAACATTTTATTCTAAAAGCCAGAATTTAGACAAAGTTTTTATAGAAATAGAAAAAATATTTTAATTTCACATAATTTTAAAAAGGGGAATAATATATAGGTCAGTCGTAAGGGGTTGCATTACAACACTGTTTGTTCGTCTATCAGTCCATACACACACTCATTGCATTTTTGGTGCTTATTATGTTTATCATGGATTTTTTGTTCTTGGAGGGGTGTTGGGATGGTGGTGTTGGGAGGTGGTGTTGTTGGATGGTGGTGTTGGGAGATTTCCTTAACTGTTTCTTGTGTGTAGATTTGAATTCTATTTTTTGAAGTTACACATTCATTCACTCATTCGCACAATTTTTAAAGTATACTGGGGGGATGTGTAAGTGTTGGACGGTGTGCTTTTTTGTTTTTGGGGAACAAGTTTTAGCTTATAAATTGTCTTGGAATGATTGGGTGGCCCTGAGAAGAGCCGGTTGGTCTGACTCAATGCAGGCTAGTCTGCTGTTTGACTCTGCTGGCTGGACTGGCTGGGAGGTCTTGACTTTTCTTGATGAGTGAAACATGGCACTGGTGACATTGCTGGTTGAAGTTGAGAGGGTGAAAATGGTTGTGGTGTATCGATCTGCTGATGCTGTAGCACACTTGGGATCCCACCGAAGAGGCTGGATAATCCAGAAGTGTTGTGTTGGCTGTCTTCATGTTGTCCTGATCCAACAGAAGGCAGGTTAGCTGGCTTCAAAGTGAACATCAGCTGTCTGGAAGTCACAGGCTGTTGGTCATCCACAGCTAAGAAAGATGCTGGTTGTGCTGTGCTGATGCTGACTGTGGTGGTTGCTTACTTTGGCAATCACTGTAGCAGGCTGTGTTGTGGCTATCTGAGAAGGCTGCACAACTGGTATGGAAACTGGTTGAGTATTGGGGATGGTGAGTAAGTATTCTTGTCCTACTGTGGCCTGTGTTGCTTCTGGAACTTGAAATGTGGTGACCTGATTTGTAGTGACCTGTCTCTTGTGTTCTTTGGCCTTGTACTATATTTCACTGAGAAGCTTCACTGTCTCATTCCTGAAGGTCAAAAAGTCTCTCTCTTCAAGATGTTCAATCTCAGAGTGGAGATAGTTGCAGAATGACTGTCTTGGACCTGGAGTAGGGTCTTGACGTGCACCCAGAAAACTTGAAATCATCGAACTCATCTGCTAGAACTGATCTAACACTGGATCCTGAGGGAGTTCACGTGGAAACCATGGCTGGTTGACGTGAAGGGCTAGTGCTAGCTGGCCGATGAGTATCATTTGACGTGAAGCTGATTTCCTTCTCAGATTCAGTCTTTTCTTGAAGTATCATGAACTGAAGCTGTGGCTGCTGAAGGTCGCAGTGGTGATTTGAATCCAGAAGACTTAGACACTCCCTTCCTTCTGATGTGACCTTGTAGAAAGCTGAAACTGTCCTTCAACCAGGTATATCTCTCAGTGTTCTTGGCTGCAACTTGGCCTGACTTGGTCTGAGTGAGCTTCCCACATCTGGTACGTTGAGTCTTGAATCACTTCTTGACAGCGCTGACAGGTAAATTCCTCGAAGCAGCAACTGTTTCCCAATGTCTTTCTTTCCTCTGCTTGTCTTTGAACTTTGCGTCAGTCTTGTCAAAGAGTTCCTCATGCTGTTTCACGAAATCCGTGCTGGCTTCCTGATCTGAATCGCTCAGAAAGATAGATTTCATCTGTCCCTTCTTCTACCTGGATTTTCCCCTCTGTCCTCTGTCTCCTCCACTTCTTGTGTCACCTCTATCGTCTCTGTTTCCACTCTCTCCCTCTCTCTCCTCCATCTTTTTCCTCTCTCTCTCTTCAATCTCTCTCCTCTCCCTCTCCTCTCTCTTCATTCTTCCTCCCAATATATTTAAAAGAAATACTTGTAAAATTCATGGTTCAAACGCTGTTCGCAAACAAAACTCCCCCCTAATGGCTTTCTCCCCCCTATTGATTAATTATGTTGCGTATTTTTGCAAGGGGCGTTTGTGAAACGTTGTTCGCAAACTCTCTAATATGAAATTACATCCATCCGTCTGAAACCTCTGGTTAAAACACAAGCCCACTGAATTGAATTGTGTTGAATTCTTAAACTTTAAACCATTGATCTTTGTCTGCTATGAAAACGTGTCATGTAGTTGGAAACGTCACATTCAGTGTTTGTAATTGTTTATAATTCATTGTAATTTAAAGAGTGGCCGTGGACAAGTTATCTGTACAATCATAGCCCACGTTCTGTACAGACAAACTTCAAGCACAGTTTCAGTATGTACTTTGGAAAGACTTTATAGTTTCATTTTGTAAATATTTTACTTTATTTGTTGATATTAAGTGATTCTATTCCATTTTATTTACAATAACTACCATACTGTTGTTTTGCTCCCAGTGAAACATATGCTACAATTTATAAATTTATGTTGATCAGTTATATAGTTCCAAAACATGGCCAATATTATACGTCTATGAAATGCTTCATCCGTGTACATACCTTGTTTTGAAATAGAAATTTTAGGTTATTCATTCGATTAATTCTTCAATAATGTTGAAGAAAATTGTATAGTCTAGGTCACCCACATTTTATATTTGGTCACAATTTTATTTGGACAAAAGATCCTAGGTGGCCAAGTAGTCCACAAATTTGATATCTTATCACAGGGTTGGACGTCCTGGTGAACTTGACTGCCACAAGTGGCAATGGTTTAGACATGTCCAAGTATGAGCCTGACTGTTAAAAGTCAATTAAAGCTTATAATTTGGAACATTGCCAAGTCAAAACAGGCTCAAGTTTGGTCAGTAAAACCAGGTAACAGTTCATATATTGCCAAGTTCAGATATTCAATATCACAGTCTACGAAATAGACCACAAAAACTGGTCCCACGGCCTTCAGAATTTGGAGACAGAAAAAGTTCTATTTTAAATATTTTATTTACCATTTTTACAAAAGTTAAATTTTTATTCCATATGAATCTTGTCAGAACTCATTCATCAAATTGATGAATACAGAGGAATTGCAACAAAATCTTTGTTAAAGAAATCACTTTTTACATGCAGGTTCATGTCAGGACATCACAAGTGATATCCCATATGTAATTGTATTTGTATTTATACGCAGTGCAATATCTCCACATACTACAGGACTCAAAGCGTTATTTAACCCATCCGACTGCACAGGTACAGCCCCAACTCACAAGTAACTGACAATCCCCTAACTGGAAGATAGAGGCTCAAAGATGACCATTTATCAACGTCCTTGAGGTTCTTTAGCCTGCTAATGGGGATAGGACCCAATGACAGAGGACCGCCATTTTAGGTCGTCATCCGAGCCACTATGTATCTGCCTGTACCTGGGTTTGAACCCACGTCCTCTGAGTTCCTAGACAAGTATGTTACCCGCTAGGCCACAGTGGGCCACGGGCTGAGAACAAACATGGGAGTAAGAGTCAAATAATTCTAATTGAATGTCAAACTAGTGCTTTTGCAGAACAATCTGCAACTTATGCATAGGAAACCAACACGTTTGATATTTTAAACATAACACCTAATGCAATATGTCATATAAAACAATAGCACCTCATCACTGTTCCTAAGTGGCCTTTTGATTTACAGGTTTTGGCATCTCATTACAGGCTGTCACCTCTGTGTGAGTTTGACCCCTTCAAGTGGCAATGCTGAGGACCTCTCCCAATATGACCCTGACTGTTAAATGGTACATAAAACTGTAAACTGATACCTTTTCTTTTCAACCGTCTTTTGCAATTTTGAACCATGAAAAAGGAGATTTCATGTTTGCTTCATGTTCTAGTACATTCATGTGTTTTACCAGTACCTGTGAAAAATTTAGTCTGTGTTTGCATCGGATTACAGAAATTAGATGCTTGTGTGAATGAGGACATTTTAAACATGATATTGGGTTTAATATGAACATAAAGTAATCATATTGTGTATGCACTGTATGTCTTGGAATATCCAATAAAGGTAATGTAATAAATTTATTAAACCCACGACTAAGAGTTGTGGTGGTTTTCGAGCATATCAGGACTATAAGATGTAACCTATAATAGAAAATCCTGGAAACCTCCCGAAATTCTATTAGTTTTTCTTTCAAGAGTTGAATCTAAATTTAGGAGATCATTATGATGTAACATGGTGTGAAACATTAGTTTATCAATAAGGATTACAACAATGCAGCTGATTGGAAAGGTGTGAAATGAAACATCAATATGTAATTAACTCTACCAAGAAAAAGTTATTGTTTTCTTGGCAGAATTGCTCGAAATACTACTGCTTGGTACTTCATAAAGAGTCCAAAGATGGATCTTGGTCCAACTTAAAACCCAGTAAATTTTGAAATTAATGTAGGATACCATCCGGATACAATCCATCAGGATTTTCCCATTTCTTATTATTATGTCTCTTGGCAGAGGTCTGCATTCCCCAAATGCTCTTGTTTGTTACATGTTGCTTTGCACAAAACCTTGTACACAAAATCATTTTAAAGTTTTTCGGAATGCAAGATTTATTGTAAATTATATTAATTTCTTTTACAAAAATTGTGAACCAATGAAAATTATAAAAACAAAATGACATGAAGGTTTTATATAATATCTTGCTGTAATATTTAGAAACTTAAAAGATGGTACAAGTAAATAACATGTTTTCGCTGAAGTGTTTTCCTCATTATTTTAAGAATAGAAGGTCATCAGTCTCCTAATGAAGTATCACAAATGAATTATATTTCCACTGTTGACTTGGAACCCCAGAAAACCCATTAAACCAAGGACAGGAATACCTCCCCACCCTTTCAATTTTAAGGTAAGTTTATTCTCAATTAAAGTCTCTCATTTAACCCAATAAGTTTGAGCTAGGCTGGATTGGTTGGGAGTGAAATCTGTTCTGTGAGGTTTCACTTTTAAGTTTAAGTTTTTTTTTACAAGCTGTATATTTAATTGGTCAGCATGTCAGGGGGCAGAAGGAGAAAGATTAAAGTACCAACTGATACTCAACCACAGTTTGAGTTAGAAGATACTGCTGAGGATATAGAAACAGTTATACAAGTCAATGAAGATAAATACACTGGTTTTAATCATCTACAGTACTGAATGAACTGGGTACTGATATATATTACAAACTTTATTGGCCCAATAGCCAATAAACCCACAAGGTAAATAGCTAATAAAACACAGGTAGATAAAACTTTGGAGGATTGTGTTCATTACTTCAAAAAAATTTATGACAGGGGATGAAAAAAGGCTGGTCGTTGTACACTTGGGTTTTTCAAAAATTGACAAAGTTGCTAAAAATAATCTACAGTCTCTCAAGAACTCTGTACTGAGATGTATAACACGCTTTATTGCTCCAATAATTAATAAATCCACAAGGGAAACAGATTACGTGACAAAGCCGTTTGCCACGTGAAAAACGTAACCTTGTGCAGTTAAAACCTTATGAAATGACATCACACACAGAAATCAATGACGTGTAACGTAGCAGAAAGTAGATACGGGCATGAAAAACGTTGTTCGCAAACTGTTCATACAGACGGCCTGGGTAAATACTATTAACTGTGTTCCGTCAATCTCAAAATTTGACCATTCTTATACAAATCATATATACACTATATATATTTTGATTGCTTACTAAGTCAATATATTCCCTTTGTAATTCATTGTCTAGGAATACCGCCACATATTGAACCACTCTGCAACAAAAAAAAATCAACTGAAATCTTAGCCACATGCAAAGAATATAATGCTGGGATTTTCTCTACACTTGACGGCTTATGCCAATTTACTTGTAAAAAAACTTGTTTTTCGTGTATGCAATGTTGGACCACATAATCTGATTTTAAGGGCTATTTGCATTCTGATTTAGACAAAACTGGAACTAAAATTTTTCATTTGTGGCTGTTAGAAATGTAATTATGTTGTTTTCTGATACATGAAAAAGTTGCACAAGTAGTTATTACCCACAGAAACTCAAAACAATCAACCATTTATAGTTCTTATAACACAATTAACTTGGTATGGAAACAATGGCAGATATTGATTTATATGTACATTTTCTTATTTGTATATTTGACTCAGTATAAAATCACAATTTGGCTGCTCTGAACTACTGTATGTCTTTTAGTTTTCAAAATGGTATTGTCTGAATAAAACTTTCAGTATATGAGCTTTAAGGCTGATACATTATTCTTTTAATTTGGCAAAGAATCTTGTAATGTTATTATTGTTACATAAAACTTAACAATGTACAAATAATCTAAGTGATGAAAAATGTCCCCAGTTTCCACACAATCTACACACTCTGGCAAAAACAGCCTCTCAACAACAACATGGTTGGTGCTTGACTGGAATGGTATTTTGGATACTTTTTCTTGAATTGTATCGACAAAACAAACATCAAAATTATTCTATTTATCTTTTCGATCTTTCAGATGTTCATGCTATTTTTAGAATAATTCATCAGTATCCCAATAAAAACGTTCTAACATTACACCTGGGCATGTTTGAGTGAATTAGTCAAGAGTTACACTGACCGCAATCTCATAACGTAGTCAAAATTCAGCTAACAAAAAGAATTTAATATGGTGTCCCTTAAGTATATCCATCAGGTAGCTTCAACCTAGTAAGCATTAGAAACGTTTAAAGTGGTTTAAATATTTGCAAAACGTTTTTAAAATCTATTTAAACCCTATCTTATGGTTTTCTAAACGTTTTTAAGTAAATGTTTATTCTATAATGTTTACAAAACGTTTTATAAGATATTGAATTTGACCTTTGATCCCATTATTATTCAGACATTATTATGTTCATTTATATCATTTTTCTAACATTTATCATTAAACCTTTAATAAATGGTATACATAAACATTTTAAAAACATTCTTTTACAAATGATTTTGGTACCCATCATTTTTTTAACCTTTGCCAAACATTTCCTTTCAAACATTTGCAAAACCCTCCAAAAATGTCAACTGGGAAAAGTGTACATTTCCGGGCAATCCTCACACAGCAGCAAAACGCGACAGGCCATACATTGTGTGTTTCATGAATATAAAGGTCAAGGTTAGGGTTTCAAGTCTCATTGACAGCTAATATTATAGGGCTACAAACTCCCCTTCAACTAAACTGCTGTGTGCTATACATTCTTCACACCACTTATCAAATGTATTATAGATTCACAATATCAGAGTAAGGATGTGTTGTTAACTGCCTCTTAATGTCTCTCTGCTGAACCAAAACCTTAAGCTATTAAATTTCACAAAATGTAAAGTTAAACAGTTTGCCGCAATACATGCACAAGTATTCCCAAATAGAATATGGAGATCTTCACTGACCTATTAACTTTAGGAATCGACAAAATTAACCAAATTCTTTACCAGCCGAATATACACAGAAAAGAAAAGAAAAACAAAGATAAGGCACTTTTTTAGTGGGGCATCATTAGGGGAATCTAAAAGGATAAGTGTGTGCCATACTTTACAAGTATTCAAAGCAAGCAAACCAATTTTCATGTGCATTCTGGCAACTTCTACATTAATCCCATAGCCAGTTTATGTGATGAATGGGAACTATTGGAAGTATGAGCTAGATAATGTCAAGATTGGTGTTTATGTCCCTTCAACAGCCAGGATCATATTGAGACAGGTCCTCAGCATTGCCACCTTTTGGACTTGGAACCCACTGAGGTGACAGCCTATGATAGGATGCGAAACTTGCTAACTACTAGGCCACCGAGGACCTTTAAGTATGAATAGTGTCCTATAAGATAATCCCAAACTAAGTCAAACATAATGTTATTCAAATATGGCAAAAAAGTCCCATGAATCTGAGCCTTGGGAAGGCATGCAGAAATGATGTATTTCTTTCTGATCCACAATGTAAAACATTACACTATCTATAATGATTATGATAAAACATATATACACCAGTTGAGCAGCTCCGTGTCTGTTTCAGAGTCATGTGTTTAAAAATTACCCCTTTGCAACTACAGCAAAAACCTGGAAATAAACAAGTAAGATAATTATTTCTGTACTAATGATTATATCAATCAATATGCCATAAACACTGTCCCTGTGTGGTAGGTACCCCACTGACAATTTAGTTGACACGAAGAGGTAACATTGTTTACCAGAATTTTCTTCATTGTTCTGATAAAAAATAACACAATTTTAATATTTTTTGCCAGCATTTTTTCCTCTTCTTCTCCTCTTTGCATTTCCATTTGATACCTGGAACAGGCATCTGAATTCCTGTGAAAGAAAATTGGTACCTTGCCCTTATGTTGTACAATGAAGTATTGCATTTTCTGATAAATTTTCACAGCCATTGCAATGCTAAAAGGACACAACAAGTCATGCCTAAGTTCTGAGGCAGGTAATTGTTTTACCAGCAAATCATCATCCATCAAATGAAGCAAACAAGTCTTTACCATATATGATGATATATGGTCAAAAACAGAAGTATAACCGTCACCTGTGTCTACAGATGGACAGATTTCATTATGTCTCGTGGCTTTTGCTAAACAGTATGCATGCATCACATAACTTGGGTAAGTTTTGATGTGCCCCAGTTCGTGTGCAGAAAATGACAAGCGCAGGTCTGTGTCAAAGTGACCGACACAATTTGGAATGACATAGATTGGATATCCATCTGCTTTATAAAGAGTTGGGGAATGTTTCAGTTTGTTTACGTCACATTCAAATGCAGGTACAGCATCAATGCTTATTGTCAAATCCTTGAAATGTTCACCATTCCATTGCAGAACAAATGTAAATGGTTTTATGCGAGATGAGTGTGGTATGAACCTTTCAATTTTAAAACCACATGGAAGTATTGGCATTTTTAGTGTTTTGTTAATGATATTTTTAAATTCGGTTATTTTCCATACAATGTTAACTTTGGAGTTATCACTTTGTGTAATATCTGTCAAAAGATCTGTGTTCTTTAAAAAGTTGCAGCTGTTGAAAACATGACTAAAATTGTCCATCTTTAATAGAAAATCAAATTCATCAGGGTACCCTACCTTCGCCCCTTCAGCACTACTTCCTGACAAAATAGGAGTAAAAGAAAAAAGAGTATCAGGGCCTTCAGCAATTTGTTTAGAAGTTGTTAAAAGAATATCTTGTACATGTTTTCTTATTTTGAGTTTTTCCTCAAATTCCTCTCCTGTGAAATATCCTGTGATGTATGACTTTTCAAATGTAGTGGTTATATTTGACATAATCCCTTCATAATACCCACTCTCATATGACAGTAAATGGCAGATTGGCATAACTGCAACATCATTTCGTGGAGTCATATGGAACCATTCACAGTATATATATGCTGTTTCCATTAGTTTTCTCCATTCAAAGGGGTCATGCTCTTCTGCCTTTAAACAACTGTACAGATGTTGCCATAGGTGTGGGTGTTTCATTGTTGTACCTATCCATGACAGGATATTTCCAGTGCTGTCACGAGGGTACAGCAATAACTTGAAATGCTGTGTTATACCAATCTGACTGATTAATGGAATTACCAGACCTTTTTCTGGTACAAAGAGATAGTCTGTTTGGCTCTTTGGAAATAGGTGACACCATATATCACTCCTCCTGAAATAAAATGAAAAAACTATTAGACATTAATATTTTATACTTTATTTGGCATTTTTGTATAACTAAAAAGTCGTTAACGTTGATATTCATTCCACTCACCTCTATTCATAATGACATATGTTTCAAGCAATCTATTCAATCTTCTGGAATCTATTAAAGATCAAAGATGGGCTTTTACTTACCTTTCAATAGAAAAACAAGACTATCATTCCATATTGCCAGATTATGCCAAATGATTAATGTCCAATAAGGGGCAAAGGTGGGGCAGTGGTAACACACTTCCCCCCTTTGAGGTCTGTGATTCAAACCTTGGACCCTATGTGGGAAAGTTGGAAATGTTTTACATCCAGTCAATTAGCCATGGTCATACATGGACAGAGTTCCAGCATTGTCAAATCCACACAGGCGAGAGAGCCTGTGACTGTATGACAAACATGCTAACCATGAGGCAACTGAGACTTCTGGCTGGAATCAACACATACTAATGCTATAAAGAAGCAAAGTGTAGGCTGACAAAATCTTCAAGGGGCACATTTTGTTCAATGCGTCTGTAAAACCATCTTCCACAAATGACATAATGTTTTCATCTTTTCTTTGTCTGTTTATGTGTCTCAGTAATAGTTTTAACAACATCAAGTCTTGCTTTTCATTAACTAAAAATAAAATATTTCTTAAGGCCAGCTTATCCAAACTTACAAGATACTCAATAATCACTGGGGTCCCTTCAAAGACAAAGATGGACTTTCAGTGAATCCAATGTTTCCATGTGATTCAATTTTAAAGAGAAGGTTCTACATACCTAAATTTACTCAGTGTCATACTGGGACAGGTTCACAGCAATGTCACTTGTGGTAGTCGAACCCACACAGAGGTGACAGCCCATGATTAAATGCTAAACGTGCTTATTATTAGGCTACGGAGGTTTCTGGAATAAATATACACTAATTCTGAAATAGCATTTATACTTACGAGTAATTACATATTGAAATTTCATCCATTTTATCAAGAAACAAAGCATAGGCCGACAGAATCTTTAAGGGAGACATTTTGTTCAATGCATCTGTAAATCCAGCTTCCACAACAGGCAACAGAGTGTTTTCATCCTTTCTATGTCTGTACATATGTCTCAGCAATAGTTTCAACAAAGACAAGTCTTGCTGTTCATTAACTGAAAGTAAAATACTTGCTAAAGCCAGCTCATCTCTGTACATGTGTCTCAGCCATAGTTTCAACAAAGACAAGTCTTGCTCTTCATTAACTAAAAATAAAATACTTTCTAAAGTCAGCTCATCTCTGTACATGTGTCTCAGCAATAGTTTCATCAAAGGCAACTCTTGCTGTTCATCAACTACAAATACAATACTTGCTATTTTGCTATTTAAAGCTTGCTCGTCTACATGTATTAGAGATTCAATAATCACTGAGACGGACTGCATATCTTTGCTTTTTCCCTTTAAGTACTTTTTCCATCTGCTGAATAACATCAGTTCATTTCTTGTCTTCACATTTTCGCGAACAGTTATATCATAGTATGAAATATCAACTATGTATGTCAACAAATGAGAAACTGATATCCCTTCATTTTGCTCCAGGATCTTATCAAATACTAGCCCAAATGTTTCTTCACTTTGATATACAAAGGCACAACTAAAGGCACTTCTTCCATCTTTTGCGTTTATAAGTGGATTTGCTCCAGCATTCAGCAACACTTTTACCATTTCATTATCACCATAGCGACAAGCCATCATAAGTGCAGTCATACCTGTCCTACCTTCAATTTTGTCCACTTCAGCACCCCTCGCTATAAGACATTTTAGATGCCTGGCTGAGCCCAGACGGGCAAAGTAATGAAGTAACGTGCAAGTTTGATTTTCTATTAACCAATTCACATTAAACCTGGGCCAAAATTTCAGAATAGCCAGATAAAGCAAGTATTTCCATTGATAGACAGTCAAGCTTTCACTATTATCCTGGGATGTCATGCTGTCAAACCTTTTTGGGAAACTCTGTATTAACATATTAACAATATGTTACTTGCCCTGATAATCCTGTATACAACCTGTTGACTATAAATTTACTCGTGAAGTGAAGTCAATGAACTGGGTCAATAAATCTATTGGCTTTCCTCAAGAGGTAGATTAAAAGATAAGGTTGTTTGGATTACATGTTAAGTAAAAAAAGTTTAGTGTGCTTTATTTGGTGGAATGTATCGATTCTCATTTAAAAGGCTCAAGCCAAACAACATATATCCAAAAATACAGGTTCATATATTCACTAATAGTTCAATTATTTAAAGCACAACATCCAATATGCCACCTAGCATTGCTAGTTTAAATTCTATTTTTTTTAAATATTTTTAGGTACTTGCCATAAAAGCACTTGCATTGCACAGTTGTATGAATACAAAATCTTTCATACAGTAGTACAGCGCCAAATACACACAATCTGCGTTACTAATTAACACCAACTACCTTTGACAAATATATAATATATATTCATTTTATTTCATAATTATTCATAAGTTTGGCAAACTATTGATCAGAAAATTCAGAAGTGAAACTAACAACACAATGCTAGCGAGAAGATTGTATGTGACTTACATGAGTACTTCATGGTTCTCTCCTCTGTGCACTATTATATGGTTCCTTATGAAAAATCAGTAAAGTTCAATTAGCATGATTTATTTATTTGGGGTTTTACGTCGCTTTCAACACTGGACAGGTCATATCACAACGGGTAGTTGGAAGGGCTGAGGAAACCGTTGGTCGGCAGGGGCCACGGTGGCAGAGTGGTAACACTCTCGCCTCCCACCTCTGAAGCCGGGGTTCGGGTCCCGGCATGGCCTCAAGTGGGAAAGCTGGTAGTTGCTTGCCGTTGGTTGGCAGTTTACAGTACAGAACCCTAACGAACTATATGTACTGGTTTCCTCTGCCCTTCCAACTACCCGTCGTGATATGACCTGTACAGTGTTGAAAGCGACATAAAACCCCAAATAAATAAAATAAAACCAACGGCAAGCAACTACCAGATTTCCAACTTGAGGTCAGGCTGGGATTCAAACTCTGATGGGAGGCAAGTGTGCAACCACTACGCCACCATGGCCCTCTTAATTAGCATTGGAGTCCAAGTATTATCAACATTAGTGAAAACATAAGGTGAGTCTGTTTATACTGTGGCAAACTGCACAATAATTCGACTACTGGCATAAAACTTTTTCATTTTATTAGAGTGACAGTTACTGTACTTTTACCAATTCAGAAAATATAATCTCTAAATACTCAGCCATATTTTGGAATCAAGTATCACTTTAATAAATAACAAATATAATTGAATCAATTAATTAATTGTAGCAGGAATTTTATTTTTAAACATCAAAATGGCTGTATCTTTTCCCCTGCAAATTACATAAATCTAAACCAGAGGTAAATGTTTTAATCTTTTAGAAAATTATCTCTATATTATATGCTGCACCAAGAGGAAAGAAAGAACAATAATCTTTTACAGGTTTATCCTTGCATCAAGAGATATTTTTTCTTGCATTTTTTCATTATGAACAATTTCATATATATGCAGGGGTAATATATTTATCTAGTTGCAAAACCTAGTGGGAAACCTAATAAGAACAACTCGTTTAGAAATACCAGACACCAGTTGTCCAATATTTAAGTTCCTTCAAGTTCCCTTATTCCACAATAAAGTGCATAAATACCACAGACATTTTGCTAGCACATTTTCTAGCACTCTCACCCTTTTCCAAAAGGGAACCCATTCCATATTAATGGCGAGTAGATCATAAACTTCCGACGAGTGGAGAATAGCGGTCGGTCAAGAGTCATAGACAAAGTGAAAGTTGGGGTTTTATTTATATCAATATTATACGAATTCAATTTTAAACCATATATATTATGGCACTTATAACAGAAAATATCTCTCATTAAATATATTTGGGATGACAATATTCTTTAAAAGTTTAAAGATTTACAGATGTTAAACGGATGCATATTTTTATTTAACCCAAATTTTATTTAATTATTATGCAATGCCATTACGTAGTAAAAGGTGGTTAGAATAGAATAGGGGGTTGTTATGTCAAAGTGTGCACTAAATGAGTCAACCAGAAATACGTTAGTTTTAATTTTTTCCCTGCTATTGCTAGTTTTTTTTCTAAGAACACTAATTGTCCAAAATGATAAACCTTTTATTGCAGAGTAAGTGGTCCAGCACCAAGACTATAAACAAGAAAAACATTCACCACTGTGCAAAAAGTGAATTTGAGACCTTTAAGGTTAACTTACATTCATATAAATTATCCATATACGTCATGTCATCGCTTTTAAGATGCAAATAAATGGTTGCGTCTCCATTTATGGTATTCAGACTCTTGATTACTTTAGATACACTAAGCTATATTTTTAGGCTTCATTTATAAGCGATAGATTTATGGAGACACACGCCTTCAATATTCTCTAAGTGCAGCACACGAGAGAGGTGCTTGTCAGCCATTGAGAAGTTGCCTTTTTGTGCAAAAAAAGATACTGGAACAACAATAAAAGAAATGACTTTACTGAACATGAGTCGTCCATGTAACAAGAATATATGTATTTTTGTGAAAAGTCTGATACTGTTGGTAGTGTCACTGATCATTTTGGCCATTTACATAATCCCACCAAAAGTGATTGACAGATCAAGTGTCACACAATGGTACGTGTATGGCAAAGATGCTGACATAGAGGTGGAATTATCCAAAGCAGCTAAACAAGTCAATGACACACATGTCAATGGATTTCCAAAGATCATGCACCATGAATTTGAACTGATGGGTCAAAAAGCTATTGATCCAGTATGGATAAGTGCTCGGCAGTCTTGCATCAAAAACAGCCCTGGATTCACCCACATGCTTTGGAATACGACCACGCTGCGGCAATTTCTTGTTGAACATTACGACTGGTTTGTAGAAGCTTACGATTCTTATCCATACACTATTCAGAGATTGGCAGCTGGTCGCTACTTTATACTCCACTACTATGGTGGCATCTATATTGATATGGATATTGGCTGTAAAAAGGACATTTCATCGGTGATGGCGTCTTTCCCCACTGATACCCAAGTGGTGCTGCGTGAAACCCAGCCTTCTAATGATGTGAGCAATAGCTTCATGATCACTAAGGCCAGACACAAACTATTCACATATGCCATAGAACACCTGAAACAGTCGCGAGTTGATTCTTCCGTTCCCTACATCTCCATTATATTCAGCACGGGGCCAAGATTTTTCAGTAATTCATACTATACTTACCTGTTTACTACAAAGAGAAAGGCAGACTCAGAGGACACTAGACCACTGCATGGGATATATGTACTTGTACCAAAATTCTTTTATCTGCTATTTCAGGACCAACATGCAGGTTCCTGGCATCGATGGGATGCAGGGATGATAAAACTTCTGTATCGGTTCTTGCCAGACGTCATTGTGAATCATTTTGTTTAACTTAAACTATTGATTTTACAAGTTGCCAAAACAATCATCTATGTGCCAAAACACACCAGCTTAAATAGTCAAAATAATTATTTTACTTGTGATATTTATTATAATCTAGTTTATTTGCTTCTGTGCTTCCTGCAGTGCTGGCTGATAATGTAACTCCAATTTTTTTAGACTCCTGCCAAACCTTTGTCTTTCTTGCTCAAGGCATCTCTACCTTATGTTCTTTGGGTGGCCTTATTTTTCCGTGGGTTCGTAATAAAAGCTGTGATATTGTTGCTTTTGTATAGTTACCTTAACTGGATGCATTGTTTAATCCATGCATTTTTTCTGGGCATTTTTGATTTGGATACAGTTCTTTTATTGGGATTTCACAAAACTTACCTGACCACTTTTATTCAATGGATATGGAAGTTAACTTTAATGCTATCAGCAAAATATAGAAATAATGTTGCACTGTAATAAGGACTTACAGATTGCAACCACAGATTTTCCATGCAGGGAAACCAATGGGAATTTTAAAATCAGCTGTTTTCAAATCAATTACTATTGCCAAGTAATTCATGACAGAATGATTCTGTACACTTTCTTGAAGTAATCAAACATCGATATATATTTATCAAGAATGTGTATGGACACAAATACAACTTTTAAAAAAAAAACAGAGATAATAACTATACTATATGTATAGGTTAATGGCCAAGTAAGTGTCCAATATTGGAAAATAATGGCCTGTTTACGAGGTCCCGAAGGGACCGAGTCAACAGTCCATTATTTTCCAATATTGGACACTTACGAGGCTATTAACCTATTTAAATTACACCTTTTCTTTAATTTATAATTTTTAAGATATTGTTTAACATCATTACTTTTCATTTCAATATTCCTGTTGTGTACTTTTTTGGTTTTTATGATCATTTTAGTTGAAATACATGTGAAAGGGTTTCTTTGGAAATGTGCTAAAAAGACTTCTATATATGGTCAAAATCAGAAAGTGGCCAATAGTAAAAGATATTGGACACTTTTAACAAAAGAAAAACTCTCAGGTGTAATTTAAATCAAATTAAATTACACCTGAGAGTTTTTCTTTTGTTAAAAGTGTCCAATATCTTTCACTATTGGCCACTTTCTGATTTTGACCATATATAGAAGTCTTTTTAGCACATTTCCAAAGAAACCCTTTCACATGTATTTCAACTAAAATGATCATAAAAAACAAAGAAGTACACAACAGGAATATTGAAATGAAAAGTAATGATGTTAAACAATATCTTAAAAATTATAAATTAAAGAAAAGGTGTAATTTAAAAAGGTGTAATTTAAATAGATTTAAATCCGGGACCTCGTAAACAGGCCATTATTTTCCAATATTGGACACTTACTTGGCGATTAATTAGTGCGAAAGTAGTTGGCGATTATCTATGTCATCAATCATAGAATAAAATGACAATGTTTAGACTGATTAAAGTTAAAAAATAGCATCAGCGATGTCCGTACCCCGCATGCATGTATAATTTGTAAAAATGATGCAAATGTAATGTTATGCACAGAGCTCAACATCTAAGGTCCCTGAATCCATTGTAAAGAGTTGTGTTGAGGTAATGCAACACTATGCACACTTATGTTAGTTAGATTGAGTGTTATACCTTAAAAACTTCAATGAATAACTGAATCAGTTAAAGTAACACACTAGTTCCTTACATTTGATGATCCTTGTTCTGTCATTACTTTTTAAAAAATATTTTTGAGAGTGCAGTAGATCAATATTAACCATCAGTTAAAAGCCTAATCACATATGATTTATGTGAGGTCCATCTGGAAAGGAGATTGTATCCTGAATGGTTATTCATCCAATTCTAGAGGTGTTGCCATACTGTTTAATACAAATTTTGAATATAAAATTCTATCAGTGCACAAAGACACTGAGGGCAATATGATAAGTGTAGATATTAATATTGGAGAGATTTCAATAAAACTAATAAATCTATATGGGCCCAATAGAGATTCTCCTGACTTCTTTAGCAAGATTAAGGCAATTATTGAAACAAGCAATCAACTGTTTACAATAATCTGTGCAGATCTTAATTTAGTACTGAATCCGTAGCTTGACTGTGACCAGTACATGCATGTCAACAATCCTAAATCTGGTGATTCTGTTATTGAACTTTTGAATTCCTTTGATTTAAAGGATACATTTAGACTTATGCACCCCTTTTTTACGAGATATACATGGAGAAGAAAAGTCCTTATGTCAAGCGCGACTTGACTATTTTTTGGTTTTCCATCCAATGCATGATATCATAACCAACTGTTCCATTAATCCAGGTTATAGAAGTGACCATTCAAGTGTTCAAATAAAAATACTGCTTAGTAACTTCGACCATGGTAGGGGACTGTGGAAGTTTAACTGCAGCCTTCTAAAGGATGATAAATGCAAAGTCTTGTCAATAAACTTATACAAGAAGAAAAACTAAAATATGCTATCCCAGTATACAATTTAAACTATTTAAACATGTCTAGTGAAGATATTGCGTTTACCATAAATGATGGAAATTTTCTGGAAATGCTGCTACTAAGACAATTTTATGTGATCTTCATCAAGATACAGGAACTCTAGGGTTTTTGGTTTTTATATGGAAATGAACTCTAGGGTTCTTAGTTTTTTATTGATCCTTGTAACAAGTATGTTATCTTATCTTCATCAAGTATAGGGACTGTAGGGTTTGCTTTTATAGTAATATGGACTCTAGGGTTCTTAGTTTTTATTGATTCTGTAACAAGCATATATGTTATCATTTTACTTGTGATTTACATTGTTGAGGTAACATCGATACTTATTCAGTCGTGCAGTTGTTATGTAATTACTTGTTCATATAGCACTGCATTCAAGTAACATTTTATTCGTCTTATTTGTGACTACTTGCATTATGGTAATATCTATAACTTATTATTGTGCAGATTATATGTAATGGCTTGCTTCGGTATTGTGCACCTAACTTGTAATAGTAACTTTGTCAGTTATGCTATGTTTTTATATAACCACATTATTAACTTTTATTGGGGTTGTTTTTATCCCTCTTTCATATCAGTCCACTGTAATTCATATGAGTCCACTGTAATGCATAACAGTACATAAGTGTACATCATATATACATGTCAATGATTTACAAGTTATCTAGTAGTCACATTTATTCTGTTATTGTTTATATACTTAACAATATATTTTAATCCCAACTTGTGTTTTCTTGCTTTGGGGGGACCTCTGGAGAGTGTAAAATGCACATCATATTGTAAAAACAAGACAATGAGAGTGAAATTCAACATCTTGAAAATAGTTTTAATCCAATATCTTTCAAAACTTCGGAAGACCAAAAGGCAGAATTGGAAGCATTAAGACAAAAAGCCATAATTTGTAGTGTGATAAGATCACAAGCACAATAGATTAATGAAGGGGAGAAGTCTACCAAGTATTTTTTTTCTCTTGAAAAGTATAATTATATTGAGAAAACAATTAAATGTATTCAACTAGATAATGGTGAAACATTAACTGATAAAAAAAGTATTCTTGATGAAATAGCAAACTTTTACTCTACTCTTTTTGCACAAAAGGATCACTCTCCCTCAGATCAAAATTTACATAAACTATTTGAAGGAAAGAACATATACAAACTAACACCTACTAAATCTATGAAACTTGAAGGTAAGCTAAAACTAGAAGAACTTAGTAGTGCTCTAAAACAGATGAAAAACTGTCCTGGTGTCGATGGATTTCCAGCAGAATTGTGTATGATATCATGCATTACCTAGAAAAGAACCAGCTACCAGGCCTACTAATGTTGGTTGACTTCCAAAAGGCTTTTGACTCTGTTTCGTGGTTATTCCTGAATAATGTGCTCAAGTTTTACAATTATGGAAGGGATTTTTGTCACTGGATAAATGTTTTGAATAAAAATATTCAAGTCTCCATCTGGTTGTTAATAAGGATAAAACAAAACTCAACAAACATGTATGATACTGAATTTGATTTGTTGGGACTTCATTTTTCTGTTGACTTAGAAACTATTACTACTCTGAATTACCTCCCAATTTTAAACAAATGCCAGAAAATCATAAACCAATGGAAAATACAAAAATTGTTTCCACTGGGTAAAATTACATTTATAAAATATTCATATTATCAAGTTTTAACCATATTTTTACTTCTCTTCCAGCCCCAAGTACATTTCTAATCAAGACTTTAAATAATCTTATATCATATTATAATCTTTTATATGGGACTATAAACCTGATAAAATAAATAGAAAACAGATAACAAACTCTTACCTTCATGGGGGTCTAAAATGGTTGATATTGATGTTTTTATAAAATGTCAAAAACTCACTTGGATGAGGCGATTGATTCAATCACCTGATGCACCTTGGGTTAAACTTTTTTCAAGTTTAATCTGTGCTGAAAAGTTCTATTTACTGGGCCCTCTTTGGACCCAAATGACAGCTAATAATATTTCAAATAATTTCTGGAAGGAAGTTTTCATAGCATGGGGCTCTCTGCTTGATAAGAGGGAGCCTGCTAAATTTGAATTGCTATCGTGTCCAATCTGGTACAATTCCAGGATTTCAACTAAGCCACTCTTCTACCCCCATTGGTACAAGGCAGGTATTCTAACACTTCTCGATTTACTTAACAATGACGGTAACCTAAAAACCCTAGAGGAAATCAGGCTTCAATATGGAGTTAAATCAAATTTTTTAGAGTATATGAGAATTCAAAGATCTTTGAAAGGGTTCTTAAACAACTATGATCTGAGTGAGCTCGATGTTGCAAGACCTTTTTTCCCTCCCTACATAAAACTGCTTCTGTATCAGAATAAAGGCTGTCAGCAATTCTACAAAATAAATGGTGTAACATTTTAAACATTGATATAAGCAAAAATGATTGGACTAATATATTCAAAATTTGCTTCCAAAATTTGCAAAGAAACGATCTAGTTTGGTTTTAATACAGGATAATTCACAAATTACTCAGAACTAAAGCATATTTGAAACAACTAAACATTTGTGCCACTTCTTCCTGTAATTTTTGCAACTTGTCTGAAGAGACACTTCTCCATCTTTTTACATCATGTCCTGTTGTAACAGAATTTTAAAATAGCTTAAAAACTTGGTTCCAGCAAACTTTGGGTTTCTATCTTGAACTCAATCCACAGTTGATTATATTTGGTGTTCTGGAAAATGATTTAGATTTTTCCCCCAAAATTGTATTATTCTGACTGCTAAAAAATTTATTTTTGACAGTGCAAAAAATTCTAAAGTTCTGAATTTGAATAGGTTTAGAGCCTACTTAAAAAGAATATTTAGTAACCAGGAATATATTGCTAAAATTAATTGTAACACTGAAAAATTCCAGGCAAGTTGGTCTGTATTTCACAGGCTGAAGAATATTTGAGTATTATTTAGTATGCTTTGCTTTGCATTCCTGTGTGTACATAATATTTCTATTGTGAGAATTTGTGTTTGTGCGCTGATTGATTTTTATTGTTTATGTGTGACCAATATATGTGCCAGTTATGCAATTCATGTATGCCATTTTGCTTGTACATATGTTACTTCAAAAAGAAATTAAAAAAAACTTTCTACAACTTACAGATTCTGAGATATGGCCCAGACAAGATTTTAAAGGTCAAGTTCACCAGAACAAGGTTGCAGGACTCCTGCACCTTCTAACCAATTTCTCTAACAAATATCAACTTCCTACACCTTACAGTTTACTAGATATAGCCCGGGCAAGCTTTTCAAGTTTAAGGTCACTACAGCAAAGGTCAAATCAAGGTAACACCATGACATTGCATACCAAATCCCTCAATTAATGTCCATACCAAATATCAACCTTTTACGCCTTACAGATTCCAAGATATAGTCTGGACAAGATTTTAATAATGAAGGTCACTACAGCAAGCTCAAATCAAGGTTACACCATGACGTTGTACACCTACACTCTCTAAACATTGTCCCTACAAAGGATCAACTTCCTGCATATTACAGTTTTCGGAATATGGCCTGGACAAGCCTTTAAAGGTCAAGGTCACTACAACAATATCAAAGTTCAAATCAAGATCACACCATGACACTGCACACTTACACTCCCCAACCGATATCCCTACCATGTTTCAATTTCGTACACATTAAGGTTTCTAAGATATAGCCCCGACAAAATTTTTGAACTCAAGGTCACTATGTCTAGGTCAAAGGTCAAGTTAAGGTCACATCATCTCATTGCACACCTACACCCCCAAGCCAATGTCCCTACCACAGAAATATGTGGACATAAAAGCCGGAAAATAAATTGTTTTCTGTTCCCTGGTGAGCCTAACCATGGGTAATTAGCATTCGAAGTGCCAATTCTCCCAATCATTTTATTAAATATGTATTTAGTTTTTTATGCCATGCCCAGTACCTTTATGTCAGTTATTTTGTGACGGGTATATAGAAGAGTGTACAAAACCAGTATATACAGTTGGTAAAGTGACGACCAACAATCAACTACCAGCTTGAGGCCAGGCAGGGATGCAAACTCAGATCTCAGTGGTGTGAGGGGAGTGTGTTAAGAGTGCGCAGCCATGGCTCTGATAAAATAGGTAACCTACAAATATATTATACACGTCATTAGAAAGGTATTTTACAGTGCTTCTACTTGTTTTTGTCACATTAAAATATATGCGGAAATGGTGGAGAAATATTAAAGTGCAAAAATTAGAGATCGATATTCAGATGTTCTGAAACTATGGATATATGTTTGACACCTTATTTTTTGTGTTCTTTTGCTACATAAGAACTGATTTGGCATATATTATTGAAACAAGAAAGTTATGGATTATTTAAGTAAATGAATAAGTCTGAAAATGCTGCAGTGCTGTCTGTTTGACAGTACGGCTTGTTTGGGCTTGCTACAGCTTGTCTGTTATGTGGGTGTTCCACCACACGACTAAGCTTCCCGATTAAGGGTTTTTCATAGTCGGTTTCAAAAATTTGCTTATTGCCAGGCGTTCTGTATGGATCGGTAGTTGTCGGTTAGAGCCGTGAGAAAAATCAAACATGTTTGATATTTCTCATGACCCAAACTGATTCGTATTTCCCGCCGTCAACAAAATGTCCAGTCTCAGGCTTTCTCAGGCCTCCCAAATTTACACAGTCCTATGTTGTCTCTGGCCTCCTGCGGACCCTTAGTCCCAGGCGTCCATAGCTTAGTCCCAGGAAGCCTGTTGTCAGTCCCCGACTCATAACAGACCTTTTTTTGAAGTTTCATGTGTGTGAAAAAGAATTGGTTCATTAGTCCCGGGAAGCCTCAGACCGTCTCAGGTGTCCTGCAACTAAGAAATCTGGGTCTGCGACTAAGCCCCGACTAAGAGAAGCCGATCCAAACCGATCCAAGCCGGCCTCCTCAGGCCACCTGGGACCACACAAATTTAGTCTGCGACGGTCTGAGGACGCCCCAGGTGGCCTGGGACTAAGTAGCAATTAAATACAGACTTTTCTGCGTGCTTGAAACCAAAAAGAGGCAATGAGGGGGTCTGGGACTATATAAGCGACCGCACACACGCTTTCTGTGTTTAGACTGGTTGGCTATTGAGAGACGTGTGTCACTGCTAGGGGTTTTCAGTTTTTTTACATTTCACATTTTATTTGAGTTAGGGCAAATTTAACAGTTAGGAAACACTTTTTTGTGATATTCACTGGAGTTGTGAGGAAAGAGAAAGGAGGAAAAAGAGGAAAGAAGAAGATGGAGGAGAGGCAAGAGGAGAGGCAGAAGGAAGGTGGAGAGTTGGAGGAGAGGACAGAGGAAAGGACAGAGGAGAGGACAGAGGAGGGGACAGAAGAGAGGATAGAGGAAGGATTAGAAGTTACTGAGGAGGCTTGCGAAGAAGATGAGAGGTATGAGGAAGAATCAGAGTGCCAACGCTTTCTGTGTTTAGACTGGTTGGCTATTGAGAGACGTGTGTCACTGCTAGGGGTTTTCAGTTTTTTTACATTTCACATTTTATTTGAGTTAGGGCAAATTTAACAGTTAGGAAACACTTTTTTTGTGATATTCACTGGAGTTGTGAGGAAAGAGAAAGGAGGAAAAAGAGGAAAGAAGAAGATGGAGGAGAGGCAAGAGGAGAGGCAGAAGGAAGGTGGAGAGTTGGAGGAGAGGACAGAGGAAAGGACAAAGGAGAGGACAGAGGAGGGGACAGAAGAGAGGATAGAGGAAGGATTAGAAGTTACTGAGGAGGCTTGCGAAGAAGATGAGAGGTATGAGGAAGAATCAGAGTGCCACTCAGCAGCCAAGAGAGCCAGGGTTTGTGCTACATTCACTGACAGCCAAGAAAATGCCATTGTAGAGTTTGTGAAGGAGCACCCAGAGATGTATGACAAGGAGCATGGACGTTTCCACGACAGACAGAGGAAGGAGGCTCTCTGGCCAGAAATTTCTGCGGAACTGAAGCTCCAGCCCTTTGATGTCAGAAGGTGGTTTGAGTCACAGAGAACTCGTTATGGCAAGCTCTCCAAGCTACAGTCTGGCCAAGCCCCAAGGGAGATGACCAAGAGACAGTCCTGGGTCTACCAGCAGATGGGTTCCTTAAGACCCACATCAGACGCAAGGGGGCCAACAGAAGTTCTGGGTTCGAGGCCAGTCCCAGCACCAGCAGGCATGAAGAATCGTGTAGATCTACTACTGATACAGAACATCTCGAGCCCAGTGTCATGAGGGAGAGTAGGAGTCAACCAATACTTACATCTACACCAGTTTCTACAGATTCAAAGATACTCGCGCACTTTGACCAGATGAGGACATTGATCTCAGGTTTCCTGCAGCAGAAGTCAGACAGGCAGCCCTTCTTTGACTATGTGGCATCAGAGGCTGAAAAGATGACCCAAGAGGAATTTGAGGACCTCAAGGGCAGGATTTTTAGAGATATTGAAGCAGTAAAGAACACTCATAGACGTCAAGTACTACCCAAGAGATCAGCCACTATTACCAGAGAGTCACAGAAGGTCGGGATACTGCCAACAACCACTCAACAGGCGTCTATTTCCACCCAGGCAGCAGCACGCAGCAGTTTCAGCAGTTACGTCTACTACACACCCAGCCCCATTGGCTTTGGAAACCCTCCATCAGTGGTCAGGACGAGGTACAGGACGAGGGCAGCAGATACAACTTAAGTGGAATACTAAGCCAGCTACCAGATCTAACAACAACACAGATCATTCAGCAGCCTCAGCAGCCACAGCAGCAGCTCTACACCATCACCACCACAGCACTGCCTCAACAGCAGCAGCCTCCTCAGTAGCCAGCCAGTCCGGGTGGGTCTCGTACCCCCCATAGGCCCTTTTCAGGGCCGCCTAAATCTTCCAAAAACAATTATTAAGCTGCAAGTTGTTCAAATTCCCCTCCCAAAACATAACAGTTCAGTACAATTACTTATCACAAAAAAATTTTTAAAAAAAATAGCCCAACACCCACACCACCCCAAACATGAAACAAATAACGAATGGTAATACACATAACAACAGAACATAGAAAAAAAATAGATAAATAAACTCCCAATATGGCAAATAATCTGCCCATTTGTAGTTTAAAATCCATGGGATTGCTTTAAATCTGTAATAAAAAAGTCCAACACTGACACCATCCCTAGAGTTAAAAGATATTATGTTATCACATAGCCACCAACCAACAAACAGACAACCCAATACCAAACATAACCCCCCAACCAACAAACAGACAAATCCAATACCAAAAATAACCCCCCAACCAACAGACAGATAAACCATACTGTAAAGAGGACCATTTGGGTGTTATATTTTCTAAATTTTCTTGAAGTGGAATAAAAAAATTTAATTTTGAGATTTGCAATAAAGGAAAAAATTTTAGTTTCAGTTATTTTTCCAGAATAAAAACCAAATGTAAGTGAAATTAGGGTGTAGCTTTCAAAATATATGCAATATTTATTCCATTTAGCAAGTTATGTTTGGCATTGGGTTTGTCTGTTTGTTGGTTGGTGGACTTATGTTTGGCATTGGGTTTGTCTGTTTTTTGTGGGAATTATGTTGGGCATTGGGTTTGTCTGTTTGTTGGTTGGGGGACTTATGTTTGCAAATGGTTGGGTTATTTGGAACAAGCACAGCTGATTAATTGTGTTTTGGAATATTTGGTAGTCCTGAAAAGGACTGGTTATTAGTCCTGAAAAGGACTGGTTATTAGTCCTGAAAAGGACTGGTTACTGCAGTAGCAGTTATATTCTGCCATCTTGCCAGGCCACTGCTCCCTCATTATTGAAGTAGTGCTTGAGGTAATCCCTCAGTCTTTTGGCTTCTCTGGTAGGGTTTCTGTTGCGACCAAAATCAGCAGCACCACCAATCAACCGACCATCACCAGGCACATCATCATCATCATCATCACCTCCAGGCTGTTGACCACCATGTAGACCTTGATACTGGCTTCTCAGTATGTTGTGCACATCCCTCACTGTTTCTGGGGGTAGTTCAATAGTGGCCATCATCACTCTAGATCTTGAAACCAGGATGCCAAAAGTGTTCTCAACAACTCTCCTGCTCTTTGATATTCTGTAGTTGGCAATCCTTTCCTCTCTGGTTAACATCCTTCTGCCATAGGGTTTCATCAGCCAGGTCTTCAGGGCAAACGCATCATCTGCCAGCATGAAGTAGGGGACATCGTGACCACCCTGGGTTATAGGTGCTGGGTCAGGGAAGCCTATGCTGCCATCATCAATCTTCCTCTTCAGGTGACAGGTATTAAATATCTGGGCATCTGAGCAAGATCCAGCTGTACCCACATCCACCCATCTGAACTTGTACTGTCCATCAACCAAGGCCAACATTACTATTGAAAAGAATCCCTTATAATTGTAGTACAGGGCTCCAGAGTTCTTGGGTTTCTTCAGGGCCACATGCTTGCCATCAAGGGCTCCCAGGGCATGTGGAACATTCCACCTGATCCTGAATTCTGTTTCCAGTTCTTTCCACTCACTGGAGTAGTAGGACATCTGGGGTACTCTCTGGTGAACTCATCCTGGATGGCCCTGCAGACCTCTGGTAGAAACTTGGAAATGGTGGATCTGCCAACCCTGAACTGATGTGTATGACTCTCCAGTGGCCAGATATCTGATGGTGAGGGCTAACTTCTCCCCAACACTGATTGGAGCTCAGTAATTGGTGGCCTGCCTGGCTAGACGTGGTTCCAGTCTGGTCTTTATCATTTCAAAGAATTCTGGGGTCATCCTCACAAAATTGGTGAATCCTGGAGTCTGTGGCATACAGTTCAGCCATAATGTTGTGGTAGCCCCCCTCTCCTCTCTCTGTAGTAGCCATGGCCAGACCCACATGTTGTGCCTTCTTCTAGGTCTCTGTCTGGCTGGTGGTGGAGGTGCTGCTGGTGGTGGTTGCTGTGGTTGACGTAGAAATAGCAAATACATCAGTATATGTAAGTGAATAAAAACTAAAAAAGCCCTAAATTGTTGCTGAAACTGTCTTCCATTGAAGGTGGCATCCTGCTGTGTTCCTAGAAAAGTAATGACAATTACATCCCGGAATTTATATATATACCCAGAAAATCCAGTTATTTTGCAAAACAAGAATCGGCCATCGTGGTCTGGGGAATACTGAGGAGGCCTCAGGACGCCTGAGAAAGCCGGGACTTAATCGGAGCTTAGTCGTAGACATACCGACTGGGTCCCAGGATGCCTCTGGCCTCCTGGGACCCAGTCGGTATGTCTACGACAAGATCGTGGTTCAAACCGACCAGAAAAATGGCTTAATCCGTTTCAGTATTCCCGCCCATTTTTCCTTTTTTTTCACCGACTGTCCACGATTAAGGGTCTCAGACAGGATCGGGGCTTAGTCCTTTAGTGGAACAGGGGCATTAGCTGTTCATGGCTTGTCCTGGTAATCCATGTTCATATTCACTCGCCTTTTTTCTGGATTTTGGTCCCCAACACCTGACTTTTGCAACTGACCCTAGAGTCGGTTACAGTGTCGGCTCCAGCCCCACAATAGACAAGCTGTACCAGGTTACTACAAGTTGTAGTGATAAACTGAGAATAGAGCAGTAGACTGATTCGGGATCAAACCAACACTATATAAATCCCTTCTGGCTGCTTTAACTCTTCTATAACTTATCAATCCAAAGATACCAGCTAGAAATCAAAGAGATTTTCTACAAAAGCTTAGGAGCCTGTTGTTTTTTACGGAGTTAAATATTTTAAGTTTTACTCTGATTTGCAGGCAAAAAGTGAGACATTTGAATGCAGGACCAGCCGACTGGACATAGATCCCATAACCGACAAGTAGGTGAAATGAAACAGACATAGCCTATATATTTCCTGGCTTGTTTGTTGCTGTAACCTCCTTGTTAGATTCCTCTTACGTCTTGTCCTGCTGTGTTTCGAGCTTGTCCTGCTGGGATGAAACTGACTTTGCAACCAAAGACTTGGAGACTTTCTGTTTTGACAGGTAGCTTCCAAGTCAGGTCTTGGTTGCTTACAACAGGCAAGTTTCCTTTCAAGTACAGTCGGTGTTGTTCTACGGCTTGCTTTGGAGTGAAGCTGGGGGACATTTGAATATGACAGGCCAGCAAGTGTTTCACAAGACCGCAACAGAAGTGACTACAACAGGACATAAGACAAGATGAGACAGTTACCTGACATGTGGAGCCACTGTTTAGATTAAGAGTTTTGTAGGGTCAGTGAAATATCAATCATGTTTGATATTTTACCAACCCACCACGACAGACCAAGAAATCACAAACAGTCCAAACCGACTCTGTAAACATTGCTCCCGACCCTCGAAAAATCCTTAGCTACCGACAAGACAGCCCCAGTGGTATTCCCTATGAAGTCCATCTTTAAGGTTTGTAAACCAATTGGGAGAGATTTTTTCTCCCCTACTTTTGGTTTTTTATATGTTTCCAAGTCCGATTTGTGACACCATATCTGTTTTGCAACAGTGATTCTTTTACTTTGGGGACAAAATTGTATGACCAGTTAAATCACAGTGAAAACTGGATGTTGACCAAAATGGGAGGGCAGGTAAAATTGTTGTAAAGCATGTGTAATATTCATAATCATACATCTGTCATGCATCAGTACATAGACTGACTTACTTATGCCAGATATGCTTAGATATGCCAGTCTCTTGTCTCTTCAGTACTGACTTGTCTACCAGGAAGCAACCACACAGTTTTAAAAAAGTCACTTTACTAACTTCTGGTATGTACGTAAGTGCTGAAACGACCACTCGAATGTTAGTATTTAGTTGACAAGTGTAAGCAGGTTATGTGGTGATGTCAGAACGTCAAATGGTTGATTGAGCATTGCCTTTTAGGGCTCTTGCCATTTTATGTTCTATGAGGTTGTGTTCTGAACTGGAGTTAAAAATGAAGTTTTAAGAGTCTTTCTAAGTACAAAGCAGTATTCCAGTTTGTGAGTGACGTCAATTCTGTGCAATTATGTTGTGAAAAGTAACACTGTTGCTGTTTTGCATCTTGTATTGAAACTGTATCCATAATAGCTCACAATATATGATACCTTTGTGTTATATATATATATTAGATTGACGTTTTCTCATCCAATGGTTGCTTATTGTGTTACTAAGGGTGACATCAAGCTTCTCTGATGTGTAGGGTAATCCTCAATCAAGAATGAAAAAAAAATGTAAAAGCACGAGTTTTCAAGCTTCTGTAATTGTTTTGTAAATATTGTATTGTTTATATACATAATTAATAATATGTGGCATTTCAATTGTTGGGAATAAAGATGAGCTGTCTTTCCATTCATTTGTTTTGTATGGCTCCAGTAAATAATGGTTTCACTTAACGAATTACCTGAGTTTACCTGTCTTCTTTTTCTAAATGTGATAAAAATAATTATTCTTGAGTAGGTAACTCGAAGAGAGACCACTTGTGAAATATATTCGCTTATATTTTAAACTCATCAGACCACTTTTTTCAGACTTGTATCCAAAAAAAGCCCCTAAACTTCACATGCATGCGTATGTTGTACATACAGTACTAATAAAACCAAATGTTGACAAATGCAGGGTCTATTGTTTTTACTTTTTTGAGTCATGCGTAGCCTATACACATTCAAACGACCATAACCAATAAAAGTGTTTCCCAACAAAAAAGATGATTTATTGACAAGTATGTAGAATATGTTTGGTTTTTGTGTATACCTTTGGCATTACATCTGTTCTGTTCATACAAAATTTGAATTAAAAGCATGATCTGAAATACTTCTTTTGTGCAGATGACTAAACATGGTTTTATAAATACTCCCCCACTTAATTTAGAACATACAGGCTCAGTAAAACTAATTGCCAGGTCCCACCTCAGTATTTTAAGTGACGACTGTCAGCAACTTTGAGTTCCTCATCAACCATACTATATGCTACATTAGTTTTCATAAAGCTTTCCTTCATCTTTATTGTCCACCATGCGTCTCATTGGTACGTTTGGATAATATTCTGTCTGAAAAATTTCATATCATTCATTAGACTTGTTGCTGTCTTCTTTATTCTTTGTATTGTCTCCATCCGCCATTGTAAACCCAAGAAGACTGCGGTGTCCCTGCAGTGATCTAGGCCACCTGCTGTCTCATGTATCATCTTTATCTATAGCACTATTTCTGATGATCTGATACAGGTCACTTCTTAAGGTGGAGATATGTGAATCCAAATTTCTAGTGATTCATCCTCACTTATTGCAGGGATACCTCTGTACTCTCAAGACAGAATAATATATCATTTGTCATCAGTATCCATCATTTGTCTGCTCACATCCTTCATCAGTCTTAAAAACAATCTTGTAATAATTATGCTAGATGTTTACAAAATTACCTTGAATCTTCACCCTTCTGTTGTGAAATAGCTGTGTAATTATACGTCAGCATGACAACATTTCAGTGACAAAACTGCAGACAGCCAAAGGGAGTGGTGATTGATGCCACATGCCCTCACTTTCATTTCAAAGTTTGGCCACTGACGAAGGCTCGATGATCATGTAGAGTCTTTATTAATTATCTATCAAGTCATAGCGATGTCCTGGATGTGGGATCTGGGCATAATATTGCATCAGAAGAGCATTTCGTGTTACCAAAATATCAAAGATATCTCAATTCTTTGCCCTGTAACTGCCTTGAGTAATTTGCTAGCACTTACCCCTAAGGGTTCAAACAACCCCTTATTTCAAATTAAAGTGCACCAAACCTGGGTCCCTCTGACTGACAGCAAAGTCAGACGTCATCTTGCTCTTTTATTGAGTAAACTCAAACTAGGTGATGCTGGTTATACCTTCCACACTTTCCGTCGTTCAGGTGCCACCTTTGCTTTTAATAATAATGTAGCTCTTCAAAACATTCAGAAACAGGGTACCTGGACCTCGGATTGTGTGTGGAGGTATATCACTGATACTGTTGACACAGGTGAGCAAGTTGCTGCTATGTTCAAACAAAAATTGTCTTCTGTTTAACTACCCCTATTGTTGGGGCTTCCCAGTAAACATTACAAACGTTTATAAACGTTTATAAACCTTTGCTATGTTTACTGGGTTGGGTGAACAAGTTGTCTTTTATAACAGTTTTAAAGTAAATATCTTTTCATCTACACTATAGTAGCTGGAATCTAACTTCTATCGGCATAGGGTCACCTTTCCATAAGGCACTCTTATATATTTATCTTCTAAACTATCACTTTGCATCATATTTTGATTGTATGCCCTCCTTATCCTTTTGTTAAGGTTACCCTAAATTGTGCCCCAGGTAAGGTGACCCTATGCCTGTCACATCTTATCATATGTTATAAATCTGTAAATACAAGTAGTGTGTAACCAGTACTAGAAATTAATAAAATATATATTAACCGCAATGCTGCTTTGACCTTTCTTAACCTGAACTCGAGGTCATTGGTCAATCCACTGGTATGCGAGGAACTGAGAGTTCTCAGTGTGTAGGTCCCACTCCAAAGGCAGTGGGCAGTATTGAGGGCCTGTCCCAATATGATCCTGGGCTGGCTGTTGAACGGGGTGTAAAACTCTAACTTTGCCTTTGAACATTGTAAAAAATAGCTTCTGGCACAAAAAAGGGATCACCGTAGTTTTACCTGGAGATCTGTCACCACTCTCAGTGGTACTGTCACATTACTTGTGCGATTTAAGCAAAACTTTGAAAGATAACATAACTATTTCACTACAGAAAGAGGGAGATTCATGAAAGTTTTAATACGAACACCTACCTTCATTGTAAGACTGTATGATGCCAATCTAAGCTCAATGTCTGTCGTGTAAGTTCATTTTCATATTGTAAGTTTTTAAGCGAGAGCTCTTGCTCCAGTGCACCCACTGCTGTCTCTGATGGCTTCGCGACTTTTGCTAGTACACCGAAACCCCTTTTGGCCTTGTTTTAAGAGGCATTGTGTAAATTGCTATTCTCACACTGATATGAAAATTACACAATAGTTCTAATTCTAACTGGACTTTTGTAATGCTTAATCTCTAATTTATGAAGGGGGCTCTAAGGCACAACAGCACCAAGAGAGCCAACCAAACTCCATATCCATGGACATAAAAGAGGTGATGCACCAGAGAATGCAAACAGTAGAAGCATCAGAAACAAAGCATATAACCGACCTGCTTGACACACTTTTCAGTAAAAGGGTAGGACTTTGGAACAACAAGAACATTACCCCAACTCTGTGCCTGGTACTGAGAGAAATAAGATAATAATAACAACACTTCACCTGTAAAATAATATATAGGCCAAAGTGTGCATTGCAAGCTTAACCTGGCAGTTCCATAAAGGTAACAATTCAAGTTAAAGTTAAATTCTCCCCTTAGCCTCTACCCTGAAAAAACATCAGTTGTTTCTGAAACTACAAAATTCTAATTCTAATTGAAAGTCCATAGCGCTTTATATCTGCAATGAAGACAGATCCTACCACACACAATCAACAACATAAAAATATACAGGGAAGAAAGTAGAAATCAGAACCACTGGTAAAACGTTAGAAAATAAAAATCTAGAGTGGGTATGCCTTTGCAAAGAGAGAGCATTTCAACTTCAAGAGGAAGTGGCAGAGCAAATATCATCATGTAGATGATTTACACTCTTTGGAGCATCATATGCAAAGCTAAGACCAAGCTGCTTGCTACACTTAGGTACAAATGGAACAAACTGATGAACCTCAAGCCCATCATCATCTTCCTGACTTCCATATTATACACACTGTGACTGGCTTTAGGAAAAAGTCCAAAATATTTTGGGAACCACTCTGTGGAACTTATACACTAGTGACGCTGTTTTGAACACAGACTGTTGTTCAATTGGCAAACATTGTGGGTTCTTATGACTTAATTGGATTTGTTTGAGTTTAACATTGCTGTCAACACATTGTATTGGTGATATCATGACAGTAAGTTTTAAGGTCAGAGGACGCCAGTTCATACCAGTTGATCAAGATTCTGCACTGTGGGCTGCCAACACTCCCACATAGGGTCTGGGGTTTGGACCACAGACCTCGGAGTTGGGAGGTGTGTCACTCACTACACCACTGACCCCTCTGGCTCTTAATGTTGACGATATTAGCAATATTGGAAATACACGAGTTCAATTTGAGCATTGTTTGGTCATAATTTTTTTCAAAAATATACAAGTGTACACATACCTCTTGATTGTCAATTCGTCGTGTTTTCCTTAAAGATAACATTTGTGATCAAGTATGTGCACAGGTGACAACGTCACTTTATTGTATGTAAGGCTTTGGTTTAAAATTTGAAATAAATACCTTTGGTAAGTTTTAGTACTGTTTTGTCAAGAATTTCATTAATTTTTGAGCGTTCAGTGATTTTAGCGAAGTGGTTGATATAACTAATTTAATAAGACATTATGTTTAATGATTATATACTAGTTTAATTCGTTATAAGTTATTATGGTTTGTGTACTGACTGATCACCCTTTTATAAATAGGCATCAGTGCACAGGGTGTCTCTTGATAGCCATTTCAGTGAATGTCTCCATATATTTTATTGTTAAGTATGCAAACAGAACACAATTCTTTCAATATGAAATAAATATTTTTCGTTAGTTTTGAAGTAGTTCACCATTTTCATAAATATAACATAAAGAGGCATCTCTTCAGTGTCATTTGGGTGAATATCTCCTTACGCTTAATTTTTAAGTATGTGAATAGATAATTCACTCTACTGGATATAAAATGAAGAATGTGAGATAAAAATAGGACTGACACACAATTCTGTGAAAATGAGAATCATTAAAATAACCAATTGTAAGTATATAAAATAGTTGTAAAAATTTGGAAAATTAATTAGGAATTTAAATTTTCATTAGAAATACTTTTTTTACCATTTCCTAACACATTGGGTTGGATGGCTCCAGCAAACAGCTACTGGTAGGATATTATAAGGGTATTTTGTTATACAGTTACTACATTGCTGCACACAATAATGATTACACACACTACTAAGTATGTGCATATATAATAGTCGGGTTTAGTAGTTTACAATTTAGCAATAATCTCAGATTTTTTATTGATTATAAAAACAAGAAATTTGGATAGACTTCAATTGATAAGTCACATATGTGCAAAGCAAGTTATGATTTTGTATTGGTTTGGTTGAAGAACATTGAAGGTCCTTACTGTCCTTGGTACAATTACTGAATAAAGGTACACTACTTAAGCTGTGACAGGTCTCTGTTATAATTATTTTATATCTTTGGTACTGTATAGATCTTGTCAACTAAATCACGTTTTAAAAATCTTTGTGAGTTAACTGTGTTAGTATACAATGATTGCTTATACAAATATATTGCTAACTACTTAGTATAGATGTTCGTGGTCTAGAGATGTAGCGATATGTTATAACAGTACTGAAGTAAAATCAAAGAATTATTTTATCCTGAATTAAATTCAATTTTGATATTAAGGTCACTTCTGGAACTGATTGATGTTCAACAGTCAATACAGTTTCTTAAGAAAAGGAGTTATAATAGTGTATTTACTGGTACAATTCTAGCTGCACCGTTTTGAATGCACTGTCATTTACGAAGTTTGAACTTAGAGAGACTCCTGAAAAGTGAGTTACAGTAATTCAACCCACTACTAACAAGAGCCACTAGAACAGAACAAGCATTAGTAACAAACCGTCTAACAGGTCTAAAGTCACAGAGCTGCACAAAACAACTTTTGCAGACATTCTGAACATGTTTGGACAAGGAAAAATCAGAATCAAACCACTCACCCCAATTCATGACTGACTCAGCACGGGAGAGAGGACTACCCAAGATGGTAGTTGGGGAAACACACTTTCAACTTATCCCTCCGTTGTTTTGAACCAAATAAATGAAAATAGAGTATAAAATATAACATAGTAGTATACAACGAATTTCACAAATGCCCACATATTTTAAGGAGTACTTTAGTACTTCATATCACTTTATCAGGGCACAAAATGCAAAAAATAAAATAAGTGTGAGTGCTGTACAAGGGAATATTTGTACTATAACCCTGTAAAATCAAATTTTCTTTAATTTTGGAAATAAATTCTTATCTAAAAATTATTAATCTATTTTGCTATCTTAAATGTTAGTTTTCCGTAATTTTTTAATAACACATGGAAAATGAGTCCATGATTACTGCTAACTCTTCACCCAGAATTTTAACACTTGGTAAATGTGTGAACCTGTATATATCACAATGTTTTTGGGCAGTACTATAACTTCATGTTCTATATTTTCCCTTTAGCTACACTATAGAAGAAATTACATCATTTATAATTTAGTTAAGTGCAGTGCTTTATTGCAATATCAATGACATTTTGTTCCAGAAAAAAAATTTTGTACTCAGAAAAAATATTGTAGTTATAATTTGAGGTGTTGCCCACTTTTTGCAATTTTAAGACAAAAAAAGTACGTAGAGTAAGTGTATTACCAGCAAACTGTAAAGGATTGAGAAATCCTGATAATAAATTTGGTGTAATAACATATTTTATTATACCTCAAGTGAGTTTCAGGAAATCAGACTGCAGTATTAATTGCAGGCAATATGACATGATATTTCCCGTTTTGGACAAAAAATATTGCTCCAATGGCCCTTTCATCTCGAAATGTAAACAAATTATGCAGATGGTGTTTATTTAATACGTCATTGTCATGTCACATGATTACATTATTCAGCATTTGAGGAGGGGAGGAGTGGCATTAATTTTCTTCAGTATCTTTTGGGAAGTTTGGATCGCACTCCGAGGTGTCCTTGGACCATGGATTTTCATCCAAACGCCTAGAATAAATGCTCCTCGGACCCCCGATTTAGCCACTCCTTGTGATCTCCACTTTTGGCAGGAGCACAAAGACATCCAGGATGGCGTCAGGAAGCACTAACATTCGAAAGTAAAACATTTCACTATTTTCTGTCTAATTCAAAGCAAAATAAGCGTGATATAAAAGATGATTATGTGTCTTGTAACTGTCAGATGATATTAACATAATTGTAAGCACAATAGTTTATATTTAAAGCATAATACAGGCCTGTTGGCTGTGTATGTTGTACCCCTCCGCCTCTCGCCCTATCCCAACTCTAGTTGACTGATTTAGTTTTGTGGAGAGCTTCTGTTGCACACTTTTATGTTACAGGCAAAATGTGTACTGATAGTACCTGCCTACTGCCTCGCCACCAATTGTGGACATGTCTATACTGCTCAGCCAGTGAATTTCACCACCCAGTGAACTTCGCCACCTGTCATAAAAAGCTGTTAAAACTGCAAGTATTTGTGTTTTAATCACATGGTTTTAGTTCTTTTTACCGTGACCAAAAAATGTACTGATTCCCTGCATAACTTGGCCATGGACACAACTTGGCCACTAATTCAATTGGGCCAAACAGACAAATAAGTCTTTTTACAGTGTTTAAATCGAATACAAAGCATAAATCTAATGATAATGGACCATTTATGATTGCAATCAGGTTTTAAATTTGTAGCAATTTCAAGATTTGGTGATGGTGGCCAAGTTATGTCTGTGGCTAGAAGCAGTAGATTAAATATTTTGTAAATATATTGACAGGACGCTTTGGTATTGTCAAATAACACAGGTGGCGAAATTCACTGGCTGACCAGTAAAGGAAAATTAATTCCTGTGCTCCAATAAGTGCAAATAACACTACACATATTATTAGTGTTTATTTTGATAATCCAAAGTTTTGCATTGATGAATTAGCCCTGTACATGTACATTGCACCAAAAATACCCGATTATCCCCAAAACAACTGGAATTTTTTTCCTACCAATTATGGTCAGCCCATTTTTTTTAACCATTGTGCTGTGCAGATATAACTAAATGCATAACTTTCAAAAATATAATTTAACAATGTTTTGTTATTCGGTAAAGAATTATTCTAGCTTTTCAGAAATACTTCACGTTTTCCTCAGCAGGATATTTATTGTTATTTGACCGGCAAGGGGTGACCCTAATTGGTAGACTGACCATAGTTGGTGGCAAGGCAGTAGGATTTTTGTGCATTTCGTAAAATTGCTGATTTACTTAGGATCAAGCTGATTATTTCATTCATCTTGATTTTCAGGGAGTGGCACGTAAAATAATGATGGCAGAGATTCTAAAAAATTAAGGTTTGTACATCTTTCTTAATACTTTTACACAATCAAGTTATGCAAGAAATTGGAAACAGCTACTTCACGGCTTTACCCACAGCAGCAGGAGAATCGACACCAGCAGCAGGAGAGTCGACATCAGCAGCAGGAGAGTCGACATTAACAGGAATGTCATCATCCATTGCAGAAAGCGCAGGTATCACATTTTAACTGTATTACCTGTGTTCCTTTTTAGCAGTTACAAAAAATAATAAATTTCATACTCTCTTATCAAAATAGTGTTCACTTTTTGTTGAGATATTTGTCATGCACCATTTTGGTGTTAACTTCATACTCAGCAAGCGATAGAGCGATGGACACTTTAGTAAGTTTTGTTTTCTTTCTGCTGGCAATGTAATATAGGGCTTAAGTATCATGAATGACATTACAATATTAAATGTCTTTGAGTATTTGTATAGTATTATGGACAGATTATTATTACTATTACGCAGATGGAATTAGATGTTTTCTGCTCAGCTGATTGTCTCCTGTAATATATTAGGTAACTTTCAAAAATTTATAATCATACAAATCACACTAGGACTTACATTTTCCTCACCTTATAATGCAGAAGTTCCCACACTTTCTGTGTAATGATCCCTTCTTATCTCAGGGCCGCAAAATTTTGTAAGCAATGTTTTTTATTTATTTTGTAGTGCTTTTTCACTATTTACTTTTTCTTAGATTATCGGATGTGGTCAGATGCTGACACCAAGGCCCTCATTGATATGAGGACTGAGATGGATGACCTATTCCATGGTTAAAAGTGCCACAAAACAAAATGCAATACATTGCAAAAAAATTGCAAGATATGGGTGTACAGGTGACAGCTGAACAATGTAAAACTATATGAGAAGGGTTTGAAAAATGTGTACCGGAAAACCGTTGACCACAAGAACAGGACGGGTACAGAAAGAAAAGAATGTAAATTTATGGCAGAAATGGGCCAGCTCTATGGGAACAAAGTTGTGACAAACCCATTGGCACCTATGGCTAGTTGCAAAGATGATAACAACACAACTCCAAAGGTGAGTACTAAAAGGAAAACACAACAAGGAAGCTAGATGAATATGTGAAGAGAGGCAGGCCAATAAACACAGAGAGTTAAATAGATTCCTTGATATATTGGAAAAAAATCAAAGCCTGACAACCGTTAAGAAAGAAAACTTTAAGATTTGTGCTCATGTTTGGTAATTTATGTTTCTGATAGGGTGTTATGAAAACAGCTTCCAAATTTTTAATCAATTCACCTTCATTTTACTAATTCATCTTGTGCTGAGTGACCTTGGCTTAAAATTTATTTTCACAACTATAATTCTGCAACTGAAAGGTGTTTTCAAATTGATTTGGTGTGAACACTGGTTTAGTTGTGCATAGCTTTAACATCATCTCAAGTCGATGTGCCTGTTAACCTGCAGACACCTGTTGCAAATGTTTATCGAGTGTATCCGTCAAACGTATAAGTTTAGTAGTTCATATCTTTTGTGTCAATTGATATAACCCATTGGTGCGAGATCTTGGCATCTCTGATGCTATGTTTTGGTCTAAAAACTTGAACTCCATTCTGTGAGCTAGAATGAGATGTCATAAACAATAACAACTAATGATAAGTCATGCACGCGTTTGTATATGTACCTTTCAGATCGCAGTGTAGCGTTTAAGATTTAGAAATAAACCTCATGCAGTGGTGTGCAGGGTGGGTATCAAGCTGAGTAAAAGAAAATACTGCAACAGATTTGATAAGATTGCAGGTAATGTGATAGGTACATTAACAAATTACTCTTTTGTTATAACAGAACGAGAGAAAGTGAAACAGTTTCTTGAAAATGAAGCACAAGGTTCTCTTAAAGAAGGTCTTCACTTTGTATTCTCGAGACATTATTAAATATGTTACGTTCTCATGAGTCATTGTTAAATTTCTCTGCCAAGTAATTATTAAAAATGCATAGTAATTAACAATAGAGTAAAAAAGTTTTATCTGCCACAGAGAGGGAGATTATAAAATACACTGTGCATAGGTGTCAGTGTGTAAGTCTGTTAGTGTCTTGTGCATATTTCTCCAGAGCAACTGTACTGACATGTTAGTTGGATTACTTATATATATATGTCCTTCCATATTTTTGGGGGGTTTTGTGTAATTTTCACATTCAACTTGATCCTCAACAGGAAGTTAATATCATTGCAATGGTGTTGTGAACATAGATAACAAAATATTTCACAAAATAATGAGTAAGAGCATTACAGAATAATGTGTATTTGCCTTTGTTAAATTGTAATATTTTTGCTATGTTTAAGTATTATTTCAATTACTGTCACCATCACTTTTTGAATTGTTTTATGGGTATGGCCTTGTCCTTAGTACTTGGGAAAATTTGGCATCTAATCACATGGCTGTAGTCTTGTCCTCTGCGTAAGTTGTAAGGTGTTGGTCCTGTCTCAATATGACCATTGGAAAAGGATGCAAAGAAACTAATATGACTTTGTCTTTGATTCCAGAAGAAAATATGCCCACATTCAACTTAATCTATTTTCTGTAATTTCTTAGTACAAAAAAGTTGTTTGGAAAATAAATGGCAAAGAAAAAAGTAAATCTTTTTAATTGAACTTGTTTAGACACACTATTCCACAATAATTCACTGGCCTTGATAAATTGTTGACATTAAATTGTCTCTTCTCTGAACACCCTGGGCTGCATTTTGGTAAAGAGGTGGATATCTGTTTGGATCATCCACTTCAGCTGCATTTTCCAACATTGCCTGTACTTCATCATTGCATAAAATACACAAATTGTGCAGCACACATGCTGATGTAACATACATACAAGCAAGTTCCATGTCATGGCAATACAGGTGTTGAAGCTTTCTGAATCGACCCTTCAAAACTTGTCTATACGATGACAATTTATATAGTCTTTGTCATTCAAGCGTCCATTATCACGGAATGGTGTCACACAAAATCTGTGTAGTGGATAGGCGCTGTCTCCTACAAAAGAACAAGCATCAGTACAGACGTCTGTATTAAATAAAAAACTAAAACTTGTGTTCATAATATATTACATACAAGCTAAATCACCTAATCCTAGCCCGTTTTGGTATAACAATAAATGCCCACCTTCACCAGCAAAAATAATACTACATGGGTGTACATAATTGTGAATGACTGTGAGCAGATATAAATGGACAAAATTTTTAAATGCTTACTGCGTTTATGGTATAGAATATATTTGCAAATAAGTTTTAAATGAAACACTGCACATTTTACTTCTAAATCTGGCATATAATTTTCCAACACAGTTAATATTGTGATAGGTAGTTGGGGCTTTACAGAACCAAATGAGGTGTGCATTGTTAATGATGACCAATGGTAAGCAAGTACTACCTTTCAACAATATGGTTTGTCTTGGATTCGAACCCTGATCTGACAGGTGGGAGTTAAGTGTGGTACCGTAACACAAATGTGGCCCTTAATAAGTACTTGAGGACTGACTAACACTCCTAACAACCTTCCATCTGTATAAAAATAATGCGTGAAGTTCTTTGATAAATCCACCTTACCTTTTATAAAGTTTCTCCAATCATAGCAGACCCTTGTGTCATTCTACTGTACAATGGAAAATTCCTCCAAACATGTGTATCAAGGGCACATCCTGGTCATCTGACATGGGTGTCTGTCATAAGCAGGTCATGACCAACAACTACCTGTTAAATAAATAAACTCTGCTTATGAAAACTAACTTTTGACCAATGCAATAAAAAGAAAAATGTTTTTAACACATATCTATTTAAAATATACTCTCGAATCATTACAGAAAGAAGTTATGGCTTTTTATATTTGGAAGGGAGAACTTCTAAATTTAATAAATCACTTACAATAATATAATAATCTGGATTAACTGGTCAAAAACATCAACAACTGTTTGTCATATGGAAGCATAGGGATGCCACCTGGTGCTCCCTCTTCCTCTAAAATTGGAGTTATACACTATAAAAAGTTTTCCCTTGTCAGGCGAAAATGATACCTGAAATCATAATTTGTCAAAATATCAAGAAAATCTCTATCCCACAGATAGAAGGCACATTTTCACATGTAAGTACTCTTAAAACAACCATCAGTGATGGAAAATCTAAAAATCCAACTGTGGGGAGATCAGTATTTTCCTTAAATAATATTTGCGCTAAAATAAAAAATTCAGTTCTTCCTCATGCATCATTGCCGCCATGTTTATTGTTTACTTCCTGTTAAAATAACCACGGAGCTGCTCCCAAAACATTTGGATTGTGGTTTTACTGCACATGTGAGAAATATTTGTCCTAGGACACCTTGGAGCTCGATCCAAACTCACCATTTGTAGAACTGGGTAGTGTATGACGTGAATGGAATTGGTTTGTGACATCACATTGTATTAAAAGAGGCTTTTCTCAAACATTCTACTCTCTTCTCCTATACTTTTATTGTGCTTAATCTCTGCAAAGGCAGGCTCTTGCACTTTTATGTATAAATACTGTGTAAAGTGTCATTATGGAAACAAATATGATTAATTATAGATTTGTTTACATGTGTATATTTTAATCACTTAATTTCAGTTTGTTGAATATTTGTGTTATTAAATATTATCTTTATCAATATGTTATATGTAATATTGATGTTTTAATATGAATGTTTAAAACAATGCTGCAATAAGTGCATTTTTAAGGTCTTAAGATACATGTGTCAGTATGTCATAAACTGTAACGCCAATGACCTAGGTTCACACAAGTTTGATTCCATTAAAATCCAATATTTCCTTAACCACAGAGTGATTCACATCCTGTAAGCAATGCATCTCTTGGCAAGTCTTATTAAATGCTTACATATGTTTTAGTGGTATATATAGAGTACTTTTCACATGTTTTGAGTTGTATGAAGCTATAATTCACATTATTGTGTGCTATTGTGTGTATTTGAGTTAACAATGCTTTGTAATGTCTTTGTACGTATGTTTTATGTTATGGGATATGTTTCATTGCTTACTATTATACAATTCTGGATTTGCTTCATAAGACAGTATGAAAGGCTATTTTCACTTTACTTACAAGTTTCTAGAAATTAAGAATGAAAGGCTATTTTCACTTTACTTACAAGTTTCTGGAAATTAAGAAAGGCTGTCAGTTGAAGAGTAGCAGTATATCTATCTGTGAAGTCACATTAAGACACTACAAGTAGTGAATTTCTAAGAAAATGTGAGAAAAGGTATTGGATATATTGACACAAAAATAATTGGTAATATAATTTTTGCAATTACTTAAATTTGTATTCATTTGTCATTTTTGGAAGTGTCTTGAAATCAGTTCATAATTTGACTCTTCAATGGCCTTACGTGTGATTTAAGATTGTTGCATTTAAGTTATATTAATTAAGCCAGTAATACCTCAAGTAATGTTTTAGTAAGTCTAAATGGTTCTCTTCTGTATTAATTAATGTCATCTGTAATTGCATGGTTGTTGTAGTGTTACAAGTAATTGATATTATGTACCTGAATATGTAAGGTGAAAATAACTTATGGTTAATAAGCTCTGTAATGTGTTGATTTACTGAGAACCAGTCAGGTAGTCAATCAAAAGGTTGAACAATATCTACAATAGAGAGACTACATGTCAACTGCGTACTCTCACATCTTTCACAGTTCTCAATTGGTGTGAGGTTAAGAAAGTGACATAAGAAAGGAATTACAGATCAATAAATGTTGTGATGACTCAAAAAAGGAGTTCATGTTAAATGCATTTAAAGAACTCGTAGATACTCATGGAAGGCTTAAGTCAAGCGTCGGAGACAAGATTCCTTCAGAATTCAACGATCAGTTCAAGCATGCAGTTGGGATGAAAGGTTCTTTTTTAGAAGAGATTGAGTCATCGATGAGCCCAAAGGAGGGATCGACGGACCTTTTGTTGGCACTTAAGATGGCAGAGGTGAAGTACCAGAAGGAGATAGAGCTGGAAGAGCTTGAAAGACAGATGTTTGAACTGAATTTGGAAAAAAAAGGCCATTGTCAATTAGTTTATTTATTTGGGGTTTTACGTCGCTTTCAACACTGTACAGGTCATATCACGACAGGTAGTTGGAAGGGCAGAGGAAACCAGTACATAGAGTTCGCTAGGGTTGTGTACTGTAAACTGCCGACCAACGGCAAGCAACTACCAGCTTTCCCACTTGAGGCCATCACAGGGATCGAACCCCGGCCTCAGAGGTGGGAGGCGAGAGTGTTACCACTCTGCCACTGTGGCCCCCATTGTCAATTAGCGAAGCTCCAATATGAAAAGGAACTGGGAAGCAAGGGTGGTCCAACAAGCAGCCCGACTAAAGGGGTAGACCAAGAAGACACTGAAATTCGTGATAGTGTGGATTTCAACCCCCAAGTAAAGAGTCACAGCAAGACCACACCGGAAGTTCAGAATGTTGTTGAGGCTCTTTCCATGATGAAAACCAGTATGAACTTGCCAAGACCAGAGCTGATACAGTTTTCCGGCGATCCCATGGACTACAACAAGTTCATCCATAATTTTGAGTGTAACGTAGGTAGTAAAGATCTAAACTGCCTAATCCAATTCTGCCAAGGCGAAGCAAGGAGCTGCATAGAGGACTGTGTCCTGTTGGGTGCTGAAAAGGGCTACAAGAAGGCTAAGCAGCTGCTCTATGATTACTATGGAAGGCCAGATGTTATGGCCCAAGGATATGTAAAACACAGTGTGCGGTCCTTCTATTCACGGCAATGACACGGAAGCGTTAGTTGAACTCTCCAAAGATTTAGTGAAGGCTGAATTGACGCTCTCTGATTCCGGATACATGTCGGAGATGAACAGCTCTGTTAACCTACAGAAGATTGTGAGACATCTGCCCAATCATCTCAGAGCCAAGTGGGTGGACCATGCTGACCATATTATGGAAGATGGGCGAGAACCAAATTTAGGTGACTTGACAAGATTTGTTAAAAACAAGGCAAGAGTTGCAAGAAACATGTATGGCCTGGATATGTCTGCAAACAACAACTAGAGGATCGCTCGCAAAAAAAAAAGATAATGTTTTTGCATAGCAAAAACAAAGCGTCCCGAAAAGGATATAAAGGTGAGTGCTAAAGTATTAAGAAAATGCTTCGTTTCTAGCCTTATACTGTTGTGGCAACCAAAGTCAGCACAGTCTGCTCTATCTAGCACGGTTTTCAAGATATAAGCATTTTTGTGTTTTGCAAAAAATAAAAAAATTAAAAATGTCCGCTATATTTGGCGAGACAAAAATATTTTGAAAATTGGCATGGCTACTCTGCAGAGATACCCAGCAGGTCCAAAATTTTGTTGAGTTCACTCCATATAGCACGGTTTTCGAGATATAAGCATTTTTGTGTTTTGCAAAAACTTTGAAAATTCAAAATGGCCACCATTTGTGGGGAGACAAAAATTTTTGTCAAGACCACTGCCGTGGTGTGTATCTCCCGCCGAGCATTAAAGCAGAAGAAATAGCTTTTCCGAGATATTCACAATTTTTCATTTTCGTGTGTGAAAGGTCTTCCAAAAGTAGGTGAATGAGTTATTTGAGAAAAATTGGCTATCTGCAATACTATTAAGAGATAATTCACATTTACTCATTTTGAGTAGGTGAATAATTATCTATGGGTCTGAAACTTCACCAAGTGAAAGCTCTCCCAAAAGTAGGTGAATGAGTTATTTGAGAAAAATTGGCTATCTGCAATACTTTTAGAGATAATTCGCATTTACTCATTTTGAGTAGGTGAGTAATTAGCTATGGGTCTGAAACTTCACCATGTGAAAGCTCTCCCACAAGTAGATGAATGAGTATTTGATAAAAATTGGGTATCCGCAATACTTTTACAGATAATTAGCATTTACTCATTTTGAGTAGGTGAATAAATAGCTATGGGTCTGAAACTTCACAGAGCGAAAGCTCTCCCAAAAGTAGGTGAATGAGTTATTTGAGAAAAATTGGCTATCTGCAATACTTTTACAGATAATTCGCATTTACTCATTTTGAGTAGGTGAGTAATTAGCAATGGGTCTGAAACTTCACCAAGTGAAAGCTCTCCCAAAAGTAGGTGAATGATTAATTTGAGAAAAACTGGCTATCTGCAATACTTTTAGAGATAATTCGCATTTACTCATTTTGAGTAGGTGAGTAATTAGCTATGGGTCTGAAACTTCACCGAGTGAAAGCTCTCCCAAAAGTAGGTGAATGAGTTATTTGAGAAAAATTGGCTATCTGCAATACTTTTAGAGATAATTCGCATTTACTCATTTTGAGTAGGTGAGTAATTAGCTATGGGTCTGAAACTTCAACAAGTGAAAGCTCTCCCAAAAGTAGGTGAATGAGTTATTTGAGAAAAATTGGCTATCTGCAATACTTTTAGAGATAATTCACATTTACTCATTTTCAGTAGGTGAGTAATTAGCTATGGGTCTGAAACTTCACCAAGTGAAAGCTCTGCCAAAAGTAGGTGAATGAGTTATTTGAGAAAAATTGGCTATCTGCAATACTTTTAGAGATAATTCGCATTTACTCATTTTGAGTAGGTGAGTAATTAGCTATGGGTCTGAAACTTCACAGAGTGAAAGCTCTCCCAAAAGTAGGTGAATGAGTTATTTGAGAAAAATTGGCTATCTGCAATACTTTTAGAGATAATTCGCATTTACTCATTTTGAGTAGGTGAGTAATTAGCTATGGGTCTGAAACTTCACCAAGTGAAAGCTCTCCCAAAAGTAGGTGAATGAGTTATTTGAGAAAAATTGGCTATCTGCAATACTTTTAGAGATAATTCGCATTTACTCATTTTGAGTAGGTGAGTAATTAGCTATGGGTCTGAAACTTCACCATGTGAAAGCTCTCCCACAAGTAGATGAATGAGTTATTTGATAAAAATTGGGTATCCGCAATACTTTTACAGATAATTAGCATTTACTCATTTTGAGTCGGTAAATAATTAGCTATGGGTCTGAAACTTCACCATGTGAAAGCTCTCCCAAAAGTAGGTGAATGAGTTATTTGAGAAAAATTGGCTATCTGCAATACTTTTAGAGATAATTCGCATTTACTCATTTTGAGTAGGTGAGTAATTGGCTATGGGTCTGAAACTTCACCATGTGAAAGCTCTTCCAAAAGTAGGTGAATGAGTTATTTGAGAAAAATTGGCCATCTGCAATACTTTTAGAGGTAATTCGCATTTACTCTTTTTGAGTAGGTGAGCAATTAGCTATAGGTCTGAAACTTCACCAAGTGAAAGCTCTTTGGGATAGCTGCTCTGCAGAGATACCCTGAAGATAAAAAATTTCGTCGAAATCGCTCTATGTAGCACGGTTTTCGAAATATTAGCATTTTTGTGTTTTGCAATTTTTGCGCAAAAATTCGAAAATTCAAAATGGCCGCCATTTTTGGCAAGACAAAATTTTTTTGAAAATTGGCATGGCTACTCTGCAGAGATACCCAGTGGGTCAAAAATTTCGTCGAAATTGCTCTATCTAGCACGGTTTTCGAGATATAAGCATTTTTGTGTTTTGCAATTTTGCGAAAAATTCGAAAATTCAAAATGGCCGCCATTTTTTGCGAGAAATTTTTTGTTTGAAAATTGGCATGGCTACTCTGCAGAGATACCCTGCGGGTCAAAAATTTCGTTGAAATCGCTCTATCTAGCAGGGTTTTTGAGATATAAGCATTTTTATGTTTTGCAATTTTTGCGAAAAATTCGAAAATTCAAAATGGCCGCCATTTTGGGCGAGACAAAATTTTTTTGAAAATTGGCATGGCTACTCTGCAGATATACCCTGTGGGTCAAAAATTTCGTCGAAATTGCTCTATCTAGCAAGGTTTTCGAGATATAAGCATTTTTATGTTTTGCAATTTTTGCGAAAAATTCGAAAATTCAAAATGGCCGCCATTTTTGGCGAGAGAAAAATTTTTTCAAAATTGGGATAACTACTCCGCAGAGATACCCTGTGGGTCAAAAATTTCGTCGAAATCGCTCTATCTAGCACGGTTTTCGAGATATAAGTATTTTTGTGTTTTGCAATTTTTGCGAAAATTTCGAAAATTCAAAATGGCCGCCATTTTTGGCGAGACAAAATTTTTTTGAAAATTGGGAAAAGTACTCCGCAGAGATATCCTGTGGGTCAAAAATTTTGTCGAAATTGCTCTATCTAGCACAGTTTTTTAGATATAAGCATTTTTGTGTTTTGCAATTTTTGCGAAAATTTCGAAAATTCAAAATGGCCGCCATTTTGGGCGAGACAAAAATTTTTTGAAAATTGGGATAACTACTCCGCAGAGATACCCTGTGGGTCAAAAATTTCGTCGAAATCGCTCTATCTAGCACGGTTTTCGAGATATAAGCATTTTTGTGTTTTCCTTATTTGGAAAATTCGTAATGATTAATTAATCATTAATTACTCGGCCATTTCTTGACCAATCAATGCCAAAATCTAATGATTTCCAGATTTTAATAGAATGAATGTATCTGCCAAGTTTCAGGTGAATTGATAAAATTCCTTTCAAGTTATCATCCGGACAAGCTTCCCCATCGAAAAAAGACATTTTTGGTCATGTGACCTCTCTGATTGGTTGAAATGTCACTGCAGCATATTCAAAAAAATTCCCCAAGGCTACTGCCTAAACCTGCCAAATTTGAAAAGAATCCGCCTAACGGTTACAGAGTTATAAGGAAAACAAAATGCGGAGCCGGCGGAGCCGCAGGAGCCGGCGGAGCCGGAAGCTCTCCCATACACAAACAAGCGTCCCTTGCGGGACGCTTAATGATCGACCCAAGAAAGCAAAGGCCTTTATGGTGCAAAAGAAAAATGTTCCCGAAGCCAAGTGTGCCTACTTCAAGAAATTATGCAAGGTTCTCACAGAGTGGAGCTTGTTTTCTGCCCTGACCCTCTCCAACGGAAGAGAATTTGTAATGAAAGGTCGAAGATGCTTTAATTGCTTCAAGATTAACCATACAGCAAGACAATGCAGGCTGCCAAGTAGGTGCTCAGTGGGAGACTGTACTGGGAAGCATCATGCTCTGCTGCATCAGTGGTCAGGTCAACAAGGCAGTGCTATGTGTGTCAAGAGCTTTCCCTGCTCAAGACAAAGAGTTAGTCTGAATATAGTCCCTGTAAAGGTGGTAGGAAGCAACGGGAGGAGCATTGAAATAGGCCTTCATTGATCCAGGGTCAGATAAGACATTTGTTGATGAAAAGTTGATCAATGTACTAGGGATAAAACTAGGGATACTAGGGATAAACAGGTGTCATCTGCTGTTACATCGGTACACAAATGAGAGTCTTGCAAAGGAAAGGAAGTAGACCTGCATGTGTGCGCACTAGATGGTTCTGGTGGGATTACAATAACAAAGATATGGACATTGCCAAAGATCCCAGTAGACTTGAACAATATACTAAATGCAAGTCATATTAAGTCTTACCCTCACCTGGCTGACATCTCAATTCCCAAGCTAAGATGCGACGATGTTTTGTTAATCATCGGAAGTGATGTCACAGACAACAGTACCCGTTGAAGTGCAAAGAGGAAAACCTGGTGGGCTGTGTGCCTTGGGATCCTTATTTGGATGGTGAATCATTGGTCCTTTTTACCAGTCTACCTTTGCCCCAGCAAGAGTTTACTTCCAAAGGGCCACCTCAGATGGACTAGAAATTGGCCTTGAGCAGATGTGGAATACAGAATTCAATGAGACCAGAGACTCCAAGGGAATGTCTGTTCAAGATAAAGCAGCCTTGCACCAGGTGGAAGAGAGTATAGATGTAGGTTTGGATGGACACTATAGCATCGGATTACCTTGAAAAGATCAGTCTTGCCAGCTGCCATATAACAAGACCATGGCATTGCAACATCTTGGGGGTCTTAAGAAGAGACTTGACAAAAATGCCAGCCTAAAGGCAAAGTATCGGGAATCAATGGAAGGATATATCCAGAAAGGACATGCCAGTAAAGTTCAAGATGATTTGACAGCCACAGAAAAAACCTGGTATCTAGTTGAGACCCAACAAGCCTGATAAGATAAGAGTTGTATTCGATTGCGCTGCCAAACACTTAATAAGTCACTTAATAACTATCTACTCCAGGGACCAGACCTGGTGAATGACCTGGTTGGTGTACTTATGAGGTTTCGACAAGATAAGATTGCCATAGCAGCAGATACTGAGCAGATGTTCCATCAAGTTAGAGTAGCAAAAGAAGACAGAGACTCTCAAAGGTTCCTGTGGTGGCCAGATGGTGACACAAGTAAGCCAGCAGAAGTATACTGCATGCGGGGTCATGTTTTCGGTGTCACATCATCCCCAAGCTGTACAGCGTTTGCACTTAGAAGGGCTGCAGAGGATCAGATGTCAGCATTTTCAGCAGAGGTGGTTTCTATAGTGAACAATAGCTTCTATGTAGATGATTGCCTGAAGTCACTGGGAACCCCTGGAGAGGCCATAAGCTTAGTGGGGAAACTAAGAAAACTGCTTGCAAACAGAGGGTTCAGGCTTCATAAATGGATAAGTAATGACCTCTCAGTCATCCGCTCAATTCCAGTCAGAATATGCTCCAAGCATCAAAGGAATTGACCTCAATGGGCCCCTGCCACATGAAAGAGCACTGGGAATTAGGTGGAGCGTTGATGAAGATGCATTTTGTTTCAAGATAGCGCTGCCAGAGAGGGAGCCAAGAAAAGGGGGCATGCTGTCAGTTGTAAGCACCTTGTTTGATCCTTGTGGAATGGTTGCTCCTGTTACTCTTCCTGCAAAGATACTTGTCCAGCAATTGAATCAAATGAAGCTTGGCTGGGATGACAACATTCCCGAGCCTGTGTTGCATGAGTGGTCAAGGTGGCGGGCAGAATTACCTCTTCTGGAGAAGCTAAAGATACAAAGGCATTTCAGATAGTCGTCTGATGACTCAATACAACTACATGTTTTTTCGGATGCAAGTAACAGAGGATATGGTTTGTGTGCATACTTGAGAGTTAGCTCTCCTTCAAGACAAGTAAATTGCTGTTTGATTATGGGCAAGTCCAGAGTTGCACCTACAAAGAAGCAAACAATTCCCAGGCTGGAGTTAACTGCAGCTGTCCTTGCCTGTCACTAGAAGTCCAGATTAAAGAAGAATATTACTGGGTGGATTCCATGATTGTGCTTGGCTACATCAACAATACATCAAGGCGTTTCAAGACCTTTGTAGCTAATTGATTGTCAATTATTCAGGAGACCACTACTCCGGACCAATGGAGGTATGTGCCCACAGCACTGAACCCTGCCGATCTGGCCTCTAGAGGAATTCGACCATGTGATACACACTGAAAACCTGGACAGGAGGCCCAAAGTTTTTTCAGCAACCACTCAATAAATGGCCATGTGCAATGGGAGACCACAGCATACAGGATGATGATACAGAAATCAAGGTAGAAACCCATGTTAATATTGTTAAGTTTGCAGATCCAACAGAGTCTGGTTGAGTACCATTCAGAATATGGCCAACTACTTCGGACAGTGGCATGGTACAGACGTTTCTTGAAGTATCTCCAGATGAAGAAGATGGGCCAAGTTTTAAGCATAACAAAGGTCTCCCTGACAAATGACGAAGTGATGTGTTCCAAGCTTTCTGTGGTGAGATTTGTGCAAGGAAAGCATCTTCTGGGCGACATCAAGAGGATGGACAATGTGTGAAAAAACTAAGTCCTCTACACAGATTGGCTCCCTTCCTAGATAATGGCATTTTAAGGATAGGTGGAAGGGTAAGAAATGCTGATTTAGAATTTAATGCTAGACATCCAATGGTTATACCAAAATGTCACTTATCAAAGCTGCTTATCAATCATGTTCACTGTCAAGAGGGCCACATGGGGAAGTCGCATGTTCTAAACAAGCTGAGAGAAGAATACTGACTGATAAAGGGACCATGCCAAATAAAGCGGCAGATTGGAGACTGCTTCAGATGCAAACGGTTTAGCTCAAGACCTTGCAGCCAACAAATGGCAGACTTACCAAAAGAAAGGGCAACACCCAATATGCCACCCTTCTCATTCATAGGGATTGACTTCTTTGGGCCCATGTATGTCAAAGTTAGACGAAGCCCCGAGAAACGACACAGATGCTTATTCACTTGTCTAGCTTCAAGAGCAGTACACATTAAAGTAACTTCCAGATTGGACACAGATTCATTCTTAGGTGTTGTCCATCGTTTCATTGCCCATTGGGGAAGGCCTGAAAAGATGTTTAGCGATCGTGGGACTAACATTGTTGCTGATGAAAGAGAGCTGAGAGAGACTTTGAACCAATGGAACAAAGAACAGTTAGTTCCCAGATTCATTCAGAGAAATATCCAATGGGAATTTAATCCGCCATATGCCAGCCACATGGGTGGGATCTGGGAGAGAATCATAAGGTCAGTAAAGAAAGTTCTCAGCCTTTTGACACAAGAACAGTCCCTTAAAGATGAGGCACTTTCCACGTTCCTGTGCATTACAGAGAAAATCTTGAGTGACCGCCCCATTACCAAGGTGAACAATGACCCTAATAATCCGACTGCCCTGACGCCAAGCGTGCTACTTCTTGTCAGGGGGAATACAACCTTGCCTCCAGGGATATTTACCAAAGATGACAATTATGCCAGACGTTGGTGGAGACAAGCAAACTACCATGCAGACCAGTTCTGGAAAAGATGGATAAAGGAGTACCTCCCATTGCTGCAAAAGAGAGATAAGTGACAAAGGCCTAGGAGAAACCTCAAAGTAGGTGATGTTGTCTTGCTTGTGGATGAAAACCAACCTCAAGGTTTATGGCCGATTGGTCTGATCAGTTCAACACATTGTGGGAAAGATGGATATGTGAGAAGTTGTGAACTTTCCCCATGCAAAAGTAAGATCACCAGACCGATCACCAAGTTGTGTCTGTTGGAGGAAAGCACTGACACTTGTGACGTTGAATAAACTATAAAGATTTATTGTGGGGGAGTGTAAAGTGTCATTATGGAAACAAATATGATTAATTATAGATTTGTTTACATGTGTATATTTTAATCCCTTAATTTCAGTTTATTGAATATTTGTGTTATTAAATATTATCTTTATCAATATGTTATATGTAATATTGATGTTTTAATATGAATGTTTAAAACAATGCTGCAATAAGTGCATTTTTAAGGTCTTAAGATACATGTGTCAGTATGTCATAAACTGTAACGCCAATGACCTAGGTTCACACAAGTTTGATTCCATTAAAATCCAATATTTCCTTAACCACAGAGAGATTCACATCCTGTAAGCAATGCATCTCTGGGCAAGTCTTGTTGAAGGCTTACATATATTTTAGTGTTATAAATACTTTTCACATTTTGAGTTGTATGAAGCTTTAATTCACATTATTGTGTGCTATTGTGTGTATTTGAGTTAACAATGCTTTGTAATGTTTTGTATGTATGTGTTATACTATGGGATATGTTTCATTGCTTACTATTATACAATTCTGGATTTGCTTCATAAGACAGTATGAAAGGCTTTTTTTGCACTTGACTTACAAGTTTCTGGAAATTAAGAAAGGGCTGTCAGTTAAAGAGAAGCATTATATCTGTGAAGTCACATTAAGACACTACAAGTAGTGCATTTCTAAGAAAATGTGAGAAAAGTTATTGGATATATTGACACAGCAATAATTGCTAAATATAATTTTTGCAATTACTTAGATTTGTATGCATTTGCCATTTTTGGAAGTGTCTTGAAATCAGTTCATAATTTGATTCTTCAATGGCCTTATGAATGATTTAAGATGTTGCATTAAAGTTTTATTAATTAATCCAGTAATATCTCAAATAATGTTATTGTATGTCTAATTAGTTCTCTTCCGTATTAATTAATGTCATTGGTAATTGCATGGTTGTTGTAATGTTACAAGTAATTGATATTATGTACCTGAATATGTAAGGCGAAAATAACTTATAGTTAATAAGCTCTGTAATGTGTTGATTTACAACCAGTCCGGCAGTCAGTCAAAAAGTTGAACAATATCTACAATAAAGAGACTAGATGTCAACTGCATACTCAGTTCCTCATTAAAAGTGTTATTGACCAATAACTAGACTCTCACAGTTCTCAGTGTGGATTTAATGTTTTGGGCTCTGCTTGTAAGATGGAATCAGAGTCGACTACACAACTAAAGCTGAATAGGGCATCAAAGTTGAGGAGTTTAAGAAAGTTTGTGATCATATAAGAAAGGAATTACAGATCAATAAAGGTTGTGATGAATCAAAAAGGAGTTCATACTAAATGCATTTAAAGAGCTCGAAGATACTCATGGCAGGTTTAAGTCAAGCCTCAGAGATAAGTTTCCTTCAGAATTCAACGATCAGTTCAAGCATGCATTTGGGATGAAAGGTTCTTTATTAGAAGAGATTAAGTCATCGATCACTGGATTAGATGATATGTCAGTGAGCCCAAAGGAGGGATTGACTGACCCTTCGTTAGCACTTAAGATGGCAGAGCTGAAGTACCAGAAGGAGATAGAGCTGGAAGAGCTTGAAAGACTGACGTTTGAACTGAATTTGAAAAAAAGAAAAAGGCCATCGTCCAAGCTGACCTTCAATTACCGAAGCTCCAATATGAAAAGGAACTGGGTAGCAAGGGTGGTCACACAAGCAGCCCAACTAAAGGGGTAGACCAAGGGGACACTGAAATTTGTGATAGTATGGATTTCACTAACATAGTAGAGTCACAGCAAGACCACACCGGAAGTTCAGAATGTTGCTGAGGCTCTTTCCATGCTGAAAATCAGTATGAACTTGCCAACACCAGAGCTGATACTGTTTTTCGGTGATCCCATGAACTACAAGTTCATCCATAATTTTGAGTGTAAAGATCTAGATGGGTACTTGAAGTTAAACTACCTAATCCAATTTGCCAAGGCGAAGCATGGAGCCAAGAAGGCTAAGCAGCTGCTATATGATTACTATGGAAGGGTAGATGTTGTTGCCCAAGGATCTGTAAAACACATAGCGTTAGTTGAACTCTCCAAAGATTTAGTGAAGGCTGAATTGACGCTCTCTGATTCTGGATAAATGTCAGAGATGAACAGCTCTGTTAACCTGATCTGATCGACCCAAGAAAGCAAAGGCCTTTATGGTGCAGAAGAAAAATGTTGCAAATTATGCAAGGATCTTTCTGAGTGTAGCTTGTTTTCTGCACTGACTCTCTCCAACAGAAAAAAATTTGTAATGAAAGGTCGAAGATGCTTTAATTGCTTCAAGATTAACCATACAGCAAGACAATGCAGGCTGCCAAGTAGGTGCTCAGTGGGAGACTGTACTGGGAAGCATCTTGCTCTGCTGCATCAGTGGTCAGGTCAACAAGGCAGTGCTATGTGTGTCAAGAGTTTTCCCTGCTCAAGACAAAGTGTTAGTCTGAATATACTCCCTGTAAAGGTGGTAGAAAGCAACGGGAGGAGCATTGAAACATATACCTTCATTGATCCAGGGTCAGATAAGACATTTGTTGATGAAAAGTTGATCAATATACTAGGGATAAAAGGCAAACAAGCGTCATATGCTGTTACATCGGTACACAAATGAGAGTCTTGCAAAGGAAAGGTGGTTCTGGAGGGATGACAATACCAAAGATATGGACATTGCTAAAGATCCCAGTAGACTTGAACAATATACCAAATGCAAGTCATATTAAGTCTTACCCTCACCTGGCTGAGATCTCAATTCCCAAGCTAAGATGCGATGATGTTTTGTTACTCATTGGAAGTCATGTCGGTACCCCTTGAAGTGCAAAGAGGAAAAACTGGTGAGATGTGTACCTTGCGATCCTTACTTGGATGGTCAATCGTTGGTCCTTTTGCCAGTCTACCTTTACCCCAGGAAGAGTTTACTTCCAAAAGCCACCTCAGATGGACTAGAAATTGCCCTTGAGCAGATGTGGAATGCTGAATTCAATGAGACCAGAGACTCCCAAGAGAATGTCTGTTCAAGATAAAGCAGCCTTGCACCAGATGGAAGAGAGTTTTGATGTAGGTTTGGATGGAGACTATATCATCGGACTACCTTGGAAAGATCAGTCTTGCCAGCTGCCAAATAACAAGACCATGGCACTGCAACATCTTGGGGGTCTTAAGAAGACATTTGACAAAAATGCCAGCCTAAAGGTAAAGTATCGAGAAGCAATGGGAGGATATATCCAGAAAGGGCATGCCTGTAAAGTTCAAGATGATTTGACAGCCACAGAAAAAGACTGGTATCTACACCATCACCTAGTTGAGAATCCCAACAAGCCTGATAAGAAGAGTTCTATTCGACTGCGCTTCCAAGTCACTTAATGTTTATTTGCTCGAGGACACCAGACCTGGTGAATGACCTGGTTGGTGTACTTATGAGGTTTCGACAAGATAAGATTGTCATAGCAGCAGATATTGAGCAGATGTTCCATCAAGTTAGAGTAGCAAAAGAAGACAGAGACTCTCAAAGGTTCCTGTGGTTGCCAGATGGTGACACAAGTAAGCCAGCAGAAGTATACTGCATGTGGGTGCATGTTTTTGGTGCCACATCATCCCAAAGCTGTACAGCGTTTGCAACTTAGATGGGCTGCAGAGGATCAGATGTCAGCATTTTCAGCATAGGTGCTTTCTACAGTGAACAATAGCTTCTATGTAGATGATTGTGTGAAGTCACTGGCAACCCCTAGAGAGGCCATAAGCTTAGTGGGGGAACTCAGGAAACAGAGGGTTCAGACTTCATCAATGGATAAGTAATGACCTCTCAGTCATTCGCTCAACTCCAGAGTCAGAATATGCTCCAAGCATAAAAGGAATTTACCTCAATGGGCCCCTGCCACATGAAAGAGCACTGGGAATTAGGTGGAGCGTGGATGAAGATGCATTTTGTTTCAAGATAGCGCTGCCAGAGAGGGAGCCAACAAAAAGGGGCATGCTGTCAGTTGTAAGCACCTTGTTGGATCCTTGTGGAATGGTTGTTCCTGTTAGTCTTCCTGCAAAGATACTTGTCCAGCAATTGAATCAAATGAAGCTTGGCTGGGATGACATTCCAAGTTGCAAGTGACAGAGGATATGGTCCTTGTGCATACTTGAGAGGTAGCTCTCCTTCAGGACAAATAAATTGCTGTTTGATCATTGGCAAGTCCAGAGTTGCACCTACAAAGAACCAAACAATTCCCAGGCTGAAGTTAACTGCAGCTGTCCTTGCCTGTTGCCTAGGGAAGATGATCAAGCAAGAGCTAAAAGACCAGGAGGATGCAGCAACAATCTTTTGGAGGTGAAGGTATAATTTCTACCAGTCTTACCTACTTACAGAATCATTGATTATTTTATGAATTTCATCTTCAATCTCAAGCCTAAAAGTATTTAAATCTGGAGGCCTTATTGTTGGTGGTTCAGCTGAGAAACCAGGAGGAAAAATATCATATTTTTTTTCTTATTTTCTCACAGAAAATTGATGCAAACTCATTTGCTAGAATTTTATCTTAGCTTTAACAGGCACATTCTCAGAAGTGTGATACAATACCCTTTTTGCAGTGATGAGATTACCTTAATTAGGAGCATTTCTTATTATTAGAGAAACAGTTGCAAAAAAAAGCCCACATCACCATCAAAACCATGCAACCTGGTCTAATAACACAGTCTGTATTCGAGTGGAGTGAATTGGATTATCTGGTGTTGGTTGTATTTTTGAACAGGTGCCAGTAAGTTCAGTGACTATGTTGAGATTGTGTCATAAATTGGGGAACCCTTGTTTCTTTTCAGCAGTTTGCCAGTACAAAGGAGATTGGATCCAGATTTAATGAAATATCTCCACTTATAGTACAATCAGAAAGTGACCTCAGTGAGCTAATCCACCGGTATTGTGACAACAGCTTGCATGCCTAAAAATGCTCTGAAATGCACCTGGAAGAAATAGTAACAGCATACATTGTAGAGACAAGTAAACCATACTCCTGAAACCTTAAACTCTTGGAAGGATCACAGGGTGTCCCGACCCTCACCTTATAATCGCTAAAGATCAGTCCACTTAGGTGTCTTGTTCGTCTTTGGACAGCTGATGGCTCCCGGTACCTTAAACAGCACACATATTGCCTACAAAACCCAAGGAATCCCTCATAATCCTGCACTCTGTAAAAACTGGTGTGTCCCTTGTTAGAGTGTATAAACCTTCACAATAGCAACCTCAAAAAGAACAACGATAATCTAGCCTAGGATAGGCTTGTGCTTCTACTGGGAAAACTAGTGACTAAAGACACACAGGAGTTTGTAAATTTATAAGCAATTAATTTTGGACACAAAAGTGAAATGAAGACAGGAATATGGAATTCCTATTCAATGTAGGACTATATATGAAGCCTCAAGACTGGCATGGATAACCAGAGAAATGAATCAATGCAACCTTGGAATACTTGAAATAAATGCAGACAGACTTGTCAAGAAAGAATTCAAACACCAGATAAATACAAAATCCTATTATTGGAACAAAGAACATTCACATGTATGTGGAGGCAATCATTATCCAAAAAGTTGAAAAAAACAGAATGACAATCCCTATTAGAGGCAGATTCGTAATGAAATTTATAAAGAGAAAATAAATGATACATTACAGAGATCACAAAAACACCCAATGCGACCCAATACTGATAGTAGGAAATCTAAATGCTATACTGGGATGGAAATAGTAACTTATGGGATTTTAGGGCAGGGGAGAAAAATGGAAAGATGTATAAATTTTACCAAACTATAAAAAGGTCTATTAACTGATGTGAACTTCGCCCATTAGAAGAACCAAAAAAAAAGATTGATTATATGATTGTTGAAGTTAAATGAGAGTACTTAGAGGTGAAGATGCAGGAAGAAACCACAAGTTAATGCTCACAAACCTGTATATTACAAATAGCTTGTATGAAAGTGAGTTATATAGATAACTTTATACAGGAAAACTCCACCTACCAAAGGAAGAAAACAGTTTATACTTAAAACACAAAAACAAGTTTGACGATGTAAAAGAAACTTTGATGACAGTGTTACAAAACCATGGACAAATATATAAGAAAAATACTGGATCATTTATAAAGTCCTGGGATATAAAATGCAATATAATAAAGACTGGATAAATGAACGTTTGTAGAATAAAATAAAAGACAGTAAAAAAATCTAAGGAAACTTTAATACACAATATGTGTGACAACGGGAGAAACTAAGGAAAGAATATTCAATCAAAAATAAGAGGTTAAAAACAATGCACAAAAGGACAAACCAGAACACAGAGGATATGGCAGAAGCACAAGATAGAGTTAATGAAGGAAACATGAGCACGATATCCAGAATAAAATAGCTAAGTACCAAAGGCAATCAAAGACAAAAACACCCAAGAATCACAAAGGCCCCAATAAACCAGAACCTAAAATGAAAGAAAACCTAGCACAAAGTGAAATGCAGTGTACTAAAGTTCCATCATCAGCAGATGTCAGAAATCCATTAAGAATTTGCAAAAACAGCAAAGCACCCGTGCTGGACATTACTGCAGAAATGTTGAAGGTGCACCTAGACCTTTCTATTAGAGTCCTTACTGACCTGATCCAAAATATGTGGATATATCTTTCCCTCTCAACTGGCATCAGGGTGTTGTCAAACTACTCATAAAAATACTCTGGCACATTGTGACTATTGGAGAGACAGAACCTCACTCTCAGTTCCAAGTCATATGGAGAATCCAAGTCACAGACCAAAGACTACAAGAGCATGCAGGATTAGGAGGAAGTTGAAACTATGTACACCAAATTTTTACCCTCCATATGATCATTAAACAGTGAATCCAATGGAATACATTCACAGACATCAGCTTTATTGACTTTCAGAAAAAAAGCATTGGACTTCATCCAGAGGGAAAGCTTGTGGAAAACAATCTATGGTTCACTCGAAAAGGTAAGAACAATAATTAGTAAAATCTGAGACAAACCAAGAATATTTAGCTGTAGATAACATGACTTTTTTCCCAAATAGCCACTGTAGCTTGACAAGGACACATACCATCTCCAGTCCTATTTTGCAAAAAGGTAAACTGGTTAATCAAAAATGCACTGAAAGATAGTACAAGAATAAACTGGAAAATGAGAAGAAAATCAAAATTTTAAACATCGATAAAACCAAGAAAATACACATCAATTTAGAACTTACAAGAGATTCATATATCTGGAAAGTGTCATCCAATGTGAAAAAGGTGGCAAAACTGACATCACATATGAAATCAACAGGGCTATCAATACTTGAGGAGCCTAAAACATTTGGAAATCAATGAAATATTGCTTGGAAAACAAAATTATACCACAGTAATATGAACTCTGTACCAGTGTATAAAGCAGAATGCGGGAGGGTAGTGAAAATGAAACAGTTGTGCTGAACTCCTTTCGTAGCAGCTATCTCCATAGAATCAGAATATTCTGGCTAGGCAAATTTTCAAAGTGTATAAAATGAATGCTAAATTATTGAAAAGGGAATACAAACAAGATTACAATGGCTAGGGCTTGTATTACAAATGTCCGAAACAGAATCCTGGAAAAAGGAAAAAAAAAAAGGACGAGTGACCTAGCAAAGTATAGAAGCAGAAATGCAGCAGACCTAGGGTGAAACTGAAAGACTCGTCAACGACAGAACAAGATAGAGGTCACATGTTGCTGTATTCTCTGAATGGAGAGGCACAGATAAGTAAAGTTCTGCTTATCATCAATTTCTAGAGCTGAGATCAAATTAGAACGGTCTTGCAGCAATTGCTAGATGCTATCATGGGATGAAGTGGAACCTACAATCACTGACGTGAGTGCACAGTGACCAATGCAATACAAAGACTATCTGACAAAGTCTAGTTATATTAAATAATGCAAAAATAAATCTTTATCATTATTTATTTTGTGTATCTTGTAACAATCCTAAATGAAGTTTTTGCTTTTTTCACAATACAAAAAGAAATAAAATCTGCACAACTCCTAACAATTGTCTTTTGTTCGATACATAAACAATGTGTATACAATATTGTATATTAAGTTTTTTTTTCTTAGAACAAATCTAAAAAAATAATTGCAAAACATTAGTTCTACAAAATGAATGGTAAATTTAACAACATAAAACCTTACTGCTTTGCCAGTAATTATGGTCAAATAAATTGTGGACACCACTCTTTTTCTATCACATTTTGTTGAGTAAACCAGCATAATAGTGTTTGACAGTGGCAAATCACTTTAGACAACTAATGAAATAAAATTTCACATTAACATAAATTTGGCTTCAGTAATTATAAACTGAAAAAGATATGTGGTGACCATAATCAGTGTACTGACCAAATGCTGCCTGACAAGCATTAGTTATAAAAAAAAAAATAATGAGACTTTTTCACTTAACAAACTAAAAAGCACTGCATAAGTAGTCTCTGTCAGTAAGAATCTGTAATATGTTTTGTACTCCAGTGTTCTTTTGCCATTACTTCAATTTATAAATAGTAGTTTACACTCTTTTAGCATAAAAAAATAGGGACGAGATGGTGAAGGTGATAAATGGTATCAAGGGCATTTTACAGAAAACAGAAAAAAAAACCTTTTACAGTCAGCAGCAAAAAAAACAAAAAAAAAACAAACAAACATACATACATTGTGGCAAAACAGAAACTAAAGATGAACAAATTATAACCTGTTCTCTCATAATTTTGCACATATTCAGTTGTTTTGTGACTTTGATGAGATACTTTCATTTTCATAGACTCCACTCCCAGTCAGCAGGCACACTTAACTGGGACAAAACTGGGAAAAATACATAGGCTTGTCAAGTGATCTGGAGTGTTTTTTTTTTCAATCATGGAATTGATGCCACCATCCCATTTCTAATAAAAAAGCCCGAGTTTACATTTGTTTTCAGTCACAAGCTATGTAGAGAGTGTGACTCAGGTTTTATGAGAATACCGTATTTTTTTCAAAATATGGCCCGGGCATTAATTATTTTAAAATGGTTTCAAAACAGGTGTTAAATTGAACCAGGCATTCTTTCGAAATTAAAAAAAACAGTGTTATAAATTGTAAACAGTGTGCTTGGTACCAGGCGTTAATTTGAACCAGGCGTTTATTTGAACCTGGGCATTATTTTGGAAATTTACGGTAATACAAAACTGCAGACATCAAACAAGAAAAGAATATTCTTCTCCTAACTTTGTACTCCTAATAACTCATCACTATAATCTTTAAAGGAGTACTTTAAGTGAGACATATCATTTCCTTTATTTTCTACATAAAAATACCGGTAATCAACATTTCATAAAGCATTTCATAAAGTTTTAACAACCAGCGATTTTGAGGCCTTCTCAAAAACTGAGCATGGATAAATTTATTGCAGCAACACATGCAATATAATTTCAAACTTGGCATGAAGGGAGTGTGTGAAATATATACAGCAGAGTCTAAATAGATCCACTACAAAACCCTTTTAGAGTAAGAAATTCGCCACATATCTGAAATTCGCCACATGTGAAAATACTAATAAAATAAATTAATTGTGGTGAGATTTGTTGAATGTATAGTAAATTAAGGCTTTTTGAACTGAAAAATACCAATTTTTGGACAAAAACATCATTTTCGTCATAAAATTAATTAAGGTTTTAGAAGTGGCGAATTTTAGATTCCTGGCGAATTTTAGATTTCTTACTCTACTTAACCATGAATTCCAGATAACTGAGTAAATTTCAATGAGAAAACATTTCCAAAAATCTGAATTAGTTCAACCCTCTGCTGGGGCAATATTGACTAACACTGGATGATTATAGGCATTTTACAATTTCAAGAATTTGAAAAATTGCTAAGAGTAACATTTTTTTTTTTAATCTGCATAGCATGTGTGTATTTGTAATGCATTTGTTTTTCTCTACTTATAATACTATGTGTTGAAAATATTTCTCACGCACTGGGTGCTTTCTTAGTAAACTTTGAAAATAAGAATAATTCTAAGAATAAGAGGGTAAATGAATGTGAGGCTTGACTTCATTTCTACTTAAAACAGGATTCCCACACATCCAGCATTTCACTGAAATATGTTTGACTGTACATGTTATACTTCCTGCTTGTCAATAGGGTTAAATTTTTTTCCCAGCGATGATTATTTACTTGACATGTTGATAGTGGACTTAGAACCAAATTGTTCTCATGACTAGAAAAGCAATGATAAATTATTTGGATTAATAAAAGTCTCTACTAGTTAAGCTTTCTACACATTGGACTACTCATAAAGCACAGCACAACAAACTCTGTACAAATGGAACCAGACAGCTGGGAAGTAACGGATGAATTCAGGATTGAGTGGAACTAGATTTCAGTCCTGGATAATCAGGAAATATGACCTAATTACTGTGTAATATTTTTTATCATTCCCCAGTGCTTTTCATTGTGGGTATGATTTGCAAGTTTGGGGTAAACCAGTGCCAATTTGTTAGTAAATATTTCTAAAGCTCTGTCATCTACAAATAAATTGAAAACATCATTAGAAAGACATCTTTGCAAAGCTTTTCTTCCTTTTTTTTCTTTTTTGCTGCATTATCATTCAAACTCATTGGCCATTGCAGTCACGCAAAGTTTATTTTAAAGTGCATCCACAACTTGGCCCATGACATACACTGGGTGCATCATCCCTACAATAGGTCACATGACCACCCTTGCTTAACATATTATTTGTTGCCCACAAAGCACCTGTCTTAATACCTTAAAATTACATACCTTCACTGGTCAATATTATGGATGACTCCCATCAATGGCTACTGATAATAAATGACAAGGATATTTTGCTACAAAAATCACAAAATCATCATTTGGGAAATACTATTGCACACACTAGTCATCTAATTTCCACATACATGATTAATAGTTTTCAACTATCAAGACACAATAGAATAAGGACAAACATAAACACTCTATCTACACCATCTTTATGGGCATATAGAAATATAAATGCACGTATGATAAATGAAATTTTGCAAATAATTTTTGGCATAGCACTTGGCTGTAGTTTGCATCTTTGAGATGCAATATGTTAGAAGAGATTTGTTAGTTATAGGAACAATAAACTGTCTTGGACAACATCATGGCACACTGGGGGAAGTAAGTTTACAGCTGGGTAAAGTTGTTTTTCACATCCCATTAATGCCTTTATTCGTATTTACAGACAGACCATAATAATGCTGAATGTGACCAAACCAACTGAGACTTAAGAGCCAAGGGATTGTTTTATTTATGGATGAATAGTATTAGAGTAACAAATGATTGTTTCATTGAGATACTCAACTTTGTCACTGGGTTAGCAATTTTAATCAAAGTTTGCGGCCCTCAGTGTATCCAGTATATTGCCAAAGGCTGGATTTGAAACCAAAGACCACAGGGAAGACAGGCAAGTGTTTAAAAATCCTAAACTTGTTAACCTCTAGGCCTCTGATGCTTTTTCTGTTGAGCACAAAAAAAAAACTGTTTCTTGGAAAAAATTTTGACAGCAATAACAGCCTAAGCACATTTACATAATTATATAATATCTGGCTAATATTTTCAGTAAAGTAAAATCAATGCTTATGGCATCAACATAATTCATTGTAGCCAAACTGAAATATTGAAAAACAGTATAAATGTCTGAAGCATGTAATAACAATAGCACCATTGCCCCCCCAAAAAACACGAACATTGATGAATAACGAACAAGTAACTAACCACACAGAATTCACACAGGTTTGTCACAAATCTTGCCAAGTATTTGGAAAAAATACATTTACATAATAAAACACGGCTACAGTAACACCTCTCTTATACAACCTCCTGTTATCCAAAGATTCCATTTTATGAACACAACTTGTATTTTTCAAAATTTGTATTTCTCTATTTATTTATACAAATAAAAAATCTTCTTTCATAAAGCTTTCTGTTATCCAATCACAATTTCACTCTCTCAATGTTGTTGGATAATGCAGGTGGACGGCACTATATTCACATATTTCCATCCCATGAATACTACAATTCAACTAGGTAATAGAATGTTTATATATACAGACGAAGTTTCTTACTGGAAAATAACAGGAAATACAACATTTGGTATCGCTCATAAAATTACACAGTCATACAGAATAAGTTTACACAACAGGGGTCGTACTGTGCATGTATGACCAGAAACTGGACTATACAAAACATGGAAGTTCAGGGAAGAGACTTACTGAGCCATTAAATGTTAACACGTTTTTAATTCAACATGAAATGCAACATGCACTAAAACAAGGTATTCATGCAGAGTTTTGAGCAGGAATGGGCGGATACCAAGTTCTCTGTCTCATAATTTCATCAATGCAAAGCTGCTTTGATTCTGAAAAGGCAGTGCTTCAATTGGAGCAGGGTCTGTAGCATTTAATGCAAAACCATTTCAGATTCAGGGATACAGAAAAACGTTGAATTCTAGAGTATCCCCAAGCAAATAGGCCGGTTAATACCAAGTGAAAACAAAGAAATGAGAAATGGCAATTCTGACAAATACAACACATAACGTTTACAATTCCTTCAGATTTAGAGTTTGTTTCTAATATTTTAATTATTTCCACAAATATGTGTATATGTGCGGACACTTGAGATACAATTGTAAAGTGTCATCTTGGTATTTCATTAAGATGGTCTCGACACTGGGATACAAGTGCTACTGACCCTGCCCTACTTGTAATATTACCCCCATCGTTGAGCCAGCTATTGCAATAATATACAGTTCTGTCCACGAAAATTGGTATACCATCTAAGAAGTAATCAAAACTATGGGTTAGAATTTCTTCAGATAGACGGTTTCTATTAGTTTATGTAATCAAACAATTTGTTGGGTGCTGATAAAGAGATTTTGCTATCATATTTTATTTTGGTGAATTTTTTGTAAAATCATGTTGATACCAGGAGATAATGAAGCTACTGAACCATTCCCAGTTTTGAGCAAATAATTTTTTCACGATTTCCAAATGAAATCTTTCCAACAGACTTTAAGCACAACTAACAAACTTTTTGTCAAAACTACAGAACACTCTGCTGAGATTAAATTAAAGCCAGATAAAAATGTGATTACACAATATAGAACATAGCGCATAAATTAAGCTACAGTACAGATTATGCAAATTTCTTCCTTCACAGCTACACTATAACCCAAAGCTGTGATAACTGCCAACATTTGCCAGACTTTCTTTCGTGCACAATATTAGGGGCGAGATGAGTTGGGCAAAACTTTAGTTGGAATTTGTTGGGTAACAGAACTGTAAAAATCAACTATAGCTGTTACAATCAAAAACTAGATTAAATCACAAAATAAAAACATCATTCAACATATTTTGTATGACATTCTTATCGTCTGAGTAAACTTGCTCACTGACACACATTATTTCAGAAAGCCAATGCATTTTCATCCATCAGAAATCTTGTTTGGTCTGATAGTGTAATCAGGAAAACTCTGTTAATTTACAGAGTACATCAAAGTGTAATCAAACTGTATAATTATGTGCATCAATAATAGCCAGCATACAGGGGACTGTTTTCTGTTTTAGTTCTTTTAGACACTCAAGTTGAACTCCTGCAACTCCCTATTTTGATGCTCGACTCTTGACCTGCCAAACTACAAACAATTGCACCCCTGCACAATACCATCAATGGAACATTGCAACAACCTTTAATATACAAAACTGACTATTGTATATGGATATGTGACATGTAACTCAGTAACCTTTACAAAAAGAGGACTGTATATTTTGATTTGTTGCCAGACTAGACCTAGCACACAGGGTTCAATGGCAATAAAAAAATCGGCACAAGGCTGTGAAGAGTACTGAGTTTGAATATCCTGTACAGTGTATGTGGCAAGTAAATCAAGCTGTTAATGCATGTCTCACTGGTGAGAGTATTGGGAAAATACAACAACTTGTAAAAATATCTCAAACAAATCATATCATTGGAATAATGACCATCAACAGAGAAATAGTTTAATATCCTTTTAACAACTATGGTAAACAAATAGAACTACACAGTTATCCAAAAGTAACACACATCTTAACCGAAATACCATGATATACTCATTGTAAGAATAATGTTTTGCTTTGAAAACTTCATTCAGAATAACGTTTATCTAATATTTGTCCATTGGAACATCTTCTAAGTGTTAAAGCTGAAAAATACATAATTCTCTCAAAAAATGTATTGATTTGCCAAAAAAAAAACCACACATCAAACTGAGGAAATACTCTTTTCAGGCCTCATTTTGAAAGCAATAGAATAGCCAAAGCTTGTGTTTTATATCACTTTCATCAACTAGGGTCATACTGAGGAAGGCACCAGGAGAACTCCACGTCTTGAGTTGGGTCCAAACCCATGATCACTGAGATGAGAGGCAAGTGATTAAGTCCAAAGAATGATAGCATTGCTGAGGAAAGGGAAAGGCTAATTAATGCAATAACAATATACAATATAGAACGGCAAAATACATCACTTTTCTACAATGAGCTGCATATATATGAACTAATGAGGCATCTATCCTCAGATATATTTAATAACACTTCTCTATATTTTCCAGCGAGGGTTGTTTCACTTTTACTATCCACCAGTTGAATTTGGACCATACTATAAAACCATATGGTTTTAAAAAGAATGTATTTTCGCAGTGATTGGTATCAAAAACGGTCCATCGAAATAATCCAAACTTGTGGTCAAAAATGTTGTACATACATATAGACTATTGACTCAAAATTGCTGAAGCACAAATTGATAACTGCAAAATTCAAACAAAATGCATGAAGTTGACCAGAAAACTCTCTAAGTCCAACTCAAAAATGTTACAGGTCTGTAGCAAAAGTTGTCAGTCCATATTTCAAAGTGGGCTAAATAAATATTGAGTTTCAACATTGACAAAGTGACAAGTGCTAAAGAATAAATGGGTTTAACGCTATTTTCTATAATGGCAAGAATGTTCAAAGTAGAAAGCTCGCCAATTCGGCAAATAAAAAATAATGTATGAAGAATTTTCTTAAGCTACAGGACATCTAGATTTGTAACTTTATAAAGATACAGGTCCATGGCAATGGCTACCAGTCTAGGACAGAGCAGTAGTAGTTAATTTTGTACACTGGAAACAGATGATCCTCGTGAACAAAACTATGTCCCGACAAAACCATGTCAAGATATACATTGTCCACAAAAATCATATCAGAAACTTAATCTAAAACCAAAATAGAGTCTTAACAATAAGTTTATATTCAACGCAATAGCTAACCACTACCTCATCAGTCACTAACAAAGGAAACTAAATCCACAATTGCACTATTTGAACAGTCATATGTACATCTATGTACAAAACTTCAGAACAATTCTACCAACAATCTGCTCTACTCAATACTTAACAAAATAATACTAAATATTTACTTTTTTGTTCTTATATTAGCAAACTTTTGTTTCGAAACATGGCACACTTACACAATCTCATGAGCAGAGCTTAGCTGGGATTAAATAGATACTAATTACAATACAAACATAATATATTTTTCAATTTACTAGCAGAACGACAATGAGCTTATCAACTGGATTTGAGAATTGCATAACAAGATCCCATGAGTAGTGGTCAACTGGGACTTGACAGATTCATTACAAAGAAAAACTGGCTTGTAGAATAAAGGTGGTTTGCCATGCAACGGCTCATGGCTGTTTACATTCCTTTCCTAATTTTGCCATAATTAAATTAACACAGTTATCGTATATTTCTTTAAATGACCATAATTTCCTTATTTGTTGTCAGATTTTGAGGACTTTTTTACCATTGTTTTCAATTGAATGAGACAGAAACTTTGATACTGAGAGTCTCTGATAATACGCAAGAATATAATCATAATCGTCAATAACCAAATACGCATACCCAATATGCAACCCATAGTGGTTCTATTCTAATTGTGATCAACTCTAAACCATGAGCCGTTGCCGCATACTGAGATCCACATTCATGGAAAACCCACTTTGGATGTCTGACATATACAATCACATATTCTCCAGGGGCGGTATTCACTAACATTCCTATCTTAGTCTTAGTCCTAACTTTAGAAGTTTATCATTTTAATCATATGCCTGGTTTTATTTTTATTACAGTAAGCACAATTTTAGCTCTTAAATCTTCATGTAGAATCAATATACTTGTAAATTAGTAACTAAATTTGATAATTGATTTATAATATCGTTAGATATTGATGACTGATAATTGTGTATAAGATAGGACTAAGACTAGGAATGTTAGTGAATACCACCCCTGATCTATTACACTTATCATTCTACTTGACATCAACCCTGTACTTATAAAAATACTTTTGAAGGCAGTTTTGCAAACTGATTTTAAATAGGGATGGGTCAGTATCAAAAATGTGTACATTGGGAGGCCGGCAATGCATAACCATTCTGATTTCAGCAATCCCATGTTTTTAGTACATCCCAATCAAACATGGACGTTTTCTGTCAATAAAATCACAAAGTCCCCAAATACGCAAAATATGGGTTAAAAGCATGCAATATCTTTAGGTTTCTGGCTTGTGCCCAATATTTTAAGCTTCCCTTCCATTGTGTTGACAAGCGAGACTGAGGGTATAAAGTGTCGTAATCAAAACATGGCAGTTCTGCTCAACGTATCACTATGAAAGTCTGCAAATGCACAAAAATATGGAATAAAAGCTTATAATTTCTTCAGATTTGGGGTATGTTTCTAATATTTCAATTTTTCCTTCCCTTATACGAGTTGGAGACAACAATACCAAGACATTAGCCTTACCGACCCATCCCAAATTTTAACTGGTTAATTTAACCAAGAAACAGGGTTAGACAAACTGGGCATTTTTAGACAGTTCTCCGGTTCTCTCTATTCAGAAGATCTGAAGCTATTTTTTTTTTTTTTTTAAAACAGCTTAGCAAATTAACTGAGTAGCACCTTATGTAACCTATAAATGCAAAGCAAAGCTTCAGAACAATACGAGTAAGGTTACAAACATACGGCAATTTTATAAAAAAAATTTTAAAAATAAAGAATATGTGTTTTCAGACAGTAATATAGAATTTTTTACCAATCAATTAAAGCCACCCATTTCATATTTCAAACTCTATTTTGATGCAGAGATACAGAACATTTTGAGTATGGTTAAAAAAACCGGGTATTTTTGAATCTCACTTTTTAAAAGATCTATAAAATGCAGGAGAGACCTATGACTTTTTGAGGATGGTTTTTCTGGGAGTTGGTTTCTCAGCTTTAGCCTGGGTTGATGCTGGGGGTTGTAAGATCGGGGGTTGGACAGGGTCCGGATGTTCTGGTTCCACAGGCTTTGACAACAGCACTTCGTCCAGTCTCTTCTGGATGTTTGAAAAGGCATCAATTCCTGCACAATAAATAAACATTTCTTTTTTTTTTTTCAAAATTAAAAACATAAGTTAGAAATAGTTGGGGGGTTAATTTCTGATTTTAAGGTTATGCATAGAAAGCTGGTTTATCTAGCTATTTAGTTGTTTTTGTCATAAAGCCAACAATTGGTTGTATGTTTTTAATTTCAGTTGATGCATTCAGTATTAATTTAAAATTAAAAAAAATATCCAAGATTCTGTCAAAATATGAAATAAAATATTATTAAATGTTATGAAAAGGCAAATTATTCAAAGACATACAAAAGGAAAAATTCCTGAATGACATATGGAAACAAAGGTATATCACAAATAAGAAATGAGACCTAGCACATCAGAAAATGGACGCAAATTGTATCCAGAAAAACCTGTGAGCAGTAAATCAGAAGATTATTAGTCCATGATTTCTGAAAGGTTGGTTTCACATTCCAAACCTCTAGGAGCAATAATAACATATTAATAAGTGAGTTATAGACTCTTCTAAGTTTGACTACCCTTATTTGAAATTGAACAAGGGACCCACGGTTAAATCTGATCATATCAAAAGATTCCCAGCCCAAGATTTCCTATAGGTTGGTTTCACATTCCAAACCCCATGATTTGCTGTTTGTTGGTTTCACATTCCAAACTCCTTGGAGATAATAAGGGAGACATGGGCACTTTTAAGTTTGTGTATCCTTGTTTGACCTTGAAGAAGGGGCCCAATGTCAAATGTGACATCAGAAGATTCCCAGCCCATGATTTCTTATGGATTGGTTTCACATCCTAAAACTCTAGGACCAATAATAAGTGAGTTATGAGTAAATTTAAGTTTGGCTACCATCATTTGACCTTGAAGGGGGAGAGCAATGCCAAATTTGACCACATCGGAAGCTTCCCAGCCCATGATTTCCTTAGGTTGATTTGGCATTCAAACATACTAAGACCAATAATAAGCGAGTTATTTGTACTTTTAAGTATATGTCATTAAGTGATTACCTAGAAGTTGGTTTCATATTGTAGGATTCCCAGCCCTTGACTTCCCATAGGTTTTCACATGCCAAAACTCTGGGAATAGTGAGTTACAAGCACTTTTAAGTTTAGCTGCCCTCGTCTGACCTTCAAGGTCAAATCTGACCACATCAGGAGATTCCTAGTTTGTGATTTCCAATGTGGTTGGTTTCATATGCCAAACCTCTAGCACCAATAATAAGTGAGTTATATGCACTTTTAAGTTTGACTATCCTTGTTTGACCTTGAAGGAAGGGCCCAAAGTTAAATATGACCAAAGCAGAATACTCTCAGCCTATACGTGGGTTCACATGCCAAACCTCTAGGACCAATAATAAGGGACATATAAGCACTTAATAAAGTTCGCTGTTGGGTAGTTTGGCACTCCATGGATGACCTTGAATTAATAGCTTCAAGGTCAAATGTATATATGCTTGCAGAGGACATATATATCTGTTATACATATCACCTATGAAGAGATTCAACCTTCTGGTTATTTGAACCAACCAGGGAAAAGAGGTAAACAATTTTCAAAGAAATGCCCAAGGCAGCTTGTTCTTCAGAATGAGGCCAATTTCAGGCACATAGAAGCTTACCTCCCAATGAAGATATCCTGCAAATTTGGTGAAGCTAGCTGGTGTAATTTTCCACTGAGAGTGTTAATGTCGAAAATATCTGTACGCGTGGTTTATCAGATTGCATATACTTCACCTGGAGAGAGTGTTTTAGTTTATAATGACAACAATGAAGCAATCGATTCTGGCTTAATCATCATTAAGAGAAATTGACAATCAATCAACCAAGAATATTGGGGGGCGATTTCCAGCACTGTCAAGTTTTCAAAGAACATCTTTCCAAACTAAAATGGCAAAAGGTAAAATAAGTACCAAGGTAGTCAATCTGTCCTTTCTCCCAGCTATATTGTCTCGCCACATCATCCAGCTGTTCCTTGGAGAAATCATCAGGTTGGAGACGGTGTCCTTCAATCCTCAGACTGGTTAGCTGACCCCCTCCTTCCAGCTAGTAAATATCAACAAGACGGCACCATTTTATTGGAATTGTTACCATTAAAACAACCTTAAACAAAGTGAAAATGTTACATTTGCTTCCTGTGAACCCAAAAATGCAAGATCTAGAATTTATTGACCACTAAAATTGTTTAATTCAACACCAGTTTTACGTTTGTCCCAGAATCATACCTACAACCACTGAAGGTGAGAACTAAATTACGCAACAATTACAGGAATTTGAAAGCTAAGTGTATCCAAAGTAAACAATTTCAAATCTCATTATTGGTAACTAACATGTCACAGAAAACCTATACAAATGCAAAGATGGACATATTTGTATGATATTATAAATACTTTCAAAATCCATACAAAAAAGGCTCTGCTAAAGTCAAAGTGTCCTCTCATTTAATGAACTGATATTTGGGTTCAACAGGGCTTTAAAACACATTGTACAGGTTATATATCACAATGGCTAGTTGAGGGAATAGCGGAGAACAACATATACTAGTAGGACAAGGTTCTGCACTGAAAACCATCAGACACTGACATGCAACTACCAACTTTCCCACTTCAGACTGTTAGTAAAAAAGGTCTGCAGTTAATTTGATATTTAAAGTAAAAATAAATGTGAAACATTAAAGTTGCTAAATGTTACCATAAATGTTTAAGCTTTAAAATCCAAAAATCCTTATCAAAAATCTCAAAGGATTTAATGATAGACACACAAAAAAATCTGAGAAAAGGTGTTTGCAGGAACATGCCACATTAAGAGGATGCTTTAATATTCCTTGTCTATTACTATGTATTTAAAATGTTCATAATTTTGCCATTTACCACCGACCTTTACCTCAGTTCATTGTCATTTAACTATATATTTTCAACTATTAAAAGGTAATTGTGACAAATTAATCACTTTAAGTTGGACAGGCTTATTATATACACATGCATTGAATCTGGCAGTCACAGGTGCTTCAAAATGCAAAATACAGACACATAATATAAATGGAAAGGAAATAAAGAAACATAAGCAATACCTATTAACAAAAAGCATATTATCAATCTTTATCTTGTCATATAAAGTGTTATCTTAACTGAAATCATCCCAATTGTGCAAAATTATGTTCATAGAAATCTAACACTAACTTTACAATGTCATTATTTGTGATTTATATGCTGTTATTAGGTATAAATTAAACATTTGTTTACATGTAAGTATAAGCAAGGGACCTAAAAATTACTTGATAAGATAAAAATAAGAAAAAAAAACAATACTACTTGCTTTCAAAGAATCGGTTTACTCATGGATTATTCCTTTAAACACCATGATGTAAAAACAATAAGCATTTGACCTTCACCTGTTACCCAATTCTTCTCCAGTGATTTTCCACTGCGGAATTTTCCACTGACCTCCTTTGCTTCTTCAAATTCATTACCATTGTTTGCTACCATGACTTACCCAATTCTCCTCCAGTAGGTTTCCATAGTGGAATTTTCCATTGACATTCACCTTTGTTTGCTTATATCAGCTGCCACTTATTTTATTGTCTTCATAACAATTCTCATTTAACTTTCACCACTTACCAAAATGTCTTGCAGTAACTCTCCACTGACCTTTGACTTTGCTTCCTCAGATTCTCTTGCAATGTTTTCATTCTCCTTTGACTCAGACTCCTGTAAATTACTTTCTAATATAGCAGTGTCAGGTTCATCTCCTGATTCATGTTCTTTGTCACTAGTTTTTCCATAATCACCCCAGGTACTTTCAAAGGCCTTAGCTTCATACAAATGCTGCACAGGTTCCACATAGTCTGGTTTTGAGGTCATTGGTGGATCTGGATAGAAGGCCTCATAATGACTGTAGCTACGACTTTCTTCTTTTGGAGATGATTCGGCACTCACAACAGGCAATACAGACGACAGCTGTTCTGTTGATACTCTACTACTTGTAGGCTCATAAAATGGTGCCACATCTGGGACTGAATATGGAGCGGTCACAAAACTGGTATCAGGAATAATCTTGGCTGAAATGTGATTGTGTGATGAGTGAGGTGTGTCATCGGCAACAGGGCAAGTGGGAGGAGGTTCTTTGTGGAATAGGTGAAGCATGCATCTCTGTAAATTTACAGTGAGTTTACTTCAATACCAAGGGATTTTGTTTATTAGCGTGGTACATCTCTTAAAACTCAATTCAGACTCCCAATGATTAGTCCGGTTGAGAAGAAGAAAAGTGGTGAAGTGAAATCAGATTTTTAGTTTCAAAGAAATATCACATTTGCACCTAAAATGATGGTATTTACATAATCATTGGCACATTTTAGTCCTTCTATGCTTAAGTCAAAATATTATTTTGTGATATATTTCAGTTCTTGTACTCCTGGTTTGAGTCTGAATAAAAGCTTACAAAATACTGTAAAACTAAAAGGGAAAAATTTCTCAACTAATTATTACTCTGGACGAGGTAAAATATTGCTTTGCAATTAGGAAATTGACTTTTCTTGGATGAATCATTGACATTTTGCCGTTACTCTTGTACAAATGACAAATAAAGTGTTCAAATTTATAATAGTTTACCAGTATTATAAGCCTTGTCATTTAATTATGGCTCTCATAAATGTTCCCATAAACTATACCTTCATATATTCCTGTGCTATAAAGTGAATTCAAAGCTTTAATTCAAGGACTCATTGTCCTCATCTGTGCACATAAGTAGAAAACTTAACCTCAGATCTGGGCAATATATTCATACCATGCAGGACATGGCTTGGTCTTACCTCAAATATGATCCAGATTTTTCAGGCCTATCCAGATCGCAAATCTTATTTTGTTGTTGCTGTTGTTTTTTGTTTGTTTTTTTTTTTGTTTTTTCGTCTGCACTACCTGTGGGTAGGGCTGCCACGAGTAGCAAATTTTGTACTTGAGTACTCTCTTACCATTACTCTACTCTAAAACGAGTACTCTTTTTAGCGATAAATACAACAAAATGTGCCATTTTCACCTGAAAATTAACAAAAATTTACCCAGTTTATGTCACTTTTATCAAGAATGGTTTATAAAATGCCACTATTTGAGTGTAAAAGAGTACTCTTTTGTTCATTTTGTACTCCAAATAATTTAGTAATCTAATCTTCAATGAGTACTCAAGTACTCTTTAACAGCCCTACCCACAGGTGAGGGTTTCTAAGTATGTTCGCAGGTACTACTTGTTTATGGAATCTGTAAACATTTTGTGCTGTGGTATCGCCAATAATTTCATCTATCAATCTCTGCCTTTAAGCATTATGTAGAACAACATAACAAACACTTGACATTGTACATGTTTTAACACACCATACCACAATAGTGAACACTACTAAAGTTGAATTTGAAAGATCTTTTATATCTGCCTATAAAACAAGACTTCCAGAAATATGAGTTGGAGATTTGCATGCTTAAAATTTCAATAAATTCTGCATTCAAAGCACGAAGGATTCTCTTTGGATTTCTGATCATCAGGTTTGAAACAGTTGAAAGGTAACTAGTATAAGGTTTTTTTTAACAATAACCAGTGGAGTAATTTGTTTCAGAGGCCTCAGGCTGGTATTTTTAAACACTTGTTGTTGAGCGAAAACATTATGATGTCCTTGTGAATGAGCCATCATTTCATACTAACAAATGGCACTGCAAGATCTTTCCAAAGTTTGTAAAAAACATTTTTACTCCAAAAAAAAGTTCTTTGTGACAGTATTATTTTATGTTTTGATGAAATATTAGCCATAATAAAGGGTAAAATAAAGGTGGTTTTCTTTCTTCCCTACAACAAATGAAAAGTGAATTACATGTCCCATTAGTCTATTAACAACACTTACAATAACTCCTTCCTCCACCATGTGCAAACTACAACAGATTAACTAACAGGAAAGAAGACTGCTACAACAGTTTTGCTGAATCATGTAATTTCTTATTTCTCTTCTTAGAAAAATAACTGTAGAATAAGAAATCTATTGACTTATACAGAAGAGCTATGTTAAAAAGAGATACTGGCTTAATGTAATAGATATTATGTAGAATAATAGAAGAATAAATGGTGTTATTCACATTAACTACTGTTACAAGACACAGAAAACATGTATAAAGTGAATTCCCTTGAAAATGGGCTGGAGTAATACATTGTACAGTGTCATGCATCTTAGAACCATTCCTGGTATATTTGTCAATCAAATACTATGGAGCCCCTTTAGAACTCCATTAAGTGGATTTTCCCTTCTAAGCAGTAAGTAAATATCAGGTCGCCAGAAGATCCTTTTCCATTCAAATTAAATTTTGTCCATTGGACTTTTATAGCACTTAATCTCCACTGACAGCTCCTAAGGGGCAGCTTACCTAAACAAGGTGAACAATCATAAGTCTACTAAGAAGATGCAAACTTGCACAAATTAGGCAAAAAAAAATATGCACAAATTAGGCCAAAAAAAATACTGTAAAGTTTCACCTGGTTTCAAATCATCATCTAACTTCAACTTAACGTATAGGTTTTGTGGTTAAATTTGCATACAATACCTCAGCCCCATTTTACTTCACTATATCAAATGGAAGCTTGGTTTAAAATATTAATCTTTGGTCTATTGGTGTGCAGATCAAAATTAAATATTGGACCATATTTTGAGAAAATCTGATTTATGCTTTACAGATATCGGTTAAATTGATTTCTTTTGGAGAGGTTTGTCAATAACAACATGCAACAAAAAATTATCAACATTGGTAATGTAATATACCAACAATAAAAAAATAGCATCAGAGATGCCCGTACCCCACAGCCTGGGGTTACAGTTTTCAACACCATGAGATATAGAAGTTGTGAAACAGTCCAAATAATGTTAAAGTAGAGAAAATAACGTCTAAGAGGAAGAAAATGTATGTAAAGATGAAGTATTAAAACAAGACAATTCAATAGCAAGATTAACAGCATTAATCAGTAAACTAAAGATTTATTAATTGGAGAATAGCTATCAATGGAAATAGCACAATTATGTAAAAGTATATAATCCACAAAGAGAACCAGGTCTCAAATATGGCAGGTGAACATACTTTGGCAGAGCCAAAGTTAAGGTCACACCATGTCATGCACACCCACACCCACTAACCAATGCTCTACCAAGTGTCAACCTTCTACACCCTACGGGATCCAAGAAATAGCCGGACAAGATTTATAAAAATTTCTGCCTCTGATTTCTATACCATAGTGAGCATACAGACGATTTTGCGCACGCACGTATGAATTTCTAACTACAGTAAGTTAGTAACGGAAGGTGTGGTCCCGGTGTACAAAAGGTTGTGATTCAGTCTTCTTTCGGTGTAATACGGCGACATAAAGTGGGTTAAGATATTGGACGTTTCCCCGAAGGTAAGTTAAGGTTAATAGAGGTCGCTTCATGGTGAACAACATTTTTAGTACTGTCATCCGACTGTTATTGACAGTTAAAACACCGTGTCCAATCAGTGACTGTCACCCTGTAGTGTGAACAACTCAGACGTAATGGGACTACCTGCGAGGTGGTTCTGCTGCCGAGAAAAACTTCTAACTGCGGGACGACTACCTGTAGCGTGAATGGGGCATACCGTATTTGTCTTTACAAAAGCCCCCTCCCTATTAATCGCACCCCCCTTCCTCTCAACCCTTTGAAAAGTTCATATTTCATGGTTTTACATCCCTCTCAACAGCCAGCATCTTTGCGATTCCGGGATTCCGAAAAAAGATGGGTTTTAGTACTTCCCCAATCGAATATCGCTTACGTGAAGTCGTGAAATAAACAAAATCACAACGAACCATGGCAGTTTTGATGACTTCGATGTCCGCACAACTAAAAAATGTACTGTTTGAAATAATAAAAAAAATTCTCAAATGAAATGGTCAAATTTTTCTGAACTTTTTATGTTTAAGTCTATAAATATATATACGAGAACCAAAACACACATGCAGATATGGTACAAAATAATTTCCTGGAATCAAGTCACATTTCTATATACATACATGACACAGTAAAAGCATCACTTCGGCCCATTTTATGTAAGAATTAACTCCTCACAGATATAGATGTTATCACGATACAAAACTGACATTACAAGATCACCAAATAGTTCAGAGTGATATCGTAAGATCATCACAATTATGAAACAATGCCAATTTTTTAGTGTTATTTGCAGAATATTCATTTGTAGCTTCCTTTAAACTTTCTTTTCTTTTTTGTTTTTGCAAGATATTTTCAAAAGTGTTCAACATATTTTCTTTTAAGTTTCATGTGTCTAATTTAGTTGCTGCAGTGGATATATAAGATTTGTGTGTGCCAAAAACAAATCCAAATTTCTGTGTTTATGATAGCAGTCCATCTGTACAATAAAAATATATCAATGTGAAGTGCCTGATATGATGATGTTACGATACCTTGATTGGTAATAACAAAGATTACACATCCTTGACACAGCCAGTACTAAACCAAACTGAAGTTCAGTTGTGTTCTTTAGCATGTCAATGCGGGAATAGCAAATTTCACAGCTTATTTTTCTGTATACAAAAGCCTTCACACAGCCAAAGTGTCATTTACTATCATGATTTTCAAACCTTGAGAAACATCAGATGAAATTGAAATAGTCACACTACATTAAACATTGGCTCTCCCACTACTTGATTGCCAGGTGTGGCATTTACAGCTTCAGTAAGTGCATAAATATTCCACCATGTTTTAGATCAATACTGCCATGCCCATTCCTTACACAGGAAACAACTGTCTATTGCCAGTATATATATAAGTGGTAGGACTTGAGCACTTGTCGTTGTACTCAAATTTTTGACACTGATGTAGTTCTGGGGACAGGTAATAACCCAGTTTTAGAGTAATTGCACAAGACCTCCTCGATTTATAACTCAGAAGGCTGCAATGACTATTTAAATTGAAATAGGGTATGAAAATGACCATTCAGGTTTAAAAAAGAGCAGGGAAAACTAGTTAAAATGTTAAGTGTCCGAAGAGTTTAGACTTACAACCCGTTATGATTTATGAAGATAAATTGTAGCACCAAGCGCAAATCAATCTTTCACATTTATTGGCACACTAATGACTATAATGAGAAGTCTTCTCACTGGCAAAGATTACTCAGCTTCATGTTACATTAGTTTAGCACTACAATAAGTGGAAGCAGCATACAGACTAATTGTAAGTACACTTATGACTGAAAATGTTTTTTGTGACAAGTCAGGACAGATATTCTCACTCACAATGGTTAATGAACATAGAATTAGAGATGCCCATACCCCACAGCCTTGAGAAATAGCATTGAGATATTGGAGAGGTGAAACTGTACAAAGATCAGGAGACTATCAGAACAGTTAAGTTAGGCAAAGGTACAGGGAAAATAACTGTTAAGAGAGAGAAAATGTATTTACAGAGTATGAATACAAGACACTTCAATAGTTAATGACACCATTGATTAGTAAACTAAAAGTAGAATAGCTGTCAATGAAGATAGCATAATTAGCTAAAAGTGCATAAAATAATCAGTTGCAGCAATCTATATATCTTTGTTATAGAAGAAATATGTCTCATATATAGTGGTGGGAATCGGACTTGAAAATCCGAATCGATTAATCGGAAAAGTCCAGAGACGATTAATCGAGTCGAATAGATTTTTGAGTCATACAGGGAATTTTACAAAATTCCTTCCATAAAAAATACGGTCTGGACTACTGTCAGTGACGGATTTACAATAATGATCTTGGTTTCCAGTAGAAATAACTGTCAGTAATTATCTTTGAAATCTATCAATCGTTCCTGATATTTTAATGATATATATGTTGTACTGTGGGTCTATGTTATCTTTAATTCATTTACGATAATAGTTATTATAATATATATTATAATAATAGTTATTTCCTGGAATAAAATGGATGTAAGTTCTGTCACTTTATAGTCAAGAAGTTTCACAACTTGCAGTTAAGTTTCATAGATGATAATTAACATGTAAAGTTCTAAATAGTGACAAATGTGTTGAAATAACATAAAATATCCTCAGTGTGACAGAATACAGCTAATTAAAATGAACACAATGGTGAAAAAATTATAAAAATTGGACAAGAAATAAGGAAGTTATGGCTATTTAAACATAAAAACGAAGTACCGCGATCGCATATATTCCCGATTATCACCCATTTAAAACCACTTTAGTTACCGCTGACGTTTCTGAGACTGCATCTTGTAGCCAGTTAGTTCGCCTTCATGTTAATAATATCGCTATTCGTTGTAAGACCACGCTAGTTGAGTGTTATTCCTTCATTGTAGCCAGTATTTCTATTATCGTCCACTCAAAACGTCTTCCGTGGTTTCGTATTTTTTTTCCGTCGCCGACGTTTCCAATAGGGATCAATGTAGATGCTAAAACGCGGCCTCAAGTTTGGAAATCGAGTTCTCGGCGAATCGTTCCATCACTACTCATATTTGGCAGTACTAAGCATTCTGGCAGAGTCACAGTCAAATGTCACTATGATGCTGCAACTACACCTTACAGTTTCCGAGATACAGTTGGGACAGAATTTTAAAGGTCAAGGTCACTACAATCAGGTCCAGGTCAAATCAAGGTCACACCATGACGCTGCATGGCTATATATCCTAACCAATAATCTTGCCAAGTCTCAATTTCCTACAGCTTACAGTTTCTGAGATATGGCCCAGAAGAGACTTTTACCCGCTCCCAACAGCTTACCCAGCCAGACACCATGGGACAAAACATTACGGCACAACTTTTAAAGGCTGACGTATAAAAATGGAATTGAACCTCTACAATTACTGTGATTAAGCTTCCAACCTTACAACTACAAAGATAATATTTACGAGTATAAAATAACTAAATTATAAGTATAGTCTGGAGGTAAACTGACAAGAGTGGAATTAGGTTATATAATAGTGTTTTATGGCTTGAAATATGGACAGCGAATGACACATTGGTACAGCAATAAAAAATCAGAATAAATCTTTTTTTTTTTTTAAAAAAAAAGATATTTTTACAAAATGCCACATTCATAACCTTTTTGCGAGGCAGTGATGAGAAGCGTTATCAAAATGTGGCCAAGAATTACACACTGGCTCTGGCAGTGTCAAGGATACAGAACACTAACTACAAGAAGTGTGTCACACAAACTTTACCTGCATAAACTTGTCACCTGAGCTTCCTCCAATGGGTTTTATATTGATCTTTAACATAACAAACAACAAGAAGGCTTATTTTATAACTGACATTCCTCAAAAGCATCTTACCTTTCTTGATCTAAACAATTAAATTCGCAGGATAAAATATGGTTTAAGCTAGTTAGCAACTGCATTTTTTTATTAATTTTTTTTTTTATGCTTATGAAAAGAAACTACCATTATTGATCATTGTGGTAGTGTGGTTTGAACTTGTCAAGTAAAAGGCAATCTGTTTGACAATATCGATTATGTGATACAGAAGTAATACAAATTGGAAATTGTTTGATATTTTGAGAAACTTGTCTTCTTTAATCTTATTTATCTATTCATTTCAAGCCAGTGTTGCTCTTAAATGAACTTGTATGGGCAGTATTTTTGATGGGTAGTTTTGAGTATAAAAGAGAGCATTGCATACAGTTGTCATGGCTCAGGGGAAAAAGTTACCAGTACAGAAGACACACTTACTTGTCCAGAGAAAAGTTCTTTGCCCAAAATTCCTCCGAAACTGTGTGAAAATTAATACAGACTACAGTGAACAATCTATGTTAATAGCTTACGTGGAGCACTGCCATTGGCTAGAGGATTTTGGGGCTGACCAATCACCTTGTGTATTTGATCAGCTTAGTTTGTGATAATTGAATCAACTGCATGCATTTGATAAATCTTTGATTAGATAACTGTTGATTATAAAACTTTTGGGTGTAAATTGATTTTTAAATGTTTGTACGGCCTAAATCCATGCTTTACTAAATCTAGAAAATCATCTCAGTTTCTTACTGGTCATGGGCCATTTGGCCAGTGTAAGTTTAAAACACTGAACTAGTTGTTCAAGACTTTGTACTGTAAGCCATCAATGGTTGGCAGGCAAATGCCAATATCTCCATTTAAAGTTGTGACGCAATTTGAAACTACAAAAGGCAAACTTTGAGCATATGTTATCCTCTGCACCCCTCTTTCAATTGCATGGATAAAGTAAGAATTCGGCCACCCAGAAAATAGCTCAGATCTCCTGACTAGTACACACAGTTCACCAGTTTAATTTCCTTGTCCCAAAATAGTTTACTTCAAGTTGATTTTTTTGTTTGTGTGTTTTCACTAAATTTAAGCAAGTACGTTGAAGTTGTCAAATAAATATTTACAAAAAAAAATAAAAAAAATAAAAATAAAATAAGCATGACATATAACTGAAACCAAGACACACTCGATTATTTAATGAATTTTTATACACTTGTATTACATATGGCTGGAAAAGAATACAACAAACAACCAAACATGTCCAGCATTTGCTGAATTAAATTCTAAACTCAATAAACATATAACAAACACCAACACATGCTTAAAAGCAGTGGTTTGTCAGGGACAAGAAATGAATCAAATTTGGTATTTCTGTTTTATTTCACTCATCTGACAGGAGAATCTAATCTCGTGTAATGTAAAATAGTTAAGGCAAGTTCCATTTACCACAGTACACGAAATTAGGCGGGAACCCTTCACAAGAACAATAAAATAAGCAAAACTTGTGCCAAGTATGCATCAAGGGAAGACCAGATGCCTAATGTAGTTGTAAAAATGACAAAATGTCACATATGAAAAATTTCCCAACAGAGGAGGAAATAGGATTTTTCTCACTGTGGCAAATTTCCCAATTCTTACTTGAGCTCTGCACGCTTATAGGCCACAAGGTCAACTAAGAAACGTAATGGCAAGATAACTTCCGAGTTCATGAAAATAAATATGTTTGCCATGACATGTAATTGCGTGATTTTTCAAATATCTCGATATTTCATATTTTACCCCTTACTGTTATGCCTCTGATGAGTTTTTATTTGTATAAAGTAGGGCTGCGAACGAGTACTCGAGCCTCGGTGTACGAGGCGGTCTTGCCTTGTACTCGAGTCCATTTTAAGTACTCGGTTACTCGCGAGGTATTGTATTATCGCCCACGTAATGAAACGTTTGTGTAAAATATGCTGCATTTCAGCATTTCCGTCACATAATATCAATTAAAGTCATTGTTTTCGCTTGAAAGCATAGAATTTACTCCATATTTTATAATATATGGTGAAATAGAAGACGTTTTTCTTCAAAAGTTTCGTTTCCGGAACCGACTATTTGTTTACAGAAGACTTCTAATGGTGGGTACTAAATCTTGCGGTTACTCGAATTCGGGCCGGTTTTCAGAGGGCGAGTACTCGATGCCGTTTTTTTGTACCCGTCACAGCCCTAGTATAAAGTTTGATTTATATATGAAGGTACTTTGCATATCATTATTTGGAAGAAAAAAGTACTGAAATTTCAGCAAAACTTTATCATCCAGCAGCCAAGAAATTTCAATTTCCTTTACCTATCATCATGTGTTATAATAAGAACACTGTTCTTTCTAAAATTAGTACAAGGGAGTCATGGGTTGTAGTTTTTGTAGTCAAGCAGTCTTCCAGCAAGTACTCAAGCAAGTGCTCTTTTTAAGGGATAAACCTTTGTTTTCCCTGAAAATTACCAAATATTTCTCTATTTTATGTCAGTCTTTATGTGAATACTTTGACAAGAGTACACAATGAATACTGGATACATTTTTCAAAACATTAAAAGAGCATAAGTAGACTAATTAACATGAGTTTAATAATCTTTGTCCCTTGAAGGTTTGAATATATGTAAGTTATATATCCTCCATTTTAAAAAGAGATATTTTTCACAGTAAAATGAAACTGTTAAAATGTCCAGACTAACTTTAATATCTACAGTTTTCAACACATTGGAGGAAAATATGCAGAGAAACATTACATAAAACAAATAACATGCATGTGAATAAATGGAACAGATTAACTAGACCAAGGACGCATCTGTGGCCAGATGCAAGATGTATCCACCGGAAAAGGACAACTAACATAGTTTCGAAGATAAACAGCATTTTTCAATAATAAGCAAGTTGTAAGCACTTTTTAGTTTCGATACACTCATTTAACCTTGAAGCAGGGGCTCAAGGTCAAATCTGACCATATCAGAAGATTTGCAGCCCATGATTTCCTATAGACTGGTTTCACATTGCAAAGCTCTGGGACCATTAATAAGAGAGTTATTAGCACTTTTAAGTTTGTCTATCCTCGTTTAACCTTGAAGGAGAGGCCCAAAGTCAAATCTGACGACATCAAAAGATTCGCAGCCCATGATTTCCTATAGGTTGGTTTCACATCCCAAACCTCTAGGATCAAAAATAAGCAAGTTATAAACACTTTTAAGTTTGCCTATCCTTGTTAGACCTTGAAGGAGGGATTCAAGACCAAATCTGACCACATCAAAAGATTCGCAGCCCATGATTTCCTATATGTTGGTTTCACATTGCAAACCTTTAGGACCAATAATAAGCGAGTTATAAACATTTTTAAGTTTGGCTATCCTCATTTGATATTGAAGGAGGGGCCCCAAGGTCAAATCTGACCACATCAGAAGACTTGCAGCCTATGATTTCCTATAGGTTGGTTTCACATTGCACACCTCTAGGACCAATAATGAACGAGTCATAAGCACTTTTAAGTTTGGCTATCCTTATTTGACCTTGAAGGAGGGGCCCAAGGTTGAATCCAACCACATTGAAAGATTCACAGCCCATGATTTCCTATACGTTGGTTTCACATGCCAAACCTCTAGGACCAAGAATAAGTGAATTATAAGCACTTTTAAGTTTTTCATCTTGTTTTTCAAAAGTGAGGCCAAAAATATTTTCAGTCAAAGATTTTGTAATGATGAACATATCCTGCGAATTTGAGATCTCTACCTATAATACCCTTTGTTCTAGAGGGCCAACAAAAGTCCTTACTGAAAGTCTAAAAATGTCCGTGGCGGCCATCTTGTTTTTCAAAATGAGGCCAAAAATATTCCCACGCAAGATTTTATGGTTATGAATATATCCTGCAAATTTGACAAGTCTACCTATAATACCCTGGCCTCTAGAGGGGTAACGAGAAAATCTCTATACATTGTGGCGGCGTATTCATGCATAATCCATAGTAGGCATCCGGTGTATACAATTATTTATTTAGTACCCAATAATTATTAGGGGTGTGACACGTGGTAAAAAAGCAGGATCGGAGAATCCATGTTTTGCAATGAGCGACCTGAATTGGATTATCCAGATTTTACACTGAACTGGAAATACCAGTAACGGAAACAAAATGTCAAATAGCTTTGAAAATTAGGGCAAGTATGTGAAAAGGAAAATATGTCAACAAATTCGTTTCAGCTGTTATTTATGTACTAAGTAAACAATATTGGAATACATTTAAGTGTATCAATAACTGGCCATTGCAAAACCGTTCCTATTCCGGAATTTCGAAAAAACATGACTTTGTGTTCTAGCATGTCCCAATCAAATATGACTGCTAACAGGAAGTGAAGTTCATCCATACAAACACGGCATTTCTGCTCCAAGAATTACAAAAAGAAGCCTTAAAGTCTACAAAAATATGGGATAAAAGTTTACAGTTTTTTTTTCAGATTTGAGGTTTCTAATATTTACATGTTCTCACAATTATATTTCCTGATAATTTAGATGCCAGATGTAAAGGCTTGCCATGGTATTTGAGTGAAATGGTCTCAATACTGAGATACTGGTGCTACCGACCTTGCTATACTTTTAACAATACTGGGTCTGCTAGTTTCTATTCGGTTTCTCAACAATGTCAACCCGTTTTGTGTAGCCAATTACGTTCTCACAGCCCTGATAATTATTGAAACAGATTTTGTAAATAAATTCAAAATGACAAGAGCAGTAACACTGAAAGCCGTCAACAGTTATTCAACACTTTTTTGAAAATGTTTGATGAAACTTGTACTATATCCTTGTATATTCAATTTTAACACTAAACTGAATTAAGGTGTATTACTGTATCATCTAACACTTTGAAGACCTTGTATGTGGGCTATTAGTTAAAAGTAGTGGTCGGACCGGTTCTGAAAATGAAAACCGGTTTTCGGGGCTTTGAAACCGAACAAAATCCGGGATTTCGAAAGTGTGCAGAGATATGGTAAAAAGTATTATGCGAGCGTACATGAGCTACATCCTCAATAGGAAAAATGCATTCGCGAGATATTTTGAAGTTTTTGAAGTGTGCAGAGATATGGTAAAAAGTATTACGCGAGCGTACATGAGCTACATCCTCAATAGGAAATATGCATTCGCGAGATATTTTGAAGTTTGTAAGTTATTTCTTCAAATATATATATTCTTTGTTGTTTTGATAAAATATTAACCAGTAGAAAGCCTAATATAATGACGTTTTCAATAACCGGTACTTAAATATTCTTTGCGGATTTCGTCATTTCTACCTAAATGAAACGAAATGCGGTATACCGTTCACACCACTAGTTAACAGCTTACAAAATTCATTGGTGCTACGTTGGCCACCCAGTAAAGGTGGATTTTTTTATTCCTTCTACATTGTACAATTAAAACGATGGAATCAAAGAAACTTAACAAGACCTTCCCAACACTCTATGTGTACATTCATTAAAAACACAATGATAATGCCCAGTATTATACATTTCCTTTAAAGTAACGTTTGCTGGTTTTACTCACCATTTCAGGATCCAGTTTGTGCATAATATCTGCCATAAAAACATCCCACCAGAGCTGTAAGAAGGTTTGACTGTGAACTGTATCACTAGAAGTCTCTACATGTCCAGTGGCAGTGTTATATGTGTGATGCCATGGCTTCACAGCACCAATGAAATGGACCACTTTCACATCTTTCCCGAATCTGTGTCAAAGATAGAGACAACATCTAATGCTGTCTAGATTTTACAGGTATATTTATTTTTAAGACATTCATGGGATATCCAGTACCCAAACCACCAACTGTAACCCAAGAACTGAAACTTTTGAACAAATTTGGCATAGTGTGCATCACACAGAAAATTAAAGAAATAATATCAAGGTTAGGCGGGTCGATTATTCCGTTATTTTTGAACTGAAAAAATTCCCTACAATTCTTAACAATTACTGGATTTGAATTCCTATAAGTTCCATGCAGAGAAAAGTTTTGAGCCATTATTCCCGTCTTCCACTGGGATTGTCAACGTGCTTCAAAGCAATACAAGGGTCATACACTGACCATAAGACAACAAATCCTAAAAATACCGAGGAAGATACAGGTTTTCTGGGTGCACAAAACAGGAGGCCAATGGCAACATCATATATTCAATATATTGAGACCCAGGCAGTGTAAAACTATTAAATACTGTCAAAAGTGGGTCCCTGGAATTATGAAGGGATTTATACTTCAAGCTACAGATCCAAGACCTCATTAAACTTATCTAACCCCTGAAAATTACCAGAAAGATGTAATATCAGGAAAACTCACTGTTTATAGGCAGGTAGGTAGCTGTAGAAAGCCTGAGACACACAGTTGTACAAAAATGGTAGATGTCTCGCAATGTTTGAAGACCACTGCTCTCCAAAATACAGATTCAGCAAGCCCTGGTCTCCACCTGAAAAATAGACAGCAAAAATAGCATCAGAGATGCCCGTACCCCACGGCCTAGTTTTCAACCCCATGAAATATAGAAGTGGTGAGAAGGTACAAAGATCTGGATACTTTCAGAGTAGTGTCAGTTAGTGCTGGTATTGTTTATCGATACTGAAATATTTATCGATTCACGCTAAGTTTCCCGATATCAATAATGTAGAGTGCCATATCAATATCGAAATATACTACTTAACAGGTACAAATATGGGGTTTTTCATTAAAATGAAGGACAATATTTGAAGAATACATTAGTTTTCATATAATTTTGTCAACTTTCACTTACCGCTAAACCGGAAACGCCATATTTGTATACGTTTCGGGAAATACTAAACCTCGCGAAAGAGTTTGGAAGGTCTCTCCCAGGAAAGCATCTAATACCCCGATATTTCAATATCGATCGATACGAAAGGCAAAAATATGGTTTGATATCGATGTGCATATTATCATTCGATACCAGCACTAGTGTCAGTTATATAAAGTTCCAAATAATGTTTAAGTAGAGAAAATAACATCTAAAAGAAAAAAAAATGTGTATGTAAAGATAAAGTATTAAATCATGACATTTCAATAGCAAGATCACAGCATTAATCAGTAAACTAAATATTACAAAGCTGTAAATTTTATTAATTGGAGTATAGCTGTCGATGGAAATAGCAAAAACAATTACCGGTATACAACAGTAAAAAATAAACTAATCAGTTGCAGCAATCAAAATATCTTTGTCAAAAGAGAAACATGTCTCAAATCTTGCAGGTGAACACACTTTGGCAGAGCCAAAGTTAAGGGTCACACCATGATGCCAACCTACACCCCTTAACCAAAGACCCTACCAAGTGTCAACCTTTTACACCTTACCGAATCCAATAAATAGCCCAGACAAAATTTTCAAAATCATAGTCACTACGACTAGGTCATAGGTCAAATCAAGACTACACCATGATGATGCACACCTACAACCCCCAACCAATATCCCTACTAAGTATCAACTTCCTACACCTTACAGTTTCCGAGATATAGCCCAGACAAGATTTTATTGGTCAAGGTCACTACAGCAAGGTCAAAGGTCAAATCAAGATCATGCCATGACTTTGCACACCTACACCCCCTAACCAATGTCCCTACCAAGAACCAACTTCCTACACCTTACGGTTTCCTAGATATAGCCCGGACAAGATTTTCAGTCTTTTATCATCCCCTGGCATTCTCTGTGGTGCTTGGCCTCTTTTCTGTCCATGGATACTGAAATTGGTTGACTATTTTGGTTTTGTTGTGCCTTAGAGACCCCTTTGAAATGGGAGATTAAGCGCTATAAAAGTCCAATTAGAATTTAGAAAATAAAAGCTTCAGCTGAAACTTGTCCACTTGACAAATCTGTCGATTTATTAGACAACTGTCTAAAATATTACCGATCATAACTGACAATATATCAAGGACATGTCTTATTGTTCACCCACTAGTATGGTTAATTATTTTAGCCTCAATTCGACCACCAGACACCAGAAGTCACCATGAGATATAGAAGTAGTGAAACAATACACAGAATGGGATATTTTCAGAGCAGTGTCAGTGTCCAAATAATGTTTAAGTAGAGAAAATAACATCTAAGAGAAAGAATCTGCATGTAAAGATTAAGTATTAAAACAAGACAATTCAGAAAACTAAAGATTATGAAGCTGTAAAATTTATAAACTGGAGATGGAAATATCACAATTATGTAAAAGTACATGTAATAATTAGTTGCAGCAATCCATATCCTAATGGTTGCCGAGATATGCCCGGACAATATATTATAGGTCAAATCAAGGCAGGGTTCGAAATTAGCGCTGATCCGTCAATCCGCAACCGACAGAAATGCTATTGGGTTGAAAAGATTAAGATAATGCCAATCTGTTTGTCCTAGAAGCTGTAAGACAGTTATACATGCACATTTTGCACAGTTGAATTATGATTTGCATGTTTTTGACATTGTTCAACTATACCAAAGTGACCTCGTACATTTGTGTGAAAATTTAAGTCCTTTCCCATTTTAATACTTGTCTTGTATGGTCGAATTATGGTTTGAATGTTTTGAATATTACCCATACACACAGATGTGGCAATACATGCTTGTGTGTGGTGTTGGGGCAAAACCTGTGAAATACCATCTGTTACAATGGGAAGTTGCAAAAGAAAAACCCTTAAATGAATTCTAATATGACTTTAACAGTGCTTAATCTACATCAAAAGATACCCCAAGGTGCAACAACCAAGATTCGAGTAAAAAGATATAAGATAGATATAAGAGAGATAAAATAGTATCAGATATCCTAGTAGAGAGATAAAATAGCATCAGATATGCAAGATCAAATCCAGGTCACACCATGACGTTGCACACCTATAACCCCAACCAATGTTCCTACCAAAGATCAACTTCCTACACCTTATGGTTTCCAAGATATAGCCCGGACAAGGTATTATAGGTCAAGGTCACTATGGCAAGGTCAAATCAAGGTCACACCATGACGTTTTACATATACACACCCTAGTTAATGTCCCTACCCAGTATCAACTTCCTACACCTTACAGTTTCCGAGATATAGCCCGGACAAGATTTTATAGGTCAAGGTCACTACGGCAAGGTCAAATCAACATCATGCCATGACTTTGCACACCTACACCCCCTAACCAATGTCCCTACCAGGTATCAACTTCCTACACCTTATGGTTGCCGAGATATAGCCCAGACAAGATTTTATAGATCAAGGTCACTATGGCAAGGTCAAAGGTCAAATCAAGGTCATGCCATAACGTTGCACACCTACACCCCCTAACCAATGTCCCTACCAAATATTAACTTCCTACACCTTACGGTTTCCGAGATATAGCCTGGACAAGATTTTATAGGTCAAGGTCACTAAAGCAAGGTCAAAGGTCAAATCAAGGTCACACCATGATGTTGCACACCTACAACCCCCAACCAATGTCCCTACCAAATATCAACTTCCTACACCTTACAATTTGTGAGATACAGGCCAGACAAACTTTTCCTGCCACCCGCCCATCCATCCGGACACCATGGGTAAAAATCCTTAAGGGCTGTGGGGTAAAATCACTCATTACACCTATTGTAAAAGCAAAGGTTTGATAATAAAATAAGAGCAACCCTTGCATATTTTAAATTTTTATCATTCAAGAAGACAAAACACGCAATAATCATCCTCTGCATTGTATTTTGAATTGTATTGCTGTCTTGTATCAAGACAAATTTAAAATGCATGCACCATCTGGGTAAATTTCCTGCCCTCTAGCTTACCATCAAAACTGCCATGCTGAACAGCATATTGTAGAAGAGACTGGTAGGTCTCCAGACTAGGTTTGAACACAAACACTCCACTGTTAAAGCAGTCAGGCCAACCAGCATCAGGTGCTGCAGAGAATTCCTCCCTCTCAAACAGATCGTCTATGTTTTGAACTACCTGAAATGCAAAAAGCCCACTTTTTTCAAATCCACTGACAAAGAAATCCCCCTGATTTTACTTTCAATTATGTGTTATTAAATTTTTACTTTGATGACAATCACACATTTAATATTTTTTAACATAAAAGACAGGAATTGATATATTTTTAGGTCTTAACTCAAAATACTATCAATAAATGTCCATTTCAGCACTGCCCTGACACAATAACACTGTAGTAAAGAAATTTCTTTTTTTCAAAAGAATGTTAACACAGATGTTGATAGGCTTTGACACATTTTTACCATAGGTTTAAGTGTGTATACACAATTGGTATACTTTTTGTAAAACCATAAAATATTGTGTATCCATGATACTGCATATTTTAAAGTGCTATCATGTCATCATAATTTAAATACTTTGTGATAATATCACAATATTGAGACTGACATCACTAGTCAGTGATAGTTTAGACATCAATCCTTTACTCCCAAGGCCCAATTGAGTATTATGTAATCGTAAATAACTTGTAGACAATTTACAATGTAAACACTGACACAACATATGTCTATCATCATCCATAATGTCTTCACACTGAATATTCTAAACAATGAATTCCAATCTACTAGAAGGTTTAGTTCCACAGTGGATATAGCAAGTCAAATAATTGTACACAAGTATCACCTGCTAGCCGACAGATAAGGTATTTAACAGGTTATATAAAAATCTACAAAAGAAGTGTCAATCATAAAATGCGATTTAAACTTAATACTGAAAAGCCAGGTTAGTCCTTGCAATTGAAACCATAAGTCAGGTGACTGAAAAATTGGCTCTACAACCAGCCTGAACATGCTTTCGAAACTGGAAGTACTGATCACTTTGGAGCAGTGACTGGATGTTCCTGCTAATAATTTTCTCTTGGGACAAGTTACTTGGCTAGAATTCAACATAAACGATAGATAAATAGTAGTGCTGTCACGAAACTCGCTACTTCCGATACTATCGTTTGTTGAGTCTACTGAGCGATAATCGGATGCGTTTTTCAAATCCGATTACAAAGACTTAGCATATTTATATAATAATGATAGAATATCTGTAAAAATAACATCAGAGATGTCCGTACCCCACAGCCTGAGGAAATAATTTTCAACCCCATGAGATATAGAACAAGTGAATCGGTACAAAGATATGGATACTTTCAGAGCAGTGTTAGTTATATAAAGGTCCAACTAATGTTTAAGTAGAGCAAATAATGTTTAAGAGAAAGAAAATGTATGTAAAGATGAAGTTTTAAAACAAGACAATTCAATAGCAAGACGACAACATTTATCAGTAAACAAAAATTATGATGCTGTATAATTTATTAACTGGAGAATGGATGTCAATGGAAAATAGCACAATTTTGTAAATGTGTATATAATAATCAGTTGGAGCAATCCATGTATCTTTGTCAAAAGAGAAACATGTCTCAAATATGGCAAGTGAACACACTTTGGCAAAGCCAAAGCTCACACCATGATGCACACCCACACCCCCTAACAGGGTTCGAAATTAACAAAAATCTGCCAGTCCACGATCGACAGAAATACCTTCAGCTCAAAAAGATTAACAACCCACAAGTCTGCTTGTTCTGCAAGCTGTTAATATACACACATCTTGCAGTGAAATTATGGTTGGGATGTTTTAAATATAATGTCCAAATAAATCAAAGGGACCTAACACAAATAAACCTCTCCCATCTTTATACATGTTTGCATGGTCGAATTATGGTTTGAAAAATTTGAATATTACCCATACATACAGATGTGGCAATACAATGTCCCTACCAAGTATCAACTTCATATACCTTACGGTCTCTGAGATATAGCCCGGACAAGATTTTATAGGTCAAGGTCACTACAGCAAGGTCAAAGGTCAAATCAAGGTCACAACATGACGTTGCACACCTACACCCCCTAACCAATGTCCCTACCAAGTATCAACTTCCTACACCTTATGGTTTCCGAGATATAGCCCGGACAAGATTTCCAAACTCAAGGTCACTGCAGCAAGGTCAAAGGTCAAATCAAGGTCACACCATGACGTTGCACACCTACACCCCCTAACCAATGTCCCTACCAAGTATCAACTTCCTACACCTTACGGTTTCCGAGATATAGCCCGGACAAGATTTTCAAACTCAATGTCACTGCGGCAAGGTCAAAGGTCAAATCAAGGTCACATCATGTACACCATGATGTTGCACACCTACACCCCATAAAGAATGTCCCTACCAAGTATCAACTTCCTACACCTTACGGTTTCTGAGATACAGCCTGGACAAACTTTTTCCCCCCACCCGCCCATCCGGACACCATAAGTGAAAACAATACCCCGACAGCCCTTAAGGGCTGTGGGGTAAAAGGTGAAGGATTATTCAGCATTTTAAAATATATTTTCGGCCTTTTGCCAACCCAGTCCATACAATCTAGTCACATGATCCATCAGGAAAGCATCAAACCATTGCTCGAATGTAGTTTCGGAATTGCATCTTTATTTTTTTCGCACTTGGTAGATGTAAAGCTTTCAAATAATGTGTAAAAACACTGTTGTTCTATTTATTTGAGGCGTATATGTTATCATATAGCCATTATACAGCACTTTATATAGTCGGAATTGGATAATTATTTTAATACTGGCGGTCTTCAAAGTGTTCCTGCCTTTAACAATACACAACCAAAAAAAAAAGACAAATATGACACTAAAATGGTGTATTCAGGTGAGAAAACAAGATTACTTTACATTTTAATTGAATAGTTCCGTTTGGAGGTGAGTTTATTTAGTCGACATATGTCAGTACTCAGTCAGCGATATTTGGGCGATATTTGATGTTAATTTGCAGTGGCGAGTGACAGCACTAATAAATACTAGCACCTGAAAGATCAAACTTAATATCCTAACCCATATTCCACTATGATAATCGAGGACCATCTGGCAGCCGTTCCCAATCAAGTATCCTGGGAAAACCCCCACTCCAGATAAACAGCTGCTATGATCTGCTGATCCACAGGGAGGGGAGGAATTGGTAAAAAAAACAACAACTAAATGCTCACAATGGTCCTGAGTTCATCCGGGTGTACATGGATTCTACCTGATCTCCCTCCCTGAGCATCTTTTGGGAGATTTTCAATGTAATAAAAGGGTAACAATTAGGTTAATAACAGCTTTAAATGGAGCTGAGAGAGTGGGTTTGAGGTCTGATAATTGAAAATTTGGGTAACAGAGGGCCGGTCAGATTATAGAAGTTTTACTGTACTTATAACAGAAATTATTACAAATATTCTGAAAGTCACAAGTGCACGTGGATACTACCCAATCTCCCTTTCTGGACATATAATGTTATAACTGAAATTCTCAGCATATTGGTGAATTAGTCTCCACTAAAAGTACTGAATAGTTGATTCTGTCCTCATTATCAGACTATCAGTCATCAAAATTGGCATTCAATCATTCTGGAAACTTGGGGACATTTCCCAAAATGCTTACCAATGTATCTGCATCCATGAAAACTGCCTTTGAATACTGTACAAGGCGCCAGCAGTGTAACTTAGTGAATGTCACACCAAGATCTTGTCTTGATAGAAGGTCTAAATTGACTGGATCTCGACTGTCCAATACATCAACCTGAACAATCTCATCGAAAATCTCACATAGCTGTTGTCTGTAAAAAGAATGGCACTAGAATCAAAATGTTTTTGGTTTTCCTCCATACAAGTAAAACCAAACCAAGAGGTCCAATTTGTATATGAAAGCTCTTTTATCATTAGTCTATTCTTTGACAGGTACTCTTTTTGACAGCATGAAAGTAACAGGATATGACTCAACTGAAATCAATCTTATGAGGATATTTGTGTAAATAAAATATCTTTCAATTCGCTACAACTTTAAAGAGTAAAATAAAAAATTCCCTTACCTTATTGCTTGTGTAACCCCAATGGTCACCATAACAACTAGCTGTCTTGAAGTCCCCACCCTCTTGAGGGATCTTCCCAAAACCATCGCCCCAAATGCATAAGCATCTGTTGTGGCTAAAGTTACAAATGCCTGGTCTTCAACTACAACAATGAAAACATAATTACATGAGTCATGACAAAATCTTTGAATACAAAATCCTCCCCACCCCCCCAAAAAAAAAACGTTTCTCCAGTTTTATCACCAACTAGTCAGTCAAATGGTCTTAAAATCATCAGTAGTCTATGAAAAACAATTAAATTTTGTATACAAACTAGGTTTCAACTGTTTCATAGCATAATCTATTTTTTTAAAAAAATACATCAGAAAATAGCAGTTGCATTCATGAGTTTACCATTGCTTCTGACAGACAAGAGTGCACAATCATATAAAAGGATTAACTTACAATATTCTTTTTTTCAATAGTTTTTTGAGTGTCTGGTTCACTAGTGTGAACTTGGTTTGTAAACATACACTGTTTTAAAGCAACCTGGCACACTAACCCAATCTAATACCTACAGCCAATTTTTTAAACAGCTGAATGATTAGGTATGAGAATTTCCTGTATTTATAGATACCTAGCTTAGGCTGGAGGGTAGCTGCCCATTACAAATGCAATTATTAAAATGTTTATATATGTATGTCTCATTAATTATATCATAAATTGTAGCACAGATAATTGTGAGGATAAATAATAACTGCAAATATCATTCCCAAGTTAATACACTAAAAATAGCATCAGAGATGCCCGTACCCCACAGCCTAGGGAAATATTTTCAACACCATGAGATACAGAAGTACTGTATCAGTACAAACTTCAGGATACTTTCAGAGCACTGTCAGTTATATAAAGGTCCAAACAATGTTTAAATGGAGAAATAATGTTTAAAAGAAAGATCATGCATATAAAGATGAAGTATTAAAACAAGATAATTCAATAACAAGATGACAGCATTAATCAGCAAACTAAAATTCAACCCTCTTTATCTACATCTGCAAGGCCCGAATTATGGTTTAGATGGTTTGAATATTACCATGCATACAGAAGTGGTAATACATTTAATGAATGCTTATGTGTGGTGTTGGAGCAAAATCTGTGGCTCACTTGATGAAATTCTATCTCTTACAATGGGAAGTTATGAAAGTAAAATTCTTAATAAATTCTAATATGACTTTAACAGTGCTTAATCTGCATCAAAAGAGAGACCCAAAGGTGCAACAAGATTTTATAGGTCAAGGTCACTACGACAAGGTCAAAGGTCAAATTAAGGTGACACACAGCCCCTAACCAATGTCCCTAGCAAGTATCAACTTCCTCAACCTTACGGTTTCCAAGATATAGCCCGGACAAGATTTTATAGGTCAAGGTCACTACGCCAAGTTCAAAGGTCAAATCAAGGTCAGATCATGACGTTGCACAACTACATCCCCAACCAATGTCGCTACCAAGTATCAACTTCCTACACCTTACGGTTTCCGAGATATAGCCCGGACAAGATTTTTGAACTCAAGGTCACTACGGCAAGGTCAAAGGTCAAATCCTGGTCAGACCATGACATTGCACACCTACACATCCTAACCAATGTCCCTACCAAGTACAAACATCCTACACCTTACGGTTTCCAAGATATAGCCCGGACAACATTTTATAGGTCAAGGTCACTATGGCAAGGTCAAAGATCAAATCAAGGTCAGACCATGACATTGCACACCTACACCCCCTAACCAATATCCCTACCAAGTATCAACTTCCTACACCTTACGGTTTCTGAGATATAGCCCGGACAAGATTTTATAGGTTAAGGCCACTACGACAAGGTCAAAGGTCAAATCAAGGTCAGACCATGACACTGCACACCTACACCCCCTAGCAAATGTCCCTACCAAATATCAACTTCCTACACCTTACGGTTTCCGAGATGTAGCCCGGACAAGATTTTATAGGTCAAGGCCACTACGGCAAGGTCAAAGGTCAAATCAAGGTCACACCATGACGTTGCAGACCTACACCCCCTAACCAATATCCCTACCAAGTATCAACTTCCTACACCTTACGGTTTCTGAGATATAGCCCGGACAAGATTTTATAGGTCAAGGTCACTATGGCAAGGTCAAAGGTAAAATCAAGGTCAAACCATGATGTTGCACACCTACACCCCCTAACCAATGTCCCTGCCAAATATCAACTTCCTACACCTTACAGTTTCCGAGATATAGCCTGGACAAGATTTTATAGGTCAAGGTCACTACGGCAAGGTCAAAGGTCAAATCAAGGTCAGACCATGACGTTGCACACCTACACCCCCTAACCAATATCCCTACCAAGTATCAACTTCCTACACCTTACGGTTTCCGAGATATAGTCCGGACAAGATTTTATAGGTCAAGGTCACTACGCCAAGGTTAAAGGTCAAATCAAGGTCAGACCATGACGTTGCACACCTACACCCCCTAACCAATGTCCCTACCAAGTATCAACTTCCTACACCTTACGGTTTCCGAGATATAGCCCGGACAAGATTTTCAAACTCAAGGTCACTACGGCAAGGTGAAAGGTCAAATCAAGGTCAGACCATGACGTTGCACACCTACACCCCCTAACCAATGTCCCTACCAAGTATCAACTTCCTACACCTTACGGTTTCTGAGATACAGCCCGGACAAACTATTTCCCGCCGCCCGCCCACCCGCCCGCCCGCCCATCCGGACACCATGGGTGAAAACAATACGCCGACAGCCCTTAAGGGCTGTGGGGTAAAAACAAATAATGGATAACATTAGTAATTAATGTCAACAGCAAGTACAAAGTAACATCACTGCTCAGTGTTCACTGTGATTAATTGTTCCTTAATGGAAATCACAGGCAGGAACTGACTAATAAAATTGCAGTCCTTCACTTACAAAATATAACTATCCTTATTTTTGCTTCTGTGTTTGTATCCACACATGTCCTCATCCATGATACTCTAGGTATTTTCTATGAAACAGGGAATTGTTGTCTACATTTGCAAAAAGAGAATCTTAGTTTACCCTTTTTACAACAAATTTGAATGATACACTTTTCCAAACCAAACTGTCTAATGTATTACAGGTGCAGATACAGACAGGTGCATTTCCAGCCTTATTTCAAAGTTAATTGTATGAGGCTTCTGTTGGTTTGACTACTTAATAAGATATATACCGACTGGCCGTCTTTGGAAGTTATTATAAATAGTTTTAAATACACACAACTTAATAGGCCCCAGGGTAAACTGACTTTGTAAAATAATTTGCAGTTTGTCAGTCCTGGCAATCTTGGCAATAAGACTGCCCAGCAGGCACGCAACTTTGAAATCAGGTTGAATCCAACGGTGAAATCTGGTTGAAATACGTGTAGATTTTGCAAACCGTTTTTAGTTGGATCCAACCGGTGAAATCATGTTGAAACCAACTGTTGAAATCTGGTTGAATTCAATGGGTGAAATCTGGTTGAAATACGTGTAGATTTTGCAAACCGTTTTTGGTTGGATCCAACCGGTGAAATCATGTTGAAACCAACTGTTGAAATCTGGTTGAATTCAATGGGTGAAATCAGGTTGAAATACGTGTAGATTTTGCAAACCGTTTTTGGTTGGATCCAACAAGTGAAATCATGTTGAAACCAACTGTTGAAATCTGGTTGTATTTATGTGTGAAATCTGGTTGAAATACATGTAGATTTTGCAAACAAGTTTTGGTTGGATCCAATGTATGAAATAGGGTTGAATTCAATGGGTAAAATCAGGTTATTTACATTGTCTTCTTTATTTGAATCATTGTAGCTTGTGTGTCATAATTATAGCTTCTTAACTAGATTGGGCCAACTCGGCGCCAACATATCCCCAGACAGGTCATCACTCACGCCACAGGTTTTGATCGGGAATTTTTAAAAACATAATTACCCATTATTATATGAACTTCAGCACATCAATCTACTCTGTTTATATCTTCCAAGGAAGATGGTGTATCCCCAGACGCCGAATACATAACTCAAATTATATTTTCAATCTTCCTCCAATGATAACTCTAAACCTATTTTCAAAGTATTTAAATGATTGATGATTGAATGTCCATTCTAAAATAATAATCCCAAGAGAGCATATCTGTTTCTATATTTGTTGACAAATAAAATATTATTTTTAACTCAACTCATCATACTTTTCAATCTTCCTTCAAAGTATTTAAATGATTGATGATTCAATGTCCATTCTAAAATTCATAATCCCAAAAGCGCATATCTGTTTCTATATTTGTTCACAAATAAAATATTATTTTAAAAAAAATTATTCATATTATTATTTTACTATATTATTTTTAGAATTTGCAAATTGTTTTCAGTTATCCATTTCCTCTATACCTATATATGTGGTCCATATATATGCAACCTAAACATGTGACACAATCTCAGTTCTGACTCCCCTTTGTGTTATATGTAATGAAGCCCACCACCTCCCACCCCCACCCCTCTCCCCTTCTCCACACCTCTCTCACTATTACACAAGATCTGCAACCCCATTGAGGTCTTTGTTTCTCATCTGATATCATTAAATACCTTTGTTTATTTAGTGTCACTCAATATAGCTGGAGGTCCCAGAGGTGGGTGGGGGGAATCCGGGTGGGGGATGTGGGTTGGGACTTAGTTTAGTTTATTAGTTTATTATAGTGACATGTATTATGTTGACAAGGATTATACAAAAACTATTGAAGTAATACCCAGCCCTATATGGGCTTATAAGTCACTTTAAATAGAGAGTTAATAACAAACAGAGCAAACATATTTTGAGGTAAGATACAGTAAATAAAGACAGCAATTCAATACATAAAAATTAACAATATAATTTACTTTTTCTTTCTTGCCACAAATCAAAAATAAAATTAATAACCATACTGACATTCATATGAGTTAATACCCTTGATAATTGATCTATTAATAATTCAGATTTATCTATATTTAAAATTTTGAAATATTTCATACGAATCAGCTCTAAAGCTGGACAAACACAAACAAAATGTATCTCATCTTCTACATCTTTTTTACACAGTTTACATGTTCTCTCAAAGAGATGGAGTGCTACAGCATAAATGGTAAACAAACAATCTATATAAAAGGGGTACTCAAATACAAAAAGAATCGAGAATTTTAAGTATGTGATTATCAACTGAAATGAGTTCATAACTGTAGGAGCTGTGTCAAAATTAACTGAGGCAAGTTGAATAAAACTGGGCTAGTTGAGGGTTAAAAATCCCCTAGTTTTACTACATACGGATATAATTTCATTAATATTGGGACTTAAAACTCACTTAAAGTGTCCATTTTGTCTACTTGAATATGTTTAACCGGCGTTTAACCAGTTTCATTTTAAAAAGTTAAAAACTCAGCAAGCAGAGGTATAACACACAAAAATAAGTTCTTAAAAGACTAAGATAGCCATAACATTATTAATATTCAAAATTTAAATAGACAGGCATTTCCTTTTAAAAATTCAAAGATTTCAGCTCTATAACCCACATAGTTTGACAGTTACTGGGCTTTAAAGTGGCATAATGTCCATAAATTGGGTTTCTGTGGGCATTTTACAATTGTTAAAGAGACCTTAGCAATTAAACTACAGATCTGAAACTTTTTGGGGGACATACATAACAAACAAAAATTACATATAATACAATTTAAGACTTGTCACACTAAGCATTTCCAAATAACAGGGCAAAATACGGAAAAAATGTCCAAAAAGGCACTTGGGCGAGTGTCTATGGCCCTCATACACAGGTTAAATATCTTCTAAAAACCTTGATTTTCGCCATATGTAAAAAGGACATAATAATGCATTCCCAGATGGGATTTCAGCTCCATCAATCACATAGTTTAACAGTCACAGGGCTTAAAGGTGGCCAAAAGTCCAAATATTGGGTCTCTGTGGGCCTTTTAGAGATCTCGATGTGGCTTTCAAATTAAAGCTTCAGACTTAAAATTTGTTACATACTAAGATTACACATAGAATATGTATCTAATAAAGTTTGAAACTTCTCAGACTTACCATTTCCAAGTTACAGAGCAAAATATGTAAAAAATGTCTTAAAAGGGTCACTCAGGTGGGTGTTTAAGGTCCTCATACACAGGTTAAATGTCTACTTGAAGCCTTGATTTTTGGCACATGTAAAAAGAACATAATAATGTATTCCCAGATGAGATTTCAGCTCTATCAGTCACATAGTTTAACAGTCACAGGCCTTAAAATTGGCAAAAAGTCCAAATACTGGGTCTTTATGGGGCCTTCTAGAGACCTAAATGTGGCCTTCAAATTAAAGCTTCAGACTTAAAATTTGTCACATACTAAGATTACACATAGAATATGCATCTAATACAGTTTGAAACTTCTTAGACTTACCATTTCCAAGTTACAGGGAAAAATATGTGAAAAATGTCTAAAAATGGTCACTCGGGTGGGGATTTATGGTCCTCATACACAGGTTAAATGTCTTCTTAAAGCCTTAATTTTTGGCACATATATAAATAACATACTAATATCTTCCCAGATAGGATTTGAGCTCTATCAGTCACATAGTTTGACAGTCACAGGGCTTAAAAGTAGCAAAAAGTCCAAATATTGGGTCTTTGGGAGCCTTTTAGAGACCTCAATTTGACCTTCAAAATTAAAGCTTCAGACTTAAAATCTGTTACATACTAAGATTACACACAGAATATATATCTAATACAGTTTGAAACTTCTCAGACTTACCATTTCCAAGTTACAGGGAAAAAGATGTGAAAAATGTCTTATAAGGGTCACTCGGGTGGGTGTTTATGGTCCTGATACACAGGCTAACTGTCTATTAAAGGCCTAAATGTTGGGGCACATATAAGAAAACACATAGATATATTCCCAGATGATATTTAACTTAGATGAGAGACATAGTTTGAAAGCTACAGTGCTTGAAAGTGGCAAAAAGTGCATAAATTGGGTCTCTGTGGGCACTTTTGAGACCTTAAGTCGACCCCTTTGGGTAAACCTACAGCCCTAAAATTTTCTACAGACAAGGATTACATATCAAAGTTATACCTAGCACAGTTTGAGACTCATCAGAATTACCACTTCCAAATTATAGGGCAAAATATGTGAAAAGTATAGCAAAAAATCCCTAAGTGGGGGTATTTATGGGCCTCAAAGACAATTTTCTCCTCAACTTAAAGTCGTGATTTTCGGCACATGTACTAAGAACATATTAATGTGTTGTGAGGTAAAATTTCAGCCAGCTGAGCATCATAGTTTGTGACCTACAGGGCTCTAATAGGCCAAAAGTGCAATTTCTGACCTTAAGGTGGCCATACGTTCTTTTTTACTGGGAGTTTAAGGTCACCTTAAAATAGGGATCTTCCTTTGGGCACCCTTAACATGTGTACCAAGTTTGAAAAAAAAATATTAATTTGTTTTTGAGTTATCGCGTCCACAAGGAAATTTCTACGGCGGCGGCGGCGGCGGCGGCGCGACGGACCTGAATCCAATATATCCCCGACTTTCGTCTGGGGATATAATAATATTATACAATAACTATCCATATGCATATTTTACACTTTGGATACAACTCAAAGTAATTAATTCTTTCCAAGATGACATGTATTCATGAATCATTGTATATTCAATATTCTATTTCTGATGACATTGTAATGATACATAATTGTGCATCAAATATAATTATAATTGCTCAAGATATGTAAATCCATATTATCCAACTAGATATCCATTTTGAAGTTTTAATAGGACCAGTATTATTCAATGTCTTCAATTGAAATTCTTTTTGTGAAATTTTAACTTATTTTTTTTCTTTGTAAAAAACAAACAATTGTGACATTATTTATATCTGCAGCATATTATCCAATCAGTTTCTGTTAAATATTTTATTAAGTTGGCTATAATTATATTATAAAGAAGCTATAATCATGTAGCAAAGCCACAATGCTCAGTTCAGATGCTTGTGTCTCATACAACTTTGGCATATAAACTGAGAAAAAAACACAAGAATAGCCACATTATTAGAACTCCACCCATTACTCCCCACCTTAATTAGTTGTCAGTGCTGACCACAAAAAAAAAACAGACTTAAAGAAGTAACACCATGCATGCAATTGAGCAAGGGTAAACCCCCACCTCCACCCCCTGCTGTGTTATCTAATTACTTTAGTCACAGGTCCAGTGTTCTGTGTAGCAGGGTACAGATAAGAAAAACCAGGAACCCCCCAACCTCACTGTTGTGTGATAAAATGTTATAGCTTAGGTTCTCTGTATAGAGAAGTTTTCAGTGTAAACTTGCAAACTGAAAACTAGTTCTTTGTGTATGGGAGAATTTTGAGAAACAAATTCTAATTACTAAGTTTTGATGAATAAGTTTGAATTTATCTTTTTTTTATTTAAGATAAGTTTGACTTCAAAATGTTTTTTTTTAATTATCGGGAATTGTATTAATCAAAATATAATTATAAATTATAAAAATTATATTTGATGCATCAGTTAATTAATAAGGAGAATGGATAAAAATGTACAAGTACATGTACACATAATCTTTATCATCTTTATAATCTTTAAAAATTAGTCTTTGCTTGACAAATATCTACAAATTCAAAAAGAATTGCAATAATAGTTCTTTCAAAAAGTTAGACTTAATCACTATATCACCCTCTAGAAAATGAATTTTCAATCAACCAGTCATTCATTTCCCAATATTCAACCTGTTTTCTGTTCAATAACATGACTAAGATTTCATGTCGAAAAACCTAACTTGATTTAGTGGTGATTTTTTATGAAGTATCACTACTTTTTCCAGTCAGAAATCCAGCTTTGAAATAGTGTTGAAATTGTGTCAGTGTCAGGTTTTCAACCAAAAATCACCATGATTTCTGGTCAAAATATCACTACTTTTTCATGTCAGAAAACTAACTTAGATTTAGTAGTTGGTAATGTGCATTTCAACGTCAGGACCTGTTTTCAACTCTAAATCAACGACATTTCAAGGCGTGTGCCTGCTGGGTGGTCATGCTGGATATATATATATATTATTTATTTGGGTTTTAACACCATTTTCAACACTGTACTGTATAGTGAACAGGTCATATGATGTGACAACGGGTAGTTTTATGGGAAGAGGAAACCAGTACATACAGTTGGTCAAGGTACTGTACTGTAAACTGCTGACCAGCAGTCAGCAACTGCCAACACATAAGGTTTGGGGTTCAACCGAAGACCTCAGATGTTGAAGGAGACTGTGTTACCACTGGGCCACTGCGCCGCCACCCCACCCCATGGACATAGTGTTGCTCTATAACCACATCACGTGAGTAAACTCAGCTGCATGGATATCTCTATCTGTGTGTTAAATCGAAGATCTAGGGTAAACATGACATACAGTGCGGCTGCCGGCATTCAGAGCCACCATTTTTTCGGTATCTGGGGACCAAGTAAAATCTCAATATTTCACTAATAAAATTTGACAGTTACCGGACGACACCTTGGAGCTCTCTACTAGAACAGAGATGTCTGGTTCTGGCTTGTCGATGATATTTTACACTGTGAATGTATATTTCATTCAATTTTTTTGGCTTTTCACCAAAGTTTTGAGCAAGTGACATCCATAACCTTGACCTTTCCGGCTCCACGCCGAGCTTTTGTTCATAAAACCGCCCTGTTTGCAGGCTTATTGTTGCACAAAATCAATCTACATTGAGTATGTTTTCTAAATATTTGTCTGTAAATCAATAAAATAGGCATATTAGCTGAGGAAAAGCGTATAATTTTACAAACTCACCCCTGTCGGAAGTAGCCATGTCGGCACGAAAGTTTTCACGTGATCAAAAGACTAAAAATAACCCACTCCAACAACCAATCAGAAGTGGTTTTACAAATACCAAATTCTTATGGATCATGTGACAATCATATTTTCGTACAAATATTTGACTTTTTGATTGAGAAGGGGGTTCAAGAAATGTTTTTGCAATATATGAATTACAAGTGACATTTTTAGGTAAAATACTCCGTTATTTGGTAATTACTGTAAGAAGTAAACACAGATATCTTTATTTTTAAATTTCAAATGATGTAACATACTGTTGTTTGATATAGCAGTCCAGGTGATTCGTGCTTGAACCCATCACCGATGGCATCACGCAGTGTTCCTTGGTCCTATCGTCCTCTGGTTAGATCTGAAAGTAAAACTGCTCACTCCGAGGGTTTTGAGGGGAGATATGGTGTACCCACCCATTCTTCTATTTCAGAACTACCGGGTAATTGTAGTGCTCGCTGCTTAGAGTCGCAATTTGTCACACCTTGAATTGGCAAAAAGCTAGACCGATTAATCCGTCTCTCAGCCAATATTTAAAAGATGGATGTATTGACGAGAGGCAGATGGCATAAGTATGCAAAAAACATAAACGTCCTGAAGGGCAACAAATCGCACACATCCTGACATTAAACATGTACTAGGCTACCACCTTGAGTATCAAGGATGTGCCCGGCCCGCATTAAAAGAAATAAACTTTTTGAATAGTTAATGGATATATTTACCCAAATTTATTTCACTTGCCAAATTTCATCATTGTTTATACAAACAGGAAGTGCAGAAAAAGTGTCTATATATTACTGCAAACACAGAAAAGTATGTTCCTGCATCTAAACGCTTTATACTGTTAATACATTTAAGTGGATATTTTAAAGTTTAAAGTGACAGTAATTTTTAGATATTGAAGTTTTTTGTGTGGCGAGGAACTCTGTCCCAAAATGCCATCCATCAGTTTTAAAAAGGCATATTTTGGGACAGAAAACTCGGTCTAGCAAAAAGAATACAAAATAGTATAATCTCTTGTGTATAGAATAGAAACATTGATAACTCAAAGTTGATGTGTATTCTCCAGTGCACTTAAGTTCAAAAAGGGAGAGTTCTAGCTAAATCTGATAAGATCTTGGTCACAACCCAGCAAGCGCCTCCAGGGAAGGATATATGACTATATATTAGTGCTGTCTCTCGCCAGTGCAAACAAACATCGAATATCACCCACGTTGGCTGACCGAGTACCAACATATGTCGACTTCATAAACTCACCTCAAAATGAAACTATTTAATTGAAATGTAAAATAATATTGTTTTTCTCACCTGATTACACCATTTTAGTGCCATATTTTTCCTTTTATTTTGGTTGTTTGTGCATCGTTTAATGCAGGAACACTCTGAAAACCGTCAGTATATTAAAATGATTATCTAATTCCGACTTTATAAAATGCTGTATAATGGCCATATTATAACATATACGCCTCAAATAAATTAGAACTACTACAGTGGTTTTGCACAATATTTGAAAGCTTTACGTCAATTAAATTGACTTACCAAGTGTGAAAAAATAAAGATGCAATTCCGAAATTACATTCGAGCAATGGTTTATTGCTTTCCTGATAGGTCTTGTGACTCCATTTGTATGGACTAGGTTGTCAAAAGGCCGAAAATATATTTCAAAATGCTGGATAATCCTTCACTGTTAACAGATATTCTGTCATTATTATATAAATATGCTAATACCTTTGCAATCGGATTTGAAAAAAACAGTTCCGATTATCGCTCATAAAAGACCTAGCAAACGATAGTATCGGAAGTAGCGAATGTCGCGACAGCACTGATGGTTACACACTGTGTCCAATCAGTGGCCATGCGTGTCATACCTTATGGATACACCAAACCTCGGAAGATGTGAGGCCTCCTGGGAAGCAGTTCCACTGCCCTGTAAAACTTCTAACTGCGGGGTATACCACCTGTAATGTGAATGGGGCATAAGTTTTGCAACACTGGCTTTGTTGATTCCATACAAAAAAGAATTGCAGTAGTCTAGTCAACTCCTAATCACAGTGTTTGCCACCAGCATTAAAGTATTGACCCTCAGGAATTTACGGATATGTCCCAAATCCCTTATATGATAGAAACAGGCATGGCAAACCTATACTGTATGACTATCAAATGAGCTTTCTGAGTCAAAGATAACACCTATATTTTTAATTCCTCTGATTCTCTGGCAAGTGTATCCCCTATTATGATAAACTACGGTTTTTTACCCCACAGCCCTTAAGGGCTGTTAGGATGTTTTTTTCACCCATGGTGTCCGGATGGGCGGGCGGCGGGAAAAAGTTTGTCCGGGTTGTATCTCAGAAACCATAAGGTGTAGGAAGTCGATACTTCATAGGGGCATTGATTAGGAGGTGTAGGTGCGCAACATCATGGTCTCACCTTGATTTGACCTTTAACCTTGCCATAGTGACCTTGAGTTTGAAAATCTTGTCCGGGCTATATCTCGGAAACCGTAAGGTGAAGGAAGTTGATACTTAGTAAGGACATTGGTTACAGAATGTAAGTGTGCATCATGGTGGTGCGACCTTGATTTGACGTTTAATCTTGTCACAGTGACCTTGACCTATAAAATCTTGTCCGGGCTATATCTCGGATAAGGTGTAAGAAGTTGATACTTGGTAGGGACATTAGTGGGGGAGGGATTGTAGGTGTGCCTCATCTTGGTGTGACCTTGATTTGATCTTTGGCATCGTTGTAGTGGCCTTGACCTTTAAAATCTTGTCCGGGCTATATCTCGGAAACTGTAAGGTGTAGGAAGTTAATATTTGGTAGGGACATTGGTTGGGAGTTGTAGGTGTGCAATGTCATGATGTGACCTTGATTTGACTTTTGATCTTACCATAGTGACCTTGACCTTTAAAGTTTTGTCTGGCCAAAATCTCTGAAACCATTAAGTGTAGGATGTTGATGCTTGATAGGGAAAATACTTAGAGGTTGTAGGTATGACGGGTCATGCTGCAATCTTGATTTGAGCTTTGACCTTGTCATAGTGACCATGAGTTTTAAAATCTTAATGTTCGGGCTATTTCTTGGATTCCGTAAGATGTAGAACATTGAGACTTGGTAGGGACATTGGTTAGGTTCTATATCTCATGGTGGTGAAAACTATTTCTCCAGGCTGTGCGGTATGGCATCTCCGATGCTATTTTTTGGCTTAAGTTTTAATTTGGCACCATCCATCCACTCCTGTACTGAATTTAGATACTCAGTGAGTTCCTCGATGCTTGGATTGAAATTATTAGAGTGTATTTTATGCATGCCTGTGTGTCATTAGCCTATAGATGGTGAGTGACATTGAACCTTGAAATAACCTGACCAAGGAAACTGGGTGTAGAAAGAGAAAAAAGGGGGCCCAAGACAAAACCTTGAGCGAGACCAACAAGAAGAAAAAACATTTTGTCCTATAGTTTAATTTTTTGTTTGCAGTTTGTGAGATAGAAATTTATCCACATTAACACAGTTCCATCAACACTGAACCAGTCTTTCAGACAAACGTATCAAGTGGAGTGATCTATAGTTTCAAAGGCTGTAGAGAGATACAACTGCCTTCAGTTCGCTGAGTCCACATATGTAGATATGTCAGTAGAGTGATAACTCGTATGCAGACTGATTGACATTAGAGATTTCTTCATGGGTAATGAAGTCATTTCACTGTTTAACCATGACTTTTTCAATTAGTTTTGATGTGAAATGAAGATTTTGACACAGGCCTATAATCCTTTAGAACACTTGTACCTATACTTGGTTTTATGAGGGGGGGGTGGGGTTGGCATAGACAGTTTTGAAAGAGTTGGGGAAATCACTGTCTTTCAGTGAATAGATAATGATTTTGATAATAGGACTATTATGAATATATTGGTACCCTCCTTAACCAATGAATTGGGTATATGATCAAGGTCACATGATTTAGTTGGGAAAGATAAGAGTTGCAACTACATTATTCTCAAACCCCATTCACACTACAGGCGGCTTCCCCACGCTAACCAGCATTTGGTGAAACGTCCCTGTGCTTGGATCACCGTCTGAGGTGGGTAGACGACCGTAGTCAGTGAGGAACCGTCCTTTACCTTCAAGTTGCAAGTCCGACAGAAGTTTTAGAATATTTGAATTTTCTGCCACTGATTTCGGTACTGTGATCATGCACAGACAATTTTGCACCTGCGTGTATGAATTTTCTGCTACGGTAACCAAAGGTGTGGGCCACGGTGTACATAAGGTTGTGATTAGTCGTCTTTCGGTGTAATATGGTGACATAAGGTGAGTTAAGGTATTGGTCATTTCACCACGTGTTCATCTGATGGCTACCAAAGGTAAGTTGAGGTTAATGGAAGCTGTCTCTCGGTGACCAATGTTTTAGTACAGTTATCTGACTGTTGTTGACAGTTAAAAACCGTGTCCAATCAGTGTCCGTTTTTTTGTGATGTGAACAATTCAAACAAAATGGAGGGACCTGGGGTGAAGAAAAGCTTCTAACATACAGCCTGTAGTGTGAATGGGGTATCGGGCACTAGTGTGAAAGAAGTCAGAGTATTTTTTTTACAAGATTGGGTCTGATGACTGAGATAAGTGATGATGACTGAAGGGCAGATCTAGTTTTGACAAACAATGGCAAACATATTAGCCAAGTCGATAAGATTGGTGTCATCTGAATAACATGAGTGGACTTTTGTAAAATCTTTCTAAAGCTTTTGGATTTCCCTATTTTTTTGGTCATTATTTTTCAGTTATAACTCCATTTTGACCTGTTCAAGTAGAAAGTTCATGCATTTTACTGAAGCACAATATTTACAATTTCTGGCTGAGTAGTCATGTCACCATACTTGCTCATATTTCCTCTAAGATTGAGATGTTTGGCGGTCAGGATGTCAGTGTTCATGAAACCAGTGTCAGGATGCTTTGCTTTATCTTCTTGATTTCAGCATACTTATGAAGAAAGCTTATTAAGGTGGTAAAATACAGTATTTATTATACTGCTGGCTGAGAAGGTTGGGTGTTTTGTTAGAGCATTTCTGATCTGAGTGCAAGATATCAGGCATAAAATGATCAGATAATCCCCCTATAATTTGTGGACAAACAAACGGGGAACAGGTGTCCGTGACACATATCCCATCCATGATGTGTGCATGAATATTTGTGGGTGATTTATGATTTGGACCGAACTGTGTTGTTTGAGGACATCATTGAATTTTTGCAAACAGAAGTCATGTTTGTCCAAAATGTTTTTGGTAACTTCAAAGAGCAGTGCCCTCAAAAAACAAAGCAAACTTTTCAAGGAACTGGGCCTTTGAGACATTAGGAGGTATGTACAGGATATATAAGTGATTTCTTGGGTACTGCTAGTGGATAATTGAACAGAGGTACTTTTAAAGGTCTGGAAACATGCTAGGGACATAAGTTTAACTGCATAAAACTCAGATAAAATGTCACAATTTATACACAGGCACTTCAATCACTATTATTATATCCCCAGACGAAAGTTGGGGATATATTGGATTCAGGTCCGTCGCGCCGCCGCCGCCGTAGAAATTTCCTTGTGGACGCGATAACTCAAAAACAAATTAACATTTTTTTTTCAAACTTGGTACACATGTTAAGGGTGCCCAAAGGAAGATCCCTATTTTAAGGTGACCTTAAACTCCCAGTAAAAAAGAACTTATGGCCACCTTAAGGTCAGAAATTGGACTTTTGGCCACTTAGAGCCCTGTAGGTCACAAACTATGATGCTCAGCTGGCTGAAATTTTACCTGACAACACATTAATATGTTCTTAGTACATGTGCCGAAAATCACGACTTTAAGTTGAGGAGAAAATTGTCTTTGAGGCCCATAAATACCCCCACTTAGGGATTTTTTGCTATACTTTTCACATATTTTGCCCTATAATTTGGAAGCGGTAATTCTGATGAGTCTCAAACTGTGCTAGGTATAACTTTGATATGTAATCCTTGTCTGTAGAAAATTTTAGGGCTGTAGGTTTACCCAAAGGGGTCGACTTAAGGTCTCAAAAGTGCCCACAGAGACCCAATTTATGCACTTTTTGCCACTTTCAAGCACTGTAGCTTTCAAACTATGTCTCTCATCTAAGTTAAATATCATCTGGGAATATATCTATGTGTTTTCTTATATGTGCCCCAACATTTAGGCCTTTAATAGACAGTTAACCTGTGTATCAGGACCATAAACACCCACCCGAGTGACCCTTATAAGACATTTTTCACATCTTTTTCCCTGTAACTTGGAAATGGTAAGTCTGAGAAGTTTCAAACTGTATTAGATATATATTCTGTGTGTAATCTTAGTATGTAACAGATTTTAAGTCTGAAGCTTTAATTTTGAAGGTCAAATTGAGGTCTCTAAAAGGCTCCCAAAGACCCAATATTTGGACTTTTGGCTACTTTTAAGCCCTGTGACTGTCAAACTATGTGACTGATAGAGCTCAAATCCTATCTGGGAAGATATTAGTATGTTATTTATATATGTGCCAAAAATTAAGGCTTTAAGAAGACATTTAACCTGTGTATGAGGACCATAAATCCCCACCCGAGTGACCATTTTTAGACATTTTTCACATATTTTGCCCTGTAACTTGGAAATGGTAAGTCTAAGAAGTTTCAAACTGTATTAGATGCATATTCTATGTGTAATCTTAGTATGTGACAAATTTTAAGTCTGAAGCTTTAATTTGAAGGCCACATTTAGGTCTCTAGAAGGCCCCATAAAGACCCAGTATTTGGACTTTTTGCCAATTTTAAGGCCTGTGACTGTTAAACTATGTGACTGATAGAGCTGAAATCTCATCTGGGAATACATTATTATGTTCTTTTTACATGTGCCAAAAATCAAGGCTTCAAGTAGACATTTAACCTGTTTATGAGGACCTTAAACACCCACCTGAGTGACCCTTTTAAGACATTTTTCACATATTTTGCTCTGTAACTTGGAAATGGTAAGTCTGAGAAGTTTCAAACTTTATTAGATACATATTCTATGTGTAATCTTAGTATGTAACAAATTTTAAGTCTGAAGCTTTAATTTGAAAGCCACATCGAGATCTCTAAAAGGCCCACAGAGACCCAATATTTGGACTTTTTGCCACCTTTAAGCCCTGTGACTGTTAAACTATGTGATTGATGGAGCTGAAATCCCATCTGGGAATGCATTATTATGTCCTTTTTACATATGGCGAAAATCAAGGTTTTTAGTAGACATTTAACCTGTGTATGAGGGCCATAGACACTCGCCCAAGTGCCTTTTTGGACATTTTTTCCGTATTTTGCCCTGTTATTTGGAAATGCTTAGTGTGACAAGTCTTAAACTGTATTATATATAATTTTTGTTTGTTATGTATGTCCCCCAAAAAGTTTCAGATCTGTAGTTTAATTGCTAAGGTCTCTTTAACAATTGTAAAATGCCCACAGAAACCCAATTTATGGACATTATGCCACTTTAAAGCCCAGTAACTGTCAAACTATGTGGGTTATAGAGCTGAAATCTTTGAATTTTTAAAAGGAAATGCCTGTCTATTTAAATTTTGAATATTAATAATGTTATGGCTATCTTAGTCTTTTAAGAACTTATTTTTGTGTGTTATACCTCTGCTTGCTGAGTTTTTAACTTTTTAAAATGAAACTGGTTAAACGCCGGTTAAACATATTCAAGTAGACAAAATGGACACTTTAAGTGAGCTTTAAGTCCCAATATTAATGAAATTATATCCGTATGTAGTAAAACTAGGGGATTTTTAACCCTCAACTAGCCCAGTTTTATTCAACTTGCCTCAGTTAATTTTGACACAGCTCCTACAGTTATGAACTCATTTCAGTTGATAATCACATACTTAAAATTCTCAATTCTTTTTGTATTTGAGTACCCCTTTTATATAGATTGTTTGTTTACCATTTATGCTGTAGCACTCCATCTCTTTGAGAGAACATGTAAACTGTGTAAAAAAGAAGTAGAAGATGAGATACATTTTGTTTGTGTTTGTCCAGCTTTAGAGCTGATTCGTATGAAATATTTCAAAATTTTAAATATAGATAAATCTGAATTATTAATAGATCAATTATCAAGGGTATTAACTCATATGAATGTCAATATGGTTATTAATTTTATTTTTGATTTGTGGCAAGAAAGAAAAAGTAAAGTATATTGTTAATTTTTATGTATTGAATTGCTGTCTTTATTTACTGTATCTTACCTCAAAATATGTTTGCTCTGTTTGTTATTAACTCTCTATTTAAAGTGACTTATAAGCCCATATAGGGCTGGGTATTACTTCAATAGTTTTTGTATAATCCTTGTCAACATAATACATGTCACTATAATAAACTAATAAACTAAACTAAGTCCCAACCCACATCCCCCACCCGGATTCCCCCCACCCACCTCTGGGACCTCCAGCTATATTGAGTGACACTAAATAAACAAAGGTATTTAATGATATCAGATGAGAAACAAAGACCTCAATGGGGTTGCAGATCTTGTGTAATAGTGAGAGAGGTGTGGAGAATGGGAGGGGGGTGGGGGTGGGAGGTGGTGGGCTTCATTACATATAACACAAAGGGGAGTCAGAACTGAGATTGTGTCACATATTTAGGTTGCATATATATGGACCACATATACAGGTATAGAGGAAATGAATAACTGAAAACAATTTGCAAATTCTAAAAATAATATAATAAAATAATAATATAAATAATTTTTTTTTAAATAATATTTTATTTGTGAACAAATATAGAAACAGATATGCACTTTTGGGATTATGAATTTTAGAATGGACATTGAATCATCAATCATTTAAATACTTTGAAGGAAGATTGAAAAGTATGATGAGTTGAGTTAAAAATAATATTTTATTTGTCAACAAATATAGAAACAGATATGCTCTTTTGGGATTATTATTTTAGAATGGACATTCAATCATCAATCATTTAAATACTTTGAAAATAGGTTTAGAGTTATCATTGCAGGAAGATTGAAAATATAATTTGAGTTATGTATTCGGCGTCTGGGGATACACCATCTTCCTTGGAAGATATAAACAGAGTAGATTGATGTGCTGAAGTTCATATAATAATGGGTAATTATGTTTTTAAAAATTCCCGATCAAAACCTGTGGCGTGAGTGATGACCTGTCTGGGGATATGTTGGCGCCGAGTTGGCCCAATCTAGTTTATTTTTGGTTGAATGAGAAATTAACTGTCATTTTAACATGATAATGATAAATTAATATGTGTTGGACTTGCTAGTACCTGGTGTATGGGTGCTTTGTGATTACATTGGCTGGGAAAACTATAATTTTTGTGTTTTGGACATATATGGGTGCATTGTGATTACATTGTTCGAAACCTGTAAGTTTAGAAATGCAGAACAAAATACATACAAGACCAAATTTATGATGCATAATTTATTAAAATCCCTTACTGCACCCAAAAATAACCAATGGTAACTAATGAAATGAAACCTCATGCAATTGTTATTGATTGTCTATCAGTGGTCAATGCCACTGGCCTTGGCCTCAGTATTATTGTAGTTCAAAGATAATAAAAAGCCAGTTATCTGTAAATTGTTTGAAAAATGCATAACCTTACTCATGATCCAGAAAATAATGTTCTATTTATTATAATGACATGTAAATATTGCCAGGTATAAAAGTACAGTTACTATATTAAAAATACTAAAGAAAATATTTTATCCAGCCCCACTAGACTTGAATATTACTTTTATAAATAACAAAATAGAATTATCTGAGTTTACCAGTATACCAGGTATTAAAAAAAGAATGCACAATATCTTTTAAGCTTTTTATTTTGTAAAAGAATGTGCTAATGTATCTAATAGTATATAGTTTCTCACCTAAGAGATTATAAATCATGTGCTTTTCATAATTTCTCTGATTTTTCATGAATCCCAAATCACACATGCAAGTTCTTTTTGTTATATGATTTCAAAATAAATTTTAAGTTTGCTTCATTAGATGCTTTGAATAGAAGGAACTGAACACGTATTTATGTAGATATGACCATGAATGTCCATTGGTATGCTTTGCAGAGACTGATGACCACAAATAGTACATGAAGACAAATAGTACAAGTACTGTTCAATTTCAGTCTTATAAATAATATTATTCCCAAGTAACACATATAAATAAATATAACATGCGATGGAATCAAATGAGTAATATAACAAAGAATAAAGGTAATTGTATCCCTGGACGAAAGTCACGGATACTTAGGATTCAGTACAGTCACGCCGCTGCTGCTGCAGAGATTTCCTTTTGGATGTGATAACTTAAAAATATTTTAGTAAGTCCTTTCAAATTTGGTGTGTGGGTATATATGGGCAACACCATGAACGCTATTGTTTTGTGACCTTGACCATCAATTTCAAGGTCACTGGTGGCCTCTTAGAGGTCAGATTTTGGCCATTTTTTCACATTTTGGCCCAGTTCTCGTATACTGAAAGTTAGATCATCCTATGGGTGGTATATAATACATATATATGTCCTCTGTAAGCATGCAGAAATTTGACCTTGAAGCTCTTCATTTAAGGTCATCCACAGACTGCCAAGGTACCTCACTGAGGCCATTTTTGGCCTTTTTGGAGATATTTTCACACTTAATGCTGATTGTATTGCATGGAAACTATTGAAAATGGCTTTGGAGGTTGAGCACATGATGGAGTACCAGCATCCAGTTTGTTGACCTTAGCTATTGTTTTCAAGGTCACCTTAGGTCTACTAAAATGACTCAATATGGTACCATTTACTGCACATACATGCCTATATAAGACTTTGAGGCCATATACCTCCTTTATTATTGGCTGTATAACTTACTGGCTCGTTGATTGTATCCACTGGATAGAATCCCGTGGATACTATGTATTTCGCTTCATTACACTGCCGCCGCAGTGTGTAGAGAGATTTCACCGTTACCACTCTAATGAAAAAATTATTATAGCTAGCCTTCTCAAATATGCAGGATATATTCATAACCACAAAATCTTACCTGGGAATATTTTTGGCCTCATTTTGAAAAACAAGATGGGCTCCACGGGCATTTTTTTTTACTTTCAGCAAGGACTTTTGTTGGCCCTCTAGAGCAAAGGGTATTATGGCTAGAGATCTCAAATTTGTATGATATGTTCCTCATTATCAAATCTTGACTGGGTATATTTTTGGCCTCATTTTGAAAAACAAGATGGCTGCCATGGGCGTTTCTTTGTCAGTCATGAAAAGTGCTTTTATCTCCCTTATTATTAGTCCTAGAGGTTTGGGATGGTAAACCAACCTATAGGAAATTATGGGCAGGGAATCTTTTGGTGTGGTCAGATTTGACCTTGGACCCCTCCTTCAAGGTCAAATGAAGATAGCCAAACGTAAAAGTGCTTATAACTCACTTATTATTGATCCTACAGGTTTGAGATCATGGTAAAGCAACCTATAGGAAATCATTGGCTGGGAATCTTAGGGTGTGGTCAGATTTGACCTTGGACCCCTTCTTCAAGGTCAAATGAGGATAGCCAAACTTAAAAATGCCTATAACTCGCTTATTATTGGTCGTACAGGTTTGGGATGGTAAACCAACTTATAGGAAATCATTGGCTGGGAATCTTCTGGTGTGGTCAGATTTGACCTTGGACCCCTCCTTCAAAATCAAACGAGGATAGCAAAACTTAAAAGTGCTTATAAATCGCTTATTATTGGTCCTAGAGTTTTGGGATGGTAAACCAACCTATAGGAAATCATGGGCTGGGAATCTTTTGGTGTGGTCGGATATGATCTTGGGCTCCTCCTTCAAGGTCAAACGAGGATAGCAAAACTTAAAAGTGCTTATAACTAACTTATTATTGGTCCTAGAGATTTGCAATGTGAAACCAACTCATAGGAAATCATGGGCTGGGAATCTTTTGATGTTGTCAGATTTGACATTGGACCCCTCCTACAAGATCAAACGATGATGGATACCCAAACTTAAAAGTGCTTATAACTTGCTTATTATTGGTCATTCAGGTTTGGGATTTTAAACCAATCTATAAGAAATCTTGGGCTAGGAATGTTCTAGTGTGGTCAGATTTGACCTTGGATCCCTCCTTTAAGGTCGAATGTGATACTTGATACCTATGATGGACTATATCTCCCCTATTATTGGTTGTAGAGCTTTTGGATGTGAAGAAAACTTATAGGAAATCATGTGCCCCGAATCTTTTGGTGGGGTCAGATTTGACCTTATATTCCTTCAAGGTTGAATGTGGGCTTTGATACTTATAATGGCCTATATCTCCCTTATTATTGGTCGTAGAGGTTTTGGATGTGAAGACAATTTAGGAAATCGTGTGCCCCGAATCTTTTGGTGGGGTCAGATTTGACCTTAAATCCCTCCTTCAAGGATGAATGTGGGCCTTGATACTTATAATGGCCTATATCTCCCTTATTATTGGTCATAGAGGTTTTGGTGGTAAAGACGACTTATGGGAAATCATCTGCCCTGAATCTTGTATTGGGGTCACATTTGACCTTGGTCCCCTCCTTCAAGGTCGAATGTTTTCCTTGATACCTATAATGGTTTATATCTCCCTTACTGTTACTCGTGGAGGTTTTGCATGTGAGGACAACTTATAGAAAATCATGTGCCTTGAATCTTTTGATGATGTTAGATTTGACCTTAAATCCCTCCTTCAAGGTTGAATGTGGGCCTTGATACTTATAATGGCCTATATCTCCCTTATTATTGGTCGTAGAGGTTTTGGTGGTAAAGACGACTTATGGGAAATCATCTGCCCTGAATCTTATATCGGGGTCACATTTGACCTTGGTCCCCTCCTTCAAGGTCGAATGTTTTCCTTGATACCTATAATGGTTTATATCTCCCTTACTGTTACTCGTGGAGGTTTTGCATGTGAGGACAACTTATAGAAAATCATGTGCCTTGAATCTTTTGATGATGTTAGATTTGACCTTAAATCCCTCCTTCAAGGTTGAATGTGGGCCTTGATACTTATAATGGCCTATATCTCCCTTATTATTGGTCGTAGAGGTTTTGGTGGTAAAGACGACTTATGGGAAATCATCTGCCCTGAATCTTATATCGGGGTCACATTTGACCTTGGTCCCCTCCTTCAAGGTCGAATGTTTTCCTTGATACCTATAATGGTTTATATCTCCCTTACTGTTACTCGTGGAGGTTTTGCATGTGAGGACAACTTATAGAAAATCATGTGCCTTGAATCTTTTGATGATGTTAGATTTGACCTTGCAGCCCTCCTGGAAGGTCAAATGTGGTCCTTGATACCTATAATGCTGTATATCTCCCTTATTTGATTGGTCGTAGAGGTTTGGATGTGAAGACGACTTCTGGGAAATCATGTACCCCAAATTTTTGGGTTGGCTCAGATTTGACCTTCAACCCCTCCTTTAAGGTCGAACGTGGTCCTTGATGCTTACAGTTACCTATATCTCCCTTATTATTGGTCGCACTGTATAATTTGCCATAGAGGATTGGGATGTCAAGACAACTTACTGGAAACCATGTGCCCCAATTCTTGTGGTGGGGTCAGATTTGAGCTTTGACCTCTCCTTGGAAGTCGCATTTAGTCCCTGATATCTACAGTGACCTGTGTCTCACTTATAATAGGTCATAGCTTTTTTGGTTGTGAAGACAACTTATAAGAAATCGTGTGCTTCGAATCTTTTGGCGGGGTCATTATCGTGGTGAACCCCTCATTCGTGCTTGAATGTGGTCCTTCATACTTATAATGGCATATGTTTCCCTTATTTGTGGTCTTAGACATTTGAGATATAAAGACAACTTATAAGAAATTATGTGCCCCAAATCTTTCAGTGGGGTCAAATTTCCTTTTGGGCTCCTCCTTCAGGGTTGAATATGGTCATTCACACTTACAATGGCTGGGATCTCCTTATTATTGTAACTACAGCTTTAACATATCAAGACATCTGACACGAAATCCTGTACCCTGAATCTCATACTGCTGGTGTAAAATAGAGGGAATCTACTGTAAGTACAAAATGTCGCGCTTCAACCATATCCCTGTCCTGGGATACACTGCGTTGAGACGCAATATCTAGTTATTGTAAGATGTAATATAAATTATGTTACAGTGAGTGCCATATTAACTTAAATAACAATATATTTCTACATTTTTTTACATAAAACTTCTTTTTCCCTTCACCAGATTTTCTAAATTTAAAAAAAATTTAAGATGGAAGAATTTCCCAGTGAAGTCTATGATAGTAACAGTGTGAGTGAAAATGAGGAAGATGCCCTGTCCACAACAGACAGTACACTCAGGTAGGTGAATCAAGCGCAGTGTGATAATACTTTTTCAAGGAAAAGTGAAAGCACTGTCGTGTTTTTATTTTTATTAACAAGAAGTCACAAGTTTGGAGTGAGATTAATCTAAATTTCATAGCATTGTCATGTCAAGTTATGGCCACTTGACTGTTTTTTCCAAGTGTGTTAACAGGTGTGCTTACATCATTTCATATGTACCAGACATGTCTTAAAAAGAGGTAATCTTATCTACAGTCTAAAGGTAGTGAAATTATAATTGTTACTTTATGTCATAGCTTACTCAAGGGTTTGATGTAAATGTAGTTACATAAGTGTAAAGATTATAATAAAGCTTCAACTTTTTTATTGAAGTTCTGATGGTGTCGCAACAATTAGTCAGCCTAGACATCTTTTCTACATCTTTTCTTTTGGGAAAACAGTAATTGTTATTGTTCTTACAACCACTGTCATTTTCAGCACTTATATTTTGCTAAATAACACTGTAATAAAAATGCATGAAGTATGATCATTTTCTTTAATGTCACAATTCAAAAACAGGGACGTATATTTTAAGACAGATAAGAATGTAAGAAGAAAAAGTTATAATAAACTTTTTCTTTCATAATAAATCATAAAATGACAACAATAATAAAAAAAAGTAAGTTCCATTTTAAAGACAATTCAATTCTGGTTAAAGTCAATTGTAAAATCACCATGATACTTCCACTTAGCTAGAAATTACAAACAATAGGTAAATATCAGTGGAAATGGACTCTGAGCACCAGGGGCCACATTCATGACTAATATTTGGACCATTCCTGACTTAGATTTAAGTAACTATATTGTATTAGATTTTAAATTTTTAAGTAACAAATTATGAAAACATAATAATTATTCACAAAGTTTAACATTCCTGACTCATTTGGTAAAATACTGATTCTAAGAAAAACATAAGTGTAAACCATCCATTATGTAGATCTGTGGGGACATTATCTAAGTTTTGTTCATGAATACATTCCCCTGATATATGTTTTGAGGAAATTTTACTTAATGGAGTCCTACTTGAAGGGATTCACCCATTAGAGTAGAGTGTTTAAGATTCCCATTATGTTAAGTATGTGTATTGCAAAATCTAAAAGTACCTGCATGCATTTCCCATTTGCCTTTTCTGTGTAAGATCCAAGTACATGGTATTAATGCGGGAAATGGTATTAATGATGAATAAAATCATAAACCTACATGTAAAATGTATGTATATGTTATTATAGTGGAGTCAGTAACTGCTTGAAGTTCCTGCCATTAAATGTGAGTTTTAATGCTGAAAATAGAAGCCAGACATAGACATTTTTATGGATGTCTAGAATTTCTTCTTCATGTTTCTTCTTGTCATCCGTTCGATTTGCAATACACGTAGTAATGGGTACTTGTATCTTAAACTCAAGGTCCTCAGTGGCCCAGTGGTTAGCAAGTTTGGCATCTAATCACAGGCAGTCTGAGTCACCTCTGTGGGTTTAAGTCTCAAAAGTGGCAAGGCTGAGGACCTGTCCCAATATGACCCTGGCTGTTGAATGGGAAGTAAAATCCCAACATTGACCTTTGTATCTTAAACACTCTTTACTTAAACTCGTAAACTCAATTTACTTCAATCTATTTATAAGAGAATTCTACTGGAACAAAGTCATATTAAATTGGGGCTCACTGTGGTTCATCTATTCGAATATATTTAATAAAATGTAAATATATGTTGTTGCTTTGAACAGGGCTTCAGTGGACAATAAACACTGGGTGGAGGAGTTATTTCCTCCAGCCTTTGGTCTGACTGTGGATGACATATTGGAAGATATTGGTAAAATATTAAAATCTATTATAATTTCTTCATCAATACTCAGTTGTTATTGGTACTAAACTGAAGTTTTAGTTTTAATTTTGAAAATTTAGATTTTTTTTTCCATATCGAGTCATGTTGAAATATTATTCTTGGTATAAAATCCATCACCTAGAAAAAAAAATGTTGTAAATTGGATGGTGATTGTTATATTAATTTATTTTGTAAAAATTACAGAAAAAACACTCTTCAAAAAAGTGTAACTTTCACAAGTTTTTTTACACTAGTGTAATGTGTTGCATAAAATCTAAAAATATATTAAAATGACTGTATACCGATAAACTAGGTAAAAGTTTAGATTTCAGAGATTTTTTATGATCAATTCTTTTCTTTTTCTTTTTTTTTTTTTTTTTTTTTTTTGAAAAATTTAATTGCTTTGTTTTTCCATAGGACAGTTGATTGCTGATGTCCAGTGGTTTATTGTGTGTAATCATGAAAAAACTAGCATACAATGGCTTACCTAACTACTTAGTTTGTCTACAATGATTTGATCTAAACAATAGAATAATTATTAGCAAAGGAGACATTAATCCCAAATTAATCCACCATTTTTAACCTTGGGTTGTGACAAGGTCCTCGGGTACCTGAAAATGTATCATCTGTTTCTAGAAACTGAATGGAAACTGGTTCACCAGTTACTTGTAAAACTACTAAAGTATTGCTTATTTCAGTCTGTAACATAGGTGAATCAGGTATTCAACCAGATATGGCTACCCCAATTTTTTTTAACATGATTTTCCTTATTTTCCCATGTGTTTGACATTTTCCTTTCAACAAATTTTTTAATCATCCGCCATATTTGCTTTCCAGACCAGTAGTTCCAGTTGGTTGTTAAAATGCGACAACTTAGATTTGGGTCAGTTATTGTTCAATTGATACCTGGTCCCACTTTTTGCCCTGAGTGAGACCTCTACCTATAAAACTATTAGCAATCCTTCAACATTATAAAATATATATGCTTGAAGTGACTTGTGACTTAAAATTATACTAAATTCAATAAGTGAGTAAATCATTCTGCTGAGTAGATAATGAATGTAAAGGGGGGGGGGGGTAATATGGTCTACCAAATAGTCCAAATCTGGAATAAAGAATATATATATATATTATATTTGGGGGGGGGGAGGGGGGGGGGGGGGCATGTCACCGACCACTAACACTAAGTGAAATTTATCAAAACAAAAGATGACAGGTATGATCAAATACATATTAAAAACTACAAAAACATGAGATAAAACTGTACAATTTCTCTAGATTGAGGCTTCAGCGATGTAAGTTTACAGACTGAGTTTTCCTTAAAATGACGATACTGATATTCGTCTTTAGGCATCAACATCTGCAACCCTGTCCCAAAACAATAAATCTTGCCAATATCAATAACCAATGTACTAGAGGTGAAAGAGGAGACCAAAATTGTGGTCAAATATTCGTTATGTATTTTCCGATAACTTGAAATTGCCAATATCAATAACCAATGTAGGGATTTCTGGGGTTTATTTACTACATTAATGAAATGTATATACATGGGTGTACATGAGCCAGAACTCGTAACTGGAAATGGCGCCATTTCCTTTCAGTTTTTTCTAAAATGAAGATTCTTGGATTTTACCCTTAATAAAGTAAAAATCTTTGTTATTTTGGAGAATTTACAGGGTTTGTAATGTTTTGAATTAAAAATATGAAGTTGAAATGCAGATATTAACTTAGTGATAAATACCGCGATATCGCCCACTGTTTTGTGGGCGATAATTCGTTACGTATATTCGTTACGTATTTTCCGATAATTTCCGGAAATTTGTTTTATAGTTTTAGTGCGTTCCAAAATTTAGGTAAAATCACGGACATTTAGGTTTTCAGTCAACCACTGGAAGAGAAACAAGTAAGTTCACTTTTTGCTCTATTATTTAGTAAAACATTAGACAAAATGAGTGTTATTTGCAATATTTACATATACCAAGCCTAATTTCCATATTCATAATGAATATTTGTTTGCTTATGATGAAAGTCGAATCCGGAAAATGCGGACCAGAAGACGAATAATGCGAATATCCCTTTCAGCTCTACAATGTACCCACTAAATTCAATACAATCTTCTTTACAGGTAAAGCAAAGGACTCAGAAATGGGTGTCTTTGAGAAGTATGCCAGGGGAATCCACCCTCAAGATTTAAGTGCTATAAAGAATGTTTATGAACGTGTATGGTTGATGGCGACCATTGAAAAACAAGAACAGCAGAAAAAAGCAGCTCAGGAAAATGGTGAGAATTTCCTTTGAACAGATATATACAAAGCCTTAGTAGTCAGGGCCCAGTTTCACAAAGGTCTACTAAATATAGAAGAAAGTATGCTATTAAATCTAGATCTTAGTAGGCCTTTAGTAGCCACTACAAAAGTGTTCCACTGAGCTGATATTTGGGGTCTATCAAGTTCCAGAGATAGCAGGGCTTCTAGTGAGGACAGCCTACTAATTACCACAGTAAAGAATTATCTCAGTGAAGCAGATAGTATAGACTTAGTAGACTACTAGCACTTAGCAGTTTACTAAGGAGATAGTAGGTCTTTGTGAAACTGGGCCCTGATGGTTAACAAAAATGGTTAGCGAATTTGGTTTTACACAGGGATGGGTCAGTACCAGAAATGTTCACATCGAGAGGTCGCCAATCCAAAACCGTACCAATTCCGGAATTCTAAGTTTTAGTACACCCCAGCCAAACATGAACATTCTTTTTAATGACATCACAATTAAAGTCCATAAATACACCAAATATGAGACAAAAGTAGTGCTGGTATTGTTTATCGATATTGAAATATTTATCGATCCACGTTAAATATGCTGATATCGATAATGTAGGGTCCATTATCAATATCGAAACATACTACTTAACAGGTACAACTATGGTGTTTTTCAGTCAAATAAAGGACAATATTTGAAGAATATAAAGGTTTTCATATTATTTTTGTCAACTTTTACTTACCGCTAAAGCAGAAACGCCATATTTGTTTACGTTTCGGGAAACAACTAATACCAGTGAAAGAGTTTGGAAGGTCTCTCCCGGAAAACATCTATGACCCGATATTTCAATATCGATCGATACGAAAGGAAAAGGTATGGTTTGATATCGATATACATATTGTTATTCGATACCAACACTAGACAAAAGTGCAGAATTTCTTCAGCTTTCTTGTTTTGTTTCCAATATTTCACGTTTTCCTTCCATTATATGTGCTGACATGCGAAGGGGCGGTTGTAAAATTTCATCTCAGTATTTCATTAAAATGCTCCCGAGATACCGGTCCTACCGACCCATCCCTAGTTTTACAAGGCTCTTACTTCTGTGGTTGTGGGTTTGAATTCATTTTATAGCAACATCTGGGATGCAGTATGGACCAGTTTATCCTTTCTTAATGCAAGCTAAAACTTTATTATGTACAGTAAGCCTGATTACAAATAGTGTAGTGATGGAAATGCAACTTCAATATCGATATCAAACTCTATTTTGGCTTTGCATATTGATCGATATTGAAATATCGTTTCACACCGTAAATGCATTATTTTACACCTACTGATCCCTCAGATATGCTCAATCCACCATAAATCTGACAGAAACTGATTATAAAAAGTGACTACAATTCATGAAAAATCTCAGAATATATCTTCTAATGTTAAATTATTGGTGATCACACTACAGGGAATGGACAAACTACAGTACTACACTATTTTGAACATTTTTCTTGGCAAGTGCTTGAAGTGATATTGAAATTAACATTGATATTGAAATTCTGAAAGTTATGTTGATCGATATTGCAATATCGATATATGACCCCTTTATTAATTACAAAAACATGTGAGCCTTAAGCAAGGCTAGAACTGGTGCCGATGTGATCCAGATTGTTAAAGGGACATCCAACTATGACCTTAGAAATGTGTTCTGGGTCATTCTCCTCAGGAACTGCAGAAATTTAAATAGAGACTGAAAAAGTAACTTTGTTTCTGAATTATAACAAATGTTGTGTGCATTTCAATTACATACATTGCTTAAATCATTCTGTGTTGATAGTTTTGTGTGAAAATAAGCAAAAAGTATCTTGAATCATTAAATATGAAACATCAGTTTTGTATTAGGTGTAAGCTCTGTAGAGAAACTCTAAATTAAAGGTAAAATGTATAAGCATATTAGTTAGATGTAAGATCCTCCAACTGGCCTCCAATCATAGTCATTCCTCTCTGTAACACTTTCCAGGAAAAGGTAGCAACTCATTTCCACCAGGGCTTTTTCATCTTGATATTTCTTGTGTCCCTATTTGTCTTGTTTATAATCATTCTTGTGTAATGGTTTTGTGAATTTTTAAATTTAATTCTGTCTTTCTTTAATCCTGCTGGTACAAAGTTGAAGTGCCATAAAAGTTAGAGGTGAAAGTTTTCGTCCCGGGACGAAAATCTCCTCAAATTACAGACATCATACATTTGAAGTCTTTATGTACAAATATCAACAAACACCACAGCTTACTGGGATATAACATATCACCTCTTGACAGTACTGATAAACTCTTCTTTCCAGACTAAAAGGGCATAAGTCCTCAAGGAATTTTATTACGTGATGCAGCTTTTTTACTGGTTTAAACTACACAAACTTTATTTAAATCTTCAACAGCAGATTCTGACATAGGTCCCTCTGTACACAGCAGTTGTTAATTATCTGAGATAGGTGTACATTACAATGTACTTGCCATGCAACATTAGTTTGTTTACTTTAGCAGGACACTTGACAGAGGAATGAAGGTTCTCAAATGCTCTTTGACCCCCTCGACTTTGGCCTTTAAACTTGGTTAGATTAATCAGTGAAATTTACGCTTTGTTCTCGACATCCTTGTTAAGCAGATGGATTTTTCCAACCACTTCAAATGTGAGGGTTTAACAGAGTATATTACCATTGATCTTAAATCCTTCAAATTAATAAAATACCGTATGAAAATTGTAGTGTCTGTCGACAGAATTTAAAATTTTGTCAGATTATAAAATATTCTGTCATGACATGCATATATATATTCTCATTTTCAGAAAGTGTGGGTACACTGACAGCAAGCAAACTTCAGGAAAGATTAACAAAAACGGTGAAAGTCCGAGATGCTCAGACATCTACTGAAGGCCTGGAGAAATATGACATTCACGACCCGTGTATCTGGACAGACAGTGAGATAGGGGTCCTACGCGAAGTATTTCAAACGGCCCGAAAACAAAACCGAGACCTTCAGGTAGATTAGGGTTCAAACGTTATTCTTGGCATCAGTACTATGTACAGGTGGATTAAGAATTAAGTATTATTCTAAACATCATTATTACATACATGTAGATTATGATTGAAATATTATACTTGGCAGAAATATTATAATTATACAGATTAGCAATCAAACTTAAACTTGAAGTCAATGTTCTCTACGTGTGCATCATGTGGTGTAGGAATCAAGTGTTATTCTTGGCAGAAATATTACCTGTAAATAGATTAGAAATCAGATATTATTCTTAGCATCGGTATTAGCCACAGGTAAGAGTAGAAATCAAACATAAATGATTATTCTTTACATTTACCGGTACCGCGCCCTGTATCGCTCACGCGTTTGTAAGCGCCCATCCACAATCTTACGTTATCACCCATAAATTGCTAATATGTCGTTTTGATGTACACTTTCTCCATAAAAATCTAATAATCAGTCAAATTTGATCAATTTATATCTATTTTCAACAAAATCTTCCTTATTTTAGTAATTATGTCGCCTTTTATTGTGCCAAGATTTGTTTACCAACCGCATATTTTACTTAAAATACTACCATACAGAATACAATAAAGCTTACATTCTAATGCAAAGTCACAGCACTTTTTAATAATTTTGACTTCTTTATCAGGACCATTTCATTTTTGCTTGCAAAACTTTTCTTCTAGTTATATGTACTTTCACCTTATTGTCCTATCTCCTTTGACAGCAATACATCAATTAATCAATTTTTCAGCTTCATCACACTGTTATTAGTGTCAATTTACTATTGAATAGTCTTGTTTTGTTACTTTTCCTTTACAGACATATTTTATCTCTCAAGTTTTATGGCCCCTGTATCTTTGCATAACTTGCTTTGTAATTTCTATATATAATGTTATGGTGTCTCATTCAAATGTTTTGTGATTTTCAAAGGAACATATTAAGTGCTTAAGTAAAAGCATCAAATGACAGATGATTTTGTGTAATCGCAGTTGATGTATACCTTTCATTTATAAAACCCTGGCCAGTTACATTAGTTGCATAGTGTCAAAACTTAGATTCAGTTTTATCTTCATGAGAGAAACAACAATTATTTTATTTAGCCCTTTGTTGTGAAATAAATAAGTGACTTTAGTATAATTCTGGACAGTAAAAGTCATTAGAAATTATAAGGTTATCCACACTTAAATATCTGTTTTTAAGGTAAACACCAAGATTGCCTTAAGTTAGAAATAGGCTTTAGTTAGGCAAGTGAAACACCAGCTTTAAAAATACTACAAATTTATATACACATAAAAATGTAGTTAATTTGCAACAATATTATGAAAATGTACCAGTCAAAAGTTGTTTTTATGTCAGCTGACTTGTCAGTCAGCTGACATTATGTCGTCACTCTGCGGCGTGGGCGTACGCGTCCGTGTGAACAACTTCTCCTCCAAAACTACAAGGCCTAGAGACGTGCTGTTTTTTTTTAAAAGATACCTTATCTATCGAGGATGAAAAATTGTTCAAGGCATGCAAATCTGTCTGTTCGTCTGTTTGCTAGAGACATTACAAGGGGGGTACCCCCACCAAAAGTGTGAAAATTTCAACACTTAATCACAAGTTTCTCAGTGACTATTGCAGGTATTTCTCTCATATCTTGCATATATGTACTAGGCCAGAGGTAGATTCTCTTGTGTGAGTATGAGACCTGGATCTGTCTTACTTTTTTTTTAATAAATTTTTTTAATAATTTTTAATGCATTAAAATTCATGAAATCATGCACAAAATCATTTATAACTTGAAAACTATTGCATCTAGAGCATTTTGTTAAAATATGTTATTCAGCTACTTTTTTCATAGCTACAATATGGTGAGTAAGTTGGGTGCCTGTCTCAATAGCTAAGTGAGTAATAGCTACTTTTGGGCTTTTCAGTAACTTCCATCATGAGTAAAATCACTTGTAACTTAAAAACTATTGCATTTAGAGAATTTCGTATAAATATGTTATTCAGCTACTTTTGGGTCAGCTATAACATAGTAAAATTTCAGACCTGTAGCTCATTGCATAGCTGAGTAATAACTACTTTGAGGTTCTCACTGTTGAGTAAATCAGTTGTAATTGCAAAACTATTGCATTTAGAGAATTTAGTATAAATATGTTATTCAGCTACTTTTGGGTCAGCTATAACATAGTAAAATTTCAGACCTGTAGCTCATGGCATAGCTGAGTAATAGCTACTTTTAGGTCATCACTATTGAGTAAATCAGTTGTAACTTGAAAACTATTGCATTTACAGTATTTTGCTTAAATATGTTGTTCACCTACTTTTAGGTCAGCTATAACAGTGCAAAAATTCAGACATGTAGCTCATTGCATAGCTGAGTAATAGTTACTTTGAGGTTCTCACTCTTGAGTAAATCAGTTGTAACTTGAAAATTATTACATTTAGAGTATTTTGTTTAAATATGTTATTCACATAATTTTTGGTCAGCTATAACATAGTGAAATTGCAGACCTCTATGTCATGGCATAGCTGAGCAATAGCTTCTTTCAGGTTCTCCCTGTTGAGTAAATCATTGTATCCAACCTGTAGGAAATCATGGGCTGGGAATCTATTAATATGGTCCGATTTGACCTTGGAACCCTCCTTCAAGGTCAAATGAGGATAGCCAAACATAAAAGTGCTTATAACTCGCTTATTATTGGTCCTAGAGGTTGGAATGAAAACCAACCTGTAGAAAATCTTGAGCTGGGAATTTTTTGGTGTGGTCGGATTTCACCTTGGGCCCCTCCTTCAAGGTCAAATGAGGATAGCCAAACTTAAAAGTGCTTATAACTCACTTATTATTGGTCCTAGAGGTTTCGAATGGAAAACCAACCTATAGAAAATCATGGGCTGGGAATCTTTTGGTGTGGTCGGATTTGACCTTAGACCCCTCCTTCCAGGTCAAACGAAGATAGCCAAACTTAAAGTGCTTATAACTCGCGTATTATTGGTCTTGGAGGTTTGGGATGGTAAACCAACATATAGGAAATCATGGGCTGGGATTCTTTTGGTGTGGTCAGATTTGACCTGGGACCCCTCCTTCAAGGTCAATTGAGGATAGCCAAACTTACAATTGCTTAGAACTCGCTTATTATTGGTCCTACAAGTTTGGGATGGTAAACAAGCTACAGGAAATCATGGGCTGGGAATTTTTTTGTGTGGTCGGATTTGACCTTGGACCCCCTCCTTCAAGGTCAAACAAGGATAGCCAAACTTAAAAAGTGCCTATGACTCACTTATTATTGGTCCGAGAGTTTTGGGATGGTAAACCATCCTAAATTCTTTGGCTGGGAATCTTTTGGTATGGTCAGATTTGACCTTTGGACCCCTTCTTCATGGTCGAACGAGGATATTGCATTTATAGTATTTCTTTAAATATTTTTAACCTACTTTTTACACTTAAACAATTACCTTGTTACTTTATTTCATAATACCATTTGCAGGGCACAACTTTTTTGTCCTTTTCTTGTGTCAGCTTCGGAATATCTTTCGAACATGCTGTTCAGTTACCATTTACTGTATTTCTGTACAGCCCTTTCCCTGATAATTATGCTTTCCTCTCATTATCACCATCACAAATCAAAAACATTCAGTCAGCTGACACAGTGCCCGTTCACGGGCACTCTCCTCTTGTTTTTTATGTAAGAAGAATAATTCACATTGATTTGGCATTTTGAAATATTGGTAATGTTGATTGCATTAATTTGAAAGTATAAATTCATTAAAATACATTGTTCAACTGATAAAATAGGGAGCTTGTACAAGTTGCAACTTGCACAGTTCCAAAATTTGTACATGTTGCAATTTGTACAAGCAAAGATATAGAAGCTGTATGTACAAGTTACAACTTGTACAAATTTTCTTGAAGCTTGTACAAAATATAAATGAGTCTTTCCTTACTTACAGGTGCATTTAACAGAGGCCTCCCAAAGACTGGCCCATCTAGAGCATGAATATAAAAAACAAAGAACAGACATTGAGACTAAAGAAAAGAATCTCGCTGAAGCCTTGAAAGCAAATACTCGCCTCAACATTCTGTGCAAGAATTTACACAAACAGTTGAAAACTGCAACATCGAAAAATGATGCAATAGTAGAGGAAATTGGAAACTTAAAGGTAGACAGGATGAGGTATTTGCAAGATGCCCATGAAGCGAAAGTGAAACTGGATAAAGAACGTTTAGAGAGAAAAGGAGTGGAGATGAGCTTGGAAAGACAAACAAAAGAAGCTGTTAGAGAACAGATGACAAAGGAAGAAAAGGTCAGGTCAGAGTGCGAGCGCAAGGTCAATGCGATGGAGAGAAAGATGGAAGAAATGAAACAGGAATTACAAGAGGAAAAGAAAGCTCACGCCAGGACAAAGAAAGGTTTGGAGCATCTACGGACTCATTTTGCAAGTCTACCTTTTTCAGGGGAGGCCAGTGGCATGGTAGTAGAAGATCAATTACAGAAGTGGACATTTTAATATTGCAGCCAGAACTGATGTTGAGGCTCGACCCTGCCAGTTTTTAGGGTCTCTTAATCAGCCAGTTGTCCATCCTGTGATCAATATTTTGTTGTATTTTCACTGTTTTGTTGGTCAACATAACATGTATCATTTTCAGAGGTTATAAAGTAAAATCTCTATTATCCAATGCTGTATTATCCAACCTCGAAAACACTCTCTCAATTCCATTTAAACCTGTTATTATCTCCTGCCCAGCGCACAGGCACCATGTGTGTGCATACGTGCATGCATGAGTGTGTCACGCAGTTTTCTCTAAATCTACTACAGTTACACATTTTTGGTAAATTACTTGTCCTAATGAATCTTTACACTCTTCAATATTTTTGGAGTTTGGTAAACTTTGGCCTACTTTTGAGTGAGTAATAGCACTTTTACCTAATATAACTATATGACTTATAACTCTCAAACTATTGCATTTAGAATATTTTGTTCCAATATGTTGTTCAGGTACTTTCTCCACAGCTACAACATGGTCAGTAGTTTGGAAGTGTATCTCCATACCTAAGTGAGTAATAGCTACTTTGTCACTTTTTAATGGCTTCTATCTTCAAAAGTATTGCAGCTACACAATTTCTCTCAGATATGTTGTTTATCTACTTTTTTGTGAACTGTAACATATTGAAGTTTCACACCTATTGCTCAATGTACAAGTGAGTAATGGCTACTTTATTGCTACTTTTAGTGAAAATGTGAAAAATCAAATTATCTCGAAAACCGTAAGAGATAGAGTGATTTCGAGCAAATCTTTGACCCACAGGGTAGTACAGGAGTATCCGTTGTCTAGGAGAAAAGTTTCAATTTTTGCCACTTTTGGCGGCCATCTTGGATTTTAGCAGAAAATGAAAAATTTTGAATATCTCGGGAACGGTATTTCTTCCCCTTTAATACTCGGTGGGAGATACACACCACGGTAATGGTCTTGTTTTAGCCTTTATCTGACATTTCTATTATCTGCCCTCATTGTTACCCTCACAAGAGGGTCGGATAATTGAGGTTTTACTTTATATATCTCAAATGCCATCCAAGAAAAAGCCATTTCTCAAAATAGGCACATATTTTGGCCATTTTGTGAAATAGTTAACTGACCTGCACATTTCAGGAAATGGGCAGTTTGTTAGTTATAGCTTTCCAATTTCATGAACTAGGCAATCTTAAGGATGGAAGCATCTATTAAGGTTAACAAAGTAAGAGGAATTTTACCTTAACAGAACAGAAAATTTCTGTTTGGGAGATTCAAAATGACTTGGAATACTCAAATGTTATGGTAGTTTGGATACAGAATTTTTACTGTGGTATTCCTTGGATCTGTGATAGAATTTTACTCCCGACATTACATATGTTAACATCAATTCCAATAATCTGTGATACAATTTAACCTGGTAGATCTGAAAGATTTCATTGGCGGCCAAAATCAGATCGTGTAAACTAGAGCTCTTTTAGTAGCGGCATAATTCTAGTTTCTTTTCTTTTGTTATTATTTTTACCCCACAGCAGGTAAGGGCTGTCGGGGTATTGTTTTCACCCATGGTGTCTGGGTGGCGGGAAAAAGTTTGTCCGGCCTGTATCTCAGGAACTGTAAGGTGTAGAAAGTTGATACTTGGTAGGGACATTGGTTAGGGATTGTAGGTGTGCAACATCATGGTGTGATCTTGATTTGACCTTGCCCTAGTGACCTTGACCTATAAAATCTTGTCAGGGCTATATCTCAGAAACCGAAAGGTGCAGGAAGTTGATACTTGGTAGGGACATTGGTTAAAGTTTGTAGGTGTGCAACGTCATGATGTGACCTTGATTTGACCTTTGACCTATAAAATTTTGTTCGGGCTATATCTTGGAAACTGTAAGGTGTAGGAAGTTGATACTTGGTAGGGACATTGGTTAGGGATTGTAGGTGTGCAACGTCATGGTCTGACCTTGATTTGACCTTGCCCTAGTGACCTTGACCTATAAAATCTTGTCAGGGCTATATCTCAGAAACCGAAAGGTGCAGGAAGGTGATACTTGGTAGGGACATTGGTGGGGGGTTGTTGGTGTGCAATGTCCTGGTGTGACCTTGATTTGACCTTTGACATCACCATAGTGACCTTGACCTTTAAAATCTTGTCTGGGCTATATCTCAGAAACTGTAAGGTGTCGGAAATTAATACTTGGTAGGGACATTGTTTGGGAGTTGTAAGACTGGTGTGCAATGTCATGATGTGACCTTAATTTGACTTGATCTTACCGTAGAGACTTTGACCTTAAAAATTTTGTCTGGGCAATATCTCTGAAACCATTAAGTGTAGGAGGTTGATGCTTGGTATAGATATTGCTTAGAGGTTGTGTGTGTGACAGGTAATGCTGCAATCTTGATTTGAGCTTCACCGTGTCATAGTGACCATGAGTTTTAAAATCTTGTCCCGGCTATTTCTTTGATTCAGTAAGATGTAGAATGTTGACACTTGGTAGGGACATTGGTTAGGTTCTATATCTCATGGTGTTGAAAACTATTTCCCCAGGCTGTGGGGTACGGGCATCTCCAATGCTATTTTCTATGTTTTATTAGGCGGGTTGCGTGTAACCAACCCGCCTATTAGATTGATGTGTCCGACGTCCGTCTGTCCCTCTGTCTGTCCTTCTGTCCGTCCACATTTTCATTTCCGGACTTAACTCGAAAACGGTTTGTCCAATTGAATTCAAACTTAACAGGGAGATAGATCACCATCACAGCTAGGTTCCTTTCGAAATTGGTGAAATTCCGTCCATTCGTTTGTCTGTTTTTTGTCCGTTTGTCTGTCCGTCAAAATTTCTGTTTCCGGACTCTAGCTAGGTTCCTTTCGAAATTGGTGTAATTCCGTCTGTTCGTTTGTCCATCAACATTTCCGTTTCCGGACTCTAGCTCGAAAACGCTTTGTCCGATCGAATTCAAACTTGACAGGGAGATACATCACCATCATAGCTAAGGTGCTTTCGAAATTGGTGTAATTCCGTCCTTTCATTTGTTCGTTTATAGCATAGATACAATTATGTAGCCTAGATTACAAGTTTTACATTTCTTAGCACGTCTAACACATTCACCTTAACTGGGTGACCTAACATTTCTTTCCTTGTTTCTAAATGTAATTACAGCAGTCACTAACCTTATTGCTGCCTGCGCAACCCGCCTTTTGGGGCATCTTTGACCCTCTTGTTTTAGGTTTGAATCTCTGTATTCATTGCTGTTTTAACCATGACTATGTTGTGGATACTATTATTCATACTTTCAACATGGAGCCAATAACAAACTCAAATGTTAATATTATCATGTTATATCACAACAAGGCACTTGACATCGAGGCATTCTGTTGTAATTTTAAAATCTGCAGATTATTGATACACAAAATATTCTACATTTTAGGCAAATTTTGTTCCTAACGAATACGTAGACATTGAGGAAATCGTTTTCGAAATTTGTACTGAAATCTGTATTGAAAGTTTCAAGTTTCATTTTAGGCTCATTCCACTCACTCAAAATGGTACTAAATGAACACTTGTATGTCATAAATTCTTTAATATATAGAAAGTACTCAACACATGGGGCATTTCTGAAAATTTGGGATTTTTTGGTATCCAGAATATGATCCAGATCCTTCCCAAATCCGAATCTTTCCCAAAATTTAATCCCTTCTTCCTCTCTCATCCTCTCCCCACATACAAAATCACATGAAACGCCGTCCCAAAATTTGAAGAGAATGTTTATGGCTGTAAAAACAACAGTAGTAGTTTGTACTCCTTTTAAAAAACATGGCCACCATAGCTGTTAGTTTGAAAATCACTGATATGTTATAAAATTAAAATATAGCAGCAAAGTCAGATTTGCCCAAAATGTAGATGGCTGGGAAAGATTGCCTGAGCCTTGTTTTGAAAATAAAATGAATGCCATATGACATCTTTAATATCAAATGGGGGGCATATCAAAAAGCCCTAATATCTACCTTATCATTGGTCCTAGGAGTTTGGAATGAGAAAACAACTTACTGGAAATCGTGGTCTACAAATCTTTTGCAAGTGTCCAATTTGACCTTTGACCCCTGCTTCAAGGTCATGTAGGGTCATCAGGCTACAAGGGCCTTATATCGCCCTTATAATTGGTTCTAGGGCTTCAAAATATGAAAACAACTTGTAAACAAGCAATCAATGCTCGTGAACGGGCTCTGTGTCAGCTGACTGTGTGTTTTGAGTTTCAGAGTAGAAGTGACAGAAGAAATTAACAACTAATTTACTCAACACAGAACCTCAAAGCAGCTATTGCTCAACTATGCCAGGAGCTATATGTCTGCAAGTGTACTATGTTATAGCTAACCAAAAAGTAGATGAATAACATATTAAAACAAAATTCTCTAAATGCAATAGTTTTCAAGTTACAAGCAATTTACTCAACAGTTAGAACCTCAAAGTAGCTATTACTTAGCTATGCAATGAGCTACAGGTATGGAATTTCACCATGTTATAGCTGACCCCAAAATAGGTGAATAACACATGAAACAATATACCCTAAACGCAATAGTTTTCAAGTTATAAGTGATTTACTCAACAGTGATAACCTAAAAGTAGCTATTACTCCGCTATGCCATGAGCTACATGTCTGCAACTTTACTTATGTTATAGCTGACCCAAAAGTAGCTGAATAACATATTTATACAAAATTCTGTATATGCAATAGTTTTTAAGTTATAAGTGATTTTACTCCTTATGGAAGTTACTGAAAAGTCACAAAGCTATGGGGATAGATGCCGAAGTTACTCGCCATGTTATAGCTATGAAAAAAAATAGTTGAATAACATTTTAGCAAAATGCTCTAAATGCAATACTTTTCAAGTTATAAGTGATTTAGTGCATGATTTTATGAATTTTAATGCATTAAAAATTATCATAAAAAAATAATTAAGAAAGATCCAGGTCTTATACTGACACAAAGGAAAAATTTTCATACTTTGGGTGGGGTACCTCGCTTCTAACAGCTCTGGGGAACAGACAGATCTGCATGAATTTTACGATTTATCATCCTCAATAGTTAAGGTATCATTTAAAAGTAACAGCATGTCTCTAGGCCTTGTACTTTTGGAGGAGAAGATGTTCACGCGTACGGAGACACCGCAGGGTGATGCCATAATGTCAGCCGACTGACAAGTCAGCTGACATAAAAATCATGGCGTGTGAATCTTACATCTGACAACTTTTCATGGATTCTGTATACATGTACTTCTTACTACTGAAATTGTTCCTAAGATTTTCCCAAATCTCAATGTTAGTTGTACCAGTGGGCTGGGTTATTGCCCTCCGAGGTTGGCTATAATAAAAGAATAAAATCTGTTTACATCCATGACTTAAACAGGTTTTTACCCCACAGCCCTAAAGGGTTGTCAGGGTATTGTTTTCACCCATGGTGTCCGGATGGGCGGGTGGGCGGGCAGTGGGAAAAAGTTTGTCCGGGCTGTATCTAAGAAACCGTAAGGTGTAGGGACTTTGATTAGGAGGTGTAGGTGTGCAACGTCATGGTCTGACCTTGATTTCACCTTGCCGTAGTGACCTTGACCTCTAAAATCTTGTCCAGGCTATATCTCGGAAACCGTATGGTGTAGGAAGTTGATCCTTTTCTAGCGATATTGGTTAGGGGGTGTAGGTGTGCAACGTCATGGTCTGACCTTGATTTGACCTTTGACCTTGCCGTAGTGACCATGACCTATAAAATCTTGTCCGGGCTATATCTCAGATACTGTAAGGTTTAGGAAGTTGATACTTGGTAGGGACATTGGTTCAGGGGTGTAGGTGTGCAATGTCATGGCGTGACCTTGATTTGACCCTTGACCTTGCCGTAGTGACCTTGACCTATAAAATCTTGTCCGGGCTATATCTCGGAAACCGTAAGGTGTAGGAAGTTGATACTTGGTAGGGATATTGGTTAGGGGGTGTAGGTGTGCAATGTCATGGTCTGACCTTGATTTGACCTTTGATCTTGCCATAGTGACCTTGACCTATAAAATATTGTCCGGGGTATATCTCGGAAACTATAAGGCGTAGGAAGTTGATACTTGGTAAGAACATTGGTTAGGGGGTGAAGGTGTGCAACATCATAGCGTGACCTTGATTTGACCTATGTCCTTGCCGTAGTAACCTTGATGTATAAAATCTTGTCCGGGCTATATCTCGGAAACTGTAAGGCGTAGGAAGTTGATACTTGGTAGGGACATTGGTTAGTGGGTGTAGGTGTGCAACGTCATGGCGTGACCTTGATTTGACCTTTGACCTTGCTGTAGCGACCTTGACCTATAAAATCTTGTCCGGGGTATATCTCGGAAATCGTAAGGTGTAGAATTTGATACTGAGTAGGGACATTGGTTAGGGTGTGTAGATATAAAACGTCATGGTATGACCTTGATTTGACCTTTGACCTTGCCGTAGTGACCTTGACCTATAATGCCTTGTCTGGGCTATATTTTGGAAACCATAAGGTGTAGGAAGTTGATATTTGGTAGGGACATTGGTCAAGGGTTATGTGTGTGCAACGTCATGATGTAACCTGGATTTGACCTTTGATCTTGCATATCTGATGCTAGTTTATGTCTCTACGAGGATATCTGATACTATTTATCTCTCTTGTATGTCTCTTATATCTTTTTACTTGAATCTTGGTTGTTGCACCTTTGGGTGTCTTTTGGTGTAGATTAAGCACTGTTAAAGTCATATTAGAAGTCATTAACTGTTTTACTTTTGCAACTTCCCATTGTAACAGATGGTATTTCATCAAGTGAGCCACAGGTTTTGCCCCAATTCCACATAAAAGCATGTATTGCTACATCTGTATGTATGGGTAATATTCAAAACATCCAAACCATAATTCGACCATACACATGAAAATCAAAATGGGATAAGTCTTAAAGCTTCATAATTTTTAGTTTACTGAATTGTCTTGTTTTAATACTTATTCTTTACATGCAATTTCTTTCTCTTAGATGTTATTTTCTCTACTTAAACATTATTTGGACACTGCTCTGAAAGTATCCCAATCTGTGTACTGTTTCACTACTTCTATATCTCATGGTGTTGAAAACTATTTTCCCAGGCTGTGGGGTACGGGCATCTCTGATGCTGTTTTCATTAAAATATCAAAGAAGACAATCATCAATTGAATAAGTAAACATTTTATTGGACTAAAGTTATCTACCAAAATGTAATTTTGAATGCTTGAATATATAAAATAATAATGAAAATCATGAACTGACAACAATCACGGCAAGAATTTCATTTGAAATTCATTTTTTTTTTCACTGTTATAAATTACGCTAGAAAATGTAACAAATTTTTATCCTTGACAATGACGAAAATATAAGTGCATTATTATGTACTCGAGTAAACTGCTAAAAAATTACAGCTGAAACCTTGAATATTTATAAACATAAAACTTCTCATAAGCAAGATACAACTACATTCAGTTTTCTCATAAGGTAAAGAACATTCTCAACAACAATCATTTACCCTATAACAACCAACAAAATAGTTTAACAGTAAACATCCCAAACAACTGTTTCTATAACATTTCACTGATCATAAGCTGACCACAATGTCACATTCCACATGATTGTGAAAACTCAAAACTTCAGCTACTTTACTTGCTCAAGAATTACTTCATACTGTGCACAGTGAGATATATAAAAGTTGCCTCAGTAAGTGAAATATGCCAGAGCACTCTTCTATTCCCCAAACTTTAAAGTAAGAAGCATTTATAAAGTGCCGAAATTGATGAAACCATCTTCCATGGTGCAAATGTTCAAAAATGGATAGCCCAGTTCCAGAAAGGGGTCAGTATCCGTATTAGCGTCCAATAGGGAAGATCAGCTATGATGGAGGATACTAGGCTAATCTGAACAGATAAGTCTTCAAACTGTTTTCTAAATCCGGAGATACTTTCCATGATGGTTCTAATGGCTTGGGGGAACTGGTTTCATTCTGTGGGAGCAGCGACTGAAACTGGGCATCCGCATGCATTTGTTTGGTCTAGTTGCGGAAACTGAGAGACGATTGCCCCGTGTGAGATCCCTTACAGAGGACAGATATGGATGTTGGCTAAAATTTATTAACTTGTGGGAATTTCTTTATATATTTGTGATTTCAGGGACTGAATTAGGTGTCTGATCACTGCTGGTAAAAAAACTGGCACAAATTTTGATTATTTTGTCTTCTTCAGAGGGTTTTCCCCCACCAGCAAATTTCACATTTCTTGATTTGTTACATATCGATACTTCCCGTAAGCTCCTTGGTGATACAAAAGCTTTTAAAATTATAACATTGTTTAGTGCCTCATCAACAGCTTATAGGTTCAAGCCAATGACAAACAACCATGAATATTAACTGCCAAACATTCAAAAGGTTATCAAAGGGTCTAAAGAGTAAGTTAACAAAAACAGGAAAACATACATATGCAACACTCGCACTTTTGATTATTTATATACTTGGCAATGTTTGGTAATGAAGTGCAGCAGAAGCACTTGTGCATGATATTAAATTGTCTTTACTTGGATAATGGATGGTTAAACTTGTATTAACAATCTCTTTCAAGGGCAATTTTTTTAACAATCTTTACTACGTGTTACTTGCAAAGAGGATGGTTTGTATGCATAATTTGCTACAAAAAAGTATAGCCAAGTCTAGATTTGCAGTAGACTGTATGGATAGAAATCTCTGTGTATCAACAGAATTTACGTTTAGTTATTGATTACATGCCCCTCTTAGAAAAAAATAGAGAAAAGTTTCTGTATGGGATCATATCACAACTGGTTTTACTTATACCTCAACTGGACTGGTTCAGCATATACGGAGTCTACTGTATATGAACTTGATATGTTCGGGTACCAGAAGCTTAGATAATAACAGATTCTTCTGTTGGTGTCATCTATTGATTTTTTTCAATAATGGTTCTGGGTTTCAATATTGATGTGAAAAAGTGTGCCTTTCAATACAATTCCAATAAATTAATACCAGCCAATACACACGGTTCCGTGTGGTTGTACGAACATGTATTTGAATTTTGCTTCATAGGGTTGTCTTTGATCCGTTAATGGACCCCCTGAGTGTGGGTAGTGCTTGTTTAAAAAATGAGCCAACCTGTATAGCCACTCCACGCCCCACAGACTGAGTTAATGGACCCCCTGAGTGTGGGTAGTGCTTGTTTAAAAAATGAGCCAACCTGTATAGCCACTCCACGCCCCACAGACTGAGTCAAATAAAGTAGAACCTCTATTATCAGACCCTCTGGATAATAGAAAGGTCGGATAATAGAAAGCCTAAAATAACAGGTTTAAATGGAGTTGGGAGAGTGGGTTTGAGGTCGGATAATTGAATATTTGGATAATAGAGGTTCTAGTGTATTTTGTTCTCATATGTAGCTTGTGAGGCCAGCACTGAACGCTGTGATCTAGGTGTAGCCAATTTACTCGACACAGTTTTGTAATTTACTACTTTTCAAATTCCCATTCTACCTTGCATAATTGATTTTGAAAAACAAAAATGTTTGAGACATCAAGATTTCTGAGTTAAATGTGATATACTAAAGCACGTAAACATGTTGGTTCTTTAATCAACAGTTGGTTCAATACAGATATACAAAGACCAAAATTATAGATCTTTGATATCAATACTGAAAGTTTCTATTGTAAACCAATACTACAGACATGGCATAGCACTGCACTAGAATAAACAGAATCATTACGAATACAGAGAGGAGACTATGTATACAGGTAGACCCGTTTTCATGAACTTCTGTGGATTCTCTGATCAAACAGAATCAAGATTATATATGGAGGATAATACAGGACTCAACACACTACTGACAATAGTGGAAACCCTCATTTTAAGTAGAATACCTGTTTTGGTTGAAATATAGGGTCCCAACACTCAATTATCCATTGAGAAACACGTAACCTCAAAGTTCTGGTCTAGTAGAGGTATTGTTCTGGTCCCCTAAGGTTCAACTTGGCAGATATCAACTGTAGATCTAACCCCAAACACTTCACAATTTCCTGCAATTTATAGAAAGCTACATATCTTTCAACAGCTTTTACTGGTCGTATGTAGACTAGTACTTACAAGGGTTGGTGAAAAGTCGTCCATACCACAGAAACAAAATGGGAGTCATATTTAGTTTGTGATTTAATGATGGCCTTACAACAAAATAATGCAATATGACCCGCCTTTATTATAAAACACCTTCCGTACGTCCATCTGTGCGTCCGTTCGTCACGTTTTTGCATAAACCGTAATATCTCATTCATTTATGAAGATATCTTCACCAAATTTACAGGGAATGTTTATGGCTATGAAAACCTGTCTCTTAAAAATTTTAGCCTCATTTTGAAAAACAAAATGGCCGCCATGGCTAATTGTTTGAAAATCGTAAAGGTGCTCTAAATCTGGAAATATTCCAGCTAGCTTCATCAAATTTGCACAAAAGCTATATGGCTAGAAAAGCTAGCCTGATAGTAATTTTGGCTTAGTTCAAAAAACAAAATGGCCGCCATATCACATGTTTAATGTCAAACAGAGTTATCCTATTAAAAAGGCCTTATATCTCCTCAAATATTGCTCCTAGAGGTTCGGAATGTGAAAACAACTTGTAGGAAGTCATGGCCTGGGAATCTTTTCCAGGTGTTGAATTTGACCTTTGACCCCTGCTTCAAGGTTAAATGAGGTCGTCACATTAAAACGTCCTTGTTTCTCCCTTATTATTGGTGCTATGGCTTCAGATTGTAAACACAGACCATGAAAAGCATAGGTTGTGGTCGAGAGATTGTAAACACCTTCCATACGTGTGTCTGTTTGTCAGGTTTTAACATAAACCTTAACATCTCATTCATTTACAAAGATATCTTCATCACATTTGCAGAGAATGTTTATGGCTACGAAAACCTGTCTCTGCAAAATTTTGCCCTCATTTTGAAAAACAAAATGGCCACCATCAAACTGTTTAAAAATCATAAAGTTGTTCTAAATCTCAAAATATTCCAACTAACTTCATCATATTTGCACAAAAGATATATGGCTAGAAAAGCTAGCCTGATAGTAATTTTGACCTAGTCCTAAAAGGAGAATGGCCGCCATATCACATGTTTAATATCAAACGGGGTTATTCTATTAAAAAGGCCTTATATCTCCCCTAATATTGCTCTTAGAGGTTCAGAATGTGAAAACAACTTGTAGGACGTCATGGCCTGGGAATCTTTTCCAGGTGTTGAATTTGTCCTTTGACCCCTGCTTCAAGGTTAAATGGGATCGTCACACTAAAATGTCCTTATTTCACCCTTATTATTGGTGCTATGGCTTGAGAATATAAAGACAGACCATCAAAAGTGCTGAGCTTCAAATATTTGCTTGAGAAAAATTTTGTCCTTATTTTGAAAAACAAAATGGCCGCCATAGCCAATTATTTCAAAATCATTAAGATGCTCTAAAACTTGAAATATTGCAGCTACATTCATCAAATATGCACAAAATATATATGGCTAGGAAAGTTTGACCCCGTCTTCAATGTCAAGTGGGGTTATCTTACTACAAAGGCCTTATATCTCCTTTAGTTCTCCATTATTACTGATTCTAAGGTGGGAGATAACCGCTGCAGCAGTGGCCTTGTTCTCTCATGAAACTGAAACTTGATCAGTGGTTGAAGTTGGTCAAGATTCTGAACGATACATATTAGACATGGAAATCTAAAAGCAACGTTCATATTGATGGTCTGTACTCAAATTCAAACCCGCGGTAAGAATATAATTACCTTTAATTAACCCCTCATTTTTAGAGTTAATGCCACGTAAAATCACTGACAACATAGCTTTTCTTGAATAAACACGCTTAGAAAAAAAAAAGTCATTTCAAGTCACCATAATGTGGCCAAAAAATTATTTTACCACAATACTTTCAATATACATAAAAAACCCTTTCTGTGGTCAAAAGAATTTTTTTATGCAAACTGCATATATTTATTTAAATTTTCTATAAACTCCTAAAAGATATTTATTAACATTCACATTATAGCCAAGCTTAGAACCTTGACAACAAAAGTGGAAAACGTGTGTCGTTAATTTCAATTCATAAACTAGCCACAATCTAAAGCTCTAGCTAAATATTTTTTGTTGATTTTTATCCCTAGAAACCATTCACAGGTCTATAGAGAAAAAACTGCACCATATTTTTACTTGTCAGGGGCCATATTCACAAAGTGTATCAGGGAAAGATAAGCAAAAAATTACCTAATCCAAAAATTAGATTTGAATTAAGGTTGGTATTCATAAAGAAGTTGAGCTACTGTATCGATTAACTTTAATCCACCTGGCAGAATGGATTAACTTGGGTTAAATATAGCTTAATCTGCTGCACTTAATAAAAAAAAAATAGCTCAACTTTGTGAATTTAACCCAAAGATTAGCCAAATTAACTGAAATTTTACTCTAACTTTACAAATATTCGGGCTGGTTGTTGTTGGCTTTCACCAACATACAGCACAAGCGAGGGTAAGGTAAGGCTATTTTACGCAATAAAAATAGGATCTTTTGATTAATCCTGTTATTTAGGAAATCCTGGAGAAGAATCAAATTTTCTAGTCTCTTTGTTACTGAACTCAAAAGGGTCCATGATTGTACTTTTTCTCTCATTGCTGGAGTTTGTACCGGCATATTTTGGGGGTTGGATTCACTGTTGTTTTCCATTCAAACTATGGAATATAACATTAAGCCTTTACAGAAGGGAGATAACTACAGCCAAGAAACTTCAGTACTGGATCAATATTCACCAACCTTCTTAGACTTAACTTTTAATTCTTAAGTAAACAAACCATTTTTCAAAAGAATTTCAAAGTAAAAGAAAAGTATAAGATAAAGAATATAAGAGTAAGTAGACCAAAGTTTTAAGTGTCTGAGAATTTTAAAATTCTAAAATGAATCATAACAAATTAATACCATAGTTGTGTTAAAAACAGAAAATATTAACTTTTTTTTTTCTGCACACAAGTGTGATAAGGTAGGATCTAAGGAAAACCTGTGTAGAAAGTACTTTTTTACAGCAATATTGGATAATTAACTTAAGGTCAAAGGTCAATTTTGACACTTGCAAAAGATTCGAAAACCATGATTTCCTGTTGGTTGCTTCCTCATTCCAAACCCCCAGGACCAATGATAAGGGAGATATTAGGCCCTCTTGATGATGGTTCCCCTTTCAGACATTAAAGATATGATGTGGCAGCCATTTTGTTTTCAAAACATGGCCAAACTTACTCTCAGACTAGCTTTCTAGCTGTTTACCTATTGTGCAAATCTGATGAAGCTGGCTGCAATATTATAAGCTTTAGAACACAGTATTGATTTCAGAACATTGTACTGGTGATTAATCTGATTAAAAATTGGAAGATGACCCAAATGACTGTGACCACGAGGATATTGAGGTATTTTATACAAGTTTCAACCATGCATTAATTGGAACAAGGGATCAATTTGAGATGCAAGGATATTGCCACAATGTGTATAGGCAGTTTTAGCAATGATATTTAGGGGTTTAATCAAATTTACCCTCTCCTGGCTTATATCATGTGTCACAAATTGTGATGGTAAACCATCTTTTTAATAGCTGATCTGATGCCTCATATTTTTTAACTTATTGTTTAAGTTGTGAAATAGTTCAGATTTTTGTGCGCACCTCAGCATGACTGACTAAATTCTGAGGACGGGTCAATATCACCTACAAAATATTTTACTTTACACTGTAAGAAAACATTTTAACAGACATCTCAACTGTTGGCATATCTGATGTCAGTGCACCTTAAAACATTAGAATGATCCATAAGTTTGAAGAATTTTTAAAAGTTTAACCCATATTTTTAGGCTTTTACAATAATCGACTTGAGCAAAACTTCTTATGTCGTCAATAACTTCCTTCCCTGTTAGCAGCCCCATTTGACTGGGTTTATACTGTAACATAACTTTTTGTTATTTTGGAATCTAAACATTGCATTTTTCATTGACAGGATGCTGATATAAGAATTATGTGACTAATCCATCTGTACTAAATTCTTGTAAAAGTGATTTATGCTTTCACTGTCAAAATATTCCACTAAACTGTCATTTAGAAAATCATTTAACAAAAAAAAAAAAATAAAGAAATAAGCACAATCAGTTGTTCTATAAAAGCAGTAATTATTTATTAAACATAAACAAAGATCCATGAAAATTCAAAATAAAATACAATAATTGTTCAGAAATAGGTTCAAGATGAACCATAATATCAATTAAACACTATCATGTACAACTTACTTAAGAAAACATAGTTTCTCAAATTCTTTACATGTAGCGTAGAAAATCTAAACTTCGCTAGAAATTCTAAAATTCGCCACCGCTAAAACCCGATTTAATTCTATGGAGAAAATGATGCTTTGTCTTAAACTTGGTACATTTCCAGTCAAAAAGCCTTGATTTACTATACTTTCAACAAATCTCACCTCAGTTCATGATTTTTATTAGTATTTCCACATGTGGCGAATTTCAGATATGTGGCGAATTTTAGATTTCTTACTCTAATACTTAGGCAATCATGGTTGTTTTATTCTAGCATGTAACACTTCTAGAATCCCTGTGAAATTTAACTGGATTTTTGTCCTAGAACAGAAACTTGCCATTTTAAACATGTTTACCTGAATTACTGATTACAATAACAGAAAGAATCCAAGAGGTCAAAAAGAAACTGTTTTTCAGAATTTTTACTTAAACTTAAAAATTCACAATATTCTAACTAGAGAGGTCATAAACACAATGAAGTGACCTCACAATATCTCCAAATATTCACAACATCAAGATACCCTTGCAATTTTAAAAACTAAGGTTATTTTTAGTGTGGTGTACTATTTTCATGGTGTGCCATTCTGCGACAATAATCCAGAAGCGCAAAAAAAAAAAAAAAACTTTTTCACCAGAAAGTTGCGCTGAGGTTTCAAAAAAAGACAATTTGTCGCTTTTTGCCAAGGTTTTAGGTAACTACATACCAATCGAGTATATTGCTGGCCTAAATTATAAGAGTATTTTGTGTTTTGAAATGGCAATTGAAAGACCTTCATTTTAAATTGCTCATGCACGACGATATCCCAATTGGTGATGACATCACAAGATTGTAACATATCAAGAAACTGTCAACAAATAATAAAAGCAACCTTCTGGTAAAAGTCAATCCCACCTGTTAAATTATACACTGATGTCTGAAGCCAGTTTATCATTATTTCATTATCTCTGTCCTAGAGTCGCTACGACCCATATATTAGACGAACAAACCATACCCAGCAAAACCCAGAGTACCAAACTTCACAGCTAACAAACCTAAATGATATGATTCAGGCATTTAATTTGTCAATTGGGAAATAAATACAGTGAAAGCAAACACTAAACAGTGGCAATTACTCAAAATTGTATCAAATAAATGACCAAATATGGTCAGTCTAAGATGGCTTCTCTTTCTGTACCAAAATTTCAATTAAACTTATGCATAAACACACTTTTTTTAAACAAAAACAAACTAGACTGGTTGTTAAAATGCATACAGCACACCTGGATATGAAGAATGTAGAATAGAAGATATTGATCACAACTATCCTTATTGATCAACTCCTGTTTTTAACTACATGGGTATGCTTATCATAATGCAAAGCTTTATTTGAAAAAAAAAAGAAACATACTTAATATTACATCATATGTACATAAATCAATCTCGTAACTTCAAGTTACAATGCAAAAGGAAATAAAATTCTTATTATAATACTGTTACATAAACACCACATTATATGGTCAAATCTCATATTATTTTCAAAAGAACCAATTGGATTGGGAATAGCGCCTGGATGGTTAGTGCAGTAAATGTTAACAATATCCAATTTTCCACACACAGACTTGCCTCGTTACCATTTGCAGTCTTCACATTCTTACAATCATCTTTTTTTTTATTTACCTATTTTTATGTAAAGTAAGCAAGGAGTCCAATCTATATATTATACAGAAAAAAAAAATTATCAATATTTTGTAAAGAAGATTTTGTGTTTCTAGAACATTCTGTTTGGAAACAACTCTGCATAAAATACACGGAGGATTTTAAAACTGTTTCAGGTTTTTTTTTTATCTTTGTAAAGAGATAACAAAAGTATGACTGCTGTACTCCTTTATAAAGAGTAGAGAGTAATGGATAATTCAAAGTGCAAAATTTCCCCACTTAAACAATGTCGAGTTTGAACAATAAAATTCTACAGGTCGAAGCAAAAATGAGATTTTATTTGTGCTACTTTTTAAGATTTCAATGAGAATAACTACATAACAAGGTTCAACCTTGTCCATATAGAAACATGTCTATCAGTATGCATATCTTATGACAAGGACCATAAAAAGGTATTTTGATGAAGCATTCCATGCTCACTATCTGTACAGAGCATTTATAATGAAATTATAATTAGGCAGAAAATTAACAGACAATTATACCGTAAATTTCCAAAATAACGCCCAGGTTCAAATTAACGTCTGGTACCAAGCACACTGTTTATAATTTATAACACTGTTTTTTGTATTCCAAAAGAACGCCTGGTTCAATTTAACGCCTGGTCTGATGCCATTTGAAAATAATTAACGCCCGGGCCATATTTTGAAAAAATACGGTATTTGAAGCAAGGGGGATGTAACTACATATATTATGAAAGGTAATATGTTTGTGTAAAAAGTATGTACATCTGGATAATACAACAGATACTACAGTAATCTTAAATACAAGTTTTCATTCAATACAATAACAGTAGCAGCAAAAATACAAAGAAGCATATTTCTATTAGTAAACTAGATTGGGCCAACTCGGCGCCAACATATCCCCAGACAGGTCATCACTCACGCCACAGGTTTTGATCGGGAATTTTTTAAAACATAATTACCCATTATTATATGAACTTCAGCACATCAATCTACTCTGTTTATATCTTCCCAAGGAAGATGGTGTATCCCCAGACACCGAATACATAACTCAAATTATATTTTCAATCTTCCTGCAATGATAACTCTAAACCTATTTTCAAAGTATTTAAATGATTGATGATTGAATGTCCATTCTAAAATAATAATCCCAAAAGAGCATATCTGTTTCTATATTTGTTGACAAATAAAATATTATTTTAACTCAACTCATCATACTTTTCAATCTTCCTTCAAAGTATTTAAATGATTGATGATTCAATGTCCATTCTAAAATTCATAATCCCAAAAGCGCATATCTGTTTCTATATTTGTTCACAAATAAAATATTATTTAAAAAAAAATTATTTATATTATTATTTTATTATATTATTTTTAGAATTTGCAAATTGTTTTCAGTTATTCATTTCCTCTATACCTATATATGTGGTCCATATATATGCAACCTAAATATGTGACACAATCTCAGTTCTGACTCCCCTTTGTGTTATATGTAATGAAGCCCACTACCTCCCACCCCCACCCCTCTCCCCTTCTCCACACCTCTCTCACTATTACACAAGATCTGCAACCCCATTGAGTTCTTTGTTTCTCATCTGATATCATTAAATACCTTTGTTTATTTAGTGTCACTCAATATAGCTGGAGGTCCCAGAGGTGGGGATAAATGGTAAACAAACAATCTATATAAAAGGGGTACTCAAATACAAAAAGAATTGAGAATTTTAAGTATGTGATTATCAACTGAAATGAGTTCATAACTGTAGGAGCTGTGTCAAAATTAACTGAGGCAAGTTGAATAAAACTGGGCTAGTTGAGGGTTAAAAATCCCCTAGTTTTACTACATAAGGATATAATTTCATTAATATTGGGACTTAAAGCTCACTTAAAGTGTCCATTTTGTCTACTTGAATATGTTTAACCAGTTTCATTTTAAAAAGTTAAAAACTCAGCAAGCAGAGGTATAACACACAAAAATAAGTTCTTAAAAGACTAAGATAGCCATAACATTATTAATAATCAAAATTTAAATAGACAGGCATTTCCTTTGAAAAATTCAAAGATTTCAGCTCTATAACCCACATAGTTTGACAGTTACTGGGCTTTAAAGTGGCATAATGTCCATAAATTGGGTTTCTGTGGGCATTTTACAATTGTTAAAGAGACCTTAGCAATTAAACTACAGATCTGAAACTTTTTGGGGGACATACATAACAAACAAAAATTATATATAATACAGTTTAAGACTTGTCACACTAAGCATTTCCAAATAACAGGGCAAAATACGGAAAAAATGTCAAAAAAGGCACTTGGGCGAGTGTCTATGGCCCTCATACACAGGTTAAATGTCTACTAAAAACCTTGATTTTCGGCACATGTAAAAAGGACATAATAATGTATTCCCAGATGGGATTTCAGCTCCATCAATCACATAGTTTAACAGTCACAGGGCTTAAAGGTGGTAAAAAGTCCAAAGTCGATGTGGCTTTCAAATTAAAGCTTCAGACTTAAAATTTGTTACATACTAAGATTACACATAGAATATGTATCTAATAAAGTTTGAAACTTCTCAGACTTACCATTTCCAAGTTACAGAGCAAAATATGTGAAAAATGTCTTAAAAGTGTCACTCAGGTGGGTGTTTAAGGTCCTCATACACAGGTTAAATGTCTACTTGAAGCCTTGATTTTTGGCACATGTAAAAAGAACATAATAATGTATTCCCAGATGAGATTTCAGCTCTATCAGTCACATAGTTTAACAGTCACAGGCCTTAAAATTGGCAAAAAGTCCAAATACTGGGTCTTTATGGGGCCTTCTAGAGACCTAAATGTGGCCTTTAAATTAAAGCTTCAGACTTAAAATTTGTCACATACTAAGATTACACATAGAATATACATCTAATACAGTTTGAAACTTCTTAGACTTACCATTTCCAAGTTACAGGGAAAAATATGTGAAAAATGTCTAAAAATGGTCACTCGGGTGGGGATTTATGGTCTCATACACAGGTTAAATGTCTTCTTAAAGCCTTAATTTTTGGCACATATAAAAATAACATACTAATATCTTCCCAGATAGGATTTGAGCTCTATCAGTCACATAGTTTGACAGTCACAGGGCTTAAAAGTAGCAAAAAGTCCAAATATTGGGTCTTTGGGAGCCTTTTAGAGACCTCAATTTGACCTTCAAAATTAAAGCTTCAGACTTAAAATCTGTTACATACTAAGATTACACACAGAATATATATCTAATACAGTTTGAAACTTGTCAGACTTACTATTTCCAAGTTACAGGGAAAAAGATGTGAAAAATGTCTTATAAGGGTCACTCGGGTGGGTGTTTATGGTCCTGATACACAGGTTAACTGTCTATTAAAGGCCTAAATGTTGGGGCACATATAAGAAAACACATAGATATATTCCCAGATTATATTTAACTTAGATGAGAGACATAGTTTGAAAGCTACAGTGCTTGAAAGTGGCAAAAAGTGCATAAATTGGGTCTCTGTGGGCACTTTTGAGACCTTAAGTCGACCCCTTTGGGTAAACCTACAGCCCTAAAATTTTCTACAGACAAGGATTACATATCAAAGTTATACCTAGCGCAGTTTGAGACTCATCAGAATTACCACTTCCAAATTATAGGACAAAATATATGAAAAGTATAGCAAAAAATCCCTAAGTGGGGGTATTTATGGGCCTCAAACACAATTTTCTCCTCAACTTAAAGTCGTGATTTTCGGCACATGTACTAAGAACATATTAATGTGTTGTCAGGTAAAATTTCAGCCAGCTGAGCATCATAGTTTGTGACCTACAAGGCTCTAAGTGGCCAAAAGTCCAATTTCTGACCTTAAGGTGGCCATAAGTTCTTTTTTACTGGGAGTTTAAGGTCACCTTAAAATAGGGATCTTCCTTTGGGCACCCTTAACATGTGTACCAAGTTTGAAAAAAAAATATTAATTTGTTTTTGAGTTATCGCGTCCACAAGGAAATTTCTACGGCGGCGGCGGCGGCGGCGGCGGCGGCGGCGGCGGCGCGACGGACCTGAATCCAATATATCCCCGACTTTCGTCTGGGGATATAATAACAACCAGTGGTAAAAATAAAGTAAATTTTTAACCTATCGCATGTTCGTGTATACCTCTATCAAAAACAAGGCTTGTTCTATGGGTGCCCTCAGCAACAGGTGTTCTAGTAGAACCTCTATCATTTGACATTTTATCATCCAAATACTTCATTTTATAAACTCTTCTGCATTTCCTAAATTTGTAGTCTCCCTGTCGTTATTTATTCTAAAATGACTTCCAATATTTTTACAAATCTTTACTCATTCATTCTCAGAAAATACAGGTTCCACTTTATAAACAAATTATATTCACAAGTACCAGTAATTTATAACTTTGAAGTTACAAAGGCCTTCTGAAGAAGTTGTGTTACCCTGAAGAGAAAGCTTGAATCTCACTATCACTTACAATATATGCTCGACTTCAAAATTAGGTTTACCAAATACTCATTAATATTTACTTCATTTTTAATTACAGACAGACTCCAGAGAAATACAACCCAGTACAAATCCAATTCAGGAGCACTTTTAAAAGTCCCTTCATAAGTATTTTATTTTTCCTTTTCAAATAGGAAAATCAAAGTTAAATAGAGCTAGACCCAAATCATTTGGACACTGAAGGTTCTAGTTTTACAGAGTCTACTGTATTCCAAGCTTATAGACTATTCTCATCCTCACTGGAAAGCTCAAACAAGGAAAGCTTCCAGTGGAATAAATTCATAACTTATATTTTCATCAATATTTCTCCCTGTGTACACTTCAGAACTATTGTAGATTCTGTAGAAATAGATTCAGCTCAATTCAAATTTAGGCATTGTATGAGGAACCATTTTTAAGGTCCCAACACTAGAAAATGCAAGTAGTTATGTGTAGTTACAAGTAGAACTTAGGCACAACTACACCCAAATCCTGTGGATATTGGGGGGCTCCTAGTTGTACTAAGTCTACTGTATAACCATGTAGTTATCAAAACCCAAATCCTGATGCAAGCCTGTCTTTGACATACAAACTCGTTCCAGTTTTTATTTGTCTATGTGTTTTTCATCATATATTTAAACTTTAAAGTGACTGTATCAGCACTGTTTGCACCACTCAGCAAGCAATGGTGTTGATGTTCATCATGGCAACCCCGGAAGTGAACAGGTATGACTTGGTCTCGCAGGCTGCTCTCTTCACCAGGGCTACAAGAAATAAATAAATAAACTTACAAATGGTATTTATTATTTTATTGTAGAAATAAACTACTTTTGCTTGGACTTTATTGGTGATTCAATCACAAAAATACCTTCTAAATAAAGGACGAGGGGCGACTGAATCTCAAAAATAACCTCAAATAAAGGACGAGGGCCGAAGGCCCTCGTCCTTTATTTAGAGGGTATTTTTGTGATTGAATCGCCAATAAAGTCCAAGCAAAAGTAGTTTATTTCTATTATAAAACGATTACTGCTGTTTTATCCAATGTTAACTGATTTTGTTTGTTTTCAATTTTATTTTCGAGATTATGTTGCGCAACCATGTTCGTACACTGGAACAGCGTACATTAGTTTCTCTATTAAGTACTCTCACAAAATGCGCAGAGACGCATATTCGTCGACTGCGCAGGTGTCCGTTTTATAATTTCACTTATTTATTCATAACAAGAGGAAAGTGCCCGTGAACGGGCACTGTGTCAGCTGACTGAATGTTTTTGATTTGTGATGGTGATAATGAGAGGAAAGCATAATTATCAGGGAAAGGGCTGTACAGAAATACAGTAAATGGTAACTGAACAGCATGTTCGAAAGATATTCCGAAGCTGACAGAAGAAAAGGACAAAAAAGTTGTGCCCTGCAAATGGTATTATGAAATAAAGTAACAAGGTAATTGTTTAAGTGTAAAAAGTAGGTTAAAAATATTTAGAGAAATACTATAAATGCAATATCCTCGTTCGACCATGAAGAAGGGGTCCAAAGGTCAAATCTGACCATACCAAAAGATTCCCAGCCAAAGAATTTAGGATGGTTTACCATCCCAAACCTCTCGGACCAATAATAAGTGAGTCATAGGCACTTTTTAAGTTTGGCTATCCTTGTTTGACCTTGACGGAGGGGTCCAAGGTCAAATCCGACCACACAAAAAAATTCCCAGCCCATGATTTCCTGTAGCTTGTTTACCATCCCAAACCTGTAGGTCCAATAATAAGCGAGTTCTAAGCAATTGTAAGTTTGGCTATCCTCAATTGACCTTGAAGGAGGGGTCCCAGGTCAAATCTGACCACACCAAAAGAATCCCAGCCCATGATTTCCTATATGTTGGTTTACCATCCCAAACCTCCAAGACCAATAATACGCGAGTTATAAGCACTTTAAGTTTGGCTATCTTCGTTTGACTTGGAAGGAGGGGTCTAAGGTGAAATCCGACCACACCAAAAGATTCCCAGCCCATGATTTTCTATAGGTTGGTTTTCCATTCCAAACCTCTAGGACCAATAATAAGTGAGTTATAAGCACTTTTAAGTTTGGCTATCCTCATTTGACCTTGAAGGAGGGGTCCAAGGTGAAATCCGACCACACCAAAAAATTAAGGCTGCAACGATTCTTCGGTTACTCGGAAACGAAACGATTCACTTCAATACTCGAGGCAAGAAAAGTGAACCGGATCTTCGAAAAGAACTAAACATAGAAGTAAAATCTACTACAAAATTCAAGTTTTTTTCTTTAAATATATTAATATATTTATATATTTTACTATTATAAGGCGTTTCCGTTTCAGTATTTTATATTTTAATTATTTGCAAACTTAAATTCTTTGTGTAACAACGTTTTATAAGACGGCATTTTATTCTAATGTATTTCGAAGACGCCTCAAATCTCGCAATATAAGGATGGTTACAGTTTCTAATATTTTGCATTATAAATGCGTCTTTTCCGCAAAATTCAATAAATTATCAAAATTCTTTCCTGTTGTGTGGTTTGTAACCATTTAATAAGGCGTGGTATGTCAAAATATGAAGCAGTTTATTTCGTGGGCGATAATCAAGCGAATAACCGAATCCGAGTCGATTCTTATAAAACGAGGAATCGAGGCGCATTTTCGGGCTCGCTTGCAGCCCTACAAAAAATTCCCAGCTCATGATTTTCTATAGGTTGGTTTTCATTCCAAACCTCTAGGACCAATAATAAGCGAGTTATAAGCACTTTTATGTTTGGCTATCCTCATTTGACCTTGAAGGAGGGTTCCAAGGTCAAATCGGACCATATTAACAGATTCCCAGCCCATGATTTCCTACAGGTTGGATACAATGATTTACTCAACAGTGAGAACCTGAAAGAAGCTATTGCTCAGCTATGCCATGACATAGAGGTCTGCAATTTCACTATGTTATAGCTGACCAAAACGTCTGTGAATAACATATTTAACAAAATACTCTAAATGTAATAGTTTTCAAGTTACAACTGATTTACTCAAGAGTGAGAACCTCAAAGTAACTATTACTCAGCTATGCAATGAGCTACAAGTCTGAATTTTTGCTCTGTTATAGCTGACCTAAAAGTAGGTGAACAACATATTTAAGCAAAATACTGTAAATGCAATAGTTTTCAAGTTACAACTGATTTACTCAATAGTGAGAACCTGAAAATAGCTATTGCTCCGCTATGCCATGAGCTATAGGTCTGTAATTTCACTATGTTATAGCTAACCCAAAAGTAGGTGAACAATATATTTAACAAAATACTCCAAATGCAATATTTTTCAAGTTATAGCCGATTTACTCAACAGTCAGTGCCTGAGAATAGCTATTGCTCAGTTGCGCCATGAGCTACAGGTCTGTTATTTCACTATGTTATAGCTGACCCAAAAGTAGCTGAATAACATATTTGCACAAATTTCTGTAAAGGCAATAGTTTTCAAATTACAACTGATTTACTCAACAGTGAGAACTTCAAAGTAGCTATTACTCAGCTATGCAATGAGCCACAGGTCTGGAACTTCACTATGTTATAGCTGACCCCAAAATAGGTGAATAACATATTGAAACAAAATACTCTAAATGCAATAGTTTCCAAGTTATAAGTGATTTACTCAACAGTGATAACCTAAAAGTAGCTATTACTCAGCTATGCCATGAGCTACAGGTCTGAAATTTTACTATGTTATAGCTGACCCAAAAGTAGCTGAATAACATATTTATACTAAATTCTCTAAATGCAATAGTTTTCAAATTATAAGTGATTTACTCAACATTGAGAACTTCAAAGTAGCTATTACTCAGCTATGCAATGAGTCACAGGTCTGGAACTTCACTATGTTATAGCTGACCCCAAAATAGGTGAATAACATATTGAAACAAAATACTCTAAATGCAATAACTTCCAAGTTATAAGCGATTTACTCAACAGTGATAACCTCAAAGTAGCTATTACTCAGCTATGCCATGAGCTACAGGTCTGAAATTTTACTATGTTATAGCTGACCCAAAAGTAGGTGAACAACATATTTAAGCAAAACACTGTACATGCAATAGTTTTCAAGTTCCAACTGATTTACTCAATAGTGATGACCTAAAAGTAGCTATTACTCAGCTATGCCATGAGCTACAGGTCTGAAATTTTACTATGTTATAGCTGACCCAAAAGTAGCTAAATAACATATTTATACTAAATTCTCTAAATGCAATAGTTTTGCAATTACAACTGATTTACTCAATAGTGAGAACCTCAAAGTAGTTATTACTCAGCTATGCAATGAGCTACAGGTCTGAAATTTTACTATGTTATAGCTGACCCAAAAGTAGGTGAACAACATATTTAAGCAAAATACTGTAAATGCAATAGTTTTCAAGTTACAACTGATTTACTCAATAGTGATGACCTAAAAGTAGCTATTACTCAGCTATGCCATGAGCTACAGGTCTGAAATTTTACTATGTTATAGCTGACCCAAAAGTAGCTGAATAACATAGTTATACGACATTCTCTAAATGCAATAGTTTTCCAATTACAACTGATTTACTCAATAGTGAGAACTTCAAAGTAGCTATTACTCAGCTATGCCATGACCTACAGATCTGAAATTTCACTATGTTATAGCTGGCCCAAAAGTAGCTGAATAACATATTTATACGAAATTCTCTAAATGCAATAGTTTTGCAATTACAACTGATTTACTCAATAGTGAGAACCTCAAAGTAGTTATTACTCAGCTATGCAATGAGCTACAGGTCTGAAATTTTACTATGTTATAGCTGACCCAAAAGTAGGTGAACAACATATTTAAGCAAAATACTGTAAATGCAATAGTTTTCAAGTTACAACTGATTTACTCAATAGTGATGACCTAAAAGTAGCTATTACTCAGCTATGCCATGAGCTACAGGTCTGAAATTTTACTATGTTATAGCTGACCCAAAAGTAGCTGAATAACATATTTATACGAAATTCTCTAAATGCAATAGTTTTCCAATTACAACTGATTTACTCAATAGTGAGAACTTCAAAGTAGCTATTACTCAGCTATGCAATGAGCCACAGATCTGAAACTTCACTATGTTATAGCTGATCCCAAAATAGGTGAATAACATATTGAAACAAAATACTGTAAATGCAATAGTTTCCAAGTTATAAGCGATTTACTCAACAGTGATAACCTAAAAGTAGCTATTACTCAGCTATGCCATGAGCTACAGGTCTGAAATTTTACTATGTTATAGCTGACCCAAAAGTAGCTGAATAACATATTTATACGAAATTCTCTAAATGCAATAGTTTTGAAGTTATAAGCGATTTACTCAACAGTGATAACCTAAAAGTAGCTATTACTCAGCTATGCCATGAGCTACAGGTCTAAAATTTTACTATGTTATAGCTGACCCAAAAGTAGCTGAATAACATATTTATACGAAATTCTCTAAATGCAATAGTTTTTAAGTTGCAAGTGATTTTACTCATAATGGAAGTTACTGAAAAGCCCAAAAGTAGCTATTACTCACTTAGCTATTGAGACAGGCACCCAACTTACTCACCATATTGTAGCTATGAAAAAAGTAGCTGAATAACATATTTTAACAAAATGCTCTAAATGCAACACTTTTCAAGTTATAAATGATTTTGTGCATGATTTCATGAATTTTAATGCATTAAAAATTATTAAAAAAATTTATTAAAAAAAAAGTAAGACAGATCCAGGTCTCATACTCACACAAGAGAATCTACCTCTGGCCTAGTACATATATGCAAGATATGAGAGAAATCCCTGCAATAGTCACTGAGAAAATTGTGATTAAGTGTTGAAATTTTCACACTTTTGGTGGGGGTACCCCCCTTGTAATGTCTCTAGCAAACAGACGAACAGACAGATTTGCATGCCTTGAACAATTTTTCATCCCCGATAGATAAGGTATCTTTTAAAAAATACAGCACGTCTCTAGGCCTTGTAGTTTTGGAGGAGAAGTTGTTTACGCGGACGCGGACGCGTACGCCCACGCCGCAGAGTGACGACATAATGTCAGCTGACTGACAAGTCAGCTGACATAAAAACTGTGCTCATGACACACACAAAGAAACAAACACTTTGCAAGTATTACCTTTACGTAAAAAAACTTAACAAAAATATCAAACATCAGAGAAAAAACTCGTAAATACTACATAGATATTTAAGAAAACAATTAATGTAGAATTTGTATCTCTTGCATAAACATCAAATCTCTGATGTAACCAATCCCATTTATTATATACTTGAATTTACATAACAGTAAAGCTGCTTAAAAACAAATGAAATAGAGACTATAATTGTGTGTGAGATTAGATGACTTACCGTTCCCTGTGTGTTCAAGTCTCTGAAGTCTGAAGGTGACAAAACGTCTGCACTCGCGCCAGATGTAGTAACCATATGGACTGAGGTCACTCACTGGCGGCTCCAGAATGCGATAATTTTCCTTCACCAGTTCCTCATCGGGCAGGTAGTAGCCACTCTGTGCGTGTGCAAAGAAGATTGATGAATATTCATGAATGATCAATATATGTGTGTGTAGAGTAGTCATAATGTAATACACATACAGTCATGTGTATCTACACTTTTCCCAATATAATGGGTTTTTTTTTATTTCAGTCAATATGAGAAACTGGAAAACTGTGTTTATTATCACTTCTAGGCATATTCATTTATGTGTTTTGTGCTTGTTTTACATTTTAAAAAAATAAATTGTTTTTCTAACCATACAAACTATTCATCATTCAATAACTTTCAAAATGTCAAAAGTACTAAGTAGTTTTCATTATACTTGAATTTGCACTTGTTCTCATGGGAAGTAATTGCACTTGTACTTTACAAGCACTTTACAATGCAACAACCAACCAACAATATATGACAACAAATAACTGGTTGTCAGTCGATTCACAGTTATTTTGGGTAGGGCTGGGACGGGTGCTGAAAAACGGCATTGAGTACTCGCCTTCTCACAACCGGCCCGAATTCGAGTAATTGCGGGATTTAGTATCTACCATTAGAAGTCTTCTGTAAACAAATAGTCGGTTCCGGAAACGAAACTTTTGAAGAAAAACGACTTCTATTTGACCAGATATTATAGAATATGGAGTCAATTATACGTTTTCAAGCAAAAATAATAAGTTTAATTGATATTATGTGACGGAAATGCTGAAATGTGGCATATTTTACACAAGCGTTTCATTACGTGGGCGATAATACAATACCTCGTGAGTAACCGAGGATTTAAAATGGAGTCGACGAGTACTAGCAAAGAACGAATCGTCTATCGAGGCTCGAGTACTCGTTCACAGCCCTAATTTTGGGATACCTGATTACTGTACCACAGCCTTGGTTTTGAGATTACTTTATTATACAAGTGTCAAGTTTTACGATTACGTCGATTAGTCTAAATGCTCACCTGTAGTTTGGAAATCAGGTCCCAGAAGTCTTTTGGTGGCTTCACTGTGGAGTGGTTCAGTGGCATCACAAAGCATTCCCAACTGTCCTTGTCAACAATGGCTGTGTAATTCTAAAAAAAAAAAAAATAAAAGTTTTAAGTTTCACTTATTTACTAGTCACTACTGATATTTATTTACCATATCCCAATTTGGTCAATGCAAAACAACTTCAATTCTGATATTAAAGAAAAATAGCATCGGAGATGCCCATACCCCACAGCCCAGGGAAATAGTTTTCAACACCATGAGATACAGGAGAAATGAAACAGTTCAATGATCAGGAGACTTTCAGAGTAAACAGTGTCAGCTTTGTAAAGGTCCAAATAATATTTAACTGGAGAAAATAATGTTCAAGAGACACAAAATTTATGTAAAGATAAAGTATTAAAATGAAAATTCAATAGTAAGATGACAGCATTAATCAGAAAACTAAAAATTATAAATCTGTAAAATTTATTAATTGAAGTATAGCTGTCAATGGAAATAGCAAAATTAAGTAAAAGTACATTTAATAATCAGGTGCAGCAATCCACTTATCTTTGTGATATGAGAAATATGTCCCAAATATGGGAGGTCAACAGACTTTGGCAGAGGTAAGGTTAAAGGTCACACCATGAAAATGCACACCTACATCCCTAACCAATGTCACTACCAAGGATCAATTTCCTACGCCTTACAGTTTCCGAGATATAGCCCAGACAAGATTTTATGGGTCAAGGTCTCTACGGCAAGGTCAAAGGTCAACTCAAGGTCGCACCATGACGTTGTACACCTCCACCTCCTAACCAATGTCCCTACCAAGTATCATCTTCCTACACCTTACGGTTCCTGAGATACAGCCCTGACAAGATTATACAGGTCAACATCACTTCACAAAGGCTAAAGGTCAAATCAAGGTCACACCATGATGATGTACACCTACACCCCCTAACCAATGTCCCTATCAAGTATCATCTTCCTACACCTTACGGTTCCTGAGATACAACCCGGACAAGATTATACAGGTCAACATCAATTCAACAAGGCCAAAAGGTCAAATCAAGGTCACACCATTTGGGGTGCGACCAAGCACTCGACATTTGACGAGCGAGGCAAATTTCACGAAAATTCGATCCCAATTCTCAGGGTCGAATGCTTGTGTATATATAACAACCTATAGAACCGGTTAGGTTTTTTAATTACTAAAACATAAATAGCATGCCTTACTTAATTAAATCGCATAAGCCATTTTAAACATAATATCATTGATATTATATGCTGACAGTAACTAATTCAAGCGATTCAAAGCTTTTATCTTTATATTTTTTTCATTTACGGGAGCCACCATATTGGATGTTGTTTCCTGTTGAGGTGGACACTAAACTTCGCGAGGGCTCGATGTCGAGTCGAGTTTTTATCTGCGAGCAATCGACCCAAATTATTTGTACTCGTCACACCCCAACACACCACGATGATGTACACCTACACCCCCTAACCAATGTTCCTACCAAATATCAACCTTCTATACCTTACAGTTCCAGAGATATAGCCCAAACAAGACTTTAAAAGGTTAAGGTCACTACAGCAAGGTCAAAAGTCAAATCAAAGTCACACCATAATGTTGCATACCTAAACTCCCAACCAATGTTCCTACAAAGTATCGACTTCCTACACATTATGGTTTCCGAGATATAACCTGGACAAGTTTTTTTAGCTGGGGCCTGGCTAACTGAATGGTTACCCAGCTAGACACCATCAGTGAAAACAACACACACACAGACTTTAAAGGCAATAGGGTAAAAACACCGTAGTTCCTCTTAAAGGAATCACTATAAAAGCCAAATAATCTACAAAAAGATCCAATAAAAGGAACTTAACTATGAAGGTTAGAAGTCTATAATCATAGAATTCAATTTTTTCTTAGGGTATACAACACTGCATATATGCTAAACAACACGGGGGACATGAAACAGGAAAAAACATACACAACATAATAAAACAACGGACTTTCAGTTTGTTACAATGGAGACCCATATATGAAATCATACAATAATTTTCTGGTGAAATTAAAACACTAATTTTTTTTTAAGTTTCCGGGATTCACAGCAGGTTTTCACTGTCAGCATACTGATATATATGCTTCTGAGTCATACCCTGCTACTTATTTAGCTTTCACTGTCAACATTAATCACCATATGAATAAAACCAGAAGTACAACCCACATTATTTAACACTTCATTTTCATTGTATAGAATGTGTATTTGTGTACTGCAAAGGCAATATCCTCAAACATGTGGGTTATGGTCTCTTTTATTTAAACAATGTTTAGGCAATTTTGATTTAGGTAAACAAATTCAGTGTCAAAGCACAAATATCCAAGAATAAACGCTGTTCAGGATGTTCTTTGAAAAAAAAATATTCTGGAATTTTCCACTTGACAAATTTCAAATTTTAACATTATATTTTGATACTGATTATACTCGTTGGAAAGTTTTCACAGAAAAAGTTCATAATTGAACAGTGTAATTTGGTATCTATATTAATCATAGGGAATTTCCCGCTGGTCCAAGTTCAAACTTTATTAGTAAAAACGTGACAGTTTTTTTTTCATCGAATTATTTTTAATTCACTGCCATTTCAGTTTATTCTAATTTAGTAGGATTACATAAGAAAGATATTTGGGAGCCATGTGCTAGGAATAGAGGAAAAGTTTTAAATGACAGAAATTTAATGCCTGAATGAAAATGCACACGACGATAAAATATTTGCTCATTTAAGATATCAATGCTTTGCCCAAGTTTAAAACTTTTCTGAGGTGAATGTTCAAAGAGACAGTTAAGAGGTTCCACTAAAGAGAGGACAATGAATTAATGGGTAAATTGTTTGGCTGTATGGACATACACATTGAACGTAAAAATATTTCAATATCCGGCGCTATCAGGGTGGGGGGTAATTTCGTCTACAAACTAGTCCGAATCCGGGAGACTGAAAACGTTTTATTTTAGTGTATCCCCATTCAAATGGAAACCAGAACAGGAAGTAAAATTAACCAAAACAATACAAGGCCGTTCTGATTAAAAACGCTTGAAAATCTACAAAAAATAGGGGGTAAAAGTTAGTACTTTCTTCAAATTTAGGGTTTATTTCAAATATTTTAAGCGTTAGTTTTACATTACACATCAGTTGGCAATATTGATACACTTGCTTTTATCATATTGATATCGGCAACCCTCTCCTTAAACAATAAATATCAGCATTATCGATAAACTATTTACTCACTACAATAAACATGTCTTAAGTTTCATGCAAGCATGTACATCTCAAGTATATACCAGGCAATCTTCCACTGAGATATGTTATTTGACTGCACCTCCAATGTATAATTTTTTTTTTGTCAATAACAAGTTGGTTACCTTGTCAAAGTCGTGCAGGATAGTGGACTGTCTGAAGTTGCTGACACTTGGTACATCGATAAGTTCATATGTTTTCTGATCTGTTTGAACATCTTCAGTCAAATCATACCCATCGCCTCGCACCCCACAAGTAAAGTGGTAGGCCTGGCAAAAACATACACCATTAGAAAATCTTTGAAAATGACAAGGATGTACAATGATGTACAATCTTATTCTAAATAAATTTCTACAAATTTAAGTATTGACAAGATTCTATACAATAACAATTCAGATGACTGTATAGTAGTTTTGGTATCAAATAAGTTGAAATAACATGTATATTAATATCAAGTTTTTTCCTTCTGTATTGATCAATGTTGAAATATCTGGGCATTCAGAAACATTACATTAAGCATCTTTACATAGTTTCTCTATATGTAAACAATAACATAAATAAGATGGTAAGCAAAAATGATGGAAAAAGTAATATAGTCTTCGATTTTTTTAAAACTTTATTTTAATGAAAAACAGCAAAGTTGCACCTGTGAAGTTTTATATTCCAATATTGATATTCTACCCTATATTGCCAACACTAGCATATTTAGCCTGAACTGAAAAATACTTCAATATTGACAAATACTATCGAGTTATCAACATAACCGCACTGGAGAAGCTAACAGCGCCCAGAATAGTACCAACAAAATTTTACCAACAGTCTGACAATACATTATTTAATGCTACAGTATTTTAAATCAGTGTACTCACATTTTTCCTGGCAAAGTGTCTGTAGATATAAATGCCGCTGAACACTCCCAGACAAGCTACAAGCAGCGCAGCCAGCAGAAGGCAGAATTGGGCAATCTTCCTGTTACGTCTCCGACTCGCTATCACCACTGCTGCAGGTTGAGGTGGCAAGAATACACGGTCCTCATCATCCAGGGTTTTCTTTTTGAAGTTTAAATCAGGCTGTAAGAGTTCATAGATAACGGTGAAAACCATGGTGAATTGGTAGAATCTTGCACACTAAGGATGATATATAACAGCTTCAAATATTGTTCCTGCAGTGTCTTCCAGCACTTGATATTAACTATTTTTGAAAGGTGTCTTGTCTAAAATTATGAAAAATTCTGGTGTTTTGGAAAGATTAATATTTAATACAGCACAAAAATTGTTATCTCTCAAATTCTTTCTGGATAACTAAAACCAAAACAATATATAAAATTTATATATTTGTTCACTTGTGAGTGGAGTTTTGATGTAAGTTTGGGTAATAAATAGACCACTCTGTAAATAAGTACTGGATTTAGTAAAATGATTGTGCTGTAAATACCACAAGTCAAATAATATTTTCAGATTTGTATCAGTCAACTCAACTACAAATTAATATTAACAATATTTCTCAAATGTCCAGCTATATATATACATAAAGCATGTTTAGCAAATTCTTAAACACACAGTTTGAACACTTAACACATGTCAAAATAAAAAAAAAGTTTGTCCTTCAAAATTGCAATTAAGCACCAATAACATACCCAGGATTAATCACATATAAATGGGGATAATGCAAACAGGTGGTATAACAATGGGTATCAATGTCTGTTAGCCTTGTTTGTGTAGACTCCAACCATTTTGATTGCATATCAATGAGAGTTAGTGACTTAAAGTCTATTAGAGTATTAAATATGACTTAGTTATTGAAGTGCTCTTTTCATACTGTGTTTTTACTAATGACACAATGATCTAAAAGTCTTTAAATCACAGTTCAATATGTTGAGAAATAACTGTTTTTGAATTGACAGGATAAAAATATTGTGACCTAATGGGAGGAAGGGGGGGGGGGGGGGTTGTATATTAACTGGCACCTAAATACATGCATCCCTAAACAAATTTGGATCCTAGTAGTTATGTATAGAAGTTGCAGTCATGAAACTTGTATAGCAAATAACATTGCAGTGATACTATAATAACTGTAATTTTTACTGATTCAAACTTGCATACATATGCGTTTATCTCTACATTTGTTACAAAAAAAAATAAGTTTTTTTTTTCTTCCTTCATTGAATGAATCATTAACTCCCATGTTTTTAAATTTATAAAATCAAAAGTTCTGGACACAAACCTTAAATAACTGATTTCATTAAAGTCAATATCTCCAGTGTAAAAAGTGAAACAGAACCTATACCAATATAGCATACCCAATATTTCATGAAAATGAAATATTATTCAAACACCTTTAAAAATTGATAATTATTAGCTTGAAGTATTTTTTGATTTTATGACCAGTAAATAAATATCAATTATGTTTGGCTGTGTGAAATTCTTTCCCAGTTTTATGGATACAGAAAAGCAACCAGAGGCAGGATCAATCAATTCAATGACAAGACAAGTCTCCTTTCAGGAAATAACAAACTCCCTACTCTACTGGATGCCATATACATAACAGTAGTTAATTCCAACAATTCAACACAACTGAAATGCAGTTTTACCCATTACTTCCGCATGTGTGTTATCAAGGATTTTATTACCACTAATTTTACTCAATGAAAAAACTGAACCAACCTTGAAAACATATTTGAAATATGAAGAAGCAAATAATTTTTAGTGTTAATCACAACCTTTAAGCAGCATTGAACAGATAACAAAAGTATTTCCAGTAAGTGGATTAAAATTCACCTTTGTGTCTAGTTACATTAACAGAAGCTAAACATTCTTAAAATAGAAGTGTTCTTTGTTCTACACACAATTCTGTAGCACAAGAAAAGTGAACTTTTATGTTTCGAATGTTACAGCTGAAAAGACTGTATAGTTTTTGAAATAAACTGGAAATAGGTACAACAATGATATATGTGATAAATTCTAATATAATTTGCAAAGTAAAACACAAGGGAACAAAAGAAAAAACTTTATGCAACAATAGATATACATACTGAATTTGTTTTGGGTTCACATTCTGCATACAAGTTGTTGGTATATGAGCACCCTGTGACCATGGCAGCTTGTGACCAACATATACCTCGTAGCTACAACTCCTACCCAAGATATTATTTACCTTCCATGTGAAATACCATTCTCCATACCATTTTATAAAATATTGTTGGGAAATGCCACGGAATTCTGTGACTTCATATACCCACATATTAATATTAATGAGTTATACAAGTACGAGAAAGGGGCCACGGTGGCAGAGTGGTAACACTCTCGCCTCCCACCTCTGCGGCAGAGGTTCGATCCCCGTCATGGCCGTAAGTGGGAAAGCTGGTAGTTGCTTGCCGTTGGTCAGCAGTTTACAGTACAGAACCCTAGCGAACTATATGTACTGGTTTCCTCTGCCCTTCCAACTACCCGTCGTGATATGACCTGTACAGTGTTGAAATCGACGTAAAACCCCAAATAAATAAACAAGTACGAGAGTTCGCAGTATTTGATCTTCAACTAAATAGACATTCCTCAATCTTTAAACAGCATTTCCATTTATTAAATATTGTTAGAATACACCTAGGAATTAGGTGACTTAATATTTCCTTATTAAATATTAATGAGTTGGGATGCAAACTAGAGAAAAAGGTCTGCAGGGCTTGGGGCATCCTCCAGAGACACGCAGAAGGCCATCTTAAAAACAAGATGGCAGACACAATCTTTTTTGTCAAAAGTTGTCCCCCTTGACCCTTAAATAAACACAGCTGTGTAACCTGAACTTGATATGTCTAATGGCTTTGCTGTAATGATGTGCTGTAGTGTTGACAAGTGCTGAGTCAGCAAAATGTCAAAATTTATTAAAACAGTCTTTTTTTTTTCGTAATATGGCAAACAAATTATCTCTATGGGGTAAAACATGTGGCAATAACACAATGGGAACATTTTTGAGACATTTGACACAAGCCTTGTGGTACTTAGCATCAAATCGGTAAAGTTGCATTTTACAGAATCGCCTCTGGCAGCCATGTTTTTAATCCATTTTGCCCAAATTCAACAGGCTTCCTCCCATGTGTAATATCAATGACTGTAGAAGTTTGAAGTTTGGGAACAAGATGGCAGACGTAATTTTTTCAAAAATTGTCCCCCTTGACCCTAAAACAAACAGAACACCTGAAGATGATATCTTGAATCGTTTTGCTGTATTGAGGAAAAATAGAAAGTGAAAGAGAAAAAAAAATTCCGACAAAACCATAACTAGAGATTGCGTCTCGACGCAGTGTATCCCCGCACGGGACATAGTTAAGACGTGAATGTGTCGGGCTTGAGCCTGTTTCCTGGAGCACCAGGTCAGGATTCTCCATAGTACCAGATTACTTCCAAAAGCTAATCACTAGTTGTTTCACTTATATCTGTCTTTAAAAATTACATTTCATGGATCCAGAAGATCCATATAGTGATCCGGATCGCTTCCAAAACTTAATCATTTCATCCTTTTACCTTTTCAGGCATATTCTAAAAATTTCATCGAAATCCATCCATAAGTTTTTGAGTTATCTTGTACACAGACACATCTGGCAGCCTGGATCCACATGATCCAGATTACTCCCAAAATCTAATCACTTGTTCTTTGTCCCATTTAAGACATTTACTGAAAATTTCATAAAAATCCAGTCATGACTTTCTGAGCTATTTGTCTTTAAAAATTACATTCACGGATCCAGAAGATCCAGATAGTGGTCCAGATCACTCGCAAAATTGAACCATTTCTTCCTTTTACCACTTCTTCCTTTTACCATTTGTAACATATCCTGAAAATAGTAAAATCCATTCCAAGATTATGTGCAAGCCTGGATCCAGATGATCCAGATCACTCCAAAAATGTAATCACTTGTTCCTTGTACCATTTAGGCCATTTGCTGAAACAATCCATCCATAACTTTTTGAGGTATCTGTCTTAAAAAATTACATTTCATGGATCCAGAAGATCCATATAGTGATCCGGATCACTTCCAAAATTCAATCATTTCATCCTTTTACCACTTCTTCCTTTTACTATTTGTAACATAGCCTAAAAATATCATCAAAATTCATCGTAAAATCATGTTGCAGGCTCGATCCAGATGATCCAGATGGTGATCCAGATCATTCCAAAAGTATAATCACTTGTTCCTTGTACCATTTAGGTCATTTGCTGAAAATGTCATCACAATCCATCCATAACTTTTTGAGGTATGTCTTATTACATTTCACGGATCCAGAAGATCCATACAGTGATCCGGATCACTTCCAAAATTCATTTATTTCATCCTTTTACCTTTTCAGACATATCCTGAAAATTTCATCAAAATCCGTCCATAAGTTTTTTAGCTACAATGTACACAAACACATCTGGCAACCTGGATCCAGATGATCCAGACAGTGATCCAGATCACTCCCCAAATCTAATCACTTGTTCCTCGCACCATTTAGGTCATTTGCTGAAAATGTTATCACAATCCATCCATAACTTTTTGAGGTATCTGTCTTATTACATTTCATGGATCCAGAAGATCCAAATAGTAATCCGGATCACTTCCAAAATTCAGCCATTTCATCCTTTTACCTTTTCAGACATATCCTGAAAATTTCATCAAAATCCGTCCATAAGTTTTTTTGCTACAATGAACACAAACACATCTGGCAACCTGGATCCAGATGATCCAGACAGTGATCCAGATCACTCCCCAAATCTAATCACTTGTTCCTCGCACCATTTAGGTCATTTGCTGAAAATGTCATCACAATCCATCCATAACTTTTTGAGGTATCTGTCTTATCACATTTTATGGATCCAGAAGATCCATATAGTGATCCGGATCACTTCCAAAATTCAGCCATTTCATCCTTTTACCTTTTCAGACATATCCTGAAAATTTCATCAAAATCCGTCCATAAGTTTTTTAGCTACAATGTACACAAACACATCTGCAACCTGGATCCAGATGATCCAGACAGTGATCCAGATCACTCCCCAAATCTAATCACTTGTTCCTCGCACCATTTAGGCCATTTGCTGAAAATGTCATCACAATCCATCCATAACTTTTTGAGGTATCTGTCTTTAAAAATTACATTTCATGGATCCAGAAGATCCATATAGTGATCCGGATCACTTCTAAAATTCAACCATTTCATCTTTTTACCTTTTCAGACATATCCTGAAAATTTCATCAAAATCCGTTCATAAGTTTTTGAGCTATATTGTACACAAACACATCTGGCAGTCTGGATCCAGATGATCCAGACAGTGATCCGGATCACTCCCAAAATCTAATCACTTGTTCCTCGTCCCAATAAGGACATCTCCTGAAAATTTCATCAAAATGCACCCATAACTTTTTGAGCTGTGTTTAAAAATTAAATTTCATGGATCCAGAAGATCCAGACAGTGATCCGGATCACTCCCAAAATTTAATCACATCTTCCTTTTACCAATTTGGACATATCCTATTATCCTGAAAATTTTATCAAAATCCGTCTGTCAGTTTTTGAGTTATCTTGTTTACAAACAAACAAACAAATAGAGGGCCCAAAATGACCCTCGGTCAGGTACTTTGGCGGTCAGTGGATGACCTTCAACGAAGATCTGTAACCGGTCAGCCTGGATGCTGGTACTCCGTCATGTACTCAACCTCAAAAGCCATTTTCAATAGTTTCTACGCAATGTAGTCAGCATTAAGTGTGAAAATATCTCCAAATATGCCAAAAATGACCCTTGGTCAGGTACTTTGGCGGTCAGTGGATGACCTTAAATGAAGATCTGTAACCAGTAAACCTGGATGGCAGAAGTCCATCATGTACTCAACCTCCAAAGCCATTTTCAATAGTTTCCATGCAATATAGTCAGCGTTAAGTGTGAAAATATCTCCAAAAAGGCCAAAAATGCCCCTCGGTCAAGTACTTTGGCGGTCAGTGGATGACCTTCAATGAAGAGCTTCAAGGTCAAATTTCAGCATGCTTATAGGACATATATATGTATTATATATACCAGTTGTCTTGGAGAACTGGGCCAAAATGTGCAAAAATGGCCAAAGTCTGACCTTTAAGTGGCCACCAGTGACCTTGAGATTGAAGTTCAAGGTCACAAAACACTAGCGTTCGTTGCATTGCCCATATATACCCACATACCAAATTTGAAAGTTCTATCTAAAATATTTTTTAAGTTATCGCATCCAAAAGGAAATCTCTGCGGCGGCGGCGTGACCGTACTGAATCCTAAGTATCCCCGACTTTCGTCCGGGGATACAATTAGAACTAGACCTATGCATCGGAGAACTGATGCAAAGTTGTACCCACCATCGTTTGACCTTGAAGGAGGGGCCAAAGGTCAAATCTGACAACATCAGAAGATTCCCAGCCCATGATATCCTACATGTTTGTTTCACATTGCAAACCTCTAGGATCAATAATAAGCGAGTTATTAAGCACTTTCAAGTTTGGCTGTCCTTGTTTGACCTTGCCAGAGAACTCAAGGTCAAATCTGACAACACAAGAAGATTTCTAGCCCATGATTTCCTATAAGTTGGTTTGACATTGCAAGCCTTTTAAGACCAATTATAAGCGAGTTATAAGCTTAAGTTTTGCTATCCTTGTTTGACCTTGAAAGAGGGGCCTAAGGTCAAATCTGAAGAAATCAGAAGATTCCCAGCTTTTGACTTGCTATCTGGCTTGCAATTTTTGCTGTTTGTCTTGGAATATTTGCTGATTGTCCTGGAATTTTCACTACTGAGATTGGAATTTATAATTTGATTATGAATTTTCATAAGTTACCTACTTAAAATGAAAAGCGATATGAAATTCATTATTATATTTCACACATGTAAGGTACCAGGTAATTGGAAGTAAACTTAAGGTAATCTAGGTCTCTTAACTAAATATAGACTTGTTCAGTATCAAACTAACAAGGAAATTATGTGCTTTTATGAGTTGTAAACAAATCTTAATCATAAAATTGAGGTCATTTGTTCGATATTATCATCCACACTTTCTCTGAACAGTTGAAGCTGATCTGAATATAACTTTGGTGAAGTTGTTGTTACAGTAAGTTAAGAGAATGTGAGACTTGTGTACCACGTGTCAGAAACCTGTAAGGCCTAGAAAACAAACTTTACAGTGTGACCAGCATGATCAATGGTGTCACAGAACTTGTGGGACTAACACTGATCAGAGATTCCAATATGTTAATCTATTTGAAATAAACTTTATTGGAAGTAGCGAATATTCCAATGACTGTGTAGTGAATATTCCAAGGCAAGTAGTGAAAATTCCTGATAGCAAATATTCCAGTCACCAATCACTGACACAGGCAGCTACTACACTTTTGCATACCAAAATATGTAGGATATGACAGGTAGAGGCAATACCGAACACAGATATGGATGATAAAAAAAACACAGGTGAAATTCCTATTTTAGTTCCACACTTACTGTAGTGGTGGTGGACCAATTCAGGCCCGGGTACTAATTCAGGCCCACCCCCAATTTTCTTGAAGATTTATAATTTTTCATACAGAAAATGTTTACCACATCATAAATAATCATCAAACTGATCATATACATTTGTAATATATTGTTTAACTGCGAGTCTGTGACTGTTTTGGATAAATTCAGAGGTGGGCGTGAATTGGTCCACCAGCACCAGCTGAAAGGTCAAAGTCAGGGTTTTAGTTTCATTTTGACAGACTTTTTGGCTAAACAAAATATGTATGAATATGTATCTAAAGGAAATCAAGTGAATTTAGAGGCGCCGTTTCTCATAGCATGAAATGCACATTGGCCTCTACATTGGCTAGAGATGTGGCTTTCTATACTACAGTTACCTGTGATTCATTCATAAGCATTATTAGGGGTGATCAATTATGATGGCTTCTTATTATACATAATAGTGTGCTCTGTAATAGGACTAAATGTATTATATATCAAATGTGTTAAACTACACAGGGGAGGTGTAATATATGGGACTATTTTATAAGCCAATCATGTGTTTTTGTCTGTGTACCAGTAAATTCTATTCACAGGGACACGTATAAAAAACACCCAATAACCAACCTCCTCTCCCACATAGAATCACATATAAACAGCTCCCACCCACAGTCATTTATGCACTTATGCTCCTAACTGGTTGATTAAATAGGTACTGACTTTCTGTGATGGGGGGAATGAAAGGGGTTTGTAAATTATTGAGACTAATACACTAAATAAGGTCAAATGAACATAATTTTCAAATAGTCATTTCTCCCTTACCAGTTACCACTGGATGGATTTTCGTGAAATAAGCTCCAATTGAAGCGCTGTGTGAGTAGCTTTCCGATGGTGTATTACACATGCATGTAGTATGTATAGTTTGCGAGAAATCCTCAATTAAATAAGGCTAAATGAATATAATTTTAAAATTTATAGTTTAGTAGATTGAGGGGGAGAATTGCACAGTCAGGAAGATCGCCTTGATTGCCATTGCTGTGTGCATGTTTCCAGTTTCTATTGGCTGTTTGATATTGCTCTACTTTCATTGGTCACCCAAATATTGTTGATTGGATTTATGCCTTCTTTTCTGACTATATAATCTGCTAATTTACTGGAAGAAAAACATAATCAGTTTAAAACAGTAGAGCAAGATGAATTTATGATCGTTGTAGTTATTTCCAGTCTATTACCAAAATTGTGAAGTCTTTTTTCGCTGTAACATTTGAAATATTTCAGCACACTTTTCTTGTTCCACAAAATCGTGTGTATACCCAAAACAATTCTATTTTAAGAATATATAACTTCTGTTTATATATTGGCACAAAAACATACATAAGTCTTATTTTAAAACCATTTAGACTGGAAAGTGGAATGGACCGGATTCTGGTTCATGAAGGATATATCGAATTACCAGCGAGTCGCGCCCAAAACGACTCGCACACAAAACTAAAACAATAACAGTCATTTTAAGTTTTAAGTAATACTTACAAAATCTGTAGCATCCTGTTTATTAGTTATCCATAAAAGATTCACATCAACTAAACATTCACCACATTTTCTGCTCAACTTTTATCTCATGTAAATAAATGAAATTCTCTCTCTCTCTGTACACAGACACGCATTTTACACCTTTTACACTTGGGGTAGTACTAAACATCTCTCTCTCTCTCTCCGTCTCTCTGTTACTGTCTCTCCCTTTTTTTATTAAAAAAAAATGTTTTTAATTTTAAATTTTTCAAGAATAGTTCAGAATTTATTAGTATTGTTTATAATATTAATCTGCACAGGATTAATTGGTGGTGGGGGGCTTAATGTGAATGTTTGCACTGGTGGATTCCAAAGAGGGGCTTGATTGCAATACACAGTGGTGTGGGGGTAAATCTGATTACAATCCAAACACCTGCACAGGATTAGGGGGATTGATAACCACTATAAGGTTAGCACGGGTGGATGACACATAGTGGGGTGATTGTAATAAACAGGTCTAACATTTAAAATTGGGCGATAATTCTTAATTGTATTTGTTATTACTGCTTTGGCTATAAATACCCCCTCTGAGCTAGGCTCAGTTATCAGTGTCTTAGAACACTAGCATTGTTCAGTTTACAGTACAGAACCTTGGCCAACTGTGTTGAAAGCCCTGTTGAAATCCACATAAATAACACCAACAACCTTCTTCTGTCCATATCTTTACTACAAAAAAAATGGTGGTGTGTTACCTTCTTCTATCACTGTTCAGCTTACAGAACTGAATCTTGGCCAGCTATATTCCTGGTATACGAGCATCTCATGACCACAGCAGCTCGTGACCAACAACTCGTACCCACCACTTGTTCCAAAGATTTTACTCCACGGACTTCTGTCTCCACACGTTTTTTTTCTAATTTGCATATTTTATTTTAAAATATTGAAGTAAACTCTACGGACTTCTGTATCCCCACGTTTTTTTTCTAATTTGCATAATTTACTTTAAAATACTGCAGGAAAATCCACGGACTTCTGTCTCCTCACTTTTGTTCTAATTTGCATAATTTATTTTATAATACTTCTAGGAAGTACGAGAATTCTTACAAAATGTTTGTGTACGAGTTGTGGGTAAGAGTTGTTGGTCACGAGGTGCATGTAAATCATATTCCTCGACATTTCTTCAACACAAGAAATGTGCATTTCTCGTCTACGAGAAACGGCGCCTGTAAGTTCACTTGATCCTCTAAAAGAGGAAGTGAAATCAAGAGTACCGTATTTTTCCAAAATATGGCCCGGGCGCTAATTATTTTCAAATGGTTATCAGACCAGGCGTTAAATTGAACCAGGCGTTCTTTTGAAGTATAAAAACAGTGTCATAAATTGTAAACAGTGTGCTTGGTACCCAGGCGTTAATTTGAACCAGGCGTTTATTTGAACCTGGGTGTTATTTTGGAAATTTACGGTATATCGTCATCTGGGATTCCATCACCTTAATAAATTTTACATCATTCTGTTTTCTCCCTTTTCATTACAAGTTCATAATAAAATACATGGCTGACAGCTTTAATATAAAAACATTGATTCTGATATTATTGACTTTGATTCTGATGTTATTGTATCATAGCTTGTATACTGTATTTTTTTTCCCTTTATGTTATATATATATATCAATAATTTATAAATACTATACATATTAAATATGAATTTGGAAATAAACTCTATCTATCTAAGTGCCCTTATATTGTGCTGATGTTCCAGTCATGACAGATGAACCGGAAACAATATTGAAGATCCCGATTAATAACCCACAATATCTCATAAACATAATAAATAAATCACCTCATCATCTGAACAGACCAAGGGCGGGTCAATATCGGCATTTTCCTTTTTGTCCAATCCTAAATTAGTCAAGATAGTCATAGTTGACAATATATTTTGTTAGAGATCCTCTATATTTTTGTTTGCGTAAAATGTCGCAATTCTGTTTCGGATGAAAGATCATGTGACAGAATTCTAGTTTGTAATTCATTCGCCAGTCTTGGAATTTGGATTTAAGGTTTGCCATAATGTTATATACCAAATGGTTGAACTTGATTATCCAATACTAATATTAATATCCGATGTGTACTACAAAAAAATGATACTAATACTATAATTTATCAAACTATAAAGTGATAATAATCTGGTGTTCCAATATGAATGTTTTAGATCATTTATAAAATCAATTTGTGTACACAGGTGGTCACAAAGTTAAACATAACATAACATGACATATTTATATAGCGCAATTCTATTTAAGAAAAAACAATCATTAAACGATCATAGAGATAAACAGTCTTCAAATCTTTCAAATTTAGATAGTGTAAATTACAAAATTGCACAAACTAAATGACAACATATACGTAAACAATGCTTACCACAACATTTGGTTTGTGTTATATTGTTGTTTAAACCCTTTAACTGTTTTTATGTAATAATTTCTGAAGATCATTTATCTCTGTGACCATTTATCTCAGTGACCACCTGTGTATTACTTTCAGCTTCAACACAGGTAAACCATGACAAATCAAATCACAACTTGAGTAGAGAGAATGGAGAAAACTACAATGCATACCCAGATAGCATTCCACCGTTGGACCGACGTTGGCTGTTGGTTGCATGATCGGCAGATTGTGCCACGGTTGGCCCAACATTGGCTATTGGTACACATCGTCAGCAGATTTTGCCAATGTTGGCCCAGCGGTGGCTTGCCGACCACTTCTCAGGTTAGATATATCTATATATTGCCGACATAAGGCCAACGGTGTATTTTTATTCAAGATGGCAGTGAGTAATAATAGGGGATCTTGGAAAACTTAGTAAAAAATTATTTATTATGGAATGTCTAAAAATCATATTTCAGTGAGCCCACAAATTTTAACTAACTATTTAACAATTTTAGACATAAAAATAATATTCTCATTATAAATTCACACTGAAAAAGTTGTTTGAAAATATTATAATTTTATCATTGGATTATGGACTATCACCTTATGACACTGTGCCACCATTATTAATGTTTGGTCATGTGACTTATCAATGATTCTCTTAACTAACATCCTCTTACAATCTGTCTATCACTTGCATTCTGTCAAACAATGGTCACATAACACCATGCTGCAATCTGATTGGCTGTTGCTATACATTAAGTAAAAGTTTTTTTACCGGTGGCTTGCCGGTGTTGGGCCAATGTCGCCTCCGCCAGCCAAAAAGCCCAACATGTTGGCCCAACATCAGAATGCTATCTGGGTAATTCTTGTTCAGGATAAAACTCTTAAAAATCTGGCATGTAAAATCAAACATAACCAAGATAAAAGAATGTTTATTATCAGAATGAAATACTCTGAGATAGCTTGATTAAGTCTTTTCTAGTCAATCACATCTGCAATAAATTATATTTTCAGTAAATAAGGCAAACAACCTTGTGGTTGTCTTCAACAATGGAAATTTATATTTTAGCTATGTATCTTAACCCATGCATATCAGGCAATCATCATTTAACTGTTTGTACAGAATATAGTACCTCATTAAATCACATTTATCTTGGAAAATATTATGGTGATCAGTTGGTTGTAGTACTACAATAATTACTCTTCATGGCAAAATGTCAGCAAGACAAAACATTGCAAAGCTTAAAAAAAGTTCATAATACATCTACTCTGGTGCATGCAAGTTACATTGCTTGAGCCATACTTTAACATACTAAAGTAAACTTTATAAAAGCTACTTATTGAACAGTGTATACCCTTTTAAAACACAAGCTTCTGATGCTTAAAGTCACTGATAAATAGGGAACCTTCATTTATTAAGTTATGCCATTTTACTAGTGGAATATCCTTTCCATTACCTCGAAGGAAAGAGGGAGACATTTCCTCAAATCATCAACTGATAGGAGGCAGTATCAGGATGCATCTGAATAGATATCTTTTAAGAAACGATATCTTCTTAGTAGCCATTTGCCTCATCTGATGCTGCTTTTCTAAAACACAGACTTTCCATTCTTTGACATCAACACTATAGACGATGGTTCACTTCTCTAAACACTTTATGTATGCTTGTATTATAGTTATTTAAATCAAAAGCACTGTTAAAAAACTTTAATTACAAAACTACTGCACACCAAAGGTTGAGATACTTTGTATATATATTAACAAATAACAACCATATGCTGAGAACACACATTTATTTGGTTTATTTATTTATTTATTTATTTTGGTTTTAATGTCGCTTTCAACACTGTATAGGTCATATCATGATTGGTAGCTTTATGGGTAGAGGAAACCAGTACATATAGTTGGTCAATGTTATGTTCTGTAATCTACCATCGGTAAGCAACTACCAACTTTCTGCCATAGTGTCAAGGGTTCGAACTGCACACCTCAGATGTGGGAGATGAGTGTTTTGTCACTTTGCCACACAGAATCTTTGTAGTGGTTTATTTATTACGAAGCTGCGGGGTTTGAAGAGGTGAGACGTGAGTATCTTACCATTAATTGTGCCATTGTAGCCTCTAATTCCATAAAGCTCTATTTCAGAAATGTCTTTCCCAGTTTTATTTGTTATCTTACATATACTTATGCATGCATGTATGATGAACAGATTAAATCAATTTCTCTTCACAGGGTAAAATGTGTCCTGCAGTCTGTACATGCATAGATATTGTCTATTTCTCTTTTAGCTGTTTTGTTCAGCTGTTCTATAACTATTTCTACATTAGATTCTCAGTTGGTGATACAACTACAAAATGACAAAGATTAGAGAAGGGAATAGTAACAGGCTGCATAATATCAGTGATCCTATAATAATTGTGAATGTCACCAGCAACATTTCCATTTTATATATTATGGTCTGTTTCTAGATAAATCATTATATCTGCAAAATAACAAACATAGTTGTTTTGAAAAGTTTCTGTACCCTACCAAAATATGAGCTTTGTTTAATACTGTAAAATAATATCAACAGGAATAACACTGATAAATGTAGGAAACAGTAAAATTTTTAACCCATTCCAAAATTTGTTGTATATTTGTTGTGCGGTGCGCTATTACTTGGGAGTACATAGATTTACTCCAATACTAGGTCTCCACTCTGAAATGGGATGGCTTAACATTAAATTTCACTTCCTCTTATGTATGTTAAGATATTGGAACAGATTAATGAAAATGGATTCTTGTCGGTTGACGAGAAAAATTTTTGAGTACGATTTCACACATATTAAAAGTGCCAACTGGTCAGGCAAAATTTTATTTATTGCTGAAAAACTCCAGATGGAAGATGTTTTAATTAAGGGTGAAACATTTGACCTTAAATACGTTCAAGAGAAACTACTCTGTCTTATGCAAGAAGAATGGGCTAATAAAATACCAACATTGCCAAAATTAAGATACTATGTGAAATTTAAATCTGACATTGTAACAGCATCCTATTTGAAAGCAAACATAACAAGAACACAGCGCTCCTTACTTGCACAATTACGACTTAGAATTTTACCTTTAGCCGTTGAAACAGATAGATATTATAGGATACCTTTAGCTAATAGACTCTGTAGGTTATGTGATGAAAATGTTATTGAAGATGAAATTCATTTTATTTGTGTTTGTAAATTTTTTGTAGAAGAACGTGAAGCCCTGTTTGAAAAAATCATATTGTGCTGCCCAGATTTTCGAAATTACTCCTTAAATGAACAATTTATACGTATCATGTTATTTGACAATAAAATTGTTGGTCAATATGTCGAAAAAAACTGGTTTAAACGAAAAAGCAGGCTCCTTTTATAATTTTAAGAGGTATAGTCCACTTTCCACACTATATATAACAGTATATTAGATTGTAATAGTGACTTATAAGCCCATCAGAGGGCTGGGTAATATTCTTTTTATTATTCCTGTTTTGTGTTTAAATGTGATTGTTACATGTCACTATAATAAATGAAAATAAAATAAAAAATAAAAAAATAAATAATAAATATCATTTAATGGTTTCATTCATGTTTTAGCATTAAACCATTTAAAACATGTGGGTTTAAGTCTTTTCTTGTTGCAAAAAGCGAGATAAATTCCTAAAACAGCAGCTTTATCTTCAGAATGTTTTATCCTTGTTAAATAGTGATTTAAAGGGCGATTCGACTCTTGTGATTGTCCTCCCTCATTGAGTTACGATTCTAAGTAATTGCATTATTGAGCTTGATCTTTTTAATCTTTGTCATTGTAAACCTCAAAAGGGGACGTTCTGGAGGCTCATAAATCTATCATGATAAGGTCGCTATTGCCCACGGTCCTAACAATTTTGAACACTTTGAAATTACTGCAAACTTTTCAAAATTTTTATTTGAACCTGTAATCATAAACCTTTTTGTAGACCTATCACAATTCTATCATATGCATCAAAAGTCCATCTTTTGGAAAGTATGTTTATCTAAAACCCATCTGTTTTGCATGCAAACCTATCAGGAACTTTTGGATCATATACCTATTGTAAAACTTTTCTCATGTTGCGAGATTTAAAAATAGCTGATAGGAATTGCTTTCCCGAATACAATAGAAGTATGTATCATTAAATGTAGCCATCCTTATCCAAAAAGAGGGTTTGCAATGGAAAAGTTTAAGATAGGATTAAGAAGATGGGTTTGCAATTGGTTTGCTATGGCTTCCCAATGGAGATGACATTAAAAAGATCACTCAAAAGCAACACAACGGTGTATGTATAAACCCCTAACTCAAGCCTCTAAAATCCGAAGAGTGAAGACACTTGTCTGATCAAATAAGTCATATATTTATGAGACTTAATACTCTGCAATAGTTTCTAAATCTGTTCGATATCACTTATTGGCATTTAAATTTTTTTTTTCTGAATGGACGTTTTTATAAGGTGTCAAAACTAATTACAAAATGCCCCCAAAGAAGAAAAGAGAATGCCTGGTGCCACAGACAGACAAGATCCAAAAGCCCAAAGAGTGAGACTGGCAGTTTGGCAGAAACAGGATGCTACTCGGGGTGAGGTTGTGGCCACACAGGAGCTACACAGGAGGCTACACAGGGGGCTACAGAAGACTATCAAGGAGATGTCTGAGGAAGCTTGTGCTCAATAAGAGGCCAAAAAAGGGCAAGAGATTGAATCCTGTGGTTTTCACTGAGGAATAGGAATTGAAAATTATAGACTTTTTGAAGAACAATGAGCTGATATATATTAAAGACGACTACTGACTACAATGATCCAAACAAGCATGAGGTGCTATGGTGCTGACTGGCTGACAGAAGTGGGTAAAACAGAACTTTGACTTCCTTAACACCCACATTGTAAAGCATGTGAGGCCACCCAATGCTGGCCCGTCAGAGGAGTCTGAAAAGCCAAACAAATAGATAGCATTTCATTGGAGTTGATAGGACTTTGAAGAAGATATGGATCAACAGAGGAGCCAGTGGGAGTGTAAGGCATCTCCCCATCCCCAAGCAGCTAACCATGTGCTACCACCTCTATGAGTGAGGCAGAGTTCCAGCTAGAAGCCTTGAAAAGGTTAAGAAATTGGAAGCACGGGTAAAACAGAACTTTGACTTCCTTAACACCCACATTGTAAAGCATGTGAGGCCACCCAATGCTGGCCCGTCAGAGGAGTCTGAAAAGCCAAACAAATAGATAGCATTTCATTGGAGTTGATAGCACTTTGAAGAAGATATGGATCAACAGAGGAGCCAGTGGGAGTGTAAGGCATCTCCCCATCCCCAAGCAGCTAACCATGTGCTACCACCTCTATGAGTGAGGCAGAGTTCCAGCTAGAAGCCTTGAAAAGGTTAAGAAATTGGAAGCACGTAGAAGAGCAAGTAAAGCGATCTTCCAGATGACCCAGAATGGCCCAACAGCTGCCTATTATGAGTGGCTGCGCTCAGAACTGAAGAACCTGTCAACTGATTGCTTTGAAAATTTTCAAGTAGAGACATTTTTGCTTTTTACAACCTCAAACACAAGGACTAGCAGCAAGAATAACAGAGATTAATCTACCAACCCATATGCACCACATTTGCACCCACTACTACATTCACACAGCCAATACTTTACACCAGCCAATACCAGAGAAGCAGCTGCATTGCTAACCACATTAGACATTTCAGCAGCAGACATTGCAGCACCAGCCCATGCAACATGCACAGCATCTCCAACAGCAGATGCAGCAGCCCATCCAACAGCAGATGCAGACTTCTGTCTAACATTATATGCAGATGCCTATTCAACAGCAGATGCAGCAGCCTGTTCAACAGCGAATGTAGCAGCCCTTTCAACAGCAAATGTAGTCATTCCAACTCACACCACAGCAACAGCGCGATCCACCACTGCCGATCCCAAGATCACGCTGCATAATTTTTTTCAGGGCCTTTCCAGAGCCACCCAATCTCCATCTAAAGACAGACTCTTGGTGCAAAAGCCCATATCCTATAACCAGACACATGGAGGGGTCAACGTCATGGAGAAAGACCAGGACAAAGCCAGAAACTAAGATGGGTATGCTTTTGCAAAGAGATAAGCTTCTTTTTGAATAAGTACAGAGAAGTGGCTGAATGTACATCATCAGGTAAATCATTTCAAATCTTCGGAGCATCATATGCAAAGAAAGCTGAGGCCGAAATGCTTGGTAGACTTAATGCTGAAGAGGCAATGTATGGAACATCAAGCAACACATCACCAGCTTGACTTATACATGTATTGTATACACTCTGTCTAGGTTAAGAAAGGTTTAAAATATTTGGGATAACCACTTTGTAGAAACTTGTACACCAGTAAGACAGTCTTAAATACAGAATGATACTCAATAGGCAGCTAATGGAGAATCTTTTTAACAGGAGTAATGTGTTAGTATTTAGTGGTATTGGTAAAGATTCTAGTAAGACTGTTATGGATACATTGCGACTTACGAAGATCAAGATTCTAAACTCAAGATCCTAAATCTAAAACCATTTCCCTTTTCTCTCATTCAAAATGTTAGGCCACAGGGCTTAACCTCCTAAAGCCTAAAGATAAAAAAGTTAGTGTCCAGCATTCAAACCCTTCCTCTTCTCTTGCATTCAAAATTTTAGATCGCAGGCCTTAACCTCCTAAAGCCAAAAGATAAGGTGTCCAGGGTTCAAACCTGCCACACCTGTCTCATCTAAAGTGCAAACCAGTTTAAAGTTAGAGTGAAATTGGGGAGGGTTCAAACCCTGCCACACCTTTCCCATCCAAACAAACAAATCACCATCACGAAAAGATTCAAAGTTGAATAAATTACTTTCATTTTATTTGAAAAAGCACATAAATTTATTTCTATTGTAAACAACAATGTCCACACAATTATCGGGTGTGAAGATCATAACCAATATACAACATTTATAAAATAAACATAATCTCTTGCTTAGAGGCAGCTATAGAAAATCTTATCACATGCAAAATAAATAAATAAATAAATGGGTAAATAAATAAATAAAACATTACAAGAAAAAATACATTGACACCAAAGTATATATGATTACATAATTAAATATAAAAAGTACATGAAACTTGCTGTATATTTTACAAATGATAAAAAAGCACTGAGATAGTCCACATTGAATTTGTCCTTTGATTAGTATCCACATTTTAAAATCCTATCGAGCTGCCAAGGCACAGCTCAGTTTGAAGTAATAGCCGAAAACACTTCTCTGTGCCCTTGCAGCTTCAGTGGGGTTTCTCCCATAATATGGCAGATGGCCCCCTTTCAATACACCCTTCAGGTTGAAACCAATGTTCTCTGGTTGAAATTGTCCCCTGCCCAATCTTTGGTGCAGTAAAATTGTGCAGGACTACACATGCTCTGATAATGTGCATTACCATGCCCGACTCCTGCAGTATGGTAGATTTCATGACCTGAAATCTATTGGCTAAAATACCAAAGACATTCTCTGAAACCCTTCTCTCATTTCTAATCCAGTAACTGTAGACCCACTTATTCATGTCCAATGTTTCTTGGGAGACGGGCTTCATCAGCCAGGTTCTGAGGGGGAAGGCATGGTCACTGAGGATGAAATACTCCACTTTGGTCCTGTTAGCCACAAGTGAAACAGCTTGGGGATACAATGGTGTTACCCTTTATCTTTCATTTAAAATCGCTAAACTTCGAAATCTGGCCGTCAGAATTGGATACATCAGCAGCAATGTCATACCAATTAATTTAGAATCCACATAAATTCCCTTCCCATCTTCTCAGATATCTCCACAGGACGTGTTTTCCGCCTAGGGCACCAATTGCATGAGGCACATTCCATCTGTACTTCCAATCCCTACTTTGTCTCCTTCCAGTCGTCTGAGCAGGTGGGACAAATGACTGCCTCATCTCAGCAGAGCCTGATGATGGCATCATGAACCTCAGGGACAAGCCTGTTTATGGTTGACTACCCCACCCTGAAGCTATACCGCAGGGGAACATAGCTCTCTTCTGTGGCCAGATGTCTTCATGTAATATCTATCTTCAAGCCTGGGCTGACAGGTTGTCTGAAGAAAGTTGCGCAGTCTCAGTAAAGATCACTAGAGGGATCTGTTTTCAGATATGTGAAAGTGAGCTGACCTTCCTGGTACAGTTTGCGGTATTACCCCTGTCCTCCCATCTCCTGAGCCACTGCTTAACCCAAACCTCTGGTGCCGTCCTTCTTGGAACAACTCTTTGTCTGAACCTCATCCAAGTCTAACATTTCTCTGAAAACTTGAATAAATATTAACCATATCTGTAGCAGTTCATATCTAATTAATCCATCTTGGTCACTATTGAAATTGTCAATGATTTTGACTTCCCAGTGACCACAATTTACAAGCATTCAGGTTAGATTATCAGGAAATTGGGAAGATCATCAAGGGGCATTGGCGGCAAGATGTCATTAAGTGATCTTTTTGTATACCAATCTTTTCCATTGTATACCAAATCAGACCAGTGGCTAACCCAATCACAGTGATCAGTGTGATCGTATATATTTTTTGTATGCATCCAGATCCCATCATAAACCTTCTTTGGGAACCTATTGTATTGATTCAGAGGCAGATGCAGGATTTTTCGAAAGGGGTGTGTGTGTGTTTTGTTGTGGGTATAGATATTTTATACTTAAATATTTCATAGCGGGACATATCATGTAGTGCGTGGACAAAACACTGGTGGACAAAATGACTGTCAAAATGGCAAGAGAGAGCAAAATTCTCCTGTAGGACTAAAGCCCCCCTTTCTATAGAACCAATGCCCCTCAATCAATAATAATGCCCCTATCAACAAAAGAAATACAAAATTTTTACTTCAATTTACTTATTTAAAAGTCTAAATTCCATTATAATTCAACATAACAGTGCTGCATAGTACCTTGATTCTTTGATCACTTTCTGATATATCCTATTAAATCTGCTGATGCCTGTTACCTATTAATTATAGGTATCAGGAATTACAATGAATTTGCCTAGAAATAAATTATATTAGGAAAAATAAGTAATCAGGAAACAGTTGCAATTATATAATTGCAACCAAACAAAATAAATATCAATTAAACATTCTTTAATTCTCACAGGTCATTTAAATGTGCTGATGCCTGTTAGCTGTTAATTAGAGGCACATGAATTATAATTTTGCCAGATTTAGCTGCCTTAGCATAGCCTAACAGAGTACACTGTTATAAAAATACATCAAAGCTTTTGGGCACTGTGATAGAAATCTTAAAAGAGATATTAATTTCAAATGTAAAAGAAGGGCAATTACAATGCGGGGGAGGCTTTGCCCTACCCTCTCATAATTGAAGGGGGGATTATGTCTAGCATTTTAAGAAAGGGGAGAGGGCTTTTGTCTGTTCCCCATTTCTATTATTATATTTGAAATCCTAGACAAACATATTGTAGAACGTCTATGAGATTTACCTGTGTAGTTTGTAATACATTATAATAAACATAAATATGTTAAAGAAGAATGCAAAATTTGATTGCTTCTTCTTGGACTTACAAAAGTAAACTGTTAAGCATGGTACATGTTGGGCTTATCCTCTAAGAGGAGTATCGAGAGTCTAGTGGTAATGACTGAAGATATGGATTCAAACCTAACATTATGTAGCAAGACTGGTTTTTGTTTGCTGTTACTAAATGAACCCTCAATCACCAATAAGAGTGTCATTAAACCCAGGTAAATCAATTCTTATCCACCCACTCAACAATTCAGTCCTTTTCCTATTCCTATTGAATGAGTTATGCACAAGAATAATAGTCGTTGGACAAGCAAAGTGCTTATTTAGGTATACATTCAGGCATTTCAACCCCAGCAGACTAAATTGTCTTTCTATCACAGCCAACTTAAGTTGAGATATATCGATTTTGCTGTAACAGAATGACCCTTTAATGTTTCCCAGTTGGCAGTGCCTTTATCTCCTGGTTTGGTATCCCACATTCATAAACACTGATTTGAATTTACTTAAGTCAGTGACTGTCCATGGTATCTACTAATTCATCTGTATAATTAGGTTACTGTAGGTTTTGTCATTGTACATCTTGTGTGTTTGAGTTGTGATGGTAGTGGGGTAAGAAGCGGTATTCACTACAAATCCAATCCAAATCAGTCAGTAATCTGTGAATTTATCTTGCTGACAAAGAAAAAAAAATAGTTTTCTAAAGTGTTTCATCTTCTACCTTACCAAAATGTCATGCATCAACAACACCAGATGCAGCACATCTGACAGGAACTACCTAAATGATCATGTATTAAGTGCCCCCCCCCCCCCCCCCCCAAAAAAAAAAAAAACTCTTTAGCCACAGCTTTGCTCATCCATGTATGTTGGTCTAACTTCGTGGTGGGTCGGGGTGGGCTGTGTAGGATGATGATATCCAAATTGCGGTTTTGCTGTCATCTTTCAGACACAAACTGAAAAAAATACCTCTCCAGTCTAACTTGCTGCATTACAAGATTCTAACTTCACCTCTTTTGCATTGGGTCCCAATTTGACCAACTCAATGTAGCTATTGATCAGCTATAGAATGAGCTACAGGTCCGCAATTTTATTATGTTATAGCTGATTCAAAAGTAGGTCAATAACACATTTCAACAAAATGCTCAGAATGCAACAGTTTTAAAGTTACAAGCAATTTACTCAACAGTGAGAACCTCAAAGTAGCTATTGCTCAGCTATGAAATAAGCTACAGGTCTGCAGCCTCATTATTTCATAATTTACCCCAACATAGCCAAGTAATGTATTTTAAGAAAGTCACTATGTGCAATACTTTCAAAGAACTTTGACATGTTCTGATTTTAAAATTTTTGCTAGAAATCAGAAAGTAACTATTACTCACTTAGCTAATGCAAGAGAGCTCCAAACTATGTACCATGGTATAGGTAAATGTAAAATACCTGAACAACATATTTAACAGAAACACTCTAAATGCAATAGTTTCAGAGTTATAAGTTCTTTACTCAGAGTAGCTAAAGTGGTCATAGCTGAGTGAAAGTGCTACCGATTTTGTTGAAATTCAGTCCTTCTCTATTCTGACCAATGACAATGTTGTAGGGCAAAAAAAATGAGCTCCAAAATTGTGAAATAGAACATGCTAACAAACAAACATACATAGAAATATATAAATCGAATTTTTTTATTTCGAAGTAACAAGAGCACTTGGAGGTGGGCCGAGGGCAGACACTGTAATCATTGCAAAATATATAACTCAGTCTGCTCCACAATGAAGACTATTGACCCGATCATGCGCAAATTTGATTCAGCTCTTCCGTGTAACAGTTCCGATGCCCCATAAAATTTCATAACCACCCATGCAGTAGTTTTGGAGTTATGCTATAAAAAACAAGCAAACAAACTGACTTATAAATAAAGAAGAAAACAGAATGTGTTATTTATTTTACAAAACTTTTGCAAAGTGATAAACTGGAAAGTAATAATAAGATGCATGTCACCTTTATTATTGTGATTTTTTTGTGCAAACACATGGAAATCGTTTAATTTTTACTTGTCTATTCTTACAGTTTTTATAATTTCAAGTGTATCGTAAGAGTTGTGTTGACAAGCTAAAACTGTGGCTCACTATTTCCACAGAGGAAGGGTCAAAGGTTAAGGTTAACCCAAAATGAGGTGTGTCATGACTTCCTGTTAGTTGTTTTCACATTCCAAACCCCTAGTAGCAATGATAATTGATATATAAGGCCTTTTAAATAGGATAATCTCATTTGACATTAAATGTGATATAGCGGGCCCTTTTTGTTTTTGAAACTAGGCCAAAATTACTATCAGGCTAGCTTTCCTAGCCATACATACTAGTATTTTGTGCAAATTTGATGAAACTAGCTGCTTTATTTCACGTTTTACAGTATCTAAATGATTTTCAAATAATTGGCTATTGTGGCCATCTTGTTTTTCAAAATGAGGCCAAAATTGTTCACAGGCAAATCATTTGCAGACAAGGACTTCCCATGGGCTGTGTTTACATTATGAAGCCAATAATAAGCGAGATATAAGGATGTTTTAGTATGACGATCCCATTTAGCCTTCAAGCAGGGGTCAAAAGTCAAATTCAACACCTGGGAAAGATTCCCAGGCCTTGACTTCCTACAAATTGTTTCACATCCCAAACCCCTAGGAGCAGTGGTAAGGGAGATATAAGGCCTTTTAATAGGATAACCCCATTCGACATTAAACATGTGATATGGCGGCCATTTTGTTTTACAAACTAGGTCAAAATTACTATCAGAATGGTTTTCCTGGCTATATATCTTTTGTGCAAATTTGCTGCAATATTTCAAGATTTAGACCATCTTTATGATTTTCAAACAATTGGCTATGGCGGCCATTTTGTTTTTCAAATGAGGCCAAAATTTTGTAAAGACATGTCTTTATAGCCATAAATATTTCTTGCAAATTTGGTGAAGATATCTTTATAATTGATTGGGATATTAAAGTTTACATAAAATGTGACAAACAGACTGATGGGCGCACACACGTACGGAAGGTGTTTTGTAATCTTCTGACCACAGCCTTCGGCCTCTGGCGGGAGATAATAAAGAAAATATCTTATAAGTGTATAAGAAATCCTTTTGAAATAATTATTTCTCATGGCCATGAAGTGTCTAAGTTATGAATACACGTTGTAAATTATATTTAACTCTCCAACCTCATTCCTACTGGTAAAACTTTACTGACACAAATAAACATAAAAATATAATGAAATGGTACAAATGTGGCATACAAATACTGACAGCTAATGATAAATGATTATTTGCCATGCTTTTGTACACGAGAGGCCAATCATTGCTTGCTTTCAGGGGTCTTTATTGTACAAAGGACATCATGGCTTGGATTATTGCTTTACAATTTGTAATTCTTTATAGTCCTGTCCACCACGAACATCTTTTCTTTCCTTTATTGATGTCTTTTTTCATATACAATTCCCTGAGGATTTTTTTGTAAAAATATTCCCCTATACTCTCCCATTAATAGCCAAAAATTTACACCTCTTTAAGCACTGGATCTATACAGCAGTAAAAATCTGGATCATTTATCCTTCAGACATTTTGCCAAAAGTTTCGATTATTTTTATTAATAGCTCTATGTATGTTTAATCTGACACAAGAATAATGTATAATGACAAAAACATTGATAATCTGACACCGTGTGAAACACAGAAACAGCCCATGCGTCACATCTGAGTGGCAGCATTGTTGTGATCTAGGAATTAAAATATAAAATAAAATTATAACCTTTATGTTTAAAATCAAGTAAAAGTTGGATGTTAATGTAACTTTTGATAGCCTTTTTTGCTAATATATTTGAAACAAAGTCAAACTTTTTACTATTTATTTTAACAGCCTTTTTAATATTACTTATACTATTATATTTGAGATGAAATCAAAATTGGAATATTACTCCCCTTTTAATAACATTTTATAAACCTTTTCAACACCCTTTGTGCTATTATACTTAAAGTCAAAGTAGAATGTTAGCCACTTTTTAATATTCTTCGTGCAATTACATTTTTATAGGTTAAAGTTGGCATTTTATATCCTTATTAACACCCTAAAAATGAAACAAAAAAGTGGGGCCAGGTTATCACAGTGGTAACACATTCGCCTCCCACCTCTGAGGTCTGTGGTTCAAACCCCGGAAAGTTGGTAGTTGCTTTCCAATGGTTAGCAATGTGGGAAAGTTGGTAGTTGGTTCCCAATGTTTTGCAGTTTACAGTACAGAACCTTGACTAACTGTATCTACTGGTTTCCTCTGCCCATAAAACTACCCGTCGTGATATAACCTATACATTGAAAGCAATGTTAAAAACCAAAATAAATAAATGAAAGACAAAAAGACAGAAAGAAAGGGCTCTCCCAAACACAACAGGTGAGAGATTAAAGACTAGATTGCCAAAGGTTTAATATATGTTTATACTCATTTCTAAAGCCCGTGATAACATAACTAGTGTAATGTTCCACCCCTAGTCATAATTTGTCACATCAAGATGCTAATTTGTCAGAATCTAAGGCAGTATCGCTATCTCCTAGACCTAAACACATTAGTTCTCCTTACACAAGCATTTATAAGCGGTCGATTAGACTACTGTCATTCCATCTTTGCCTCAAGGAGTTCGAGTTTAGGCGTCTTTGACATGTTCGACCCTCACACTGCAGGCTAGTCACTCAGTCCTCGTCTTGCCACATCACTCCCATAATTAAAAAAATCCTCAATTGGCTCCTGATGTTGGGCTTTAATGTGTATATTTAGGCAAAATAAAAATGGATTCATATTTCAAATAACAGCTGAATCAATTCACAATTGTTAGCTTCAGGTAACCAAAAACTTTTATTAAATTCACATTTTAATGCATGGTTTGCCTCTCAGATCTAGAGGATCAGTTGAATCAAATATAAAGCGCAAATTTTACGGTCAGTGAACTTAATTGTTGCCACTCAGTTACTGGTATCAAGCATAAGAATTTTTCTCTTCCAAGAAAACTTTTATCAGAAATATCAAGTTTTTAATCAACTGTTTTCCCTAAGATAACTTCAGGGGGACAATATACAATCTACAGAATAGATAATCTCCTTTTCATTGTTGTTTTCTTTGGGTTTTTTTTCCTTCAAAAATAATCAGCGAGGAATTGTAAAGATCAATAAAAGACACACTAGACACTTTGCACTAATCAATCCAAATTCTTGGCAAGGATGATTTAAAGAAAGATATTATTGTGTTGTATTTTTATCAGATTTATATTCCTTACAAAGATATAGAGAACAAACGTTAACGCCACATGTGGTCGCAAATTTAGCCCCATCTTTGGTTTCTTCATAACTTTCATATATTGCAAGTATTTTTTTCATGAGTTTGACCAGTAAAAGGATAACAAATAAATAAAGTGTATCTGGTAATCAGTTCTATTATTGAACTTCAACAATGAACTGGATATTCTTGTCCATATTAATGGCTTTCTTATTTTTCAAAGGTGAGTGATTTCTAAACTTGAGTTAACTTTGCACAAGTGAGTGAGAAATCAACAGTTCTTTATGTCAAAGGTCAAGGTTTGGTTTTAAGGTCCCCGTCAACAGTTAAGGTCATCTCTGTCTGACAGTGAAGCAATGGTCACCTCAATGTGCTGTGCAAGGTTTGAATCCATGGTGATAGGCGTGAGGGTGAAGTGATTAAATGGCAGACTGAATAACCATTAGGTCACTACATTTACAGAAATTGGCATGTGAATTATATTATGTATGGTCACAAGAACATAACAGACTTACAACAAGGTCACAATACTCACTTTGTAAGTAAGACACATCTGTAAAGATCTAGTTCCCACACAAACTGTCCACGGCCTGAAAATCTCACAGGGCCAATGGTTGTACCATAATCCCGTAGCACAAGCATTGGCCATTGGACCATTCGACGTAGGAGTATCTTTAGATACTGCAGAAACTAATTCCATTCAGGGAGAGTTGGTAATTAAAATCACAATACTCTTCAGACGCTGGTGGCTACATGTTGGTTGAGACTTCCGATTGTATTTCAAATGATTTACATGGAGAAGATGGCTTGTCCGTTGATCAGTGCCAGGACATGTGTGACAGCCATGAGGACTGTGCAGCTGTAGTGGTTCGAGACAACGGGTAAATATATAACGTAATTTCTAGTTTGCTTCCTAAATAAGAAAAACAAAACTGCAGATATGCGAAAATAGACCATGCAGCCTTTCATTTTTTTTAAAATGTAGATACAAAAGGGAAACTTCCCAAATGACGTATACAAATATATATATATCACACATGGAGATGACAGTAGCTTGTAACACGATTAACATTAGTGGTATGTGTCTAACGAGGGATATTTTTAACTTTTATTAGTCACTACATTTTATGAATATTAAGTAACATAAGTCTATATTAAAAGAAAGAATGCCTCAAAGGATGTGATATATTTATTTATTTATTTGGATTTTAATGTCACTTTCAAAACGGTATAGGTCATATAATGACAGGTAGTTTTATGGGCAGAGAAAACCAGTACATACCATTGGCCAAGGTTCTGTCTGTAAACTGCAGACCATCGGTAAGAAACTACCATCTCTGCCACATATGATTTAGGGTTTGAACTTGTTCATTTCAACACCTTTACTTTTTTTCTTCTCCAGAGATTAAGCTCTATAAAAGGATGATTAGATTGAATTATAGGGTAAAGTTGGCGCAGCACCCACTCGAGATGTAGCAGTACATCTCGAGATGTTTGCCACAACTCGTTCCCGCAAGTTGGCACAAGGAACAACTGGAGTTGTTCCCTGTCGCGAGTTGGCGCCCAACATATATACAGGCGCCAGTCAATGTATTAGCTTCAATGTTCAGCATACGATTTCCCAGCCATTTCTTTTAGGATTTTAATGCAGCAAGAAGTTGCATAAGCTCTGTAAAATGCATTTCTAGCGATATACATGTCTGACATATTTGTAGGTTACCATGCTTTTCTTGTGTAGCTACTAAATTTGTATTTGTCCCCCCACCCCCGATATATATTTTATTCTGTATATTCTGTTCAGGTACAAAAATTTCGACAAATATTTATCACAATGCATCAAAAGCCTTACAGCACTCAGACGGCCCAAACACTTTTTTCAAAAATACTGGATAGAATTGGTTAAGGATTATTCCTCAAATTTTAATCAGTATGTTAGACCAAGACCCACCTACTGTAAAAAGTATAAAATTCCTTGCAGTTAGTTTTAACAATCTTGCTGACAAAAAAACTTTTCATTTATGCATGTGTGTGTATGGAAAAATTACTACAGTATTTTCCTTTTTTCAGATGTTTCCTTAAAAGTCTTTGTTCCTACAGTGCTGCTGCAAGTAATTTTTCTGTCTATCTCAGAATGGGTGAGTTCCCACAAATATTCCAGACATTTCGTCAAGCATAATGTGTTGATTGTATGGTGAACATTTAGAATGGTGACTGATAGAAAGGTGCTTTTCTGTGCTAGTATAATTGAAGATTTTCGTCAAGGTGTAACAAACTGGTGTATTTTATTCATGATTCATTGAATAAATCATATATATGATTTTGCAGCGCTGAATGTTACAAATGCCATTTTACATAATACATATGATGGGTGTGTATCATTAATGTCTGGGAATCAAGACCATTACGGCAGAATACTGTGATGAATCTTTACAGCCATTATCTCGAGTGTCAGTAACTTAAAATTGTTGGAGAACGTAAAATATCAGAAATGAACCATAGATCTGAAAAAAAACACATAAACTTTTATCACCTATTTTGGTAGATTTTTAAAAATGATTTCTAGGAATGGAATGGCCACGTACTAAAACACATCCTTTTCAGAATCCTGTAATCTGAATGTTTTGGGATCTGCAGGATACCAAAACAGAAGATATGTTACCGACCAATCCCAACTCCCAATCCCAGAGTGTATCTAGTCATCATGTCGAAAAAGAGTAAATGTGGTATTATCATTATCTTCTTCAGATATGCCGGGATGGTCTACATATTTGAACAAGGACTGCGGGGGCAATGACCTGACTTCATTTGACCTGGACACCCCGTACAACTGCATAAAGGCCTGCATTGATCTCCCTCAATGTGTGGCAGTCACAGTCAATCAGTTTGGTTTGTGTTTTCTGAAAAACCGGTGTCATGACTTGACTGATCTACAAGGCTATCACACCTATAGGATACTGGGTAAACATTCAAGAATACTGCATCTGATTGGTCTGAAAGGCTGTCACACTTACATGATATTAATTGAATATTAAGAATAATTAGTCTGACTGATCTGAAAGGCTGGCACACTTACAGAATACAGGCAAACATTAAGAATAATTAGTCTGATTGATCTGAAAGGCTAGCACAGTTACAGGATACTGGGCAAACATTAAGATTAATTAGTCTGACTGATCTGAAAGGCTGGCACACTTACAGGACACGGGTAAACATTAAGAATAGTTTGTCTGACTGATCTGCAAGGTTGGCACACTCACGGGATGCAGGTGAACGTTAAGAATAATTAGTCAGACTGATCTGAAAGGCTGGCACACTTACAAGATACTGATCGAATATTAAGAATAATTAGTCTGACTGACCTGCAAGGTTGGCACAATTACAGGATACAGGTAAACATGAACAATACTTAGTCTGAATGATTTTCAAGGATGGCACACTCACAGGTTACTGACTTGATATTAGGAATACTTATTCTAACTGATCTGTAAGGCTGGTACACATCAATTGGAAATATTGAAAATACAGTTTTACCTTAATAACAAGCTTGGCACACTTACAGCATAAACTGGATAAACATTAAGGAAACTTTGTATGACTTGTCTGTTAGGTACACATGTTTACAGAATAAGGGGTCAACATTAAGGATACTTATTCTGACTTATCTACAAGGTTAGCACACTTGAAAAATATTGGATAAATATTACAAAAATTCAGCCAGACTGATATGTATAGCTCTCAAGGTTACAAAAAACTTGGTAAATGTCTGGAATACTTGATATACATTCATTGCATGCTTAGAGAAGCCAAGGGAAACATTCACATTACTAATCTGAACGATCTGCAAGATTGGCACACTTACAGAATATTGGGGAAACATTCACAGTACTTAATCTGAATGATCTGCAATACTAGCACAGTTGCAGAATACTTGGTAAACATGCATAGTATTTAATCTGAATGATCCGTAATACTAGCACACTTACAGAATACTGGGGAAACATTCACAGTACTTAATCTGAATGATCTGCAGTGCTGACACACTTACAGGATACTGGATCAGCTTCCACAGTGCTTAATCTGATTGACCTGTAACACTGGCACACTTGCATAATATTGGGTAAACTTAGTTTTTAATGTACTGTTATACAATTATGTCCATGTTAGTTATTAGAGCTTGGACAATACTTATTCAGTCAAAATGGATCACATAGTTCTCTGAGTCCTCTATTCAATAAAACTTTGCAATAATATATAAATACCAACATTACAACACAATACAAATTTAAGCTGTGACATACAACATAGACCTGTGGTAACTTAAACTTTTTTTATTTAAGTGTTACATCAATTTCAACACCTTGCATAGGTCAGATCCCAGTTGGCACCTAAGGATGTGGATGCCCACTACTTGGTCACAATTCTGCACTAAAATAAATGGGCACCAGCAAATAACTACCAACTTTACCACTTCAAGTCAAGCCCAAAATCAAATTCAGGGTCAGGGGCCAAGGGTAATACACTTGCCTCCCACAGTGGTAATACACTTGCCTCCCACCTCTGATGTTGGGAGTTCAAACCCCAGACCTTATGTGGGATAGTTGGCAGTTGCTTACCAATTGTCGGCAGTTTTCAGTACAGAATCTTGACCAAATGTATGAACTGGTGTCCTCTGCCCACTAAACTACCCATCATGATATGACCTGTACAGTGTTGAAAGTGATGTAAAACCTCAAATTTACTGAATAAATCAAATTCAGGATCTGACAGGGGAGGGACGGGTGTCCTAATCAATATGCCACTGTGTTCCCTGGTAACTTGCACAGGTTTCTCTCAAAAGTTGCAAACTTGTACAATATCACAACGTGTACATGTGACATATATCCAGTAAACAATCAACAATTTATCTGTACTGCTCCCTACCTTCTTAACTTGGACGCAAAATTCTGACTGGCGCTTGTGTAATAACGTGGATTGTTTTTCACTGAAATATGCATTAATGCAAGTGAAAGTTTTGAATATATTTTATCAACCAAACATAATATTAATTAACCATTTACAGGGCTTTTTAAGGCCATTATTATAATTTCTACTTGTAATCAGCTCCCCAAATTGGTATAGAGCTCAGAATCTACACACTGTAATTCACTTCACCTCCTCGTTATGTTGAATAGTGTTTGAACATTCCAGAAATAAAAGAGTGCTTTCGATGATAACCAGCTGTTGATATCTGACCAGAGATGATTGTGTAACTATTATATTCTTTGTTTCATGCCAAGTTAAGAAGTAAAATAAATTACAAAAGTAAAACAACAATAATATGCTAATTACACTGGACATCAACTATTGTTCTTGATCTTAGTGGATATAACTGTGTAATCTATTCATGGGAATTGGTTTCTGAATTTTGCAACAGACAAGGAAGTTGCTGGCTACAGCACTGTGAGTGGAATGTCACTTCAGCAATATGATGAACAACAGGGGATTTCCAATGGTGACTCCTTCACTGTAACTGAAGTCTGGAAGTGTGCAGCACAGTGCAAGAGGTAAACAAAGCTAAGATTGTTGTATTCATTGTCCACCATAAGCCTGCTACCACTTACCAAACTGTTGTTCTTTTACATCCTGTTCAAAAGCCAGGGTCATATTGGAACAGGCCAACAACATTTGTCACCTGTAGGGGTCAAACCCACACAAATGTTGACAGTCTGAGATAAGATGCCAAGCCAAGATGTCTTGTTAACCATTATTCAAAAGAGGATCTCACTACCACTTAGCAGTAAATATAACACATAGACTTGACTGCGTACAGGCTTCAGCAGACTGACAGGCCTCATTCCTGGGGAACTACTCGTATATTCGATAAATCCAAGGTCAACGTTGGGGTCTTACATCCCTTGCCCTAGCAGAGGTCACCATGTCAAAATGACCTTAGGTGGTGATTGAGAGGTAAACTCCCAACTTAGACATTTGACATTATGAAATCGTAAAAAATCTCTGGAAATAACACAATGGAGAGATGCTAAACTTACTAACACTAGGTCACTGAGCACCTTTGCATCTTTACTACAGAGTCAGAATTGTTATTACCATTCTTTTCTGTAGTTTTCTGAAGCTTAAGGTCCTCACAGAGGTAGATTCCTAGACACAACTCCACAATTTCACAAGTTCTTTAGTCCATTGATATGTTTATCGACATGTCGGCAGAGATATTGACTATTTGAGAAACTATATTTGGAAATCTTTGGTAGACAGACATGATTTCAGCATCTTTCTAAAGGAGGCTACAAAGACAGACATAAGAAGCATCATTATGCAACTCATTGTAGACATTTGGAGTATCAAAGACATAACTGTGACCAAATGCTTCTCAGATACATCTACTGGTGAATGTGAGAGAGGAACCAAAAAAAAACCTAGTGTCAAGTCTATGTGTTATATTTACTGCTAAGTTAGTAGTGAGGTCCTCAGTTGAATAATGGTTAACAAGGCATCTTTCTTGGCATCTTATCTCAGACTGTCAACATTTGTGTGGGTTTGACCCCTACAGGTGACAAATGTTGTTGGCCTGTTCCAATATGACCCTGGCTTTTGAACAGGATGTAAAATAACAACATTTTGGTAAGTGGTACCAGGAAAGGAAAGAAACTTACCATCTAGTTTGGGAGACACAAGAACGATCGTATGTTAACAATTGAAATATGTTTGTTTCACTACCAGAGTGATATCAAGCATCTGTATACATAGTCTTTCTACACTTCAGGTATTTATCTTATTGTGGATGTTTTGAGGTGAAACAAACATTATCTGAGGGCCAGATCAACTGTTTTATCAAGAATGTTTGCCAAAGTGACCATTTTACAGCTGGCTCATCAGATATATACATTCCAGCAGGTATATATGAATGTTGTTATACTAATTTAAACCTTATAAAAATACTTGTGCCACTGAATATAGTTTTATTTGCGGTAGACAAGTTTGATAAATGTCAGTACCAGTTTAAGTTAAACTTCATGCAGGTGTTTTGAAAGATAATTCACAAGCCCAAAATCAGTACATTTATTGAATAAACCGATTGTTTATAACCCATTTGATGTATTTGACATACATACCGGAAAACAAAGGCCGGGAATATTTTTTTTCATTCTTCTGTTACCATTTCAATGGACAAGTATGGTTATGAAAGCATAAAAACATGTATTGACTTTTTCTTAAATACTTCAATGTTTGTTAAAATTACCAATATATATCATAAGCAATATGTAAGGTATCTTCACACAGCTCCTGCTCAGTCTTGTTGCATAAAATGCCATGCAAAAATGGCAAAGTTTGAAAAAGAATTTATATTCATTGGTGACCTTGGCTTAAAAACTGATACAAATTTAATGTATATTTTACAAGGGTCATGCTACATTTCTAATGTTAAGGTCAAGGGTCAACCTCCTGTGGGAGCCAAACGCACAATGAGGGGCAGCCTGTGATTAGATACCAAACTTGATAACCCACTAGAACAGTGAAGACCTATATTTATTAAAAACGAGGCACCAGTGAATATAAAAAAGTATCCACCACTTTTTACATGAAATTTCATGAAACAATCAACACTTGTCTATACAAATTTAGTAAAATATATGCAAAGTAGCAAAACAGGAATTAGAAATATATATACCCCAGTCTACATTCCCCAGTATATAGATCAAATACATGACATTGGCTGAAAATAAATATAAATGTATACTTTATTGTTTTTGCAACAACTTTAAGAATTCTCCACCTCTGGATTTCATCTTGTGAGTAAAATCTTTTGTCTTGGAGCTGATATTGACACAGAGTTTCCAACAGTACTTACTGCTGGGGAGTGTGTGAACCTATGCAAACACAGAGAGCATTGCATGAATGCTGTGTATGATTTCTACAGGTTTGTGATCCAATTTATTTATTTATGTGGAGTTGTATGTAGTTTTCAACACTGTATGGGTCATATCAGGACTGGTAGTTTTGTGGACAGTGGAAACCAGTACATACAAGATCAAGGTTCTGTACTGTAAACTGCCGACCATCGGTATGCAGCTACCAACTTTCCCACATAAGGTCTGGAGTTTAAACCGCCAACCTCAGAGGTGGGAGACAAGTGTGTTACCACTGCGCCACCATGGCCCCTGTTTGTGATATATATTACTTACATATTTCTCTGTTAACAGCAAGGCCTGAATGTTAAGGCTATAATTTGACAGCATTCTCACACACCAGAAGGTCAAATAAAGTACAATAATTTGTAATTAAACTCAAAATGATTTGAAGTTTAACAGGAAGCAGCGGAGGTAGTAAACAAGCCCGTTAGGTTTAAATATTTGTGATAAGTGAGAAATAAATCATGATCGTAGATGCAGTTTATCGCCTTATGTATGAGTTGAAATAATTGACATAATGCCATATAAATATAATAACTGCCACTAGTGTAGTTATTTATTCCTGTTATAAAGAGCGGCCAACTTTTTATCACTCACTTTTGTCCTTTTCGCATGAGGTGAGAAGCTATGGCAGCCACCATATTTGAATGGTGCTGAAAGAAAATTGTTCCGAAAATATTCAAAACAACACATCTAGGTTTGGGCAGTGCATCTATCACTTTACAGATGTACTCTGCCTGTGCAGAGACATTTTTTTTCAGTCACTGGACACTTTAGATCTTTGTAATAACATACAATTCGACAGTGTACAAGTTCTAGTAAAACAGTTCATGATATGCAATGAAATTTTGAAATGGTCAAAGCATAACATGTGACGGAATCTTACATGAGAACATGAGAGACAGCCAGAAACTTATTGACAAGCACAGCAGTCTTAAAGATAGAACGGTACATGAGAGACAGCCAGAAACATATGACATTCACTGAGGGCATTTCATGAAGCCATCCTTCTGTATGGAAAGGATTTTACATAATTTAACTATAGCAGTATCTGTCAAGTCTCTTCTGGCAATATCAGATATGTGAGTTTTATAAGCTGACCTGTAACACAACAACAAATTAATTATACAACAATTAAAATACAACATTACAACATGTATTAGCACAAAATGACGTATTGTGAAAACCTGTTTTACAATATTCAGAGAAATCTGCTATTTGAAGTCAGTTTGTGAGGAACATCTGAAAGAACCAAGTATACATCATGATCTGTATGAGAGGGAAGGTATGTATATATACATTTCTAGTCTCGCCTAAAACTTAGACAGATATATATCTCTTAGTATCATCATCATCATCATCATCATGAAAAGAAAAAAAAACTATATATAGCCGAAAATTGTTAAAGATGAATTTGAATTAACCCATACCCATGTAGAGCTTAAAAATAATTAAGATGAATATGAATGCTTTGTCATTGTGTCTATGCTCAAAAAGGCTTTGGATACAAATTTGAGCCTTCCACGAAGTTAATAAGTTCTGAACATAACAAGAACTGTTACAAATATAAATGTGATATCACCATGAATATAAGTAAAATGTCTGCTAAGTTGAGATAACAATTGTTTAACACAAAGATGAAATGATATTGCAGCCTAAAAAAAGTTGAAAGTGTATTTTAGCTAACACATCATTAACTAGACTGATACACTATCCTTATGAAAGGGATCTCAGCCAAATATAAGTGAAAATTAAGCTCAAGTTTAGAGCTTTTCAAGATTAAACTTTTTTTGCTTTCCTTTTATCATGGAATCATTGAAATTTGTAGAAATATTGTTATAAAACCGACATCTGTCCAGTGACACATGTAACGACTACACATAGAATGCTTCTATATACTCCATAAATTCTTTAGTTAAGTTATCCTTTAGTTATTATTTTATGAATGCTTCCATTTACAGGCCCTGATACAGTTATACACTCGAAAGCAATTGGGAGGCCAACTTGTGAAGGGAAATTGGCTTATCATAGAATATAATGTGATTGTAAAATTGCTATGAGATGGTTATGAGATCATCCTAAAAATTGTTATAAGATTGTTTTATGAGGTTATTGTAAGATCACTGTGACCTTGCATTAACACTGATTTACAGGGCAATGGTCCACTTGGGCAAACACTGGCCTACAAGGCAGTTGTCTGAGTAAAGAACTGGAAAGACACAGAACATGTGATGTTGGCGTGTACTGTGAAGGGAGTGATATCGATTGCTTTGACATTTCGCCATCTAGCTATGGTATGTACATTTTGTAGTGAGAAAGTAAAGTGATCACTGAACGCCCTCCTACTGTACGACTGATATCATTTTGCAACATACAGAGTCCTTTTAAAACATAGTTTCACAAAAGCTGAAAACCTATTACAATCTATTGAACAAACCTTTTCCCACAGTGATGTTGTCAGCTCGACACAGCAATCAGTAGGTTTAATCCGAGGTAAAGGCAGATGCATATCCACTCAGATGATCCCTTTAAATAGCATTATTCTGTCACTGGGTCCTATCCCTAGTGGCAGGCTAAAGCACCTCATGAATGTTCTAATTCTAATAGCACTTTTATAGCGCTTAATCTCTGTCAAATAGACAGACTCTAAGGCGCATCACACAAAAACATTGTTCAATATTCATAAACCAGAGACATTGCAGGGGTCAGCACCACGGAGAACGGAGGAGGAGATTGGAAATTTAGGGTGGATATGCTTTTCCAGAGGTATGACTTCAGCTTTGACCTGAAAGAGGCAAGTAAGTTTGCAGAACGGACCTCGTCAGGAAGGTCATTCCAAATCATAGGTGCGTCATACGCAAAACTGAGTCCAAAATGCTTTCGAGACGAAACTGAAGCAAAGTGGGGAACCTCAAGAAACATGCCATCAGATTGACTTTGATGAGTGCTACATGCACTATGTCTGGGTATGAGAAAGGGTTCAAAGTATTTGGGGTTACCACTGTGTAGGAACTTATTGACAAGCACAGCAGTCTTAAAGATAGAACGGTACTTAATCGGCAACCAATGTAGTGCTTTTCTAACTGGAGTGATGTGTGAATACTTGGTGGTGTTGGCAACAATTCTGGCAAGACTGTTCTGAACACATTGAAGTTTGCACAGATGCAGAGACCTCTGATCCCGCAAACTAGCAAAACAAGCCTTGCAGACTTTCATAACATGGCAAGAGAATGAGAAATCTGAATCAAACCAGACACCAAGGTTCCTAACTGCATCTACTGGTGATATAAGATTACCGAGTATGTTGACTGGGAAGGAGTGATTAAGTTTTTCACGCTGAGACTTAGAGCCAAACACAATGAATTCAGTCTTATCCGAATTTAGCTTAAGCTTATTTGTAGAGAGCCATCTCTTAACGTCTTCTAGGCAGCGTGACAGTTTATCAAGGGCCGAGGCAACATTTTTATGTGTGAGATGCACATACAATTGTATGTCATCAGCATACAACTGGAAACTAATACCAGGATGATTCTGTATGACTTTACTCAGCGGAGTAGTATAGAGTGAAAAAAGGATTGGCCCCAGGACAGAGCCTTGAGGCACACCATACAATAACTTTTTGGCATCAGATAAAATTGACCCAATCCTAATGCACTGTACACGGTCTGAGAGATAAGACTTGAACCAATCGAGGACAACCCTGGTGACACCGAACCAGGAGCTGAGAGAATCAAGAAGCGTATCATGATCAATAGTATCAAATGCTGCTGATTGAGCCAAGAGAATGACAGCAGTAGCCTCACCTTTAGCAAAAGCCAGATGAATATCATTCTTAATTGAAAGCAATGCAGATTCAGTTGAGTGACCTAGTTTATAGGCAGACTGCCTGACATTCTCTAGTCCATTCAAACTGACTAGTCATTCAATTGAGAAGCAACAACATGTTCAACAAGTTTCGATATGAAGCCCAGCCCTGAAACAGGCCTGTAGTTTTTTAAGTAATTGGGTGGTAGGGAAGACTTTTTAATCAATGGGGTTACAATAGCCTTCTTAAACTCATCAGGTACAACACCTTCTGACAATGAGCAGTTAACAAGCCTGGTAATAGAGGGCAGAAAAATATCTATACATTCCTTAACAAGAAATGTGGACTATGGATCTAATAAACAAGATTTAGAGGGTGACTTGGAGTAATTAGCATTTTCTCTGACCAGTTTTCTGAAGTAACTTGCCTTATCTTTGTTGACCAGTGAATTGCACCGAGCAATCTGTTTTCGAAGTCTAGCTTGATTGTAGGCAGATTTATCTTTACGCAGTTTCGTTCCAGTTGTCGTCTGATGTTTTTTGCCAGCCGGTAGGAGTCAGATAGCCAACCAGTAGCTTGTTTAGTAAAACTACGAGTAACCAATGGTGCATGCTTATCAAGCAATCTGCTCAAGTCGCCTAAGTTTTGTTCACACAGAACACTGACTGTATCACCAGGGCGTCTTACGAATGAGCAATTTCCCAAATCCTTACACAAACTGTCCAAGTCAACCTCCTGTAGGTGACCACTTTTTTCTTACATGAAGGAGGATTAACTGAATCAAGCTGAGCAAGGACTAGAGCATGATCAGAGATAAATTCAGCAACTTGTACATTGGAAAAGCCACTGGCATCAGTAGGAGTGAGAACAAGGTCTAGAATATGACCATGAAGATGGGTAACCATTTGAACGTTTTGTGTAATATTGCATGATTCTAAACAGTTCTGGAATTTAATACTATCATTTGAAGAAGTATCCACGTGAATATTAAAATCACCACAAATTAGGAATGAGGGAGAAACTGAGGATAAGTATTCTAAAAGATTGAGAAATTGGTCCAGGAAACTGTCAGAGCATGAGCCAGGTGGACGATAAACACAAGTTAACACAAGCGGTTGAGCCGCGGACCCAATTGCTATGCTAATATTTTCAAAGGAACTGAATGTAGGAGTATCCACTAATCTAAACTGTATAGCTTTGTTGATACAAAATCCAACATACACCACCACCCCGGCCATGAATACGGGGTTTGTGGCAGAATTTGAAACCTGTTGGGGTGATGGAATGTAGAAGACTGTCCGTACCCTCCAGGCGAATATGTGTTTCAGTGACATCAAGAATGTCGACAGAATGTGCTGATACAGTATCATTGATGCACGGTCCCTTGTTTCTTACAGATCGACAATTTACTACCCCAAAAGAGATTGGTCCAGGATTAAGCGAGATATCACCGCAAAGCAACAATAGGGTCGCAAGACCATGATGCTTAGTCACACAAGGGAAATGATGTGTATTCAGGACATAGCTATGGAGTCTGTAGGGGCGTGGTAATGAAGTAAGACCATGAACAGACAATGGAATAAACACTTTGGAATCACTGTATCCTGACTTTCTCCAAAACAACAGTAAGAGAAACACCCAGCGGATGGTAGACATTGCATAAAACAAATGGTCATCCCTGAGCCTCTGTCTCTCAGTTAGGGGAATGTGTGTAATTAGAGATTCTAGCCTGAAATGTACTTGATGCTGTTCAGATAGGTTGAATAACACTGATAACTTTGTAGTAAGGGAGATTCTGTAGTGATTATAAATATAATACTAATAACAAGGACAATATCAATGTCTGAGGACATTGCACTACATTAACACAAGACCTGTAGTGTTTTCGTATTGAATAAGACATAAAACCATAATATTAAAGATATAGTCTCAGCTTGTATTTATTATTTTGTATTTATTTGTATGAATTGTTTCATTGCAAAATGGCAATCAAATGGCGAGTTCCTTTTCAGCATTTCTTAACTGTGTAATCTTCTATCTGTGCCAATATAACTATGCAACCATATTATTTGGTACAGCCTTTACATCATCAGGCTGCACCAGTTTAAACATTAGGTATCAATAGCAACTCTGATAAGTGAGTATAACTGCCCGAATTTGTACACACCAGGAAGTGTTCAGAAATATATAAATTATTCAAAAATCTATTTTATAACTATACAAGTCTATGCCTATCTTAGAGTCTGAATTAAACCATAAATTCCACTATTGGTGACAATTTTTGTGAATTATTTTTTATGTATCGATTTTTTATTTTTTTTTCCACCATTTTAGTAGTTTGTTTGTCAAACTATGAAAGATGGTGAGAATTGAACTACCAAAATAAAGCAAGAGTGTGTGGTCTATGGAAAGGAGCCATTAAAGGATCTTTATTGTATGTTTTTATTATTCCAGGTACGTCAATATTTGGCCAAAGAAATCCACATGCTGTGCTGAAAGCCCAAGTTGTGTCCTCATTGCTCTCATGCTTGGCGCACTGCCTGAAAACCATTTCATGCTTCTCAGTGAATTACAGGTCAGAGACCATATTCACAATGGAAATTGATCAGTGAAAGATATCAGCCAAAAATCAATTTAAGTTTAATACAAGAAGCTGTATACATGTTAATAAATGGCTTAGTATATCAACGCAAAATATAATACCTTAAAATAATGACACTCACCATAGTATAATGCCAGCTATAACCATCATGTGTTTCAGGGTTAGTTTGGGATATCACCTGTGTGAATTAAATGGAGTATCACCAACAGCACAGCATGTCAACTCAAATCTGGGGGTCTCACAACAGTTTGTTTACGTGCAGCTATAACAACACACAGCCAAAAGCTCAAATATGCTCAAGTTGTATATATTAAAGCAATGATTTCACAAAGCAGCTAAGTCCATGAAACTGCTAAGTGGTTTTCTGTGTCATGTGACCTTTCTTTTCTATTCAAACTATACTATTGGTGGCATATATCCTGCATTTAATACATTTTATCTAAGGAAAAGTGCTGTTTTGAAATGGAAAACCTTGTTACCACATAGAAACTTCCCAAAGACTGCTTTAGTGAGGCGTACTATTTAATTATACTTTATTTACAGTCATTTCAAATTTTGAAGTGGAGAAAATTTTATGGCGGCCATGTTTAATTCCTCTTTACAAAATTTAAGCCCACTACCAACCAGTCTTAAAGTTAAGCCCTTATTTAAGCCTAAGACTGGTCTTAACTTCTTTGTGAATCACGCTAAGACTAAGACAAAAGTCTTGGCAATTTTTCTGCGAAAGTTAAGACAAAAGTCTCAACTTTAAGCATAAGCCCTGGCTAAAGACCCTTCGTGAATACCGGCCCTGATAAAGATTTAGTACATGCTAAAATTAAAATCTGAATTACCATAATACAGGTTCCATAGAATTCAAATATGCTCTTCTCAATGAATAATTCTGATAGAAATTGTTTAAAAACATATGCATAAAGTTCATTGTTGCATGATTTAAATTTTTTGTTTTCAAAACTCAATTTTAGCCACAAGCCATATTTGTCCTGTGTAGGGTAACATACAGACGGGTCATATTTTTTCTTACTAACTATGCAAAATTAGCATTACAAATTCGTCAGCAATGCCGATTTTTTCATAAATATTTCTGAAACTACATAAAATGAAAATATGTTATACACAATATTAGAAAAGGTTCAGGGCCGGGATTCACAAAAGGTCTCAAGCAATTGTTTTGCTTAGACCAGTCTTAAAGTTATGACTTTTGTCTTAGCTAAGATTTCTCTTAAATTGGGATTCACAAAAAGTGCTTAGCAAAATCTTAGCTGAGACAAAATTTGTGCAAAAAGTCTTAACTACTTTGAATTCAAATTAACAAATTGTAGTAAAACAAAAACATTTTTCATTGATAAATACACCAAACATGCTCTTTAAAATTATAAAACAGATTTGTTACTTTTTTTTGTAAAATTATATAAAAATCGTAGTCTTTGTGTTTTATTGTGAGTCAGCCATTTTTATGACAATATTTTTACCACAAGAAGGTAAAATGTGGAAATTTATAGGTAGTTAAATGATGTAAATTTCTATTACAATCCACAGAAATTACTTTTATAGGAAGTATAGATCCCCATATTATATTTTTTGTTGGCATAACAAAGGGTAAAATGTAAATACATGCAATGGAATATTTCAAAAATGATTTAAGTCTGCCCTGCAGTGGTCTTAAAGTTATGACAAAATCTAAGACAAATTTTTGTCTAAGATCTTTTTTGATTCCCATTTTGTCTAAGCAAAAAACGTCTTAACTTTATGACAAAATTCTCGCACAGTTAAGATTTTTCTCTTAAAGTTATGACAATTTTTTGCTTAAGACCTTTTGTGAATCCCGGCCCTGCTTATTTCGGTTGCACTATAATTTAGACAGAAATGGCAGACAAACTGCAAGTTTAAAACTGAAGTTTTTATGTTCACTGGTGTCCTTGTATATACAACGATGTTTTTTTGGAATCTTTCTTTAAATATGAATTAACTTTATTTATTAATCATACAAAATGCTGGATAATAAATGTAAACCATCCCTCATTAGGCATATATAAAAATATAGCAATCATGAAGATAAACAATATTTTACACAATATATATTCATCGGGATGTCACATGTCAAAGTGCAGGTGTACCCTAGAAACTATAACATTATCACATGCAGGAAGGAACATTCAATAGCACTAAATTACATACAATTTGGACAGAACTATTTCATTTAATTTCATCTAAGCTAAAATTGTACATAGTGGGACAAAACACAAGATATAAAAAAATGTATCTATGTTCTCTCAATAAGCACTATCTCTCTGTAGCACCAAAAGTGAACATTAGTTATGTTTTAAAATGCTTCATAATAATGTGAAATAAAGTATTTTGACTTTGCCAGGCACTTCAGATAAAGGTCTGGGTGCTTGGTGGTGTAGTGGGTAACACCCTCTCTTCTCACCACTGAGGTCGGCGGTTTGAACACTAGACCTGACTCTATGTGAGAAAAGTTGGTAAATGCTTATCAGTGCCCGGCAGTTCACAGTGCAGAATCTTGACACACTAGTATGTACTGTGTTCCCTTAAAACTATCCTCTGTGATAAAATCTATAAATCTGTTCAAAGCGACATTAAACCCAGACGAATTAAATTAAATCAAAGGTTTAATTCGACTTTCAGCAAAAATATATGAGACAGTAATGTAACAGTCTGAAGTTTGATACCAAATTTTCATTTGGTCTCACTTTTATGAATAGCTAGTTTACCTCCAAAAATAGTCTGAAATTTAAGACATGTATCTGACTTGTAGAGTAAGAAATCTAAAATTCGCCACATATCTGAAATTCGCCACATGTGGAAATACTAATAAAATAAATGAATTGAGGTGAGAGTTGTTGAATGTACAGTAAGTTAAGGCTTTTTGAACTGAAAAATGCCAATTTTCAGACAAAACATCATTTTCTTCATAAAATTAACTAAGGTTTTAGAGGTGGCGAATTTTAGATTTCTGGCGAATTTTAGATTTCTTACTCTATAGAATATAATGTTTTTTCTAAACTCAAACATTTGGAATAAAAAAAAACGAAAAACCCAAAAATAAGATTTCAGATAAAATTGGGTCTAAGCAAATTTTATGAAAACAAGCCTTGCTACTTTTAAATTTAAAATAGTTTTACATAAAGTTGATTGTTCTTTATGCCTGTGAAAGCTGCTGAAGCACATTTGAAGATTTACCCAACAAAACATATTTAAAAATGTGTGTCTACAGTTGATGGGTCTAACCAATTCCAGTACACGTGTTTATCTAATTGCATCACTTCCATATAAAGAACCAATATCTTGGTTGCGACGTGACCTTTGACCTGGACTTGAGGTCACAGCAAGGTGATGTCTCAGTTCTTTTTCTGTTCGACACAAATACACTTGGAATGGACTTCCCGGCACATGATCTCCTAAAAGGTAAGTGCGGATTTAATTGCTGCAGATGAATCGTTAGAGGTTTACTGGGTGTGATGCAGGGGCCTTATTGACAGCACACGCAAAGTCTGAGAGATTGTACTTTGTTGATGAATTAAGAACAACCTTTTGAGAGAATGATAAATTGTTGCATCAAAACAGTGATAAAAAATGTTTAATAGATTTATGAAGCGATGTACAAAATTGAGGAATGTTAACAGAACAACTCTATTAGGTCTGCCGAATTTTTTGTTATACATTTACTGCTAAGAGGGGGCAAAAAAGGAGTGAAATAGCCAGGATAACCACTGAAAAGGATCTTATAGACCAGCAGTGGTCTTACTGAACACAGTGGAATATAACTAGACGTGATACAATAGCATCAAATATATCTACACCGAATACCTACGTCATGCCTTTCTGTGCTGGGGTCATGAGGTACAACCATATCAAAGCGTATCCACCTTTGGCTGTGGTTTGTTCCTCTTCATTTTTGGGTAGGATGCACTTAATGCAATTCAGTGGGATTCATGATTTGGTAACAAGTGTGAATGTAATTTGCGTTCAGGACTGCACTTTAAAAATACTTCAAATATCCATTACATCCTCTCTGAAGCTGCATTAAATTTTATTATCCACCGCAAGCCATATTTGACCAGAATAGCAGAATACACGGAGCAGGATATATTTTTTCTTATACAACGGTACCTCTGTACCATGGATAATTAAATTACATTTCTTTTCACTAATATCTCAGAAACTATGTAAACTACAAATATGTCATTAGAAAGGTCTTTTTACAGCGTTTTTGCTCGTTTTTGTTCCATAAAAATCCAGTTAAAGACTTTTAAAGACTTTTATATTAACTGGTGACCATGTTTTTTGCCATAATAAAAGTAAAACATCCCTCATTAGACATATACAGAAAAAATATATCACTCATGAAGATTAGCTATGCACTCGTATAATATTGTTGTAATCTTTTGTGATATATTTTCTCTGTATATGTCATTTGGGAAGTTTTCCTATTACACAAACTGGAGGAGTGAAGATTGGGGATGGATATACAGGGCAGCTCATTCTTCATGATCAATATGCACTGCCAAGATCCAAAGTCTAGGTTGTTAATTGGAAATGACCATAAAAAGAGGTGTGACCTCAGCATTACTGAAAGGACATGGTTACACAGTAAATAAAAAACTAGTCTCAAACCTCTCAGGTTCTAACTTTGATTCAGGGCTTGACATTCAGTGAGAAAAAAAGTTTGTTAGTTGGTACCAGGTGGCTTTTCATGCAGAATGTCTGCCATGACTACTATTTTACTATAAAGATCTTTTTGGTTGCCGAGTTTAAAATAACACACAAGTGTGACATAATCCTCTCTGTTATGGCTATTTTATTTTATGTCCAAGAGTATTTTGTATGAATTGGATAATGTCTCTACCTGACCACAGAGGGGCCACAGTGGTGCAGTGGTAACACACTTGCCTCCCACTGCTGAGGTCTGAGGTTCAAATCCCGGATCCCATGTGAAATAGTTGGTGGTTGCTTACCAATGGTCGACAGTATAGAGTGCAGAACCTAAACCTTATGTACGGGTTTCCTCTGCCCATACAACTACTCATTATGATATGATCTAAACATTAAACCACAAATAAATAAATAAATAAAAACTACCTGACCACAGCACATGGATTTCATATATACCAGGGTGATGTGGGTGATAGCGGCAGTGCACTTGTCGGTTAATCTTCTGAGTCTCAATATTAAAAAAACCTATAAATAGAAAATACAAGGCACCAATTTTGACTTTTGTTAATCTTTTTGTAAGTAATAGATAATGGAAATCAAGTTAGAAGACATGTTCCATTGACACTTATTCTGCTACACACAGATACATGAAATCTGACTTAACATGGTTCAAATGTATTGCAATTGGCCTTATTATACATGACCTTAACTTACCTTTTGGGCCACCAATCTTGACCTTGACCTCTCCAACTCCAGCCTCTTGAGCATCCACCATAAAGTGACCACTGGACTTGTCAATCAAACTGTCCTGTAACCCAGAACCTGACAGCTTCACAAATCCAGCTGGTGACACACGCAATCTAAAGGGACTTTCTGAAAAGTACACAAAACATCACAAAGACACAGTAAATGTTTGCTTTGCAAGACTTGTGAATAGATTGAGTCCAAAGAGACTATTGCAAAAAAATAAAGAGGGATTAGTTCTGTTTTCAATAAACACAGTCTGTGATGGGTAATTTGCAATTGGCAAAAGTGTTTTACAACATGTATAACAATAATATACCACAAATCTCTTCATCTTAAAAGCTACATTGTCGCAAGCTTGACTTATTAGAATCACAGACAACAAATTGGACTAATTCAGAATCAATGACACACATTAGAATCACGAATGTCCAGTTAGCCAATCAAACTCACAGATCCAAGTTGGAACAATCAGAACCACGTATATAAAAGTAATATAATATTTTTTTATTCACTTGTATAGAAAATCGTTATAAATTCGTCAACCCCTGCTGATTTCTTGTTAATGTGAATATGTGCTAAGTTTTAGTAAAAATCTCATTGATCAGTAAATTATGCAAGGTACAAACGTAAGGTACAAGTCTTGTTGTATGTCATAAGAAAGTCATTTTACACAGCTTCTGCTCGTGTTTTATGGCAGAATGGTAGAGAAATCTACTTTGTACATTTACTGGTGTCTCTGTGGATGTGTTTCATAGCTAACTAGTTTAGTATTCTTTCGGTATATAAGAAACTATTTTGCTTATTATTGAAGTAAAGTAGTAGATTATAGAAGTAAAACATCCCTCATAAGACATATATAATATATATTCACAAACAATATAATACTCATACTACAAATTGTCATCTTCATTCACGATATATGTTTTTACCTTTTTTGTCATTCAGGCTGATTTCCTGTCTGTATTTGTAAGTATCATAAAGTACAAACCTGTAACCTCCACCCCATTATACTGCTGTAAGTATCATAAAGTACACACCTGTAACCTCCACCCCATTATACTGTACATGCAGACTGTGTAGCCCCACATCCTGTGGGTTGATCACAATACTGAATGTCCCGTTGTGGTGATCTTTCAGCTGACAGTATGCCTTTCTTTCTGGACCCTCACAGAATACAGTCAACTCTCCTGCACATAAAAATTAGGAAAAAAATTAAACATTAAGAAAGGTGAAGTTTGCTTCTGGTGTATATATATTTTTTAAAATTCAGATTGACATATTAAAAGTGTTGTGGTGTGTAAACAGGGTACAAAAGACTTGGATCAATTCCATGGACATAATGGACACCTGTTCATTACAACATAGATACAGATCTGGCACTTAAACAGGTTGAGCCTTAAGAATCCTCACTAATCCTAGATGTCAAAATGGCAATATACATGAGGATGTATATTGTATATGTATAAAGTCTAGTAGTCTGACTTATTACCAGTTTCCTTATTCCATCCTCATACAGTGATTGGTAGTTGTGATTTTGCCATGGACACGCCGGTGGCATAGAATAAGTAGCCCCTTAACGTCCACTTGCAGCAGACCATCTTGGGTTGTCAGCAGCCAACTTAAGGAAGGCTTATTTGCTGAAACTTGCATACACCACCACTATTCCACGGCAAGCACTGGTTGCTTAATGACCTCTGCTTGGTTTAAGACACTCCCTTTTTGGGCTTAGTCCCAAAAGACAATTCACATCAATTTTGTGCTACATAAATGTGTTTTTTTCTATTCTAAATTTGTCTATTCTGTTTATTACATCAATAGATTAATGGTGCTGTCCACTGTTGAGATAAATCATAAGACCTAACCAATTTTAAACTTGTGGACCTGCTGTGAGCAATCACAGGAATTAAAGAAGGGAAATTTAAGACCTACCAATTTAACACGTATGGCCCACCAATTAACAAAATAAATCATATGACCCAGAAAAAGTCTTATGATGGAAAAATAAATCGTATCACAGGGAAAAGAGTTTTAAAGACAGATTAATCGTGCCATGAAAAGAGAAGACCAATTAGAATTGTTTGACAATAACACTTGATTAGGATCAATTGCTCCTAACGTTTCCAGTCGCCTGACTGACATGTTTACACCCCTGAAGGCATAATCGGCTCAGCTGGGCAACTCACTTGTAACAGTCAGACAGGGGTATCATTGTAAGTCTGTCCTCAAATTATATGTGACCACTTATACATACTTGATCTCACTAGTCTGATGAGTAGAGAGTATTAGAGCATGTAGAAAGCAATTAGGTACTACCAGGGTCTAATTGCAGGGATATATATTTGGGTTATCACAAAGTAAAGTCAAGTTTAGAGCCTCAGATAAAGCTAAAGGCCTGTTCAGACAGTTCTGTGTGGTTGTAACAACGCATATTAGAATTTTGCTCCACAATCTTTTCATTATGACTCCGAAAAGAGACCTCACATGTTGGTAATCCACATTTGAACAAAGCCAAAACGGGTTTTGGTCTACTAGCGCAAGCCACAAATCCATCAGCGACACAAGTAGTGCACTGAAGCGGTCAGTAACTCATTCTGCTACTCCACAATGCATGAAAGTCCAGAGACCAAAAAAAGGGGGGAAAAGGTGATCTCTGGAGCCGCGAGCCTCGCTAGAGCTCACACTTAAAGAAGGAGTGATACTGGCCCCTCTTCACCTCCACCAACTATTTTAATACAGCTCTTGGCAGGAAGTAACTACTTCAAACAATTAGAAACCTGCAATGTGCTGGAAAGGCAGTCCATGTTGTCGGGTCTTACCCAAGTAGATAACTTATGTGCTCTTATGAAACGGAATGACTACTACCAAAACACAAGATGTGTCTAGTTACAAAAGAGGCCAGATCAGTTAAATATTTCCCACTTTTATGTAGCTCATGAGAGCCAGCACGGAGCTGCGTGAACTTGGTATAAGGAGAAAGTCTCCCTGAAGCACACGCTGTTAAGAAGCTGATATAAACTAGCTTAGACATGCTCCAGGTCTTTGTTTTTGTATCCATCAGTGACCTGAACATTTAAATTGGAAACTTACAGGAGTTCATTATACCACAAGCATTCAGGAGTTAGGGAGCTACTTTCTGGGGAAAAAAATTGTCAAATCTGTTTCTCCAAAAGTCATACAGTACCCATATATTACACAAATGACAAAAAAAGACTTGGTGAAAATGTAAAACTAGCTTGAAACAATATAACATTGTTCATTCACCTGCTCCCGCATGTCTGGTGTCTACTAAAGCTTCAATGGGGTGGTTGATGTAACCAAACCTAAGTCCAACACCAGAGCACATTACTTTGCTGGGATCACTTGTTCTAGCATTTGGCAATGCCATCCTGGTTCTGTAATATGGAACATAATATAAAGCTAGAGTTAAGATTGAATGAAATACAGATCTCAGAATAACTCAAACCATTAAATCAGTAGGTTATTTTATGAAAGAGAAATATTTTTTGCCTATTTCAAAGTATTTTCATAATTTTATGAACATATACACAGTTAGGTAATTAACGAAAGGGTTAATACTAAATTTATAATCCCTACAGAATGAAATTAAAACAATCTCCTCAGTGCAACGTGCCATTTTTTATTTGAATTTAAGCTTTAAAGTATTTAGTCATAGATGCAACTCGTGGGATCATTTATTTACAGATAAAGGCTGAGCAATATGTCAGCATGTGTTGCACTCTTCCTCCTTCATCAGATGCATGTGCTCATGAAAGTGAGACTGTGTTTCTATTTTTTTCTGTGACTAATTCTCTTGGTTTGTTTCATGTGTCATGATATGGCTTGGTGTTATATATTTTTGAGAAGTTAAAAAGTAGTTTGACCTTACCAAGCTTTTCAGTTTAAAAGTTTAGCTATATGTTGGTGATGTTGGTGACATTGTAGCTATATACTTGCCTCCTAGTCTTGATGTCATTAGTTCAAATCTCATCCCTGATTGGGAAACTTGGTAGTTGCCTGCTGCCCAGTGATTAGCAAACACATATTATTTACCAACTATTATTTCCAACATCAAATCCAGATAGTTCTAGAATATGCCATACAACAATTGTAAATATGTTGTGATGGAGCAGTTGCAGAGCTTTAAGGTACCAGACCACAATACCATGGTTTCCAAGTGGTTAATTATTAATTTTGCTGGTGCTGAATTGTGATTTCAATATAACATCTATTATCCACATGCCTTTTCATATCTATCGATATGGAAATATTGTTTCAGGATATAAAACACATCTGAATGCAGCCTCAATTTGCCAAAATGTTATTATGTGTAAAAAAAATAATAAAATCATAATCATCATGCAGTATTACAATAAGGTATTCTATGTTTGTGACCAATTTTTCAAAATGTTTAAAATACCTGTCACTAGCTTTGATGAGCTGATCTAAATTATACATGCTTAACGGCTCACCCATTGGATATACAACGGGATAGATATACAGGGCAGCATGTCCTTCAACATATTCTACCAAGATAAAAGGTGTCTTTTTGAGCCATAAGGACAACTGACAAGATGATACAGATGGTATCATAAAAAGACAGATATTGCCTTGTTACAGAGTGTCTGGGCCTTTAGTGTACTAAACTGAGCAGGCAGTGTATGGATGCTCTTGTATGGACTTACAGTTCATACAGTTCAAGCCATGACTTGATACGTAGAAAGTTTCATATATTGTCTTGTTTAAGGTGCTGCACCCACCAGAACAGACAGAATACAATCTAATATGATAAACGCAGATAAAGACCCTCTCCAAGTTGAAGAATTAGCACAGCCATTTTCAAAATGGCCTGAAAATAATGCAATGTGGGCCCTACCCTACATGCTGGCATCGCATTCTGATTCCAATAAAACTTGAAGAATTCCTCAAAATATAAAAAATTGGTCTGTCACAGGCCGTATTGTATTTAGTTTAGAAAGACAAGGTATGTCAAACCAGTTTGAACAAAATTGCTGGTTCATTAATTTTGCCTCTCATCGCCCTTTCCGTCGCATTCAACAGTTATAGTGTCAGATCAGGACCATATTCTTCAACAATACTTTGCTAAGGTCACCTTAGATCCAAGTTAGGAATGGTTTTCTACTTACCAAAGTATTACTTGTAATTTTTCAACCCCTACTTTGTTAAGTATTACTTAGAACCTAAGTAAGGAAAATTCCCTATACTTTGAGGGGGCTCGGTGGTGTAGCGGTTACAGTTCTCGCCTCCAACCTCTGAGGCTGCCGGTTCGAATCTCGGGCCGGGTGCTTCATGTTGGAAAGTTGGTAGTTACTTGCCGATGCCCGGTGGTTTACAGTGCAGTAAACAACCCGTCGCAATATGACCCTGGCTGTTGAACGTGACGTAAAACAACAAATAAATCTAAATCCCTATACTTTGTACTGTAACTGTAAACTTGGAAACCAGGATATAACTAAATTATGAACAGTATAATTTCACAATAATTCTTACGTAAGGTGTCCTATGTTTTTACTGAGACGTCTACTATGTTAAAAAAAATGGTGAAAAAGCTTATTTTCATGAAGGAAAATGCTGTTTTAATATTGTGTTACAGTTTAATATCAATAAAACACACAATTACCTGCATTAATTGCATATTTTAAAAACATTCCATCATCTAAGGTACCTCTGCAGATAACTTGAAATCTAAGTAGAGGTCTAGGATGACCTTAGAGTGAGGAATGTTGATGAATAACATTTTAATCTAAGCTAGTAAAAGCTTGAGAAAAACTTAAAATCCATGTTAAGAACAGTCTAAGTATTGTTGAAGAATACGGCCCCAGGACAGTTCAGTATCCTGTATTTTTCCATTAGATGGACTTGAACTAATGACCACAGAGGTGTTACCCAAGTGATTATATACGAAAGCTGCAGAAATTATCCCGAATTGCACAAGAATATTCTTTATTTTAAGAAAACGGCGAATGTTATATGTATTTGATCATTGATATTCAATTAAAATTGTTCCCTTGACTATGGCAGTTACACTTAGGTACAACACAAAAAAATCATTCCACAGCACAGCAGAATTTTGAAAAATTAATATTTTATGGTACTCTCAAAATACATATAAAATCTCACCTATTTACATTAGTTAATCTGTTTCACAAGATAATCTATTTTTCACTGGTCTATTATTACTACTTAAATTGTTTACCTTCAGTGTGATCTAATTAATCCAATGTGCCTAAAACTTATATATTATTGATGGTCCACATAAACTACACAATGTGAGTCATAAAGTTTTAATATAGGTAACATCTAAGATTGATTATTTTTAAAATAATGTTTACATTGTAGTAATTCAGAAGACTATATTGTCAGTTTCTTCTAAATTGATTCTGCCTTCATCAATATGTATTCTGTGGCAATATTTGTATGTATGTTTGTGTCTGTAACTTTTTTTACCATTTTCTATTTCAAACCAATGATATCCTTGTACTATTTCATATATATTAATCCAAGACATTTCAGATATACATCAGAACAACATATGTAGCATGTTTTAACATTCCACAATATAATACTTAAACTACACAATTATTTAAGAGTACACATATAACACCTTATATTTACAAGTCATAATAATTTTAAGGCCATGTAGGAGTTTTCATAGCATATAGACGTTTGTCAAATCATTGTGTAAAAACCTTGAAAGAGATTACAAAAAATACACAGGAGACACTAGATAAACACATCCCCTTCTTCGTGTTCTGTGTGTGTCATTTGAATACCTGTACAGTAAAAATATAAAATTTGCCACAGTTTGCTTAATTCGCCAGTTGGGAAACCCTCCCATTATTTTATGTACAATTATGGTACTTCTCAACCTGAACAAACGTATCTACTTAGCTGTAATTTTTTACTGCATCAATTGCCATGGTGATTTATTTGCAGGGTGGGTTTTCCCCCCCTCCCCGCCCCTCATAAAGTAGTAAATTTCAAATGCTCTGGTGAATTCTCCATTTATTTTCTGAGCCTGCATACAAATGCTATATAGAGTTATGTCTTAAAGAAGCTTAAATTATTGTGTACGAGTCTGTCCCGTGTAATTCCCACTTGTTTGAGTTTCCGATAGCCATGTTCAAGGCCTAGAATCTGTAAAGATATTCAGTATGAAACTGTCAAAACGTGTCATACTGCACAAGGTAAAATAAATATACTGTACCACTGAGAGTTAAGGTGACAGTTAAAGACTTACCTATTGAGACTAGCCTATCTCCCTCCATAATATTCTCCTGTATCAGATCCTAACATGGAGACAGATTCTTTCTGGTAATTTGACGATCTCTTTTTGGACATTAGCACATTAAAGGAAGTCTACATCAACGGGGTTAGCAGGTTTGGCATCTAATCACCGGTTGCCACCTCTGTGTGTGTTCGACTCCCAGAAGTGAAAAAAAGTATCAGAGATGGCCGTACCCCACAGCCTGGGGAAATATACTGTTCAACACCATGAGATTTGGAGTAGTGAACAGTACAAAGATTGGGATACTTTCACAGAGGTATCAGTTGTATAAAGGTTCAAATAATGTTTAATTAGAGATAATAACATCCAAGAGAAAGAAAGTGTATGTACAAATAATAGCAAGATGACCAAGATGGCAGCATTAATCAGTAAACTAATTAGTAATTACGAAACTGTAAAATTTATTAATTGGAGAATAGCAGTCCATAGCTTTGTCATAAGAGAAAGATGTCTCAAATATGGCAGTAGCATACACTTTGTGCAGAGGCAAAGTTTACAGTCACACCATGATGTACAGCTACACCCCTTAACCAATGTCCCTACCAAGTATCAACTTTCTACACCTTATGCTTCTCTAGATATAGCCCGGACAAGATTTTAAAGGTCAAGGTCACTATGGCAAGATCAAAGGTCAAATCATGGTCACACCATGACGTTGCACACCTACACCTCCTAACCAATGTCTCTACCAAGTATCAACTTCCTACACTTTACGGTTTCCAAGAAAAAGCCAGGACAAGACTTCCAAATTCAAGGTCAATTTGGCAAGGTCAAATCAAGGTTACACCGTGACGTTGCACAACTACACACCCTAGCCAATGTCTCTACCATGTATCAACTTCCTACACCTTACGGTTTCTGAGATACAGCCCGGACTAATTATTTTACGCCTACCCACACAAATGCCCATCCAGACACCATGGGTGAAAACAATACCCCGACAACCCGTGGGGTAAAAACTGAGGACCTGTCACAATATGACCCTGTTGAACAGGACGTAAAACCACAACTTTGAGTTTCATCATGGTTTCTTGTAACATCAAACCTTACAAATATAAAATATGAACATGCTCACTCATATCCCCAGATCTTTATTGGCGTACCCCAGTGTAATGCAGACATTGGTAATAAATGGACCCGTTTGTCCAGGGATGTGTGAACATGACAAGAATGACAAAATAACTGAAACACGATATACATGTCTATACCAAGCAGGTCACCAGATCATCTTATTTGTTTGTTCATTAAAAAATAAATAAACAAAGTCTTGCCTGACAAAATTATTACCATAAAATATGTGTAACAGGCTGGTTATCCTGCACCTCTTCCACCAATAAATGTCAAAGTTGGGCTTTACAATCCTTTGAAGAGCCAAGCCTTTGCACAAATGTTTGCAAAACCTCAATTATATGTGAACAACTACTACTATCTTTCACACGCATACACAGCATAAATTTATGAAAATTTAACTGGTGTCAAATGAAAAAGTTGGTTGTGATACACCTTGTACAAAATACCATTAGAAATACAAATCTTGTGAAGTGAAATCCACACATAAACATGGAACAATCATAATGATGCAAGCTTGGCGGATTAATGCTATACCACCACCACCCCCACCCCCGAAAACTAGTTACACACCTCTAGCTACAGTTTTCCCGAAGAAGAGAATCAGAACAGGAAAGAATAATGATCATGGTTGGATGCAGAAACTGTCCTGTAAAGATAGAATAATGTTATGACAAATAACTTGTCTGGAGACACAGAAAGATACAAAATAAGACAAAATTAGCGGGAAAGGCAGAACAGCTGGAGAAATGATAAAACATTCTTCAGCTACAGGTGATCCGTTTTTTAGCTTTAGGGAGGTGGACATTACAGTTTAAAATTACCATGTGCGTTGCCATGGAAAGCAGGGAAATGCCACAGCATCCAAACTTGACTGGCAGAAGTGTGGCAGTACATGGGGCATGAGGCATTATACAAAATGCGAATAGACGTAGCAAATATTGCCTTACCACCTGTTCTGTAACTGGGGTATTACCACCAGTACAAGGTTACACTAAAATGTTTTCTACTGTTGGCAAAATGACGTGTACATTTAGTTTAGTCAAAGGGTTCTTTTGTCCTGTTCAAACCCAGAAGCATGTTGGGACAGGCTCTCTGTATGACTTCTGAGAGTCAACACCACACTGAGGTGACATCCTGCCATTAGATGTCAAACTTGCTAACCACTAGGCCACCGAGAACATAGAGTATACATAGAGTGGCTCTACTTTGGCTCATGTGAATTCCATTTACGAGGCGAGAGGATTTATGTAGTAAAAATATTTGTCACAAATTTATTCGTATACAATTTTTCAAAGAGAATATTTTACAGGATATTTGTTTTGGAGATAATATCTTAAAATATTTTTGAGAATGCAACCCAAAGCTAGAAATAGGAGAAAGAGATATAAGAGGATGGTCACAAGAGTTGAGGAAGAAGCAACCAGATTCAACTTGGATGTTCCAGTGGAGTGGAGGCTCAGGTGGTTCATCAGGTGGTGGAAGGATGGATGGCAGGACTGAAAGGATGGAAACACTCAAAGATGGGAACACAGGGAAAAGATATAAGATTATACACTGCCATCTACATGTACACCAACAAAGTATCAGAGAGGGGCAAGATGGAAGCTGTGGCTCTCTCAGGTATGGAGAACAAGCCTTGTTGGACAGGATTAGCGACAACATGCTATTCAACAAATTGTGTCATTACAAAGACACTGTCAAGAAAGAGGAATGCTGGGGTGGGGAAAACACAAAAGATGAATCGGGACCCACAGAAGCTGAAGAGTTGGCGTGAAGCTCACCATTGGCAAGTCAGACCAGAACTTACTAAGCAAGAGTCTTGGGTGAAAGACAGCTTTGATTTTATGAGGCCGCAAATCATACACCAGAGCATCAGGTCAAATTTCAAAGGGAAAAAGCCCTCAGGAGCAGCCAATTGTGCCCAAAACCATAACAGCAAAGCCTCAGATATAGCTCTGTGTGTTAGGATCGGAGGCCAGCTCTTAACCAATGGGAAACCAAAAGCTGTCTTGTCCTTCAGTTTGCAATGATTGAAAATCTGTGTCAGACCAGAAACCGCTGCTGTGGACATACTGTAGACTACAAGCCCTTGCAGTTGGCAGTTGACACACTGAATTCCATCCCTCTGGGATATCGGAAGTACGCCCACGGAATTTGGACACATTCACGCCAAGACACCTTCAGTCCAGATACATCTCCAGTCATCTGGTATGATGGGGAACGTCAACCATTCCTCTTGGTATTTGTACATAATTGCTGGCACACTTACTGAATCATCTTGTTAACAGTGGACTGCCCACCCTGAAGTCAAAGGCCAAGCTGTTGGTAGAATATCTCGTGGCCAGAAACCTCAATACCACAGTCAGGTTCAGTTCAGCTTACAAGAGGGCACAGTACCATGCATACCTGCTCCTCAGCAACCTGCCCTGCAAAGTCTGTCATCTCATTAAATCATTCTGGGTCCATATTTTCAGAGACCCTGTAGAATACTGGTGGCCAGATCTGGCAAGAAGGCTGTATTGTGGCAGTGTATGTCTCTTGCACCCAGGCCCCCTCCAACCCCTTTCGAGCCCTACGTGTGTGGATACTCGAGCCAGCCTCAGCTCAACCCCGACTCTGTACTGACATTGTCACAAAGGAGGTTATTAGACCAAGATTGGCTACCTGATGCTTTCAGCCAGGGTAGCCAGCATTTCATCCCGAGTGACCTTTAACCATCACTGGTTAGTTTTAGCCACCTAAGATTAGCCATGGGAGAATTCCGGGTACCCTGAGCAGGTGACCTCCATTGTGAAGAGAGACTGAGATGACATTGTCGGGGTATCCACGAGACCCCACTGTAAGTACAAGGTACATCCTGGACCAACAGGAGCATTTTTAATATTGGCATTTCCCTCTCTGGTCTGTTCTGTAGATAACTGCATATGTTCATCCGGACTCAGTGGGGGGTCTCCATGGATACTAGATTCAGGGCTGCTCCCAGATGGCCCTTAAGAGGGAAGAGCTGCTATAAAGAAGCCTGCTGTGAACAAGATTTTTATTCAGCAGCATATCTGTATAACATAAAATAGTCGAATAAACAACCTTTTTAATTAGGACAGGCTTTCGGTCAAGCTAAAAGAAGAAAAGATTTTGTAAAACACAAGATATCAATAAATACTGGTACAGATTTTGTGATAAAATGAAATGATGTTTTGATGGAACTAATGTCCCACCCTGAAGTCAAACGCCAAGCTGTTGGTCGAATATTACCCAATGCCTAGTACTTTAGATGTTTCAGCAAAACCAGCTCAAAAATAAATATACCATAAAGGCCCACCCCACCCCCCCCCAAAAAAAATAAAAAAAAATCATGGACCTTTGAGTAAGTTATATGACTAAATGACTTTTTTCGCTCTATGTAGACTATAAAGATACATGGTCAATTACACAGTCTTAAGTAGATTGAATTGGGTTTAGTTTCACTCTCCAGATATTGTACAGGTCATAGCATGATGGTTTTCCGAGGGGGTGGAGGAAGGCAGGGCATGTTGGTTGTTCAAAATTCTGTACTGAAACCATTCAGCACTGACAAGGAACTGTGAACTTTCTTACATTTCAGGTGGAGCCTCTGAGCTCACATCTGACTGTAGAGCAGAATGCCTGGAAGCAGAACTGTATTCTTTTGTTTTTCACTCTCCCCATCAAACTTCTCTAACAAGAATATTACAAAATAGGTTTTAACTCAATGATAACAAAAAAGAAACACAAATGTAAAGCAGAAATTTATTATGTAATAATCATTTATTTACTGTGACAATAATTAACAAATGTTTTGTGAAAAGGTATTGATTCCAGTTCAAAACCTCCCACAATACAAGTGGCATCACATGATTTTTTTTCACTCACTGTGATAAATAGGTAAATATTAACATTTAGGCATTTGGGCCAAACATTTGATTTTGTATAAATGAAATCAACTAATTTTTTACTGACAATTTACAAACAATTTCTGAAAAGTTGTTTAATTCTAGTTCAAAAACATTCCACCATTTAAGTAAAATCACATGAGTTTTCACTCACTGTGATTTATAGTTTATGAAAATTTGTATTAATTTATTAGTTCCAGTTTAAAACACTCCATTTTAAAGTTAAATCACAATTTTTTTCAGCAGTTCATTAATGTTTAATTTCCTGACAAGTCTTTGTTAATTCCAATCCCCCAAAATCAATATTGTATTCAAATAAGTTAAACTGCAAATCAGAGTTCACTTTTTTGTGAGAAAAAAATCTTAATTTTGTCTATGACTTTCTAAAATTATTTCCGAATCTTACTTGGCCTTTGTGAGCAATAGTCCTTTACAATTTTAAACACAAATGAAAAACTCTTTGACAGTAAGAAATAGATTTACTGTCAATAAAGAAGAAACAACATTTCTGTAAAAGTATTTGAATGTGTGACCTTTGTGTAAAGTAGCAGCCTTTAATAGCTGCAGTATTTTAGCCAGTTTTAAAAATCCTTTACAAACAAATGAAAAATAGAAAAATGAACGACATTGATCTTCAACAGCAGAAATATCAGAGAATTAACAGATTTGTGAGAAAACAAAGCTTTTTTTCACATTTGCCTGAATTTTTCTGACAAAGTAAAATTATTTATAAATTTACTCTATATTTTTCTACAAATAAACTGTAGTGCATAACAGGAGTAAAGTATTGCCATAAAATGCCACACAAAAGGAACACTTCACTTCTCTCTGTACTCAATACTGTACTTTTGCAGTTTCACTTCCAAGACTTACAGTTAAACCTTCCGAAAATATAATTTAGGAAGCTGCTTTGACTTATCCTGTTAAATAAGGGAAAATTGGCAAAAAGATATGATTTGTCCCTAGTAATAAAAGAGATGTCTCACAACCAAAAAGATAAGTGTTTATGATCAGCTCCCAACTATTATGACTCACGAAGATCAAGATTACTCATCTCCATGGTCATAGAAGAGTGTGCAAGATCAGCTGTGGAAGTCAAAGGGTTAGTCGTAATACCCTGCAGATAGGTGATTGCAGCCTAAGGATAAAGCAACTTGTGACTGAAAAATAGTTGTTCATGAAAATTTAGTTAAGAAATGCTCGCTGTCAAAGATTGTAAAACATGATTAGAAATGGGCATCTGGATAACAACCTCTACAATGAAATGATAAGTTGCAGGACTAATAAGATTACAATCGGGACTATATCATCGGGCTAACTCTTGACGGTGGGACCAGGGTACAAATTTTTAAGTGAACAGTGGAACCGGAGTGTAATCAGCTGGGTGTAAATTTTAAACATGCAATTAACCACATTATTTCAATGACTATAGAATGAAAGCCATTCGACTTTTCAGGGGACTCTCTCTTGTACTTAAATTGAGGATCTAAGATTGAAGTACTCTATCATCACCTTTTTGAAGAACATCATGACAAACATTAAGTAATGAAAATAGGATTGCCTGAGCAGTTTCCCCAAAATACCCAACATGGTTCAATTTAAAGTCACGACAATTTTTCAGTAGAATACAATCTTAAATTATTATATAATTTTATGGGTGTTATTTCAGTTATCATTTCAAAATCAATTGTCCAAAAGTCATTTTAAATATTTTGGATACAGTGTTATACCTGTATAATATACAATAAAAATTAAATGAAATTTTAAAGCTAAACATGCAAAAGACACTAGAGCATAGTAGTTAACATCAACTGCCATTGGTGTGTATTGATATTAAGCAGTAACAATTTTGAATATTAACATATGTATATATTTTTTATTTTAATGTACTGTTTTACACAGTGAATTTCTTGGGGAAACTCTTTTTTTGTCATAAAGTACTAGTACACACTTGCTTACCACTGGTATACCATCAAGGACTCCTGGGGCCGGTTTCATAAAGGTCTTAGACTTAGCCCAGACTTGGGCTATGTCAGGGACTTAAATTTAAGCCTTTTGTCTCAGCTAAGTCTTGGATATAAATGGATTTCACAAAGGGTGACTTAGTTAAGTCCAAGGCCATCGCATAATATTTCATCATGTGACCCTTTATTTCAGTCCAGATATTCTACTAGTCATATATTCCCTTTGTTTGACATATTTTATCTTTGGAAAAATGCTGTTGTATAATAGAGAACCACATAAAAATGTCCAAAGACTAATTTTGGTAGGTGTTCAAGATTTATCCTTTATATTCAGGCAGTTAGAATTACTGTTTACAACAGGTGGATTTAACTCTGAGCCTAAGACATGGCCAAAGAGAATTATCTAGTTTTTAAAATCCACTAAGTCTGAGACCACAGACTTAGCCTGAGTTTAAGACAAAGCCTGAGCCTAAGTCCGAGCTAAGTCCTTTTGTGAAACAGGACCCTGACAGCCCCTGAAAATACTAATGCATAGCAATAAAGCAGACATCACACTGGAAAGCACATCTTTGAGATGATATTTAAGGAACAAAGAACACAAAAATCAGTGTCTAACACCATAGAATAAAATATATAGAGAAAAATTTAACATTTACCTGCCTTTTATCTCAACATTCAGTTGAAAGAACTAATATGTCCCCAGACATACGTATAAACCATATTCCTTATAACATCACGAAAATGACAAGTACATTATTAAGCTTTCATCTGAAAACACTGGAGCCTCTCTGACCTGAAAATCGTTGGTGTAGTTTTACCAGCATTTTGACACAACAGGTTAAATGTACATGTAAAGAGGCAATCTTAGGTCCTGGGCCCATAGTCGTTATACTGGTTATTTAACTTATTCCTACATATAACACAGCTTAAAAGCTGATAAAAAGTCAAATTTATCTAAAATTTGTTACTTTTATACAATTTTCTTATTTTCACAAGTATTTGACAGTTTATTACCTTGCCCAAGGGAATCATATGAAAAGAGGTTATCTGATCACTGGATTCTGTTTGCCAGCAAAAAACTACGAAAAAAACTACAGTATAGTATTCCATTCAAATTTTCACAGGTCAGTTTCAGTTTACCATAGTGTATTGATTTAATTTTGGAAATGATTAGCAACCAATTCTGAATCCAAGATGTTTTTTGAAATGACTTTTTATCACTGAACTTCATAGTAGAGATGTTGAACCTTGGCAGAAGTATGCGTCTCTTTGAGTGCTATTGTTTTGCAATAATTTCTTCACATCAGCTACCACACTTACCTAACCAATACTTCCAGTTGGTAAATACTAAAGGAGATAGCCCAGAGTTGGAATGTTTTTTTTTGCAATACGTACAAACCAGGCCTTGTTTTTCACCCCAAGTGCCATTCTGGGACTTACTGGGTTTTTTTAAACTGTTTTTTATCACATTTTAACCATGCCACTGTTTATCTGAACCATTACTTCAAGTCTTCCTTCTTCTTTTGTTTCAAATTCTTTAAAAAGTTTTCATACTCTTCTAATGTCTCTGATTTTGTCACTTCAATGTCATCTGTATCTGCCTCCTTATGTCCCCCTGCCTTTGTACCATCCCTCCCATCCTTTGAATCCCTCGTCCTCCGTCTATCTGAATCCTTACTATCCTTCCTGTCCAAGTAATTTTTTCTACCACTTTTTACCCCTACATCTCCACTACTAACTCTCCTACCACTTTTTGCAACAAAATTCCCACCCTTCTCAGCACCCTGGCTTGAGGAGAATCTCCTATGCTTGTCTCTTGGACTAACCATGTTATCCATGCCGGAACTACTTTTCCTACGCCTTTCTTTAACGTCACCACTTTCTATCTCTTTCTGCTGTTTCATCTTGTCAGATTTCTTCCCTTCTTTTTTATATTTTTTCACCTTCTTCTTCTTTGCGGATTTTGGTTCCGAATCTTCATTTTCGCTAGAAGAACTAGAACTACTACTACTTGAAGAATCATCAGTATTACTCGAGCTACTACTGGAACTATCACTGCTTGAGGATGAACTACTTTTTCTCTGCTCTTTCTTTTTCTTCTTCTTAGTGCTGTCACTTTTTGAACTCTTTTTAACATCCTTTTCACTTAGTTTTGTTCTCGTGTTTGACTTACTCGATGGCTTGGCTTCCTTTGGACTTATGACATCACTCTGCCCACGCAATCTCTTCTTTTCAGGACTGATATCTTCTGATTCTCCTTTACCCTTATAATCTTTATTGTCGCTCGATTTTCTGTTTCCACTCTTATCCAATCTGTCTTCATCATGTTCATGATACCTTCTTTTCCGATCAATTCTAGATTCCCTGTCTTCGTTTCTAAATCTACTATGTTCATCAAAACTCCTATCCCTGTATCTTTCTTTCTCGTATTTCTCATTTAACGGACTTTTGTATTTTCTGCGTTCCTTATATTCCCTCGATCTACTGCGACAAACCTGTCTACCATAACTTGACCTAGACTTTCTATCCTTTCTTGACCTTGACCGATTTTCCTGTGACTTTGACCTACTTCTTGTGGATTTCCTCTCCTTTCTAGATCGCCTTTCAACTGACCTTGACCTCTCTGTCCTTAATCTAGGAGACGGTGACCTTTTTCTCAAGTTTTTCTCCACTACTTTTAAACCCAGCTGAAGCTTCTTACTTCTTTCTAGATCTCTCTTTCTCTCTTCAATAAGTTTCTTCTCAATTTCAAGATACTTCTGAGGATCACGCATCTCGACCCTTATCACCTGCGGACTACTTCTCCTCTGCTGTTGCTCTGGCGGAGGGATATCAATGCCTAGTTTGGGACTGTCCCACTTGCTTTGGACCTCAGTTAGTTCCACCCTGGTTACACTTGGACTATCTGCCGGACTGTCCCACCTGGACTTAACAACCATTCCTTTGCCCCCTTCTCCTCCCCCTACTGCTTTCATTTGCTCACTGTTTTCATAGACATTCATTAAGATATCTGGAATATGCATGTTTCTGGACATGACTGGACCAGTCTCTTTTTCCACATCACCCCGAACAACATCACGGTTGTCTCTAATATAACTAGGACTGTCGGTCTCTCTAAATTTGTGATCTTTAGCATTGCCTTCCATGGTTCCTCTCTCTTCAGAGGGACTATATTTTCTGAACACATTCTGCAAGGTTTCTGAAAACCGATTATTCTCTTCTTGCTCCAGTGGAGACTTCGTTTCTAAGACTTCCTTTAGCTTGGTGGAGAAGTCTTCTTCTCTGCTAGATTTTCTGTGGGAAATGTGTTGCTCTACTTCCCTCTCCTCACCTCTGGATTGGTCAGAGTAATGTGGGTTGATTTTATCACCTCTCTCCATACTGGGTGAAGCCCTAGGATTCTTTTTTTGCCTGGATCTATCTGGAGAGGGTGACTGGTATCTATGACGTTGATATCTGTCATCTCGCCTTGCCTCTTCACCTTAATATATTGAAAAAGAACATCAATGAGGACGATAACATATAAAGTATGTCACATGGTAACACTTGGTCTTTATTATACAAGAAGAAACTCACATACCTAGTTCCATAGGTATTTGCTTTTTTTCAACCAACACAGTAGTAAAGGTGAAATTTACCACAAAAATATGCAATTCCATTGCACTGCCTCGACCAGTGAGAAATTAATATGTGCAGATTTCAGACTTTTGTTAATTTGATACCACCTGATGCAAAATGGGGCACAAATTTTCATTCTTTTGTCCAAAGCCTCTCTTACATCCCCAAGTACATGTACATATGTGCTGGCCATGGCTATCTGACACCCATGTCACATCCATGTGACACCTAAGTGGCCTGTAGGTATAGTTCTCATGCAAACAACACGCCATGGTCGCAGATAAGAAATTGGTTTGCAAATTTATTTGTGCGTGGTCATAGAAACCACTGACATGCAGTCAGACCACGACATTCACTTGCTTTGTGAGCAAGATGCGCTTGCAAATATCTACTTCATTCACAAACTGGCCACAACCATAAATTTTTTTTTTTTTTAAATCAAAAGGCCTGTATGTGTTATATAAGGCGGATGTAAGAGTAGCTTAACTTTCAAAGGGTGTCGTCCTGTGGTTTATTTTACCTACTGTCGAGAATTTTAACTACAGTTCAGATGGTGCAAGTTTTGTATTTAAATTTTGAAACCTCGAGTTACTGATAGTGTGCAATGTGCAGTACGATTATAAATAAGCATCAACTCAACTTTAGGTTTTACAATACACAACATTAACTTTACTTTGGGTTACAATGCAATGTACAGAATAGATAACACTGGATCAACAAGAAATTAAGGTTTCTAAATTTGGATCAAATGTTTACTGCTGTCAATACCACATTCCCAGTACAAGTTCACTTCATATCTTTGTGTGGACAATTTGTTAGTGTTTCTTTAAAAGGAGCCATAAATCAGACTAAATATTACCTTTCTATCAATAAAAAATATATAAATATTAAATTGCTTTTCAAGTTTTATGCAGTTTTCATTTCATAATTGATGAATTTGTCACAAATATGTATAATATCTTTGCCATCATAATTGACGGCAATAATTATGAGCAGCACATACAAAATGTTGAAAAATTTGGAAACAACCACAATTCACTCCAAACATATGCCTAAAAACCCTTTCAGTATAAATGTCGTATGCTAAGACACAACCCAAATTTTATGAATCATTCCTCCTTTTTCTTTTACTCACCAAAACTATCACTTCTGGTGGATTTCCTTGGCCTGGCTTCTCTACTAGGCGTCCTTGACCTTCTTCTTTCCCGTCTTTCTTCAGGTGAAACAGAATATCTCCTTGGTGAAGACATTTTATCACTTCTGGTGGATTTCCTTGGCCTGACTTCTCTATTAGGCGTCCTTGACCTTCTTCTTTCCCGTCTTTCTTCAGGTGATATAGAATATCTCCTTTCCTGCTGCCTTGGTGAAGGTATTTTCTCATTCCTCCTTCTTTCTTCAACATATTCCTTTTCTCCTTTGGTACTCGGCTTTCTTATTTCACTATCTCTCCTTTTATCATCAATTTTCTTCTTCTCACTCCTTCTATCCTTATTTTTAGAATGGGCAGAACTACTTGATGATGAGCTACTGGAGGAACCTGAACTCGACGAACTGGATGAAGAACGTGACCTTGACCTTAAAGAGTCTCTTTTCTTTCCAATATCTTTACGCCTATCAGCACCATTATCAACATCATTTCTTTTTTTAGTGGGTGCAAATTCATCAGAATATCGCCGCAACATTCTGTTATCTTTTGCAACATCAATCTGTTCTGAATACCTTCTGATGGTTTTGTCATCTTGGTCTGCACCTCTCGACGATCTTCTTCTGTGGTCATCATCATGCCTAGCATAACTTCTGTCCTTTGATTTACTGTCGAGACTACGCCTGGAGTTTTCAATATTATGCCTTGAACTTCTGTTCTCAGCTTCTCTGTTATCCCTGTACTCTCTATAATCATCTCTTGATAATCTCCTGTGTCTTTCAAAGCTTGACCTACTCTTCCGTCTGTGACCTGAAGAAGCCGGAGGAGATCGCGATATGTCCTTCTTTAATGTCCTATCATCAGCATATGCCAATGGTAACTTATGGTCCTCACATTCTTCAGAGCTATCTCTCCTCTGTTGATCCTCCCTGGATTTATATGACTGATTGACTACACGTGGATCTGAATAAGCCACAGGTTGACTGCCTTTTCTTTCTTGGTTCAGGCTGTTGGACTTCCTGCCAGATCTTTCATCAGTTCTCCGATCCTTATTGTCTTGATCATCACTTCTCTTGCTTTTTTGCATATCTGCTATGTATCTCTGAGAATCTGGAGATAGTTCTACTTTCTCTTTCTCTCTATCGGGTTGATATTTTGACTTTCCTTTCACTGAAGAGGATGGTTCACTTTCTTCACTGCTCGAGTCTGAGGAGCTACAGCACAGAAACAAGGTATTACTGGTTAACTTTATTACTTTTATTGGAGATCACAATTCAAAATCCTATAGTCAGAAAGGTAATAGTTGCTTGCAACTGGTAGGCTGTTTATAGTACAGAACCTTAAACAACTGTATGTACTGGTTTCCTCCGCCCTTCCAATTACCCGTAACAATATAACTAATACAGAGGTACTAGGTTTGACGTAAAACAATAAACAAACAAATATATAAAAAAGATAATGTGTTTCCCTGTATTTGTCAGTCTGTTTGGTGAATATACCCCAACTCCTTTTTGTGTGAATTACCGTAAGACCTAGCCACGTAATAACTTGGTAAGCTGATATGCTTGATCCCATTGAAAATGGGTGGGAAAACCGACAAACCCTGTGACCTATTTGTAGGGAATTGGTAAGTTGTACAACCAAACAGATCACCCTCATGACCTGGCTCCAACTGCTATGAATCATGAGGATAACTAGCCATGATAGCCCCCGATCACTCAGTACTCAGGGGACATATATGACCAGGGCAGGGTCGGTGGAATACTTTTCATTTCAGCATCCTGCCAGTGCACTGCCGTTCTGTTTCCAGGACACTGAGAAAGTTGTATTCTAGTCTATCCCCAATTGGAAAGACCCAGTAACAGGAAATGAAGTTTAGCAAACAAAAAGTGACAGTTTTCCAAAAATAAATCTTTAAAATTCTACAAAAATATGGGATAATATTTCAGAATTTCTTCACACTTATGGTTTGTTTCCAATAGTTTTAAGGGTTCCCAGAATTATAGGTGTTGATAATCAAATGCTGCCTGTAATGTTTCATCACTGTAGATCAGTGAAATGGTCTTAATACTGAGATACTGGTACTACCAACTCCCCTCTTACCTATGACTAATCTCCTCTCTAGAAAAGATTAGTCAGCCGTTTGGAGGCAAATTGGGTATTGGCAGAATCATTAACATCAAATAGAGAGGTTTTAAGGGAACATCCTGCTCTGGTTATGGTTTTATCTTGGTTAAGCTAAAAAAATGATAAAGATAAATGGGTGAACTGGTAAATCTAAAGAACAAAACAATGTTTACTGAGCAATACAAAGACTTTTACTTTACAAGAACACAGACATGAGGTAATTTTCTGTTTTGTAGAGATATTATAAAAGAAATAATCATCATAAGCCTTGCATGGGAGGAAGAAGGGTTAGTGAAGTCATCATGGAATTTAGAAAATGAAATAAATGATCTTAGCTGATACAATGAACTGAGAATAATATAGGATAGAGTTAGGAACCTGAAATTTGCCAGAAATCTAAAATTCACCATCTCTAAAACCCTAGTTAATTCTATCAAGAAAACGATGGTTTGTCATGGTATATTTCAGTTCAAAAAGTCGTAATTTACATTTAACAAATCTCACCTCAATTCATTTATTTCATTAGTATTTCCACATGTGGTGAATTTCTGATACATGGTGAATTTTAGATTTCTTACTCTTTAATATTCAATTTTTTCATACATAACTGACCTGGAACTAGATGATTGGTCCATATGCTTCTTCTTCTGTGACTTGGGTCTACAAAAAGGTAAATACTCAAATTCACCAAGACATGACAGACTGCACAAAACTCTCCCACTGGATCATGTTACTTGTACTTACTCGAACTATACTACATACCATGCTTTTTCTATTTGCAATTATGTTTTACATAATCCTACTAATGGACACACTAAGAAACAAGACTTAGTGATGTAAACCAAATCTGGAGTAAAGTATATTGTTTTTGGTAGATATCTGTTCAATAAGTTTTGCTTTTTGTTCCTTAATTTAGGGATTACCTTTATTACCACATTTCTTACTCTGTTGATGGCTTTCTTACTATAAATTTCTCCATTTAACCTGATTTTAAGTCTTAAGGGGGATGTTCCATTTCTGTGATATATTGTAAACCTTACTCCTAATTGTGAAATTTTGGGAAATTAGGATCCCGATCTGGCGAAAAAGGTATATGATAACTATACAATCTCTACGATAGGAATACAACAGACCTGAATGGGTTTACAATAGTCCCGATGGGGTTTATGATAAAAAAGATTGGGTATACTATGCAAAAGATTGAAAAGATGGCTTAATGACAATTCACCAATGCCCCTGGTGATTTCACTAAATATCTTCATATCCAGCCTGGATCCCTATATATAGGGGCACTGGACAGGTTAAATTCATTGACCACTGAGACTTTGAACTACATAGATGAAGTAATAACTGAAGTGCTTCATATCATGGTTATATTTCTGCAACTGTTCAGGGAGATCTTGGATTTAGATCCCTGAGGTGTGTGACGCCCTAATCAGATGCTACTGTGATGAGGTTCTTGCTTGTCATACCTCCCTTGAGAATTGGTTGGAGATAGAGCAGGGATTCAGGAAAAGGTGGAACCTACCCCATGCTCTTTGTGCCACAGACAGGAAACACATCCCCATTAGATGTCCCAGATAAGGGGGAGTGACTACTTCAAATAAAAGAGATTCTACTCCCTTGTCCTGCTAGGCCTGGTGGATGCCGACTCTAAGTTTATCTGGTTTGACATTGCCGCCCCTGAATCCAGTCCCGACAGCCAGATTTTCCTGTATAGTGATCTATGTTGAAAGTAGAGGATAACATCATTGGCTTTCCTCAGGAAGAATCACCTGTGGACCATGGGGCCTAAGTGGAGTACTTCATTACTGGTGATGACACCTTCCCCCTCCAAACCTCAGGTGTGGGGCATGGCACAGATGAGTGACCCAAAGGATGTGTCTGCTGAGGCTACTGAGGGAGAGTCCATAGCCATTGATGACATGAGGCTGTGGAAGGTAGTTGCAGTTGTCGGGTCTGGTTATGATATGTTGCTTGTTGTTGGGCTCTACAGTTGTGTGTCACGCTGTAGCTGTGGTAGTGTGGGGATATGTCCACTAAAGGGATATAACCTTCAGTTCTGGTACAAGTCTAAAATGCTGCATTGTGGGTGGATTCTGCATTTTACTATAAAAGCCTTGTTTAATTTGAATTTGGCACCACACTCTTTCAGATTTCAACAGTACACATTAAAAATTTGTACTTTTGCTGTTGAACAGGCTGCTGCATTTGCTGTTGAAAGGGCAGCTGCATCTGCTGTTGAATGGGCTGCTGCATCTGCTGTTGAAGGGGCTGCTGCATCTGTTACATGGGCTGTTGCATCTGTTGCATGGGTGGTGGCGTCTACTACTGGATGTGATGTACATGTTGGATGGGCTGGTGTTGATATGTTTGCTATTGTCGATGCTGCTGCTGGACCTGCATTGGCTGCTGTGTCAGTACTGGCTGTGTAAAACTGGCTTTGGGCCCAGATTTGGTGCAGATAGCTTCATGGAGTACCCCATGTTGTTGTTCTTGTTGCTGTCTGTCCTTGCATTTCCAGGATTGTATAAGGACTCTATGGAGAAATTCTTCAATTCCAAATGCAGCCACTCACAATATGCAACTCTGGGGTCATTCTGGGACTTCTAGTAGATCACGCATTCCAGCTAGTCTTCAAGTGCCTCTAATTTCTTTCTCCTTTCCTGGGCTTCCATCTGGAACTGTGACTCACTCATGGTGGGAGTTGCAAAAGGTTAGGTATTGGAGGGATTTTGGGAAGGGGTGGGGGAGAGGCCAGATAGTCAAAGTGGTTCCTCTGTTGATCCACCTCCTCTGACAACTGAAATGACCTCCACTGAACTGGGCTCTCCAACTAGGGGTTGATCTGGCTCTTCTGTAGGATCGGCATCAGGTAGCCTTGAAACTGTGGCCTCATGGGCTGGCTTGAACACACTCTTTCAGGAATGATGGAGCACAATGTCGGTGTGGAGAAAGCTCAAGTTCTTCTTGAGCCAGGTCTGCCTCAGTGAGATGAGGTGCACCCTGACCAGACTTCATATGTGTAATCTTGCCATACACTGTCCTCCGGCTCTGGAACCACCTCTTTCAGGCACCTCTTTATTCCATATGGCCTCCCTCTTATTTGGATCTTTATAGTACACGAGTCTCTGGTTATACAGCAGTTCATTGTCTTTCTGAAATTCAAAGAGCTTCATCTCATCTTCATCTTTAAACACAACAACTGTCCTCTTGCTCTCCTTTGTAGCCTCATGAGTAGCCCTCATTGTAGTATCCTTCTGTGTACAATATATCGCAGAATGGAACAGTCCCCTTATGATCTGTCTCTTTGGATGTCTACTGTCTCTTTACAGGGATAACCAGAAATCTCATTGGCATAGTGGTCAACAAATTTGGCATTTGATTACTTAACCCTCACCTCGATGGTCGTGGGTACAGCTTATGGCAAAAAGTGGGATTCACCAAGGGCTTTTCCTGATATGACCTTAGCTGTTGAAATGGTTCTAAAATGCCAACTGTAAAAAAGTTTATTGTAATTTCACTTTTTATAAGTTAAATACTTACCTTATCTGCACATCGACAACCAACTCGAATATTTTTAAAAGAAATATTCTTGTCAGTACTTGCTGCGCATATGTGGACGGCGAATAAGCCGCGTCCCTAGTTCCCTGATATATTTCATATTTACTTTAGTCTTTGAAGAGTAAACATTGACTTATACACCATTTGAGGTTTTGAATTATATGAAGATGGCGGAACACATAAGTGAGGATAAGGTAAGGGTATTTTACACAATAAAACGTTAGCTGGGATTACCTACTAAACTCCCAACTAGGGGAAGTTTTACTTAGCAGGCCAGAACTCCAGCACACAGGTACAACGAAGTGGCCAAATAACATTGAGATTGGGAAAATCTAAGGAACAACTTCAATTGTACAAAGTATATAGTAACCAGGAGATACTGTCTGATGTAAGAAACTTCATGTAGTTGAAAAACTGTAGTAACATGAGTTTAAGAGTGCCCCGTTTTTCATTTAGAAGTTTAAGACCGAAAAGTATTTAAAATATTGCCATAGCAATAGCTGTTGCCAGATACCCCCTAAAACCTAATCAGCTCTAGAACCTCCTCAGGTAAACATATCCTGAAATTTGGTGAAAATCCATGTATCGGTTTGGGCTGTGGAAAGCTCAAAAACTTTATGCCTGCCATAGCTGATGCTTGGACAGGGCAAGGCACGATTACAATTAGATAAATTGAGAATTACTGTGTACTGTAACAATCTAGGCAAACTAGTCTGATTTCTTTCACAATTTTAGTAAAATTTGATTCACCTCACTTAGTTGTATAGTTTGGCTTTGAGACAGTGGTGCCAACATAGAGATTGTCTCCTTAGGACATGACAGCACCAACAATACTTCAACTTATTATATTTTTGTTACTTAACTTTGAGAGGTGCTCCCAGTGGCATTATAAAAACTCTGCTCAGGACAGAATTATAGCAGACTTGAATTTATCATCATTAACACTTCAGTATATTCAAATTGTACCCATTTTCCTCTCAACTGTTTTACAATGTATTTTTTTTGTATTGTATTGTGTATTTATACTCAGCGCAATATCTCCATATACTACAGAATCTCAAAGCGCTATTTAACCAATCCGACTGCACAGGTACAGCCCCAACTCACAAGTAACTAACATTCCCCTAACTTGAAGAAAGAGGCTCAAGGATGACCATTTATCAACGTCCTTGAGGTTCTTTAGCCTGCCACTGGGGATAGGATCCAATGACAGAGGACCGCCATTTTAAGTGGTCATCCGAGCCACTATGTATCTGCCCGTACCTGGGTTTGAACCCATGTCCTCTGAGTTCCTAGACAAGTGTGTTACCCGCTAGGCCACAGTGGCAGATCATGACCTACCTCTGTGGATCTTCTGCTTTTTTTCATATTGTCTTCTAATATCCCCCTTAGATGAAATCTCACTTTACTTGCAATTCTAGGTTATTACTATTCACTTTGTGATTGTGGCAATTTAAAGCAAGCACCTGCCAAGGGGTTACATACATAAAAGGACATGACTGGCTAGGCGTTTCAGTCAGATGAACAGTCACACATCTAGCCACACATCTAATAATGAAGATCTGATTAGCTAGAATTGATGGACAGGCTTTCACATTAATTATTACAGACTTTTTTCGGAATGTCACCCGTGACAAGTTGCTCTTCAAATTGACATTCAAATGTCACCTGTGTTTCTCCTGACTTTCTTGCTTCATGATCTGTCTCAGTGTATCTGCCGTCTGTTTGTATGGATTATCCTCCGGTCTCTCTGGCGTCGTCACTAGGTCTACTTGTTCTGGAGAGCTGTCAGCTTTCTTACCCCCTTTCTTTATTACAAAATAAGAAAAAAAGAAATCTTACAATAAATTAACTGAAACGAACAAAATTGTTACAGTTAGTTTGAAATATGATTTTATTCATTCAACTGCTAGACTTCTGTTGTGATTTAATGTTTTCTCTTAATTATCCAACACTGTATTTGGCAAAAATACGAGGAGATGCAGACTAGATAATATTTTTAATTTTTAATCCCCAACACACCTTTTGATGGATAATTAGCCTCACAAATGCATAATTACGGAAGCTACAGCTTTGTTCTATACATAGTTACAAAGTAGGAATGGAACAGCAGCAGATTTTTCTTTTCAGTATTGAGCCAATGCCAAACATTCCGATTCCAGGACACTAAAATAAATGGTGTTTTAGTATTTCCCCAATCGAACTGGCTGTCAACAGGAAATGGATTCGATCAAAACAAAACAGGTTCCTGAAAAATCACTACAAAACCTTAAAATTTGCAAAATTACTAAATACAAATGTGAGAATTTCTTCATATTTATCATATGTTTCTAAAATTTCATGTTTTCTAACTATTTTATGTACTGACAATCAACATTTCGGAATTAATATTTTGTTTCGTTATTTCAGTAAAAGAGTCTCAATACTGTTATATCAGTAATACTGTCTCATCCATTCTGCTTGTTTTTCGTTGCATAAAATTTATGCAGAAATGATGGAGTAATCTTAAGGTAAATTTTTATATTTACTGGTGCCGTAAAGACAAAAGATACCCTCTGAGCTCAGACTGTGTTCATTTATCTTCTCTTGTGATAATATTTTAAGACGTGCAGCACTTGAGTAATTTTACATTTGTATCTTGTGATTCTATATTTCAGAGGTCTAGCTGTGCAAGATGTGAAATTTTAAACAGGCAAACTTTATGTCAAAGACAGAATTCTTTTATTTTGTTTTGTTATATTAAGGGGTCACCCCAGTACAATGAGCCACATGTCCACTTAACCATACAATGGGCAGTTTTTAATCATATCTCTTACCAATTTTTTGTAATCAATTTATTTGGAATTTTACGTCACTTTCAACACTGTACAGGTCATATCACGACGGGTAGTTAGAAGGGCAGAGAAAACCAGTAAATACAGTTGGTCAAGGTTCTGTACTGTAAACTGCCAACCAACGGCAAGCAACTACCAGCTTTCGCACCTGGGGTCGGGCCAGGAAGCGAACTCCAATCTCGGAGGTGGGAAGCAAGAGTGTTGTCACTCTGCCACCGTGTCCCTCTAGGAATCTCTTCAAGACTTCCCTTCAACATTAAAATTGTCCTGTGTTCCCAATATTTCTTCATGATGTTTTACCTAGTTTGAAGTAGCTGGTATATTTAAGTTGGTAGGAAAAAGACAACCTTAATTCTTACCACATTGACTTATACTCCCTTGGAAAGTGCTTTATGATATAATGACTAACACAATAGACCGTTCCACGGTGTCAATCAAAATACCGCAAAACGGCAAATATCCTGTCTACGAGTCGTTTACTACAACAGTGACAACCAGTCAAATAACAGCATTCCTTAGGTCAAGGACAGGCGCCATTTTGAAACAGAAAAATGCAACAATTTTTGGTTGAATACTTGTAAATATTGTTGCCTTGAGACTATAACATACCAAATAGACAAGGTATTATTTGGAATAAAAACTGAATAATCAATCCTCTCCGATTTAAAATATTAGGTTTCAATGCTAAAGTGTAAAATTGGGCAAGATTTTCCGTATTTTCCAAAACCAGGAAGTGTTTCTAAATAAAGAAAATGCCCCCAAAAATATTTTATAATATTTATCACAACAATACACATACATTTCTATCATAACATTTAATTTTTGCAACATATCCCACCATTTACAGCTATAATTAATTCTATGTAATGTTTTTTTTTCTCGATTTTAACATTTCATTTCATGCCATTTTTGCCATTTGTTTGTCAGGCGGTGACACCTAATGCCCCTGTTCCACCAAAGGATTAAGCCCCGATCCTGTCGGCGACCCTTAATCGTGCACAGTCGGTTGAAAAAAGACAAAAATGGGCGGGAATACTGGGTCGGTTTCAAAGTCTGGGATTAAGAACAGATCGTCCCCAGGACGCCTCAGGACACCTCAGGACACCTCAGGCGGCCGCAGACAGTCCCCGACTGGTCTGGGACTAAGAACCGACTAAGCCAGTTTTCGGGTCGGTTTCAACCACGATCCTGTCGGACACAAACCGACTGGGTCCCAGGACGCCTCAGGCCTCCTGGGACTAAGAGCCGACTAACACACGATTAACTACCGGCGTCCTCAGGCCTCCTCAGGCCTCCCCAGACCACGATCCCCGATTATTGTTTTGCAAAGTTGCTGGATTTTCTGGGTATATATATATATAAAATTTGCGATCTAATCATCATTGCTTTTCTAGGAACACACCAGGATGCCACCTTTTAATGGAAGACAGATTCAACAACAACTTAGGGCTTTTTTGGTTTTTATTCAGTTACAAATAATCATGTATTTCCATTTTTTACGTCAAGCACAGCAACCACCACCACCACCACCAGCACCACGAGCACCCATACAGAGACCTAGAAGAAGGCACAACATGTGGGTCAGGCCATGGCTACTGCAGAGAGAGGAGAGGGGGGCCTACCACAACATTATGGCTGATCTGTATGCCACATACATTCCAGGATTCACCAACTACATGAGGATGACCCCAGAATTCTTTGAAATGATGAAGACCAGACTGGAACCACGTCTAGCCAGGCAGGCCACCAACTACAGAGCTCCTATCAGTGTTGGGGAGAAGTTAGCCCTCACCATCAGATATCTGGCCACTGGAGAGTCATACACATCATTATCCTGTCAGTTCAGGGTTGGAAGATCCACCATTTCCAAGTTTCTACCAGAGGTCTGCAGGGCCATCCAGGATGAGTTCACCAGAGAGTACCTCAAATGTCCTACTACCCCAGATGAGTGGAAAGAACTGGAGAGGGAATTCAGGATCAGGTGGAATGTTCCACATGCCCTGGGAGCCCTGGATGGAAAGCATGTGGCCCTGAAGAAACCCAAGAACTCTGGAGCCCTCTACCACAACTACAAGGGGTTCTTTTCCATTGTCATGTTGGCCTTGGTAGATGGGCAGTACAAATTCAGATGGGTGGATGTGGGTACAGAAGGGTCTTGCTCAGATGCCCAGATATTTAATGCCTCTCAGCTGAAGAGGAGGATTGAAGATGGCAGGATAGGCTTCCCTGACCCAGCTCCTATAACACAGGGTGGGAGAGATGTCCCCTACTTCATTTTGGCAGATGATGCCTTTGCCCTGAAGACCTGGCTCATGAAACCCTATGGCAGAAGGCTGTTAACAAGGGAGGAAAGGATTGCCAACTACAGAATATCAAGGGGCAGGAGAGTTGTGGAGAACGCTTTTGGCATCCTTGTGTCAAGATTCAGGGTGATGAGGACCACCATTGAACTACCCCCAGAAACAGTTAGAGAAGTGGTCATGACCTGTGTGGTTCTGCACAATATACTCAGAAGCCAGTATCAAGGTCAACCTGCTGGTCAGCAGCCTGGGGGGGATGATGATGATGATGATGTGCCTGGTGATTGTGGATTGATTGGTGGTGCTGCTGGTGGTGGCCAAGACAGAAACCCTGCTAGAGAGGCCAAAAGACAGAGGGATTACCTGAAGGACTACTTCAATAATGAGGGAGCAGTGGCCTGGCAAGATGGCAGAATATAAGTCCTGTTGCAGTAAACAGTCCTTTTCAGGACTAACTATAACAGTCCTTCTCAGGACTACCAAATATTCCAAAAACAATTAATCAGCTATGTGGACAAACAGACAAATCCCATGCCAAGCATAACTTGTTGAGACGGACAAACAGACAAACCCCATGCCAAACATAACTTGTTGAGACGGACAAACAGACAAACCCCATGCCAAACATAACTTGTTCAGACAGACAAACAGACAAACCCCATGCCAAACATAACTTGTTGAGACGGACAAACAGACAAACCCCATGCCAAACATAACTTGTTCAGACAGACAAACAGACAAACCCCATGCCAAACATAACTTGTTCAGACAGACAAACAGACAAACCCCATGCCAAACATAACTTGTTGAGACGGACATACAGACAAACCCCATGCCAAACATAACTTGTTCAGACAGACAAACAGACAAACCCCATGCCAAACATAACTTGTTGAGACGGACAAACAGACAAACCCCATGCCAAACATAACTTGTTCAGACAGACAAACAGACAAACCCCATGCCAAACATAACTTGTTCAGACAGACAAGCAGACAAACCCCATGCCAAACATAACTTGTTCAGACAGACAAACAGACAAACACAACTTACTCACCCAACAAACAGACAAACCCACTGTTAAACAAAAGCGAAACACAAATTGACACATAATATCCTAAATTGAATAATTATTTTATATATTTTCAAATCCACATCATAATTTAAACTTTTTTCTTTTTTCATGGCTGAGAAACTTATTTGTAGCAGAAATTTTTTTATGGAAATATTCAATTTTAAATATTCATTTCTAATCACAAAAATTTGGAAAATATAACCATGGAACTAGTTTTGCTTTCAATAATGGGGGATTGTGTTTGCTAAATAGTTTGTCAGTTCGTTGGCATGGGTTCTATTTACTTTTGGGTTTGGTTGTTTGTTGGTTGGTGGTTAATGGGGTTGGGTTTTTTTGGGGTAGTTGGGTATTAGGTTTGGTACTGGGTTTGTTATTTGGGGATTATGTTTGGTATTGGGTTTGTCTGTTTGTCTGTTTTTGGGTTGGTAAGTATGTAATTATGCCTTTTAACTCTAGGGAAGGTGCAAGTGTTGGACTTTTCAATTACAGATTTTAAACTATCCCATGGATTTTAATCTAAAAATGGGCTGATTAATGGCCATATTGGGAGTTACTTTTAACATTTTTTTTATGTGGCCTTTTTGGTTATGTGTAGTACCATGGGTTATTTGTTTCATGTTTGGGGTGGTGTAAGTGTTGGACTTTAATTTTTTTTTTCTTGTGATAAGTATTTGTACTGAACTTTTTGGTTTTGGGAGGGGAATTGGAAGAACACGTAGCTGAATAATTGTTTTTGGAAGATTTGGTGGCCCTGAAAAGGGCCTGGCAGGTCAAAGACCCGCCCTGACTGGATGGCTACTGAGGAGGCTGCTGCTGCTGTTGAGGCGGTGCTGAAGTGGTGATAGTAAAGAGCTGCTGCTGCGGTTGTTGCTGCTGCTGCTGCTGCTGAGGCTGCTCGACGATCTGTGTTGATGTCAGATCTGGTAGCTGGCTTAAGATTCCACTCAGATTGTGTCTGCTCCCTTCGTCCTGTACAGTTAGGACAGATGTAGGGTTACCAAAGCCAATGGGGCTTGGTGTATAGTACACAAAACTGCTGCCAGCTGCTGCTTGAGTGGAACTAGACGCCTGTGGAGTGGTTGTTGGCAGTAGGCCGACCCTCTGGGACTCCGTGGTAACAGTGGCTGATCTTCTGGGCAATGGCTGACGTCTGCGGTTACTCTTAATATTTTCGATATCTCTGAATATCTTGCCCTTTAATTCTTCAAATTCTTCTTGAGTCATCTTTTCGGCCTCTGATGCCACGTAGTCAAAGAAGGGCTGCCTGTCTGACTTCTGATGCAGAAAACCTGAGATAAGTGTCCTCATCTGCTCAAAGTGTTCGAGAATCTTGGAGTCTGTAGTTGAAACGGGTGTTGATGTAATGATGGACTGACTCCTCTCCCTCAGGACACTGGACTCGAGGTGTTCTGTGTCAGTAGTTGACCCACGTGATTCGTCCTGCTTGCTGGTATTTGGACTGGCCTCAAAACCTGAACTTCTATTGGCCCCTTTCTTCTGATGTGGGTTTTAAGAAAACCCATCTGTTGGTACACCCAGGACTGTCTCTTGGTCATCTCCCTCGGGGCTTGGCCAGATTGGAGCTTAGACAGCTTTCCATAACGGGTTCGCTGGGACTCAAACCACCTTCTCACATCAAAGGGCTGGAGCTTAAGTTCTGCAGATATTTCTGCCCAGAGAGCCTCTCTTCTGTTCCTGTCGTGGAAACGTGAATGTTCCTTGTCATACAGTTCAGGGTGCAGCTTGACGAATTCTACAATGGAAACTTCATCACTGTCTGTAAAAGTGGCACACACCCTGGCTCTCTTGGCTGAAGAATGGCACTCCGGATCTTCCTCACACCTCTCTTCTTCTTCTGCCACAGCTTCCCCAATAGCTGGATCTTCCTGAATCTCCTCCTCCTCTCTCCTCTCAGTTCCTTCTTCTGTAATAACTTCACTCCTCTCCTCTACTTGACTTTCCTTCTCCCTCTCATCCCTCTCATCCATCTTTTTCCTTCCTCTCTTCCCTCCTTTCTCTTTTCTCATGATCCAGTCGACAAAATAATAAAAAAATAGTAAAATGTGTCTCCTAACTGTGAAATTTGCCTTAAGCTCAAGTATATAAAATGTAAAATAAAAATTGAAAACCCCTACAAATCAGTGACACACGTCTCTCAGTAGCCAAACAGTCAGTAACAATGACAAAGTGTGCGCGGTCGCTTATATAGTCCCAGACCCCCTCATTGCCTCGTTTTAATTTCCAACGCGCGGAAAACAGTCGGTTCTTAATCGGTTGTTAGTCCCAGGCCGCCTGGGGCGTCCTCAGGCCGCCGCAGACTGAAAATGCGTGGTCCCAGGCGTCCTGGGGAGGCCGGTTTGGATCGGTTAGGGTCGGTTACCCTTAGTCGGTTCTTAGTCCCAGACCTTGATTTTTGGGTCGCAGGACACCGCAGACGGTCTGAGGCTTCCGGGGACTAATGAAACCGACTCACTTTCAGACGCATGAAATTCATACGCATCATATTTGAGTCTGGGATTAACAACCGGCCGCCTGGGACTAAGCTACGGAGGTCTGGGACTAAGGGTCGCAGGACGCCTGGGACAACAACCGACTCTGTAAATTTGGGTCTGAGGAGGCCTGAGGACGCCTGGGACTGGACATTTTGTTGACGGCGGGAAATAGGAATCGGTTGTAGTCGTGTGAAATATCAAACATGTTTGATTTCTCACACGGCCTCAACCGACCACAACCGATCCTTACAGGAAGCCTGGGACTAAGCAAATATTTCAAACCGACCCCCCAAAACCCTTAATCGGGAGCCTTAGTCGTGTGGTGGAACACCCACATAAAGTAATGAAATATTGCAAGTGGGCGGAGCCTATGGAACAGTCTATAGGCTCCGCCCACTTGCAATACTTGAAAGAAAACACTTGGAGGGCGCATACCTCCACCTAGGTACGTAATAATAAGTAAATGGGAAATCTTTGATATTTTTAGGACAGTGATCCAGATCAGTCTCTTTAACAGGGATCTACGTTGAAGTAAGACCCATCTTCTTATTTTTCCCATGAAATGCCAACCAGTAGTATTTGCATAATCCTGCTAACAAACAAGGCTGCGACGGGTTGTAAAAATTGTCTCGCAGTTCGGTATTCGCATGGTTTAATATGCACATTTTTTCCTCTCCATAAACAAAACGATGATTTCCTGAAACAACGTCTTTGCATTTAAATACTGGTGAAAGGTATCCAAAACTTATTATATTGTTATAAAATAAGGAGTATTATATAAAACTTCCCAATATACAAAGAATTCTGACAGTTTGCAATATTGTCAAGTTTTGTCGTCCTAAAAATTTGACCAAGTAGGCAACAATATAATATATTGTAGTAGTTAATGACTATCGAGTGGGCCAGAAAGCACTCAAGATCTTCCCAAATCAACCCCAATCTGTCAAGACACAGCCTTAGTTATAATTTCTGCTCACCCATACAATGGGCGGAGGTTTGCTCTGTATCTGGAAGAGTAGCGACTGGGCTTCTGTATTGTCAGGGTCCACACTCAGTGCTCTCTCTAAGTAAGGTACAGCATCTGATTCCTTCTCTTCTTCCATCAGACTGAAAACAAGTGGAAAGTACCATTCAATAAAACTAAGACTACACATAGTGTAGGAAATTTGGTTAATTTTATTGTAATTGGAATTTTTATAAATAAAAATACTTACATAATCCCAACAAATGCTTACGTGACCTACCGTTCGGTCAAGGACACAGACAATGTGTCTCGCCATGTTTTTTCTACTGAAAGTACACACGTAAACCCCAGGGGGCACCTGCTGGAGGTTATCTCCACTATAAGTTGCCATTCTTAAAATTTTGACCCTAACCCTCAGAAGATGGTAGAGGGGAGGAGGGTGGGACTCTCCTTGTTGGGATTATGTAAGTATTTTTATTTATAAAAATTCCAATTACAATAAAATTAACCAATTTTATTGCATAAAAACGTACTTACATAATCCCAACAAATGCTTGAATACAGCCCTGAGGTCCATGGTGGGTAGACTTCTGAGGACTGTCAAGTGCTATAGGAGAGTTCTTGAGGTTATACAGATACAAAAATGCATAGACACCATATGTTATACTACAAACAACTGTAACATAGTACATATAGTTAAAACTGTAATTATATTATTGTTATCACAAGTACTGATAAAGTGAAAAAGTAGTTGTAATAAAGTAACTGCAAAGTACTCACCCACTTTTGAAAGCAGCATGTTGTACTATACATAGTATGATATTTATGAATCCCGTCACCGTATCTGTACAGATGTGCAGGGGTCAAAGGTCAGCTGTGCCCAGTTGAATAAAACTCCAGCAGTCAGAGTGCAGCTGTCCTTCAAGCCAAGCAGTCATAACATGAAATCTTATCCATAGTCGTGTTCAAAAATCAAAGTCCTACTACATTCCAGTCCAATTCCATATATCCTGAAAAAATAAAGACTGATTAAACTATTAAGTCTCAATTGTTCACTATATGCTGTGCAGACACAATGGGACCTAACTTAAAGATATCATCATTTTCCCAGCAAATATCCTTCAAATAAAAGTTTGTAAAGGTATTGTGGGATTTCCAGTAACAGGAGCTCAAGACCTGCTCTAAAGAGATACCTCCTTTAAATGAAGTGATGCAGCCATAGCTCTAACATCATGAGCTCTAACCTGAGTGACCTGTTGATCAGCCGTATCTGAAGACTGATAGCAAGTTTGAATGGTGTGTTTGATCCACTGGGAAATGGTTATTCTTGTGATATCCTTAGAATAACCCTCCCTAAGGGATACAAAGAGCAGGGCCTTGCCCTTTCTCATGGATTTGGTCTTCTCTAAATAGACCTTGAGGGCCCTAACTGGACAAAGTGACTTGTCCTCCACCAGTGAGCTGTCCAACATGGTAGTAAGGGCTGGTATCACTACTGGCTTAATGGAATCAGGGCCATCCGAAGCCAATTGATTTTTAGCCAGGAAGGCCGGAGAAGGAGAGACAGTAACTTCTGACCAATTTCTCCTTGAAGAGACAGAAGAGTGAGTCCATGCATGTATCTCACTCCTTCTTTTACCTGAGGCTAAAGCCAACAGGAACACTGTCTTGTAAGTTAGCCACTTCAAAGGAGCCTCTGACAAAGGCTCAAAGGGAGGTTTTGTCAAACCTAAGAGGACCAATGAGAGGTCCCATGTAGGTATGGACCTATTTGGTTTAGGTCTATCCCTGGTGAAGCTGGCAATAAGTCTATTCAGTTCTAGACTTTTTGAAATGAATTCACCCTGTGAACCCAAAGCATCAGCAATTGCTGTTCTGTAACCAGTGATTGTAGCTGGCTTGAGATTTTTGACTGTGAACAGGTAGTTTAAAAATTCTGCTACCTGGGGAACAGCTGTTGAGGTGATGTCCACCTTATTCTCTGTGCACCATTGCCCATAAATGGTCCACCTTGATTGATAGACTTTTCTTGAGGATTCCCTCTGAGGTGCCTTAATTCTTTCTGCCACCTCAGATGAGAATCTTCCAGAATTGGATTCCTGGAATCCAGAAGCCACACATGTAGATTCAGGTACTCCACGTTGTTGTGGAACCTGTTGGAATGTAGTTGTTTCAGTAATGTCTTCCAATGAGGGAGCTGTAGAGGGACCCTGGTCGAGAGATCCACCAGATCCCAGAACCATGGCATCCCTGGCCACCCTGAAGCCAGTACTATCATCCTGCATGGGTATGTTATTATTTTTTGAATTACTTGTGGCAGGATGGCTACTGGACAGAAGACATAGCCGTCTAGGCCTTCCCAACAGATATTCAATGCATCTATTTTCCAAGCCTTTCTGTCTGGGACAGGAGATACATAAATTGGAAGTTTGTAATTTAGATGAGTTGCAAATAGATCTACCATTGGTGTGTGCCAAACTTTGCAAATTTGGTTGAATATCTGTTGGTGAAGTGACCACTCCGTCTGTATGACCTTGTCCCTTCGTGATAGAGAGTCTGCTATGACATTTAGGGATCCAGGTACGTGTCTTGCCCTTATCTGGATTCTTCTGGAATTTGTGAATGCAAGAATTCTCCAGATAAGAGCACACATTTCTATGGAATGTGTGCCTCCTTCTTTGTTCAGATAAGATACTACTGTGCTGTTGTCTGAACAAATGAGCACCGTTTGACCTTGTAAGTGTTCCTGAAAGCCCTTTAGGGCTAGAAGAACAGCTTTTAGCTCCAATACATTGCTGTGGAGCTGGGCTTCCTTGTTTGACCAGAGACCACTTAACACTATCTCGTTTAAGTGAGCTCCCCAGCCTTTTTGTGAGGCATCTGTAAACACCAGTGTGTTGTGTACCTGAGGATGGATAGGAGCACCTGCCATGAGATTTTTGATATCCTCCCACCACTTTAGGTGCTTCAGGAAATTTCCTATTACTGGAATCCTTATGTCCAATGACTGGGGAAACTTCCAGTGCGACTTTAGGTACCACTGGAAAGGTCTCATGTGTAACCTTCCTAGTGGCACTGTTTTTTCCAAGGAAGCTAAAGTCCCTATGAGCGACATGAGCTTTCTTGGAGTCAAGACTAATGACTTTCTGATGGAAACAGTCTGAGCGTTTAGCCGATCGAGTTTCTTCTGGGTTGGGAACACTAGACCCCTCTGAAGGTCGAAATGATAGCCCAGAAAATCCAGTTTTTGCGTGGGTATCAATTCCGATTTTTGAAAATTGATAAGCCAGCCTAGTTCTTGGACCAATTGAACTAACTTTTCCGAATCTTTGAGACAATGATCTTTTGATGGTGACCGAAGAAGCCAGTCGTCCAGATATTGATGGATTCTGAGGTTCCTGGCTTGAGCTATGAGTTTGACCTCTTTGACAATGCGAGTGAACTCTAGGGGAGCTGTCGCGACACCAAAAGGAAGAGCTTGAAACTGAAAAACCCCTTTTTTGGTCTGAAATCTCAGATATTTTTGAGATTGTGGATGTATTGGAACATGGAAATAAGCGTCTGTGAGGTCTATCGAGATGACCCACTCCCCTTTTCGAATCGATTTCCTGATAGATTCGGCTGTTTCCATCTTGAATGTCGGTACATGTAAATGAAGGTTTAACATACTTAGATCTATTACTGATCGCCAACGATTCATTGGTTTTGGAACCAGAAAAAGTCTGCTGTAATATCCCAGAGTAGTGAGTTTTTTGACAGGAACTATCGCCTTTTTTGTAAGCATGGCCTGAACTGCCTCTTGGAGGGCGCCATCTTTGTTTTTGTTGTGATATTCGCTCAAAATGAGCGGAATTTTCGACAATTTTGGAAGAAACTTGAAGTCTAGGCGATAGCCATGTTGCAGTAAACTTACTACTCTGGGATGGGCGTGGTTTTTTGACCATACCTGCCAAAAAGTCCGCAATCTTGCCCCTGGGAAGTCATTTCCTCTTTCCACCTCTGCCTCCTCGCGATGCGCGCGCAGAGAAGTGGCCATAGGTTGAATTTTGCTGCGTTCGTTTGTCACGAAACGACCTGTTACCTTCCTGTGAGGGCTTTGGATGTGAAGACCTCCCGAAATCGAAATTCTTCACAGAGTCTCTGTATGACTTGGAATCAGATTCCTTCATTATTGACAATCTTTTGATCATGTTATCCTCAACCTGGGATAAAATATCCGAGTTGAAGACCTCCTGTTGGTCAAAATGATCTGTAAGCAAGCTTGCCAAGTCTTTTGGACCTAATTTTGAGCTGCAGTCCTTCAATAAGCTATCCCTCATTTGAAGGAGCATATTGCATGCCAGAGTCATGTTTTGTTTGAGGACCGTATCCAGGGCTATCTCCAGAGAGGAGGTAACTGAAGCCTGTAGCTGAGAATATTTTATCATGAGGTCTGCTGACTCCTTGACTGTATCCAGATCTTCAGACCCTCTAATTTCAGTAGCCAACTCCTGGATTCTGTTGTTGAGCTCCTCTATAGCCATTTTAAACCACACTACATGGCCCAAAATTTGAACATTTTCCCTGCAAACTGTCTCTTGAACAATATGTTGTTTGGAAGGTACTGAGATGGAATTTGACAATGATTTCACTCTAGCTATGTTGAAGTAGGAGTCAGGTAGTTTAGGAGCTTTCAAAGGCGTATTTTGTGGAGAGGTAGTGTAGTAGATCATGTCGGGCCTCTCAAAGGCCAAAAACTGTCCCTGGGACAATGGTTCAGAGCTGGATTTGTCTTTGACTGAGGTTCCAGAGGCCTTCCTAAACCTGTAGTCCCACATGGACTGAATATCTTGGACAGGAGGTAAAGCCAAATTTTGTTTCCTCACCACCTGCTTGGAGGGTTTCTTGGAAAAAGCAGAAGGGGCCACAAGGCACTCCACTTGTGGTACCTCCAGATCCAGTAGACCTCTGATGGCATTGAGCATCTCGACATAAGAGGGATCTAACTCCTGTGAATGAGAGTCTGCATCCCCTTGAGGAGACTTAGATCTGTGTCTCTTGCTGGCAGGCAAAGAGGAGTCCTCATCAGATAGCTCTCCTTCTGAAGGCTGAGTTCTCGTCTGGGAGACAGGGGCACTCATACCCTGCTCCTGACAGAGAGGAAGACTGTTCTTAGAGGCTGAAGCTTTGTCAGTGCGTTTGAACTCTTCAAACTGGGAAGCCAAGGAAGCCAATTGATTATTCATAGCTTTAATCATGTCTTGGAGTGAGGAATCAGGTTTGGAAGTAGAAGGCTGTGAAGATTTTGAAAGTGTTGGTTCATCCAAGAGAGAGTCATCAAACTTCTCAGAACTTTTGGACTTGGAAGCTTTTCTTTTGTGTTGAATTTTTAAGGCCCCAGCACAAATAGAGCAATCAGATTCCTTACTCACAACACACTTGTCTTTTCCCTTCTTGTCGTTTCTGCATTTTAAACAAGCTTGGTGATTATCCCATGGAAGCATATCACCCAAGCAAACTGAACATTTCCTTTGTTTTTCGGACATCTTGAATAGTAAGAACGCGTGTGCACTTCACGGCGGTCAAAATTAGAATGGCAACTTATAGTGGAGATAACCTCCAGCAGGTGCCCCCTGGGGTTTACGTGTGTACTTTCAGTAGAAAAAACATGGCGAGACACATTGTCTGTGTCCTTGACCGAACGGTAGGTCACGTAAGCATTTGTTGGGATTATGTAAGTACGTTTTTATGCAATAAAAAAAACATTTCTTTGCAGCCATTTACATATAAAACCAGTACACCCAATGCTGTCTCTCAAAGTCAGGTAATACTCTAAGCAAAAATGCAAGTCTTAGTGAAACTATTAAATATTTAAGGTAGTAGACAGAGTTATTTGTTTATTTATTTATTTTTCCATAGTAGTACAAATATAATAGTAAACAATACAAAGTAAAAACTAATAATAACTAGGGCTGCGAACGAGTACTCGAGCCTCGGTGTACAAGGTGGTCTTGGCTTGTACTCGAGTCCATTTTAAAAACTTGGTTACTCGCGAGATATTGTATTATCGCCCACGTAATCAAACGCTTGTGTAAAATATGCTACATTTCAGCATTACCGTCGCATAATATCAATTAAAGTTGTTATTATCGTTTGAAAACATACAATTTACTCCATATTCTATAATATATGGTCAAATAGAAGACATTTTTCTTCAAAAGTTTCGTTTCTGGAATCGACTATTTGTTTACAGAAGACTTCTACTGGTAGGTACTAAATCTCGCGGTTACTCGAATTCGGGCCGGTTGTCAGAGGGCGAGTACTCGATGCCGTTTTTCAGCACCCGTCACAGCCCTAATTATAACTATAAAACTGGGTTTTTGTGGTACATTTTTTTTTTCTTGTTCACGGAAGAAACACAAGTAATATAGCACTATGACCCATACAAAGAGGCTCACGTTAAACTGTTCTACTGTGATGGATTAGGTTAAAAAAGTTTACCGAAACCTGACCAGTTCTTTCTAAACTGTTCCACTTTGCCTGTTTCATTACTGAGTAAAAGTTGTTCTTGATAACACATCGTTAATTTCATAATGAGTTGTAGACAGATTTATTGATGTGGGAAAGTTGGTAATTGCATGCCAGTGCATGATGATTTGAGGGCAGAATGGTGACCAAATAGTATGCACTGATTTCCTCCATCTCTCAGCTACCTATCATGACAGGTGACATATGTTGACAGTAGGGAGTAGTATATAAAAGGCATAGATCGGGAGGTCGCCAATGCAGAACCGTTCCGATTCTGTGTTTTAGTACACTCCAATCAAACAGGGACGTTTCATGTCAATGAAATCGCATTATAAAGACCAGAAGTGCGCAGACTACACAAAACAATGCAGTGCGCATATTTTTGCATACATTTATCTGAGGCAATAAATGGACGATTGCTGATAATAGAGAATCAAACGATACAGACAAAATAGAGTGCGACAAGTAGGTGTGTATAGAAACATATTTACAATAATATTTATGGATTAATAAATGAAACCGGTCTTTATAATAGAAATACAATAAAAGTACCCAAATGCAAAAAAAAATATGGGATAAAAGCATGCAATTTCTTCAAATTTGTCACTTGTATCTAATATTTTAAAATTTTGCCACAAGCTGGATTCAAACCCACGGCTACAGAGTCAAAAGACAAAGGCATGTGGATTAAATGCTAAAATTCTTAACCAGTCAGCTTCCTGAGATTTGTACTGTACACTATTGGTTTACATGTAAGTCAGTGTAAATATTGAAATCCAAGGAGCTGTATTCCTGATCATGATATTAGGGGGAGACCATAAGGAGACAACATCAGTGATAAAACAAGCCCCATAATCAAATAAGCGTACTCTTCAACGGACACTTTATTGAAGATATTGTGTTACTTACCTTCTACTGAGAACTATCAAAGTCTCACACATGTATTTCCTGGCATTGATGTGACCAGAATTAATTTCCAAAGCCTTCTCAAAGTCTTCAATAGCCCGAGTGTAGCTCTCATTATTGGCATACCTAAACCAGAAATGGTGACAACTCAACTGCAATTTCAGCAATATTTCTAGTAGAAATCTGGATTGAAATAGACTAAGATTTGGACACGTAAATCTGTAGATATCTAGAACAGAAGTTATTATCAATCAGCTTTGTTACTTAAACACAAAATAGGTTTCATTTTTACTTATGTCAATAAGGATTGGCTTCTTTTGACAAAAGCATGCAAAGACACAAGTGAAACCTATACATGTACTTTGTACCAAAAATGCAATGTAGTAAATTCTACATGAAATCAGAACACCAAATTGGCATAAGACTATTCAACAATAGTTTGCAAATCGTCATTAGTATATAAACCATACTGACTTGACTAGACCAGACTTATTATTAGAAGTATTTTGGTGCTAATTTTAGGTATGTACCAACTTACCAAACCAATATAGCTGAAACAATTAGCTGTTGACTGCCTGGTTCACAGGTTAACTGTTTCTGGTGTAGAGTATGTTTAAAGAAATACTGAAAATGTCAGATGCACATGCCCCACAAATGTAAACTATCATTTTGTTAAAACATCTGGATGTGGATCAGAAATGAAAATACTACAGTTAATAAATAAAAAAATGTAAGTAAAACAATAGACTCACAGGGCTCCTCTAGCTACCAAAGCTTCCACATTATCCGAGTCAATCTGCAGGGCTTTGTTCAGATGTTGCATGGCCTCAATGTGCTTGCCTTCTTTGAACAGCTGAATGCCTTCTGCAACACTAGAGTGGGGAGAAATTATCATATTTTTTCATAATATAATTATCCTAGTTTAAATTCTGCTAAGTAAAGCTCTGCATTACTGGGTTTTAAGAAGAACAACTACTAATGAATTACTTCTTTACATACCTTTTCAAAGCCCATCTATAAGACTGGGTTTTTCTCAGTTTGTCGGAATAATCTTCTTCTGGATAAGTCACCCTGCATACACACAAAATAGCAAGCAATCAGTGACCAAATAAGTTGGTCCCAAATCTAAGAATCCTTATGCCATACATCATAGATAACTTCAACTACGGACATACTTAGGGTTGCCACAAGCTAGGTTACAGAAGATGGGGGTGAGTGGGTGGTAGGTAGCTCTACTGGCCTGATGTTTATCAAGGTCAAGCAATTACCACTTAGTCATGACCTCAAGCCAATGACCAACATGTGGGATATATTGATGACCTAATATGACTCTGTCTGTAAAACCATGTGAAAATAAATCATGTGACTCTGATCATTGTTCTTCACAGTGCATGGAAAAATGCCCACTGGAATATGTGCCTCCAACAAAGAATACCTTCCAGAAACCTTCCTGTTTTTGCCTTCCTGTAAAAAGCCTCCTGTTCAAAAATTTTGGCAATCTAATAAAGGGGCAAATATGTTTTTCTTTTGAAAAAGTTTAGATAATTTTGGAAGAAAAACCTAAATACACTATATTCTTAACCACAGCAATGACAAAACATTTTAATATTGAAATAATGAAACAATCTTGGAAAAGCAACTTCCATAATGTGAGCATTTCTGCTCCCACATTACCCATCCTTTTTACAATGTTGTTCAGGTATAACATCTTCTCAGCAGGGAAGGTAGCATATATTGAAATTTTAGCATACTGATCAATACAGCTCCTTCGCTTTCAATATTCATGCTGAATACATTAATTTCAACATGGTTTGCAATAATTTGGTAACATTACCTTCACAATATTGTTATCTTTTAATAATAATCTTGATCATACTCAGTTACTCAAGAGATTTTTCATGAGATATTTTACAAAATTGAACACCTTAATTAGTGAAAAACATTTTGTACATTAACATACCACTTCCAAATTTCTCTAAGTTAGGCGCCAATAGCCATGAATAATCCATTTTTACAACCGGAAATTTCAACATGAACCTCTGTATAAAGCTAAATTGGTGTTGGTTATTTATATATAAACTGTATAGCACTTCCTGCACCAACCCTCTGAGACCTCTCATCATTGATAGTGGCTTGCTGTCTAATATACCCATCACACCACTCAAGTAGGACACATTGTGAGGGTTTGAGAACCCGACAGACTTCTCTAAGTAATAACCATAAGGCTTGCCGCTGTACTTCATCATGTGCTTGTACTGAATGGGCAGCTCATCCTCCGAGATCAGACCCTGGAAAGGAAGTGGAAAATCTAGCATCATCTGGGCCCTCATTCAAAAGATTCTTTCTTACAATACTTTTAATCCCACACTTTTCTCAGAAAATAGGGACTTTTTGAGGATTACACAAAAATCCTAAAAATAATAAAATTCCAGAAATTTCGTAAAAGTGTATTTTCTATGAACAATACTTTCTTCCTTACAAGAACAAACATACAAATTTATTGTACAATCTTGCAAGCAGAACAGTTACAGTATCTTTTACAGTGTACATTAAAGAACACAGAGAATATATAAATGGAAACAGTATTAAATAAAGGAAGAAAGAGAAGTGAGGTACAAATAAAATCAGTCCTTTAATAATTAAACATTTTCACATAAAATTTGTCAATCTGGTGTTATCATCTTTTGAATTCTAAACATCTGCAGGAATATAGAAATTTTGACTGTTAGAAATAGATATCTTTTACGAAAATAGCATTACAGATGCCTGTACCCCACAGCGTGGAGAAAATGTTTTCAACAGAGCAGTGTCAGTTATATAAAGGTCCACATAATATTTAAGTAGAGAAAATAATGTCTAAGAGAAAGAAAATGTATGTAAAGATAAAGTATTGAAACAAGATAATTCATTAGCAAGATGACAGCATTAATCAGTAAACTAAACAATTACAAAACTGCAAAATTTGTTAATTGGAGTATAGCTATCAATGGAATTAGCACAATTATGTAAAAGTACATACAATAATTAATCCATATATCTTTGTCATAAGAGAAACATGTGTCAAATATGGTAGCTGAACACACTTTCGCAGAACCAAAGCTAAAAGTCACACCATGTCGATGCACACCTACACCCCCTAACTAATGTCCCTACCAAGTTTCAACCTTCTACACCTTACAGAATCCAAGTAACAGCCCAGACAAGATTTTCAAACTCATGGTCACTACGACAATGTCAAAAGGTCAAATCAAGATGTTTCACACCTACAACCCCCTTGACCATACTAAGTATCAACTTCGTACACTTTACGGTTTCCCAGATAGTGCCCTAACAAGATTTTAAAGGTCAAGGTCACTACAGCAAGGTCAAATCAAAGTCACACCATGATGCTGCACACCTACAACCCCAACCAATATCCCTACCAAGTATCAACTTCCTACACCAATGTTTCTACCAGGTAATAGCATCTTACACCTCAACATTTCTATGATACAGCCTGGACAAGCTTTTTCCCGCCACCTATCTACCTGCCTGCCCATCCAGACACCATGGGTGAAACAATACCAGCACAACCCTTTAAGGCTGTTGTGTAATAACTGACCACAGAGTAGTGTTCTGCACCACTGGGTAGAGCGTGACTCATCATCGAGATGCTAATTTTCTCTTTATTGGGATGTACAGACAGGATTACCCCTGTAAAAGAAATGCAAACTTTATGAAGACATAAAAAACAGACACCTTAATCCTTTTGCAGCCTAAACAAAGTAAACCCCCAGAATGCGAAGGAACTTCCCGAAATTATTTCAATTTGACCAGTATTGACCAGTAAAAATTAGCTTTATATCCTCTTAATTGTAGTTTCTTAGTTAACACTTACATATACAATTATATATATTTAAAGTATTTCCAAAACAATTTTTGCTAACTTTTGTTAATTTTAAAGTTATTCCTGGCTCAACTTCAACAGGAAAACCTAGCGCTGAAACAACTAATCACAGTAACTGAAAAATATAAGGTTATCAAATAACTAACCATTGCCAATACTGTTGGACCAGTAAACTGTTATCTTGTGTGTATTACCTTATATGGGATTTTGATGTACTTTACATGACTGTTAAGACTGCTTTATATTGAGAGTTTAACTTTGGAAAGATATTAATTCAAAGTATTATTTTATTGTCAAAAAAATTATTTAATAAATGAAAAAACCATCTCACCTCGGACATTGTCTTTCATAGCAAAAGCATCCAGTGCACTCTCATGAGCGTACATCTTGGGAACATCCCTGACTGCACAGAATGCCTGAAATATTGAGATTTAAATTAGTGTAGTATGGTGTTAATTCTGACGTTTTTTTTAACTCTAGTAGTAATAACTGTAAAAACCCTGCAGTAATTCTGAGAATGTTACTACTGTGACAGTAATTTGATACAACTAACAGTAATTCTGAGATTTTTCAATATTCTAACAATACTTTACTGAACTTAGAATATCTGCACCTTATTGGAATCATCACTACTCCAGGGCTAATTGACTCAAATTAATTGACAAAACTCACATTAATTCTGCGATTGTTAATAGTCTCAAAATAATTGACACAAAATTACAGTAATTCTCAGATCATCATAAACTTTAAAAGAATTTAACACAACCTGATCCAGTTAACAATAATTCTGAATTTGTCACTACCGTTACAGTAACTGACACAAATCACAGTAATTACAAGATCATCACCTTTCTCGAGATAACTGGAGCAACTTAATTTACCAAACTTACAGTAATTCTGAGATCGTCGATGTCACGAGATTTCTGGTTGTCCATGCACAGCAAGGTGACGGTGATACCAGACTCCTGTATGGCACTGACTGTACCCACAACCAAGTCTCCAACCTGTATACTCTGAAACAATTTCCAGAATAAGGACAGAAATTAATGCTTCCAAGTATCTTCTAATTGTAATAGTACTTTTGTGGTGCTTAAGCTATATATTAAAGAAAGAATCAAGGCACATAATACAGAAAAGCAGAGATGCATAATCATATAACCAGAGATATAGCAGGGGTCAGCAAAATAGAGAAAGACCAAAAAAAAAAAAAAAACTTTTAGGAGCATCATATGCAAAGATAAGGCCAAAGTGTTTAACTGACTTATACTGATACTTGTACTGATGAGGCTAAGTGTAAAACCTGAAGTACAATACCATCAGCTTGACTTCTACGAGTACTGTTCACACTATGTCAAGGTTTAAGAAAAGGATAACTACTTTGTGGGAACTTTTACACAAGTAAGGCAATCTTAAATACATAGCAATGTTCATTAGGCCGGCAAAGGAGAGTCTTTCTAACAGGAGTTAATAAAATAGGATTAGAAATGCCCGTACCCCGCAGCCCGGGGGAAATAGTGTTAAAGGTCAATGTCACTAAAACAAGTTCGTTGCTCACCTACACCTTCTAACCAATTTTCCTGACAAATATCAACTTCCTATACACCTTACGGTTTCTGAGATAAAGCCCAGACATAAGGTCACAACAGAAATTCAAACGTCAAATCAAGGTCACACCATGTTGTTGCAGAGCTTTTTCACAGCTTTTTCCCGCTGCCTGCCCGTCCATCTGGAGGCCATGTGTGTAAACAATACCCACACAGCCCTTAAAGGCATCCATCCAAATTCATGCCCCAATTACATAATGATACCCATTACACTGGTAATGCCACAAGGAAAAGCAGTGCATATTACATGGTCAAGATTTTGCATTGAAAAGTAACTGGCAAGAAACTACCAGCTTTCCCACTTCAGGCCAGAGTAAGATTCAAACCTCCCATCTGAGAGGCCAGAGGTGAGTGTGTATTACCTATCATGTCATGGACCTTAAATTACTTCTTTGTATTGGGTGATATTTTTACACTTTGTCAGAAAAGTCAGACTCTATTTGTTTTCATTTGAACACACATTTTGCATATTTTAATGTTTTTTTTCACTACCACTAACAACATCAAAAAGGAACACACCTTGAAGAACTGTTTCTTCCTGTCCGAAGCAGGTACATCCATGAATGTCTCCAAAGGAGGAAGCACAGCAAATACATCTGAAATGAAGGCTTAATACTGTTTTTTTCGTTTTTAAGACCATGGTTGCTACAAAAGTTGGACAAATATCTTTGCAGTTGTATCAACATTAGTAAAGAAATGGCGCCAGACAAACCATGGTATACGCAGAATTTTACCATGGTTTGAGGTTTTAAACCCCAAAGGCGAAACATTTGGAATCTGTTTTAAAGATGATGCAACTTAGCTGATTTCCTAAATAAAAAAACATGCAGTCTTCTATTTCTTGGTTATTTCTTGTAAATATATAACAAAACACATCTACATACACAAAACCTGGGCTTCACATCTAACTGCAATTCAGATTTTAATTTAAAAACACTTTTTCCACTTTTTCCATATTTTATACTTGGATATTAATATATACTTTGTAAAATCATTAAAAAAAAGGTTTACTTTGTTTTGAAACTGAAATCCAGATAGAATTTAAATAAATTCTGTGTGGTAGTTTACAATACTTTCAGCCCATTAAACAAGAAACAGAATTTCTTTTTAACCACTGTTTTTTGATGATAAACATGCAAATCTTCCTGTTAAAGATAACTGTATATTTGTTGACAAACAACTTCTATTTCATAGTTAATATAGTCACAGTAAGCCATGACTTAGGTCCAATATATGACTCACTTTTTTCCTCATCATCTCTTGTAATAGACTGAGTTACTTCACTGTCAGCCGAGTTTTGAAACAGCAAATCAGCCTTTTTGCTGATGAAGCCAATCACTTTCTTTGTGAAGCCATCATCCCTGTGAACACAAGGTATAATACACAATTGAACTAAGACCATCTTCAGCTGCTTTTGTAAAAACAGAAATTGGAAAATGCTTCCATAAGCCATCTTAGTAAACCAATACAGCTTTTTTTTGAAGTAGAGAAGCTATGTGATCAGTCTGCAGGTTACATAGTCAAAGCACATAATCACATTGAGATGCATGTACGAAACATATGGAATGGTTGGTCTAAAACAATAGACAAGTGTCTTCCTATTTGTTAATTTTAACTCAGTTTATATTATGTTTTATTTATCAAAGATCAAAGTTTGATGTTCCTAGGATCTTTTCAAGGTCTAAGGTCATATCACATATTTTTAAGAGAACAAAATTATTATGTTCACAAAATACTCAAGTTATTCATAATGATATGCAATTTAATGCATATTTTATTCAATTTCATATTTATGATAATAAGATTTTTTTGGTTGTACTGTTGAACACCATAATTTAGTAATATTTCCTTGTAAATAGAGGTAAATTTCTAGGACTGAATTATCTTTTTCTTTTGTTTCTCTATGGAAAAGTTTCATGGTTGATTTTTCGCACTCTTTAGGTCAATACAGACTTGACTTCACTCCGGTAATTTTCTTATCAAGGGCCAGACATTTACCGCTGCTCAACACAAATGAACAGGAGACTGAGGTACCGTCTCCATTTCTACATATCATAATAACTGTAATAATCGCCCCTTTCTACTATTTGCCAAAGCATTTTTGTACCAATTTTGTGTGATACATGGTCAAAAATTAAAGCAAAAAGTTGAGAAAAGCACAGTAAAGTGACTGGTACATTTTACAGATTTTAAGTCTGCAACACAAATCAATGTTATTATTTACATTAACTATATACATCGTTACAATGTTATTATTTACATTAACTATATATATCGCTACGATGTTATTATTTACATTAACTATATATATCGTTACGATGAACACTGTGAAATATCTTACCTTATTTAACTCTGCCAACCACTTGTGTTAGGGGTTACAGTAATTAAGGTCTACAGTAATTAAGTTAAAAATACTAGATAGAGAAATATTTTGAGGCACTTCTTAAAAATGCCCCCCTCTCCTTTCAGCAAAAATGCATCATCCGATTCATCCCATGACAATAATTATAGAAATTATGGTAGATTTGAAGGCAGATATTTCTAATCACCTTGGCTGGTCTCTTCCTTTGGGCACTAGGTTCTGGACTGCCAAGAAACTGGGTAGTTGGACATTAACCTAAAAGACCAAAGCATACTTACCATTTTATAAACCAAAATCATTGGTACAAATTAAAAATACAGGATATAAAAATAATTTGGCTTGATGCAAAGGGCTAGCTGGTATTCAACAAACAGTTTTATTGTCTCAAGCATAACAGATCCAAAAAGAATATTTAAGGACCATTATTGAAACCATTATGTCAGGTTTTCTAATTATTGACACTTCACCAGAAATATCATTTGTAAATTTTTATTGGGTTCAACTATAGTATATTAATGTTAAAATATCTTTCGAAGATAATTCCTGTTTTAACTTATGTCTCACGTATAACTGTTGTTGACCTTCACCATATACTGTATTTTTTCAAAATATGGCCCGGGCGTTAATTATTTTCAAATGGCATCAGACCAGGCTTTAAATTGAACCAGGCGTTCTTTTGAAATACACAAAACAGTGTTATAAATTGTAAACAGTGTTCTTGGTACCAGGCGTTAATTTGAACCAGGCGTTTATTTGAACCTGGGCGTTCTTTTGGAAATTTACGGTAATAACAGGTACTTGACTTTGTCCATTTCTAGCCCTGTAATCTGACAGCCTATACACAGAGCTGCCAACTTCACTAGAGGAGATTTTACTTCACAGAAAAAACACAATCCTATCATATTCTACTTATCTATTTATTAATTTACAAATTAATTTTATCTGTGATTAAGAATTTTGTGTGTCCATGTCCTTGAATGAATGGCAGGTCACATTAGCACATCTTTATGCAATAAAATGATGGTGTTAAACCCCTTTCAACAGCCAAGTGACTCACACACAAGTTGTATTTTTTTTATATCTCCATGTACTACAGGACTCAAAGCACTATATAACCCATTCTAAAATGGTACGCTGTGCAGTGACCTTGGGCTTCGGGCTTTGTGGCTTTAATATTCAGCCGATCGATAGTTTAAAACCATCATAAAGCACTCAAATATGTCTTTTATTCCTATGTGCAACTGTACAAGTACAGTCCAACTCTCAATTCACTGACATTCCCCTAACTGAAAAACAGAGGCTTAAGGATGACCATTTATCAACGTCCTTGAGGTTCTTTAACCTGCCACTGGAGATAGGACCCAACGACAGAGGACTCATTGGTATCAACTATCAAGCTGGAATAAGCATGCCTTTAGACATCGTCAAATTAGATGGTAGAATTTTAAGTATAATCGAATTAAGACAGACTTTTGGTTTAAGAACCAACTTTCTTGAATACCATTCAATTGAAAGAGTTCTTAAAAGGGTACTGAAACAAACAAACCCTGATACTTACACTAGACCTGTTTTTTCCCCATACTTAAAAATGTTAACTAGTCATAGAAAAGGCTCCAAATTTTTCTATGAAATTCTGAATTCCCAATTTAAAAATGAAAAACTAAGAGATAAGTGGAACAATATTCTAGACACAACTATAAATGACAGTGACTGGGACAAAATTTATAAGATATGCTTTAAAACTATAGGAAGGAATGACCTCATTTGGCTTCAGTTTAGAATTATTCAAAGAATACTGGGAACCAGAGCATACTTGTACAAAATCAACATAGGTAACAGTGACTCTTGTCGATTTTGTCAAACTGCAGTGGAAACAATACATCATATTTTTGTAAGTTGTCCCATAGTTTCTGACTTCTGGAAAACAATACAACATTGGCTACAACATCTTGGGCTATATCTTAACATACAACCAATAACAATTTTGTTTGGAAACTTAGAAAACGAGCTTGACCTATTTTCTAAGAATCTCATACTCTTAGTAGTAAAAAAGTTTATTTGGACCCAGTTACAGAAATCTAAATCTTTGAATCTGCTCGATTTCAAGTACTGTATGAAGAATATTTATGAGGAGCAAGAATATATAGCAAAATTAAATGATAGTCTTGAAAGGTTCAATGTGTCATGGTCGATTTGTAAAGATTTAACAATGTTAGTGTAATCATAAAGTTAATTTTGCCAAAAAGTATCTAGCTAGTTGTATTATTACACATTACTATGCTATTGTTTTTGTTAATTTCACAAAACTATTATTTTTGTACTAGTATGCAAGTTTTGTATATATATTTTTATCTTATTTTGCAAATAAAAAAATTAAAAAAAAAAAATGACAGAGGACTTCCATTTTAAGTGGTCATCCGAGCCACTATGTATCTGCCTGTACCTGGGATCGAACCCATGTCCTCTGTGTTCCTAGGCGAGTGAGCTACCCACTAGGCCACAGTGACAGTTGTCGTAAAGTTCCATGAGCTACATTTAAACGTACAGCAATAAAGATATGGCCCAAGTAGTTAAATGCCAAAAACTGCTAACCATGTTTCAACAAAGGCTTCTCTTATTTCATTGTAGAAATTTACTAATATCTGAGAAATAAAAGTTTACCTGCTCTTCATGTAAAGCATCAACAAGTTCAACTCCATGGTAATTTATCACATTATCCACCAAAGACTGATTCATATTATTTATCACCTGTGGAAAATATGAGAACAATAAATTCTGTTCATATGGAATATCTAAAAATGTCCCACTTTTGTCAAATATTCTTTTTAACTTACAGTTAAACCATTTTAAATCGAATCTCAATACCTTTTTACCAGAAATATTCTAAATTCCTGTCAAATTATGCCAAAATAATCATTAAATCTTTGAATAAACGCATTCTTCAAATAACAGTTTAAGGTTTCATTTCAAATATCAGTGAATGTGTACATTTTCTTTTGCAGATGTACAAAATGTAACTAGAGATTGCGTCTCGATGCAGTGTATCCCCGGACGGGACATGGTTGAAGCATGACATACATAGTATTATGGTTGACACAAATATACCCCTGTGGGGAGGGGGCCTAAGTGTTTATGGGAGCAACTTGTACTGATACTAAGTAAACAAAATGTTTGCTTAATGAAAGATACAAATGTAACTAGACATAGCGCATCGGAGAACCGATGCAAATTGTATCTACTATCTACCAGAAAGATAACTCACCAAAGCCAATCAACCATCACTTAACCTTGAAGAAGGAGCCCAAGGTAAAATCTGACCACATCAAAAGATTCTTAGCCCATGATTTCCAATAGGTTGGTGTGACATTGCAAACCTCTAGGAACACGAATAAGCGAGTTATAAGCACTTTTAATTTTGGCTATCGCCATTTGACCCTGAAAGAGGGGGCCAAAGCTCAAATCTGATCACATCAAAAGACTCCTAGTGCATGATTTCCTATAGGATTGTTTCACATTACAAACCTCTAGGACCAAGAAAAGTGATTTATAAGCACTTTAGATTTTGCTATCCTTGTTTGACCTCGAAGGAAGGGTCCAAGGCCAAATCTGACCACATCAAAAGATTCCCAGCCCATGATTTCCTATAGGTTGGTTTCACATTGCAAACCTCTAGGACCAATAATAAGCAAGATATAAGCACTTTTAAGATTGGCTATCTTTGTTTGACCTTGAAGGAGGGGTCTAAGGTCAAATCTGACCACATAAAAAGAATTCTGGCCCATGATTTCCTATAAGTTGGTTTACCATCCCAAACCTGTACAACCAATAATAAGCGAGTTATGAGCATTTTTAAGTTTGGCTATCCTCGTTTGACCTTGAAGGAGGGGTCCAAGGTCAAATCTGACCCCACAAAAAGATTCCCAGCCCATGATTTCCTATAGGTTGGTTTACTATCCCAAACCTCTTGGACCAATAATAAGCGAGTTATAAGCATTTTAAGTTTGGCTATCCTCGTTTGACCTTGAAGGAGGGGTCTAAGGTCAAATCTGACCACACCAGGAGATTCACAGCCCATGATTTCCTATAAGTTGATTTACCATCCCAAACCTTTACGACCAATAATAAGCAAGTTATGAGCATTTTTAAGTTTGGCTATCCTCGTTTGACCTTGAAGGAGGGGTCCAAGGTCAAATCTGACCCCACAAAAAGATTCTCAGCCCATGATTTCCTATAGGTTGGTTTACTATCCCAAACCTCTTGGACCAATAATAACCGAGTTATAAGCATTTTAAGTTTGGCTATCCTCGTTTGACCTTGAAGGGGGGTCCAAGGTCAAATCTGACCACACCAGGAGATTCACAGCCCATGATTTCCTATAAGTTGATTTACCATCCCAAACCTTTACGACCAATAATAAGCGAGTTATGAGCACTTTTAGGTTTGGCTATCCTTGTTTGACCTTGAAGGAGGAGCCCAAGGTCAAATCCGACCACACCAAAAGATTCCCAGCCCATGATTTCCTATAAGTTGGTTTACCAGCCCAAACCTGTGCGACCAATAATAAGCGAGTTCTAAGCACTTTTAAGTTTGGCTATCCTTGTTTGATCTTGAAGGAGGGGTCCAAGGTCAAATCTGACCACATCAAAAGATTCTTAGCCAATGATTTCCCATAAGTTGGTCTACCATCCCAAACCTCTAGGACCAATAAGCGAGTTATGAGCACTTTTAGGTTTGGTTATTCTCATTTGACCTTGAAGGAGGAGCCCAAGGTCAAATCCGACCACACCAAAAGATTCCCAGCCTATGATTTCCTATAGGTTGGTTTACCATCCCAAAACTCTGGGACCAAAAATAAGGGAGATATAAGCACTTTTCATGACTGACAAATAAACGTCCGTGGTGGCCATCTTGTTTTTCAAAATGAGGCCGAAAATATTTTCAGTCAAGATTTTGTAACGTGGAAGATATTCTGTGAATTTGAGATCTCTACCTATAATACCCTTTGCTCTAGAGGCCCAACAAAAGTCCTTGCTTTAAGTCGAATAAACATCCCTGGCAGCCATCTTGTTTTTCAAAATCAGGCCAAAAATATTCCCAGGCAAGATTTTATGGTTATGAATATATCCTACAAATTTGAGAAGGCTAGTTTTTGTTAGAGTGGTAACAGCCAATAATAAAGGAGGTATATGGCCTCACAGTCTAAGGTACCATTTTAGCAGGCCTAAGGTGACCTAGAAAACAATAGCCGAGGTCAACAAACTGGATTCTGGTACTCTATCATGCACTCAACCTCCAACGCCATTTTCAATAGTTTCCATGGAATATAGTCAGCATTAAGTGTGAAAATATCTCCAAAAAGGTCAAAAATGGCCTCGGTTATGAAGAAGTTCAAGGTCAAATTTGTGCATGCTTACAGAGGACATATATATGTATTATATATATCAGTCATAGGATGATCTAACTTTCTGTATATGAGAACTGGGCCAAAATGTGAAAAAATGGCCAAAATCTGACCTTTGAGAGGCTACCAGTGACCTTGAAATTGAAGGTCACGGTCACAAAACAATAGTGTTTGTGGCATTGCCCATATATACCCACATACCAAATTTGAAAGGTCTAACTAAAATATTTTTTAAGTTATCGTGTCCAAAGGGAAATCTCTGCGGCGGCGGCGTGACCGTACTGAATCCTAAGTATCCCCGACTTTTGTCCAGGGATACAATAATATAAAGTACATATTACTTAGGATTAGAAGAGAAATATTAACCATATTTGTCAACTGGAAGTTGAACAAACAAAGCAATCACTGTAAACAATAAAGGAGCATTAATCTGTGGGTAAATTGACAAAGCCCAAACCTAGAATAATCTGCATACTGGGACAACACTGCACAGCAATTTTCAGGAGGAGTGGGGGTGTGTATGGGCAAAACTACAGAATTTAAACCCCAGAGATATAGTGTAATACATTAATAATATGCATCGAAAATCAGTTACTTTCATGTTCATTTGATTTTAATGTGTATTTATACACAATGAATTACTTTAGAAAGAAAATCAAAATATCAGGACTAGTGCTGTAACGAGTTGACCGAAACTCGAGTTGTAACTCGGTGGGCGATATTTGGGACCACATCGATTTACGTAATTTAAACTCGAGTTTTTAAGAAATAAATTATGATATACTAGTCTTGTTATAATACCAGCACTTTTACAATTTATCTAACCATAAAGACAAAAAATTTAATGAGCAATGGTTGTTTTTTTTATTTCCTTATTTACGTGATGTTCCATAGTGTGCTCATACATACCTGTCGGCAACAGAATATATTTCCTTGCAATAAAATGGTACTAAATACGTTAATGGCGGATCCCTTGATGACAATATTTGGACATTATTATTTTATTTATATTTGTGTCATTTACTCGAGTTCAACTCGAGTTCAACTCGCATCTAACAAGCGAGCGTCGATCTACAGAAATCACTGATGATTACAGCTCTAATCAGGACTCCCCATGCAAGAGAATCATTCTGATTGCTCCGGGGTGGCCCATCATGCCTTGGTTTTGGGATCCAGTGGCAACTTATAAAAATTTAATTTACTTATTAAATTTGCAATTTTATTGCGTTAATACATCCTAGCCAATGGACAATATGCTGAATAACTACCGCTTGGTCGGCGGGTAAGTTACTAGGGACTTATGTGAACTCGCAAATGATAATAAATTTTAACCTACGGTCTAGGTTGACTTCGTCAGGAGACCTATAGGCCCAGGCCTGGATTGACCTTGAGGTCAGGAAACCCTATAAGGCCTTGGTCTGTTGCCAACAGCCGTTTACCCGGGGCTATACCGACGTCGCCCCCCCCCCCTTTTAACAGACCTGCTCTGAGGTAGGGGGAAGAGAGGGATGAGTTCAGTCCCAGAATGTCACTAAACCTCCCAAAGGAAGCACATCACATTTTTACTATGTACATGTAGAAAATGTTTGTACTATGTACATATATACAAATCTCCTCAATCTAAGGGCCACCTGTGGATCTGCTGAGCAGCCACTACCGAGCCCAATTGGTAAAGCTCCTTCAGCCCAAGCCACACCCTTCAGATAGAACTGTGTGAGGGTATTATGTGACTTCAGTGGCAGGCTGACAAGATTGGATCTAAAGAGGCTCTCGACTGGAAGACCTTAGGAGCAGCAAAGGCCCTGACATCATGGGTTTTAACCTGATGTAAAGAGTGGGCCTCCTGGTCAGAGAGCTCATAATATAGGATCACAGTCTGCTTGATCTAATTGGAGATAGAGGCAGATGTCTTGTCGGAACCTTTCTTAAAGGAGACAAAACAACCACCTCCTTATTCTACTTGAGGTCTGAGGTCCTGTCCAAATAGTAGCGCAATGCTCTAGCCGGAAAAAAGAGGACCAGTCAGACTTGAGGGATCTATCCAGAGACGGGGGCCAGGGTTGTTATAACCACTGGGGCCACACTGTCTGGACCCAGCTGATTCTTGGATAGAAAGCTGGGTAATGGATACAGGGACACTGTTGACCAACTGGATTCATGGATTGTGTCTAATGTTTTTGTTTGTCAAGCATGAATCACACTTCTGCGTTTGCCCGACCCAAGGGCCAAGAAGAATACCGTCTTGAAGGTCAAATGCTTCAAGGAGGCCTCCTTGATTGGTTCCAACGGAGCCTTATTCAGTTGGTGCAAAACCAGTGAGAGGTTCCAGGAGGGTATGCCCCTCCTGCCTTTGGGTCCGTCTCTGTGGAAACTATCCAGGAGACGAGCGAGATTTTGTCTTTGCTGATGTTGAAGGGTGAATTTCCCAGTTTATCAGCAATGGCTGAACTGTAACCATCAATGGTGCTGGGCTGTATCTTCCTGTCCTTATAAGGTACATAAGGAAGTCAGCAACTGACTTTACAGGAGTACCCTGAGGTCCACCTGATTAGTGACGCACCACTTGTAACAATGGTCCACTTGCCTCATAGACTGATCTGGTTGATCCCTTTTGAGGAGCCTCAATTCTTGCTGCCACCGCCTCAGCGAAGCCCTGCTCCTCGAATGCTGAGGCTCCAAGAGCCAAGAATCGAGATTAAGATTTGTCAGATTTCTGTGAGGGATCTGATTGAATGGTTATGTCAACAGGTTGGGCAGATTGGGCAGGCTCAGTGGGATTTGGCTGGACATGGCCACTGGATCCCAAAACCAAGGCATGATGGGCCACCCCGGAGCAATCAGAATGATTCTCTTGCATGGGGAGTCCTGCAACATCACCGCTTTGCCCAACATGGCTGACAGTGGGAAGGTGTATGCTTCCTGATCCTACCATGGCAAACTGAGCGCATTCACTGCTGTAACCAGGGGATCCGGTACCGGTGACACAAACAAGGGCAACTTGTTGTTGAACCTCGTGGCAAATAGATCTAGTTGAGGTCGGTGCCACCTGTTGCATATTGCTTGGAAGACCTCCTGAAGGAGAGACCACTCTGTTTGGGCGGTCTGGTCTAGCCTGGATAGCTTGTCTGCGACCACACTCAGCCAGCCTGTGTCGGGCTTTAGAGTTACTTGATTTCTGGCGCACCAGGTCAAGATTCGCCATAGTAAAGCACAAAGTGGGCCCGACCTCATGCCTCCTTCCCTGTTTATGTATGACACCACTGTGGTGTTGTCTGTCTCTACAAGTACTATCTTGTGCATACAGAGGTCTTGGAACTCTTATAAGGCTAGGAAGACTGCCTGGAGTTCTAGGTAATTGATATGCAACTTGCTTTCCAGGAGGGACTAGGTGCCTCCTGCAGTGTGTTCGTTTAAGTGAGCACCCCACCCTGCTTTTGATGAATCTGTAAAATTTGCAGATCATGTTTAATTTGGGTGTAATGGTTGGCCTGTAAGGACATTGTCCTCTTGCAACCACCCTTGTAAATGTGGGTGCAACACCTTGGTATTGGAATCACCTTTTCTAGTGAGTCCGGAACCCTCCAGCTGTTTTTGAGATGCCACTATATGGGTCTCCTATGAAGTCGGTCTAGGTGAAAATGCTTTCCCGTGGCTGATAGTAAACCTATCAGACTTGAACTGCTGGACCGGACAAACCGGTAGTGACAGTATTTCTAGAATTTGTCCTGAAGGTTCTGCCAATGGTCCGGTATAGGTCGGACCCGACCAGCCATGAGATCGAACTGGTAACCTAAACTTTGGCATATTTTCACTAGATCTAGTGTATGCCGGAGACAACCCCGGTGGGATGTGGCTTTCACCAACCAGTGGTCTAAGTACTGGTGGATTATTATACCCTTGTGTATGGCCATCAGTTTCAACTCCTTGCTACTACAGTGAGCTCCATGGGTGCAGTGGACAGACTGAAAGACCGTGCTTTGAACTGGTATGTCCGACCCTGGACATGAAATTTGATATGTCCTGGACTGTTCCTGTATTGGAATACGGAAGTAGGCGTCCTTGAAATCTAATGAGGTAACCCACTCCCATTGTTGGAGGATGGTCCTGATGGTCTCCAGAAGGTTTGGTTTGCTCACACCTAGAATAGGTCTCCAAAGGTTGTGTGGTTTTGGGACCAAGCAGGGTTGAGGAGCCCAGAGATTTTGAAACTGGCTCTACTGCACCATTCCTTGTCCATAAGCTGATGTAATGCTTCTAACCAATAGGTTTCTGTGAAGATGTGCATAGCAGTTGTGTAGTCCTCCTTCAATCTTTGTACTACCTAGGGTCCAGCCCCCCCAAGGTTTCCTAAGCCCCGAAAACGGGGTTAGTGTGGACCCTACAGGCAGATGTGTGCCACATTCGTGACATTTGCTAGTCTGACAAACATTACTGTCCCTACGGCCTCCGGACACTGGTCCGGTCTGGTGACAATGGTCCGAGAAAACAGTCTCTCTGTTCTTGCTGTGGTCCGGTCCGGTGGGGCTGACACAACTTTTCACATTTAAAAGATTCTAGCCCCAGGCCAGCATCCTGCAAGGTGCAGCATTTACAAGAAATTGAGATGGCTGACCCTTGGCCGGACATGATGAAGAACTTGTCTGACTATCGACCACTGTTTTGTCCAGTACCAAGACTCCATACACCGGTAATTCACTGTAAACAGTTAAGTCTCTGTAATCGGTGCAAAAAAACTAGCAGGCTGGGGTCACCAATGAATTTAGACAGCTACCGGTCTATATTTAGCCATTTGTTTTTGTTTTTTTTTTTGGTAACCAGTTAGGGTGAAGCCCTGTACAGTAAGGACTGTGTAGCCAGCACCCTGTTAGTAGACTTGTCACCGGTAGGTTGAAGCAAGTGTACAAGGCTGTGTAGCCAGTACCAGCCGGTACACTCTGTAACCAGTTGTTGAAGCCAGTGTACAAGGCTGTGTAGCCGGTACACTGTAACCAGTTGAGGCTACTGTACAAGGCTGTGAAGCCGGTAGCCGGTCGGTACACACTGTAACCAGTTGTTGAAGTAAGTGTACAAGCTGTGTAGCCAGTACCAGCCGGTACACTCTGTAACCAGTTGTTGAAGACAGTGTACAAGGCTGTGTAGCCGGTACACTGTAACTAGTTGAGGCTACTTTATAAGGCTGTGAAGCCGGTAGCCAGTCGGTACATACTGTAACCAGTTATTGAAGTAACTGTACAACGCTGTTTAGCCGGTAGTCGGTCGTTACACTCTGTAACCAGTTGTTGAAGTAAGTGTACAAGGCTGTGTAGCCAGTACCTGGTCGGTACCCTGTAGCCAGTTGTTGAAGTAATTGTACAAGGCTGTGTAGCCGGTAGGTACACTCTGTAACCAGTTGCTGAATGAAGCTCACAACTATCTTGTGTTGAATTCAGTTCCTCCATTAATTAAAAAATTTCCTTTACAAGGTAGTGTACAAGGCTGTGTTTCTTTGAACGCACGTCTTATTTGTAGATTTGACAGTTGCTGGGAAAGCCCTTGTGAGCTATAAATAGAAACAAGTGTTGGTCGGTGTGTCACATGACCAGCTTGCTGGTCGGACTGGCAACGTGATTGGCTGATTGGATATGACGATCAGCTTCGTGACCTGGTCGGCGAATCACGTGACCAACTTCGGGGAGATGCCCTCCCTGGACGCGTTCTTTCCTTATATCACAGTAAACGTGAGGTGACTGGTCGATTGAAGCCTGTAGCAGAGAAGTCTGTACCAGTGCGCTGGAGGTGAATTTCAGGAACTAAAAACTGGAGTCACATTAGACGTGAGTGCAAAGAACGTACTACCGACCTTCTTGTTCGGTGAATCACGTGATTAACTTCGTGACTAGTCGGTGAATCACGTGACCAGCTTCGTGATTCGGTAGGAAGGACACGCGATTGGCTGGCTGGATATGACGTCAGAGGTCGCGTTCTTTTTGCTGGCCGGCCGGCTGATGCTTTAAAAGCAGAGAAGCCTGGACCGGTGCGCTCCGTAGATGAAATTCCTTCCTTCTTTGTGATAAAACCAGTGAACTGGCCATCCACAACCCCCACTACCGACAACAAAGCCGGGTCTGCAAGGGAGGGACTGATATCACCTTCTATTGTGAAGTAGGTTCTTCTCAGCCGGCTGTGCACTCAAACCAGTGTCCTGGCCATCCACTGCCCTTATTACCGACACACGTGCCGGGTCCACAAGGGTGGGACTGAGAGTGAAATTCCTTCTATGTCGTAGATATGAAGTTCTGATGAAAACACTAAATACTCGAGCTAGGCTGGTGTGACTGATGCTTACAGCAGAGAAGTCGGTACCAATGCGCTCTGAAGAATGCATCTCTTGCTGGGGGAATTCCTTCTATTTACAGTGTTCAAAACTACGTAGATTGAAGTTCCCCGTGATTTCTATTGGTAGTACTAGAAAAGACGTTTCTATGGTGACTGTAGCCTCAAACAAAAGACACGGATAAAAATACCTGTAAGTAGTATATCCATAATTCCTCAATATTGTCGATCTGCCCCTAACAACACAAAGGTTGAATGGGAGGAAACTAGTAAAATGGCTGCCTTTATCTTTCGCGTCGTGACTGCCCTATCATCAACACTAAATTGAGTCAGCTAGGGAGCGTTTCCAGCAGATTAAATAATGTATATCCGTGCTTGAGATGTAGATAACACTTTTAAACTAAAATATTTGCAATGCTGGTGAAAAATCCATCATAATGCACACTTTTCCTTAAAATATCTGGAGATTGTTGAAAACACGTTCGCACAGTACACGTGCCAAACGAAAAAGATGCTATGACGTCAGGTTGTCTAGACAGGAAGGAAGTACGAGGCGCCATCTGGGGAGTGCACAGTACTACGGACTGGCCAGCCGGTGGAAACACAGGACGTCTTTTTCTGGCGTTTGGCGGGCCGGTCTGCGCCGACCGGTTTAGCATATTGTCCATTGGATAGGATGTATTAACGCAATAAAAATACTGTTTTATACCAAAAGATCTAGGGTATCACAGGTATGGGCAATAACAGACACAGGAAATGTAAAAAGGACAGGACTGGTGAAGTTTCTACTTTATACTGCTTTGCAGCAATCAATGACAAATATTTCTGCATACATAGCTTTGATTTCCAGTTTCACAGTTAAAATGGACATCAGGGTCATTCGCATGGAAAAATTTATGATAAGTAAAATAAGCTCCACACATCTGTGTAGTAACAACCAGTACTTACTGCCACTATAAACTCTGCCAGAAGAATTGCAAAGATAAAGACCAGTGCATCAAAAAATTTGGGGGGATCCCCGAGCTGATTGTTTGTGAAACAACACACCTGCCAAATCCAATCTTCAAACTCCCACTAGAAGGTACATTAAAAGCCAGTTAAAATCTGACACTTGGAAAAACAAACAGATCCCTCCCCGAAACTGTGATACATCACACAAGGATATTTGACTCTCAATCCTGCGTGTGTATAATAGAAAATAGTTTAAAATGAAGTGAAACTAGAGGATCGCTTGCAAAAAAAAAGATAATGTTTTTGCACAGCAAAAACAAAGTGTCCCGAAAAGGATATAAAGGTGAGTGCTAAAGTATTAAAATGTTCTGCTTTTAGCCTTATACTGTTGTGGCAACCAAAGTCTGCGTAGTCTGCTCTATCTAGCACGGTTTTCGAGATATAAGCATTTTTGTGTTTTGCAATTTTTGCGAAAAATTCTAAAATTCAAAATGGCCGCCATTTTGGGTGAGACAAAAATTTTTTGAAAATTGGGATAGCTACTCTCCAGAGATACCCTGTGGGTCAAAAACTTCGTCAAAATCGCTCTATCTAGCACGGTTTTCGAGATACAAGCATTTTTGTGTTTGGAATTTTTGCAAAAAATTCGAAAATTCAAAATGGCCGCCATTTTGGGCGAGACAAAATTTTTTTGAAAATTGGGATGGCTGCTCTGGAGAGATACACTGGGGGTTAAAAATTTCATCGAAATCGCTCTATCTAGCACGATTTTCCAGATATAAGCATTTTTGTGTTTTGCAATTTTTGCGAAAAATTCGAAAATTCAAAATGGCCACCATTTTGGGTGAGAAAAATTTTTTTTGAAAATTGGGATGGCTGCTCTGCAGAGATACCCTGTGGGTCAAAAATTTTGCTGAAATCGCTCTATCTAGCACAGTTTTCAAGATATAAGCATTTTTTGTGTTTTGCAATATTTACGAAAAATTCAAAAATTAAAAATGGCCGCCATTTTGGGAGAGACAACAATTTTTTGAGAATTGGGGTGGCCACTCTGCAGAGATACCCTGTGGGTCAAAAATTTTGTCAAAATCTTTATTATTATTATTAGGTTTAGTTCACTCACTGGCACAACTTACCTTATCACGTATAGGTTTAGTTCGCTCGCTCGCTCAAAGTCTATCTACATCCACCCAAAATGAATCGTTTGGTAAAATACAACTACCTGGGTAAATCAGGATAAATCAGTTAAATAATTATATTACGTAAAGGTTGCTGAATACTTCACGGTGGGACCAAGTTCATTCATTTTCAAAAGATCACAGAAGAAATATATCAAGGACATCATGTATTTTGCAAATGTTAGTGGTGGTGGACCAAACGTTTGTATGCATGTTAAGCGTAAAATAACAAAAGAGTTATAGTATGGAATGTTCTTATTTATGGGTAACCGTGTTTCAAACAAATCTCCAGTTCTAAGTGGGGTGGTGTCACGGCATACAAGTAAAGTAAAATCGAAGTAACCATGCTGGCCCCCATGCACCGATGAAACTGTAAATACTGGGCGATAATAAGTGAAACAAAGTTTGTCTATTCTAAAATACGTACCCGTGATCATTTATTGGTAGAATAGTCAATTCTAATTAATCATGCATGTTTCGAAGGGTAAATAACACCCTATAACTTGTCATAAAACATATTTATTTGAAAACAAAAGTGCAACAAAAATCAGAAACAACCAAAAACATACTAAAGATACATGCAGCACGATTTCCTATGATGACACCACTTACGTAAGTTTGGTAAAATACAACTACCTAGGTAAATCAGGAATTAAAGTTTCTAATATATGTTTGGGAACTATGACATTTGGAGATTCACAGGTACAATATTTGTGCTGATTCTAGTCATGGTAATATATGTAATGAGAATTTTTGCCTCTTGACCAATTAGATTCACTAGTATAGCCGTGTCACACTAGAATTATCAACACCAGCACTGAGTGATAATAGATATGTGTTTTCTAGACACAGTGTATTTAGTATTTATTTATATATTTTTTTATACTTGCAATAATCTTACCAAGTAGATACTGAACTTATAAATCATCTTGACACAGGATCATCTTGTAAACTTAACCATGCAGACTTCACTGTTAAATTGCAACTTAAGCAGAATATATAAAATCTACATGTATTCCAATTTGATTTCACACATCATGTTTAACTTCATCTCTAATTTGCTTGCCTGACAATTGTTTTTTAAATTGATGGCCTCAAAAAGTGTACATGTTATGCCTTGCCATATTTAGTTTTTCCCAGGAAACTGCTCAGAAGAAGAATCCCATAAAATACTGGATAGATTCCTTGAGCTTGGAGGTAACTTCATAGATACAGCTGACATATATTCTGGTGGTCCAGTTCCTTCAAAAGAAATTATTGGAAATTGGCTGAAAAGGTGATGGAGAGTTTTCCCAGTAGAAGTCTTAAAGATGTTACAAAGACAGTCAAGAGCACTTTTTTACAATGAGAAAAGTTAAAAGATAGACATTGTAACAAAAACTGTGTAAATACTAATTTATAATAATGTTGTAATAATAAGCTTTTAAAAAAACTCTTGTTTGGAAAAATTTATTTTTCTTTCACTTATTTTGTTATGTGTTTTAGTTTAATTACATATAAAAAAATTCATGATTGATTTATTATAACAGTGTTTTTTTATTTTTTATCCTGAAGATACTGTCTTATGTTTGTTGGATATATGTTCAAGAAAAATACACAAATCTTTCATTCATTAATTTAAATTACATTGACATTCCTTACAACACACTATATATATAACAGAGGTGGGTAGTCGAGGGATGAAGGAAAACAATGCATACTGTTTGGTCAAGATTCTATGCAAAATGAAAAAAAAAAAAACAATAGGCAGAGGTATCAGAAAATAACTGCAATGTTTTGCTATTGTACTATCCACTAAACTGCCGCATTCTCTAATAAATTCTCCAAAAAAAAATGTGTAACTCAGCAGTAAAATACAGAAGTGGACACATATTTTATGTGGTAAGAATGGAAACGATTATACAATATTTGTATTCATCCCAGACTGCCTATTATGCTACCTAGCTGGATCATGCTGGCAATGTGGATGATAGCATGTAAGCCAGACCATTAAACATGTATTAATATAGTATGGATCAAATTGACCACTATGACCAACTCATGCCACATATGGGAGCATGCAGTGTTTTTTTTTATATTTTTAAGAAAAACATATACAATAAGGTTCAAAAAAACATTGGCACGGTATTCAAAGCATAAGTTTTTATATATTACATATATATTACATACAACTCTCTATACATTTCTCTATACATTTGCGTGAACTCTAGTTTGTTTTTTAATAATATTACTTCCATATCTGTACATTTTCACTGTTTCACCTACTGGTTCTTGTAGGGTCATGTTTTTTTGGGTTTTTTTTAAAAAAAAAAAAAAAACCTAATGGTTTCCTGATACATATTGCTATGTAAATAAATTTTGCCACACTTCCCATCGTTTGTTAAATCTTATTTCAGTCTGGTTTATAATGGCTAAAGTTTTTTGTTCTTTAAATTTTCTTTCCAACCTTTTTTGGAGAAAATATATATTTATTTTAAAATTATATTTGGAACACCAAAATATATAATTTCTAACATTGGTAAGTATAAAATTTAGTGGCCAGAAATGTGTATCATAATCTTCATAACCTAGTATTTTTCTAGAATCAAGGAAATCAATATGTATTGACAATTTATTTCTGATCCAACTATTTAAGTTCTGCCACAAATCTTGTACTTCTTTACATTGTGCAAATAAGTGTAAGATTGTTTCTGGACATTCCCCACATAATCTACATAGATTGGAATTAGAGATTTTAATTTTGTACAGATACTCATTAGTATCCAATATATTAAACAGGATTTTGTATTGAAACCAGACAAGGTCATTATCAATGACTGATTTTATACAAGCTTTAAAGATGTTTTGCCAAATTTCATCATTTATATAAAAATTATTTTTTTGGACCATATTTCTTTACATATAGGCTCATCAGCTTCATACTGCATGAATATTTTGTAAAAATCTTTACTTCCACTTGGTGACTGAAATATAGTTCTTACATGAAATGGCAAGAAAGGCCTTGACATTGTAAAAATATTGTTTCTTTTATATTTATTGATAAAGCTCTTGATCATAAGTTTTACTCTATGATAATCAAATACACTTATTGCTAAATTATACATTTTACACATTTCTGTATGAGTAATGATAGATCCATTTGAGTTTACTATATCTCCAACACATCGAATTCCTTTGTTGTTCCAGGTACGTAGAAATAAGGGATAGCTTGATAGTTGAAAATTGTACCAAAGACAGGACAGGCTGTTGTTTTTCACAAAAGCTTTTCCAGTAATCGAACACCTTGTTTCAAAATTTGTTTTCTTGTAGTCTTGAGTAGAAAGGGTAACTTCCTCCCATTATGGGTATGCTATTTATGTTATAACCATTGTCTATTAGAAGTGACTTACAATGTGAATTTGTTTGCTGAACTATTTTAAGTATCCAACTTAATTTTAGGGCCTTTTCAAAGTTAAAAATGTCAGTCATTTTCAACCCTCCATTTGAGTATTCAGTACAAATGGTTTTCCTTTTGACCTTGTCTGGTTTGGAATCCCATAAAAATTCATACATAAGACTGTTGATTTCTTTTAATAAAGCATTTGGTACTGGTAATGACATAAACAAATGGATTAGTTTAGGTAAGAATAAAGTCTTTATCAGTGTTATCCTACCAAAGGGAGTCAATAATCTACTTTTCCAATTCCCCATTTCTTTTTTGATTTTTTGCAATGTCTCTGTAAAATTAATATGTGGAATATCCTTTAGATTTGTGGAAAAATGCAGTCCTAGCATGGAAAATTCTGTATTGCCCCATTCAAGTTTAAATTTTATATTTAATTTTTCCTTACAAAATCGTTTTCGGCCTATCCAAATAACCTTTGTTTTCTCCATGTTCATTTTCAGTCCTGAGTAATCTCCAAAAATTTCTAAAGTGTTAAGTGCTGATTCTAGAGAGTGCTGTGATCCATCTAGAATAAGAGTGGTGTCATCCGCAAACTGTGTTAATTTTATGTTTTCTTCTCCTATTATGACGCCTGTTATATTTGGGTCCATATTAATGAGCATTGAAAGAACTTCTGCCCCTATCAGAAATAAGTATGGTGATAATGGGTCACCTTGTCTACACCCTCTATTGACTGAAATTTCGTCAGACAAAAAAACACATTGTAGTATATATGCTTTTATATCTGTGTTAAACATTTTCACCCATTTTATGAAATTTTTATCAAAGCCAAACATTTCAAGAATTTTGTATAAAAATTTCCATGACAAAGAATCAAATGCTTTCTCAAAATCAATTAGCATTAATAGGGCTGATTGTTTATTTACTTCAGTTTTATACATAATGTCATATATTAGCCTGGTACTGTCACTTATATGTCTACCTGGTACAAAGCCATTTTGACATTTCAAAATAATGGTATCCAAAACATCTTTTAATCTTTTTGCTATTACTCCTGAGGCCAATTTGTATATTACTGATAATAGGGAAATTGGTCTCCAATTTTTTATTAAACTACGGTCTTTATTTGGTTTTGGTAAACATACTATGATGCACTGGCGTAATGAAGTAGACATTTTTTCTTTCTTAAAACAGCAGTTAAGTGCTTTTAGTACATAATTTTTCAGACTTCCCCAAAACACTTTTAAAAACTCAACCGTGATACCATCAATTCCGGGAGTCTTGTTATGCTTCATGTTCTTTAATACAGAATTTAGCTCTTCTAATTGGATCGGATCACCTAAAGTTTTGTCTGAAACTTGTTTTAACTGTAGGCGGTTTAATAAATTAAAAACATTCAGATTAGAGTATTTATTCTTTTTTTCAAACAGATTTGAGTAATAACTCTTTGTGTGGTGTAGCAATTCTTTTTGGTCATAAATATATTGGTCATTTGCTATTTGCAACGTTCTGATAGTTTTTTCAATATAGTTTCGAGTTTCTAATTTACAAAATGTTTTTGAAGCTTTTTCTCCCTCAATTAGCCATTGAATACGAAATCTTATTTGTTCTCCCTTAATTTTATTTTCTCTCAAAGTTTCAAGTTCAGCTCTTTTATCCGATAGTAAATCTGAAAGTCTGCCACTTTGGTCCAACTCATTTTCAAGAAATTCAATATCTTTTTTAAGAGCCTTTTCCATGGATTCATTTTTCTTCTTTATGAAACTTGCAAATTTTACAGTTTCTCCTCTTATACGTAACAAAAGCATTTCCAAAAATGTATCATAGTCAATTGTGAATTCAACTTCTTTATAATGATCTTCAAGATAGGATAAGTTGTAGACAGGTAGGGCATACATCAAAGCTTCTGCCTTTATTACTCCATTAATCAACTTCACGTAATCAGTATTTTTTAACATGCTGTTATTAAATTTCCATATGCCCTTCCCTATTTTAAACTTGAGTGTTTTTATTTCCAGTTCTATACTGGAGTGATCTGACCTATATGCTGGTTTAATTTCACTATTGCTAACTGTATCTAAAAGTGTCTCCGAGATTAGGAAATAATCAGGACGGGCTTGTTTTTGTGGGTTTTTTTTCTCCACGTATATCTACGAATATTTGGATGTTGTTGTCTGTATATATCTAATAATCTCAGATCATCTATCATTTTTAGAGTTGCCAGTCTTGCTTTTGGATTATTTATATGCCTATAACCATTCGTGTCTTTAAGTGGGTCTAGAACTAAGTTAAAATCTCCACATATTATATTATTTTCACAGATACTTTCTTGCATTATTTTTTGTATTTCTGAAAAGAAAGAAGGATTATCCTTATTTGGAGCATATATTGTCATTAGGTTTACAGTCATAGAACTAAGCTTTAAAGTAAGACTAATATAATTTCCCTCCGCATCTTTTTGAAATGACTTTACCTCATATTCGAAATCTTTTTTCAAAAGAATTGCCACACCTCTTGCATTTGTTTTTGATCCGTTTTTTAGCATTCACCATCCCACAAACTTTTGATGTACTTTAAATCCTTTTCAACCCAATGTGTGTCTTGAAGACATATTATATTGGCATCTGTTTCTCTAAAATACCCTAAAACATCAGCCCTTTTCTGTTTGCTCTGTAGACCCTGACAGTTTGCGGATATCACCTTGAGTTTATTCCTGGACACTGTATTCTATTTGATATTTTGCACTCTCTATAAATGGATATGATTTATTGCAATTGTATCTTTCTTTTGCATATACAAACCAAACCGTGATAATGTGCAAACTGAAACAATGGAAAGGTGGCATATTTGCTAAGATTGCTGACATAAATTGCAAGGTTGGTCTTGACCCTTTACAAAACTGCATTGCACTTTGGTAACACACAATGATTAATAATAAAGGAAGACACAAACATAAAGAAAAATGCAAAAAAGAAACTGTCATAACTATAGTGTGGGTTCAAAACAAGGTCACATTGAACTATAGTGATTAGATAATACACTTGGTTCTCTTAAACTCCTTGTTAAACAACATAACTGATACTGCTTAAGTGTATATCTTAACTGATGCAGATGACTGGGGAAGGGTGTATTTACATTTCTTCATTTGGCTAAATACTGTAATACCTTGCTTATAAACTAAAGTCTTTCTCATTAGGGTACCCATCTTGTTCTTTATATTCACAAGATTGTCCAGTAAAATTTCAAGTTAGATACCAGCACTTGGTATCAAAGTTGTTTGGAGGAGCTATTTTTTTACTATAAGAATATGTAATAAATAAAGTTTAGATAACCTTACTATTTTCTTTCATAATACAGCTAATTTAATAAAGGGTGTGCTTAGATTTATTCAATTTGACTGACTGCTATAATGCAAATGCAATTACATAACAAAAAAAACTTTGTCGTCTAGGTGTCTACCTTTTTATTCAATTTTACTAGTTCTTTTTTGCAGGTGCTAATTTTTTACTGCAAAACCTATTCACAATACAGTTGGATGTAATAAAGAAAGTTTAGATAGGATTGCAATCTTTTTTATAGTACAATTTTTTGTGAAAAAGCCTTAATTAATGTAAAAGAATACATAATATTACCCCACTGCAAATAAGGAATTTATTGCATCAAACCGTTATCAAATCGAGTAATATATATACTAGACCTGTCAATTATACTATTGTGATCAATGTATATATCTTGCTGTTGGGCTTTCAATGATGTCGACTTACGTATACAAAGATTTTTTTACCTTTACCCTATACAATGATGACGTTCAAAGTGTTATAATTTTACATTAAGTCCAATTAACATTTGTTATCACAAAATCTTTAAAGAATCTTTAATCTATTCTTTAGAAAACAAGTGTGGCTGAACATTTATTCAAAAATATGGATGGATACTACTTAATAAAACAAATGATATTATTTCATGAGTAAACTTGATCGTAGATTTAATACAGGTGATTGCTTAAATACAGAAACTGTAATGACACCACAGACGACTACAACCCAAATGGGCATTACCTGGTATATCACATTTGTGTGAAGAAACAGCAGATAAAAAATAAAAAATAGGCTTAATATATAGGCTTAAAATATATCCTAAATTTAAAAGAACTGCAATTACAAACAAGTATCAAATGGTAATTATTTAATAAAATCTGACCAATCTCCTGTTAATAGTACTGAAAAGCAATATATTAACCACTTATGCAGTGTGTTATACCTCAAAATGATGTGTTATAAGAATTTTACTTGTGACGTTATTGTTATTTTATTACAGAGTAAAATAATAATTCACCTTTTTAATACCTCTGGTCTAAAATCACGATCTGTTCATGCATGTATACCAACATGCTGCCTTTGTTTGTATCTTTGCATACACCTATACTTTCAACAAAGTACCTGGCACAGTGTAGGTGTTTGATTAGTAATAGATTACCAGTATTCTTGGCAAAAAAATCATGCCATGCATTTTCCATCTAAGAATTAATTTCATCTTTTAATAAAAATCAGAAAAACATCTGTATACTACTCCCTGCCATAAAAATACATAGTTTGGGAAACACACTTGCAAACCATGCATTCATGGTACAATTACTTATAAAAATGAAAACTTGGGATATATGTGAACAAGTTCCCAAATATTACAGCTTTCACATGTAATTAAAAGACATTGCCTTGGTACCTTTCCAAATACTTGTCGAAAAACAAAACCAATGTTTTATAACCAAATAACCTATACATACATGATACTGTCCACATGTATTACCAAATTTATTATATCACCTCTATTATCAAAGCTTGATAATGTTTATGCTAGAAACAGGCAAGTCTATTATTTAGTATAATATACATGTATTTATGGGCTTTCCTAATATGATGTTATTTATATCTATTAACTTTTACTGGCATTTTTGTTCTACTAACTTTTAAGATTATGAGCTTAATATAACATTCTATTTATCTAATGACCTTTAACTTCAATACACATATTTGTATTCTGTTATTTGTTGGTACACTTTTGTATGATTTAATTTTTATACTTCTGCACTGAATTATAACTTGTATTTGTGTTATCATTCTTTACACCCATACAAGTGTATAAACTGTACAATTTATTTGAATTTTTATATATTACACCGTCAAGTTATTTTTTTTCATTAGTTACAAAAAAGTATAAACTCAAGTATCATGTGGAAATAGAAAATGTAAAACTTCCTCTAAACTTACAAATTACTTTATATTATTTTGTTCAAAACAATCTTATTGCATGCACCAGTTGTTATGTATTTAGTACTTTTGATATTAATATTATACTTTGGCTATCTCCAATTATTCAGTAGGTATTTTCAAAAGAACTTTCTCTGAACTTACCAATTAGTTTTACATTAGTCTGATCAAGGCGATCTTATTTACTATACTGAATGCATACAACAGATGGTATATATGTTGTAATTATAATATTGACATTAGACTTTGACAAATTAAAATTATTAAATAAGTATGTTCAGAAGATACTTTCCAGCTTTACTGGCATTGAAGGTATAGTTGTAATTGTTATACTTTGTTCTTCTCTCTATGCTAATTACATTTACGTTCTGTCACATTATTCTACTTATGTATTGCTTATCTTTTAAACACACCACAACCAGTTATAATATAAGAACATCATAACATTTGCTAAAAAAACAAAAAAAAAACTCAAAAAGTAAATATTTTAGGAAATGTTTACATAATTACAAAGAATTTCCTATTTTCAAGAATTACTTTCCATAGATAGTACTTAAAGATATACCAAATATTTATTAAATTACTTATGTTTGAGCTTGTCTTGTAGTTTGTATTTTAATGCACTGGCCTTAGAAATCTATTTGGCAGCAATGTCAAGAACATCATTTGCAACCTTTCTCCTCACCTCAAATCTTTTTCTGCCCAAGTTTGGGCCATCATGTTTTCGTGTAACAATTAATATTCCATTAGGGTTGTCACTTTTATCCAACAAATCTTTTAGAATAACACCAGCCTGCCACTCCCCATCATCAGAAAATCCAGATACCTTGTCCCCATTGATATCTAAATAGTTATAACCATAAACAGCATGGTGGCTCTGTGCAAGCATTCTGTTCTGGAAAATTGCCCTTAAAGCCTGATGTGCTTCTTCTCCACTGTGTATTGGGTAGTAATGACCCTGGAAGGTACTGCCATTCACCATAGTTACACTGGAGTGTAGCATCATATTGTAGTCAATCGTCTCGCCCACTGACATAGTAACATTCAATGGATTTTTCTCAAATACTTCAGATTGCACTTTATTGTTTATAATCATTTTATCTTTAATTAGTTTAATGTTGTCTTGTGAATTTTTTTCACGTGCCTCTCTTCTGAGAGCTGTCAAGGTTGGGATTTGGGCTGTTCTACGCTGTCGTGTATCTGATGGCAGTTGTTCACTCAATCCATAAGGTGATCCTTTGAGAAGATATCCCTTTTTCAAAACCATATCACGGCCACACTGTGTTACAAATCTTGTAACTATTGCTCTCGGTTTATTAGATTTCTTCCCAATTCTATGTGCTATGTCAACACGTATTTCTCCAGTTGGATTTTGTCTTGAATATATATCTTCTTCTTCTATCTGGAGATGCGTTTTAATGAAGTTGTATATTTCTCTAGTACAATTTTCATTCTGCTGCTCAGGCAAATTATGGAACAAGATATTCATCCTCATTGTTAGGGTTTGTAGACTTTCTGCTCTAGTTTTTCTACTTTTGAATTCAATCTTGAAATGATCCCTTCAGATTCAATTAGTCTCAGATTTAATGACTGATTTTCCTTCTTGAGGCTTGTTATATCCACTTCTGTCTTAATTTCTTGTTTTTTAAGCAGGGTAAGTATTTCATCTACTTTTTCAGATATAGTTTTTGATGAGATGTCCACAGTCTCCCCTAAGGCTTTCACAGATTCCCTTTCAGTATACACATCCATCACACTTATTTCCTCTGAATTCATTCTGGACACTTTTTGATGTGTACTGCAGACACTACCTTCTGATAACTCACTTCTATTTCTTTTTTTGTAGAATCACAGTTTAATTCCATTAATTTTGTGAGATATACTGTTTCATTTATGTCTAATATCCCTGATATACTGTTTAGTTAACCGCTATACTAGTTTTATACTGTTTGTGTTTTATGCACTGAATCTATTAATTGAAAATCACATCAACACAACAATATAACTTTCTTTCTGTTTAACTGGGTCTAGTCTTTAAAATGTATATTGGTCAGTCAAATTCTTCTTTTTATAGATGTTTAGATTTCCATTCACAATTGTTCCTCAGTAGTCTTTGAAAAACCTGTTGGTCAGTCAAGTTTCTTCTGTTAATTAGTGTTTATACTGTATTCCAATTGAAAATGTTTCTCAGTATACACACTTCCTTATAAGGAAATATTGTCCTCCAAAGGTCTGTATTATTCCCTTGATTCTTTCATATAATTTTGAATTTTCCAAATTTTTGAGAGCCTTTATTTCTCCTATGTGTCCATATTTTACCAGTAAAAAATCACCATTCTATTCCTGTATCCATATTCTTTACACGTATACCAAAAAAAACCTGTGACTCTTGTTGAGGAAACCCACAAAAAACACTTATTTATCTCTTTTCATAAACATGTCCTGTGTCTGTGCCATGTCCAAAGGGAGCATGCAGTGTTATTGAAATATCTGCATAAACTTTATCAAAATTTCCTAAGAATTGTTAAGAGAAATCTTTGAATTGGGAGAACTAATCCACAAAAAAACATCAAATAACCAGGCCTAAAGTGGACTGAACCTAGCGAATACATCATGGACCTAGCAAGAACTTACATGACGATGGAAATATTTCTCCTTCAAGCATAACTTCAGACTACCCAGAAGTAATATTAAGAAATCATTGCAGAGATCTGTGATGCTACTGTCCAAGAATTTCAGGATAAGGCCATAGTAACCCGGAAGGCGTGAAAGAGATGGATTTTAGAGAGAAAATGACAATATAATACAGGGGCTCTCAGTAACGAACACATATATAGCTATAAGATGGCTTCAAAAATGGAGACAGGCCAAGGTGAGGCAGTGGTAACACACTTGCCTCCCACCTCTGAGATCAGAGGTAAATCCTCACCTGACCTCATGTGGCGAAGCTGGTAGCTGCTTTGGTTGGCAGTTTACAGTGCAGAACCAGACCAACTGCATGTACTGGTTTCCTCTGCCCTTCCAACTATCTATCACATTATAACCAACACAGTATTGAGCATGATGTAAAACACTAAATTACCTCAACAAAAAGGGATTTCCATTTCATCTCCCTTATGGTCCTGGCAGATGGTGATTACAAACTCTGATTATGACTTTTGGGACCAAGGGGCCGTCTCAGATGTTGATATTTTAGTTAAGGGAATCCCTGATAAGTCACATGACCAAATATTAACAATGGAGGAACAGTGTTTTAATGTTATAGTCCATAATCCAATGATAAAATATAATAATCAGAAATAACTTTTTTTTTTAATTGTCAATTTATAATGAGAATATTGTTTTTATATCTAATATTGTTAAATAGTTAGCTAAAAATTGTGGGCTCACTGAAATATAATGTTTTAGACATGCCATAGTAAATTTTTGTAAGTTTTTCCAAATCCCCTACTATTGCTTGCTGCCATCTTGAAATTCAAATAACTATTACACATTTTCAGCATAATGAATCCACTATTATACAGAAACTGATCAAGTAATTTTAAACTCAATGGCTGATTATTTCTATTACAAAATATTTTAAAATCTTGATGTAATTTAAAGAAAATGTGTATGACTTCACGAAGCTTGCAAGGTATGTAAATGGTGTAATTTAAAGAAAATGTGTATCACTTCACCCAGCTTGCAAGGTTTCAGCCCTAACTAAATAGAATGCATCTAGACGTACCCATCCCATAAAACTGAAAAAAGAACAAATAATTCCCATATGGTGTAATGATGTTTGTAATTAGTTTTAGATTTACACTTAAGTATGTGTACAATGAAAGGCATAGAAGAGACACATTAATGAACATCATGAAATTACTAAGCTGTTGTTTTGTCCGATCTTATAACTATGCATGTATCTATTGCATATTTAATTATTTCAATGATCACTGATATTCATCAATGTACAATATTGTTTTTAATGTGTAGAAAAGAAAGATTATATGTTAGACTCTCCTGCACAAAAATATTTTTTTCCAGTGTATAATCACAGTTAAAAAACTGGATGTTTTATTCTTGTTTTTTTCACATTAGAATTACATTAGAATTGTCTGAATTCTATATTAAATTTACAAACCTATAAATTGCCCTTATGCAAAATTTAACAATATTTCTCAGCACAATACATATCTGCAGAATCTTGTGTTTATGTATTCAGATGCATATGAGCACATATTTAAAGTTGGGATTTAAAACCGTTCAACAGCCTAGATCATATTGAGACAGGTCACTTGCCACTTGTCAGAGTCAAATCCACAAACTTTTAAACTACCCATTAAACATTTTTGAGGTTTGCAAACGTTTGGATAGTCTGGTTCCTGACTGGTACTGCAATATAGGGTCAGGTATCGCCCACCATTTTGAGTACTAGGCTTCCCTAGTTGCACCTAACAATGATCAAGACAACTTTAAATATGTTTCTAGTAAGCAAACTTGAAGCACATTTTGACAGTATATTCCCCTTTTACTATGTAATGATATAGCATAATAATCAAACAACATTTGTGATAAATAAAAATGTGCATCAGTTTAAGTGTTGTCGATCTTCAATTATCACCCAAAAAACAATGATTTGCTTCTTTGGATTAGCTAAATTCGTGAAATGCATTTTCTCGAGATCAGAATCCATGGTGAAAAAATTAAGATAACAACTATAAATGTAAAAAAATTACATAATTCTTATAATAAAATATATTTCTTATACAGAAATGAGATAAACTATTTATTGTATTTTATTTGTGCCACAGTTTGCCACCATGATTATGAAGAATTATGGGTAATCCAATGAATCTGAATCCAGTCGGCGTATTTCACAACCATAATCCGTCGAATCTAGGTTCGTCAGATCAACAGATTCGCTTGTGTTGTGACTTGAATCTGAATCCAGATTATGAATCCGTTGATCTACCTATTGAGGTAGATCAACGGATTCAGATTGCTTGGATTACCCATAATTCTTTGAAAAATAATGGCGGCAACATGTGGCTGGAAATTTTAACATTTGGCAAATTTTTATTATACTGTGGTGTTATAATATTATATTACTGCTATATGATATTTATGTTATGTTTTAAATTTGGATTCAGATCTACAGAAAATTGTATTTCACAAATCTAGCTAATCCAAAGAATCCAAATCTGAATCTAGATTCGACCGGTTACGGTTGTGAAATATGCCTAGTGATCTACCTCATGTTATCTACGGATTCACAATCCGGATTCAGATTCAAGTCACTTCACAAGGCGAATCTGTTAATCCGAGGAATCTAGATTCAACAAATTATGGTTGTGAAATATGCCTAGTCTCTTTATTGTTAAAGTACACTGGTTCCCTGTCAAACGTTTGGAGGGAAATGTTTGGTGCAGGTTAAAAATTGCAGGTACAAAACCGATTTATAATAGAACTTTTCAAAATGTTTTATCAACACCATTTATTAAACATTTAATGACAAATGTTAGAAAAACGTTAAATATGAACATTACAATGTCTCAAACATATTACTTTGGCATTGCTCAGCAATATTAACTTTAATTGTGGTTAGATATCAAATTCAACATGCTTCTAGGTTGCTCACCAGTAAAAATATTCTGATGTCTAAAATTATAAGATAGTGGCTTAGAAGTTGTGCCCCCATTCAATTCTTACTTTTAGGCATTGCATGTGGGATAGTTTTTGACGAAGGGCTCAAAATATGATTATAAATAAGAATGTTAGAATGAAAATGATAGAATGTTGTGATGGAATGTTATCAAAACATTTGACAGAAAACGTTTTAAAAATGTTTTAAAATGATGGATATGAAAACCAGTTTCTATTAGATGTTTGTAAAACAGTTTCATATACATTTTCACATACACAAAACATTGTTAAAAATGTTGTTTATGGTAAGATCATCTTAAGATCCCATTTTAAGGTCTTACAGTTTCAGCTATTGTTCTGTCTAATACTGACTGATCAGAGGCCAGGGATTAATTGCAATCAACTTATCACTGTTAAGACAGTAGCAAATCAACATGAAAGGAGTCATTTCCTATTAACATGGGCCTGGTGACACAAGGCTTTCTATGATTAGTTAGTGATTACTTAATTGCAATTTCTCAGGCCCTCTCCTGTCCCTGGGCTCTGGTTAAACTCAACCAAGACTAGATGGTGACAAAGTGTTCACAAGTTATTCTAATTGCCATAACAGGCTGCTTCGTCCTAGCCAAGGCCATATTGAGTCACTCCATAATCCCCCATCGCCACCACTAGTTACTATTATAGTGGATTAGTAAATTCTACATACAACCACTGACCTACTTATATAACAACAGTAATATAACAAGTTTACCTGATACTTTTTCTAGTAAATTTTGAGCTTCTGATATCATGTATGGCCAATCCAAATAAAAAAAATTTCAAAATCAATAATTAAAAATCATCATTAGTTGGAGCAGCTCCATCTCGAGATTGTTTGAGAAATTTTGAGATGGGCGCGCGATCTTTTGATGACGAGATCGCGCAAGTACCATCTCGAGATTGCGCGGATCGGTACTTCGTGCCCAACATATGTTATACACTATAGCATTCTGCACACCATAATGAACCATTTTGGTGTTTATCTCATCAAAATAAGCCAAATGTTGAGTATTTGACAGGCATTTTAGATTAGCCTTTGAGTTTTCAGTGTTATTTAATTTGGCGAATTTTTTTGTATGTGTTACTATTAAATATCTTAAATTTAAGATTCTCGTGTTGAGGTTCTACTTTAAATAACTATAAATGGGCATTGTACATATAATTATAGAAACAATGTGCTGGTTGTTCCATTAAAGTCGTCTAAATTATGTCCAGTATTTAACAGCCATTTTAAATTAGCTTTCAATTTCCCATTTTTGTTTAATTTAAATTGGATGTTGCTATTTAGTATCTTAAATTTGAGGTGTCTCAATGAAGTTTCTACTTTAAATGTCATAGATGAGTATTTTACAAACAGTAATTTAAAATATGGTGGTTATCACATTAAAATTGCCCAAATATTTAGTATTTTACAGAGTACATGGTAACTTAGCCTCCAATTTTTGCAATATGTATGTAATTTAGGCTATTCTAGGTGATATTTAAGTGATTTTCTGTATCACCCAATGGATATTCCCAGTTTTAGAAATGATTTTGAGACATCTCACCCTATATGCAAATTCACCCTCAATTTTAGAGACAAGTCACCGCACAGAATAATTCACCCCATTAGACAACTAACTCCATAACTATAGTGTGAAATAAGAACAAATTTACACTACTGCCTGCAGTCTTGCACATTCATGTTGACCCTGGCACTTACTTGCTTTCACTTCCACAGTGATTTTTATTTCAGTGACAACCACATCCGGAGGTTGGTTGGCAACTTGGTGGCTGTGGTCCTTCAGTGAAAATCCCATTCTTCTCCTTCACAGTGGCCCACGCATTCACTGTCTTGCTCCTGACCAAACATTGCATGCCACTAAGCAGAAGTCTTGCTTTTTTCTTTTGGCACTACATGTAAACCAACATGATTCTACCCAGATTATATTGCACTGGTTGCCCATCACCACATGGTTGGCAGATTTGCCGCTGTTGAGCCACCTTTGGCCCACCGATGGCTATTGGTCACATGTTTGGCAGATTTGTGACCATTCAGCTAACGTTGGCCAAATGGTCACTTGCTGGCAACTCTTCAGGATGCATTTGTCTAGAATTTTCCATTGGTGGGCCTCCAGTGGGCCATAGTGTCTCTAATAACGAGATTTCAGTGACCCAACAATTTTAAACTTACTAATAACAATTTGAGACATAAATTAATAAATTTTATTATAAATTCACAACAGAAAAGTTGTTATTGAATATTATATAATTTTATCAATGTAATTTGTATTATCTAACTTTCTTAATGTTTGTCTCTGACCATAAGTAGAACAACTGAATCCTTATAGTCATGTGACTGATCAGTGATTCCTTTAACTAAGATTTACCCACAACCTGGCCTTGTCCACACCATGGTCATATGACTCCATACTTCAATCTAATTGGCTGATGCTAGTGGAATTACAACTGGAAAATTGCCACCACTAGCCCAACATACAAAATGATGGTGGCCCACCGGAGGCTGCCATAGGCAGGCCACTGAATGCACTACTGGTGGCCCACAGATTGTTGTCTGGGTATAAAATTCACTTTCCCTCTGTGGGTACCAGTACTGACTTTTGCAAAGGCAATTGTAAATAAGTTTCGTCATTTCTGTCTACTCCAAATATAACTTTGACTATTTCCTTCTATATTTATGTCTATCTTATTATGCTGTGATAAACACGAGATCAGACTGAACACTCCAAAATGATCTTAATGTATACCCCCCATGGTTTAACATGGTTTAAATGTTTACAAAATGTTTTTAAAACCTATTAAAACACTACTCAGTAAACATTAGAAACGTTTTTATATGGTTTACAAAACGTTTTTAAAACCTAATTAAACCATATCTTATGGTTTTCTAAACGTTTCCAAGTAAATTTTTATGCTGTAATGTTTAAAACACATGTTATAAACATTCTCCATACAAACGTTTTTACTGAAAATGTTTATTAAATGTTTATAAAATAACTCAAGAAGCTAGGTTTGACTGGAAACATTTTTAAAACATTTATAAAATAGGTAAAGAAATGAAGGTTTTGCTGGAAATGTTTTTCAAACATTCATCATGAAAGGTTTAATAAACAGTACAAATAAAATGTTTAAACAACATTGCTTGTCAAATGTTTTAAAAACATTTTATCAAAAATACTTTTAAACCTATATTTTTAAACCTTCACCTTCACACATGTCCAAACAAAGATGGCGGTGAGCAATAATAGGGGATTTTAGAGGACTTTGTCAAAAATTGCCCCATATGCAATCCCTAAAAGTAGGAATTGAATGGGGGCACAATTTCTAAGCCACTATCTTACAATTTTACACATAAAAATAATATTTTCAACAGTATGCAACCATATAAAGATATTGAATTTGACCTCTGACCCCATTATTATTCAGACATAATTATGTTCATTTATGATTTTTTTCTAACATTTATCGTTAAACGTTTAACAACCGGTATACACAAAACATTTTAAAAACATTCTATTACAAATCGTTTTCGTACCCATCATTTTTTAACCTTTGCCAAACATTTCCTTTCAAATGTTTACAAAACCCAAAAATGTTTACTGGGTATCTTATAACTTTCTAAATGTTTCAAAGTAAATATTTGTGCTCTAATGTTTAAGCAACATTTTATAAACATTCTCTATACAAACGTTTTTACTGAAAGCATTTGGTAGATGTTTATGAAATAACTCAGGAAGCTAGGTTTGAGTGGAAATGCTTTTAAACATTTATTAAATAACTGAAGGAATGAAGGTTATGCTGGAAATATTTTTTAAACATTCATCATGAAATGTTTGAAAAAAAGTACACATACAATATTTAAACATTTGTTGACTATGTTTTGTAATGCTTGCTCTGAAACTGTTTTACAAACATTTATCATTAAATATTTAATAATTGGTATACATAAAACATTTTAAAAACATTCTGTTATATATGGTTTTCGTACCCATCATTTTAACCTTTGCCAAACATTGCCTTTCAAACATTTGCAAAACCCAAAAATGTGTACTGGGTCGTTTGAAGTCTATAATTGCAATTCAGAGACAATGTACAGGATGATTGAAATAAAGACAGAAGTGAAAAATAAAAAGTACAACAACCTGCCCTAATTACAACATTTAATGTGACACCACAGGTCAGAAGAATTATGCTGATTGAATGGTATCAAATATATGTATAATAGTATGGGTGAATTTCACATGGGGATGTCTTTAAAAATTATGGGGTATGTTGGAAATTACAACGAAGAGGAAGAGATTCTGGATGTTTGTTTTTAGTGTCCTCCCGAAACAGGTCAAAGCAGTAAAGGTTTCAGGTGTTGTAAAGTCATATAAATTTGCATCCTGCAATCAACAACTATAGATTTTCTTATATATTCAATTTATATAGGTATTGACATTCTTTGTCGTCTGAAATATTGTGTGTCAGTAATTATAACTCCAACTTTAGTTTTAAATTTTGTAATATCGCCCAATGAAGAATTCCACCACGCTGAAATCATCTGAAATTAAACGCCATATAATGCCACAATTTTGATTGTTTCCAATGTAGTTTCGTGGATTTCTTTTTTATAATTTACATTGACACAAACGCAGGTTATAACAGTATTTCACTAAAAAAGTCAAAGCAATACAGTACATGTTATTCACGCAGTAACTTGGCACAACTTGGACACATAATACTTATTTTCTTTTTCCGGATGTAATTATGTAGATTTCTTTTGATTAAAATGTGCATTGACACAAGTGCAAGTTATACATGTACCTCACTAGACGTGGTTACCTCGGCTCGTACCTCACCAATATAAAATCAAAACCAATAAATTTTTTAGAATGGTTTTTCAGGGGCATTAATAATCTCATTTCTACTAGAAATCAGTGCCCCAACTTGGCACAATTTGCATATGGATATTGCCAAAGATATTTACATTATTTCCAGTTTCTCTTCAGCTCTCTTGTTTGGTATATGGAAGGACACAGGCTTTTCCGATGGCAATCATATGACATATAATATTCCAACTTCCTTTTTGTGCCATTTTGAGGCTTGTGCCATGATACGGCGGCAAGCAGTAATATTTTTAGAATCGTTTAATGTGTAATAATTTCTACAATAACTTAGCACCTCAATTTAACAATTTGTATACCAAAAGCACTGAAGTTATTTAATATGTTGCTGTTGTCACTTCTTTCTTATTTGGTATGGGTAAGTACTTGAGTTTTTACACAATTGCCATTGCGTACCATCAGAAATACCAACAGCGAGGTGCAACGAGACAGAAACTCCATGCAGTACAGTTGTGTAAAAATTTTGAGGTTACCCCTCTAGAGCAAAAAGTGTTATAGGTAGAGTTCTCAAATTAGCGGGATGTGTTCATTATTTACAAAAGCTTGCCTGGAAATATTTAAGGCCTCATTTTGAAAAAGAAACCAAGATGGCTGTCGTGGGTGTTTTTTTTGCTGTCATCAAGGGGTTTTACACATTCTGAGGCCTTCTCATTAATAGAAAGTTAAATTTCTCTGTGGTTAATATTTTAATAGATATATATGTCCTCTATAGCCTACAGACATTTGGCCTTGAAGCTTGTCTTTTAAAGTCAGTCCTTGACCCCTCAAATGCCTCACAATGGCCATATTTTGCCGCTTTTCAGAGTTTTCTTGATTATAGATGTCTTACTTTTCCAAGAAAGTTATTTCTATTTACTCTGAAGGTTAAAGAAGGTTTATACTTGCAGCATTTCACTCAATGTGCTTTGAATTTTATGCTACTGATTTCGCTACTATTGTAGCTTTAGGCCCAAAACTATGCGAGTTATAACAATTTTAGCTGACTAAATCAGCTTTAACTTGAATACTCTTGCATTTGAAGTATTTTGGTGAAATTTGTTGTTCAGCTACATTCACCACAGGTTCAATATGTATCACATATTGAGGTTTATCACAATATAAGTTATTTGCTACTTTGTCACTTTTCATGAGTAAATGACTTCAGAATTAATACCCCGCAGTTAAAAGTTTTACTCGGCAGCGGAATAGTCTCCCAGGATGCCTCATATCTGAACCTGTTGAACCTCCCTTCACACTTCAGGTGCATGGCCACTGATTAGACACAGTTTGTAACAAAAAATAACATAGAATGGCAGTAGAACAAGAATAATATAACTGTTGGTCACTGAGAGAAAACCTTCATTAACCTCAACTCACCTTCGGTAGCCGTCGGATGGACAGGTGATACCGAAACATGACTGAGTCACAACCTTATATACACCATGGACCACACCTCCATATCAAAAATTCATCTGCGCATGCTCTCGGTGAGATAATCAGAGGCAGAAATTTTAAAACTTCGGTGTAATGTGCAAGGAATTGGACTTTTCACCACTTTGTCACTAGCTGGCATATGTAGGTCAGACAGCAGTTAAAGGACTGCAGAGTTTTGACCAATACCTACTACCCAGGGCATGCCACCTGTAATGTGATTGGGGTATAAGAGATAGAGTGATGTCGGGCAAATTTTGGACCTGCTGAGGACTAAGGACTGCTCTTTTAGGACCTCTGAAAAATTTAGAGTCTGAATTTAGGCTGCCATATTGAACTTTGGTGGAAATGGAAAATTATGTTTATCTGGAAAATCGTAAGAGATAGAGCAATTCAGGCAAATTTGGACTTCCTGTGTACTAAGGACTGCTCCTTTTGGACTTCTGAAAAATTTAGAGTTTTTTACCCCACAGCCCTTAAGTCGGGGTATTGTTTTCACCCATGGTGTCCGGATGGGCGGGCGGGCGGGCGGGTGGGCGGGCGGCGGGAAATAGTTTGTCCGGGCTGTATCTCAGAAAACCGTAAGGTGTAGGAAGTTGATACTTGGTAGGGACATTGGTTAGGGGGTGTAGGTGTGCAACGTCTTGGTCTGACCTTGATTTGACCTTTGACCTTGTCGTAGTGACCTTGAGTTTGAAAATCTTGTCCGGGCTATATCTCGGAAACCGTAAGGTGTAGGAAGTTGATACTTGGTAGGGATATTGGTTAGGGGGTGTAGGTGTGCAACGTCATGGTCTGACCTTGATTTGACCTTTGACCTTGCCGTAGTGACCTTGACCTATAAAATCTTGTCCAGGCTATATATCGGAAACTGTAATGTGTAGGAAGTTGATATTTGGCAGGGACATTGGTTCGGGGGTGTAGGTGTGCAACATCATGGTGTGACCTTGATTTGACCTTTGACCTTGCTGTAGTGACCTTGACCTATAAAATCTTGTCCGGGCTATATCTCGGAAACCGTATGGTGTAGGAAGTTGATATTTGGTAGGGACATTTGCTAGGGGGTGTAGGTGTGCAGTGTTATGGTCTGACCTTGATTTGACCTTTGACCTTGGCGTAGTGACCTTGACCTATAAAATCTTGTCCGGGCTATATCTTGGAAACCGTAAGGTTGAGGAAGTTGATACTTGCTAGGGACATTGGTTAGGGGCTATAGGTGTGTATTATCATGGTGTCACCTTAATTTGACCTTTGACCTTGTCGTAGTGACCTTGACCTATAAAATCTTGTTGCACCTTTGGGTCTCTCTTTTGATGCAGATTAAGCACTATTAAAGTCATATTAGAATTTATTAAGAATTTTACTTTCATAACTTCCCATTGTAAGAGATAGAATTTCATCAAGTGAGCCACAGATTTTGCTCCAACACCACACATAAGCATTCATTAAATGTATTACCACTTCTGTATGCATGGTAATATTCAAACCATCTAAACCATAATTCGGGCCTTGCAGATGTAGATAAAGAGGGTTGAATTTTAGTTTGCTGATTAATGCTGTCATCTTGTTATTGAATTGACCTGTTTTAATACTTCATCTTTACATGCATTATCTTTCTTTTAAACGTTATTTTCTGCATTTAAACATTTTTTGGAACTTTATATAACTGACAGGGCTCTGAAAGTATCCTGAACTTTGTACTGGTACAGTGCTTCTGTATCTCATGGTGTTGAAAATATTTCCCTGGGCTGTGGGGTACGGGCATCTCTGATGCTATATTTTAATTTCAATTACCATCTCGAATTTTGGTGGAAATGTTGTTTATCTAGAAAACCATAAGAGAGAGAGAGAGAGCGATTTTGGATTAATCTAGGTAATAAGGACTACAAGTAACTCCTCAAAGGTTCATGAAAAAATTTGAATTTTCCCAATTTTGGCCACTTTCTTGAAAAATGTTGTATGTCTTGAAAACCATGTTCGTCATCCTTTTCCCGTTAATACATCTTGCATCTGGCCACAGATACATCCTTTTTCTAGTTTTATTCTAGGATTGAGAAAGTGATATGAATTATTTAGGAAGCAAATATTATAAAATCATTTTAAATGTATACAAAAGCTTACAAATATATATAAACATTTTAAAAGACTGATTCAGCAGTGCACTAAATGACTTGTAGGAATTGGTCGACATTAGGAAGCATCATACTTTAATATGTAAGTTCACTATGAAAAATCAATTGAATCATGTATACCAGTCACTATACAGAAACAATATGTTTTCTATGCATGCGCAAAGTGTAGTTGAATACAAGTGTAAGCCTACTTAAGTCAGTATCACCCTTTATTATGTATTATGTTGTAGTAGCTTCCACTTCAAAAATGCACGATGCTATTAAGCCGTTGGCGTGGTTACTGGGAAAGTGGAAATCTACTGATGCCAAGGGTTATTTTCCAACCATACAAGACTTTACATATACTGAGGAATTGGAGTTTTTTCATGTTGGACAGCCCAATATACAATTCAGGTAACAAGCAAAGATTTTAAAAATAGCTTTTATCACAGAATTTCTCCTTTGTCATTTAAACATTTTGATGACATTCTGTCAAAACCAAAAATTATACAAAATCCTTCAGTACATGGACTAGTTTCTGTGAAATGTTGCACCCCATACAAGACTCATTTGTTGAGCCTTTTTATGTCAGCTGACTTTTCAGTCAGCTGACATTATGTCGTCACTCTGCGGCGTGGGCGTACGCGTCCGTGTCCGCATACGCGTCCGCGTGAACAACTTCTCCTCCAAAACTACAAGGCCTAGAGACGTGCTGTTTTTTTTAAAAGATACCTTATCTATCGAGGATGAAAAATTGTTCAAGGCATGCAAATCTGTCTGTTCGTCTGTTTGGTAGAGACATTACAAGGGGGGTACCCCCACCAAAAGTGTGAAAATTTCAACAGTTAATCACAATTTTCTCAGTGACTATTGCAGGGATTTCTCTCATATCTTGCATATATGTACTAGGCCAGAGGTAGATTCTCTTGTGTGAGTATGAGACCTGGATCTGTCTTACTTTTTTTTTAATAAATTTTTTTAATAATTTTTAATGCATTAAAATTCATGAAATCATGCACAAAATCATTTATAACTTGAAAACTGTTGCAGCTAGAGCATTTTGTTAAAATATGTTATTCAGCTACTTTTTTCATAGCTACAATATGGTGAGTAAGTTGGGTGCCTGTCTCAATAGCTAAGTGAGTAATAGCTACTTTTGGGCTTTTCAGTAACTTCCATCATGAGTAGAATCACTTGTAACTTAAAAACTATTGCATTTAGAAAATTTCGTATAAATATGTTATTCAGCTACTTTTGGGTCAGCTATAACATAGTAAAATTTTAGACCTGTAGCTCATGGCATAGCTGAGTAATAGCTACTTTTAGGTTATCACTGTTGAGTAAATCGCTTATAACTTCAAAACTATTGCATTTAGAGAATTTCGTATTAATATGTTATTCAGCTAATTTTGGGTCAGCTATAACAGTAAAATTTCAGACCTGTAGCTCATGCCATAGCTGAGTAATAGCTACTTTTAGGTTATCACTGTTGAGTAAATCGCTTATAACTTGGAAACTATTGCATTTAGAGTATTTTGTTTCCTATGTTATTCACCTATTTTGGGATCAGCTATAACATAGTGAAGTTTCAGATCTGTGGCTCATTGCATAGCTGAGTAATAGCTACTTTGAAGTTCTCACTATTGAGTAAATCAGTTGTAATTGGAAAACTATTGCATTTAGAGAATTTCGTATAAATATGTTATTCAGCTACTTTTGGGTCAGCTATAACATAGTAAAATTACAGACCTGTAGCTCATGGCATAGCTGAGTAATAGCTACTTTTAGGTCATCACTATTGAGTAAATCAGTTGTAACTTGAAAACTATTGCATTTACAGTATTTTGCTTAAATATGTTGTTCACCTACTTTTGGGTCAGCTATAACATAGTAAAATTTCAGACCTGTAGCTCATTGCATAGCTGAGTAATAACTACTTTGAGGTTCTCACTATTGAGTAAATCAGTTGTAATTGCAAAACTATTGCATTTAGAGAATTTAGTATAAATATGTTATTCAGCTACTTTTGGGTCAGCTATAACATAGTAAAATTTCAGACCTGTAGCTCATGGCATAGCTGAGTAATAGCGACTTTTAGGTCATCACTATTGAGTAAATCAGTTGTAACTTGAAAACTATTGCATTTACAGTATTTTGCTTAAATATGTTGTTCACCTACTTTTGGGTCAGCTATAACATAGTAAAATTTCAGACCTGTAGCTCATGGCATAGCTGAGTAATAGCTACTTTTAGGTTATCACTGTTGAGTAAATCGCTTATAACTTGGAAATTATTGCATTTAGAGTATTTTGTTTCAATATGTTATTCACCTGTTTTGGGGTCAGCTATAACATAGTGAAGTTCCAGACCTGTGACTCATTGCATAGCTGAGTAATGGCTACTTTGAAGTTCTCAATGTTGAGTAAATCACTTGTAATTTGAAAACTATTGCATTTAGAGAATTTAGTATAAATATGTTATTCAGCTACTTTTGGGTCAGCTATAACATAGTAAAATTTCAGACCTGTAGCTCATGCCATAGCTGAGTAATAGCTACTTTTAGGTTATCACTGTTGAGTAAATCACTTATAACTTGAAAACTATTGCATTTAGAGTATTTTGTTGCAATATGTTATTCATCTATTTTGGGGTCAGCTATAACATAGTGAAGTTCCAGACCTGTGGCTCATTGCATAGCTGAGTAATAGCTACTTTGAAGTTCTCACTGTTGAGTAAATCAGTTGTAATTGGAAAACTATTGCCTTTACAGAAATTTGTGCAAATATGTTATTCAGCTACTTTTGGGTCAGCTATAACATAGTGAAATTACAGACCTGTAGCTCATGGCACAACTGAGCAATAGCTATTCTCAGGCACTGACTGTTGAGTAAATCAGCTATAACTTGAAAAATATTGCATTTGGAGTATTTTGTTAAAATATATTGTTCAGCTACTTTTGGGTTAGCTATAACATAGTGAAATTACAGACCTATAGCTCATGGCATAGCGGAGCAATAGCTATTTTCAGGTTCTCACTATTGAGTAAATCAGTTGTAACTTGAAAACTATTGCATTTACAGTATTTTGCTTAAATATGTTGTTCACCTACTTTTGGGTCAGCTATAACAGAGCAAAAATTCAGACATGTAGCTCATTGCATAGCTGAGTAATAGTTACTTTGAGGTTCTCACTCTTGAGTAAATCAGTTGTAACTTGAAAATTATTACATTTAGAGTATTTTGTTAAATATGTTATTCACAGACGTTTTGGTCAGCTATAACATAGTGAAATTGCAGACCTCTATGTCATGGCATAGCTGAGCAATAGCTTCTTTCAGGTTCTCACTGTTGAGTAAATCATTGTATCCAACCTGTAGGAAATCATGGGCTGGGAATCTGTTAATATGGTCCGATTTGACCTTGGAACCCTCCTTCAAGGTCAAATGAGGATAGCCAAACATAAAAGTGCTTATAACTCGCTTATTATTGGTCCTAGAGGTTGGAATGAAAACCAACCTATAGAAAATCATGAGCTGGGAATTTTTTGGTGTGGTCGGATTTCACCTTGGACCCCTCCTTCAAGGTCAAATGAGGATAGCCAAACTTAAAAGTGCTTATAACTCACTTATTATTGGTCCTAGAGGTTTCGAATGGAAAACCAACCTATAGAAAATCATGGGCTGGGAATCTTTTGGTGTGGTCGGATTTGACCTTAGACCCCTCCTTCCAGGTCAAACGAAGATAGCCAAACTTAAAGTGCTTATAACTCGCGTATTATTGGTCTTGGAGGTTTGGGATGGTAAACCAACATATAGGAAATCATGGGCTGGGATTCTTTTGGTGTGGTCAGATTTGACCTGGGACCCCTCCTTCAAGGTCAATTGAGGATAGCCAAACTTACAATTGCTTAGAACTCGCTTATTATTGGTCCTACAAGTTTGGGATGGTAAACAAGCTACAGGAAATCATGGGCTGGGAATTTTTTTGTGTGGTCGGATTTGACCTTGGACCCCCTCCTTCAAGGTCAAACAAGGATAGCCAAACTTAAAAAGTGCCTATGACTCACTTATTATTGGTCCGAGACGTTTGGGATGGTAAACCATCCTAAATTCTTTGGCTGGGAATCTTTTGGTATGGTCAGATTTGACCTTTGGACCCCTTCTTCATGGTCGAACGAGGATATTGCATTTATAGTATTTCTTTAAATATTTTTAACCTACTTTTTACACTTAAACAATTACCTTGTTACTTTATTTCATAATACCATTTGCAGGGCACAACTTTTTTGTCCTTTTTTTCTGTCAGCTTCGGAATATCTTTCGAACATGCTGTTCAGTTACTATTTACTGTATTTCTGTACAGCCCTTTCCCTGATAATTATGCTTTCCTCTCATTATCACCATCACAAATCAAAAACATTCAGTCAGCTGACACAGTGCCCGTTCACGGGCACTCTCCTCTTGTTTTACAAATGCATAAACCGTTGGTTGTTCTTGTTGCACAACAAAACGTGCTGTATCTATCAGTGTTGGTTAAAAGAAGTTTATCATGTATTAATTGATATAATAAGCAAATAGTTGTCTTGTTGTTAAAATATAATTGGCATAAAGTAATAAATTTTGGTAATGTTCAGAGGAAAATAGTTCATATTTTTTGGTGATGTTTTCATAAGAAACAGTACTTGCCAGTTGCAAAAGAGTAACATAGTGATGGAAGGGAACTAGAGCAGATGCATTACATGTGTGTGGCAGCTCTAGTGATATTTGACAACAGCAATCCTTTTATTATGGGCCCCTGTAGTTTGTAAAGTACTTGACTAAAATTACCATAAATAGTAAAAGCATTTAGAATATAAACCTCAGCAGATGAGTGAACTCTCAGGAATACAACTGTACTTATTTACAATATAGTGTGGGGCCATGGTTGTGCAGTGGTTACACACTCGCCTCCCACCTCTGAGGTCGGCGGTTCAAGCCCCGGACCTTGTGTGGAAAAGTTGACAGCTGCTTGACACTGGTCAGCAGTTTACAGTACAGAACCTTGACCAACAGTGATGACAAACCTCAAATAAATAAAATACAATATAACATCCACCAAGTGGATTACAATTCAGCTCTACTCATGGCTGTTAATAATTTAATAACTGATCTCAAGGTCATGTCATGTAAATTATGTTAAAGCGAGAAGTCATAGTAAGTTGGGGGGGTGGCAGGGTCTGGTGTACCTAATCTGCCCCTTTACAAGTAAACATCTAATCACTCTGGATAGAACTCTCTAAGGCTGGGACGGTCTAAGGGGACCAAGGGTTAAAACTTAAAATCTAGCAAAGGTCAAATGGTGTTGAGTGGGATAGAGGGAAAATTTTTGTTAAATAGTGTTCATCCTTTGCCATCAGAATTCAATATGACAGGAAAGCCCACAGCAGGTGAGAAAACAATGTTGAAAATTGCGGAAAAGAATGGGATTATATCCGAGAAATTAAGGTGTGTTAAAAATAATTGCCAGTGATAACTGCCACAGCAAGCCCCTTGGTAGGCCATGCTTTTCAGTGTCTAATAGCTTTAATCTTTGTCCTTGTTGCTATGATGCAGCTGGTATTCATCTAACCCAGAGAAGGGGACACCATCACACAGGGAGGTGGGCTTTATCAGAGTAAAACCTGGCACCAACACAGTGGCAGTCAACTGTGCACACAATACTGGTAAGAGTAGAGTAAGAAATCTAAAATTCGCCACATATCTGAAATTCGCCACATGTGAAAATACTAATAAAATAAATGAATTGAGGCGAGATTTGTTGACTGTATAGTAAATTAAGGCTTTTTGAACTGAAAAATACCAATTTTTGGACAAAAACATCATTTTCTTCATAAAATTAACTAAGGTTTTACAGGTGGCGAATTTTAGATTCCTGGCGAATTTTAGATTTCTTACTCTACCAATGTAGAATATCAAAAATCCATACCTGTGTTGTGCAGTCCTTCACATGATTCCACAGTTACAGATTGATATAGAGAACAACCTCTTCTGTTTTATGTACATGTATTTAATTATCTATAAAATTTATGCTCAGCCTTAAATGCACACAGTAGTATAAGTTTTATTTGCTGTTAAATCTCCTGTTTATAATCTGCAGATTGTTATCCGCCTTTGTTTTTTTATGCCAGCTGTTGCCACTCTGTGGCATATGTGTACCCGTACGTGTCCACAATTTCTCCTCCAAAACTACAAGACCCAGGGACATGCTGTTTCTTTTAAAAGAACCCTTATCTATCGATGATGAAAAATTGTTCGAGGCATGCAGATCTGTTCTTTTGTTCCCCAGAGCCATTACAAGTGGGTAGCCCCACCCAAAGTGTGAAAATTTCAACATTTCCCACAATTCTCTCATTGATTTCTCTCTTATCTTGCATATATGTACTAGGCCACAAGTAGATTCCCTTGTGCAAGTGTCAGACCTGGATCTTTCTTGATTATTTTTTTATCAATTTTTAAAATAATGCCTTAAAATTCATGAAATCATGCACTACATCACTTATAACTTGAAAAGTATTGCATTTAAAGCATCTTGATAAAAATATGTTATTCGGCAAATTTTTCCATAGCTACAACATGGTGAGTAACATGGGAGCCTTTCCCAATAGCTAAGTCAGTAATAGCTACTTTCTGACATGTCAGTACCTTCCATCATGAGTAAAATCACTTATAACTTGACAACTAGTACATTTAGAGAATTTTGTATAATATAAATTATTCAGCTACTTTGGGATCATCTATAACATAGTAAAATTTCCGCCCCGTAGCTCATTCCGTAGCTGAGTGATAGCTACTTTGAGGTTCTCACTGTTGAGTAAATCGCTTGGAACTTGAAAACTATTGCAAATAAAACTGTAAAATGGCTGTAACTCTGACTATATTGTTTAACTTTCTGTCACTAGGTGTAGCGGAGGTGGAAGAAGGTGAAATGACTGATGACACAATCACACTTCACTCTCATACTGTAGGCAGACTTACATTTGGAAAGCCTCCTGAGACTAAAAAGGTGTGTGGGATACAGACTATATTTTACAAGTCTGTATGCTCTCTCATTTGGGGGATATACTGTATAAAATCTATGATCAATACATAGTAGGACCATTAATTGAAGGCTAAGATGACAAAGGTATAGCCATTATCACTAAAAAAAATAATGAACTGTCCTTTATCAGTGAAAAAAGTTGCTCTTTACTGATCATTTGGGCCAAAACAAAATGGCTTTTCCATCAATTGAAGCAGAGCGTCTCATGACATTATTTGAACTGGAAAAGTTTGGGACAGTTTAGACCATCCAATCAGATTCACAGACACTGCTGTATATGTTAAAATATCACACATTATTTTAAAAATCTGTGTTTTCCTTTTGTGTCAGGTAAAATACATATTAGTTTATTAATCCATGTTACCCTTTGGAATCCAACATGTTGTACATGATTTTATGTAAAAAGTTTCCTTTTTTCTTTGTACCAGATCAGTCGTACATTCACAAAGAAGGGACAAGATGGCTTACTACAAGTCGTTTCTATGGAAACAAGTAACACTCAAATGACGGAACATCTCCAAGTGGAATACATGAAAGTAGCTTGACCAGAGCAAAGACTGAATAAATGATTTTTTTTCGGAAAAGATAATTATTAGTGCTGTGATATTGCCTAGAATTTGGGTGTAATGTTTCACTTCTCTTTGGACTAGTGAACTTTGATCTAGTTCAATTACCTAGCCAACATTTTCCAAACTTGAAAAAGTACAGAAAACACAAAATCTTGTAACTACATTAAAAATGTAACAAAATCATATGTCCATAAATATTTTAGATAAATGTCACTATTATAAAACTTCTCATGAAAGTTTTCATTTTATAGTTAGGTAAAAATGGCGTTTTTGTTGCCAGAGTGGAGTTATCTAAATATTTTGGGAGTCCAAATTTGAGACATTTGAACCAATCTTTGTTTTCAGGGCAGTTTTCAAGAAAACTATGAAACTTCTGCAAACACAATCATAGTACTAATAATTAGGGATTGGTCGGTATGAAAAATATGTACATCGGGAGGTCGCCAATGCAAAACCGTAAAGATTCCGGAACTCCACGTTTTAGTACATCCCAAACAAACATGGACATTTCCTCTTCACGACATCTCAATAAAATTGGCTAAATGCACAAAATATGAGATAAAAGCTTACAACTTCTTTAGATTTCCAATGTTTGTTTCCAATATTTTAAGTTTTCCTTCAATTAGATGTGCTGACAAGCGAGATTGAGGTTATAAATTGTCGTAACCAAAACATGGCCGTTCTGCTCAATGTAATTGCAAGTACTGTATAAAGTCTGCAAATGCATGAAACTTGGGGATAAAACCGTATAATTTCTCCAGATTTGGGTATGTTTCTAATATTTTAATCTTCCTGCCATTATATATGCTGACAAGCGAAGTGGCGGTTGTAAAATCTCATCACAGTATTTCAGTAAATTGCTCTCGATACCGAGATACCGGACCTACCGACCCCATCCCTACTAATAAATATTGTTTTTAAAGCAAGAATGTAATATAATTGTATATATAATTCATAGAATTTGTATTGTTGTGATAACTGGCATGTCGTTAAATTATTTGCAATTACCAAAAGACTGGGCTTGAGCATATCAGAAACCAACTGATGAAGCACTGAATTTTGTTGGTCTCAAAACCCCACTAGATTCCCATCAATCCTGAAACTCTCCCATCATAATATTTTTCAAAATCATCTGCTGTAAGTGAAATTAACACCAATCTGTTACCAGGTATTGACAGATGTCATCAGTGTTATCTTCACTGTGTATTGTCATATGTATGTGGCTCTTCAATGGACCCAGTAGACTGTGTATAACTAGGATCCATTGATATCTAGAGTGTTTAGCTGTACTTGGAAATTCTATTTATATCCACCACGCACATGTATGACATATAGGGGGATATATGGAGCGGGACATATATATATATTTTTTGTATACAACGGCACCTCCCTACCATGGATAATTAGAGTCAAGAAATGCCGATTTTTCAATTATAGCTCGGGAACTGTATAACCTACATATGTGTATTATATACTATTAGAAAGGTCTTTTTATAGCGCTTCTGTTCTTTTTTGTTGCATTAAACTCCATGGAGAAATGACTGGGAAATCACAATATATAGATTGAGGTTTTATATTCACTGGGCCCCTGTGCATATGTGACAGCCTTTTTCACACATCCTCAAACTGATAAATCATACAAAATGGTGGATAATATAAACAACTCATGAAGATTAACAATATAATACACTGGCTGTTGAACGGGACGTAAAACCCCAACTTTGACCTTTAACAATATAATACTTGTGCTATGTACTCTTTATAATAGTGTTATCTTCATTCGTGATCTATTATTTTCTGTGTACGTCATTCAAAAAATTTTCCTGTTTGCATCAACTAAAACTATGGAATCTCAAAACGGATTCCACTTACTATATTCATCCTTTATTCGATTCACTTTACATTCAGTGATACTTTATTATACATCAGGACTAAACATGTCATTTGATTGGCTAAATCTGCTTAATATAACTATAGATATTGCAGGGTTATGATAATTCAGGTAGTTCTATGAATTTTAATAAAAATCTGCCAAAGCTGTTCGCACTTGATAGAACAATATCTGTGTGATATATCTGATACATGGGTTACATTTGTAAAGGTCTTAGTGCATAGAATTTAAAAGAGCAATGATATGTTGATAAGTGTGTCACACATTTCATAAACTATAAAAAAGCAGATTTTGGCCTTGAAGCCAGAGATCTGTCCAAAGGCTGTTATCTTATGTAAATATACTTTTTCAGGGAATATATTTCATCCTGTATATAACTTAAATACATCTGTAATCTGTTCTGGAGAATTTTTACAATGAAATATGTCGGGCAGCTTTAAATAATTACTGTGTATGGGACTTAAAAGGTTTATTTGTTTATTAGTGAGTATGTGTTTTGTGGACTCATTAATGTTGTTGATTTTGTTTTTTATTTTTGTTATTTTACAATACATTGTATGTCAAGACTTTTGGGGAATAAAATAATTACAAATTTTGGTCTTTGAGTTGCTTTTTTTTGTCTGATACTCCGATATAACCAGCCCATTACAGATCTATGAATGTAAGCAAGCAATTTAAAGTCTTTTCAAGATATGGTTAGCTGATACAGTCACCAGAGGGAGGCCATTTTTGTTTAGATCTTAGTGCGTCAGAGGATGTTCTCTTCAACTTATTGTCTTATAAATTTTTCAGATATTAAGAGAAGTCTTTGTAAAAGCCCAAATCGGGGGATTTGTCATAAGACCACTGTTCTATGCATGTAGATGCCTAGCTGTACATGATTTCAATAAGGGTCTGAGGTTTTTACAGAGTCAGTTGAGTGATACAAAAATCCAGCACTAAATGTAAATTGTTATTCATACACAACATCAGTGCATTCTTGGTGTGTAAGTAAAGTTACTTTGAAGTTCTCTTTAATTTGTCAGCTAGAAATTCTCCTTAATTTGATGCTTTACAGACTCTTCATTGATTAGGTATAATTGATGTAGATATTCACAGAATGCGAAAATACCACGATTCCTTTCCAAATTTACATAGAACAGTAGTCAAAAGTTAATTCCCATAAAAAATCCTGTCTTATTTATTCCTTTAAATGGGGTGTAAATCATTGCCTGTAATTTTTTCCTTATAAACTTTGGAGATAAAATGCAAACTTCTTTGCATCCTAGCTAGCAGTTAGCCAGTTTGGCATCTAATCACAGGCTGTCACCTCCGTGTGTGTTTATCAAGTGGCAAGACTGAGAGGCCTGTAACAATATGACCATGGCTGTTGGACTGGATGTAAAGCCCTCACCTTGAACTTTAAGACAGATACGGCTCAAAAAGCCTCAGAATCACTTGGTCTTCAACCTACCAAGCCACAGGTTAGCTGCTGAAAGGGACATGCCACGTTTGACCCAAGACACAGGATTAATTCTAGTTGGTTCGGCATATTCACTGGGTTAATTTGGCCAGCCACTTTGGAAGTACTTTTAAGTGTAATTTATTATCTCCCGCCAGGCTTTAGCCCGGAGGTAGGTTATAAAATACATCCTGTGTGTGCGTGCTTGGGTGCGTTGGATTTCTCCAAAACTGTTACAGCTGCAGATTTTTTGTCAATTGTCCTAATGAATTTTCATGCCAATGAAAATATATTTGGCTTTGTGGACTTAGGCCTAAAGATAAGTGAGTAATAGCAATTTTATCTACTTTGAGTAAAGGACTCATAACTCAAGAAGTATTGCAATTAGAGTTTTTTCTTGTTGTTCAGCTACTTTGTTCTTAGCTATAAGATGGTACATAGTTTGGGGTTTCTATTGCATGCCATAAGTGAGTAATAGATATTTTCTTATTTGTAGCAAAATAATGAAAGACGTAAATGTCAAATATCTTCAAAAGTATTAAAGTTAGGGAAATCTTTTCAAATATGTTGTGCATCTACTTTTTGGATAGCTGAGTAATAGCTACTTTGTAATTCTGAATGTTGAGTAAATCCATTGTAACTTGAAAACTTTTGCATTTATAGTATTTTCCTAAAATATGTTGTTCAGCTACTTTGTCCTTAGCTATAAGATGGCATATAGTTTGGAGTTCTATTACATGCCATAAGTGAGTAATAGCTATTTTCTCATTTGTAGCGAAATAATAACAGAAGTAAATGTCAAATGTCTTCAAAAGTTTTAAAGTTAGGCAAATCTTTTTGGAGATGTTATTCATCTAGTTTTGATAAGTTATCACATAGTAACGTTTCAGACCGGTTGCACATTGAATAGCTAGGTAATAGCTACTATAAAATTCTTACTATTGAGCAAAGTCTTTGTAACTCCAAAACTATTGCAGTTAGAGTACTTCCTAACATCTGTTGTCCAGCTATTTTGTCCTTAGCTATAAGATGATCCATAGTTTGGAGCTCTATTGCATATAATAAATGAGTAATAGCTATTTTCCTATTTGTGGCTAAATAACAGACAAAATAAATGTCAAATGTCTTTACAAGTTTTGCAGTTAGGGCAATCTTTTCAAAAATGTTATTCATTGAGTTTTTACTAACAGATCATTTACTACTTTAAGCTTGTTGTATCCACCAGACCTATAGTCATTTTGCCAATGAGTAACTTTTTTGTCAAATATGTTGATTATCTACTTTTTCATGTTCCGTGTCCTGACACATTCTCAGAGCTCTACCTATAATGCCAACTGAGTAATAGCTACTTTGGCATTTTGCCACTTAGTAAGTCACTTTTTAAGTTCAAAAGTATTCATTATAGAGGTTTGCTCTAAAATATGTTAACCTTAGGGCAGTTAGGACTACTCCTGTAGGACCTCTCAAATATTTAGACTTACCTGAAATTCAGCCGCCATCTTGAATTTTGCCACTAATGGAAAATGCCTGTTATTTTGAAATCCGTAAGAGATAGAGAGATTTCGGGCAAATTTTTGACCCCCAGTGTACTAAGGACTACTCCACTAGGACCTCTGAAATGTTTAGACTTTTTCAAGTTTTGGCCGCCATCTTGAATTGTGGCGGAAATGAAAAATATAATTTATCTCAAAAACCGTAAGAAATAGAGCGATTTTGGGCAAATTTCGGACCCCTAGGGTAATAATTTAGACTTTTCCAATTGAAAAATTTACACTTTTCCAATTTTTGGCCGCCATTTTGAATTTTGGCAGAAATAGAAGATGTCATTTGTCTCAAAAACCGTAAGAGATAGAGCGATTTCGGGCAAATTTTGGACCCCCAGGGTACTAAGGACTACTCCAATATTTCTGGTTTAGTTTCTTATGTCCTTTATATTTTTGTTGCTTTTGCAGATCTAGGTTAATAGATAATTGAGTAATGGGGCTAGTAGCTACTTTGAGTAAATTGCTTATAACTCCAAAACAGTGCATTTTTAGAGCATTTCGCAAAAATATGTTGTTCAGCTACTTTCTCTGTACCTACAAGATGGTACCTATTTTACAGGTGTACCTCAATAGCTAAGTGAGTAATAGCTTTTATCTGAATTATGCAGGGATGGAAAATGCAAAAACCCATTTATCTCGCAAATGGTGCGAGATAGAGCGATTTCAACGAAATTTTTGACCCACAGGGTATGTGTAGAGTTATCTGCAACTTTTTGTCAAAAATGGTTTTCACGCCATTTTTGATGGCCATATTGAATTTCTGCATAAAATGCAAAAAACTAATTATCTTGGTAATGGTTCAAGATAGAACAATTTCGGCAATAAGTAAGTCATTCACCTACTTTTGGATGATCTACCACAGGGTGAAGTTGCAGATCTATAGCTCTATGCATAGCTGAGTCATAGCTACTAAAATGAGTAAATGTCTTTTATCCCTAAAAGTATTGCTGATATGTCATTTCTTCAAAATAAGTCATTCACCTACTTTTGGGTGATCTACCACATGGTGAAGTTGCAGAACTGTAGCTCTTTGGATAGCTGAGTAATAGCTACTAAAATGAGCAAAGTCTTTTATCTCTGAAAGTATTACAGATATGCAATTTCTTCTAAATAAGTCATTCACCTACTTTTGGCTAATTTACCATATAGTGAAGTTTCATGTCTATAGCTCTTTGCATAGTTGAGTAATAGCTACTAAAATGACTAAATGTATTTTATCTCTAAAAGTATTGCACACAGGCAAATTTGTCTAAATGAGTCATTCATCTACTTTTGGGTGATCTACAACATAGTTAAGTTGCACAACTGTAGCTCTTTGCATAGCTGTGTAATAGCTACTAAAATGAGTAAATGTCTTTTATCTCTAAAAGTGTTACAGATATGCAATTTCTTCTGTATAACTCATTCACCTTTTGCGTGATCTACCACATAGTGAAGTTACACATCTATAGCTCTGCATAGCTGAGTCATACCTGCTAAAAGTAAAGGTCTTTTCTCTCTCAAAGTAATGCAGATTGGCAATTTCTATTAAATAAGTCATTCACCTACTTTTGGCCGATCTACCAGATAGTGAAGTTGCACAACTATAGCTCTTTGCATAGCTGAGTAACGGCTACTAAAATGATTAAATACCTTTTATCTTTAAAAGTATTGCACATGGGCAATTTCTTCCAAATAAATCCTTCACCTACTTTTGGGTGATCTACAACATAGTGAAGTTACAGAACTGTAGCTCTTTGGATGGCAGAATAATAGCTACTAAAACTAGTAAATGCCTTTTATCTTTGAAAGTATTGCAGTCAAACATAAAAGTTTCTTATTGTTACTTCTACATGTGTCTCCATCGCACAAGAAAAGCTATATTACACTAGCTTTAGTACATCTAATTTATACGACGTGAGATAATTGCATACACCACAATGCTTGTTATTCTAGAAAATGAAAATTATGAAGAAGTGAAAATATTGTGAGAAAATTGCTTGTTACAGGCCAATTAAAACAAAAAAGAATTTCCCATGTCTTAAATGTTTCTTAATATTGTGATAAAAATGAGCAGTATTGTAATTTTATGTGTTCATGTAGACTGTAGCACAGTTATGTAGCACCTGAGCTTTCTCATAGGCAGATAAACTCGTGTTATCTGTCTCTATCACGAGTGTATTGAAGACGGTGAAAGCATGAATAAAATGCTTAAGTTTACATATGGAATAGGAAGGCAGTATTAGAATTATGTCTCTGTGGCGGATTTATTCAGCAGGTAAAAGTACTTTGTGATTTTCTGTAATTGTTTATTTGGGGTTTTACGTTGCCTTCAACACTATATAGGACATATCATGACGGGTAGTTTTTGTGGGCAGAGGAACCAGTGCATACAGTGGTCAAGGTTCTGTACTATAAACTGCCGACTATCGGTAAGCAACAACCAACTTTCCCACATAAGGTTTGTGGTCGCATGTTTCTCTGTAAGGCTGATGGGCAGTCATAATTTTTGTTGAATGCAATTGTTCTGCCGTAGGAAATCTTCTCCAATGACGCACACAAAAATATACACCACGAATGAAGAAGACTAGATTATTCGAGTGTGTAACACCAGTATTTTATTGTTCATATTGATGTATTTTTCATGTACAAATAATGAGGGACGTTTTACTTTTATTATCATCCACATTGATTAAAAATTAGTACATTTAGTCTTTATTTAAAGAAATAGTGCAAGGCTTTCATGTGTATAGGGGTGCCATGGAATTTTAAAACTTATATTTTTCACTTGAGATTTTTCTATCATTTCTGCATGGATTTTGAGGCAAAATTTCCACCAACCATAGATCGTAGCAAGTTGTGTGGAATAACGGAAGAGTGTCCTGTCATTTCTGTAACTGTTCTGTCTGTCATCCGAGTTCTGTGTTTTTTTCTTCGTCTCTGTCTCCAGTGAAGGTAAATGCCTGCTGTAATATTGCTGTATATTTACAGTATTTTGTCTGTCTCATCATGGTCATTGCCTTCCCCAATTCTAATTCTCTTCAGCAGCAAAACTGTAGCTAGAGGTTTGTATCTGGGTTTCACAAGAGGTAGTGCATTGTGCTTCTTGTTTCTCTAATTGTCGGAAATACATCTTAATGCTGGAAATATACCTTAATGTGTTGTGCCTTATCATGAGTAGATTTTGTAAACTATGGCCTGACAAAATGTTCATACTATGCCCTACTGAAGTTTTTAAGGGCCTTTTTAATTACTATTTTTATTGACAAGATGGTTGTCCTCATGACTGAATGTTATATCTACAGTTTGTCTGGGTAAACTGCTGACATGTACAAAATAGGAAGGAACAACCAATACCTTTTCAGTCTTTTCAGATATATTCTGCATACAATGAAAAAACCAGACCATAAGAAAATTAACACGTGGAATTTGCAACAGTTTATGTATTTTGTCATGTTTGCAACCTCTCTATTGAGCAACTTTACCCATCCCCTTTCCATTAAATAAGAATTAAGGGACAATTTGACTTAATTATTTGACATTTACACAACAGGCATATCTATAATCTGTTGTAATTGTACATTTGCCCTGAATTTTGGCTAGCTGATTACTTGGCTTGATAATTTTGCATAAGCCTGAAAATGGCATAAAAGAACTTGATCACTAGCCAATCAGTACCACAAATATTAGAAACATAACAGTGTGTAAGCTGTGTCCTGATTGGCTATGTGTCCTATTGGGGGCACTGCTTTCAAGTAAATATTAGGGTCATGGTGGTGCAGTGGTAACACTCTCCTACCACCTCTGAGGTCAGTGGTTCAAACCCCAGACCCTATGTGGGAAATTTGGTAGTTTCTATACGATGGTCGGCAGTTTACAGTACATAACCTTGCTAAACTGTATGTACTGGTTTCCTCTGCCCATAAAACTACTCATCTTGATATGACCTGTACAGTGTTGAATTATAAAGCAACGTTAAAACCACAATAAAACCAGTAACAATTATGTTGCCGTCAAGGTGTTTTATATTATCAAAAAACCCTAGCAACAGTCTAGTCATGTGAAAAAAAACACAATTAGAATAAAACCACTACCTTTTATGGTAATAACACTACAGGAAATGGTCAGTGCAAAGATAATTGATGAAAAGATACCTGAGGTCAAAACGACCATGAATTTTTTCAAATGTCAAGTTGGGGTTTTATATCCCGTTCAACAGCGAGGATCATACTGGGACTAGTCTGGTTCCTGACCGCTTCTGCAATAAAGGCCATCATGTGGGGTACTAGGCTTCCGTAGTTACACCTAGCAATGATCAAGAAGAAATTAAATAAAATATATTTCTAGTTACACATTTGGTGCACATTTTGACACAATATCCCCCTTTTACTATGTAATGATATTGCATATTAATTAAACAACATCTGTTATAAACAAGAAATGTGCATCAGTTTAAGAGTTGTGGACCTTATATTATCACCCCAAATCACCTATTTGCTTCTAAAGATTTTTGTCATCCCAAAATATTTTAAGGTTTTATTGGCAATTTTTGATATTTAAGTTCCATAATATATGGTAAAAATATTTTGATTGCATACAAAACTCATATAAATAATTAAAATAATGATCAAGATTTCTCGATACATGGCAAATATTAGTGATGCATTCTTTGGACTATTCATCACTGGTACTTACTTGTTCACATCCCATAAAAAATGCAAAGAACTGTTTCAAGAATGCAGCATTAATAAGAGAAGGTCATCGTAGGCGATACCAGTCTCTTTATTGTTAAGGTAGACTGGTTCCCTGTCAATAGTGGGATACGCCTGTGGCCAAGCATCGTGCCAGTCATCTTTTAAATCATTTCCAAGCTCCATGACTGTCTCTGTCCTGCTTGCTATATTTAGTGTATTGAGTGCTATTTGACTATCCTTTCTTTGACAGCCGGGATCATAGAAGATGTTCAAACCATTTTTGTGTTACTATATAAATCGATTCAATTATGTCAATCAAATAAAGGTGCTGATGTCCTAGAAAGAAAAAACAAACAAACATACTGGTACTACATAAATCAAATTGCATCAGTCAAATTAAGATGCTGATATCATAGAAAGAAAAAGCCAAATTCCAAAAGAAAAGGTTCTTGGCAAAAACATAATTCGAAGGGATAAGCTATACAAGGACAGGGACGTACAGGCTTACCTGAAAGGATATGTCTTCAGATAGCATTTATCACTGATACTATGTTCAGTGACTTCACGGTAGTGGGGAAGCATATCCCTTTTAACAGGAATTGTAAATGCCAAAAAATCCTTCTAAATGCCAAAACAAGTATCTGCAATTCTCTTAGTAAAAAGGTAAAATGGATGAGTGAGCTCTGACATAAACGTTGATCAAGGGTGGCACTTGACAGCTTTAGACACATCAATTGTTAATTCTAATAGTATAAAATTTTAATTAGGAAGCTTGTTAAGTTTGTTTAACTGTGGTCTAACATGGCTGGATGTACCTATAATTTGGACGAGCCACAAAGGTTTTTTGAGCTTTGACATGGTTAACCACAGTTAATGTATCTGTAGAAGTAAATACATCTACTTATAAAACAATTGAAATTAATGCTTTAAACGTTTATGTGTGATGGTTGTTTATATAAATCTACTTGACATATTTTTTTTTCTTTTCTTTTCTCCAGTTCTGCTGCTTGCTTTGCAAAGTGATGTTACAGGTAAATGTTAAAGAGCAATAGCTGTAAATATACATATTTACAATAGGTTTTAGCACCAATATGTGAGATTGTTAATGTATAGATACTGTCTATCTGTTGCACTACTTTCACCAAATTATCAAACACTGGGAACACAGTTAATTAAGAAATTTTTGCTTGATATCCAAGGTATTTTCTCATTCAAAGTTGTGAAATATATGGGGCCCATATTAGGACATTTTGAGGTTTCTTTGAGCATGCAGCATGCTGTAATCACGAGAATATCTCTTGGTCATGACATATCTTGTGCACACAACTTACCACCTCATGGTCACCAAATGGTGCTCACCACAATATCTCCTGGGCACCAGATGATGCAGTGATCAGGACACAAAACAACTAAGATGACTTGATATGGTGATAATGGGACCATTTGGTAATCACGATAAAATAAGTGGTGATCACTACATCATTTTGTTATCAACACTGGTTATGATGTGATCACCAGATGATATGGTTATCATCAGATGATGTGGTGAACACTATATCAACTGTTGCTCTCTGGTTCATCTGGAGATTACTGTTTACTTTGTTTTGATAATCTCAGCATCGCCACATCATCTGCAAATGATGCAATTCTCACCACATCACCTGGTGATCACTACATAACAATTAATTCTATAGCATGACTTAGTTTGCTTTTGATAGCGAGATCTTCACATGTTCATAAGGTCCTCTGGTGATCACCACACAATTAGTGGTGTTCATGCGATCTTCTAGTTATCATGATTTAATGTAAGTTTATATAAAAGTCAAAATGCCATAATGAGGGCTCGGTAAAATGGAGATGACCAAATCATAAAACCAGCCCAGTCTTTCCATGGTGATCAGACTCACTTTGGATTTAGATTTATTTTTTCAACAGCCAGGGTCATATTGTGACGGGTAGTTTACGGATGGAGGAGCCAGTGCATACCAGTTGGTCAAGATTCTGCACTGTAAACCACCGGGCATCGGCAAGTAACAGACTCACTTTGAAAGTATCACCAACCAAGCTGTATTTCCAGATGAGGTAAATAAGTAGTCGCAGTTACTGAAGAAGATGAATTTGTTGCTTAGTTGGACAAATGATCTGGTTGCAAAATTTAACAATGACAAATGAAAACAGGTGTATAACATAATACAGTACAGTGCAACTGATCCCTGTAAAGTTTAAAGCAAAATAGAAATACTCCATTGAAACTCAATACATGTATGTTGACAGAGTCAGTTGGCACATCCTTTGCTGTGGCTTTCCCTCCTACCATGTCGTCTGATAACGATGGCTTCTGTAAAATATATGTGAACTCACCAAACTTGGGTACAGTTTGGTACACGGCAGGTGGTTCAACTACTGAGATCACACTCTGGCCCGACCTGACAAGGGTCTTCACATTTGATGTTGCAGAGTTCAGAACTACATCTGGAGTGGAGGACAAGGTCTGATTTTCTTTAGGGTTGGATGTTTTATATTTTTGTTTGTAATTTGGTCAAATGTTATGCAACTGCGATTTCCCTGGGATTAGTTTACAACTTTTATCAATTATCTTTTGGCCATTTATACTTGCTTACCCTCAGCATTACTCTATGTTACTATATGTCAGCTTTATTAAAAAAGTATTGAATAAAAAGACATGCAGGAAAAGTACTTAGAGATCCAGGATATACTTCATGACAAAATATTTTTGTAAGCATATTTGATTCATAATTAGGCAACAATTGATATATGATTATGTAAATCCTTCAGGTGAAATATATAATGGAATGAGAAATTATGGAGTTTATGAAGATAACACAAACATGCAATAGTCTCCTTGGTAACGTTCAAATTTGGCAGAGTTTTTACCACAGGCCAGGTTTTCATTGCCTTTTAACAAGAGCCTCAGCAGAATTGCTTAAGTTACTGGAAGGTTGTAAAGAGAAGACTCTCTGGCGTCACTATATGGCCGGCAATAAAAGGGAGCGTATCAAAAATCTTTGACTTCCTCACAATCTTGTGTGTCATTGATAGACAATGTAAAATTTTTGCATGAACAATTTATGGCACAGTAACCTGCAAGTGACAGTTACATTGACACAGGGGTGTTGGCTCATTTTCCTGTGTTGAAATGTTAACACATTACTTAGCTGATATATTTATGGTCATTGGGGTATGTGTATGAAAGTAACACAAATTGTTTGGCATTGATTCTGTGGTAATCTCAGGGCATAACCAGGGATGTGGTGTCCTCACTTGACACATCTGAAAGTTGGTGGACAAGTTATTAAAACTGAACCCAATTATGTTTTCAACATAAATATGTTTTATGAAAATGCCAAAGTGACTCCTACAATTGTGAATGACTCTAGTGCCTGTGTTCCACCACAAGACTAAGGCTCCCAATTAAGGGTTTTTGGGGATCGGATTCAGTGTCCTGGACAGTATGTTTGAGTCTGTTTGTTGTCGTTTATATAAATATCAAACATGTTTGATATTTGTCACGACTGTAACCGATCCACTTTCGTCCATACCAACAAACTCAGCAGTCTCAGTCTTCCTGAGGCCTCCTCAGACCCAAATTTACACACACCTATGTTGTCTGAAGCATCCCGCGACTCTTAAGACCAGGACTCTTAGTCCCAGGAGGCCTGGACTTAGTCCGAGACCTCAACAAAAATCGCCCATTGCTGTCTTAGGAAATCTGTTATTAGTCCCAGGAGGCCTTAGGAAGCCTCAGACCCAGTCTATATATCCCTGACAGGATCAGGGTATAAACCGATCACAAATATGGCTTAGTCGCTTCATAGTCGGGGAATGGTCGTGATTTATCTGAGGAGATCTGAGGCTCCCTAGAGACGATCTGGATTAAATACCAGACATGGATCAGAATTCCATTTTCCAGCTCATTTTTCATGTGTTTTTCACCGACTCTCAAGGATTAAGGGTCCCAGGACAAATCAGGGCTTAATCCTTTTGTGGAACAGGGGCACAGGATTAACAAGTACATCCAGATGTTGGTTTGTTTCTATATATCCTCTAGATAATAGAAATATTATCAAAACAGAAACCATGAATCTATTATGAGTTTGGATAAATCTAGGTTACATAACATTTTCCACACACTGTGTATGGTCAAATCACTGTGTAGTCGATGAGATAGATGAAATCAATGCAGACTCGTTGGTCAGGATTGCTTTACTGAAAGCCTTAGCACACCAGCATGCAGCCATCGATTCTACTGCTTCAATTCAGGTTGTGGGATTTGGAGAAATAGGATTTTCTTAGATTTAGATTTATTTCTTGTTTTACATCACGTTCAACAGCCAGTGATGGTAGTTTGGTGGACGAACCAGTGCATACAAGTTGGTCAAGATTTTGCATTGTAAACCACCTGGCATTGGCAAGTAACTACTAGCTTTCCAACATGAAACACCCTGGCCATTATTCGAAAAGGGGACCTCAGAGGTTGAAGGCGAGCACTCTAACCGCTACACCACCGAGCCCCCCCTAGGATTTCCTTAGAGGCAACTTGGTTACCCAGTGTGCCACTGTTCTCTCTATGGTATATTATGCTATTGAATTTTAGCTTCATATTGCCTTACTGTTGGGTTTAAAGTGTGATTGTCCTGTAGTAAGTCCCATCCCAACTGAACAAGTACTCCCAAGTGTTCTAGTGACTGACAAAAACGGAGTCTCAGGGGATCACCATTTTTGTCCTTACTTCAGGGATCTTCAGCCTGCCCCTGGGATAGGACCTAATCATGGAGGAAAGCCATTTTAAGTTAATCAATGGGGTCATTATGTAGCTGCTTGTCCCTGGTTTCCTATGTAAGTGTTGTCACCCACCATGTCACAGTGAAATAATTAATTTCCAAGAAAATGTAGTGGATATGCTATGAATTTATCATCTTTAAAACCCATAAATTGGGTTTCATGACACTAATATGTAGACAGTGTTATAATCATATTGCAGGCGATCTATGTGTACTCAGATGTAGAGATGACAGTTTCTGTGAGTAACTCTAGAATAGACACCTTGATGGACAGTGTTTTAGGTTAGTTCAAACAGTTTAATGTGATACATTATATCCTCACTGCATGTTCAAATAGTTTAATCTAATTACCTCTATCTTAAGTATATTTACAAGCAGTTCAATGTGATTACTTTTATCTTTAGTACATGCAAAAACAGTTGTAATTATTCTTGGCCTTAGTATATGTATACTTATAAGTTACCCTTATCAACTATTAAACAATTATAAAGCTATAATGATAGTGAACAAAATACACAAATCTGTATTTTGAAACTATCAAATTATTTTATAACAAAAAACATGGTTCTAACAATCTGTTGTTCCTGTTAATTGGGGGTTCCAAAGTGGCGAATGTCCCAGTTCTTTTCCAATACTATTACCAATTTATGGGTTTTAAAATGATCTGAGGCAGTCACTGAAGGACCTGATATTTATTTTACCTTAAATATACTTATATTTCCATATGTTTAAAGTTAAAAAGGAGCTAGTCTTCTGTTTCAATCTCACCGCTAAATCCTTAAAGATAAATTGCTTCATCTATAGACTTACCTACCTGGCCCTGATAGAAGCTATTAATATATAGGGAGCAGCATTTCACCCATAAAACACCATAATGCAGTTTCTTGAGATCAAATATGCAGTGTGGTTATATGAAAGTTATCACAATGAAAAGAGGTTCCTTAAACTGTAAAATGATGGTAGCATCCTAAAATATTTTTGTGATAAGTACAAATACATCCATAGAACTTGTCATATGGCAATAACATTAGGGCTGTGGAAAAGTGGACAGCATTTCGCCAATTATTTTATTCTGGTCCCAAAAAGCTACAAAGACTGTTAAACACTTTGCACATAATAATTAAAGCCAAAGATCAATTCGTCTCATTGTATTATATCATATGATGAAGTTATAAATAGTATTTATATCGACCCCAGACACAATTTAGAGAACATACAGCTCGTTGCATCAGTCAAATACAGTTTGTTGGGCATATTTTGCACTGACATATAAACTTCTTTATTAATCTCAATAATCCTGCATGCTGTCAGTTCTAAAATTTCAGAAAAGTTTCAAGACATATTGCACACTTTTCTATACTATACAGTTCCTTCAGTATAACGGTAGATGTTAGTTTTAATTGAAGTACAATAGAAATTAACGAAACGCTGCCCACTGCAAAATGCTGTACCCTCCTGTATGTATGCATTTTTCTAGCCTTACCATTGAACCATGGTCCACGTAACCAGTACTTCATCCTGTCCTACCCCACCTCCCTGGACGAGGGTTTCTGTCTGGAAGGAACTCCAACCAGCACTTACACTGTGGTGGCCACAGAAGACAACACTGTAATTAACGTATACAGATACACATCAGAAGGGAATGACTTCATTGGGGCAGTCAATCTTAATGTAAGCATATCTATGTTAATAAATGCCGTAGATGTCTGTCTATCTGAAATCCATAGCCAGTCAAATTCTGTTACTCGTGGAGTGCCCTTTGCAGAAGCCAGCTTAAAAAGGCACAGAGGGTGCAGGTTTTAAGTAAGTCTATTATATTTTCAAAGATGAGAAAGTAGATACAACTCACTTAGCTATTATCATGCACCTCCGTACTATTGACCCTGTTGCAGCCATGGAGACTGTACCTGAACAAGGCATTTCAGCAAAAATGTTCCGACTGCAAGAGTAGTCTTGTTAAAACTGACTAACTAAATGTAGCTAAAATTGCTGTAACTCATATAGCTTTGGGCCTCAGGCAACATTTTTTATCTATAAATAAATAAATTCATTAGGACGACGAATTCAATAAATGCTGCAAGTAGGTTAGAAAGAGCATTTTCATTTTTTGGTATTAACGAATTTCAATACCAACAGCGGTGAAAATAATTAAGATATTCAGAGAGATAACTACGTATTTCTATATACAAAATTCTGCTGTATATACTCATGTGAGCTTAAGTGCTAAGAGGGAAGAGTATAGTTCTTAAAGTAGAAAGCTGAGGGGATGAACGTGACTTGGAATCATTTATTTGATTTGCTCATCAATAAGTGATGTGTTTAATTGAATGTTAAATGACAAGTGCCTCATAATTGACACAAATATCACACATTACTGCTTCAGATAGAGAGATTTTTACAAGATTTCATGGTGAAACAGATGGCATAACAGTTATACTAATTAACTTTTGTGTATAGCACCCCTGTATGTACCAAACGAAAAAGATTAATAGTTTTCTTACTGGAATGTACATTTCCCCCTTTGTAAATAGTAATATGAAGTTAACTGCTTTCTCCAACACAACTTTTTAAAAAGGCTGCTCTTGTTTCAGAGGGGACAAACCTACACTAACTCCAGCTTTAAGACCTCTGATACCAATACCCAGACATTTGACCTGACTGGCTATTACATCGAGACTGACAAAGCCATCAGTGTTACTGCTGGCAATCCGTGCAGTGACCCATTGGGTAGAGGACCTGCCCCAGTATGGGCATCTATGCCTGCAATACAGAATGCTGGAATGAGGTATTTGTATTACATGTATATTGTTTGTATCTATGCATTCTGTGCAATATCTCCTTTGCTACTATAAGCACTTCTATTTGACCCGTTCCAAATGCACAGGTCCCGTCCAAGCAGAAGCAGCTGATGTTTCTCTGAATGAAAGACATGACAATTTTATCAAAGTCCGTCAGGCTCTTTATCCTTTCCGGAGTTTATTAAGTGTGAGCCTCGATAGAGTTCACGCTGCTAGAGATCACTTTTTTTCGTCTTTTTTTCTCCAGACTTTCATGAATTGTGGAGCATCGTGATGAGTATTTGTCTGCTCACTGAAGTTAGCGGCAATGGGCTACGTTAGTACTTGGATTTTGTGGGATGTGTCTGAGTTGGATTTCTTTGTGTCACCAGAGTTTTATAAATTCTAGTAACTAGAATGGCTCTGAGGGCTTTGCGCTCACACTAGGGGACCAAAACCCCCTTTGGCCTGGTTACTTTGTTTTGTTTCTTTCACTGGCTGCATATACATTGACATGGAGTTATATTGATATTCCAGTATACATTGACACAAGTGTATCTATTATTGTAATACATATAAAAGTTTGCAGCAATGATTTATGAGAAAAGAATTGAGGTTTAAAAAGTACAAAAATGTTTCTATCAGTTAGTGTATTAGCAGAGCATAAGATTTTTGAGAAGGTAGATCAAGTATTTACAGGGATTGGACCTGTGTACATATATTAGAACTGCACATGGGATGTAAATCCTGAGCTGGCCCTCTCATTCATCATATATTCTGTCTAGGAAACTCTTTATTATACCCTTATAAGGATAATATAATTTTAATTAATTGATGAAATTTAATAACATTTGTTAGCACAGCAAAAAACCCAAATATTTCATTTATTAAAACTTAAAACAATGACCTACTTTGAGAAGAAGTAAAAATATTCTACATGTTACTTTTGGCATTCCCTGCTGGACTAGATTACTATAACTGCACTATATACTTTATGAAAGCCTGAATTTTAACATTATCCCCACTCAGATACATGAGTCATCCAATCAGCTATCCAGGAGGAGATGGTGAATCTTATATTCTCAGAACTCTAGCTCTTCAAGACGATACTACAGTGACCTTCAATAGGGCTGACCTCATCATAGATTTGAATGCCGGTTTGACCTATGACCTTTCAGTAGACGACAACCGAGAAGTCGAAGTTGTAGAATGCAGCCATCCATGCATAGTGGCCCAGCTTAGCCTTCTCCACGACAGTTCAGCCATCTTCATGACAACTCTTCCTTCGGTGAATAATTATGTGGCTGATGCAGTGTTCAACTATGCGGATGAAAGCAGTGCGACCTTGAACCGTTTCCTGAGTATTATTTATGATACTACGTCTCCTGTTGATTCTGCTCTGTTTCTGAACGATGTGGATATATCTGGAAACAACTGGGTGATCCATCCTTTAGGATTCTCATATCTGGAAGTGGCAATGGATTCAGTCATTCTAGAAAATTACAACAGATTGAGGTCAGATGATACAAGTAAAAAGTTTTCTGCTCTAGTCCACACACAGGGAGCCTTGGGTCAAGGTTATGGATTCATAGCAGATACATGTGAGTAAGGAATAGATATATATATATATATATAGTTATGGCCTACCTATTGATTTCAAATTGGGCGGACCGTATCTCTAGGACTGTGGATGTTAGATAATTATGTAGCAGATAAACACAATTTGTGAGAGTGATAGGTTTGGCATAACATAAATTAGTACTGTAAATTTTTATTATCCCCGAGACTCGATGTCATTGATTTAAGAATCGATAATTATGCTTGGGCAATCCTTAATATGGATTTTCTTTTACATATTTCAAATAAAAAAAAATGCCTGTGCAGATTTCCTAACCATTTCTAAACCTATAAAACTAGTTATTCTGTCGCGTTTATCATTGGAAAGGCATTTTAAAGTGTTTCTGCTTGTTGTTATTGCATTATAATTTATGTAGAAAAGACACCTAAACCTCAAGTAAAAAAACTGAAGTTTTATAGTCTACTATGAATATGTTTCACTGATTGTGATTTAACAGTATAACACTGAGCAAAAAAGAAAACAAATAAAAATAAATTGAAAATATTGAAATAAATATTACTTTCAAAATATACTGTATATCATTGAATTAAATGTTACCTTACCAATACTGTGTAGTCATGTGTAAAACATTCCGTTAACTCTGTGACAAATCATTGGCAGAATTTTTCGTAATGCTTTGCAGTTACTTTGAACATTTAAAAAATGCTAGAATTTAAAAAAATGTTTTATTTTTATTTAAAAAGTCCAAGTTCACAAGAAAATAATGTGATAAATCAGCTTGATTTTATATGTGATTGATGATTTTTTTTCTCTGTACGTGGAGTCAATCCACTTGTATTAGTTGGAGCAAGTTTGAGACAAACTATTAGATCACTTTAAGCATGTGGTATATTCTGACAGTTGTTCTCACCAATGGGACTGGACCTGATACTAATACCACTCTGCCCCCTCCAGTGGTAAACCAAAACTACACCTACCTCATAAATATGGAGGGAGATTTCATCAGTTCTACTGGGGTGGCTTTTGATGAAATCTGCACTCTACAATACTCACTCAACATGCAGAGTGAAGCCGATGATATGGTGGCAAAGGTTTGAATATTACTTATACCTGTTTTGATTCCATTTACCGCCCAAAACAAGGTTTCATATGTGGGCATGCAATTCCCATAACCATTTAGTCATGAGTGTAAACCAAAGGTCAAATAAAGAATATTCCTACAAGGAAATGGTAGGTCATCAATAAATTGTTGCTCGGCAAATGTTCAAATAGGAGTGGCCCCAGGAATAAAGTACTTTGTACTTTTTTCTACAATCAGTTACATTGACAATATCATAGAGTTGAGTAATCTGTAATAATAAGGTAAAATCAGTGTGAAAAATATTTTTTTCAACGATTCTGTTACAAAATACAATTGGACAATTTAATAAAAATAGACTAACAAAGATTTGAAATGGACTAAAGATTTCGCAAAGCTTATCTTTCCAGAAAGTAACTAAAACACAATATGTCTTTTTAAAGCTAGCTGCTCTCTCTCTCTTGGTTACTGTAGTAATTTTGTTCCAGGTTTAGTTTACATTTAAGAGTTTACCAAAACTGTAAACCTCAGTTTGCAGGTAAGCAAAGTAAGAATGCAATTCTGGAGTTCATTTTTATGTTCTTTGTATTCTTTTTTTATTATTACTACTTTTCTAAAGAGTACAATAACAGTAGAAAATGATACACAGGAAAAAATAATATTCAAATAAAGGAAAAAACAATAGAATATTATGAGGAACTGGAGTGAGGCTTATATTAAATTGTTCTACTATGATTTGAAAGGTTTAATGACCAATTTTTTCCTGAACTCTTTGATCCCCTTTATTTGTATTAATTTTGTATTAATACAAAAATTGTCCTTGGTAACAAACCTTTGGTTATAGTAAGCTCATTAAAGCTTGAGATTTTTCTATTTCATTGAATATTTCATAATTTTTTTTTATTTTCTTGAGAACCACATGTTGCCTCCATGCCAGTGGGCAAAACTATGGTAACATATTAATGCAAAACTGGTCAGTTTTTGACAAGGTAGGGTCTTTTCATCACTTTGTCATTACTTTTGGGGTTGTAACCACAGTAACACTGTCCATGATCTAAGGAGATTTCTAATCTAGTCACACTTCATAATAACATGTTTACAGGCAAATGGTGAAATTGGAAGCAACATCTGTCGAGGAATGTCCACTACTGATGTCAGTGTGAGGTCAGTGTCTGCACCCCTAACAACTGATGGAACCAGAGTAAGTACTTTATAACTACCATACACCAAAGCATGGTGGGCAGTAGACTGGGCTGAGCCCAAACTAAAAGGGACTGGTATTGTGTACGTGATCTTAGCATAGTCTATCTGAGCAATTACAGTGCATTGTGGAACTGATTGTTATGGATCAGGAAATTCCTTTATTTTTTAATTGTTATCGCTGTATATAGGTTTGAATTGATTTTATAATGAACAGTCAGACTTTTAAAATCACATGTTCATAATAAAACATTACTTGATTTTGACTTGAAATATTTTAAACCTTTAACTATTCATAATTTATTTAAAAGCCAAATCATATTTTGTGAGAGAAAATATGTGTATGGAGATGGTTTGAATAGAGGTAAAAAAAAACAAATAACAAAACAAATAAATTGTAAAAATTCAAATTATTGTCTGATAGTAATATAGAAATAAAAATATGGGGATAGAGGTAAAAAAAACCAAATAAATAAAAATAAATAAATAAATTGTAAAATCAAAGTTCTTCTCTAATACTAATATTAAAATAATAAAACGTGAGAAGACATTGGATATTATAAATGATATACTTTAAAAGAAAACGCATTTTTTATCAGGGAAACACAAACATTCAGTTCACACTGAACACAGTGCTGGGGGAATTTGGACCTCCAGAAATCGAGACATGCACAGCAGAAATAGATGACTACTTAATGATCCATAACAACTGGGGCAACCCTGTTCTTGACCCCATCCCTGGATGTCCAGGGGTACAGTTTGGATCTAACAGATTCAATGACACTGGTAATGAGTGGGTATGTCAGACACTGAAGGAACCACTTGTTCCAGGTAAGATGTTTGCAGGCCATAGTTTTTTCACTGAGACAAACGACAACTCAGGTACTACGTGTCATTTAAATACAGCCTTCTCACTTACAAGCAGTCACTCTAAACCAACCTCCATATCTTGCATCACTCGTCCATACCTTGTGGCCTTAGACACGAAAGCTGCTTTGCTTGTTCCCAACCAGACCCAATGAAAGCATGGGGATGTGGACTTTTACTGCAGCTGCTCCTACTGATTCAAAGAAACTCCAGCTATCAAAACCCAGACTTATGTCACTTGGTTCAGAATACAGTTGATGACTTATGCATTAAGACCATCCTGTCTCAATCCCCATCAGACGGATATTGGAGTTTCCCCTTTTAAATTTTGGTACCTCAGAGAATTTCTATATCAATATGGTGCTTCCAAAAGATTTACTTATTAGTATTATCCAGTTAATTGCTAATATTTTAAATACATGTTTATCTGGCATTGTGGTCTCGTGGGTAACACACTCGCCTGGGGAGAGAGAAGACCTGGTTAATATCCCAGGCATAAGCAGATAATTTTCACTAGGATGGCCAATGTATATGGCAGTCTTCTGTCATCTTGTCCTCTGCCAATGGTAAGCTAACAAACCACAGAAACATTGATAACTAGTCATATGCAAGGCTGTTCTACAGTTAGCGGAATTTCAGTCACTAGAGCTAGGGATGTACAATGCAGTCAGGATGGGTCAAACAGAAGTTTGAGTATGCAATATTAATTTATATCTGATTTTTAAATAATAGCCCAGTAGGTCTACATTTTTTTCCGAGTTACTACTTGTTTTAATTATCACTTGACCAAAACTGTGATCAGATTCACTAATAAAGTTTAAAATTTTGAGATTATTTTTCTCAAATCTAAGATTATTGTGATGTTCTTGTAACTGATTCCCTTTGTCCTACTGGATATGTGAGAGTCTCGCCAAGTTTAAATTGACAGGTGTCAATCTCAGCTGACCAGTTTTGTCTTAGGTAAGATTGGTTATGTGAATCTCAGTACAATTATGCTGAGACAAAAGGTCAAATGTGACACAAATCAAATGTTTTAGTTTACGTGGAGATTTAAAACATTTGTGAAACTTGCCCCTAGTTCAAGCCTAGGTATAATATCATTCAGGAAATATTGGGAACCCAGGAGAATTTTAATGTTGAAGGGAAGTCTTAAAGGGAATCCAGTTGCCAACTGTTGGCTTATCAAGTAATTAGTGAACACAATCGCCTTAGATAAAGAATAATTGAATCCTCAACAAAGTTCAAACAGGAATAGTTAAGTTTCATCATTAAAAATTATTCAGTGTTGCCTATTTATCGGTTAATGTTTTATTTTCGAGATTATAAAATGATGTCACTGTAAGTAAATGTTTGGATAATGCAAAAAAACTTCAATGTTCCCTCTTAAATTCGCCCACAAAATATCTATTCTGCAGGTCAGAAATTTATAATGTGTTCTAACGATAAAACAGAGGGCATGTTTGCGTAGCATGTAACACACTGGCCTTTCATGTATAGGATCTTGGGTTTGATTCCGAACCTTGACCTATAGTGTGAATGCTGGTAGTTGATATATGGTGGATTTCAATGCAGACTCTTGACTAAGTAGAGTGCCCTGCTTTCCCCAGGCTTTTTGATTAGGTACACGGGTGGTCACTGAGATAAACGGTCATAGAGATAAACGGTCTTCAGAAATTATCACATTAAAACGGTCAAAGGGTTTAAACAACAATATAACACAAACCAAATGTTAGGGTACACGTTGTTTAAGAATATGCTGTTATTAAGTTTGTGCAATTTTGTTATTTACACTACTAAATTTGATAGCTTTGAAGGCCGTTTATCTCCATGACCGTTTATCTTTGTGACCACCCGTGTACAGTGATAGGGCCTCTACAATGTTTTGAAAGCAAAATTAAACACAAATTAATCAATCAGTAGATCAATTAGTCATATAAATATCAACCATCAGAAAATTTCAATTGTGAATGCTGTTGGTAAAACAGCTATGGACACATTTCTGTATCATGCATCACTTGCTCACTAAAGGGGAAGGAAAATAGGAGAGCATAATAATTTTCTTCATAAGTGTAAAAGACACCAATGTGACTGTTTTAGGACTCCCCATTTCTGAAGTCAAAATAGCTAGTTGGATATATTCTATTGAACACGTTGGAAACTTTAGGAGTTCAGACGGATCCTCAATTCCTTCAGGTAAGTGAAGTACAGGAGAGTGTGCAGTGGAGAGGAGGTGTGAGCCATTACTTGTCATAAAAATAAATAATTTTTCAGCAAAAACCCAAGAACTAAAACGTATGACCATGTTGTACAACCTGACAAATATGTTGCAATATAAACACGGCCAAAAGGTGTGTTTTTGGTCCCCTAGTGTGAGCACAAAGCCATCAGAAACATGGTTAGTGCATTGAGGCGGTGATCTATCCCAGTGACGTAGCTCTTTGCCATTTAACTTCTGTAAAACACAGCCATTGTGGACATGCCACCACTTCAATATGAGACAGATAAAACAAAAAAACAACTGATCTCTAGAACAAAAAAAAAAAAAGAAACTTCAAATATTATGAGACAGTTGTGACCTAATAGGTGAAAGGTTTTTTTTTGTTTGTAAATACAGCATGCTACAGAAACATCTAATTGCCACTGTGGTTTTCTGCATGTCCGCCCAATGAGGACTGCTTAACTTCCATGTAACCACAATATAGCAGCCAATCAGGATTGGTTAATGCCTACATAACCACAACATAACAACAAACTAGGATACCTTAACTTCCATGTAACAACACAACCACCAATCAGTAATGTTGAAATTTCCACATAAATGCAATATAGTCACCAATCAAGATTGTTTTAATTTTAAAATAAAAAAAGATGTAGTAGCCAACAAGGATTCCTTGTTTGAAATATATTCACAACTTAGCAGCTACTGAAGATTACCTAGCTCTCAGATAAACAATGCAAAAATCAGCATTGCCTATCCTCCATGTAAACACAGAACAGCAACCAATCAGGATTCCTTAGCTCTCAAATAAACACAACAATGCATCTAATGCAGATTGCTTAGCTTTAAGTATCCGCACAACAAAGCAGTCAGTCAGTCGTGGCGATTATATTGTGTAAACTTTATGACCCTTCAGTCCTTTGGGCCTCAGGCCATTAAGTTAACATAATGGAGCGCCACTTGGCCATTATCTATATAATAAACACGATATAACCAGGATTAGCTAATCAGGATTGCAACATGGCAACCACATGACAGACAGTCACAAATGTCCTAATTTCAACAGAGCCACAACATTGTAACCAATAAAATTATCTATTTCCATAACTAGTGAACTCTGAAGAAGAAAGTCTCAAAATATGTGTCATTTTCAAATGAAAAGAAGTTCAGTTCATTTTACATCAGAATATCTTTATTTTACTTTATCTATAAAGTTGGCTTGTGTTGGGGTTTCACCTCCAGCAAATATGTACATCTAAGTGACAAAACTTTTTTATTTTCCATTTGTTTAGTGTAAATTAATATTAACTTTTCTTGCCTAAATATATATTGACGTAAGCTCATTGTACCAATTTACAAGGCATTTTACAAGATATTTATGTAAATCATAAATTTTATTTTGAGATTATAAATTAATACAAAGCCAAAATCAATAGTGATCGAACACATAACTCAGCAAGCCTAAGTTGTTACACATGAGTTTGTTGCACATGTTTTCTGTTTGTGTTAATTTAAAACAATTACAGAACATCACAGGAAGCATTATACATATCTTACATTTCAGGCTGCCTAACACAACATAACAGCAACTTCATCTCTAGCACAGACGTCGCTGTGGATGAGGTTAATGTTTTGCTGTCCACTGGAAACCTCTGTCAACTTGATACACTTTTGCTTGTCCAAGATGGGGCAATTCTGTCCAGTACAGGGAATTCTGTGAGTTCATAGTTTTGTGAGGATAAGGGCAACATTCACTACAGGTTAGATGAATGACTTAATGCCAAGTTGTAAAAGTTGGTAGTTGCAAAAGAGTTACAGATTTAAAAGGTTTAAGGACCAGTGTTGCCATATCAGAAACCTACTCAGATATGACCTTTACAATGTAATGAAAGGGGTGTTAAACTAAAATAAATCAGACAATATGATAACAAAGTTCAAAGCTGGGATTTTACGTCCCATTCAACAGACAGGGTCATATTAGCACAGGCCTTCAGCCATGCCACTTATGAGGGTCTAACCCACACAGAAGTGACACATGCCAATCTTGCTATAACCACTAGGCCAATGAGGACCTCGACAATATGGTAACAAACTAGTGTTAACTTCTTCTAATATGTCTGGTATTGAAACTCTCAGAGTGCGCTTTTGTTTGGGTGTCATTCTGCTGTGAATTGTACAATGTATTGAAAAGTAAAATGCATTTGGAACACGAAACTTAAGTCAAATCAACTCAAGACCTGTAAAATTTATCCGTCTATATGTGTATTCAAACACAGGAATTGTCTTTCTAACAGATAGACTTTATGGCCAGGTTAGAGAGTGGCATTGTTTAAGGGTGCATCATGAAATTCTTTGAAGTTTGCAGTAACCTCTTGGCTAATCCTTCCTGCCCTCAACTCATCTGGATCTTTGCCAGTGTTAATGACTTATGATTCCTTTGCAAAAACAACCATCTGCTGTTCAACATTGATTCTTTCCTTCTGATATCCACCATAAGCAGTGACCACTGTGCATTCTAATGCATTTCTCCATGCTGTAAATCCGTCACTCAGTAGAAACCTGTGACACTTCATTGACAACTTCATTGACACTTTTTTCTCAAATTATTTTTAATATTCTCCTTGTGTTCCCTGTCCAGTCTCTCTTGATCAGTGTAAGTTTGATCTTCCATCTTATTTTGAGGCAGACAAGCCTCCATAGGTACTTAAACATTCCAATACATGGGTAAAACTTTTTCTTAATATTTTTCTATCCACAAGTAACTCGCCATAAATCTTCAACACACTGTCGCATCTCTTGCTTTGGATTTTGTTGAGGTCTCCTCCTTAACTACAGAGTATTTGCAGAACACTGTAGAGAAGTAGATTTTGCATCAAGCGACTAGAACGTCCCCCCCCCCCACACACACACAAGAGTGTTTATTATGACTTAGGATTCGCGTTCACTCTCGTTCATTGATTCTGTTGGTTTATGCTTCTGTTGCTGTTTTGGTGTCAGGTCAAAGGTCAGATTTTGTTTTTTTCCTTACTTTCATAAACATCTAATGTCATATCAGGAGAGGTCCTCAAATTATAACTTGAAAATATTGAAAAGCTGCTACTTGGTATGGTAACACAGCACAGCTTTTATACAATATCCTTCTTCAGGCCCTTTGTGTGCAATAATGTAGATTCTTTCAATTAAAGTACAATAAACACAGTGTATTCATGGAATTTGCACCCCAAAAAACTGAATCACTTAACCTCTTTGGGTGTTTTCGGAAGGGCAATAATACAATTTCCATTTGTAATCAGTGACTCAAACTGCCACATATCCAATGATATGCACATGAAAATTCCCCCCAAAAATACAATCTAACTTCATCATCACTTTAGCTGTCTCCCCATTTACCTTATGGGACACTGAAAAAGGTTGTTGCTTGACTTTTGCCCCACAAAGATGTTGTCGATGACAATCAACAGTTTGTTAGTTTTCTGTAGTATGCTGTGTGCCAGTTTTAAGTATATGCCAAATTATGACACAGAGCAATAATATAAAAACTGTTTATGAACAGGGGTTATCATACCAGCAATACCGACTGGATTACCCGCCTGATGTAGACTCTGCAGCTTTAGGGGCCTGTGGTGGTCTGGTGTCTGAATACCTCGCTGACCATTCAAACTGGAACCAACCCATCCTGCCTCCAGTCTCTGGTTGTGTGAACTTGGTGTTTGATCCAGAAGAATTTACAGAAAACCAAAGAGGATGGTTCTGTGTGGATAGTAGAAAGAAACAACAACAATAATACGATTCATGGGCAATTTAATATATAGTCAGTCATGAAGGCAAATATCATATATTTGATATGACCATATATGGTCTTGGTTTTAGGTGTAAAAATAAAAAATTGTAATTGATTTGTTTATATAGATCACCACTTTGACTTTAATATGCAGTTAACATGGAGACCTGACCTCAAAGGGGAAAGCTGGTAGTTGCTTGCTGTTGGTTGGCAGTTTGCAGTACAGAACTTTGACTGTGCCAAGCACGGCCTGAGAGGGGCCTGCTGCCTCAGTTTCCTCACTACCTTAAGCTTGCATCAATACTTGGCGACCCTTGACCTCTTGACCCATCACACACATTGGGGTAATAAATTGGCCTCACTTTGGATTCGGAGGGCCATTTTGAATTCAGTATTTGAACACAGTAGGAGTAGCAACCATTTTATTTTATTTTATGTGATTTAAGTTACTATTACACTACAATGCCGCCTTCTAGAAAGAAATCTCCAGCTACAGAAGGCAAGAGGAAGACAAGAGCGTCAGATAAGTCTCGTACATCTATTAAAAAGCCTACCAAGAAGAAAATAACATCAGTTGAGAATGACGGTTCATATCTCCAGCATCAAGCATCACATTCTGTACCAGTAAGTACTTTGCCACCTTCTGACCACAGTACTATATCAGCGTCAACAGGGCAAGCCATATTGACCATGTTGAGCCAAATCGACGCGTCCAACAAAGAACTATCCAAGCGAATGGACCAACTAGAACGTAATGGCAGTAGGAGTTCCACCCCTCTGACGTCTCCCACCGCCAATCATCGTAGCTCCACCGTAGCTGTGTCGCAATCTATGGTACCCCCACCCCCTCCACAATGGGTGACCGCGGGTGGGGCGGCTACAGGATGTTCTGCTCTTCCGGGGACCTCCAGACAACAGCCAGATCAAAATGCTATCAACAGGGATGCTGTGGTCCCAGGTGTGGATGTCCTCAGGTCAATTCCCAGCATCTCATCGGCAGTGACACAGCTATTGGCATCATACGACCATCAGGCGTTACAGGACGTTCTGCCAGGTAAGGGCCACGTTCCAAGGCGGAAATCCGGCAGATATAACACCACTGATAACACACTTGCCGGCCCCCACCTCAGATGGCCCAATGAGGGTCTGGTGTCTGCATCCAACGCTAGGAGGCCCCCTTATGATGAACTTAATTTATCTCAATGGGTGGCTGGACAGTTATCCAATGCTTTGTTAATTGAGGACAATGTTCTTCTTCGACAAGTGCTAACACAAGTAGTTATGACCATGAAGGACTCGGTATCACTACCTTGGCAGGCGGTTCGGGCAGCATGGGCCGTCTCGATGACTGATGTTGAGGAGGGTAGGTTGGGATGGGCAGACACCACACAATGGTCGCTCAACCGTATAAGCAACTCCCAACTGGCAGTTTTGAATGGTCAGAATTTATCAACCAACAATCAAAAGATAAGGATATGTCGCTTCTACAATGAGGGATCCTGTACAAGTGAGGGTCATCACGGTCCGTACAAACATTTTTGTGCTAGCTGCTACAAGCAGGGACGTTCTTTGATGCACCCAGAGACTAGGTGCTTTTCGCGCAGCTCGAGTCGTACACAGGAACAGAAGACACCAGCATCTAAGTAGGGACTCGGTCGACCACACCTCCACCCCTTTGGCATCTGTGGGACCGGGCGAGCGGTTGTACCTAAAGAAACAGACAATGAACAATCATGTAATGAAGCTATGTTAACTGATACTACTAAATATGAGCTTCCTGACATTAATAAGTTGAATTTTCTCAACAGTAATCAAGACAATCAAGAGGAAAAAGTCTTTAATTGCATGAGTAATGTGTTGAATGATTTTGTAGATTCGTGTGACAAGGAGTGCATTTGTCCAGTACCTGTAGAAAGTGGTTTATTGACTGGTTCTGGGTTCGAATATGATCCCCAGGCCAGTATCACAGTACCAAATGTTGTAGTACCAAATGTTGTAGCAGCTGCTAATGGTCAGTGTGAATACAAATGGTTTGATAACATGTTTACCTGTGGTACCACCTGTACCCAACCAGTTGTAAGGGTGTATGATAATGAAAAGTTGCATTGTCATACGGCTTTAATACGTTTCAAGGGTGACCATCAGATTAATGAAGCTATGCATACCTTCACAACTTCGGGTTCGAACCAACAGACCGATGAAACTAATTGTACTATGAGTGTAACCACATTTTCCAAGGTTTATAATGGAAATTGGGCTCACATTGTTTACCTTCAAAGCAGTGTCATAGGCTTAAAGGGGTTTTACCTCTGGGATCACAGTTCTGGGGGTGGGGAATCCAGTTTGATTGCTTATGGCCAGCCGCCTCAGGGGATGCTCACCATTACAGACATTATTCACTTGCATGTGGTCCCTGTGGGTACCACTGCCCCTAATGGGGACCTGGGTTTGAATACTGATCCCGGCTTGATACATGATAACTATCTTAAGGATTGTAGAAGTATGCAATATTATGGTCACGGTTATGAAGAATATATGATTAATATTATAGACAATTTAATAGATGGGGCTGATAGCCTTGATGATAGTGGTAACATGACCACCCCAAGAACAGGGGTTTATTCTGTGTATAATCAACAAACTGATGAAGTGAGAATGAGCTTAGATGCTCATACTACTAACTATACTTGTACTGAACTTGACATCCAACTGGGCCAGCCCAAGTGGGCTTATGATGATAGCCCCAGTTTAACTGATAGAGACACTCTACGTCCGATTCGTGATTTTCATTATCCGAACAAGTTTACAGGTTATTTGGCTCAGGAAGCGACTGCGTTCGAGTTCGTTGGTCCGGATAGACCTCCTGTGGACATAACCTCTATTGAACAGCTTATTGCTATTGCGGACATTATTAGAAACACCCATGTCCCGAACTACAGAGCTGCCAGAATACCCATCAAGTCGGGTTTGAATGTGGAGGCTTGGGAATCCCACCTCCAGGGCTATTCAGATAAGCGAGTTTTACAATATATCAAATTCGGATACCCCCTCTCAATCATCAATGCTGAAGAATTATGTAATAAGGACAGTACTAACCACTATTCAGCTCGTCAATATCCATCTGAAGTACAAAAGTACATTGATAAAGAAAAATCACTGGGGGCTTTGTTAGGCCCTGTTTCAAGTATTGTACACCCCCACTACCATTGTTCACCTTTAATGACACGTCCTAAAGACAATGGCAGTCGTCGGGTCATATTAGATCTTTCATACCCTCGAGGCAATTCAGTGAACTCACACGTTCAGGCTGACCGCTTTGATAACTCTGCCTTTGTGTTGAAATTTCCCAATATAGACCATATTACAGAGGACATAGTTCGCTGCACGGATGACTGCGTTCTCTCTAAAATTGATGTAGCGCGCGCGTTTCGCAACCTCAGAGTGGATCCCGTGGATAGTCTAAAGCTGGGGATTATGTGGAATGGCAATTATTATGCGGATCTGGCGGTGGCGTTCGGCTGGACCCACGGGTCCGCGGCGTTCCAGATTTTGTCCGACGCGATTGCCCATATTGTAGCTAAAGCTGGCATAAAACTACACTGCTATATCGATGACTACATTGCGGTTGTCCCTAAAACTAAGGCGGATGAAAAATTTAAATATGTTTGCGACTTACTAAGCGAACTCGGCCTCCCCCTCAACTATGACAAGCTCACCCCTCCCACCAAGCGCCTCACGTGTCTCGGTATAGACATAAACATTGACAACAACACTATGAGCATATCTGAAGACAAGCTTCGATCTATCCATGAAGAGTGCATTCGCGTTAGTACAAAGAAATGTCTTTCTAGGAGAGCTTTCCAATCGCTTCTTGGCAAACTTTTGTATATTCAAAAGTGTGTTAAACCCTCACGTGTATTCCTCAATAGGATCTTGGCATTATATCGTGCAAACTCACATCTTCACAAGATCTATCTTTCCTCTGATTTCCACAAAGATATCGCATGGTTCTTGACATTCCTCCCATCCTTCAATGGCACCTCTTATCTTAAAAAGAACGCAGTCGATTCCGTTCAATCTCTATACCTAGATGCTTGCTTGACTGGGATGGGAGGCGTTTGGCGGGATCGCGTCTATGCTACCCCCATTCATAACATGATGGGTGTGGATCTTAAGATCGTGCATCTCGAGATGCTGAATCTAGTCATCGCTCTGAGAACGTGGGCCAGTCATTGGTGCCATTCTAGTATCACAGTTCACTGTGACAATTCAGGGGTGGTCTTTGTGGTCAAGACCGGTAAGACCAAGGATCCCTTCTTAGCTTTGTGTGTCAGAAATATTTGGTTGTTAACAGCCCATTATGATATTCATTTGGACATAGTACATATACCTGGCCGTTGCAATACTATAGCCGATACCTTATCTAGGATATATTCTAGCAGTAACATAGATACCAGTATTCTTTGCCACTTAAGGGACCATTACATTTGGGAACGTATACCCAGTCATTATTTTGATCTGGACCTTCACCTCTAATTTCAGATTCGAACCTGCCTTCTTCCCATTTGATCCTCACTGCCTTCCAGAGGACTAGGACCGCTTACAGACCATCTACCAGAAAGGCCCACAATACACACATACGAACTTACCTTGCTTTTGTTATATTCATGTCACTTCCGGTAGACCCATCAGTGCATTCTTTGTTAGCCTTCTTGGAGTATTTATATTCTAACAACCTATCTCACAGGGTTATTCTCAATTACCTCTCCTCCCTTAAAACTTTTGCCAAACAATACCACTGGGACCAGTCAATTTTTGACCATCATTTGCTTCACTCCTACCTTAGAAGCATTTCCATCAACTCCTCTTTTCACCCCACCCCCCGGGGCATCTTTGACATTAGGACCCTCGCTTTGATCTCTTCCACCTGTCATATTCTTGATGACCCCCCTCTGTACAGGGCTGCTTTCCTTGTCTCCTTCTTTGCCTTTCTTAGGATGTCAAACGTGGCCCCCCATTCTAAATTCAAGTTTGACCCCAACAAGCACCTGCTAAGGCAGGATGTCATCTTCCAACCCCCCGGGGCCCACATTCTAATTAAGTGGACTAAGACCCTTCAGGATAACTGTTCCCACCATTTGGTTCAGATCCCAGCCCTTACCAACCACATACTTTGTCCAGTCAGGGCTCTCCACCAGTTACTGCATTCTAGGCCCCTCCCTCCTATATCACCTCTCTTTGTTCACAAATCTCCTCCTTATCATCCAGCTATTGATACCACCTTGAGGGATGGTCTCAGGAAGGTGTTAACCCATTTGGGCATTCCCCTCCTGGGCCATGGTTTCCATACCTTTCGTAGGTCAGGGGCGACCCTGGCTTATGATAACAATGTCCAGCTCCAGCATATAATGGCCCATGGTCTCTGGAGAAGTTCGGCAGTCTGGACTTACCTCCAGAATGCTTCCCAGGCTCCCTCCATTGTCCCCCTGACCTTTGCCTCTTGTATTCCTTCTCACCTCTAGTTGGGCTTGGTGTTTTTAAAATCTTCAAACCTTTGAAATTTTAAAACTTTTAACCCTGCTTATATATATAACTACTAATCTGTAAATAAATACCTCAAACATCACTGACCTCTTTCACCTTCCCATCTGACCTTTTGACCTCCATCACCTTTGACCTTAGGAAACTGTGCCAAGCACGGCCTGAGAGGGGCCTGCTGCCTCAGTTTCCTCACTACCTTAAGCTTGCATCAATACTTGGCGACCCTTGACCTCTTGACCCATCACACACATTGGGGTAATAAATTGGCCTCACTTTGGATTCGGAGGGCCATTTTGAATTCAGTATTTGAACACAGTAGGAGTAGCAACCATTTTATTTTCCCACCTTCCCCCCCTGGTACACCAGTTGCGTAATTTAGGCGGCCCCAGGCTGACCCTGGGTGACCCCCTCTCGATTATTGACAGTAGCAGTTCACAAAATTTGTGGACCAAGGCAGGGCCAGGCAATACCCTGGTAGCCCCCTCTCTCTTCCTTCACTTTTACTTGACACTAGGCAGCCAATTTTGGCTCCCTCTACCATTGACATGTAATGATTAGGTTAGCACCAGTTGATAGACGAGACGAGGCCCTAGTGGCCTGTTTTTTACTGATTAAACACTACTAGCAGTATGTACTGTGGCACTAGTTGCTGTGCTTGTTAGTACTAGGAGCCTAATGGCTCTTACTCTGTGGGTGGCTCAAGTAGCAAGAATGATTATTGTGGCACTAGTTGCTGTGAGTGTGAATGTGGGGATTGTTACCCCTTGCTCTATCTGTGATACTAGTAACTACTACTCTTTTCGTATTTTATCTGTGTATGGTGTTTTTAAAATCTTCAAACCTTTGAAATTTTAAAACTTTTAACCCTGCTTATATATATAACTACTAATCTGTAAATAAATACCTCAAACATCACTGACCTCTTTCACCTTCCCATCTGACCTTTTGACCTCCATCACCTTTGACCTTAGGAAACTGTATGTACTGGTTTCCTCTGCCCACAAAACTCCATGTCGTGATATGACCTTTACTATGTATTGAAAGTGACGTTAAAACCAAAATAAGCAAACTAAATGGGATTAGTTAGTAGGTAATTATTCTGGATTTAGTGTGGAGTCTGATATATGGGGCTATAATAAACAAGGCATGGCCATATGTTTAACCCTGAGTCTTCTTTGATATGACCTGATTATGTCAGTGGATAAAAATGATTTACCTTGTTTATGTTCAGTTGCGCCTTAGAGTCTGTCATTTGATGGAGATTAAGCGCTATAAAAGTCCACATTAAATTTATCAACAAGGATAGTTTTGGGTTGAAAAGAAACAGAAATGTTCGTTCGAGATTTTCTTATGAGCTGATCATTATGAATCTGATATCACAGTCAAAAATATGTATTCACCGAAGATACATTAAATAAACCACATTTTGTGTTTACCAAAGGCTTGTCACTGCTCCTCACTGTAACATGACACATCTTCAACACAATAACCTGAATTAGGTAATGCATGGTATATTTATACTCAGCACAACATTTTCTTTACTGCAGGATTTAAAGCTAGTGGTATTTGACTCACAAGTACAGTCCAAGCTCTCTAGTGACTAACATTCCCCTAACTGAAAGTCAGTCTCAGGGATATCCATTGATCGATGTCCCTGACGTCATTTGGTTGCTACTGGGGATACAACCCAAAGACAGAGGACCACTACATTAAGTGTTCATCTGAGCGTCTATATATCAAGAAATCATGAAGATTATTCTTAGGATTTTTCTGAAACAGTAAATATTTTGAAGCCAAATAGTAATAGGCGAGATAAACATTTTTGTTTTTGTTTATCTTTTGTTTTTCTTTGGTTCTATGGATGTTTTGGCAGTCCAAAAGTCTCACCCAGTAAACATTTTTGGGTTTTACAAATGTTTGATAAGAAACGTTTGCAAAGGTTAACAGATGATGGGTAGGAAAACCATTTATAATAGAATGTTTTTCAAACGTTTTATGTATACCATTTATTAAAAATTTAATGATAAATGCTAGAAAAACGTTACAAATGAATATAATAATGTCGGATTGGGGTCAGAGATCAAATTCAATATCTTGTTAAGTTGCTCACTAATGAAAATATCATTTTTATGTCTAAAATTGTAAGATAGTAGCTTAAAAATTGTGCCCCCCCATTCAATTCTTTTTTGGGGATTGCATGTGGGGCAATTTTAACAAATTCCTCTAAAATCCCCTATTATTGCTCCCCGCCATCTTTGTTTGGACATATTTGAAGGTGAAGGTTTACTAAGCATTCTGAAAATATGGATTGAAAAAGCATTTTTGATAATTTTTTTATAACATTTGATCAACAATGTTGTTTAAACATTTTATGTGTACTGTTTATCAACCATTTCATGATGAATCTTTGAAAAACATTTCCAGCATAACCTTCATTTCTTCAGCTATTTTATAAATGTTTAAAAAACGTTTCCAGTCAAACCTAGCTTCTTGAGTTATTTTATAAACGTTTGATAAATGTTTTCAGTAAAAACATTTGCATATTGAATGTTTATAAAACGTTATTTAAACATTACAGCATAAACGTTTACTTAGAAATGTTTAGAAAACCATAAGATAGGGTTTAAATAGGTATTAAAACGTTTTGTAAACGTTTAAACCATTTTAAAACGTTTCTAATGTTTACTGGGCAGTTTCTGGAGATTAAGATCGATTTGTCTTCTTGCAATATACCTGGGGCCTTGTAGTGTTGTGTGTAGAAATCTTGCAATATCTTACAATATACCTGTCTTACTTTTTCCTAAAACAAAAGGAAGGGAATTAAAACAGGTATTCTAGCCGAACTACATATATTTTTAGAGATATGAACAATTTGAGTATTGCAATAAGGATTGTGTATTTTGTCTTCTTGAGTAATAAAAATTATAAATATTTACCCACTTTGTTTGAATAATAAGAAAAATCAGTATAGATATTTTAATTCTAATTCTAATTGGACTTTTATAGCGCTTAATCTCCCCAATAAGAGGACTCTAAGGTGCAACTAAGCAAAAAGCAGACATCAAAATTTCTGTATCCAGGGGCATAGCAGGGGTCAAGCACCACAGAACGCCAGGGGAATGTTCCAGGCTAAGGTGGGTATGCTTTGGTGTACAGGTAGGTTTTGAGCTGCTTTCTGAAGGAGGCCAGCGAGGGAGAGGCACAAATCTCATCAGGGAGAGCATTCCACACAGTGGGAGCATCAAACGCAAGACTATTACCAAACTGTTTGACAGATTTGTGAACGGAGGGGCAGAACTTTGGAATGACAAGGAAATTACCACCACTTTGACTGCGCCTGGTGCTATAAGAACTGCTGTAGGAGGAAAGATATGGAGCAAAATACCTGGGAAAGCCTGTGTGAAAATACTTATAAACAAGTGTGGCCGTCTTGAACACTGTGCGCTGTTCAACAGGAAGCCAATGCAGTTTCTTTAGCACAGGAGTTATACTGGTGTATCGACTGGTGTTTGATACAATTCTAGCTGCACTATTTTGGATGCACTGTAATTTGCGTAGATTGAACTTGGAGAGGCTCCTGAAAAGTGAGTTGCAATAATCCAGCCGACTACTAACCAGAGCATTAGCCACAAGCACAGAAACATCATGAGTGAGAAACCGCCTGACATGTCTGAAATCACGGAGTTTAACAAAACAACTTTTGCAGACATTCTGAACATGCTTGGACAAAGAAAAGTCTAAATCAAACCACACACCCAGATTTTATACTGAATCAGCAGGGCAGAGTGAGTTGCCCAAGATATCAATTGGAAAACATGCTTTCAACTTGTCCCGCTGTCTCTTCGAACCAAAGATGATAAACTCGGTCTTGTCTGGATTCAATTTGAGCTTACTGGTGGACATCCACTCTTTAACATCATCTAGGCACCTATTTAGCTTTTCAAAGGCAGCAGATGCATTCTTCTGGGATAAATGTATATAAACTTGGCTATCATCTGCATAGAAATGAAACTTTATTCCCTGATGTCTACTGATAATCGAACTAAGGGGGGTGGTGTACAATGAGAACAGCAAAGGGCCCAGGACAGAACCTTGGGGAATGCCAAATAGGAGTTTACAAACATCTGACAAAGTAGATCCAATTTTTATTGATTGGTAACGGTCTGTTAGGTAGGATGTGAACCATTTCAGAACACAACCGCCGACACCAAACCAGTTTCGGAGGCAACTAAGAAGAGTGGAATGATCTATGGTGTCGAAGGCGGCAGACAGGTCGAGCAATACGAAGGCAGTGGTTTCACCTCTTGACAATGATAAGTGAACTTCATTTTTTATGTAGAGAAGAGCTGTCTCAGTTGAATGGCCGGCTTTAAATGCCAACTGGTACGGATTGTCTAAGTTATGGACATGAATATGTTCTAATAGCTGCTTAGCAACCACACGTTCTACCAGTTTTCCTAAAATAATCCAAAATATAAGTCATAAAGGATATCCTTTCATTATTATGGATATGCTTAATTGTAAAAAGTGCAGTGAAAATCTGACACTACAACTTAGTGGGTAATACGCTTGCCTGGGAACAAAGATGACCTGAGTTACAACCCAGGTACAGATAGATGAATAGTGACTTGTATGACCAATCATGTGGTCCTATCCCCAGTGGCAGGCTCAAGAGACTCAGGGACACTGATTAATGGTCACCCACTCAGTTAGGGGAAGGTTAGACCGAGTTTCTGTCCCGTCGCCGATTGTTATTGATGTACTGATGGACACAATGGCGAGGGACAGAGCTCACATGTACTTGTTTTCTGTGTAAATTTTGAACGGCATATTTCTACACATATTGCCACAAATATAAAGTGTTATTTGCATTCTTTGAGGTATGTATGTGTGCCGTTCACTAATACTTAATGCATATCTTACTGGTATGTGTATATTTCAACACATTTTTACACACAGTTCACCACGGGTATGTTATGTACAAAAACAATTTCTGGCATGCAAAATCAGCTTAATGTAACAACATATGTACTTAAAACTGGATATATATGTATAGTCATAACAAGGGCATTATTATGTAAATGCAAAAATTGTCTGCTGTTCAAGATTTACACAGAAAACAGGTACATGTGAGCTCTGTCCCTCGCCATTGTGTCCATCAGTATATCAATAGCAATTGGCGACGGGACAGAAACTCGGTCTAGGGGAAGGTTAGTCATCAGAATGCTTGGGCTGTACTTGTGCAGTTGAGATGGGTCAAATGACGCTCTGGGTCTTCTTGTAAAGGAGATATTTACTTTTGTTTTTTGGGTGCTTTTGTCTCTTTGTTTGTGTTCGTCACTACTCCAAAAGCCTGATCAGAGAGAGAAGTGCTTAATTTTGAGAAAGCTCAACATAATTACACCTTAGATACCCCCAAAAATATAAAACACAGTCCTATTTTCAGTGATTTTCATCATGATACTGCTATCCAATTATGAGGGTTAAACTAAACAAGGCTGAAAGGGATTTCAGTCTATTAACGTGAGATGCAAAGCCATGAGAGACATGAGTAGTGCGCTGAAGTGGTAACCCATTTAAGAACTTATGTAGCCCATTGCTGCTTAACTTCATTGAAGAGCCAGGTACTCATCACACTACGTCACAATTCATGAAAGTACCGAGACAAAAAGGTGATCTCTAGAAGTGCGAGCCTCACTAGAGCTCAAGCTTAAAAATCAGCATTTGGGTGAAACTTAAACCTGGGGATTATTGCCTGCCTTGGCTGAGGTCTGTACTCCTTGAGTGCTTTCTACTTGTATATATCTTAAAGCACGGTGAGTGCTCTGAAAACAAATATACATCTGCTGCAGAAAATACTCACCGAAATTTGTTTTGTACAAAAATTATTTAAAACGAAACTGCGAGGGATTGTGGGAATTGATCAAGAACTACACAATTGGTCACAAATACATGTAAATAAATCTCTAATATATTTACTGGAACATACATGTAACTTTGAACACAATCTAAAGTTGATTGTAGATGTATTACGGGTGGTGGACACTGTAGAGTCTAAGAATAAGACAGGTTGTTTTTTATGTAAATTATATCTGTTGATGATAAACCACATGTTTAAGGACAGATTCAGATATACACATTACTGCTACGGTTACATTTATGATCTATCAGAGCATCTGAATTGAAGACAAGGGTTAAAGATGTAAAAAGATCTTTGCTATATACAAAAAGCTAAGGCATGGCAAAAAAAATTCAAAATTATATGACAGGGATAGATGAGAGTATTTACCAAAAATAGATAGATGTATAATGAGGATGTTATACTGGAAAGGGCATGTTAAAATGGGAGATGGGGGTGAAATACATTGAGTGTTGTCCATATTTGGCCAAAGAATTCCAAAGTCTAGAACCCGTACACTTACAGTAAATCCTATTGTTGAAGTGAGAAATATAATTGGACTTTGAGCAGTCAAATGTAGTGCCAAAAAGCATTTTATTAGCTGCACTATGTCTTGTATTGTATTTACAGTTGTAACTTTCAATATAACAATCTAAGTAAGAAGGTCTGGACATAATTACCTTATGGATGAATACAGATTGCTTAAAGTGAATTCTAAAGTGTACAGACAGCCAATGTAAGGTCTTTAATTTCCACTGATACTGGTGATGTGATGCACACATGAAGATCTATATACAAAATTGACTTGTTGAACTAATTAACAGTCACTAACAAAAGAAATAGTAGAATAAATCAATTTGATGACCATTTAGACAACGGACTGAATTAAATGCTTTAGCTGATCAATGAACCTAAAAAATCTGATAAGAAAAGCAAATATACTGACAAATAAGTTCTCATGCCCTGTGGGTAATCAACAATGAGAACACATCCAAAATGGTTTGAATACACGCGCCAATTGTCCTGGAAACTTAATGGCTTAATAACCTGTATTTGCATGGAACTCACATGTAACTTATGAATCAGTTTGATTACATAAAGTGGTGCTCACTGATGTGCAAATAAGTCCTTTTTAAAATGTAGACCTTTTACCTCGTTGATTTAAATATAGAACACCAGTCATTGCATAGTGGCATGGGAATTCAAAATAATTTTCAAAAAAATATTATATATATTCATATTTTAAAATTATTATATCATCAGCATAGTCTTAAATATTGTAACCTTCTTATTGATATTGCTCAGTGATTAGTGTTAGTATTATATAATGTTAGCATGGCGAGATGTTTCAGGCTTTGTTTGGCATCTGTTTTACTTACAGGTTAGTATTTGTTATGATTATCTGCAATTCATAACTAAAAATTGATGGTATTTGAAAGCTCTCCAAAATTCTTTCATTAAAATAGATTTTTTTTCGCTTAAATAAAATTCACTCTTTCATGTTTTTGTCAAGATAAAGGTTATTATAATTTGGCATGTATAGGTTCCTTAGACTACAAGCATTGTATTTTATATTGTATTTTATATTGATATATCTTTTTATTTATTAAATCGGGATAAACATTGCTTGCATTATAGGAAACAATGCATACCAGTTAGTTAAAATTTTGTACTTTGAAAGAAAAACTCTACTCAAACAAGCAATAACTAACTTTTGCAGTTAAGGTCTAGGTAAGATATGAACCAATGATTTTAGAGGTAGGAGAAGAATGTGTGTCTCACTACACCCCCACACCCCATCCAGCTTAACTATGGAATCATATATATGTTTATTTATTTATTTACCCATTTATTTATTTATTTATTTGGGTTTTAACATTACTTTCAGCACAGTATAGGTACAGTATAGTTTTATTGGCCGAGGAAACCAGTACATACAGTTGGATAATGTTCTGTGCTGTAAACTGTGGGCCATCGGTAAGCAACTATCAAATTAATTTCCCACATAGGGTCTGGGGTTTAAACCACAGACTTCAAAGGTGGGACACAAGGGTGTTACCACTGCCCCACCATGGCACCCGGAATGAGTATATGAACAAATACCTCTGCACAAATACATAATAGAAGAGCTATTCAGTTACTGAATGTACTGGTGTAATACATTGCCAAGGATATTTTGATATCCTAAGTCAGGTTTGTAATATACATGCTTTAAATATATGCACAAAAGAGTGTTAAACACTTGATTAGCTATGTTTTATCCAAACTTCAATTGGTATAATTAAGTTTAGTGTAAGAAATGATTATTATTAATAATAATTATCTCATTTCTTCATTTATCTTTAGTTCTAAAATTTAGGTTAAAATCCATTATGACTTAGACATTTTTCACAGTCCAATTCACAATATATCTAATGCAGTGCCTAATATTTCTTGAGATGCAGTAAACACACAGTTCTTAAATACCTGTTTTTGATTTTTGAATATATTTCAATTTATTATCTATGTGCATCATTTGTACTTGAAAATTAAATTTCATAAGCAAACATTTATATATGTAAGTCTTTGATGCTTATCAATTTTTAATATTTTCTTCAGTTATCTCATCAAGTAGTTATATTGAGGTCCTCTCGACACTTTGCAATGGTCCTGAGGTGGCTGTCCCTAGTTCTCCAGCAACAGACACTGCCAGCTGTAGAACTGAATGTGATAGACATGCTGGTTGTGTTAATGCTATGTTTTCATCTTCGGGCCAGTGCTATTTAAAGGGCCAGTGTCAGTCTAAGCAGGCTGTCAGTGGGTATGACCTTTATCAGAGGGAAGACTCAGGTTAATTTGTGCTTAATTTAACTTAACTTTAATGGTGGCTAACAAGCTTTTTATCTTTTTCATGTAGATTTAGTTAAAATCATGAATAGGCCTTTTATGGTGAAATTTGCAAGTATAATTCAGGTACAGAAGATTTTCTGGGGTTTTCATTTGAGACCTGTTTGCTGTTAACGTTTTGATCGAACATTATGATAAAATATTTAAACTATTGTGTTTTTAACATCAATCAAATATACTTCACCTTTGTTGATCATACAAATATAACCCTCTTGAAGCTGATTTGTTAACATAAAGCATAAATACCGATTGATGGGTAACAACAAAATAATTTTGTAACATAATTAATACTTCAGTCACTAAAGCCAAATATATACTTGTTCCGATAATTTTAATATCTCATCCAGTCAATAGCCAGTGCTATTGGGCAGGTGTACATGGTACTGTAGGGGGTGATTATGTAGGAACAATGAGCACTACTTCCTCCGGTCATACCTGCCACTACTGGAGAAATGTGTAAGTCACTTTATATCTTGAGTTGATTGTTGACAACTACCTCCAAGGAATATTTTAGAAAGTTTATTATGGATTAATAAATGATTAAATATCCAATTATATTGAATCCATGTTTAAGTGATTATTTAATACTACAAAAGTTATTTGTTTAGGTGTCGCCTTAATAAAGGAGAATATTAATGTATACTTATTTCATAATTAGATAATTCAGTTATAATTATCTCATTTTTGTAACATTAAAATTTTCAAGAATACTAATTGCCTATTAAATTTTGTTTAGCTATTCTGCTTCTATACCAGAAAACTATTGCCGTAATCCAGATAATGATTATAAACTCTGGTGTTTTGCTGATGTTCCTGGCACCAATTTTGGATATTGCAATGTTCCTACTTGTAATACTTGTAAGTACAAATATATGTGGCATCACTTTCTTAAAATAATTTTAAAACTTTTATTTCTCTATTAAAATTTACAATATTTATAATCATACATTAATTGTATCTTATATTAGAAATATTGATACAGCTTTAACTGTACAATTATTGAACAATATGGCCCTTTTATGACAGTGGTGCTTTATCTTGTTATATCTTAAGTTATATTATTAAACACATATGAATTATCTTTCCAGTTGCTTAGGACGAGCCATAGATTGCTCTTAATGTGTATGTATGCATGACTATGTCGATTTGCAATATTCATTTGTATTAGTTATTCATGCAACTTCTTTTGTGTGACTGTGATTGACAAGTGCATCAACCTTCAAATTCTTGTCTGGTCTATATCTAGGAATCATAAGGTGTAGGATTGTGATACTTGTTAGAGATAATGTTTTGGGTGTAGGTGTGCTTGGTTTGGCCTTGATTTGACCTGGAATTTTGTCATAGTGACCTTGATTTTTAAAATCTTTACCGGGTTATACCCGGGTCTTTACCCAGTTGATACTTGGTTGCGAGATTTGTTGAGGGGTCTAGGCGTCCAGGGCCATGATGTGACCTTGAATTAACCTTTAACTTTTCTGTGGTGAGCTTGGCCGTTAACATGTTGTCCAGGCTACGTTCGGAAACTGTGAAGAGTAGGAAGTTGTTACACAGTCGGAGTGTTCAGATGTGCAAAGTCATTATGTAACCTTAGTGCGACCTTTTGTCAGAATGCTTTCTACTGCCAAATTTGAAACACATTTCTTCAATCACATGGCTATATGTACTGCTGTAACTGACTATTATATTTCCTTAAGTTAACTGTATTATTGCCGTTGAAAGCTATACTTCAGTTAATAAAAAATTAATTAATATATTTTACAGCTTTATAAGTTTCACTTTACAAACTAATCCTGGAATGGTGCTGCCAAACTGTCCTATTTTGCTCTCTGAAGCTTCTTTCATCAATATATTTGTACCATTGACCACCAAGTGTTGTACATTTAGTCATTACATATTTACCTTTTTGCAATCACCTATTGCCACTCTAATCATTACATTTTTATCTTTGACCATCAAACATAAACACGCCCCTTTACATATCATAATTGCACATTCAGCTATCACATTATGCTCTTTAATCATGATATTTATACCTTTCACCCCTCCAAAAGTTGGGCCTTTTATCAACCATAATATTGTTGTACATTCCACCATGGAGTTACCTGTAATTTTTCATGTCCTTTAGATAGTGCCGGATATGCAGTGCTGCCAGATTATAGATGCCAATACAATGACATACACAGTTATTTAGACATGTCTGCGGAAGATTGCCAACAGCTCTGTACATCAACATGGAACTGTGTTGCAGCTGTAGTAAATGCTCAGTGAGATTTTTTCATTGTGTGATTTCACTTCAGTTTTATAAATTTACAGGTGGTTTAACAATAGCAATTAGACTTCTGCTACAAGGTCATAATACAACCTTTGGAGATCTTGATTGTCCCAACCAGTGATGATTTATAATGACAGATCAATTAAGGCCAACTTACAACATAAAAATATCAAATGTCGAGATGAAAAATATAGATAAGTAGCATACAAATATTTAGACAGACAAGTATAATTATACGGTATAAATTACGTTAATATCAATCATGACCAGGTGCCACAAACATATCAATACATTTGTAAACTTGCATTATTTGATTTGCATTGGTGCTTGAATACACTGACTGTCTTCCTGCCCAATCCACCCTGGTAATTTATTTTCACCTGTCCTTCAGGTTTGAGCTGTTGACCTCCACTTGACATTTTTTTTATCTCCAGGTCTGGTTCCAAAGCCTCTAAGTTGACACTGGTTTTGAAGTCTTTTACAGTAACACTTTTATTCCCTACTGCGTGGTGGGTTGGAGAGTGAAAGGTTCTTTTACGAAGTGAACACTGAACTATATAATAGACATTGATACTGACTCTTTACTGCCCAATCCACCTGACAGTTTATTTTCACCTGTCCTTAAGTTTTTCATCTGTTTGACCTTTGTTTGACCTTTTATGTCTCGGCCTGGTTTCATGGCCTTGGACTTGAACCCTGGTTTTGAAAGTTTAACTGGAGCCCAGCTTTTGCTTTTTGCCAGGAGGATTGGTCAGGTTATAAAGAGCTTTCACTAATTAAATGAATTATATATGCATAAAACAAACTGAAGAAATTGTATATGCTTGGTCAAACCACGCACCTTAAAATTAATATACATATCCTGAGTGCCTTTTTATTACTTGATCTGGTATTAACTTCTTGAGAACTGTGCAGCTTATTAGTAAAACATGACTCCTTCCCAGTTCTTGTAGCTGTTTGCTGAATTGATACTACTGTTTGCCTTTCAGGTGTAATACAAAATATTATTGCTCTGCAACATCACAATCTGGTTCTACCCTATATATCAGGATGGGTAAGTGTTTCATCCCTTTAAAGAAGGCTTCAAGAACCCAGATGGTTTTCCCTGTTACAGTCTGTCAGTTAAAATTAACATATTGGTTGATATTTTGTTGATGAATTGTATATGCCACGATTGTAAAATACAAACTAAGCACTGTACTTTTACAATACAAAACCTCATCTTTGTTTAGATTTCCTATGGATCTAATGATGAAGTTTGTTACTTGATCGCTTGAAACTCATTTCTGAAATGTTTGGCTAGAATTTAGGTCAAGGTTATGCACAAGATTTGTTGGTGATTGACATTCCAATTTTAATACAAACTACTACAGCTACAGACATTTGTCATGCTGTTAATAGCAATGTTTGTGCAAAACTTGAAATCTCTGTTGGTGCTAGCTCCACATAGGATTTTAACTTTGGCTATACTAACCATGCGATGGGCTTTACCAGGAAGTGCCTCTTAAAATCATTCAGTACATATTAAGATGGGACATTTATACCAACAACTTTGACTTAAGTTTTACAGTCAATATTAACTTTTGAAGATAAATAAATTGAAAAAATATATTGGTAAATTTTTGTGAATATAATTAATATGCAGTAAATGATTGAATTTTAAAAAACTGTGAACTATGGAATAACTTTCTATTTATAATCTTTTAAAACTATTTGGAAAGACTGTGTATGAAGATTATTAAAACTAATGATTGTAAAATTCTAATTTGGTAGCCAAACCTAAGGTCCTAAGTTGGGCTCGGGCCAATATTCAGTCTGTGCAAATCTCAAAACTGGTTCTAAAAACATTCGTTGTAGATTTTCCCGGCTGGTCTTCAAACCTAAATATGCAATGTTTAGGTAACACACTTGCAATACATACGATAGATACACCTTACAACTGCATAGAAAAATGTGTGGAACATGAAAATTGTTCAGGTGTCACTTTTAATTTGGATGGAAGCTGTCATCTGAAGTCACTGTGTACCATATTAACTGAATCAGATGGATGGTATACCTTCAGATTTCTGGGTAAATATTTTGTGCAAAATATTGCTATTTTTCTATATTTTTTTAAAAAATAGGTATGGTGATTCTTAAAAGGTCACATATAAAATAATGTTATATGTTTCATATGAATACTTGAGGTTTTAGTGGCTAAGGGATTTGGAATAGAATCACTCACACTAGAAGACTACCTTAGCTGTTGTCAAAGTACCATCTAGAAAAATTACAGTATATGCAAAAATAGCCTAGCCAAAATCATCAAAATAATTTTCTAGAATTAACCCCCCCCCCCCCGCCCGAGGATCTACAATGGTTGCCTGTTGAAAAATGAACTTTCAAGTAAAAGTTAAAGACATACCTGTTCAGTGAAGCTGACTGAAGGTTCCACCATAGCACCTCCATATTCATGCAGGCTTTAGTGTCCGCCTGCCATGTCTCTGGATTCATGCAATTTTTCAGTCTCTCTCTGTGGCCCTAGTGCATTAGAATCTGTCATACAATGGAGATTAAGTGCAGTAAAAGTACTCATTACATTGCATTATATCTATCAGATGTTCCCCATGGCAACATGCGGGATTCAATCAAAGAATACCCTGATATAACCCTGACTGTTAAAAGGGACTTAAAATTCCAACTTTCCCATTTAAATCTTAGAGGACCTGATATTTTTACCTGCAAAAGATTAAGATCAGCTCATTCAGGTTTTCAGAAGAAGCTATTCTAGTTTTGCACTTCTCCTAATTCTACTGTAAATTATGGACCAATCTTTTTCAATTTTGTAAATTTTTTTGCCACATTAAGACCATTTGGAATTTTTATAGAATTTGCTTCTGTTGTTTTACTATTAAGGCTTTTAGCCTGACGGTAAATGTAACACTTGGTGTACTCAATCTTACTTAAAAATGAACTAGAAATATTAACCGATCATTGTTTTGTGCTTGATAGATTAATACTGGCCAAAAAATCCAGTCCCTCTTGAAGCACAGTATTTATTGTATATAACATCTTATTTAACCCCTTTACAGATAGAGCTGCTGTTGGTTATAGCCTGTTGAGTGGGGTTTCCAGACACACCTTGGATGAACAGCTTGGCATTCAAAATGGCTATTCCCACTCCATCAGTCAGGTCTGGCAATGTGCAGCCTGGTGTAGAAAGTAAGTATCAATTCTTACAAAATAGTCATTTTAATATAATAAGATTTATCATTGACCTTGTTTTGAGATGCATGTTAGTGACAGACTCCAAACTTAAACATCTCCTTTACATGTCTGTCTATGCTTCCTAGTAGGTACTCTTGGACATACAGGAAGGATGTCCACATAACCATGATTAACAAATTATGATTGATATTTATGACTTTTCGTTTCCTGGGGACATACAAAGTCCTAAATGAATGAATGAAGTATTTATAAAGTCCCAACTGATGCAGACATCCTCCAGTATGCTGATTCCAAGAAAGTATGATCCAATTTTTAAGAATAGTCCATTTTCGTGTGAAGACTATGATGGAAGATAAGGAAATCTGAATAGATGAGTATTTAACTGTCATCTAAATCCAGTGACACATTCTTGGGTTCATTTGGCTTGAATGAGCTTGTCCCATTCTGTATTAGCAACTAATGCAAACTGCATTTCCCCATGCATTTTCTGAGACTTCAATGGAAATTTATAAGGTGGTTGCCTCTTGTGATGTTAATTACACTCAGTTTTAAAGATGAGAGATATGGTGGTTGTGTGAAATGTTTTGCCTTATATGTAAGAAGGTTGAACTTTAACAATATTCTATACTCAATGGAAATGAATCAAAGGCAATTCTCTTGCAGTTAGATAAGATTTTGAAATTTTATTACATCCCTTGTATTTCATGGGTGACACATATTACTACCAATACTACTTCCACTAAGTAAATTATGCTAGTTGTCAGTTGTACTTTAAATGACTAGTGCCTTCCAGGGCAGACCCTTGACAAACACACATTGTATACTTTATCTTCAGCTTTTTGTTACCTTACAATTACTATCCATGTTAAAAATACAAAAGTCTGCCACACATTTGTTAAAGACATTTGACAAAAAATATTCACATTTTTCGGGCTGCCCTCAACAGAAACTAGCTTAGAATGCTGCTGGTATGGGAATATGTACAAGAGGTGTGCATTTAATGTGGATTCACGTTTGTCTGTCTTTTGAATGATTAATGTATATGTTCAAAGACATACAATTTTCTGATGATTTTATTTTTAATATCTCATAAAACTGTGACAATTGGCCCATATCGTGTACCAGTTAAATTCAATTTGGATGGGGAAGGAGATAGTATTTATGAAGCTATAAGGAAAAGTTGTTACTTTTTCATGAAGTTTATGTGAAAATATTATCTTATTGATATGTATCAAATGGTACTTTATTCTTGTAAATAAATATAATATATGAATAATATCATTATGATACTAAATTTATTGGTTGTAAAATAAATGCAAGTTACAGCATAACAAATAGAGAGTGTATACATGTACTATAAGCTGAGACACTACTGAGAAAGATAGTTTTTGATTCAAAGACCACCTGGTACGAGTCTTGATATGAAGTAAACAATATCAGTATGTAATCTCTTTTTTGTACCTGATGATTCATACGGGCATCATGTAGAAACCAAATCTGATCTGGTGTTATTTAAAATGTCTAAATCATTTAACTCATTTCACTCTAATGTATTTCCTTTTCATTAGACTTGACTGACGATGTTATTTGCCTCTAGGTATGGACCAGAGTGTGGCTGTTTTGAAGTTAAACAGGACTTGTCTTCTGGAGGATTGAATTGCTTCATCAAAACACAGTGTGGTAGCAGTTACTATGTAGCAGCTGAAAGTGATATATATGTTCCAGCTGGTAAGGTCTTTCATAGAATAGGTCTATGGTACGCTATATCAATAATGCATTGCCTTCATGAAAATGTACCAAAGAACTTTGAAATCTCCTTTGGATCTTGTACCTCAGAGTGTACTTTTATGCAGAGATTAAGTACTATGAAAACCTAGAGTAGAATAAAGCTAAGATACACTACCTCAACTAGCTACGTTCTTAGGCATTTTATATAACAGGTCATTCCCCCATATACCACCAGTACTGTCAGTTAACTCTGAATACTGTTATGGTCTCTATTTTCTGTGGCCACCTATACAGAAGTTTGTATTTAGTGCTGTAGGTTAACTCCAGTGTGCCCTATCATTTCAGTAGCTTCAGACAAGAGTAATCTTTGCTATAACACTACAGTATATTTACAGTTTCTTTTCTGAGTCTTTTTTGTAAGAAACAATGGCCATTGTCCTGTCCAGTTCTGGTTCTTTTGCAGCGGTAAACGGCAGCCAGAGGTGTTAACCTGGGTTTCACCAGGGGTAAAGCATTTTGTTTCCCATTCTCCTGCTATGCATTAACTGCTTGAAATACAGCCTGCAATATTACTGGGTTATAATATAGAAATTCTTCATAAATCTATATCTAAACAGGTTTCACTACCAATGGGTTTCATAAACATGCAAATACATGGTGTGTTGGTGAAAACAGTGCATCAGAATATGCTCCTGTAGGCAGTCCTGGGGAATGTACCACACTGTGCAGATACACTGAAGACTGTTTCAATGCTGTGTATGATTTCTACAGGTATGCTGAATATGTATACACTTTTCTATCATTATCATTTTTGATGTTATCTGCTGCAAGAATTTATGTCTGCAAAGTTTGGCATAAGGTTTTTTGCTTGGGTCATTTGGCACTATTTGAACAAAAAAAACATTTGTTTCCACTTATCATATTATATTGGAATTAAATTATGTGTGATAAAACACAAATTATAAATGTACTTTGCAAACCCAAAACTGTATGTCAGTTAATCTTTTAAAGTGATTATTAATGAGCGATAATACAGTTTAACCGAACTGGTTACATAACCAATCAAAACATATCTTGGAGACTATAATTTTAATAGATCAGTGATCCTGATTTGCTAGATTTTAGATTCATTCTTTGTTCCATTTCGTGCTGTTTGAAAGTGTTTTCCAAATCACCAAGCTCAAACAGTATACATTGTGTAGATTGTGAAAGAAGATCACATTGAATACTTTCACATGGTGTGTCTCCTCAGTTGCCTTAAGGTTTTTAAATTATGCCAATGATGCCTTTGCTTGCATCCTAAATACTTGCTCAATTTACAAATAGTTGATGGTCTGTGGTCAAAGTTTTTTCCCTTGTCTTAGACCATGACCATCGTATGGATGTGTTTTGCAATATATGTCTGACCATCATAAAATTATAAACGAAAGTGTCATCCAAGAAGATGTTCTACAAAACCACAATGTGTCCTGCACATCAGTATTGCTGAGCTCAGTTTCAGCGATTATTTAGCACTGTGCCATGGGTCTAGTTTTAATGATATTTAACACCCTTTTCATTTGAGCAACAGCTAGTTAAGATGACCAACCCAATACTATTTTACTTGATTTAGTGGTCTACCATTGCTTTACACAAATGTCTTACCAAATGTCTAAATAGGTAGTTTTAATAATGAGATAAATTACCAGACAAATACATTTTCCGACGAAGATTAAGTTTGTGGGGTTTTATATCCCTTCCACAGATAACACCCCAGTTCCACTTCCAAGAGTTACAATGAGTCCTCCATGATTTTTAAGTTGGGAGGCTTTTATGACTGATCCTGTTGAAGAAAAAGTCAGAAAAACTGTCAAAACCTGTGATTTTTCCAGAAAAAAAAGATTAATGATATGGTTAATATCAGAGACTTTACCACATGCTCACGACTATTACGATACATAAAGACTGGTTGTAATGCCAAGCTCTCTTGTGCAGTTATCTGCAGACTTACATAGCTAATCTTTATATTATACACGGCTGCTAGGCTCCATTTTTACAGAGGCGAATAAAAGATTAGTTGTAATGCCACACAGAAACATCGTAGCAGCATACTGATAAGTTGTGGCACCACAAAATAAGTAGTAAGCGATTTACAGCTGAAAAGATAGGTCTGAAATGCTCACTGGTCAACATTTATAAAACATCTATAAAATCAGATAAAGTATTCACAATCCCATGGTATTATGCTCCAGATCTCCATACGTGTAAAGATAACTCATGCAACAAATTTGAATTTGTTTGGGACTGAATATAATCAAGGAGGTCCAGAGACAAATTGTCATCAAGGGCAATATTTTGTCAATTCATGTATGTTTTTGTTTTCAGGAAAGTTTGTTATTTAAAGGGATTGTGCACATCCACAGAGGCTAACACCCATCATGACTTGTATGAAAACAAAGGTGAGTATTGCTAACTATATTCCATAAATACATACAGAGAGTTCAGATAGATCTTGCTTTACATCCATATCTAAATGCCACAAGTTTATTAACTTTACTGATCTTGTATTTAGTAGAACAATAGCTGATAGGAATTTCTAACATTTTGTTGGATGACTGTATCACTAATTTAACCCACTCTTTGACAGAGGGCTTGCACTCTCTGAGTACTTTGCTCTGTGTTTTTTTTTAAAAATTTCACTCGATGTAAGGCACATTTAACTTTATATAACACAATCAGATATCCAGTGTACAGGGCTCCTCTATCAGTTGCGGCAGGAAAGATGACACTGAGTGTGACCCACTCGCATTCTACCCCTCAGGACTCAGGTTTCATTTCCAGCTTGCAATGAAATGAGAAAGTTTGCTGTTGCTTGCAATTTTTTGATAGTTTATAATGCAGAACATTGATTAACTACTATAATTAATATGCATGACTTCCCTCAACTCTCCTTTGTGATATGACTTAATCCAATGTGTTCATTGCGACATTAAACCCAAATCAATTGATATATCAACCGTCAAACAGTTGAGCTTTTTAACATTGATTCATAAGCAGTTGAAATAAGTTAATTTATTAAAGACTTACACTGAATATATACAATAGTTTTGTACAATAACAGCCATGCAATTGTTTTGTAACAATGAGCTTTTTCAGAAACCTCGAAGGACTTCAAGCCCAATAATACTTTATACAAGTCGACAGTCTTCAATTACTTAATTCCTCAATGATTCTACAGATTTAATAGTTTTTAACTATTTGTTTTTTTTTGTATATTTAGGTCACTGGGGAGAGTGGTCAGCGGAAATGAACTGTGGTGACCTGGTGAAGGGTCAAGTGTCAAAACAAAGGCAATGTGTCAATGGGTTTGAGTGTGAAGGTGAAAATACAAAGTGTTCCAGGAAGTGTGAGGAAAGATATGGTAAAATAATAAATATTAATATAAGAACATTTTTCAATGGTTCATTTAGGTTCTTGGTGGCCTAGTGGTTAGCAAGTTTAGCAAGCTTGACATCTAATCACTGGCTGTAATGTCTGTATGGGTTTAACTCCCACAAGTGGCAATGCTGAAGACCTGTCTTGCTTATAGAATGAGTTGTATAACCCTAACTTTGATCAATTATTCATTTACAATGTTTTAATGGTTCTTTTGTTACTTGGAATAGCTTTTGAAATATGATCATTTAAAAGTTTAACGAGTTTCTGAACCAACCATGCTCAATACAACTGACAAACAAGGTAAGGAAGGATTTGGATTCCTGGAAAAAATCAACTTATAAGTTGCAAGCTTGCAAGCTACTTCAAGCTTGCAAGCTAAACAAACGGGGTTGTTAATTTTTACTCCAGTAACCACAATAGTTATCTTTTAGCAGACACGTTTTTGTTAGTCTCAGATAAGGATCCTATGTTGACAATTTCTATATTACCAGATAACGAGGAATAAAATATCAAAGGTTGTTTTGTCAGTGTCACATCAAGATTAATTAATTTTGTATTAGGTAAGGACGAAAGTAGTTATTATTTAAAATGAAACAACTGTTATAAAAGCTTTCAAATCCTTCTCATAGGAACATGATTAAAATGGTAGACACAGGTCCTAATTTAGTTGCGCGGCTTATATTTTTCACAGCCCGAAGTAAGTTAAGTTCATTTGGGTTTATTTACTAGGAAGTTTCATGTGTCATTTGTACTAAACAAGTTAGGAATACACAAAAGAAAAATGATCTGAATCAGTGGCTTTCTCCTTTATCATAGGATGATGAACACAGAAGTATGGCAATGCATGTGGCTAAATTATTACCAGTATAAAAGCTAACAAGCGATTTCAAATAAACACAAAGGTGTTGGCCTCAGGTATGCAAAACTGGCTCCCTGAAATCAAAATGCTAACGAATCCTGAGCTGGATAAAACGGAAAAGGGAAAACAATTGGTGGTGTATTTCACAAAATTTTTACTGTTGGTATATAGTCTTCTCTTATGTGGGTGTTCCACCACATGACTAAGGCTCCCGATTAAGGTTTTTGGGGGTTGGTTTGAAATATTTGCTTAGTCCCAGGCGTCCTGTAAGGGTCGGTTGTGGTCGGTTGAGGCCGTGTGAAAAATCAAACATGTTTGATATTTCTCCCGCCATAAACAAAATGTCCAGTCCCAGGCTTCCCCAGGCCTCCTCAGACCAAATTTACACAGTCCTATGTTGTCCCAGGCCGCCTGCGACCCTTAGTCGCCGACCCTTAGTCCCCGACCCTTAGTACCTTAGTCCCAGGCCTCCTGCGACCCTTAGTCCCATAGCAAAACAAGAATCGGCTATCTCGGTCTGGGGACGCCTGGGGACGCCTCAGGACATCTTGTGGGGTCGGGACTTAATCGTGGGTTAGTCGGGGCTTAGTCCCAGGAGGCCTGAGGAGTCCTGGGACCCAGTTGGTTTGTCTACGACAGGATCGTGGTTCAAACGGACCAGAAAAATGGCTTAGTCGGTTCTTAGTCCCAGACCAGTTAGGGACTGTCTGGGGCTGCCTGAGGCGTCCTGAGGCTTCCTGAGGACGATCTGTACTTAATCCCAGACTTTGAAACCGATCCAGTTTTCCCGCCCATTTTTGTTTTTTTTTCACCGACTGTCCACGATTAAGGGTCGCCGACAGGATCGGGGCTTAATCCTTTGGTGGAACAAGGGCATTAGACAATGAGAGTCACAGTTTTGCTTCACCAGATGATGTTCGTTCTGTCCCAACTCTTGCTAGTTTCAGAAGAAAGCTAAAAATCTTGTCTCTTTAAAAAGGGTTTCATACTTTAGCAAATAAACTACCCGGTAACAAAAGTTTAGAATAGAATGATGTAAACAGTAAAAAAAATGCTTACAGCTCTGTCTATTTTTTGCAGAAGCTTCACATGGTTGGAAGGTGGATGGTCATACATTCCATGCCGAGGCTGTAAGGTCACTGGGTGCTTGTCTCTCCTTGTGTTTACAGACCTGTCAGTGTCATGCTGTAAATTACAGGTAGAGTAAAAAAGCTAGCTTACTTACTGACTTACTGACTCTCTGAGTCACTGATTCACTGACTGACTGACTGACTGACTGACTGACTCACTCGCTCACTTATGAACATATTAATTCAAATGGAAAACAAACTGAAAAAATAAACTTGTATTTCATATACAAGCAAGAGGTAATTTTCAAAACTGTTTTAAGGATGTTGTGTTATACTTTATGTTGTATTAACATATATTATATTATTTTCTTAACTAGAATGAAGTGGCTAGCTAAAGGGAAATCTACATGTGAATTGGTAGAAATATCATCAGGACCTGAAACATCTACTCTTCTGAGTTATGCCCCACCTTATGTTACTCTTGTCATAATAACTTCATGATGAAACCAATTGTCAATGCCAAAAACCGTATATCTGTTTGCTATATAAAATATTTCATTTTCTGAAGTCAAGGTTGGACCACTTTTATATAGTAATTACACCCACAGGTGGTATTTTTGGTGATTGTAAGTGGCAGAAAAAAATGGGAAATTCCCTACCTTTTGTAAAACCCAGACACAAGCCTCCAGTTACACTGGGAAACTGGTCAAAGAGAAATACAGTAATGATGCATAAAAGACACAGCACAAATATTGACAATATTAAGAAGACATATAATAATTTAAAAGAGAAATGGAAAGATAAGCTACGAGTTAAGACTAAGTATGGAAGGTGACCTTGACATTGTCTATATGTGTATGACCACACAAAGGAGGGAATGGTACAGTATGCAGAAGTTCAACTGACAGAAGCCTGGTGCTACATGGAGGAATGAGGCATCGTTCAAAATGCCACAAAACGCCAATACCGCCTGTGGGACTGTCAATGTTTGACTTGTGCTTTAGTATATCCATTTTAAGACTGAAAAAAACCCATAAATTGGACAGTTTTGTAAGTACAGTTTGCAAGGTAGAGACATCATAAATCTATTTAGTATTAACTTGGTCTCTGGCATTGTTGTAAAATTATATTGCTTGTACAATTTACATAAGGCTTGCTGTGACCACAAATAGCACAAGTCAGGGTGGTGTATTTTGTGTGGATTAATATCAAGTCTACATATTCTATTCATGTTAAAATATTTTGTGTGAACAAGACATTTCAGAGATTATATGACCAATTTTGTTTACGTTGTTCTGATCTTGTTTCTGTCATTGACAAAGATTAATTTACTTTATAGAACTGCTTCTGTGAAAGGTTGTTTATCAATATTTGTGGTTTGTGGTTAACATTCAGTTTAGCTATAACTTTGGGGTATTCACTTTACCAAGTGAAATTTATTTATTTAGTTATTTATAAGCATTTTATAAACTTAGGCAGGGATGAATTCATCTTTTTTCTATCTGTGTGTATATTTTGTTAATTGTCTGTATATTGTAAAATAAATTTAATTTTTTATATTTAAAAAGTTGGGAGAAATAAAGGTCTAACTTCAGTGTATTTCATTTGTGGGAGGCATTGTGACTGATTTACTGATAAATTATTTTTAAATGACCTATTGCATTAAAAACTAATCATTGATTGAAGCATTTTTAACTTTGTCCTTTAATCACTTGGCCTTTACATTTTAGGTCATTGGATTCATAATATTAACTTTACTTTAATAATATAGGTGAGACTATTCAATCGTATTTATTTCTTCAATTATGGCCCTTGCTGTTGAAAGGGGTATCAACTCTCAACCTTCAACAAGTCTCAGAATGAATCTGTATGACATCTTCTCTGCCACTCTGGCCTAGCCGGTAATACACTATCCTAGGAACACAGAGAACGTGGGTTCAATCCCAGGTACAGGCAGATACATAGTGTCTCAGATGACCACTTAAAATGGCGGTCCTCTGTCAATGGGTCCTATCCCCGGTGGCAGGTTAAAGAACCTCATGGACATTGATAAATGGTCATCCTTGAGCCTCTGTTTTCAGTATGGGGAATGTCAGTACTTTGAGAGTTGCACTGTACTTGTACAGTCAGACGGGTCACATAGCTCTTTGAGTCCTTTAATTCATGGAGAAATTGTGCTGAGTATAAAGACAAATACAACACATCTTCAATTTGATCCATGCACTTTGATGACTTAATTTTTGGATCAAGACAGATCAAAAATAGCTGACAGAAGATCTCTCAGGGAAGAAGATGAATGTTTTATTCAGTCAGTAGAGTGGTAGAGGATGCTTCAAGACTGAATAAGCCCTTTATTTTTTCCAAGTGATAAAGAACCTTTTTTTCAAAATTGTGTGAAGTTAATTTAAAAAAAAACCAGATGAAATATTAAATTTTTCAGCTCAAGTCATGATTTCTGAATAGCTATTTGATTCACTGGCTAACTTGAAACTTTTTTCTTAAATTTGATCTGATCTTAATCTGATCTTAATCGAGGTTAGTGAACACCATCCCAGTAGAATGTCGTGAAAATGACCTTATACCCAAGTTAATCAAAATAAATTTTAACACTCTACTACTTGTCATAACATACTACAATAATTTTTTTTTTGTGGTTTGTTGTTCATTTTGTCAGCACCACCAACAAAGTAAAAGAATAGGATTAATATTTTTATTATACACAATATAGATTAAAGAGATGAGGGGAAGCAAGGCTCCATTGTAAAATCTGAATTATCATACTGAGATATAAAAGGACATAACCCTCATAATATTCAGTGTTAGGGTCTTTTATGAAGAAATAATATGCATTCATGCAAATATTAGCACCCCTGGTGGAGGCCTGCACTCTTTGAAATCTTTCTAGTTTCTGTATGAAATCAGAGCCCCAGATTGACAACTACCCAATGAAAATACAACTATTTATATTTTTAAGCACGAGACTTGCTATAGCTCGCGCTTCTACAGATCCCTTTTTTATGCCTCCTAACTTTAATGAAATTGACAACACCTGTGGATTCTGAATTTCCATCTCTTGCTCTCCCATAGCTAAAAGGACACATGTCCTTTTTACTTTTCCCCATACATATGACCTTCTTGCATAGAACTTTCATGAATTGTAGCACAGATCGATGACTATTTGTCTGCTCACTGAAGTTAAGCAGCAATGGGCTATATTAGTATTTGCATGGGTGACTATCTCAGTTCGGGACCAGCTCTGGGATATATCTAAGTCGGAATATCTTTCTGTCATGAGATTTTCATAAATTTTAGTGCACTTCTCGTGCCTATGATGGCTTTGTGCTCACACCAGGGGACCAAAACACCTCTTGTTCTTGTTCAGGTCTTGTTCTGTCAGTTATCCAGACAATGCCTCAGTCATAATGCAGGAGGTTTTTCCAATGTTTATAGAGAGCATGAAAAACAAAAGCAGAAGGCTGCACCTCCTGGGAAACCTAGCTACAGACCTTCAGATATTGTATGGCAACAGTTGAGAATAGTCACTGAGAAAGGCAGTGGCCACAACATGACACACAAAAGGTACAGAAAAGACACTTTGAGGAAACAGTAATGTCACGGAAGGGGAGGAAAGACAGTAAAAGATTTATACAAACAATAGGACATCCTGTAGTTACATACATGACCTGATACCATCTATAGTAGGCGGAAACTTTATACAGTTTAAAACTTCATTGTGGCCTACAACAGAAAGCAGATAATACCGCAGTATGCAGACTTCACTGACAGAATTGTTACAGTACATGCAGGAACATGGAGTTATATTAAATGCAATAAACATAGCAAATATCTACTGTCGTGTCATTAGGGGCAGTTATAAGATGTCAAAAGTATTGTTAATATTATTTTGTAACAAGCTGAAGAATGGACAAAGTCTCAAAACCAAGCAATATCAATATAAATTGGCTGTACATTTATGTACAATTTAGAGTGTATCATATATCATTAATGTAAAGGTGTAAAACACACAGGAAAATAGGTACAAAATAAACATGATATTATAAAACATAATGCAAACACTCCCCAGAGCCCCACCCAAGACATGAATACCCAAATTGGGATTATATATATCTTTTTATTATAGACAACATTTATTATTTATATGTAGGTATGAATTCAATAAATGTGACTACAAGTAAATTTTAAAGAATATATATGTTATGTACAAGTTAAGATTTTGTACAAGTTGCAACTCGTACAAAGAGCCTGTACAAGTTGCAACTCGTACACGATTGGCTGTACAAGTTGCAACTCGTACAAGATTGGCTGTACAAGTTGTAACTTGTACAGAATTTCACCATCAAATAAACCCAACTTGTACAATACTGTTGTATATGTTGGATTTAATATAATTCGTTTCAATTAACAATTTTATTGAAAATATCTCTGATTTCATGTGTATAAATATCCACATTAATGTAAGACTGTCACATGTTTTTAATTTTTCCATAAAAAATAGCACGAGAAAAACCTTGAAAAACTTTTTTTAACATATTTATATTAATAATATAAAGTTGGTACTTTAACACCCAAGGTAAAGTTATTTACATTGTTTATCATGCAGAGAAAAATAAACTTTTGTGTGAAAGTCAAAAGTCAGATACAGCTTCAGTTGGGCCAGTGTGACTCAAACTTTTAAAAATATATATAAGATATGCATTAAAGTTTAATTTCATTATAATACATTGTTCAATTAATAAATATGAAGCTTGTGCAAGTTGCAACTTGTACAGGTCCAAAACTTGTACATGTTGCAACTTGTACAGATCAACCCATACAAGTTGCAACTTGTACAAGCTGTTTGTACAAGTTGCAACTTGTACAGATTTCTTGTACAAGTGGCAACTTAAACAAAATCTCAACTTGTACATAACATATACATAAATCACATGTGCCCCAACCCCGCCCACCAATTGACCTGAATTCCCAGACCCAAGATCAGACCCCACCCCAATATAAATGTCTTGCAGGTCAAACCAACCACGAATCCAGGGTAACCTCACATAACATACAGCACTGGGTATTTGATTTACCATTTAATACATTGTCTGACTTGTTTGTCTTTGAAGAGTGCTTAGATTCTATCAGGCTTTTAAAGGCAAAAATAGAGACGAGAAAATAAACGCCAAAAATCAAATCCAAGCTATGAAAAGCTTTTATGTGAGAAAACATAGATAATTGCTTGTGGCAAAAATCAATTTATTCATTGTCAATTTATTCATTGTCAGAAATGGAAGTTATTGCCCTGTTTCTTGAGTTCTATTATAATCTCTCCCCACAGTAGCATCCATTTGAAGCCATTTGAAATTACATATCTGCCACAGACAAGTTAGCAATTGTTTATTATAATAAAATGGTGATTAAAAGATTAAAAAAAATCGCCTGACTGATGTTATTTTTTCATTAGAGAAGGAAGCTGTAGCTGGCTTACAATGGCTCTCATTCATATAGTAGGATGTCTTGTGTTAACTAATAGCTGTAAGTAGTATTATTTGATATCTGTAGATTCAATAACAATTGTGTGACTTATTGTAATTACTAATAGCTATAGGTAGTAATATTTATTATATGAAGATACAATAACATTTGCCTGCTTTCTTGCTTTAAGTGATAGTTTTATTGGAATATGTAGATACAGTGACATTTTGATACCTTATTTAATAAATCATAGCTGTAAGTGGTACTATTTAACGTCCATAGTTTGTTGATATATGTTTGTTCTTTAATAATTGGCCACTTTTTGCATTAAATAGTAGCTGTAAGAAGTATTATGTAATATATACATTATTGCGTTGACCAATACCCGTGAGTCTTATGATTTAATATCTCTAGATTCATTAGCAATTTACCGCCTTCTTATATTAACTTATAGCTGCAGATACTATTTAATTTCTGTAGATTCAATAACAAACCTATTCCTTGTTGCTTTTATAAATAGCTGAAAGTAGATTCAGTAATAATTGGATGCCTTATTATGCTATGAGTAGTATTATTTGATATCACTATAAGCAATAACATTTGTATACCTTACTGCAATATCTAATTTCTGTAAGTAATATTATTTGATATCAGGAGATACAATAGCAATTGAATACCTTATTTCAATAACCAATAAACTGTATTATTGGTATCTGTAGATCCAATAACAATTGGATGCCTTATTGCAATAACTAATAGCAATAATAAGTATGATGTGATATCTGTAGATCCAATAACTCTTGGAATTCTTATCGCAATAATTAAATTTTTTGTTTATTTGGGGTTTTACGTCGCTTTCAACACTGTACAGGTCATATCACGACGGGTAGTTGGAAGGGCAGAGGAAACCAGTACATAGAGTTCGCTAGGGTTGTGTACTGTAAACTGCCAACCAACGGCAAGCAACTACCAGCTTTCCCACTTGAGCCCATGCGGGGATCGAACCCCGGCCTCAGAGGTGGGAGGCCAGAGTGTTACCACTCTGCCACCGTGGCCCCTCGCAATAATTAAAAGGTGTAAGTTGTATTATTTGCCATCTGTAACTATTCTTCTTAAATTTACTGTGCAATTAGTTTATTATATACTAGTTTTCTGTGTCACATGTTGGGCGAGCTTAGTACACAACATATTTGCATTGGTCTGTTGGCATCAAACTACGTACCCATTACAAATTAATTACAAAATATTTAAAAAACAAATAAATATTTAGAGACAGGTAGCCTACTGCTAGAAATATGCAACAAGTAACATTTCCCCCACTGAATTCAACCTATTTCTTTAAGTCTTAACTATATTTTTTAAATTGTAACTAATATCAACCATAACATGACAGTAAAGTTCTATTTACAAGTCACAAAAGACTGTCCTGTAAGTTGTTATTTTATTGGTGTGGCACCGTATTATCTGGTAGTCCCAGTAATGTACATGTAATAACTGTATCAAGACCGTTTAACTGAAATATTAAATCAAAATTTCATAATCTGGATAATCTTCATTTTTTTATCAATCTCCCTTTCATATCTTCTAGATGTACAAGCAGCAGGGAACTATATAGAGGTGACTTCCACAATTTGTAACGGACCTAATGTCGCAGATTATGCGACAGGCATAACATCAGCAACCGGGTGTAAAGCCGAATGTGACAAACATGCCGGCTGTGTGAATGCTTTGTATGCACCACTAACTGGCAATTGCTTTCTCCGTGGGCAGTGTGAAGATATGCATACAGACAATAAGTATGACCTGTACCAACTGGATAATGCAGGTAACTTTTTTTCTTTTAAATTGTTTCTCCTGGAGAATGGTGCTATAGTAGAGTTTAATATGAGACAGTTTCAGTTCATTTCTATTCTTCACTAGGCAGTGCTTTGTGGTATGGTGGGTAGCACACTCACCTTAGAACTTTAAGGTTATGGGTTTAAATCGAACTGCTGAACTTAGTAAGAAAGGTGGTGTGTACTTGGTGATATACCACGGATTACTTCGCAGAATCTGGATGAACTAGTGCAAATCATTTCCTATACAGGTCCCCACAAACTATATAAAAAGTGTACCCCCGAGATAGGCCAGGCCGAGGTCTACTGCCTGAAATCTTATTGTGATTTTCTGTTATAGTATTTAGACATTGTGCATATGTTTTTCTATATACAGTCTCAATAAATGGTAAAATGTGTACTTTTGACTGTACGAAAAGATTAAGTAAACAGGTGAATAAAGAAATAATTAAAGGATTGGTAAAACAAGAGGCATTTTGAGGTAACAAAACAAATTTGTCATCTTTTCGTTACCTCTGGGTATTTTTTACCATGATGAGAACAGTAGTTAAAAATACAAATATCTTTTTTTTTTCATCCTTTTTTCTTATTTGTTCTAATATTTTTTATAAGATTTTGACCTCAGACTATCACTTAGAGTTAAAGTAGGTAAAATATTTCCCCTAAGCACCACAGGTTATAGTTTGCAGGTAGTTTTATTTAATCTGAGACCATCAATACCCAGGGATGAACAATAACCATTCTAGAGATTTTTGAGCAGCAAAATATGCCAGACTTAAATGCTGAGGAGCTACTTGCCAACAATTGCAAGTAATCATAAATAATATGCATAATACATAGGAATATTTCTTTTGTAATTCACTTTTATACAGTATAAAACCCAGGCCAGTGACCGTTCTATAGTGGCAACTTTCAGTTAATTTTGCATAACAGAGAGTTAACACTACATTTCTTTTTTTAACAATGTTATTTGGTTTATAACTGTTCAGTGGTCAGCTTACCAAGAACAAAATAGTGTATGCCAGTCAATGCATTCAATACTGAATTGTTTTAAAACCTTTTTTATATTAATTAGTTCACTGGGTACATTTATAAAGTCTTTTTAATTTCTGAAATTCAGGGTACACGAAAAACTGAATGGTGAAAGAAGTGTCACCTGAAAAAAATGCCTCCTGCATGTGACGAGCCTCATAGGCCATTAAGTTTACATAATGGATTGCTACTTGGGTTTTATCTATATAATGTTTATTTTATATTTATTTTTCTCAGTGTTAACCCAGTGCTATTACCAAGGAGTTCCAGGTTATGTTGGCCAAGCATATGTTGGAACTATAAATACTACTAACAGTGGAATTACTTGTCAAAGATGGGATTCAACTGATACACATTAGTAAGTCGGTAATTACTTCTTACTTTATAGTTTATAGGGGTTCTTAGTTGGCTGCCATTTGGAAAGCTTGCACATATAAACCAATCATATTCTCTTGTCATCAGAGGTTGCATAACATGGTGCAACTAAGCAAATGAACAAGTCACTCTGAGATGTTTAACACAGAAGGTAACCCAGATATTAAAACTGTCCAAAACCATCGTGATGTAGACAACAAAACACTGTTGTTTTAGATTTTTATCCTGTATGAGACACAGGTCACAGGTCATATATTTTACATGTCCTCAAATCATTGCACACGCTCCCTTTGAAGCATTACATTTCCTTTAAAACATGCACACTGATCTCTAAGGACTCCAAATATATTTTAAATCCCATGTTAAATACCATATATCTACCCCACATGTATGTAGATCTGATGCCAAGAGCAAATATTTTGTAGTTCAAAACAAATAGTTCCTGGTCTATACGTCCAAAGTTCATTTCAATGGCTGATTCATCAATGCGGGTCGTAGATATTTAAACAGCCTTCCTCAAAAGAAAAGACTGGTATCCACATTATCATTTGATCAAAGTTTCACCTTTTGCAGATCATTTATATAAATGTAGCAATAAAATTACATTAAAAATTACTCCAGATAATTTTGGGGTCCAGACATCATGTCAGAAGATGGACTTGCTTCACCTCTAGTCTCGTGAATGGATATTGACCAACATGAGTGCTTGATTTCTTCCACATTTGACAAATCAGATTTGAAATACGACAACATAACAAGATCAATTTTTACACCCCCTTGAACAGCTAGAGTTGTATTAGGAAAAACCTTCTATCACCAGGAACTGGCTTCGAACACGTATGCAAAGGGGAGAGGGTCCTGTGATGATTTTCCAATCTTCAAAACATCTAGGGCATTACAAATAGACAAAATCAAGGTCAGGTTTAGGTGAAACTGAAATTTACCTAATACAGGCAATCATTCAATCATTTGCAATATTACGGATACTAGTCTTGCTGAAGGCTCAAGTTTCTTTGCAGTTAGAAAAAAATTGCAGTTCGGATAATGGAGTTTCAGTTCATATAATGTACTTATACATGTACTGACATACAGCTAAGATAGAGAACTGACAATGATTCAATCATTTGCAATAATATGGATACTGTATTTGTATTTATTTTACGTGTTTTAATGCAGATTGTTTTTATTTAAAATAAAAAGCATTCAGACAAGGTCCAGTTATAAATAGACGTCACATGATCAACAGTCAATTTATTCACCTTTTATATGATTTGGTGTGGGCGATAATGCAATTTCTACATGATTTCTGTGCTCCAAATTGAGACATCTCCAATCAGCACACAGCTTACACTTTTGGACATAACCAATCAGCACTCAGCTTACACATCGGAACAGGGGCATAACCAATCAGCACACAGCTTACTATATTATACCTTATACCAATCATCCTAATTGGTTAGATTGGAGATTTTTTAACATCATTTCAGAATTGAGGCATTTGTTAATTTTACTAAGCTTAGCTGTTTAGCAAGTAACTATAACATAATGTAAAGAAGACTATCTATTTAACAAGTGTCATAAATCATTTATTTGTTTAGCCATACCTTCAATGCCAATTACTTCACTGAGGATAGTTTGAGTGAAATAGAGAATTACTGTCGCAATCCAGACGATGAACCAGGGCCATGGTGCTATACAACTGACCCAGATGTAAGGTGGCAAACCTGTGATGTCCCCATCTGCAAACCATGTGGGTATTTGTTGATTCACTGATTTCTGTAGAAGTAGGAAACAGGACATACACTAGAGTAGGCGAAACTTTTTACTGGGGAACACCTAGCCAAATTAAAGCAAAATGATCCAGATTTGTGTGAGTTCTTTTTTTAAAAAATTATTTATTACTTTATTTATTTTTGTATTAAGAGGCCTAATAGTCACAAAAGTGTAATGAATTTCACAATAGTTCATAGCTTACTATAGCCTCTGAAGCCACTAATTGCCTGCATGTAAAATCCTTTCAAGTCAAAGGGTCCTATTGAAGATTATAGCTTAAGCTACTCTGATCAGTTAGGTTTTGAAATGGCCAAGCCGTTTTGAAACCAAGTAAGGTTTTGAAACGGCCAAATGGATGATTTGGCAGTTTCGAAATGGCTGAGGTGGTGAAATGGCCGGGAACACATACATTATTTCATGCAATATTTGAAAAACTGATCTGTTTACTGGGGATCGTAACAGCCATATAAAAGTTTTGTATTTATTTAATTGTTTGCGGGGCAAGGGTGTGTGAACTTAAAGTCGGTGTATGGACTTTTAAATCCAGTAAATCGACGTGTAAACTATTGAGGTTCAAAAGCAATTAACTGAGTTTCCAGATCAATGAAAACAACCCCGTAGTCTCTTGGTTGTCAGTTGTAAATATTAATACCAGTGTACTCATACTATTGTTAATACAGATTCCCTTTTGTGTTCAAATTATCAAAAATGTTCAAAAGACAAAGTTTGCCTTCTGAGTTCAAAAATACACGGACCCCAAAATACATACTTTATACAATTATACCTGATAGAGATTCAAAAGTCTCTGGCTCACACCCAGGGACCTTATTCACGAAAGTTCTTAGCCAAGACTTAAGGTTAAGTTTTGTACAAAAATATATCCACCCTAAGCATAAGATTTGGTTAAAATAACATTTGATGAATACATTCTCAGGAACCACGGTTTTTATTTTGTATAGAGTTTTGTGCCTCAAGTTTCCCCTAGTGAGTTAAAATGTGAAAAAAATGTAAGCACACAAAACCATTTGACAACAGGTACTCTGGATGACAAGGTGTTCAATAGTGTCATATATAATAGGAATGTTATCTGACTTATTTCTTTTGTATTTTCCGGTGGTCATTTGAAAACATGTTTCATAGGTGACTGATTTGTATCTATTACTTTCTCTACCCAAACAACAACATCACATCAGCATATTATAAAGACAATTGACAGGGTTTTTTTAACACAGCCATAATTTTTTTAAGCTATGTAAACTCTCACCGAGTTATAGCATTTCCCAGCCTATTTGTATTATTGAAGGTAAAGTCAACTCAAACATACTTAGACTTCAGTTCATAGCTACTTCATGGTCAGAACTATGTAATTATTTGCCAAATATGCCAAATACTACCGATCGAATCAGGGGGCATTCCGTTAATTTTGTATCCTATATATAAATAGAAAAAGGTCATAAGTGAAAAGCATGTATTTCCATTTTCCTATTTGGTATTTTTCACCTTATCAGGCACACTTACTTCATTTTTTAAAATAATAAAACATGCAAACAAGAAGTAAGAAATGGGATAATAATCAAGAAAAAAATGTACAAATTCTCTTTATAGTTGTTGCACATATCCAAAATATTATTGAAATTCGGCTTATTTTTCTTCTTTTTGACTGTGGGCAACTTATATTAGAAAAAACGAAAACTATACATTATTTCCTTTTTCCTTTTGAGTTTACAAGAAATGAAAATAGGATTAACAGGGATCTTAGTCAATAAGACACCTATGAATCCCATTGGATCATTGAAATGTCAATCAATTCAGGAAGTTATAGTAACAGTGAAGTGATGGCTTGGGGTGGGGTGGGGGGCATCCACATGCTTGTTAGCATAAGTACTTGATTGCCACTTCAAAGGCTACTGACGTCACACATGTTGATGATGTCACAATACAGCAACATTCTGACAGAGGTATATCTGCATGTTAAACTTTATTATTTCTCGGCAATACAGTTACATTTGAGTGAATATTAAGTAAACATTAAGGTTATAAAATCCACTTAGTTTCTGCATTACTGTATTTTATCAGATCATAAAATTTTTCTCAGATCATAAAATTTTATGAATGAAATTTACAAGTAGGTTTCTGATCTTATTAGCTTCAAAGTGGTAATTATCTCCAAATAGGTATAATAGATATTGTTAGGAGTTTATGGTAACCATAAAACATGTTCTCCTAAGGCCTTGAGATATTCACTTACCAATTATGTACCCAGATAGCATTCCGCCGTCGGACCGACGTTGGCCCAACGTCAGCACATCCGTCGGTCCGACGTCGGCTGCCGACGTCGGGCCAACGGCTTTTTGACCGTCGGGCCAACGTTGGCCCAACGTCGGCAAACCACCAGTAAAAATTATATTGTATGCATAGCATGAGCCAATCAGATACTGTTCACCAACAACTTTTTTGGTGTAAATTTATAATAAGAATATCATTTTTATGTGTAAAATTGTTAAATGGTTAGCTAAAATTTGTGGGCTGACTGAAATATGACTTTAAGATATACCATAATTAATAATTTTTTTCTAAGTTTCCCCAAATCCCCTATTATTGCTCGCCGCCATCTAGAATAAAAATCCACCGTTGGCCCAACGTCGGCCCAACGTCGGCAAAATATAGAGAAATCTAACATGAATAGTGGTTGGCAAGCCACCGTCGGCCCAACATCGGCCCAACGTCGGCAAAATCTGCCGACCTTGCGACCAACAGCCAACGTCGGTCCGACGGCGGGATGCTATCTGGGTATAGACCCTATATATGACATAGTTTTGAACTATATGTTATTTTGGTCATATAAAAATTATAATTCCCAAGTCACGATACCAAGCCTTCATTGTGACATCACTAGCATGTGTGACGTCACAGGCTTTTGAAGTGGCAGGGGAGGGAGTGTGGGTTGTTGGTGAACTTTGACACCCAGAAGCCCCGCCCACAGAGACAAAGAAAGTCACCAATCAAAGGGAGTCATTTATTGGTAAAAGTTTCAAAGTTTTCATTCATGCATTTTGAAATTAAGGAACAGGAAGTAAGTACTTTGCACCCATGTTGGTATTTTCTAAATTAAACCTGTATAAGCAAAATTGAAATGATTTTCATTATTATATCTAAAACAATAAACAAATGAGAAAAATATACAAAGGCGTTTAACAAAATGGAATGTGGAGCTTTACACTTATTTCATTGGTACATAAACTTAAACTTAAAAAGCTCAGAAAGCCAATTTCCAGAAGATAACCATAATGATCAACAATGAGCAATACCTCTTATTTCCTTTTTCCTTTTGAATGTTTGCAAAACACAAAAAGGAAAATGGTCATTTTCCGTTTTTCTTTTTTCGTTTTATAAATGGGAAAACAAATTAACGGCATGCCCCCTGATTTAGCGTAAATCTTAAGCCATGGACATTGTGGTTGTATATAGAAATGATCATCTAGCAAACTTAAATAAGTGCAATCCCAATGAGGTATCTCAGGATAAAGCAGACATCATTTTTTTTAGATATTATGGTACCATTTTACATATTAAATATTTATATACATTTCTATGCATGTGGATATTTTTAGATACTTTGGGCTATGAACAACTGCCAAATACGAATTGTTTGCATAGCGATATAGCTACTTATTATAATAATGAGAAATCCCTGGAACCCTGTGAACAGGCATGTGATGCAATGGTGAATTGTGTTGCTTTTCACTATGGCGAAAATACGTGAGTATAATGGCGTTTCAGTGCTTGTTTTAACGGTTTGATATTGGGTAGAATATTGGGTCAAATTGATGGTTTTATGTCCTTCGAAAAAGAAGGTGATATTCACAACAGTAGGGTACTGGGTCAGGTTGATGGTTTTGTATCCCTTCGCATGATGATGGCCATAATAAAAAAGTAGAATACTAAGTAAAATTTATTTGTTTATGCCCTTCTCATAATTAAGATAATATCTAAATAGTAGAATATTGGGCCAATACTAAGTAAATATTATCTATTTATGCCCTTCTCATAGTTAGGATAATATCTAAATGGTAGGAATTTAGGCCAGTACTAAGTAAATATTATCTATTTATGCCCTTCTCAAAGTTAGGACAATATCTAAATGGTAGGATATTGGGCCAGTACTAAGTACAATTTATTTATTTATGCCCTTCTCATAGTTAAGATAATGTCTAAATGGTAGGATATTGGGTCAGTACTAAGTAAAATTTATTTATTTATGCCCTTCTCATAGTTAAGATAATATCTAAATGGTAAGATATTGGGCTCAATCTATGATTTTACATCCCTTCTAATATCTACTGTCATAAGCTAGATAGTATAATATTAGGTAAAGATAGTGGTTATATGTCAATCCTCAGTATAAGGTCATTTCTAGACAATAGGGCATTGTTGAAAATTTATGGGGTTTGTTCCTTTCAATATTGAATATCTTATCCTGACAGCAGAGAACTGGGATAACTTTGTGATTAAGAAATACAGGAATTAAACTGATTTTACCAAAGGTCAGGACCAACTGATTCAAATGCCAAATATGGTTAAACTATCAATTAAGTGACTACCCTATTACTCTGTGCAATGTATACCTAGTAACTATTAATAAAATCGAGTTTTGATTGGTTGAAATAAAATCACAGGTCCATGCATAAAAAATTGTAAAACTGCACTGCTTTCAATTTCCTGACATAGAGCACATGGCCTTTTGTATGTAGCTGTGTTGATTGGATGGCCTGGTGTAGGTGGAGTTTGTGTCTCTACCAAATGTTAAGATTATAGCACATATTCATAGCAAGAATCAAATATAATCAGTTGTTTATTTGCCCATAGCATTAACTACTCGGCTCCTGAGGTGAGATGGCATTGGGGAGTCATTATGCTTTATTTCTGTAAAAGAACAGAAATATTACAATGATCTTCAAATGATTTGATTTGACCTATATGGGTTTAAGGTTGCTTTCAACACATTGTATAGGTTATATCAAGGCAGGTAGCCTGAAGGACAGAGGAAAACAGTACATGCTAGTTGGTCAAGATTTGACACTATAAATTGATGAGCATCGGTAAGAAACTACCAACTTTCCAAACAAAGGGTGTAGGGTTTGAATCACAGACCTCAAAAGTAACAGGCAATTGTGCTATCCACTACAACACCGACCGACCCCCCCCCCCCCCCCCCCCCCCTCGAACTTCTGGAGATCTGTAGTTACAGTTCTCACCTGAAACATTCAAACAATTTCAAAGAAAAAAAATCCATGTAATACATGAAAATAATTTTATTGGTCTGAAGAAGCATAATTTTGCAGTGACGTGTAACACTGAAAGTTCATCAGATCTGTTTAAATGAAGTCAGTGATGTGTAGTTTGATTGGTTTGTATTTTAAAGTTTAGGAGCATAAGCAAATATGTTTATTAAACTACATTGAAAGTGAATGCAATTTTTCTTGATGTTTTCTCTTACCTATTCGAATATGTCAACTTCTGTAACTGATGTGAAATGTATGTGGAATTGTTAATAATGCTTTTGAGTTTGTGTTGTATTTATCTGAATTCATTGGTGTAATATATATATTAACTGCTTTGATGTAACCAGTACGTCTACATGTTACAGGTGCTCTTTGACAAGTTCTTGCACCACTGAAGCTAACACAAATTATATCACCTACATAAAGATGGGTAAGGAAGCTTCTTGAAAAAATATACTGCAATAAATAAAGTCAAAGTTTTTAACACTTGTTCATTTGTAAATTTTGGTTTGTCACAAAAACCTGTGTAAATGAAATCAGAATACATCAGTTCTATATCAATGAATTTGATTGGCTGAAAGCAGATGGCATGGCCCATTGTAATTAACACTATCAATCTGTTGGTGTAGAATGACAGCGTACAAGAGCATATGGTAATTAAAAGTTGAGTTTTTCCACCATTGCAAAGGTAAAGACCATATTATTAAAAACCCTATGCATCTATCCTTTGTTGAAGCTCAGTAGCTATACAAAATCAAAATGTAATGACCATCTGGCCTCTATGTTTAACCTAAAATATGGTTTTTTAGATCTGGATCAGGAAATGGTAAGTGTGAAACACCTTTTGCATTTTCAGCAATTCAGTCAAGCAGTTGTGAAGTGGGAAAAAAACTGTTACTACTATCAGTTGTGTACTTCTATCAGTTGTATCTTTATTTATTTATTTGGGGTTTTAAAGCACTTTCAACACTGTAGAGGTCATATCACGATGGATAGTTTTTGGGCAGAGGAAAGAATTACATACAGTTGGTCAAGTTTCTGTAGTGTAAACGGCCAACCATAAGTAAACAACTACCAACTTTCCAACATGAGGTCCAGGGTTTAAACTGCCCACCTCAGAGATGTGAAGCGAGTGTGCTACCACTGCGCCACCATGGCCCCCAGTTGTATCTTGACTGATGCAGCTGCTACCATCTGTTTTGTATAATGTAGCTGTGATAACCTACAAAACCAAGACAGCGTGTGTATATATATGTGTTTATATTCCTGTATATGTTTCCCATCTACCAGTATCAAATAGTTAAATAGTTACCTGAGTAACATTTGCCCTTGTTTTATTTTCCATGCATGCCAATACTGATCAATATATTTCAGATTTCCCCGGTTGGTCTGCATATGCTTACAAGAACTGCCCAGGCCATGACATTCACAATGAAATTACAGACACTTTATATGAGTGTATTGACAGGTGTATTAGTCACCCTGACTGTGTGGCTGTTCTGTTTTTGCCACCCGGACAATGTTACCTTAAAAGTGCATGTGAACAATTAATAAGCGTCGCATCTAACATAGACCTATTTGCATACAGGATGCTAGGTAAGTTTTTTCACATTTTTGGGGGTGGGTGGGTGGGTGATTTTCTTAGTTCAGGGTTCCTCGCAGTATGTTATCATAGGTTTTTATATTTGTTGCATTCCCTTATTATTATAGCACTTCTGCTTGTGTTTATTGCTGTAACAATCTATGTAGAAATAGCAGAGAAATCACAACTTAAAAATTATAATATCCGGTGCACTAATACATATGGCAGATGACATAAAGTTTAACAAAAGAAAAAGATTTTCACATAATTACTTTTACAAATATAACTACTACAAAGATGTGCAAAGGCTTAAAAGCAATGTATTTCTTATAAAAATAAAGTAATCTTATGTCATATAGGTGAATGGGTAAGAAGGCACAATCACTCCTCTTAGGCACAGGAGTGATTGTCATTTACACATTGACCGATATTTTTCTTGCTCTGGGTGACTATGGGTGTAAGTGATATAGCCCATAGCTCTGCTATGAACACAGTGAACAAGCGACCTTTGGAGCTTCTACAAATATCATCCCATCACTATTGAAGGTCTTTCCTTTTAATCAGTGCCATAGCTTCAGATTTGTTTCTTGAACTTTGGGGAACTTTTACAATTATTTTGTCCACGCTTGGCCTATGGCAGAGACACATGCTATCACATTAGGCTTATGTTCATCTCCCTTTCTCACATAGCTTAAAATTAGAATATTTATTAACTTGTTTATCCACTTTCACTCACTTTCCTGCATTATTTGGTGTGTGTGTATGAGCAACTTATTCACATCCACAAGGAGGTTATGGAATCATTGGACACTTGAAGAATTTTTTCAGTAAATAATCAATAGTTGTTGGTCTTGTATTTTTATTTATTTGGGGTTTTACGTCGCTTTCAGCACTGTAAGGTCATATCGGGTGGACATTGTGGTCAGTGGAAACCAGTACATATAGTTGGTCAAGGTTATGTACTGTAAACTACCGACCATAGGTAAGCAACTACCAATTTTCCCATATAAGGTCCAGGGTTTGAATCACCGATCTCAGAGGTGGGAGGTGAGTGTGTTACCACTGCACTGTCGTGGTCCTTCGTTGCTGTTGTAATGCATTATTTGAAACATTTGGACATTTTAGATAGAGAAGTTTCTGGCTACAGTAAAGTGACTATGGCGTCTATACAAGCCTATGATGAACAACAAGGATCTTCTGTTGGGTACTCTTTCGGAGTGAGGGAAATCTGGCAATGTGCGGCCTGGTGCAGGAGGTATGAGTTTTATGAAATGTAAAGCCTATTCTAGTATTTAACCCCATTTGTTTTGCTAAGGTTCTTATTACACAAGTGACCTTGAAGAGTGTTGTAATCAGTCTAAGAAATGACCAAGGGCAGAGTTCATGAGGTTTTCAGACTTAAATCTGAGGCTTTTTGCTCAAATAGATATGACAGTACTTAGCTAGAGTTAAACAAAAGGAATTTTAGAAAGATACTCATCTTCAGATTGAGAGGTGTCATTGGATCAACTGTAAGTCTATCAAGGAGTTGTCTCAAGTTTTGATATCAGAGTGTCAAGCCTTATTTATGCAATTTAAATCAATATATATTTTTTTTAATTTAATTTTGTGGCAGGATTATGGGCAATTAAGCCATTGTTATTAGAATCATAGTAACCAAAATATTGACATTGATTTTGGAATGTTTTCGCACGATTGATCTCAGGAGGGGCACTTAAATCCATCCACAGTCTTACTTCTCATGCTTGCATAAAAAATAAATGGAATTATTTTGACTTAAACATATTTATTAGCAATTAGGCAACAATCGCAAAATACAATTGTGTTAAGCCCTCGTGTAATTTTTTTGTCAGCATTCTCCGGTTTTTCCTTTAAACAATATCAGTAAGTGTCCAGCTCAATTTCCCAATACAATTGGTGTATATGAAGACATAAAATATATATATAAAAATAACTAGCTCTTTTTAGGTATGGTGTTTCATGTCAGTGTTTTGAAGTTAAGCAAGATCTATCAACTAGTGACCTCGATTGCTTCATAAAGCCTGCATGTGACAGTAATAATTTTATTGTGGGTGACAGTAATATATACATCCCATCAGGTGAGTAGTCAAGAGCAAAATTAGTCAACTAATGTATAGTATACGTTTTATCATGAATGTAGGTCTGAAGGACAAGTATGTAGTTATGTCCTTTTCTGTGATAAAATCTACCCAAATACTGGTTTTACTTTTATTATCCTCAACTTTGTTCGGATAATAAGTAAAATAAGGCAATGTTTACCAGCACAAGCCAAGAAGAAGCCAGGATGGAAGAAATTATTTATTAGTACACCTACATTCTATACACACTATACAAACACAAATACTAATAAAACTAAAACTCTATCTACTCTACTGGTTACTAAAAGAATTTACTAAAAGTTAAAACACGCAGGTTACTAAGATACTAAACGAGTTAAGCTGGATTACTAAAATTCAATTGCATGATACCATACTAACTAATCAGTTGTACACAGCCATTGCAATTGCACATTACTAAACAGTTACGAATGTAATTACTGAAGCATGTAAACTTACTAACCCACTCAGTTATTGCAATTGGATTTTTACTAGGAGATTACTAAAGTCACATTACATCTGTGAAATATGAACATTCCATAATTGAACTCCACCAGGTGACCGACAATGTTTACTACTACCTTTAGTGTGGATGTTGGACTAGTGGTATAACAGACTTGCCCAAAAGCCAAATAGGGGTAGTGAGTATGGGGTCTATGAGGTTAGGGTTGCAGGAGCTTTTTAAAAGCCATGGATATGGAGCTTTGGGATAAGGGGTTTGTAATGATGTAGGACCACACTGAATCAGAGGACCAGGTGCCCTGTTTCTGAATAGCTTGGAGAGAGACATCTGAATTAAAGGCCAAAGAGGCTCCAGACCTGCGAAAACAATGGAAGGAGTGGGACATAGGATCAAGGCCAAGGGAGGAGACAATGGATGCGAGGGTTTTTCTAACTTTGCTTTCTGTAAGAGGGACAAAGGAAAGGCCTTGGGGAATGGCAATAAAAGTCACCTGACTAGGCAGAAGGGAATCCTGGCACAAATATTAAGGTCCTGGTCAAAACTTCTGGCTTGAGAGGCATAGCCCCTAAAGGCAATGCCAACAGAATACAAAATATAAGCTATGATATTTATCCATTGTAAGGGCAACCAATGTATATGAAAGCTCATGTCACAATAAATAAAATAAGGCATGTAAGAATGCCTTGAATACCTTTCTTATGGTATTTGCAAACCATTTTTATAGTTAACATTAGTTGTAGATATATCTACAAAAGAAATTGGCACTTGTGTGTGCAAAATATACAAAACGATTCTTTGTGGTTAGGGAGAAAGGACATTAAGACAAGAAATATTACATGGTCTTAACATGTGGATTATAAATCTTTAGATGTTTCATGTGGTAAAATACTAGGTCGATTAAGTAACTTTTACTTGCTTTTCTGTCTCCCCACTTCAATATCTACTAGTAAGTGCAAGACCCCAGTGGAAAAGTGGTACACAAGTGTGATCTTTAATTATTTAAAGGTCTTACCTGTGTAGTCATGCATTGAAACCTAGATTCTGTAGAAGAAACAAAAATATCAAGATCAACCCAATCTTGTAACTTTGCGCACTGTGACACAATAATGGCAAAGCCTCGGTCAACTCCAAGGAGTTCAGAATGCCTTTTGTAACGTTGTGTGTTTGCTTGATAAGGTTCCAAAGTGTGATACTGTGCTTGAATAAACTACATCAATCTCAACCAACCTCCATGTATTTTGTCTCTTATCTACATCTCTGTTATACCAACCAGACCCAATAAATGCTTGGGGTATGTTCAGTTTACTGTAACTGCTCCTATTACATAGAGTACATTTCCTGAAGCCATCAGAACCACAGATAGTTCCACTAGATCTAGACAATAGTTGAAAACTTATGCTAAAAACAAGTCAGACTCTTTCTGATAATTGAGCTATTCTCTTTTTCTGGATTTCAGCGCCAAAGAAGTTGTCTACACCAATTAAATTCTTTGCAATTGCCTTTTGTCATATATACATATATTGCTTGATCTGAACATGTAGAATTAATACATCTTTTCCATCGTCATGAATTTGTCTCCAAAGCACCCCAATATTAACATAATTTCTTTTCATTCATGAAGGCCAGGATCGTAGTTGTCACAATAGTATTTTTTTTAAATATTAAATTCAATGAGAAACCTTTAGGAGTGGGGATTCCTGTCCCAGATACTTATGACCATTATTTTAGTCTAAGGTAAATTGTGACTTCTGTCATAAGATATACAGTCAAAGGTGACTGTTGCATCATTTTTCTTCCATAGATTTCTCCACTGCTTTCTTCATACACACGGGTAATACCTGGTGCAGAGGGTCAGATGTGGACACTGAGTTCCCTTCTATCCCATCAGCCAGCGAGTGTGTGAATGTATGCAGACACAAAGAAGATTGCAGAGTTTCTGTGTATGATTTTTACAGGTCTGTCCCTTTTGTAGTTTAAGTTTATTTGCATTTTAACGTGGCCTTCACCACTCTATAGGTGATATCAGGGCGGGTAGTTTAATGAGCAGAGGAAACCAGTACATGTAGTTGGTCAAGGTTCTGTACTGTAAACTACTGACCATCGGTAAGAAAATACCAGCTTTCCCACATAGGGTTCGGGGTTTAAAAGGCTTCCCAAGAGGTGGGAGGCGAGTGTGTTACCACTGGGCCCCCCTTGGCCCCCTATCCCTTTTGTTAACTATACCAACATGTTACTAAATGACGAAGTTTTAACTTTTAGATAGAGAACATCTTTTTTGACTAGTGTCCAAAGCATTGTAGAGTCACCTTTTAACAGCTGAAAGGTCCTCAGTGGCCTAGTGGGTTAGGAAGTTTAATATAATCACAGGCTGTCACCTCTGTGTGGGTTCGACCCCCATAAGTGGCAAATGTTGTGGACCTGTTCCAACATGACCCTGGTAAAACACCAACCTTTTAACACACCTGACCATTAACAGCTAAATGCCTCCATAACAGCTACTTTTGATGTCGGCCCTCACTATGTCACATCTGTTGTTAGCAGCTACCAAGTGAACAAGAACCAGATTTGATGACTTTTTCCCAAAATTATAGGTAAAATCCGAATAAAGATTTACAAAACATGACAGATGAAAGCCAAGCTTCTGTTTATCAAGCTATACAGGTGAAAGCCAAGTAACTGTTTATAAAACTTGATATATGAAAGTCAAGTAACCATTTACAATACTTGATAGATTTATTACTAGTTACTTGATTTATCAAACCTGATAAAAGCCAGGTAGCTATTTCCAAGATTTGATAGATGAAAACCAAGTAACTATTTATCAAATTTGATTGATGAAAGCCAAGTAACCATTTGCCAAAGTTGATAAATGAAAGCCAACTAACCATTTACTAAAAATGGTAAGTAATTATACAAGCTATTGTTTTCCAGGAAAGTATGCTATGTGAAGTCTTCATGTCAGTCGACTGAAACAAGTCTCCACCATGATATGTATGAAAAAGTGAAAGGTATGGAAACCTTATGGTTGTGGTTTGTTTTGTTCTTATTGTTGGCACTCAAACTAACTCTCTGTGACATACAATGATTAAAAGTGATCTAATCTGATCATACTTTAAAAGCGCTTAATCTTTGTATTCAGAGATTCAAACCGATGATTCAGACATCCTGTGTCTATATAAAATCTAGAACGATTGATAACATATAAAAAGCAAATAATACTTTTGGGACTGAAACTGGAGAAACAAGTCAACAAAATGGTGTTCAGTGGTTGGTATCATCTCTCCAACATCTCAAGAGTAAGAAAATACTTCACACAAGAGGCCACAAAAGCACTTGTCCATGCCTTTGTTATATCTAAATTGGATGCATGCAATAGTATTTTAGCTGGCATTCCAAGCTTTCAGTTTCAAAAACTGCAAAAGATACAAAATGCAGCAGCAAAACTTGTTGTACAAGCTCCAAAATTTGACAGTGCAACAAAAATAAAAAAGAATTGCATTGGCTTCTTATTCCTCACCATATTCAATATAAACTGTTGCTTCTTACCTATAAATCACTACACGGACAAGGTCCAAAGTACCTTAGCGATCTGCTGGAACCATACACATCGCTTCAACCATCTCGATTGGCAAAAGATGGAGGAGCATTAACACTGAAAGTTCACAGAACAAAGTACTCAAAATATGGAGACCATGCCTTTGCAGTTACTGCCTCTGTATACTGGAACAATCTTCCAGGATATATTAGAAATATCCAAAATTTAGAAAATTTTAAGAAACATTTAAAAACATACTTGTTTTCAGAGGCCTATATGGGCACAAAAGAGTGACATTTGAACTTTTCCACAGCGCCCTTGAACAGTCTATAGAATTGGCGCTATATAAGTCACATTATTATTATTATTATTATTTCAATTCACACAATACCGAAATTGAAAACATAATAGGAACTAATAGAAAGCATTTAATTGCTACTACTTAAGTATTAAATAAGAACACCAAAAATAACATCAGCCACAAATCAACCGATTATAAACAGATAAGAAGGAACATTAAGTACATGTTGGAAATATGTGTTACACATTGATATGCATGAAATTCAATCAACACCTAAATTTTTATTCAGATGATGGAGTAGTGTGACTGTAGCAAATTTATTTATAAAAGTTTGCCTAAATTTATATGAACCCAATGTATGCATCCAAATGCAGATCTGTCTTCTGTATGAATCATTCCACAATTTCAATTTTGCTATTGGCTATAGCCCTGTTCCACTATGCTGGTCCACCTCTTAAATAGGATAAGAATCCTGAAAATTGGCCATTCAGAAGGTCACCAATTTTGTTTGTAAACCCCAGTCTTAAAGTTTGGGATGCTTGGCTAAAGTTTTTTGACATTTACAAGCCAATCACAAATTTCAAACTGTTTGAATTTGTCAGGATTCTACAAAGCAAATTTCAGTAACTCGTATCATATTTTGTCTGATAAAGTTACATGGGTTAATTTTTTAACCATTAAATTTATTTACCCTTTTTTTTACATAAGTGCAAAAGGACTTTGGGAGGGCGAGGGTAGCAAATCCTCGATCAAAGCCTATTTACAGTGCAAAGTCATACGCAGTATGACATTATTTTATTCTAGGGTACCAATATATTTGAAATATTCATTTATATGTATCAGAAAAGTATAAATAAAATAGTTTCATATGAATAAAAAAGTAACAAATATCAACAGATAGTAGTTTACTCTCATAGATTTTCAGTAATACAAATTTAAATTTTTTATATATGTGATCCATTATTAATTGCATTAAAGCTAATTAATTATATGAAGTATATCTTGTACCCATTTGTAAAACAAAGTAAACCATTCTTCTTTTTTACTAAAATTTTGAAAATGTTTTATATAGTAATGCAGATAGTTGTGCACATTTTTTGAAATATTAAGATATTTAAAACTTTCTTTAGTCTCACCACATTTCACCCATATTGCATAAATGGAATAGGTTATACTAGCAATTATATTATTTCTGGTTATATTTATTTGTTTTGCATTGATTTCATCTAAACCAAGAACAACATGATACCAACTTATATCGAGTTTTAAAATTTCTCCTACTCTTTTCCAGATATTTTTTACTCTGTCACATTCAAATAGCATGTGTTCTACTGTTTCATTTTCACCACAAACTACACATTTACATGAAATACCCAATTTCCATTTACTCAATATATATCCAGTGTAAACAAGATTATGAATGAGTTTATAATTAAATTCTGACAATGTTTTGCTCAAAATTCCTTCCACTTGGCATCTATATATTAACCTCCACTCATCATGTTTAAATTTCTTGTCAAACTTAGAACACCATTTTTTTCATATAATGCCTTGTAGCAATTTTGAGTATGAGGTTGTGATATATATCGTTACTTTTCAATGTCAAAAGAGGTACTTTAACATTTTTGTTCTTGTTATAAAATGGTATATCATTTGTTTTTTTAATGTTCACAAAATTTGCAAGGGAGGTATTGAATAGTGCTAAATAAGGTTTTAATACCCTTTTTACAATTGTATATTCTCTAATCCAATCTCTTTTGCTGAGTATCTTACTTAAAATAAAGCTTTTGTTGTGGAAATTTCCATGCATATCAAACAGGTCCTTGACATAAATGATACCTTCTTTTATCCAGTTTTGAAAGTGGATACATTTACTTTGAAACTTAAAAATTGGATTTCCCCAAACAACTTGCGATAAACAATCATAGTCACTCATTAACTTTACTGGTTTTGCACTTTTATATGCATAAAAGGCTAACCACAGTTCTTGATATAAACTTGGTAAGTTTGACAGAATTGGAAAGTCTACTAAACTTTTAATATTCATGTGAAGAAGCATTTATAGGCTATAGCCAATTGTTTTCAATAAAGCTTCAGCGACAGGTTCCCATAAGGGGCTTGTTAACCATCTAATCAACCATGGAATCTTTAAAGACTGTATCTTGGACCTTACATCAATGACATTCACACCACCATTTTCTACTGTGTTTGTTGTACATTTTCTGTTTATGCAGTCTCTGTTGTGCCACATAAAATTTTTTATTTGTTGTTCAATTTGGTGAATAATATGTTCTGGAACTGATGTTGCTGTACACAGATAGATTAGTTTAAGAAAACAAAACATTGAGTGTGTTTTCAAATTGAATCAAGTACTGTAACTCTACCAAATATATTCAGATCCTTTTCCAAACATTGAGTGTGTTTTCAAATTGAATCAATTTGGTATTCCAGTTTAAATTTTCACATGTTTGTTTGTCACTTCCTATATTATGACTAGGCATTTACTTGGTGATTCACAAAAGCGAATGTTCTGAAAATTATTTATTTTTAACCTTTTCAGGTTTCCAAGCAGAAACCCTTCTGTTTTGTCTAAATTCAATCGCGGCCCTGCAACTTTTGAAAACTTATTTACAGTGTTAATTGCTTCACATACTGAGTTTAGGTCATAAAGTATTAATGTTGTATAATCAGCGAACTGACTGATTTTCAATTCATTTCCCTCAAAAATAATACCCATTATATTATTATTGTCTTTAATATGCATCGTTAGTATTTCAACGCACATTATAAATAAAATGGCAGACACTGGGCACCCTTGCCATAGACCTCTTTCAAGGAAAACTTTTCGGGAAAGATAACCATTATTTTTTATAACTATGTTAGCACCATTGTAAAGAGTACTAATCCACTGAATAAGGTTTGTGCCAAAATTAAATTTTTCCAGGGTTTTAAACAGAAAGTTCCATTTAACTGTGTCCAAAGCTTTTTGGAAGTCTAAGTTTAGAATGACTCTATCTGTCTCTTACTTTTCAGATAATGTCTTTAATTAGTCGTAAGTTATCCCCAATATACCTTGCTTTGATGTAGGCAGATTGATTTTTGCTCACTAAAGTTGTTATCACTTTTTGTAACCTGTAAGATAAAGCAAATGCAATAATCTTATAATCATAATTTGTTAAGCTTATGTGTCTAAAATTTTTAAGTAAGTATCTTTCATTCTTTTTATGTGATAAGGAAACTACTGCGATTTTCATTGTTTCAGGAAGTGGTTTTTTTCACTAATGACTCGTTCACCCATATTACAGAAAGGGGTGCTGAGATGATGCCAAAAGTGCTTGTAAAATTCAGGTGTTAGGCCATCCAGGCCAGGCGATTTATTAATCTTTAACTTATTTACTAAATCGGAAAACTCATTCTCACTGATAGGAGTCTCACACATAAGTTTTTCTGTGTCTTTTAATTTAACGTTTAGGTTTATATCTGAAAATACTGCTCGATCTTATCATTGCAGGTTTTGTTACTTTTAAATAAGTTTTCATAATATTTAGCTAACTCATTGATGATGTCACTGTCTGTATGAACAAAATTACCATTCGAAGTTTTAATCTGGTTAATGGTGTTATTACTTTGTCTCTTAGTCTCTAGGTTCACAAAACTTTACTACATCTGTCACCCTTTTCACACCACTCTGCTTAAGATCTTATATATAAACCTTGTGTTGCTGTTTCTAATAACTCATTTAATCTTATTTGTGTATCACAGATTTCGTTCTGCACATTTTGGGAATCAATTAAGTTTTTTTAATTCATCTAGTTTGTTGTGTAGGGATAGAATTTCTGATTTTTGTTTATGAGATCTTTTGCAACAATAGTTAACTGTAAATTCTATTACTGAAACTTTAATCATTTCCCATAATTGTTGACTATGTAATGAACTATTGTATTTATCTTTACATTCATTAATAGCTTTTATAATATATTGACAGTACTCATTATCTTTGAGAAGACTGGAGTTGAATTTCCAGTAATTTGGTCCCGTTTTATAAATATTAAACGTTAATTCAGCAATAACCAGTTTGTTATCAATTTTGACTGAATCAAAAGGCTCCAGTACTTTACTATTAATCTTGGTATATTTATTTTGACTTACAAATATGTAATCTAACCTGCTTTTGGTCCCATGCTGTTTATCAATGAATGTGAATCCATTGTTTAAAGTATTAGATTGCTGTTTTGTACCCAGCAGACTATTATGTTCTATAAACTCTGTTAACCGTTTTCGACTTTTGTCCTTTAAATGAGTTTGTGGTTGTCAGAATCTAGAAGACAGCAGTTAAAATCACCAGCTATCACTATATTATTTACATTTAGTGAATGATTAGTTATCCACTTATCAACTTTACCATAAAAATGGTTCTATCTGTCTCGGAATTAGGTGCATAAATATTTACTAAAGTAATGATTTCATCATTCACTTTTATGTTTACAAGTAATAAACATCCCATATCACATGATTTGGTATTTAATATTTCAACATTTAGATTATTTTTAAACATAATGCAAACACCATGACTGTGAGCAGAGTCTGTAACAGAGTGTAAAATCTTCCCTTTCCATAAAATGTTAAAACATTTCATAAAATTCAATTTACAATAGGTTTCCTGCAGGAAAATAATATCTAAGTTAATTTTATGAAGCCAATTAAACATTTTTGTCTAAAGTTAAAATTACACATACCTTGATACCATTGCTGTGTTTTTGACACTAATTATCACAGTATTTATCAAAAGATTATTGTCATTCACTGTCAGTAGAGTCTGACACAGAACTTTGATTATTCTGAGTTTGTGTGTTTGTTCTACTCTTATGTTGTTGATGGGTACTCTTGTTTTGACCATGTTGGATTGAGTCTCTGATTTCAGTTAGCAGGTTTCCCATCTGATTTTTTCCAAACCAGAACTTTGATTTTGTATTGAGTGTGTCTTTTTTGTTGAGACCAGAACCCTAGAAGTAATCCCATGGTACAGCTTCCACAATTTTGTTTTTGTTGGATTTTATCAGTGCTCTCTGGAATTCAGGTACTTGATCACCTTTGGCTATCAAAATATCTTTCATAACCTGTACTTTCTCATCATTCCACTTTGGGTCAAATGGAAGCTTGTTTATTGTTTATTTGGGGTTTAACGTCGCTTTCAACACTGTACAGGTCATATCACGACGGGTAGTTGGAAGGGCAGAGGAAACCAGTACATAGAGTTCGCTAGGGTTGTGTACTGTAAACTGCCGACCAACGGCAAGCAACTACCAGCTTTCCCACTTGAGCCCGTGCGGGGATCGAACCCCGGCCTCAGAGGTGGGAGGCGAGAGTGTTACCACTCTGCCACCCTGGCCCCCGTCAAATGGAAGCCTTTTGCAGCTTGTTTGGCAAGAGCTGCAGTTGGGGCATCTTTCACTGCTTGTGCCACTTCGGGGGAGCCACGTCTGATTGCCTTGACATAATTGTAAGCATGTTCAGAAGACTTGGCTATAATTCCATGGTACCTAATTTGGCATGGGTAGAAATTGCTGAGTATGTCATCAGCTCCCTGGAAGGCAATAACTTTCTTGTGTACATTCTTTTTCAAAGCTTCGCAAGTACTATCTCCTGGTTTATGCCCTGGGGATCAGCACAAATAACAGACTGTGGGATTTGTACACTTAGAATGAAAGTGTGAGGTTTCATAAAATAATTTTGCCCTGCTACTCCCAATGTAAACAACACGAGGAATATCCTGATGGAATGGTTTTGCATACATTATCTGATCTCCTGAGTAGCAATCAGTAAGTTCTCTGGTGACAGGATTTCTGATCTTACCAAACTGAATAGGTTTACCAAATGTTACACCCCTAGATTGAAGGAATGCCTCAATGCTTTCATTCTCTTTTGACAGTGGGATATTCTTAATTGTTATTTTTATTGTTTTTTTAGGTGAACTCTGGCCAGATCTAAATGGGTTGTCATTATAAACACCCACTAATTGGCCTCTTATGGTTAACTTGGCTGAAATTAATTTAATTCTGTCTTCAGTGTTTTTTACATAAGTCCTCCATAAGCCACCAATTCTTTGACATGCAGTCACTTTTTCAGGGCCTAGCACATTTCCAGCACATTCATAGACTTCATATTCACTAAGGGTACTGAAATCAATTATATCTCTTGCTTTGAAAAACACTGGCAGTATGGAAGGCATTGCCATTGTTCTAGTAATTTAGCTAATTACTGACACTTGTTTGTTTGTTTTACAGTTTATTTCAAATTGTGTCCCCCTTCTTTTTTGAAAAGATATACACAAATTTTTGCTTATAATATCCACAATATCATAAACATATATCAAATATCCACATCAGTTTGACCCTTGTAATTTATCCTTTAGTATGATTCTACATTTACTGTATTTATCTTTGGATTTGTTGCTTAAAATGTAAAAGATCTCCAGAGCTCCAAAAAGTGTGTGTTCACTCTGAGACCACGTGACAAGGTTTCATGGGTCAATGTTCAGGACAGTGATATCTTTAATCCAGGCAATATGCCATATTTCATGTCATATAAGAGGCTCTAAATGCTCTTTCTAAATTTGTAATATCGTCCCTGTAATAGCGATTTCTGTCACAGAATGCTGATGTGATTGGCTATATTTATTTATTTTTGAAATGATCACTGATTGGCCATTTTATGACACACTTTATTAGGACATCTAAGGATCTTAACATCCAAGCCCATCTTAAGATCTTAAAGTTTAAGCTATTGTTCTGAATAATACTGACTGATCAGAGGCCATCGTGGATTAATTACGAATAACTTATCACAGTTAAGACATAGCAAGTCAGTATGAAAGCAATGGCTTCTAAAGTTATTCTTATTGCAATAACAGGCTGCTCTTCCTAGCCAGGGCCATATTTATTCACTCCATAATCCCTCATAACCACCTCTACTTATAATTATCATGGATTAGTAAATTGTACATACAACCACCCACTTATATATAATAATAAAATAAGTATACCTGATACTTATTGTAGCAAAAACTCTGAGCTTCTGATATCAGCTATGGCTATACCAAGTCAAAGACCTTTTCGAAATCAATAATTAAAAATCATACTTGGTTGGAGTAGCTCCATGGGTGCGTGAACTTTTGATGATCAGATTGCGATGATCAGTACCATCTTGAGATGGCGCGGATCGGCACTTTGCGCACAAAATATATAATGAAATAATTCCAGGTCCAACAGCAACAGGGAAATCGCAAAGATACAAACCCATATCCTGATTAAAGGTAATAAAAAATGCCAGAAATATTTTCATTGTTGTGTCACATTCAGGAGAGTGGGGAGAGTGGTCGCAAGATTTGGCTTGTGGTGACCCAGTAGCAGGTCAGGTGTCCAGACAGAGGCAGTGTAACAATGGAGCTTACTGTGATGGTGACGCTATTCTCTGTAGATACCAGTGTAGGACTAACTTTGGTAAATATGTCACACATAGTGCAAAGTTGAGTTTTAACTAGAAATAAAGAATATAAGCCACTTCTGTAGTTGTGCCTATTATTAAGGTAACAAATGGTGTTAATGTTGTCTTTTAATAATAGCTGAGGTATTTAATGCCTTGTGTGAATACCTCTCGACCAAGTGATCCATTTCTCATCAGTGTTTCATTTTAAAACAACTCCCAGCCCTCCTGAAGTACCAATAGTACACCAAAGACGGTTGGTTACCGTTCTGTGTACCATTTATATACATGTTATAGTGCTTTATTGGTGGAAAATGTTATTATTTTCACTTTTAAGTTGGGTTCTACTTCTGTTCCAAGAGTGATGTGAATTTATTTGGATTTAATGTCACTTTCAACACACTGTATATTTTATATCACTCGGGGTACTTTTTAAAGGCAGAAGAAAACAATACATACTCGTAGGTCAGGCTTCTGCACCATAAACTGACAGGCATCAGTAAGCAAGTATCATATTTCCCCACATAGGATCCAGGATTTGAACCGCAGACTTCAGAGTTGGGAATCTAGTTTGTTACTCAGTACACCACTTGAGCCCACTAAACAGTCATGGCGAAAGCTTAGTGGGCCTAAATGTAAGGTGTGGTCACTCAAAATCTGAGAACAGATATTCAGGAGGACAATATGAACAAGGACGGGAGGACAATTTGATCACAGGAACAAGAAAAGACAGAAATATGAAATCTTAGTCAGTCTGAAAGAACAGCCATGAAACCTATACATAGTAAGGGAGAACAATTAAATACAAATATTACCCGTCTACTGTAAAACACTTTGAAATATAACTAACATGCTTATAGGTTACCTGGTTTAAGAAATGTTTATGAAAAATTGGCTTAAATACCTTTGATATGTAATTTGCTAGACAAAAGTGACAATAAAGGGAAATGTAGTGCATTAGGATTTACGAAAATAATAGCAAAACTGCCTTTAAGAAATATCTAAATGTTTGTCACTGACAAAGAAAACTGTTTGAACACACTTTTAAAAATAATTCAACAATTCCAGCTGATGTATCTTCATTGTATTTCATCATGGTTTCACAAGCAACACTAGTACTTTTGTTTTGGTCTGGATTTGGTCTTCAGTTCACTAACCAAATTTATTAGGGAAAATACATAATCTATATTATGTTAGAATTTTAACATAATGATTGACATGTGAGAAAATGGGGGTAAATCCTGCATAAATTATTTGTATATATAGTCCTCAGGGGCCTAGTGGTTAGCAACTTTGGCATGTAATCACAGACTGTCACCTCTGTTTGGTTCAGACTCCCACAACTCTGAGGGCCAGTCACAAGTTGATCCTGGCTTTTGAACTGGACGTAAAAACCTAGTAATAAAATATACATAAATTCATATAATTTAATTCACTCTAGATGTGACACATGGCTTCAGACTTCCAACTCACATTATCCACTCCGAGCAAGTGGCTTCACTCATCAAATGCCTTGCAATATGTCAGCAAAACTGTGACTGCTATTATGTCAATTACAGGTAAGTATACTTCCATTGTGTTTCTATATCATTACTAAATATGTTATATATACACATCATTAGAAAGGCATATTTACAGAGCGTCTGTTGTACTGAAATGCTTGTAGAAATGGCATAGAAAAGCTAAAAATGCAAGTGATTCAAAATGGATATTTGATACCCTCTGGTACACCTCACTATGGGCGCGTTCCTTAGATGATTTTTTCCTACACTGACGCAGGTAATCAAATTCATTAAAAATATCAGAAGCTCTGTGAAATGTAAAGTGATTGTCATTATCTGTTCAATGATATATGTGTATTTGCAGAATCAGGTGGGTTATGGGAAATCACCCCTGTGAATTGGTGAAGAAACCTGAAGGACTGGATATCTCTCCACTATTAAGCTTTGCTCCAGATTACGTTTTTATTGTTATGAAACTTTAGAATGGCAGTCTCCACAAAAATATAGCATTTCAATCTGTACACTGTCTGGTGATATTCCAGTTTAGAGAATAGATCTAGGGCTAACGGTTGTTGCTTAAAAGCACCCTAAGTATTCTAGTGTAAAGTATATCTTTATAAGGTATGCATGTACATTTTTTTTTTCAAATAATATCATTCTGAGAACATACATAAATCTACGTCTGCCAAGGCTTAACACTTCAGTTCAAGTTGAAGCAGTTGAAGGTTCCACAGAGCAAGGTACAAAGAATGATATTTGTTCAGTAACAGAAATATTGACAACTGACAAAGGTCAAAGTTGGGGTTTTACGTCCCGTTCAACAGCCAGGGTCATATTGGGACAGGTCCTCAGAATTGCCACTTGTGGGACTCGAACCCACAGAGGTGACAGCCTATGATTAGATGCCAAACTTGCTAACCACTAGGCCACTGAGGACCTTTGACAACTGACAAGGTTCCAGGATAGATAAATAATCGATTAGTGCAGGGTACAAAAATCAGTAATTCAATGCCTTATATGGTAGAAGTCAACACAGTTAACAATGCTCCAGTTGAGCAAATCTAGAGCCAAGTGGAGAACAGCATATATGAAAGCTTGATGCAGATAATATTGCACATCCAGTATCTGTAAACTGATATTAAATTTTATTGTTGTTTAAATTCCTCGTACAATATTTCAGTATTATTTTTGAAATATAACTAGGCAAGTTCTCTTTTATGGTGTTTATAAATCAAATCTCTGAATAAAGTTATTTTCATCTTTGATTGGCTGTGTTTCACTTTATCAGTGCATAAAATGTACATTGTATACACTGGTAAATAACATCATAAAATAAAAGTACTTTTATGGGTATATATATATAAAACGTTCATTGTTGTATATTTATGCTTGGCAGAAAACTTCAGGAATCAGCTATTTGCATAATCCCTACTGCATAAGTACAGCCCAAGCGCTCAAGTAACGGACATTCCACTAACTGAAAGACAAAGGCTCTTTTTTATTTATTTACCTATTTATTTACCCATTTATTTATTTGGGGTTTACATCAGTTTCAACACTCTACAGGTCATATCACGATGGGTAGTTGGAAGGGCAGAGGAAACCAGTACATACAATTCATCAGGGTTCTGTACTGTAAACTGCCAACCAACGGCAAGCAACTACCGGCTTTCCCACTTGAGGCCGTGCCGGGAACCGAACCCTAGCCTCAGAGGTGGGAGAGGTGTTACCACTCTGCCACCATGGCCCCTCCTATGGCTCTTTTTGATGACCATTTATCTACATCCCCAGATTTCTTTAGCCTACCACTGGGGATAAGACCCAATGATAGAGAACCCCTATTTTAAGGGATCATCCAAGCCAAACTCAAAAAATATAATATGATGTCTATTCTCAGTTAAGAATATACTTAAACCCAGACTCAAAATCATTTATGCTTCCTATATTCGGGGATTATGGTGGGAAAACTTTTTATCTAAGTTTGTATGAAAGGAGTCTTAAATGTTTGACATTATATGGCTGTACTAATTTTGTTTAGCCATGTTTTTTATCTGGTTTTGGGGGCAACGGTGGGAGAGTGGTAACACTCTCCCCTCCCACCTCTGAGGCTGGGGTTCAGTTCCCGGCACAGCCTCAAGTGGGAAAGCTGGTAGTTGCTTACCGATGGTCAGCAGTTTACAGTACAGAACCTTGACCAACTGTATGTACTGGTTTCCTCTGCCCTTCTAACTACCCGTTGTGATATGACATGTACAGTGTTGAAAGTGACGTAAAACCCCAAATAAATAAATAAAATAAATTTTAATCTGGTTTGAACATGTCCTGCATAGGCAGAATTTCACTTGAGAACACTTAAGTTGGATATATACTTTTACACTCAAAAGACTGAGTGTGAGTTTGAGACTTTGAGTGAGTTTGTTGTGAATGTCAGCCTAGACAAACAAATTTTTGGCACGCCTTTTTGATTCACTTGTTTTCAAACCTCGGCCACAGTCCTCAGTAACCGAGTCATTTGCTATATGATCAGTAACCTTTCACCCCTGTGGTCATAGATTTGAATCCTAATACTGACAACACGTTAGATCCTGTCCTGATATATCCTTACCTGTTGAGAGGACATAAAAATGCAACTTTGTTTTTACCACCGCCCAGGCTTTATGCTGACAAGAAGAAAAGAAGCTACACCCGGATAAAATAGCTCTGGTGAAATGGGCTGTATATAGTCCTGAAAACAAAATAGATAATACTTGAAACAAAAACTTAATTAGTTTCAATAGATAAAGGGTTTATTGGTGTGGTCGCGTCATGTGTGTCTTGGTTTGCTTGTCAACATGCCATGAATGGCAATACATGTTTTTAATTGTTTTGAACTATGATAAAATAACCCATTAAGAAGTATTAACAACGTTTAATCATCAGCAAAAAATTTCCCCCACACACTAAGTCATGACAACACAATGCAACTTGTCTGTAGTTTAATTTAACTGCAACAAATCTTCACATTACACCTATTAACAAGGTCCCCAACTAATTAGTTTTAATTCACCAACATCAATATTAAAACATCTGATGCCACATGTAATAATAATAATAATAATTAACATGGCTATTTTTCCTACAGGGCTTTTTCATACAAAAACAGTTGTGACCCTCTCTTTCTCTCTTTGTAAAAACTCTGACTCAGCAAATATAAGACTCTGAATCCAAAACAGTGTCAGCTTAGACCATATCTTTCTTTATATTGCAGACACTCCGCTGGGTGTTTGCTAAGTGGATCACTTTGAATATGAAATATGAACACGTTTTTGGATAATGTAAATTGTGTCAAAGAAAGTTTTAGATTTCCAAACCAAAGAAACTCTTCTAAGGTTTATATCAGACCATGGAGAGGACATTGCTATATAAGTATATTATTTTCACTGCTATATATTCAGGTAAGTATAAATTTCAGTAGGTCTTGTCAGGATTTACAGCACTATTATGGCCCTTTTATAATGCTTATTACTCCCCCTGCCCCTGAATTGGAGAGACAAGGGTATTATTATATTCTAGTTTGTTTGTTTGTTTGTCTGCATAATTATAAATCTATACCCCGCATTGGGGTCATATTTGCAGGTTCTACCCTTGGCTCGGCCCTCCTCAAAGATGGCCTCAATCTGGACAGCAAATAAAGAATTTTTGTGTGGTTTTATTAAGCACTACTGGCGCATGAGAATAAGGATGTATGGAAAGAAGTTATGTGACTAATTGTTTCTTGGATTGTAAACCTAACCTTACATTTAAGATATTATATAGGTCATATCATAAGGTGTAAATAGGTAATTGGAAATAAGTTGTTAACAAGAAGATTATTTTTATTTACCAATTTACCGAACTTTATAATTAGCCAGAGTCCAGAATAAATATGAGAAAACTATAATAAATAAGTTAAAGCAATTTTATTTCTTTTTAAAACAATGACAATTAGGCAAAAGGACTTTGAATGGACACAAATATACAACGGCTCAGTAGCTGCTCATGGCAATGCCAAATCCATCTTAGTTTTAACCCTGCCTATTGTAATAGCCAATTGGAACTTAGACACCAGCATTTATAAAAGAAGATATCATCTGATTAGGATTAAATAATATTCTGTGTAGAAATATATATCAACCAAAATCCTCGTTAAAGATTCATGTGTAACTACTAATAATACACGAGATACCAGTACCAATAATGTACAAAATCCTTTGTATACTGTTGTTTGGTTTAAAAGGCATACCAGTCACAGCTGAGTTTGGGACGGCAGTATACAAATCGGCTGCCGTGATATGTGTGGGACCAGAGATTGCTGAACCAGTTTATTCTGTCTCCCAGTCAGACTGTCAGGCACTCTGTGACAGGCGTGCTGGCTGTGTTAATGTTCAAGTCTTTGCAGACGATCACTGTACTTTCCATGGGCAGTGTGAGGGTTATGGATTTTGCCCTAGCTGCCGTTTGCTACAAAACACTGAAGCAGGTGAGACATATTTCTTTCATTCTTTGTCCTTAACTTGAATATATTCCGCTTTATTCTTCTTTGCAATCAAGTTGTCTGGTGGCTTTTGATCTTCAATGCAGAATCTTGATCTACAACCTGTATGCAATGAGTTCCTCCATCCTCTCAACCATACATCGTTATATCACTTACAGAATGTGTTGAGTGCAATGTTTAAACCCAAATCAGTCAATCTTCACTTTATTTGTGTGATCTTGCCAGCCAGATTTCCAATTGTCAGAGAAGAAAGTAAATAATAGTTCAATATGTCTATCAAAAAAATGCTATAATAATTATTAGTTAACGTATTACGCAGCTATTATGCAGCTAAATATGGTCCATGCTCGTAAGAGTTTTCAGTGCACACTGGTTTTAAACAGTGTCCATGCACTTGAATCATACATATACATGTATTACCTTTTAGCTGTCATTCTAGAAATTAAACTCATACTGAAATTAATAAGCAAAATTAAACAGTTGAAAAATACCAATAGGGTTAAGTACACAGATTCTGTGAATGATTTTTTATCAATTTCATTAAGAAACCCATAAGTATATTATTAAACCGTGTGTGTTTAACTGACCGTGAACCACCAAGCTGTACAATACAGGGTTTTAAGACTAGAAATTAACTCAACAATCTGTTAAACACATAGCTAATAGTAATACAGAGTATTCTACAGTAGACTATTCCTGAATATTTAACACAAAGCAGCAGCAACATCACTTGCTCCATTCAGCTGTTTCAGCCCCAGGTCTGGGATTCAATCCTCCCTCAGGACATGGATGTTGTACCCTTATAAATTAATCGTAATGCAAGCATGTCTTTACTAAACCAGAATATACTTTGGTATCCACTCTTTATGGGAAGATAAAACGGCAACATAATGACATCAATGTTTAGAGAGTAACAAAATAAGGTGAGTTACTGCTTGCCACAGGAACCAGCAAATTTCTCCAAATTTTCTTATTTTAAAATCCCATTTCCCTAAGAAAATGAGGTTGCTCTAAAATGCACTTTCACATAGAGCTTTACTATACCTGCCAAACATTCTGAAATCAACGACAAGAAAATGTTTGATCCGAAAGCTCTACTCAACCCAATATCTCCTTGTGGCCTTTGTCCTCTCAAGTGACTGCCATTTCCCTTACAGAAAGATAGAGGCTAAAGGATGACCATTTGTCAATGTATCTGAGGTTGATTTGGCTGCAGGCGTTCTACATCATCTGCCATTGTGGCCTTTTGGGTAATACACTTACCTAGAAACATAGAGGACGTGAGTTCAAACCCTAGTATAGCAAGATACATAGCTGGCTGCATGAATGAGGATTTAAAATGTCTCTCCTGTCATTGGCTAAGAACTGAGGTCCTCTGAGTTTCTACGTACGTGTATTACCCAGAAGGCCACAGTGGTAGATGATATAGACACTTACTTGAATCTTCTCCACGACATCGCTTAATTTGGTTCAATATTCACATGTCAAAATCCTACATTTAAATAACTTGAGACAGATTTATTTTTTTGGTTTATTCTGTGGAAAGATAAAATTTAAAACGTCACATCTCTATTTTTTATTATTGTTGTCCTCTCGCCCTTATGGTTAAAATATGGTGGAGATGTCTAGAATTTAAATGTGGCTTCTCACTGTTGCAGTTAACACAGAGTGTTACTGGAGGTTAGATGGGCAGGTGTCTGGGAGAGAATATAGAGGGACTATCAGTAAGAGTCAATCAGACCATAAATGTTTACGCTGGGATGTCACATTCCAAGAGAGGTATTATTTTATGCATTATATATGTACAGCTTTTTCATATACAATTATATTGCCATTGTTCATTCAACACATTTTCTTTAATTAAATGCCTTTCCTATGAGGTTTGAAATTTGAAATGAGCTATTAAATCTTCTTATCTTCCGAATATCTCTATTGAGAGCTTCATCTAAAATGTGAAAAGAAAATTGCTTAATTTTTTTTACCCAACTAGTGTTGAGTTTCAGATATGCATGGATTCAGATAGTTATACATATTTCCTAATCTTCGATTTTGAGAAGTGATCATGTAGACAAAGACTATAAATGGTCTACTTAAATCTTAATGCCATGAACTGACACTTGACTAGAAAGTGCTAGTGTACTCTTTCGGGTTAAAAAAGTACTCAATCATATTGTACTGAGGCAGAAATCTATGGTCATTTATTCCATTCCTTTTATTAACTTTTTTCCCAGACATCCATTTCAGTCAGAAGATTTTGCAGAGTTAGACATCTCAGCAGCTGCTGACTATTGCAGAAACCCAGGTGACAAGCAGCAACCTTTTTGCATCACAGATAATGACCAATGGGACTATTGTGATGTGCCTGTTTGTCAACCCTGTGAGTTTTGATTGCTAAATCCTCAGTCGGGATTTTAAAAGAAATACAAAAATAGGTTTAGTCTGGGTAGGAAAACAAGATTGTACAATAAAATAATACAACAGAAACAGTGCTATTACATTGTTGTCACCTTTAATTTAATAACACACTTGACATGGCAGAATTGGGGGCAATGGTGGCCCAGTGGTGACACACTCGCCTCCCACCTCTAAGGTTAGTGGTTCAAACCTCGAGCCTTCATGTGGGAAAGTTGGTAGTTGCTTACCAATGATCGGCAGTTTACAGCATAGAACCTTGACCAACTGTATGTACTGGTTTCCTCTGCCCACAAAACTACCCATCGTGATATGACCTGTACAGTGTTGAAAGTGATATAAAACTCAACAGCAGAATTAATCTGTTCATTTTGGTACATCAGTAATTTCTTAGAAGATCTGTTTTCTTAATTTTAATTTGAATGAGTTTAGCGTCTGGCAGGCGTTTATTGTATTTTTGAGGGACATCATTGAACCAATAATTGTGAAGGGCAATTTTTAATGTCACTTTTAGAATCTGGAATATATTATTGGCTATATGGTTCTTCTTACAGTTTAATGATATGGATATTATTTTATTATGTTAAGGGCATGTTATCCACTCAAATTCCATCATACCATTTCAAAAAGATACACAGGTTTTTGTTTGTCCCTGCAATGGAAAGGCAGATAATGTATCACTGTTCTTGACTAAGATTAGTCTTTGGAAGCAGTAACAAGGGCCCAACGAAATTATACACAATGAATAGTGAAAGGCGAAAGCCAGGGTTCAACATCCTATTTAACAGTAAGGGCCATATTGGTACAGATTTCTCAGCATTGCCTTTCTTGGGAGTGGACCCCATACAGAGGAACCATCTTGTGAGTAGATACCTAACCATATAGCCATTCAAAGTCAAAGTAGGGATTTTACGTCCTGTTCAACATCCTATTTAACAGCAAGGTTCATACTGGTACAGATTTCTCAGCATTGCCTTTCTTGGGAGTGGAACCCATACAGTGAACCTGGGAACCATCTTGTGATTAGATACCTAACCACATAGCCATTCAAAGTAGGGGTTTTGCGTCCCGTTCAACAGCCAGGGTCATAGTGGGAGTGGAACACACAGAGGTGACAGCCAGTGGTGGGAGGTCAAACTTGCTAACCACTAGGCCACCGAGGACCTTAAATAGCATTCGAGACTTCCACATGAACACTAACCCATGTAAGGAAACTAGGGACCCATTTTGTGATTTGATCAATTATGTTATGCTACGTCATCACTGGTTTAAATGATGTTATTGATACTTTCTATCAGACAAAGGCTACAACGATTTGAAAATACAATTACAAATCATCAGTCCCTGGTTGAATATGAATTTGTATAGTACATTCACTTTTGAAACTTATTTTTATGTCTGACATCAAGGTATGCAAAGCTCGGCCAAATCTGAGAAGCTTCCAAGAGTATCAAAAATGATTTGTTAAAATCCACAAACACCTGACTACACCTATTTTGAAAGTGCTCTAATCTTACTTTCCGTGCAAGTAAAAGTGTATACAATACCCACATAAGTAAACAGTTTTACAGCCTGTAAAATTCAGGGGGGGACACGGTGGCAGAGTGGTAACACTCTCGCCTCCCACCTCTGAGGCCAGGGTTCAATCCCTGTCACGGCCTGAAGTGGGAAAGCTGGTAGTTGCTTGCCATTGGTCAGCAGTTTACAGTACAGAACCCTAACAAACTGTATGTACTGGTTTCCTCTGCCCTTCCAACTACCCGTCGTGATATGAATCTAACTCAGCTATATATGTGTACATTTAGCTGTGACTATGAACATACTCGGTATAGCGTATTCTATGTGATAAACACCCTGGGTCTGTTCCAAAAAAGGGACTTTAACCAGGGGCCAGTGTCAAAAATAGTCTTAGTCTGGACTTAGACTTAAAGTTAAGACATTTGTCTTTTATTCAAGCTGAATCTGTGGTCTTAGACTTAGTGGCTTTGACAAAACACCAAACTCTAGGCTTTGGCTCAGACATTGGCTCTAAGTTCAGTCTACCTGTGAGTGAGCTTAAATTTTGTAAACAAAGACTTAAATATCGCTGCCATGTTTTTTACACTTTTTTCCAATTTGTAATGGCTGTAAATAAAATATAAATGTATGGAACACCTCCCTAAAGTAGTCCTTGCAAAGTTTTTATGCGGTTACAAGGTTGTTTTACAAAAGATAAAATGTGTCAAATGAATAATTTATGTCACAAATAGTATATTTTCAATAAAAATAAAAGGTCACATGACCCATGGAATCACTATGGTTATTTGATAAGTTTGGTCTTTGATAAGTCACCCTTTGTCAAAACCATTTAAATCCCAGAATAAGCTGAGACCAAAGCTTTAGATTTAATTTCCTGACTTAGCCAAAAACTTGAATAAGTATTATACCTTCTGTGAAACTAGTCCAAGACTTTAATTTAAATTTAAGACTTTTGTCTTTAACTCAGGCTAAGTATGTGGTCTTAGACTTAGAGGGTTAAACAAAGCTGCTAAGTTTCAGTTTTGACTAAGCCTCTCTGGGGTGGGCTTAACTTTTATAAACAAAGACTTAAATATAGGCCCCCCATAAAAATTTCTCACTTCACATTTTGAAATGCCAAAAAAGACAGAAAAACATATAGGAAGTATCCCCAAATTAGTGTTTGGACATTTGTATTTGGTTACAAGGTTTTACATTAAAAAGCAGCATTTTTAGCAAACATAAAATGACTTAAACAGAGGATATGTGTCACCAGTAAAATATTTTGACTAGAAATATGGACAGTTTAGTAGACTTAGCCATGCCTTAAGTACAACTGTGGGCTCAGACTTGAGACTTTTGTCTCAGTTAAGTTTTACTTTGCTAAGTTGATACTTTGGTTTTAAATTTTATTAAGCTCTGCATATAAATAAAAATGTGCATAAATCATCTACGCAAAAATATAAGTTATGAAGTTGAAATGTTACAATACATAACATCACCTATATATAGATACACAAATATAAAAGACATTGTAATTAATATTTTCATAATTATTCAAGACCTATTTCAAAAAGTTAAGACTTATACCTACCAGTCTTAAAGTTCACCTTGGCTAAGCCTGAAACTGGTTTTAAAATTTGGTGAATACCACCTAGACTAAGTCAAAAGTCATATTTTCCCCAGAAAGTTATACAAAAGTCTTAACTTTGAGCCTAAGCCCTGGCTAAGACCCTTTATGAATACAGCTTCAGGTTCCCCAACAATATATAACAAATAGCAAAGTTCAAAGGTCAAAGTTTAGGTTCTTTCAAGCCACTCAACAGCCACGATCATATTGGGAAATGCTGTCAACAGTCCTACTTGTGAGATTACATTTGACATTCACTTGAATCATGTTTAGTGACAAGGATCACCAGCATATATTGTATCCAATTTCTGCTGACAACCTGTCTACTGAAACTATTAAGATATCCAGACTGTGTTTACATTTTAATTATTGACTTATTCTGTTGTAAGAATTTCATAAAAGGAGCATTTATTAAGCAAGACATTTAATTACAAAACTTACAGTATCTGTAATGATTTGTATTCAATTTCATATGTAGGTCAGTATTGTGGAAGGAAGTGTTCAATAAAAACACAGTAAGGACTTGAATCTTTAATAATTAACTACATTGTTTATGCAAGATTATGAACATAAGAAGATTTAATATTTTTATTTCTACAAACCTACTTGACCTGCAACACACATAACTATTTGGTGTGTGAAGCTGGTTGAAACCACTAAAATATAAATGCATTAAAATGTAGGTTTTTTTACATTTAAGTTGCAACTTCAAGAGGTGGATTTTGCCAAAGGTAAAAATAAAATTTACAACCAAACTAAGTGTCTTTTTGTTAATATGTCACATTTGTTCACTAACAGTTTCTAGTTATCAAGTAAAGAATGAATATTTTATATCATGTGTAGAAGTTTAGTGATCTTTCTTTATTGAAACTTTAAAAATAATTATTAAAATTTAGCGAATTATTTTAAATGACATACACTGATATTCATATTCAGTTATGTCAAATTGTTCATTGCAATACCTTTTCACTTTAAGTTTCAGGTCATTTCTTCAGTGAACATAGAATTACAGCCAGTCTGATTCCCTTACATCCCTAACTTAATTAAAGAATCACCTTTCCCATTTGTGAGACATGGCCAATTAGCATACTAATGAACAGAAGTTTTGGTGTAAACTCTGGTAGAAACACCATATTTACATTGGTTTTAATGGACTGAATAAATATGCAAATTACATTGGAATAAGGTAAAACACCACTCAATGAATAATATCTATTGGTGGATTTCTTGTGTATTATGTTAAAGTAGGAGGCCACAAATGTTATGTGATATGAGGATAATATAACAGCAAAAACAAAATATATGTGTGGTCTTATTTAGGTGAAAGTCTTTAATGGAAAATATACTAAACTATGGTATTGTGAATATATTACTTATACATAGTGCTATCATTCTGAGTGAACTTTGACCAAAAATTCTGAATATACACCTTTAAAATGGCCATTTCCTACAGTTCGAAGAGCGTTATCTAAAATATCATCTCGTACCATATGAGATCTGCTTGGTTGGCATTGGTATCAACCTGCATTTTATTGATCTGTCATAGTCAAATAAGTCAACTGAACCACAGTATAAAAATATAACCTGCATTGATGTTTTCAGAATGGTTCATTAAACATGTAGAAAAACACTGCATACTAGTTAGTGAAAATACTACTTTGTACAAAGTTTAGTTAGGGTTTTATGTCCCCTTCAACAGCCAGGGTCGTCTTGGGACAGACCTTCAGCATTACCTCATGTGGTCCTGTACTGTTAACTTGCATTTAAATTTAACCATTATATTTCTACCACACTGCATAAATATAGCAATAATAACAATAATGATATAAAAATAACTAAAATTTAATTTCAGTTGATATGTTCAAGATGGTTAGTATGAGTTTTGTGTAATGCCTCATTCCTCCATCTACTGCAGGACCTCTGTCAGTAAAGTTTGCATACTGTACAATTCCTTTGCGTGTTGTGGCCAAACACATATGGAAATTTTTACATGTTAAAATTTTCAGCCTACTAATCACACAACATTCCAGCGGCGGCCCAACAGTGTATGGTCGGCAGATTTTGCCACCGTTGGGCCACTTTTGGTCAACTGGTGGTTTTTGGTTGCATAATCAGCAGTTTTCAACCTTTGGGCCAATGGTGGCTTTCGAACCAATCTTCATGTCTGTAGAATTTGCCACCGGTGAGCAAACAGTGGTTTTTGTTCAAGATGGCAGTGAGCCATAATAAGAAATTTGGGGAAACGTAGTATAAATTTATTCATAAGCGTGTGTTTAATAATGAGATATAAGTGAGCCCACAATTTTTAACTTACTATTTAACAAGTTTAGACAGAAAACAATATTTTTATTATAAATTTACAATACAAAAGTTGTCATTGGACATATTATAATTTTATCAATAAATTATGGAATATCACCTTAGGACTCTCATCCATCATTGTTTAAGCATGACTGATTACATCATTGGTCATGTGACTTATCATTGATTCCCTTAGCTAAGATATGATATCATTTGCCTTATCCACAAATGGCCACATAACTATAGGCTGCAATCTGATTGGCTGCTACTATTGCAGAATTTCAACCAACGTATTGTCACCGGTGGGCCAACATTGCCCCAACAGACAAAAAGACGGTAGCCCACCGGTGGCAGCGTCTGGTGGGCCAACTGATTTGCCACTGGAGGTCCACCATTGGACCACCAGTGGACTGTTATCTGGGTACAAATAATGTGATGTTTACAGCCCATAACCACCTGTAGCTATAGGGTGTCAAACCAGTTTTTTTTTTGTTATTCAGCTGTCTTTTCCCCGTCTGTTATTTTCTTTCTTTCTGCATCTCTAGTAAAGTAACCTCCTTCCGTAACATTACAGTGTATCTACTGTACCTTCCCTGTACCTTTTCTCTTTCCAACCACAACCATTGTTCAGCCCAATTCTTATTCTGTTTTGTGGCAAAACTGTAGCTCTGGGCTTGTGGCTGGGTTTCAAATGATGAACAGGATTCCACCACTGTTATTCCTGCCATTTAAAACATCAGGGAAATTGAGGTCTTCAATATCCTAAGGTTGTGTTAGCACATACCCTTAGTGTATTTAACATAAGCAAGATTCTAATCCACCACCAAGGAGGTGAGATCCAGGTGATTAAATTCTAATCTTGTTAACCACAGGGTCAATGGGTTCTATAAGCATGAACAAGGGACAGTTAAACCATCAATACACTACTTAGGTACAATAGAAATATCCACTTTGTGTGTTTCAGATTATGGTGGGTATGCAGTACTTGATAATATGAATTGCCCAGCTGATTACTTGAATGGCATGGAAGGTTCAGATGAAACTGAATGTCAAAATCATTGTGATGACTTTTGGAACTGTGTAGCTGCATATTTTAATAGTGGCGAGTAAGTGTGTTTAAGGTCTTTTTTTGTGGTAACAAGTAATATATCAGAATATAGGTTGTCTTATAAGGAGAGGGTTCTTGGGGATTTATTACTTAGTCTGCTTGCTTGTTTTTTTTCTTTTTTTTTTTGCAAGTTTGTTTGCTTTTTACAGCACAAACTTTATTTAATGCCGATGTCTAGTGTAGCAATATTTATTTTTTCCCAGTTCTTGCCTTTTCTAGACAGAGATTGCATTGATAGGTTTTTGACATAATTTAAATTGTTTGTGATGTTATTTATCATGTATTAGCAGGGAGAAAGGGACTTGGGTTGTTGTTTTATAAAATGTAACAGGAACACATTATGTTATTTGGTTTAAATTTTATTTATTTATTTAGGGTTTTACATCGCTTTCAATACTGTACAGGTCATATCACGATGGGTAGTTGGAAGGGCAGAGGAAACCAGTACATACAGTTTGTTAAGGTTCTGTAAACTGCCGACCAATGACAAGCAACTATCAGCTTTCCCACTTGAGGCCATGTCGGGAGTCGAACCCTGGCCTCAGAGGTGGGAGGCGAGAGTATTACCACTCTGCCACTGTGGCCCCCTGTTTGGTTTAAAAGAAAAGTTTATGTTTTTAGCTATGCTACCATAGAAATTAATGAAGTCAATTATTTAATGTCATGTAAGCAGATTGGTGGTTTGTAAACAGTGTGAGTAACATACACTGCAAAAACTGTGGTTATTTAGTGTTAGTGTAGTAGAGGAAATCGGTACATACAGTTGATCAAGGTTCTGTACTGTAAACCACTGACCAATAGAAAGCACCTAATGGCCTTTCCGCTTGAGGTTGGGCTGGGATTCAAGCTCCCGTCTCAAGTGTGAGGCAAGTGTGTTATCACCACCATGTACCCCCAAGAGAGACCATAAGGGAATCTAATATGTTGCCATAAGATTGACTGAAAAGATGGATGATTGTAGTCCTATACTATTAAGGCCTGGTTCCATAATCAAGGACTGTTTGGACAGAGACACTGACATTAACGTAAGCAAGAGTGGAGGTGGAAAAGTGCCAAAAAAAGTCAAAAGGAATTAAACATGTATCCCGACCTTGAGGATCAGATGGGAACTACCCGATCTGACTGGGAACCTATTTCTGATAAATGTTAATAGAACTTAGCAAGGAATTTTGACCCCGGTTTATGAAATTTAAATATAATTTCAATACAGTTACACAGGATACCAGTAATATATATTGGGTTCATATCTTCATCCTACTATTTTGTCAGCAATAAAATTGACAGTTGAGAGATGGCAAGTATGAAGCCTGTCTATTTTATCATTTTGTTCAAACCCGGGGCCAATAATTTCCACAGCTGTATAATTTAAATAGAATTGGTCATAACACCAATACAATAAGACATATTGAGAATAGAACAGGTATACAGTGAGTTCCAACTTCATAAATTTGACTAAATGACATTAAGGCAGATTGAAGATCCCGACTGTGGGGGGAGGGGGGGTCAGACAGCAAAGTTTTTCCGTACTTTAATCCTTCACGTTTTTGCTTGATGTCTTATGCAACATTTTAATACCAATATTGATGGTGATGAATAGTAAGACACAGCAGTCATGAATATGGAACCATGATCTAAGTTCTTGGCCCAAATTCACCAATATTCTTGCTCTAAGAATATTCTAACCGGTAGTCTAAGTACATTAAAGCCTGTTCCCACTGTATTGTATGAAAACATGCCATAGCGACCATGTCCACGTTGTTTCATAAATAGTACTGGTTTGTCGGTGGTGCAAATGTAAAATGTTGCCATTCTGCCTCCGCCCCACCAGTATGCTTATTTTAGTTTAGCATGTGAGGGCTCCTAACAGGTTTTTTTTCAAACATTTGAAAAAAGAATGGCTATGTAGTAAAATGTTTCTGCTGTGCATCAGACCCATATATGAATCCCAACTTATTCAACCTAATGGATACAACTAATATAGAAAATCTGTCACAGCACAAATAAGCCCCAATTAGTTAAATATCTTGCACTTATATGAAGTTCCCGAGACCAGCATGGTACAGTATGATATTTGTATTAGATGTTGCTCAGCACAAAGTAAGAAAAGAAAGAAATGCTTCAAATACACATTTATGGCAATTTTTAATATTTTTTTGTTTCCAATCGTTCTATCTTAGCATTTTTTATTATTCATACATATGAAAGTTATAATAAAAAGTAGTCCCTTAAATGACCCACTTCCGTGATACTTTGTGTCTTACTTACTGCATTGCTAAAGGTATTTGTACATTTTTTGTAGGTGTTACTTAAAAAGTTACTGCATCCCCAGCCCAGATATTGGTGGAAAATTATTTATTAAAACTGGTAAGGTTTTATTTGATTTTAATCTTGGCTTAATGCTTGATAAAGTTCTTAAATACTGTCTAGATAGTACCACTGTTCCACTGCCATGGCTCATTACAAGACCTAGTTATTTTAGAACTTGGAATGCTGCTGTACCTGATCCTATCAAAAAGGGACAGTAACACTGAGAAACTAAATTTATTTGTTTTTTATTGTATACAGTACTGTAGAAATTTACCCAGAAGAAAATGTCATTAATTCATTTCTAAGAAATTCTCAGAAAACAATTTTCACTAATGGCTAGTCTCTACTTGAGATATAAATGCAGATTTTAAAAGTCAAGCTTATTTGCTGGACTATCTATAATTAAGGCTTAGTAAAAAGTCATATTAGACCGGTCTGAGACTTCCTCAGTCCTCCTGGGACTAATAACTGACTTTTTCAGACTGCAATGGCCGATTTTTATTGAGGTCTGGGACTAAGTCCAGATCTCCTGGGGCTAAGAGTCCTCGGATTAAGAGTCGTAGGATGATAAGATTGTGTAAATTTGGGTCTGAGGAGGCCTCAGGAAGCCTGAGACTAAGAAAGTTGTGTGTAGGGGCGAAAGTGGATTGGTTATAGGTTTTGCAAATATCAAATATGTTTGAAATATTTAGTAACCACTACCGACCAAAACAGACTCAAGCAGACTGTCCAGGACTCCACATTTTGAGGAAACCGATTCCCAAAATACCTTAATTGGGAGCCTTATGACGTGTGGTGGAACATGGGGAATTAGGTTCTTTACCCTGCCACAGGCGATAGGACCCTGTGGCAGAAGACTGCCATTTTAAGTCAATGAAAGCCAGTGTGTTTCTGCCCATACCTAGGATCAGACCGAGCTCTTCTATACTCCTAAGTGAATGTGTTACCCGCTAGGCCACGGTGGCAGTAGGTCATAAGGTTGAAAGTATTGGCAATATTTTGTTTGTGAGAGAGAAACAATTTTTGGGATGATGGCCAATATTGGAAATAACAACCAATAAAACTGGTCAATAAACACCTGCTTAAAGATATAGATAACTTTCAACAATATTTTAATTTTGGCCAATAGAACCAGCTTGCAAGCTATGGCCCAGACAGTGTGACCCAGGTGGTCATACCAGCCTTACCCCCAACCACCACCACCATATACACACACACACATTGTGCAAGTCACTCAAGTAGAACAGGTCTCTGTCCAGTGAGATGTGGGATGCATAAAGCAATGGTGAACTCGCTGATGTATTCACCACCGCCCCCAAATAGGAGGCGTCTATTTGTTTGCAAAATAACTCAAACAGATATGAACAAATTTTAATGAAATTTTCTATAAATGCTGACAATGGCGCAGGAAACAGATAATTACATTTTATTGGTGAGCCAGATCATTTTTGGAACCAGAAATTTTAATAGGATCTTTTACCTTTTATTTAAAATATCTTCAGCCCGTCTGGCCAAAGAATACATGACACTCTCAGACAAGTGGCCACACCTAGTTTAAGCTATGTTTTTTTTCCAGATTTTTCAGGATGGTCACTCTACAAGAATAAGATATGCACTTCCCCTGACCCGGATGTTACACCGTCAGAAAATCCATACGATTGTATTGACCAGTGTATTGATAGGCCAGCTTGTGTGGCTGCTGTCTTCTCCTTTGAAGAAAAGTGCTTGCTGGAGACAGAATGTGATTGGCTGGTGGATTCTGATGGTTGGCACACATACAGGATGCTAGGTTAAACCATTCACATTTATTATGTTAATTAGCATATGTCACTGGGAAAGTAGATTACATCAATGGGTTAAAAGTGTGATTAACATCATGTTCTGGTTTAGTCAGCTGTAAAATTCACATACTTTCACCGATTTATATTTGTAGCTCTATCAGATGACTGGTTCAACTAAAATAATCACTAGTCTACAAAGTAATTTTGAATTTTTCTGTTGAGCTATTGTTAATCAATATTTTGTATAAAATGCATTCAGCTATTTTACAGCTCATAGCTATTTTACGGCTGTGGTAGCTGCTGTTTGTTCTACCTTGCGATAACATCAACAGAAGTAAAACCTCTCAAGCAAACACTGACAACTGAAAATTAGAAAGTTAGAAACCTAGTAGTTTAGTAACTTAAAACTGGAAAGACTTGGTGTATTATCCCCCAGCTAGACTTTCCATTCCTTGTATAACACATAAGTTAACAACTAATTTTAGCTATATAATATGTCCTTATAGATTTTTTCTTATGTGCTGCATGGACATTCATGTCACAAATATGTCTTGTTACCTTCGACCTGTAATCAGTCACCACTGTGGGCCATTAAGCCGTTAGTTAAAAATACATGACCATGATACTGGTCACAATTCTGTCCTTGTCCCTTTGAGGTCGGTCGTGAACGTTTTAAGTGCCAGCCAAAAATAAACATATGATTTGAGTGACACTGTGACTGGCTGTAATTAGCGGGTCTTTAAAACCTAGTCGGCCATAAGAACCATGATGAATCATGGGGTACACCATAAACAAATTATGGCATTATCACATCCATATAATTGTCCACCATCAATGGGGTCATGACAAGTAAACATGAATAGTTCAACTAAATGTTACAGAACTCCTGATTGTTTGAAATCTAATAATCTACAATATCATGTGTCAATTTTCGTCAGCTCTCACAAGAAGCTGTTCAATCTATAAATACATTCCAGATGCTGAAGTTGCTGGTTATGAGGTTGCACCTGAGCTGTTCATACATGGAATACAACATGATTTTTTTTTGACAACATCCATTAGGGGGTGTGCAGATCACTGCAGAAGGTACTTATTTATTTATTTGGGGATTTAAATCGCTTTCAACACTGTACAGGACATATCACGACGGGTAGTTGGAAGGGCAGAGGAAACCTGTACATACAGTTCGTTGGGGTTCTGTGCTGTGAACTGCCGACCAACGGCAAGCAACTGCCAGCTTTCCCACTTGAGGCCATGCCGGGAATCGAACCCCGGCCTCAGAGGTGGGAGACGAGAGTGTTACCACTCTGCCACTGTGGCCCCTCACTGCAGAAGCTACTGAAACTGCTTATATTATATACCTGCATTTGCTTGTACACGAACTCTCTCAGTCTCAATATATCACTGTGTTGTTGGCATGTTTTTATCCTCACTTTAGACATACTTTTTCAAATACAATGGTGGTTATCAATTCCCATTCTACAATTTCTCTCTCTAATTTATCAGTTGCTCAAAAGTCATAAAATACAAAAAATTGAATTTACTCCAAATGCCTTTAGCTTGTTATACACAGAGTGATGATACTGCAAGCTTGCGTCAAAGCTGAGATCTTCAGTGGCCTAGTGCCTAGAAAGTTTGGCATTAAATCACAGGCTGTCCCCTCTGTGGATTTTATTACCAGATGTTGTTTACTTTGACATTGCATCAAAACAAATAACTTTGATGAAGTAAGCCATAGGAAAACAGGTCCCACACTTTGCATCAGTATTTAAGTCTAAAAAGCATTTTGACCTCAGCTTTGCATATGATGCCCCAAGGATTTGGATTTAGATTTATTTTTTTTATGTCGTGTTCAACAGCCAGGGTCATATTGTGACAGGTATTTTACGGGAGGAGGAACCAGTGCATACTAGTTGGTCAAGATTCTGCAGTGCAAACCACCGGGCATTGGCGAGTAACTACCACCTTTCCAACATGAAGCCAGAGATTGAAGGTGAGCACTCCAACTGCTACACCACCGAGCCTCCTTCCCAAGGATTTGGAATGATCTGCCTGAAACTGTACACTCAACCAAATCTCTCTCTTCATTCAGAAGAAGTTGAAACTCTATCTCTTTGTAAATCATACCCACACTAGCCTTCTGGTCATGTCTTGGTCTTTCTCCATGGCACCTACCCCAGCAATGTTTCTGATTTAATGATTATGATATCTTATTTCTGGCATTATCTGCCTTACAACATTTAGTAGATGGAGATTAAGCGCCATAAAAGTACTATTAGAGTTAGTCAAAGTTAAAATGACAACGCTACAAACCTGCATCAAAGCCAAACGATAATGTAAGGACGAATTAATGCAAGAAAGAGTCTGTTATACAGTTTTATATATAAGGCTTTCAGGAGTCCATTTTTGTAAGATGTGTTTTAGATGGTGGGAAGTTAATAAGGCATTTGATCTCTAGTAGTTTTAAAGTGCATTGTTTTTGGGAAATAGCCTATAAAATTGAGGATACAAGTTGTCGATTCAGCTTGTGTAAATAATTCATAAAGGCCTGGATGCAATTTGCATATCCTCCTCCAGAATAATGCAGAGGTCTCTAAAAGCATGTTTGCACCTTACATATCATGATCCAGAATAATGTGGAGAGCCATAAAGAGCTGTGCAGACACCTATGTATCCTTATCTGGAATAATGCAGAGGTCCCTAAAAGCCTGTATGCACTTTACATAACATCATCCAAAATAATGCAGAAGGCCATAAAGGTGTCTAAACACCTTACTGATCTCATATGACATGATCAATTAAGTTTGATGCAAGCTGTCTTCAAAGTGAAGAAACTGGTGAAAATATTTTGAAAATCGGTCCAGAAATAAAATTAAAAATAAATGTTATTGTGGTAAATGTTAGATGCCGATGATAGCGTATAATATAAATTCATATTCTGTCATCATTGGTGATAATAGACAAGATGTGTTATTAGACTTATAAAGCTTCTTTTTTGGGGGGTGGGGGTGGGGGTGGTTCTATTGTACCATCTTGTCTTGTGGCATTGCAAAGGCCTATAGGTCTTTGTAAGCTGCATTCCCTGTCAGCCATGTAAGGTCACCCTTGCTTTACCAGAAACACAATCTCTCAAACTTCATTTCTACAGTATTTGTAATTTGTACCAGATTACTATAAGGCCACTGGAAATGGTGATAAGATGAATGTCTACAAGAGTGATGTCGCATATGAGGAGGCCAATTCAATCAAGATCCTTACTCTGCAAAAAAAAAACATGTTCTTATACCAGGATGTTCAAAATATGGCAAATTATTTTGAAACTCACAATATGTGTCAACAAACCCATTGACATTAACTAATACAGTACTATGTTGTTTTTTTTTTGCAGACACCGAGAGGGATGTGACTGCTTTGTAGCATATACAGATGAAAATGAACAGAATAGGTGTACATTTTACACAGAATGTCCACAGAGTAGCTTCTTTTCTTCATCATCTGCAGTCACCTATTTTCCAAAAGGTTTAGTTTTATTGGTGTTGCTTTTTACATGATATTAGACCTGTACTTGTAGACGTGCCAGCCTCATTACAGAATATAGGATGTTTGAGAGGGTCTTTTGAAGTCTAACAGATATATTCTTTTGTATCTAAAATGCATTTACTATCGCTTTAAATACGTAACAATACGGTGAGAATGTCTAATAGTAATGCAAGAGATTCATTAAGTAGCAGTTTCTGTTCTGTTGATTAACTTGGTCAACTTTTCCAGACTGCCCCAACTCTTATTCTAATTCTAATTGGACTTCTATAATTCTTAATCTCCACTGAACGAAAGGGGACTCTAAGATGCAACAGCACAAAGAAAGTCAACCAATTTCAATATCCATGGACAGGAACGAGGTTGAACACTACAGAGTATACCAGGGGATGATTTAAACTAAGGTGGCTATGCCTTGGTGTACAGGTGGGGTTTAAGCTGCCTTCTAACAGAGCCTAGGGATTGGGACAAACGGATGTCATCATGAAAAGCATTCCAAAAAGTGAAAGAACCTAAAGCAAAGCTGTAACCAAACTGTTTGACAGACTTATGAGTAGAAGGGTAGAACTTTGGACCAACAAGGAAATTATCTCCACTCTGACTACACCTGGTACTGTAAAACATACTGTAACAAGGTAGATGTGGAGCAAAATACCATCAGTGTAAGTGAAACATGGCACAAGGGTCTGTCACAATTGTGATTAATGATTAGTCAACCATTAGCACTTATGTACAATAGCCCTGTTTGTAGCTGAAAATACTAGAAAGCACTCCCAGAGTGCAAACGTCCATCAAGGCAGCCTAGTATCTAGAATATAGTCCAGATCATTCACAAAATATAATGACGTCTTACTTTGTTCAGACCATACACACAAAAGATCTCTTCATTACCTCGGCCAAGGAGGTTATGTTTTCGCCTGGGTTTGTCTGTCCGTCTGTTTGTTTGTTTGTGAACAATATAACTCAAAAACTTATTGATGGAGTTTGATGAAATTTTCAGGATATGTCTGAAAGGGTAAAAGGAAGAAATGATTAAATTTTGGGAGTGATCCGGATCACTATCTGGATTTTCTGGATCCATGAAATGTAATTTTTAAAGACAGATAACTCAAAAAGTTATGGATGGATTTTCATGAAATTTTCAGGAAATGTTCTAAATTGAGCTCCCTTGGCGTAAGTCTGCGCTCTCCGAGTGCTCTTGTTGTTTTTGGAGTAATCTTAACCACAATCCCAAATTCATTGAAATTGGGACCTTTGAAGATTTGAGGTTTCTTTGTATCTACAGTATAATATGGATCTTTATCAAATTTTATTCACTTTTTACTTTAGTCAGGCCATGTCCACAAAAAGAAATTTCATAGAGATGTGTTCATTGATTTTAAATTGATCACGAACACAAAACTTGGTTCTATAATATGATTTTCATGTACTCATAATTTTAGACTTCGAAACGTACGGCTTCAATCTGATGTCTGAAACTTGGTGTATTGCTTCTGATGTTGCCACAGAGTTCCCTTCCGTTCCCACTGCTGGGGAATGTGTATATTTGTGTAAACAAAGAGGAGGATGTATGAATGCTGTATTTGATTTCTTTAGGTTTGATTTTATAAAACTTTACGACTGTGAATTTTATATATGTTCACTTACTACTGATTATTTATATTTGTAAAAAGTGAAACTAAATATGAAGTTTGGACCCCTTATGTGGGGGATGTTTTTCTTGCGAGAGTGAGGTGTGGTGTCAGCCTTGGTTCTGGCGCACTAGCTGAGTTAGTCCCTCATTAAAACATCCAGATTATTTTGTTCAATTTATATTTGTACATTTATTAACATTTAAATGTGTCTGTCTGTTAGTTTTTTAAATTTAATTCTCAACTTGCCCTCTAAATACTAGGATATATTAGCCATGTCCTCGTACCATTGATATATTGTGGGTACATTCATTTCACAACCAAAAGTTTGCATACATTGGGTAAATATACAGACTTATTTTTTTTATTGTTCAAACAAAGTGATTGATAGTAAATGTAAATCAACCATTCTGGAGAAAAGTTTTAAATTTTAGAACTCGAGAAGTAAAAACATAAACGATATTTATTTAATGCATTAACATTGTATATATTTTTCTTCGCTATTAATAAAATTTAAAAATATACATCACTTGGGTAGTTTTCTTGTTATATACTGTATATTATAACGTGTGATTTGATGCTACTGTTATACACTATGTATTATAATGTCTAATTTAATTCTAGGAAAGTTTGCTACTTAAAATCTAGCTGTGAAAAGAAAGAGGAAAGTATGCATCATGATTTATATCAGAAACAAGGTAAGCATAACTAACATGAATTTTTAAATTGTAATTGAAAGATGAACACTGCTGGTCATGTTCCTCATGTGGAATCATCATCATCATCATCATCAATCATCATCAATCAATCAATCATCATCAATCATCATCAATCAATCATCAATCAATCATCATCATCAATCATCATCAATCATCATCATCGAAGCTAAGTATATTCATATTGTAATTTCACCCATATACTGCTCTATTTTAACCGTATTACACGATAACAAAAAATATAAAGAATAGTGTTGAACACAAAGACAAAACATTGAAAAACAATAAAAATGGGACTTAGAAATTAGGAATATTTTGTACCCAAAATATGAGTTCAATCTTTCCTAAAATGTTTCAGTCCCTACCCACATTTACAATTAAGAAAGATCTGTTCATTAGTTTTGGAGTAAGCATAAACACGAAGAGACAAGTGGAGGTATGTACTCTACAAGTGCTTTCTATCTGTATATATGTGTTTCAGGACAATGGTCTGCATGGTCTGACCCACTAAAATGTGATGCCCTTGAAGAGGGCTGCATATCCCAACAAAGAACTTGTATGTATGGAGAAATCTGTGAGGGTGATAATACCAGATGTTATGAGAAATGTCATCCTTTGATGTCCAGCTATGGTAATTCTGACTTTTTTTTAATCATGCCACATATTTGTTACTCTATTAATAATTCTTAAAAGTTATATTTCCACCTTTACCAAATATACTTTTACTTTGAAATATAATATGGACCTTCTGAAAACAGAAAAAAAATTGAAGACTGCAAGGTAATAAATTGGTAGTTATACAATTAACTAGCCATTTGGAACTTTCAAGACAGTGGAAGATTTGTCAAAGGTCAAGGCTGAGTTATAACTTTTATTTCAACAGCAAAGGGAGTAATATGTCATACAGTAAATCCGTATAGCAAGGGTAGTACAGATGTACAGATAAAAGAGCAGTTAAATAGATTGTTGCATTGAATTGATAATATTGCCAGTATATTTTGCAGTACACGTATTTTTATTAACAGGTAAATCGTGGAAAGGCAAAAAGTTGTTGCATGAACCACTTGATATTCTGACCACAAACACCTTGAGAGGATGTTTGGTTCTATGTCAAAGGAATTGCCTTTGTAACTCTGTCAATTACAGAACTCAAAGGTTATTTTTAATTACTAAAATGTACATCAATATTCTTTGTAAATTCTTATTTTATATAGTAACAGTTAACTATTATTTACAAACTTAATTATCTTATTATCTATATATATATTTTTTTAAAGGTATAAGGTAGGAAATCATTTCAGCAAATTTTCATTATTTTAATATTCTGTTGTAGTTATGCTATATAATCATTTCAAGCAGTTTAAATTGTGAACAAAGGGAATTATATATGAAGTTAATGACCCTAGATTAGTTTTTCATGTGTTGCAGAAATAATGTCCCCAAGCTTGTTATTAGTACGTCAATTAAAGATGGCCTTGTGATAACACTCATCCATTATGCTAGGTGGCCTTAATGTATCAACTAAGGTCAAGCTTAAGGAATTTCTTTCTTGATAAGGAATTTATTTTCTCATGTTGAGTTTTTTCCTCTCACTGTACTTATTTGTCCCAGACAATGGACAATTTTTAAAAAGACACCAGTACACTTTAACGAAAAAGGGACTGGTATCGCCAACGGTGAGCCTAACCTAGTTAGGCTGTCAAATATATTGAATTAAATTTTTATTGTATTGGTAAGCGTAACTACTAATGCTAATTATACAAAATGGTTACCAATACCGGACCCTTATTTGCAAAGAAAAGCGGTACAAGAACCAGACAACTACAATTTCATTACTGACAGCTAATTTGGTCTCCCATAGGATTTAGACCACAATCAGAGTTAAGATTCATTGCCATAAAAATTCTTGAGCAGGGAGTATATAATTTGTAGTTCCCACAGTAATAAGCTAATGTATACAGCAGCAAATAGAGTGGGACATCATCTATATGATCCTGTAGTTAGGTTGATGGACTTTATAGTAGAAGGTTTTGGGTTCGGTTTTCGGCCTGGTCATGGAAGTTGTTTAAAATAGGTACTGTAACTTTACACATAAGTGTCTCTTCTTTACCCATGAGTGAAAATTGGTACTGACATTACTTGAAGAGGTAAACCCTTCGGCAAGCTGGCAACTTGTTTGGGGGGGGGGGGGGGGTAGAAAAGTTTGTTTCATGTAACGGAACCGGAAATAAGCACCTTTCCTATAGGCCACTATGCTCAAAGAAAGATTTTTCCTATTTCTTAAACAGAGTGATGAGGGCCAAGGTGGCACAGTGGTAACACACTTGCCTCCCACCTCTGAGGTCAGCAGTTCAAACCCCGGATCTTATGTGAAAAAGTTGGTACATGCTTGCCGCTGGTCCAAAGTGTACTGTACAGAACCTTGACAGACTGTATGTACTGGTTTCCTCAGCCCACAAAACTACCCATCGAGATATGATCTATACAGCGTTGAAAGTGATGTAAAACCCCCAAATAAATATATACACATACAATCATCACATGTGATTTTTAGGTCTAAATACCAAAGTCTAAGATGCGGTAGTTGGAAAATATACAAAAAAGCTGTATGTTTTGGCTTCTATATAAGTTTGATATCCAAGCGAATTATTGTTTTACTTTTCAGGTTGCAGGGTTTACAGAATACAGACAACTGTGAACTTCTGTACTTTACATATGAAGATATTGAAAGTGTTTTGGCTTTAGATATAGACTACAGATTTACAATTCTGTATGGTCTAGAATCAGTGATGTAGTTTATGAAGAATTGTTATAGCTGGCATAAGTAGATTTTAGTTTAAATAAAAACATTAGTATCTAGAACCAGTCAATGAAGATTATGATGAGCCTTTACAACTGATAAAAATGTGCCAAAGAATCAGAAAAGCATATATGTTGAAGATTTCCAAGAGGCCTATGACAAAGTAGATGTGTGTTTAACGTCGTTGTCGTGCTGACAAAACGGCTCACAATAAAGTTGGTTTTTCAATGGATGAGTTATTTTCATTGGAGTTTTCTTAACTATACACATCAATGATGTTATCAAAGAGAATAAAGAGAATAGTTTGCAAATCTTAACAGACATATCACAAGTTCATATAATGGGATGGTTTTTTTTCTGGCACCCTGAGAAAGTTTGATCCAGAAAAAAGACTGCATCAAAATAATATGGTTTTCATTTTCCTGAGCAAAGTTTGCATTATTGGTCATTTTTTACATCATTTACACTGTAATAGTGTCAATATGTGTCAGTATATATCAGTTCTGGTTTGGCATTACCTCTCACAATATTGTTTGTGTGTCAGTATAAAAAATATGTTACTTCAGATGTGCACTAATTCTCTGGTAAAGTTCCATTTTTCTAGTTATTCAATGCAAGTACCAAGCTACAGTTAAAATGATAATATGTTACATCAAATAATGGCTGACAATAGCTTCTGTCACAGGAATAAAATCTAGCTTTGTAAGAGTTACGATTTATTGCAACCAAGTTGTTTTAATAGCCAATATACCAAGTTTTGTCCCCACAGTGATAACATGAATCATATAGCCGGCAAGAGAATGAAAAATAATCAGTGGCAATTTATTTATTTATTTTATATGTATTTATTTATTTTCCTATTTATTTACCCCCTTATTTATTTCATTATTTAACTATTTATTTATTTGGGCTTTAACGTCCCTTTCAACACTGTATAGATCATATCACAACAGGTAGTTTCATGGGGCAGAGGAAGCCAGCATGTACAGTTGGTGAAGGTTCTGTCCTGTAAAATGCCGACTATCGCTAATCAACTACCAACTTTCCCACATAGGGTCCGGGGTTTGAAGCTCAGATCACACAGGTGGGAGGTGAGTGTGTTACCACTGTACAACCCTGGCCCCTTCATTGGCCAAATAAGCCACAGTTTTCAAAGTTATTTTGGCAGGAATAGGTACTGGCAATGCATATGCAATGATCCTTCATATTTTTCCTGAGAGTCGTAGCTGTATGTATTTGTACCCCCTCACTGCACTAAATTGGGTAAATGTACATACTGCCCAATTTTCAAAAAGATCGATAATATCACCTGCAAAATAACGGGCAAGAAAAACAAACCCATGAACTTACCAAATCAAATTTCATATGAATTAAATGACCTTGTATACCTAAGCACATGCACCAAATGTGATATGTATTATGTAGGTGAAACAGGCAGAGCCTTTAGAACAAGAATCTATGAGCATAAACTCTCGGTCAATAAACCAAAGGATAACAGAATTACACCCGTCTCCAAACATTTTACCTGAAAAGGGTATTCTGTTATGAACATGCAGTTTTCAATCCTGGAATGATGCACTCCCAAATACAACACACCCAAGCAGGCTCACAGGAGAAGGCGTGAGCAGTGGTGGATGTGGAATATTGGAGCTGTACATCCAATTGGCATAAATTTATCTAGTTGTTTTGTAAATTTTGGTCTCTCTTTACACTCTGGAGAACCCTTGTTCTTGTTGGTGTATTTGTTTACTGCCTGACAACTTCATCTGTATTGCTTTAAAAGAGACATTCATATCTGGGTAGTGTACGCTAGGGACTGAACTGTCCTAAATAACCATCGCATCCCCACCATTTACCTGTTCAGGGTATATATTTTAATATAGCTCTTGAAGGGTCCTGGCCATTTTTTCAAGTATTTTCAAAAAGCCATCCCGACTAGTACTCCACTCAAATGCAAAACCCACTGAAAATGTGGTACCAAAATACAAAGTGGATCGCACCTGAAGCGAATGTAGAAGAGACCATTTGCTTGTATCTTATGGCTGAAGCAGGGAAAGGTGCAAGCTGAACAAAACCAATGTGAATAATCGTAAGGATATCTTCTTTTTCTTACCTCTATTTTTCATATATAGCTAATAGGTCTTGGAGCTCAGTTCTCCAAACCAATGTTTACACCATTTATGATTTTTCTTCAAATGCTGTCAGGGATGTTTTTAATGATTTTTCCTTTGTCTGCACTAAAATACAATCAGCCAAAAGCTAATATTTACAAATATATCTGTTATATGGTGAGTTATTTTTGCTGACACTGAGAGGTACAGCTAGCTGTTTTACTTACTATGAAGGTTAAATGGCCACATGTTTATTACGCATTTTATTTTTTACATATATTTATCTATATCATAAATTATATCATGGATTCTCTAAGACGAATATTGTTTATCAACCATGTCAATAGATAAATCAGTCACATCAGCCCAGTCAAATTGCCGCTACCCACATGAAATGACTTGTCGAACATTATCAGCCCCTAAATGTTAGAATCTAGGGAAAAACAAAAACTACTTAGAAAAAAGTACATACAAAATCTATTTAGACAAAAATATTACTCATAGGATGAATGGTTCTTTCAGATAGTCGAATATTACATAACCTTGTCGTTAATGCTCCATCAATGGAGCCACCACTTTTAGCTATTCTGGATACCCTTCACCGCTCTGCTGTGTACATTTTAGTCTAGCATTTGGCAGATAGTAGCAGGTTTTTCAAACATTTTGAAAAAGCTATCAGGTCCTAAATAATCCTGTAAGTCTTGTGTTGAAGACATTTCTACCCAAATACAAATCCAGGCGTCATGGACACTAACAACACACAAAATGCATCTGAGAAGATACAAGCCTTAACAAGGTAAATATTTTACTCTGGTATGTAGCTGTGGAACAGTGTGATCTAGGTTTAGGGAATTGACTTTACAACAGGTGATAGTTCATTAACAAGAAGGTCAACAACACAACCAGTATACCTGGTGTAGAGAGAGAATTTTGGTGGTGGAAAGTTAAGTCTAAAGAAATGTGTTTTATTATTGTTTCTGAAAGGAACTGTGCCTGTTAGTGACTGACTACGAATCCACTTCAATGAAGCCACAACTGAATAAAATGTATGCTACTAACTTTGTCATAGCAATACACAGTGTCTCACCAGGACTGTGCTAGAATATACTAGTGCACATATCTGTGGACGTTCAATAAAATTTCTAGACTAAATTTGATATGTGTTTGTAAACAATGATCTCGTGAACAGGCGGCCAAATGAGTTGAATGGATATGCAATAGTTCCACCCCTCCTCATCCAGAAACAGCTTCTCCTAACATAACCTGTGTGTTAAAAGGTAGGTTACACCAACAATAGACTTGTTAAATAACTTGTGAAATAAACACAATTGATTGTTATATTGTATTGTATTTACTCAGTGCAATATCTCCATGTACTACAGGGCTCAAAGCACTATTTGACCCATCCCACTGCACAAGTACAGCCCAACTCTCAAATTACTGGCATTCCCCTAACTGAAAGACAGAGAATTAAGGATGAGCAATTATCAACGTGGTTGAGGTTCTTTAGCCTGCCACAAGGGAAAAGACCCAATGACAGAGGACCGCTATTTTAAGTGGTCATCCAAGCCACAATGTATATGCCTGTACCCACGTCCTCTGTGTTCCTAGACAAGTGTTTTACCACTAGGCCACAGTGGAAGATGATGAAGCATATCCAATTCGTTAAATCCTAAAAACAACAAAAAGTAGGATTTAGAGAGAGAAAAGAAAATCCGATAAATTTACACTTCTGGAAAGTTAAAAACATTGTATTGTTTAGGTATACAGACTGAAATGTTTAACACCAAATTAATCCACTGTATTTCAAAGAAGTTGTATTTGGTTTACTAATACCTTTTATCAATTGGTATGAAAGCTTTTAATGTCACATTAATTGCTTTCTTCTTTGTTTTTACAATAAGAGAAAGCTGTAAAGGCAACCATTTGTTGTTGCTTAATCTCCTTTCATTGTGTGTTAATGGACAGCTTTAATTTTTAACATACATAAAAATGCTGTGCAAATTAGTCTATTTAAATATTTTAGTAAGTCTGTGCAGAATAAAGGAGTAACAACTGATGTTGCTTAACAACAAATGAAATATCATCAGAATTAGAGATAGGAAGTTTGGGGTAATGGGTAAACATATTTATGTTACTTGTTGATTTTAAATTTAAAACACAATATAGGTTCATCATTATTATTCATTCAGCTCTATTAAAGTTTTTTTTTCTTCATGTCACATAAAAATGCTTAGGATTTGATCTCCCGCTGATTACCAACAAACAACCTCCATTCAATGCCAGACACTTCTTTGTTTCTCTCTTTGACCTACTGGTAACTTCTGAACTAACAAGGTAGCTGGATACAATGACAATAATAAGAAATTCAGTGACATTTGCACGGAAAAAAGTCTCAACAGACATAATAAGCAAGACATAAGTTAATTCTGTGGTTTAGACAAAAAAAACACAAGGCTAGTGCATCTTAGCGTTTATGTACTACTGCAATAACATTTGACAAGAGAGTATTGTTGGCAATAGTATCATTCTTTTGCATCAGTGAAATGATACAAGGTAATACAAGGATATAACAGTGTTCCATTGCAGAGTACAAAGCTAAAGTCATTTAAGATAAAAAAAGGATTTGCTGACTTTTTATAAAAATTTCCAGGATGTACATGAGTCTTATATTCGCTGGCATACTATCAGGTGAGTATTAATTAATAGGTGTAAAATTGATAAACAAATTACTTTTTTGTTTATTTAAAGGTATAAGTACATCATTACATGGCTATTGACGAAATCCCTTGCCAGATACCATAAGGACTTGTGATGTTTCCTAAGATGCATTCACAAAATAGGTGATGTTCTGCCCAATACTATTTATAACCTCTACCAGTAGGTTTTGTTTTCTGATGTGTTTATTTGTTACAATAACTCCAAAAAGTAGCGAATGGATCTTTGTGAATTTTTTTCAAGGGTAGAGTCTGGCCTAAGGAAGTGACTAATTTTGGCGAAGATCTAGATCATGTTCCTGATATAAAACAAAATGCTTAATTTTAGAAGGTCATCTTGGCAATGTATTTTCAGTGACTCTAGCTTTCTGATAAACATTACTAAAAAGCAATGAGAAGATTTAATGAAATTGTTTATGTCACTATGGCCTGGCCAAAAGGAGAGGTGATTACTTCTTGGGGGGAAAGATCTGAATCCTTGTCCTGATACAAATTTACTGATTCTGTCAGAGGTCTTCAGTCTAAGAGCGCTTTTTAGCTTTCTTTCTAGTTTCTTGAAGCAGATTTGAGGTCGATTTAAATTTCTATACAAGGCTTAAATTCCATTTGTATCAGGATAGAAACGTGAGCCAAAAGTAATAGCCCTTTAGAATTCCAAAACAAATTTTGGGTTGGATTCTGAAACTTTTATATGTTAAAATATAATCTATGTTAAGCTTTCGCCCTGAGGAATTGCTTGTTTTATGTGCTTTTAGAAAGCCTTGGACAAAAAGTATATAAAATATTTGAAATATTTTATTTATTATACCTCTGTTTGATATAGTTGCCCTAGTATCATGCCTCCAGTAATTTTCATTCATATGGTTTTAGGTTTTAGATATTATTTACCAGGTACCAGCAACATTTTACACATGAAGCTAAGTTTTTAACAAAAACACAAGTAACATCCTAGTAGCTGTCACAATTAATAACATAGAAAATGTGTTGTATAATCTTTCCTTATGTACACAGGAATACCAGCTAGCTAGTCCCAAAGGCAACAAACAGAAGTTGGCATATCCTGTGTGGGGTTTGAATTTATGTCTCGAGGGAAGTTGAAAGTTTATTAGATCTATACATTTATATTCTAACGTGATATATCTGTGTCTGCTATTCTGATTGGTCAAGAGCCATGGTAAAATTCCTATTATGCACAGTTACATATCGCATTACCTCATGGTATATGAGAATATATCAGCAACATCTAGATCATGGTATGTGCATAATTTACTATGATTTGAAGGTTACAAAGGCACAGATAACAATTATAACAATGTCCTTTGACATTTCTGTCATGGTTTAAGTCTGTACATAGCACGTTTTGTTGGGTGCAATTCCTATAAATATACCTCCTGAGACACCAGTTCTAACAATGTGCATGTATAGTTTATTTTTGCTTCATTATTTTGTCTTCAAAGGAGTACCAGTCACAGCCTGGTCATTACTGAAGTCAGCGACATACAGTGAAGCAGGCATCTTGTGTATAGGACCTGAGATTGCTGATGCATTTTATCCTATCTCCCAGTCAGACTGCCAGACACTCTGTAACAGGCGCGCTGGCTGTGTCAATGTTCAAGTCTATCTAGATGGTCACTGTAGTTTCCACGGACAGTGTGAACATCACATGCCTTGTAATGATTGTGTTTTATTCCAAAACACTGAAGCAAGTGAGTAGTTTTATTTTAATGGCAAGCTCTAATGGGGCTCTTGCTTCTAGGGATCACTTTTTCTTTCATGATTTTTTTATTACCAGACTTTGATGGAAGTTGCACTTCCAGTGAGGGAATCTACCCTTGTAGTGTGCACTACTTGTGTTTCTGATTGGCTTCCAAGCTCTGATGTCACTGCCCTACTGATGGCTTTGCAGCATGCACCTGTAGATCAAAAGATTTTCCGGCCTAGTTTTTTTTTTAATCACTGGACTTTCATAAGTTGTGGTATAGTGTGGTGAGTATGTGTCTCATCACTGAAGGTAAACCGCAATGGGCTACATTAGTAGTTGGATGGGTAACCATCTGAGATCTAGGCCAGGTATGGGATGTATCTGACTCGTAATTTTCTTTGTCACCAGACTTGCATAAATTATAGTGCACTGTCCATGTTTCTGATGTTGTTGAGGCTCACATATATTATCATTTTTAAGTACAATGCCTACATCATAAAATCTCTGACTTGTAATGGAGTCCTGAGTAATAGTAGTCTCCCACATGGAAATAGATTATTAGTTTCCTCAGTCTGTCCCAAGAAGACCATAGGCAGACGTGGTTTTGCCACTGCTGCACTGATGGAATGGAACAGGCTCCCATTTAGTGTCAAATCACAACAGACTGTTCAAGTTTTTGAGGCCAACGTAAGACTTGCCTGTTTAGACTAGCTTACCTATCACCACAGTCACCCTCATCTGGCAGGTGCTTGCTGGGTTACAACTTTGCTATGGTTAATGATTGTGCCTTTGTGGTTTTCAGCGCAAAGACAAAAATGTCCTTAATAATAATCATGGATCCAGTATTGTTTGTTGATTATTCTCATAATTAAAACAGCCTTATGTTAGACCAGTCTATTGTGAAACTTTGATGTAAATCTGTGAATAATCTTGTTGACATGCGAGCAAACTATCAAACAAATAGACAGAATCCAACATTCACAGAGAAAGAGACTCATTTATACTTTTCAAATACTATTATAATTTTACGGGCGATTTGGATATTGTGATGACTTCTTACTTGTTCAAATGCCACTTCCTTCAACACGGAATCCCATTGCAAATGTGATGAGACATTATTGGCTATACATATGAACTAATTCTATTAATATATTACAGTAATCACAAAGTGTTACTGGGACTTTAACCCATTTGTTGGAGGAAAGGAATACCTTGGAACCATCAGTCATACTGCATCAGGTAGCGAGTGTCTGAGGTGGGATGGTGCAGAGTAAGTTTATTTTACCTATCTTGTATTTTGCCAAAAAAAAATCTGCCACTGTGTGATCTCTATTTTAAGTCTTCGACCTAACTCTCTCGAAATTTGTGTTCTGTCTGCAGAGTGGAGAGTTTTTTGGCAGCTTCTCAACAAAAGAAAGATTTGAGCTACATTGTAGAATTTAGCTCTGTTCTAATTATAATATTTCGGCCAGTGAATTTATGTAGGTCTGATTAGCAGCAAAACCTCTGAAACTTTCCTCAAGACCTATTATCTGAGTATACACTGTATAAGTTGAAATCTTCATTGGGCATTAACTGTAGTTATATTAGCTAATGAGCTTTGATTGTGAAAATTACTTTATGGTGAAATTATATATCTGTGTTAATATCTCAAGTAGAAACTATACCCATTAGTGAAAATAATTTATAGTGAATTTCTTTAAAAAAGAGGAATTATTGACATTATGCTCTAGCTAAAATCTTTACTTTTTCAGTAGTTCTGTGCAGTACACATTGAGGTAGTTACTGATATTCGGATACAATAAATAGTCTGTTATCTGTGGTATACAATTGCTAACCAAGAGAAGTGAAAAATCATCACTTGCTCCAGTGATTTAGAAACCATTTCTTTCATTAGAGAAATAGAAACAAATTTATTATATAATTTTGTTGTTGCTCTTCTGCCAATGAACATAGATTGATATTTTGTGACTTTTTTGTCGCATGCTTAAACATACATATCTTTTATGATGTACTTTTAGATCCTTTGTCTCAGAAGATTTTGCAGACCTCAATATCACAGCTGCTTCAAACTACTGTCGCAATCCAGTTTACAAATCCAGACCTTTCTGTCTTACTGATGGGAACAACTGGGGATGGGATTATTGTGATGTGCCTATTTGTCAACCCTTTTGTATGTTAAAGTCTCAGTTTCACTTATACATCAATAACTTATTGTCTTTTCTTAAATTAGTGCCAATAGGCAATATTATTTTATAGTACAGTATGTTAAATGCTATATTGTAATAATAGTTAACAGCGCATCCATTTAGCATTTATGGGATGGGGTGTGCTTTATAGCGGTTAACACACTCGTCTCCCTTCTCTGAGTAGTTCGGATCCTAAACTTAATGCCCAGCAGTTTACCATACAGAATCTGCAATTTATGTAGTTGTCTTCTCTGCCCTAAAAATCACTCATCATGATATAACCTATACAATGTGTGGAAAGCGATGCTACCCCCCCCCCCCCCCCCAAAAAAAAAAAATGAATAAAAATAAATAAGTAAATAAAAATTAAAGTCTCTAGATTTCAGTCAACGTCCTGAATTGTCTGCTGCAGAAAATTCCAGCAAGCTCAGTTTGGGCAGGAGAGTTTTGAATTCTTACTTCCATTCTAAAGTTTGTAGCTTGATTTTTACAGTGGTACTGTTGGAGTGGAATTTAAGTCAACTGCACAACACTTGAGCATTGTAACATAATGCATTTTGCCATGTAAAAACTTTGGTCTTTAAAATATGATGGCCAAACATTGCTTGAACATTATGACAATACATATAACCATACATAAAACTTCACCCCTTCAGGTATTGTTAGCAGTATAATTACTTGAATATTATGACTTAAATGCGTATTGCCATGCATAAACTTATGCTTGTGGTTTTACAGCTATTGTGCATTTTGCCACAATGTGTATATTTCCATACATACAGATATTGCCATATATTCAGATATTGTTGGCTTTAGATTGTTTGAATTTTATGATCTGATGCATATTGCCACATGTAAGCCTTGTATCTTCAGATAGTGGTGGCTATGAGGTGCTTAAAAATTATGACTGTGAGTCAAATGATATAAAAACATTCCCCGATACAGATGCCGAACATTGTGAAGCTTACTGCGAGATAGTTTGGAGCTGTGCTGCTTTTGTAGTCAGTAACGGCAAGTAAGCTTATGCATTTTCAGTATTACAGCAAATATAGGGTCACCTTTTTTGGTACACAGTGGTTCAGCATCATTAATTCCCATCGGATCATTCCAGTGTATCATGCTCAGTTAGGTAGCATAATCTCTGGTTATTTCTTGTGCCATCTTGGGGGGGTGGGGGGGGGGGGTGTAAAGGCTCTGTATGTTGCCAAGGCAAGATATCCCTCAGTGACCAACTGGCCTGGTGCACTAGGAGGCTTGGCATCTGAAATCACAGGCTGTCACTCCTGCGTGTGGGTTCCAGTCCCACAAGTGACAAATGCTTAGAACATGCCCCAATATATGACCCCTGCTGTTGAACTGGATGTAAAACCCCAATTTTGAACCTTTGGGCATCAATGACCAAGTCACTTTCACATATCTGACAGTAGTTGTATTGCAGCATGCCGGCTGCATGTTGTCACTAATAGCTGAAATGAATCAGTGGTCTAACATGCAACACAGTGACTTCGATGTCTATGGTTGTGCCTGCAAACCTCCATTCTGCATTTAATATTGTAAATGTTAGTTGCCTAGTCATTTATAATGTGGAGTCTTTACCAGTCAATATGCTCTTCTCTGTTCCACAGCTTATAAACTTTATATTTGTGATATGACAATTTATTGTGAGTGTGTCAAGCACGGCCTGTATAGGGGCCTGCTTCCTCAGTTTCTGTCCCACCTTAATTAGACATTATATAATAAAATAGGGTTCTTGTTAAATGTAACATCCAATCACAAATTAGGTCATGCTTCATTTAACTTCTGTTGGCGATAGGGGTCTTTCATATTGAATCAAGTAGTCAAAGGACAAACAAGGTTATTTTATTTTTTTATTATTTACAATTTTACACTTAACTATTTTACGGAAATGCCTTCTACAAAGAAAAAATCACCATTGAGCACTAACAAGAAGAAGAAACCAGCTTCCAGTAAACCTAGTACCAAGAAGAAGGCAAGTAGTAAGAAGAATTTGAACTCAGATACCAAGGGTGGGGATGTTGACGGATCTTACCTTCATGATGTTAGCCAAACCGCGTCTGGAGGTGAGGAACTGTTAGACTTACAGACTTTGAATGCGGGTTCTGAAGCAATCCTGAGCACACTGAAGCGTCTGGAGGACTCTAACCGTCGTATTGTTGAACGTATGGACAGATTAGAAGGTAATAGCTCAGCTAGTTCCACCCCCATTCCGTCTCAAGTCGCCAAATCTACAGATAACGTCACCTTCAGGTTGCCCAGACCCAAGCATACGTCCCCAGTGAAGAAGATGGTACCTGAAATGACACCTCGGGCCAACTTACTTAACTCTTATAAGTGGCCGGCTAGGGAGGAGGTGGTATATCCGGGGACTCAGTCAGGCACAGAAGGGTACGCCCCAGCGTCGGTGAGTGGCAGTAGAGCTGCAGAACAGAGGCAGGGTTACTCCAGGGAGGCTATCACACCTAGTATTGACAGACTTAGATCCATCCCAGAGGTGTCCAGTGTAGTAGCCAACTTGCTGGCAGATTATGAAGCGCGGGCTCAACAGGAAGTGATCCCAGGTAAGCCCCTTACTGCCAGGCGTAAATCTGGAAGGTACAATAACACAGAGACACCCAACGCCCGACCCGAGGGGAGGTGGCCCAATGAGGGATTTGTTGCAGCAGCTAACATACGTAAGCCTGTCTATGATGATATGAACCTTCAGCAGTGGGCGGCAGGTCAACTGAGTAATGTTTTGCAGATTCAAGATGACTCTCTGTTGCGACAAGTCCTTACTCAGGTAACTCTCGCTCTGCGCGATGCCGTGGCCCTGCCGTGGCCTGCTGTGCGATCCGCCTGGGCTGTTTCCATGACTGAGGTGGAGGAGGGGAGATTAACCTGGGATGATACGACACAGTGGGCCCTCAATCGCGTAAGTTCTTCACAAATTGCAGTTCTCAACAGCCAGAATGTCAGCACCTCAGCCAAAAGTAGAGTTTGTAAATTTTTTAATGAAGGCAGTTGTGTTAATGACAGCCACCATGGAGTCTACAAGCACATTTGTACATTCTGTTTTAAGCAAGGACGTTCTATGTCTCATCCGGAAGTCAAGTGCACAGCCAAGAATGGTAGTAAATCTCAGGAACTGAAACCTAACACTTCAAGGTAGGATCCTGTAGGATCACCTGGACACACTGCAAATACAGAACAGTTTAAAGTAAATGACATTAGTTGTAGTAAAAACAGTAATGGTAAAGTAATGGAATTTCATGATCAGGACTATGAACTTTGGAACTCTAGTGTAAGTGATGGAGCAGACATATGTTGTTCAGTGACTTTGTCTAATAATGTAATCAATGAAAACAATGTAAAATTATCAAATTGTGATTTAATGTACCCCCCCTGGTTCCCGAGCAGTCAATGGCGTGAGGCGGATTGGTTTACTCTTGCTATTTATGATAATGAATTTAGGTTGAGGTCTTCGGTGACTGCTGGGGATCCAGGGGGAGTCTACAGCTATGCAGGGACGGAGTCCCTCAGTATGAACCAGGTTATGGTCAACATTGTTTTTACTGACCACTGGAGCAGTCATGGTGACCTCTGGGGACAAATTGCTTATATAACTCGAGACATAACTGAATTTTCGCAGGGTTTTTACATATGGGCAGTCAACCACAGGGATCAGTCGGTATCCCTGGTCCCTTTCATGGGGACTCTAGGCCCCTTTCAAATCATAGGTAATCTCCATTTGTATTTGATTCAATCCACTAGAGTTAGGTATTACAGCCCTCAAGAAATGCTGGCAGCTAAGACTGCACATAGCGATTTTTACAAAGATAAACAATGTTGGGGTCACCATGCTTGCTACTATACTGAGTATATGGTCAAGATTATTGATGAACTTACATGGGATACAACTTCATCTCAAGTCAAGTTGGGGGATGTAACCCAACTAGGTGGAGCGGGGTATTGTGATCACCAAGTTAACCTCCTCACAGATAGTAAGGATGAGGTCGTGAAGGACACAACCGAGGGTAGTGGAGTAGTTAGTAAACTGTGCCCCACCCCCAACATAGACATTTTGCGCGATTTTAACATCCCTGACAAGACTGTGGGTTACCTCGCTTTAGAACCAACAACATTCACATTCATGGGTCCGGATCGCTGTCCAGTGGATATAAACTCGATTGATAAATGCTTACAGGTAGCTAATATCATTTTGTCCACTGCCAAACCTAATTATCAGGAGGCCAGGATCCCCATAGTCTCGGGTTTGAACATAAAAACGTGGGAAAAGTACTTACAGGATTACCCTGATGAGAGATTAATCCAGTATATCAAGTTCGGTTTCCCCTTGTCCATCCAAGACCGTTCTCAGTTGCATAACATTAATGTAAGTAACCATTACTCGGCATTACAGTATCCAAGAGACATTCAAAAATATCTACATAAAGAGATTGAATTAGGGGCCATGTTAGGCCCCCAGGATAGTGTGGACCACCCTGAATATCATTGTTCCCCCTTGATGTCCCGACCCAAAGAGGGAGACAGTAGGAGGGTCATTCTGGATCTCTCCCACCCCAGGGGCCAATCTCTAAATGACCATGTGTCAAAAGATCGCTTTGATGGTAACCTATTTGCACTTAAACTTCCATCCATTGACAATGTTGTTCAAGATATAATTGATACAGTAAACGACCCTGTACTTTTCAAGGTGGATGTGGCCAGGGCATTTAGGAATTTGCCTGTAGACCCAGCTGACACCCTTAAGTTTGGTCTTAAAGTCAATAATCAGTATTTCCTTGATAAGTCGGTGGCGTTCGGCTGGATCCATGGCACGGCTTCGTATCAATTAATATCCGATGCAGTAGCTTACATTATGAGGGATCAAACCAAGTTACACTGCTATATCGATGACTATGTCGCCGTACTCCCTCGATCTAAGGCTGACAATGTTTTCCAAAACTTGTGCACTCTTCTGAGCGAACTCGGTCTACCATTGAACCTTGCGAAGCTTACGGCCCCCAGTAAAACAGTTACATATTTGGGTATTGATATAGATGTCAATAATAGTACTCTGTCCATCCCTCAGGCCAAACTAAGTGAAATTTTGGCAGAATGTGCTAAGGCCAAGGACCAAAAATATTTGACAAAAAGAGCATATCAATCCCTAATGGGGAAACTTCTCTATATTCAAAAATGTGTTCGTTCAGCAAGAGTTTTTATCAATCGAATATTAGCTTTATTCAGACAGAATTCAGGCAGAGCCAGAATTCAATTAAATGAAGAATTTCAGAGAGATATCGCTTGGTTCCTAGAATTCCTCCCAACCTTCAATGGAATTACTTATTTTAGGAAGCCGGAAGTCGATGAAAGTCAGACTCTTTTCCTGGATGCCTCATTGACAGGCTTGGGGGGGGTCTGGAGACGTAGGGTGTTTGCCACCCCTGTTAGGCAAATTCCAGGCTTTGAACTTACAATAGTGCATCTAGAGATGCTGAATGTAGTAATTGCCTTGAGATTATGGGGTAGTCAATGGCGACATATGCGAATACACATCTTTTGCGATAATTACAGTGTGGTCCAGGTGATCAGGTCTGGCAAGACCAAGGACCCATTCTTGGCCCTTTGTATTAGGAATTTGTGGCTGCTTACAGCTCACAATGATATCGAAATAGAGATCAATCACATACCTGGTGTTAAGAATAGTATAGCTGACACCTTGTCAAGAATCTATTCACCAAAACCTGTGAATAACGAAATTTTACAGGATTTGTTAGATAATTATAACTGGGATAACGTGGATCATGCATATTTTGACCTCAGTCTTCATATATAATTTACAGATATGGAGGCTCCTTCATCAGCATTAGCACAGGCAGCTTGGAATAGAATTAGCATGGCCTATAGACCTGCCACCAGATCTGCACATACCACCCATCTCAAGACGTATCTATCATTTGTCATTGTCATGGACCTTCCATTACAATTTACAGTTCATTCAACCTTGAGTTTCTTAGAATACCTTCATATTAATAACATATCCCACAGGGTGATGTTAAACTATGTATCATCACTCAAAACCTTAGCCAAACGATACGACTGGGATCAAAAACCCCTTTCTCATCAGTTAGTTACTTCTTATCTCAAAAGTATTGCAAGAAATTCAGGCTTCAATCCCACTGCCAGAGGGACATTCTCACTCCCCATACTCAGCGCCATTTCAAAAGCCTGTGACCTTTTGAGCGACCCCCCATTATTTAGAGCGGCCTTTTTGTTGGCCTTCTTTGCATTCCTTAGGATGTCTAATATAGCTCCACATTCCAAAGCTCTATTCAGCCCCATCAAACACATACTGAGACAAGACATCCTCTTTTTAGACCCTGGAGCTCATATCCTCCTTAAGTGGACCAAGACCTTGCAAGATACCTCAGCCCATCATTTTGTCCAGATCCCTAGATTAGCAAACCCTGACCTTTGCCCTGTTCAAGCCTTGAAAGAACTAATGCTCACTAGACCTCTCCCTAAACATGCTCCACTATTCGTTCATAAATTTCCACCGTTCCACCCAGTTATTGACACCACCATCAGAGATGCTTTAAAAACAGTCCTAAATTATTTAAACATCCCTTTGCAAGGACACGGGTTCCACTCCTTTAGGAGATCAGGAGCAACTTTGGCCTTTGATTCAAATATTCAACTTCAGGACATCATGGCACATGGGCTCTGGAAAAGTGCAGCTGTCTGGCAGTACCTGCAACAGGCATCAATAGCCCCTTCCATCATCCCCTCCACTTTCGCCTCTATCATTCCATCTTCCCTATAGTTTGGGTTTGGTGTTTTGTAAATTTTTAATTTCCAAACCTTTTACTGGTTTTAACTCTTTGTACATAAACTAACATGTAAAATAAAAACCGCAAACATAAATCCACTTTGATCTCAAACCCTAACATGACCTTGGAACTGACCTTTATTCTCACCCAACTTGACCTTAGGTGGAAATCAGTAACTGTGTCAAGCACGGCCTGTATAGGGGCCTGCTTCCTCAGTTTCTGTCCCACCTTAATTAGACATTATATAATAAAATAGGGTTCTTGTTAAATGTAACATCCAATCACAAATTAGGTCATGCTTCATTTAACTTCTGTTGGCGATAGGGGTCTTTCATATTGAATCAAGTAGTCAAAGGACAAACAAGGTTATTTTATTCCCTCCATCCCTTCCCTGGTACAAGGGAGAAACTTAGGTAAATTCGGATCCGGTTGACCTAAGGTTGGGCCAGGCTGACCCTGGTTCCCCCTCTCGAATATGACATAACAGGTGTACTAATACGTAGACTAAGGTAGGGCCAGCAATTCCTGGTAGCCCCCTCTAGAATTGATTTTTAGTATAACAAAAATTTTAAATGCTAGTCATCAGTATTATACGTTATCTTGTGCTTAAAGTAAAAGTGCTTATTGGTGCTAGTCACGCCATGAATTATAATATGTGTATGCCCTCTCTGGGGGCTGGCGTTTGCAAACTGTTAATGTTTTTAGTATCTGTATATGCCCTGTGCGGGCTGGTGTTTTGTAAATTTTTAATTTCCAAACCTTTTACTGGTTTTAACTCTTTGTACATAAACTAACATGTAAAATAAAAACCGCAAACATAAATCCACTTTGATCTCAAACCCTAACATGACCTTGGAACTGACCTTTATTCTCACCCAACTTGACCTTAGGTGGAAATCAGTAACTGACACTAAAGAAACCCTCTTGAAATTAAACAAATGCCAATGAAAGCCGCCTCTGTGCATTAATGCACAAAACAAAAGCTGTCTGAATGTCAAAAGGTTTACATTTAAAGTCACTTTCACCAAGTTGATAAGATATGTATCAAGGTTTGGTTTCATCACAGTCATGTTGGTCTGGCTTAGATCTTGTGGTATCACACAGCCTATATATAAACAAGAGACAAATGAAAACTAACATGTTTCCTGTCAATATTCAAGTAAGAGTAAGACCAATTCTGTTCTAGCATGGAGCCAATGAATGACAAAGTGTTCTTTTGTGGCAATTTTACAAGAAAAGGGATTTTATCCACTCAATTTTCGCTTCATGCAAAGTTCTATTTCTGTATCATTAGAATAGACACTTACTACAAATATTGTCATTTCCCTTTACAACTTTTTAATACAGTCCATGCCTATGTCTTTCCAACCAAAATTGGTTACTCTTCTATGTGTATAAAGGTGATACATCTTTGTTCTGTGTTTCATAGTTGTTTCATCAAGGACACCTGCAAACCAATGTTAAGAGCAGGGGCTACAGTATTCATAAGAGCTGGTAAGAACGCTAAGCAAGTATTCAAAAAAAGAATCAGCCAAAATCAGCAAAAATAAGATTAACTGTAAAGCTTCTTTTTTTGCTTGATGAATTACTTTAATGATTACATAGATAATCATACTTATGGACAAAGTTATAACCATTAGAAAGTTATAATAGGAAAGTAATCTGAGCGATGTATATTTTGAAGTTTTATTGCAAGTAAAGACAAAAAATAACAACTTATTTTTGGTAAGCAATGTCTGAAATTGATTTTTGCCAATATTTTTCAGGGTGATTTTCCTAGTGTTTCCCATAGTTATACCATACAGAGAAGACAAACAGGCATTATTATAATTACTCCTGACAAGGGGGTTATGATTGAGGGTGTGTTCATTCTTTATCTATCTGTCTGTTTCTATTTTACTCTAAAACAAATGAACGCATCTTTGTGAGACTTTTTATACAGTTAGGGCCTGACCAAAGGAAAAGGTGATTAAATATTAGGAAAGATCCGGATCATACTCTGGGCACCAAAAAATTCCCAAATTTTACACATTCCATTTTTAACGATTTCCATGCTCATACTATCAGATTATGAAGGTGAATATAAAAAGAAGCCTTTGTGTTATATGTTACAATATGAAGATACTCCGCCTCCTTGTTGGACCTTTGTACTCTCTGAAATCATTCTTGTTATAAGTACCTTAACAAGTTACATTACCTAATTTGCTACTCAAAAGAATTATTGTAGAGTATATCTATTTTACTCAGTTACCATGAATTGTTACAGACTTCCCAGGATGGTCACTCTACATGTTCAAAAAATGCACATCACTGGACTTAGCAGTCATCATAGCACAGAGTCCATATGACTGTCTCAGACAGTGCATTGATCAAACAGACTGTGTGGCGGCTGCCTTCCTCCCTCAAGGAAGCTGTGTACTAAAGGCACAGTGTGACTGGCTGGTGGAGTCTGAAAAATGGCATACATACAGGATGTTAGGTAAATCACTTTTTTTAATATCTTAATACTTGCTGACTCTCTGACAAAATATTCAAGAAATGCCATCTTTTTTCGAGGCCTGATTCTATTGAGCTTTCTTTTCCTACTAACCCACCTGTGTTTCATGTATTTAATCATGTGTCTGAAGCAAGGGTGATCCAAGTCGTATCTCGCTGATCGCACTCACTTTGTTTCTACACTTTCAGACTGTACAAAGATCCTGTTAAGTGTTCTCCAAGGTACAGTACTTACAGTTATTAAACACCACTCCTCTTTGTAAGGTCATTGGAAGACATCAAGTTTCACTTCTATGCTAATGCTAAACAGCTATATATTCATCTTACACACAAGAGTGTAGAATAGGCTTTTGAAAAGTTAAACTGTTGCCCTGATGATGTCAAGATACTATTGTCTCAGAATAAGTTGAAACTGAATCCTGATAAAACAAAGTTTATTATATTTGGGTCAAAGACACAATGAGTAAAGTTTAACAACTACCTTCCAGCCTATATTGGCAAATTCCCCTTCCCCTAACAGGGTGCAGATGTTATGTCTTTAAAGGCCCTCCTGTCGACTGGACAATTGTAATTCCTTGTCCAGTAGTCCCTCTGCTTATGATCTTCAAAAGCTGCAACATTTTTAGAACAGTCTGGCCAGATTTGTTACCAATACCACCAGGTATTCATACATAAGTCCTGCATGTAAGAGTCTGCATTGGTTGCTGATTGAAGAGTGCTCTGTGTTCAAGATTCTTTCACTGGTGCATAGGTTTCTGTATAGTGGTTCTCAAATTTTACAAGAGACTTTCTTAAACCCAGAAACAGCGTGTATAATACTCACAGAGGTCAGGCAAATGATGTTGTGCTTCAGGTTTCTGCAGCTTGTTTTATCAGTACAAAAGTCTACAAAGCCATTTGGCCATAAGTTTGGTTATAATGTTCCAAATATTTGAAATGATTTGCCTGATGATGTTGGCTCTCCCACTTCTAATTTCTCCTTTAGAAAGAAGTTGAAATCTTACCTCTTTGCAAAAGCCTACCCACCCTATAGTTTAGAATTTTACTACCGTATTTTCACCATGGTACTGAGTTCTTCTTATGTCCCTAGATACTTGTTTTGACTATGTACCTGAGCAATATAAAACTCATTCTACAGACTAGCATTCTATTGTCCTTTTTATTTGTGATATATTTTTTATATATGTCATTCGGCAAGTTTTCCTTTTACATAATCCTATAACAATTGTGGCATATACTTCCTGGTTAATTCCCAGCACTCCTTGCAGTTTTTGTTCAGATTTTTGTTCAGATATTTTGCGATCAGCATAAATAGCTTTCGAAGATGATCATTTCATTTTACTTCTATTTTATCAGATGTTGTAGTTGCTGGATATGAAGTCGTACACGACTCCGCTGTGGATTCCGATTCATTAACCATTGGAGATGTGGTCTCGGTCACAAGTGTCAGACAATGTGCAGCTCTTTGTGAAATGTGAGGAAAACTAAGTCTGTTCTTGTGGCTATATAAACACTAACATCCAAGTTAGTCTATTTAAATCCATCCCAGAATGTTGTTCAAAACCTGAAACTCATTTTGCATTCAATCTAGATATATTTTGGTGGTAAATTTGAATATAATTGAAAAATTGAATGGAAAGAAAAGTGGCTTTTCTCGTTATCATGTTTGAACTATTTTGCTATGATTCTTTCACTAAAAGCTCTCAAAATTATATACATGTATAGTGTTTTTTGCCTGTAGGGTATATTATAGAGGTGGCGCTAATTTTGTAAAGAGGATTTAAATATGGCCGCCATAACCTTTTCTGCACTTCAAAAATTTGAAATGGCTGTAAATAAAGTATAATTATACAGAACACCTTACTGAAGTAGTCTTTTGGAAGTTTATATGATGTAACAAGGTTTTCTATTTCAAAACAGCACTTATCCTCAGATAAAATGCATCAAATGAAGGATATAAAAGGTCATATGACACAGAAAACCACTGTGGTTATTTGATAAGCTTGGACTTAGCTAAGTCACCTTTGTGAAATCCATTTTAAGTCCCAGAAGTAGTTAAGACCAAAGTCTGAGATTTAAGTCCCTGACTTAGCCAATAAAGGGACTTGGTTTAAGTCCTTTAGTGAAATCGGCCCCTGTAAATACCCTCATATCCATACTTGTACACGTTGAGCGAGCACCTCTGAATATCCTATATCCCACGTCACCAGTCCTGTATATATATATTTCTGTACACCTCCTGATGCCACAAAGGCAAACATAGTTACACACAATTGCAATTTTATGATATTTAGTGCTTGTATAACTTCCTTTGTGCTTATAACTGTTTTAAATGTTTTTAGGTTTCAATGTGTAAAGGCATGTTTGTGGGCAGTATTTTACAAGTATGATGCTAACATAATTGCCTTGTATAATAGTTTTAAGTTTGAATCTGTACAAAGTATGTTTCAATGTCCTGTAATTATCCTAAGAGTTAAGAATAATAGTATATTAAGTGTCTTGATAAGACCGGCATTTTGTCTTCCCCCTGCACAGTGCCCCTACTATTGCATAGTTATGTAAGACAATGTATAACACAGCAAATGGGATTAATATTTTTATTATTATTATTATTCTTCAACTATATTTATGTACAATACTAAAAGGCATCTATGTGTAAGGTCACCTTAAAATTTGAAGAAACTAAGTTTAAGGCCACCTCAAAGAAGTTTAAGATTATCACAATTTAAGATTACTTTACATTACTGAATTTAGTGTCCATAGTCCATCATGATATCAGTTAGGGTGGCCTTAAATGCAGAAATAAAGATTAAACTTACTTTGTGCCAATGTAAGGTGACCTTAAGTATTTATTACATGATAAAAAAGCATAAAAATAATATTTGAGGTAGATGCCAACCTCCACAGTTAAAAAGCCAATGGTAAGACACGTTCCTAACTAAAATAACCCTATACTCATACATTTAAAGTCCATTGGTCAGCACAGCAGCCTAACTCAAACCTAAATGACCGAATAATACGGCCCCTTAGTACTAACATAAGACAGTATGAACGTGCCTTGTTTCGAAGCAAAGCCCCTACATTACATGAGCCATCAAAATCGAAGAATTCGAACATAAGTTATATATATATGTATGTATTGACTTCTTTGAAGGCCTTAGTAACTTGTATGGCAGCCATCTTGTGTCGTGGTTGCTTTGACAGGCCATCCAGAATCTACAACTACAAACACTGTGTTAGCATCCTGTGACAGAGTATACAAGTTACAACATAAATACAAGGTTATTGCCACTGATGCATACAAATACAAAGATCAGACTGTGGCAACAGAAATGCCAAACACCAATGCAGTACCTTACTGGCAATACAGAGTAGCCCCCATCGAACATTGACAGATTGTTTTTGCTGCCCTATGATTTATGACATTTTACTTTATATTGACACCCTGAATAATGAAAAAAAATGACCTAACATAGAACCCTGAGGGGTAACTCAAGGAGACAAGGAGGAAGGCCCCCATACTAGCTAACAAGCGCCAATGCTGTGAACCCCATTGTTGACTAGCCAGGAGCACATACATGGAACTCACCCCCTCCCCTGCGCCACAGGAGGTGTTAAGTTAGGTTCGCAGAAGGCCAGCCTCCTGACACTTGCTCCTATATGAAATGAGATGAACCAGGGTGGGAGGTGGGAAAATTCTGTTACTAAAAATGGCGTCTTGCCCCTTTGACTTCCCAATGTTGAATGAAGGTTCAATTAAAAAGGGCGCCAGAATCAATAAGCAATAATCCCCTACCCAATCGAGGGTATTGAATCACAAGAACAATCTTTTTGCTAGGGGGCACTGAATAAGGTGGGGCCTATCGCTCCACCCCCCACAGTGCCCCTACTATTGCATAGTTATGTAAGACAATGTATAACACAGCAAATGGGATTAATATTTTTATTATTATTATTATTCTTCAACTATATTTATGTACAATACTAAAAGGCATCTATGTGTAAGGTCACCTTAAAATTTGAAGAAACTAAGTTTAAGGCCACCTCAAAGAAGTTTAAGATTATCACAATTTAAGATTACTTTACATTACTGAATTTAGTGTCCATAGTCCATCATGATATCAGTTAGGGTGGCCTTAAATGCAGAAATAAAGATTAAACTTACTTTGTGCCAATGTAAGGTGACCTTAAGTATTTATTACATGATAAAAAAGCATAAAAATAATATTTGAGGTAGATGCCAACCTCCACCAATGCCCAGCTAGGAAGTAGGTGGACTAGGGACGATGGAGGAGACTTTTGAAGGAATCAGCAACCTGTTGTGATGCATTATGGTCTTGAATAATGTATCTCCAGACACAGTCAGACGTCCAGGTGCCATGACTCTGGATATTTTGTATAGAGACATTTGAGTTAAAAGCGAGAGTGGCACCTGAACGCCTGAAGGTGTGGAGGGACATGCCTGAATGCTGGAGACCTACTCGAGAAAGTATTTGTGTAAAATTTCGCCTGACCTTAGTGTCAGTAAGGGGTACCCATTGGGCAGCTTCATTTTTTATTTGAAAGAGAGGATCATTTTTTGTCCCTGGTGTAATGAGTAACAAATTTTTTATAGCTTGGACTGGACATAAGGGGGAGGACCCCAAGGACGGGATTTTTAATATTCTGATGGTATCTCTAGTCTGAATAGTCTTGCTCCACTTGATTAACAAATGAATTCCTGGTGGGGCAAAAAATACGTCCCCTCTCGCCATTTGTTCGATTGGTGAAAAAGCTTTAATTGAATGGGGAACTAGATTGGAGATTCGTAAAAATGAAAAAAATGCAGTCAAATATAAAGCTTTGAAAATCTGCCCCATCCACATGGTGTCACAAATACTTGTAATTGAAGCTAGCAATGGGATATCAATAATCTTTTTCACTACAGGTGCAAACGTCTTATGCCATGACAATGATTTCTGAAAATACGTAATTCTAGGGTCCTGAAATGAATACAGTGGAAGACCATATAGAGCCAAATTGGCCTTCACTGCCGACAGATAATTGGCAATGGCTGAATGAGAGAGGTTATTTTCCACTAAAAATTCTAGGAAGGACATTGCGATAAGGGGGGTGAGGTTTTGAAGGTGAACCCCTATGAAACAGCAGTAAGCTACAAACAAACGGAATTTCCTGGTGTATGAGGCCTGAGTGGCTGGTCTGAAGGCCTGATGTGTCCTTGCTGTTGCTTTCGAGGCCAACCGGCGAGCTGTATTTGGTACACCTGTATTATATAGACCAATCAACTTTAAGAAATTCATGATTTACAGATAACCATAATGGATTTTTTATAAATTGGTACAGCTTTTTATCTGGATTTTCAGTGATAAACCATCTGGATAAGAGATCAGCAACCTTGTTGTCAGCACCTAGTATGTGTATGACTTGCAATTCAATGTCATAGATCGCCAGTAGCATTGAAATATTTCTGGCCATGGCCCCTAGGGTCAGGTCCTGAGTCTTCCCTGAATTTAGGACTGAGACCACTGCCTGGTTGTCACATTTTAAGAGAATTTTGTTAGTCTTCCATTGATTGCACCATAGTCTTAAGGCCACTAAAATGTTTAACATTTCCAAGTGTACAATGGTATAATTTTCAAAATTCTTGGGAATTTGGATGCTGTAAACTTGATTCTCAAAAATTGCCCCCAATCCTTCTAGACAAGCATCCAGTTCAATAACTTTTTTGATGGGAGTGTGATTGAAGAATGCTGTTCCATTAAAGTATGGTAAAAATTTTAAGAACCAATTTAAGTCCCTATGAAAATTGATATCTAGGAGAATTTCATCTTTACCAAAATGTGACCTTAGGGTGTCTAACATCCGGTTTAGGAAAAAACGAGAGCTGTGAACACATTTTGATATGTACAGCAGAGAGCCCAACAATGACTGGAGCTGCTTTTTGGTACATCTCTGTCGACCAATCCATTCAGTACAAATTTGATAAATATTAGCCAATTTTTCTTGGGGGACTGCTACTGTGAAATTCCTGGTGTCCACTTCAACCCCTAAACATGTAGCCTTGGTACAAGGTCGGACTAATTTTTTGATACTGATGTCAAAACCCAGTTTTTGAAGTAGATTCATTAAAGTTTGATATGAGAGGTCTGCAGTGGAAATAGTGCCAAAACCAATTACGTCATCAATATAGTTGATGACGTCATAACCCATATTACCCATAATGAAGCGGATAGCGTCGCTGAGCCTCTGAAAAATTCCGGATCCGTTTCTGTATCCGAAAGGCAAACAAGTGTCCAGATAGTAATTTTTATGCTTCAAACCTAACAAGAAATAATCTCTGGGGTCTATTTTGATGTGGCGGAAGGCCCGACTTATATCTACCTTGTATATGAGTGATCCTTTTCCTAACTGTTTGATCTTGTTAGTGATATGGTCAATAGAGGGAAGGGTCAAGATGAAATCTGTGCCCAAATAGGTATCTTTACTGATATATGTGTTTACAGCCCGACCCTGGGGGAAACTCAAGTCCATTATTACCCTTCTATGAGCCCCACCCGGTTTTTCCCTGGTCATAAATGGTGAAATGTGGAGTTCTTGGAATGGCGGATCCGAAAAAGGTCCGACTATAGCTCCGAATCCGATTTCCTCTTGTATGTATGCTTCCACATCATCAGGGAACGTTGTGGCCGACCTGTGATTTTTTGAGTTTTTCCCCAACTCAGAATTTCTATTGAAGTCTAAGGGAAAACCATATCTGATGAGATGACATAGCTGTGCATCCCAATAGCCTTTTAAACACTGTTCCCAGACATCTGGATTTAACTGAGATTTGACTTGGGTTTGATCAGTCATAAAATTGAAAGAATCCGAATTCTTGGTAATGTCATAAAGGTGAATCGGATCCGCATCCAAGACACGTTTAAGATTAGTGTTGGGGAGAAGTAATGGACTTAAAGGTATAAACCCGAATCTTTGTTGATTTTGTTTTAACCATTTCTGATATGTCGGATCCGAGGATGCCTGTTGAAGCCTGATTTTATTTTTATTCTTTACTGCCAAGGCTAACTCGTATTTATCTTCGGGTGGATGATTTTTGGGGCACATTTTCCCATGTTTTTGATCTGCCAATTTAACGACTTTTGGAGTTGAGTTCTGTGGCCATAAATCAGTATTGTGTTGTTTCTGCATTAATTGTTTCGCATATGGGCTGACCTGTTTGCACTGAATACCAGTATTTGACACTTTTGTGATATCTTCTGTCTGTTTATCAGTATTTGACACATTTCTGACAGGAGGGCTAGTATTTGTGTTTTTGATCAGGCGTGAGGACTCTTGTGAGTCCTCATAACTAACATTACTGTTGTTATTTGCAGACTCACAGTCTGTGTTCTTTTCATGGAGCACACCTAAAGATTCAAACCTATTTGTCACAGGGATACAAAAGTGTGCATTGCCATGTTTAGGACCACTAATCGTACGTTTACTGACGGAGTATGGTCTCTGGGTCTTGATCCTGTCAGTAACTGGATTACTTTCCCTGAAACAGGTAGGTCTCTTACTTTTGTTACTTCTACCCCTATCAGTAACTGACAAGTTTGTTATCTGCTTTACATGAGTGCTGTACCTGTCTAATCTCGACTTGGGGTTTGAACTCACAACCTGTGCATAAGTCCTACCTAAGAACTTTGACCAATCAGCTTTCCAGTTACTGCTACATCCATTGTGTGTATTAGTATTATATACAAATCTAGTACTAGTATATGATACACCATTTTTTTGAACATTATTTACATGACATTGACTCTGCACTGCTTTAAAGCAGTGCCTTACTCGTTTTTTGTAACCCTGGAGGATGCCCGACAATCTTTAACCATGTGCCTATGCTCTCTACCCATGGCATAGCAAGCGGAACAGACATGTTTATAGAAAACCCCACCAGTTTCGTGGTCTTTCTGATGATGGCAAAGGCCCCTCTGATAAAAACGGCAAGCTGTGGCCTTTGGTTCAGGTCTTGTTTGCTTTGTCCCTACCCCCCCTGAATTTTGACCTACCCCCCTCTGAGCGTGTGCTCTCCTGATGCGATCCAATTTATGGGTTTCATGCCACTCTACCTTACCTTCCTCCATCCTGCATAACAACACAGCATGGGAGGCTTTTGCTGACTGCCAGCTAAAGTCGTTGGCATCCTCCATAATTTCACTCAAATACTCTAACATGGCATTTTTAATATCTAAATTTTTTTCTTCCCTAGCAATAGTCGCAAAGCCCGACACCCACTGACACCAGTTTAAGGCATCGTATGAAATACGAGTTTTATTGTTGCCCCCTAAAACAAAGTTCTGAGGCCATGGTACCTGCCTCTTAACCCATACAATTTCATTCCCCCCTCTCTGGGATTTTGACTTGCCTGCTTCATTTAGATCCACTAACTGCCTGATCCTCTGGTCCACCTCTGATTGAATGCTCTGGCTTCCTTGCAGGGCCGCCACTGTGGGAACCACCATCTGATCTAGCTGTCCAGGACTAGGGCTGCTGGCTGTCGCTAACGGCTGCTGTGTGGGCTTGGGGTCTTGTGTGGCTTCCTTGGTGGCCATCCTGTCTTCCATAGCTGACATCCGCCCACCCAAGCTCTTAAGCTCAGCAAGAATCTGCATATTCAGAGCACCAGCCTCTTCTGAATTAACAGGTAAGTCCTCAGAAACATATATAGAATCATCATTTTTTGCTGGAAATGGGCATTTACTATTGATTGGACGCTTATGGACGTCCCCACAGTTCTTGCACAAAAATTCTTTCACAGGTGCCATGTTATCAGTCACAGTTCACAGTTTAAGAGTTCAGGCACTCGAATCACAGATAGCAAGCAATGCTGCTGTTAATTTTATTTTTTATATGTTTTTAGTCACAGTTACTGAAATGCAATATATGATAGCACCGTGCTTTTTATAATGCGGCTCTGACCAATGGATGAGTTATAAAGACATTTGGTAAATTATCGGCAACGTTTGCATAACAATTTATATAATTAACTGTAAAATGACTGTAAAATGATAAAATACTAAAAAACTAAAATACATAACAGGATGACAGAATATAAAATTGAAAATAACTCATCCCTTTGTCGTGGCTCCAGCACCCCAGAGCAAGATTCGCATTATAAAAAGCAACTAATCCTCCAGGATTCTGTGCTACAGAAGATTCCTCTACAGGTCGTGAAGATACAACATAACACGCCAGTTCTATCCAACACTGGAGGGCGAAAAATGAAGTTCTAAAAGTTCAAAATTCTGTTACTAAAAATGGCGTCTTGCCCCTTTGACTTCCCAATGTTGAATGAAGGTTCAATTAAAAAGGGCGCCAGAATCAATAAGCAATAATCCCCTACCCAATCGAGGGTATTGAATCACAAGAACAATCTTTTTGCTAGGGGGCACTGAATAAGGTGGGGCCTATCGCTCCACCCCCCAATTTATCATCCTTTGCAATCTTGACTGGTGTTTTGTTTGCCAACATTTTGTCTGAGCACTTATGCAAAATTAGCATTACAAATTCATCAATAAGGGCTAACTTGTTGTTAATATTCTTAAAGCCTCTCTTACATCACACATGCATCCATGCCTCAAGGAGAATGTACGAGAGACTTGGGCACATGCGTTTTCCTTGCTAGTGTTGCACGTCCTCCCAGTTACTTTAAGGGTTGGCATGTGCTGTAAGACACACTCACGTGTACCTTGCATGTATATAAACCCACTGTGATATTCAAGAAGTGACACTGTTGCTGGAAGTATACACCTAAAGTCTCTCTTACATCGCATCGTAGGTGCACGCATGTCCTGGTTACACAGAAATATCGGTGGATTTGCAAGGCACTCTTAAGGTACACATGCAATTTTATAACATAATTTAAAGGTCGCACAGGCCCTGCAATGAAAATTGACATGCACATTTTCCCTGCATGCATGCAGAATTGACATAAATGCATCCATTTCTCAAGGGCAACTTACGAGAGACTTGCGCATGTGGATTTCCCTTGCAAGTGTTGCAAGATCTCCCCATTCACTTGCAGGGTTTTGCAAGTCCCTTAGAACACACTCACGTGTACCTTGCATCTTTATTAAACCACTGTGAGGCCTGTAGCTAGTCACAGTCTATTCTTTGATGTTTACATACTGACACTCTTATCAGAAAAATATACCTTGTTTGCACATGCAAATCTCTACTACCCCACTACCAGGCTATGTTCAAATTTTTCAACAATATATGCAATATGTGTATACACGTACGATGAGATGTAAGAGAAGCTTTATTTGCACGTGCTAATCTCTACTACCCCACTACCAGGCTAAGCTCATATTTTTCAACAATAATTGTAGCACACTTACGTGTGTATACACATACAATGGGATGTAAGAGAACCGTTAGGCAGTTTGAGAATGCCCCCCCCCCCCCCCCCCCAGCACGCCATGCCTGTAGAGAATAAACTGCTGTGCTAAGTATTTTCTGCACGGTTGTAGAAATAAGTGACATGCGGCCAGGCCACAAGATTCACATGCTTTGCAAGTAGGATGTCCTTGCAAACATCCATTTCCCCAACACAATCAGGCCACAGCTGTAAACTTCACAAAAAAATCATACAGCCCGTACATGTTATAAGCAATACTGTGGTATGTAAGAGTGACATTAATACTTATGCTACACACTCATATAATATTATACTTCACTTGTGATATATCCTTCATGAACCAGAATTTGGTCCATTCCACATACCGGTATAAATGGTTTTAATGTAAAACGTATGCATGTTTGTGTTGAAAAAAATCTTAAAAGAAATAGCATATTCTTACAATAGAGGTGTTGTTTGTTATACACACGACTGGAAATAGGTATAACAATCAGATATTTCGGATATGTCATGTAGGAAGTTTTCTGTCATGTGTTACAGGTACAAATATATCTGTGGATGCTTTGAGGTAAACCAAGTGGAGGATGATGAAAAACAGTGCGTCTTTTACTTTGTGTGTTCCTTTGATGCTCTCGTCAGCGGCTCCTCAGATGTGTATTTTCCACAAGGTTTGTTACTCCACTGCAAGTCCTGAGTTTTGTCTCCAGTCTGAGAGTTGTTGTTAAAGCTAAGTTTTTGCTCAAGTAACAAGCTTGCCCAATTTTACATTTATTCTCAATGCAACATCTCCTTGTACTATATGCCCCAAAGTCACATTGGCAATCTTGACTGCAGAGTACAGCCCAAACTCCCTGTTGACTGACATTCCCTGAACTGAAAGACAGAGGCTCATGAATGACCATTTATCAATGTTTCTGAGGTTCTTTAGCGTGCCCAGGGGATAGAACCCAATGACAGAGGACCACCATTTTAAGGGGTTGTCTGGGCCACAATGTATTTACCTGTATCGGGGTTCAAACCCACATAATCACAAGGCCATAGTTGCAGATATCAGACTTGCTAGATTTTCATACCACCAATGTGAGAAAATATGAAAATAACACTACATGTTTTCAGATTTTAAAGGTACTTTTTGAAATGTCAAATTGTGTGTTCTGGTCAAGTAATGGGATCCAAATATTTACTATTGACCTAGTTTTAGATTTGTTGATTGGTCAATAGTTAATCCTCCTTTTCCCCAGAAATTGCTATGCTAAACAGGCTGAGAATTTCATGATTATGTGACCAAATAAAACACTCTTTTAGGTTTCCTTATTACTTACAGCATAAATGTGGACCTTTTCTATCTGTTAACTTCAAAATTATGATCACTTGCACTGTTTTGTGTTATTCCTGACATAACATTTGGTCATATTTTCAACTCACATTATGCTGGAAATGGACTGCAAATGACCACTACTGAAGTAACAAAAGACAAGCGGGGTTCATCATAGGACATGACTGGAAGTGAGACAAGCCAGATTCTAGGTGGGCAGAGCCACGGCTAGAAACAAGAGTTGTGGAGGGTCGGTGAAGTATCAAACATGTTTGAGTTTTTGTCAACCACTCGCGACAAGCCAGGAAAATACAACAGACCCTTACCAACTATGTAAACATTGCTCCCGACCCTCGACAATCCTTAGTTACTAACAAGTCGGCCCAAGTGGAACACCCTCACAACACATTTGCCTGGGAACACACAGGACAGGCAGATTCATAAATGGCTCAGGTGACCACTTAAAATGGCGGTCATTTGTCTTCGGGGTCTATCCCCAGGGACTGGCTACACATCAATGGTTATCCTTGAGACTCTGTCTTCCAGTTAGGGGAATGTCAGGCACTTGAGAACCTATGCAGTCAGGATGGGTCATGTATTGCTTTGGGTCATGCAGTAAAGGAGATATTGCGCTGATGATAAATATGATGCAATAGGGTCGTATTTCCAGTGGCATGCTAAGGAACCACAGGGACATTAATAAATGATATATCCACGAGGCATTGCACTAAGTAGGCTATAAATACACATCACACTTCTGCATCGAACACATCAGGGCTTCTTTAATGCATCTGAAGCAAATACAATTCCACACTAAGTCAGTGAATAAAAATGGGTGCAGTATGAAACGGAGAAAAAGAAAATATATGAGATATTATCTATAGGTCTCTATTACATTAGATTGTAATCAAATTTCTGTCTCCTTAATTATTGCATATCTGGACCCAGACAGACTGAAATTTGAACAGTTTTTTCCAAAAATAATGGATTCATCTTGATCAAGACTAATTTTCTAATGCTGGCATGCCTCCGATTATATCCAAGTTATTTCAGAAATTAAAAAATTCTTGTTCTTAGAGAGCTTTAAAACAAATAACATTGTTCATTCTCTTTGTATAGCCTCTCTTACATCCCATCGTACGTGTATAGACACATAAGTGTGCTTCAAATATTGTTGAAAAATATGAACGTAACCTGGTAGTAGGGTAGCAGAGATTTGCACGTGCAAACAAGGTATATTTTCCCAACAAGAGTGTCACTACTTTAAGATCAAAGAACAGATTACTGCTGGCTACAGGTCGTACAGTGGGGTTTTTTTCATGCAAGGTACACGTGAGTGTATCTTACAGCATGTCTAAACAATGTAACTAATTGGGGAGAACCTACAACACTTGCAAGGAGAATGCACCTGCCTAAGTCTCTCGTAAGTTACCCTTAAGTGTCCCTTGCAAATCAGCCATTATTGTCTCTGTAACCAGGATGTACATGCACGTACTACAGGATGTAAGAGAGGCTTTAGTTGATCTAAATTGGCTGGATTTTTATTCAGTTCAGTATGCTATTACAACTTTTAAATTCAGCAGGTGAACTGTTTTATAGGCCTGGTACAGCAGAGTTGAAAGTACAGTCACCACAGGTTTTACTTATGGTTCTGGGAACTCTAAGCAGCCTCTGGGAACCTGATACAGCAACTGTACAGATTTCTACCGAATAAATAAAATGTGTATTTACATTTCTTGAATTTACATATCTGTAGATTTTGACGTATATGGGCTTAATGTAGTGCCCAACACTTGGTGCAATGGCCCTAATATTGCCACAGAATTCCCTTCTGTAGCTGATGAGGGGGAGTGTGCGAGTTTGTGCAGATACAGACAAGAATGTATGAATGCCGTTTTTGATTTCTTCAGGTTTGTTATTGTTATATTACTTGACTCAGTATGGTTCAAAATGGTCCTATTTTGAAACTTTACATAGTTCAAGGATTTTTTTTTTATATTATGAAAAACCAAGATTCTTGGTATTTTTATTACGGATCTATGGGAGTGCAGATAACTGCTGTTGTTTAAATTGCATTGGGTGTTATTCATAAGTGTACATTGTAAATGATGCCAGTATAAAATATTTACTTTGTGCTTTCTTAAATATACTCAACACGTGTTGAAAGTTTTGTAAATAAAATGAATTATAAACTCTAATAGGCCGGGTGTTAATTTGTTACTTCCCTGTCGAAAAGGTTTATGTATCGTACATCACAGTACTAAACCAATATACTAAACTATAAAGAATGTATAACTGATTTCTAGGAATGTGTGTTACCTTAAAGCTGCCTGTGACCAGAAAGAGCCGAGTATGCATCATGACTTGTTTCAAAAACCAGGTACAAAACAAAATCTAACATACACCTAGTCATTAAGGAAGTCTGTGGTTTCTATCCAGCACCAACCATCCCTAAAACCAGTAGCTGATCAATCATAGATTAGTTAACCTCCAGGTCACACTTTTCCTTATGGCCATATTTGTGCCGCCCTGTATATCCATCCTTCTCCCAACCACCAGTCTATCATGATAACAGTAGTACAGCTCCTTAGAGGCTGCAGGTGATTTTTCAAATAATTGCAAAAAGTGGTAAGGAGTGCAGAAATACATTCTGAGTTATGTCTAATCACACTAATCTACCCAACTATGATTCCCACTGAAGTATACTCTAAATATAATCCCACTGAATCTCTCTGAAGACATCCTACCCAAATGCGAGACCGATAGAACAAGAAACACAAATAGACAAGCCCATTCGGTCGCAGCTCAAGACCCCAGCACAGAACAGTGTGACCTAGACATTACAAGACTTTTTGGTATTGTGGATCTTGACTCCATGGTAGTATACATTGTTTACTTCTCCTTTGCTTTGAAATATTGTATGTGACAAATTATGGCAGACTGATATTTAAGTTTACTGCACAAGTCCACTATGCATTGTGGGGTAAGCGTAATTCCTTGTGAGGACAGTGGCATAGTGGGTAGCACATGTACCTCTCAACTCTCAGTTCTTCGGTTTAGTCCTAGCCTGAAGTAAAGTAAGAAAGTTGGTAGTGGGCTGTCGAGGTCCATTCTCTCAAGTGAAATTGTTGTCAAAAGAAACAATCTCCCCCAGGAGCCACAGTGTCAACAGCCAGTTGTACACACAACACAACTTTGTTTGATACTTTCACTGAGACATAGTTTATTACAAATATACTTAAGTATTTATAACAATAGATATTATGTATTTGTTATATTTTTACATAAGTTATATGACCAACTGATACATAATAAAATAACAATTGTAAATGGTAGGTCTTGTTAAATTTCAATATCCCAGTCGATATCCAAGGGCTCTATTCATTAAAAAAGGCATTAGGGAAAGCTCAGCAAAAATTGCATAAGTTAATCCAAAAATTGGAATAGAATTAAGGTTAGTGTTCAGAGAGAAATTAAGCTATTTTTTATACTTTATGATTAACTTTTATCCACCAATCAAAATGTATTTTATTTTGGATTAAATAAAAGTTACTTCTGTTCACTTAATCCAATAAATGATTTAATATTGTAAATACCGATTTAAGCCAAAGATTAGCTAAGCTAATTTTGGCGATTTTCGATCTAATGTTTGGCTTGGCTTAATGATTCTTTGTAAATGCAGCCCTTAATTGATTTACATTGTTGGATCTTGACCAACTATTATGCAAGACTTTCCTCCATCTTCCATCTACTGAACTACCCTTCCTTATATGCCCTTTGCAATGAGTTGAAAGAAAGCTATAAATTGTACTATTGAAGTACCATATGACCTTGTGTCTGTGACTCTTGTGTTATCCCTCAACATTTATAAACAGCTTATGCCCTGACAGGCGCTACATCCCACAGTTGTAGGTTTTATACGGGAGCAAAACTACCTGCCAGGATGCCTCATACGTATACCTTCTGAGATTTGGTTTATCCATAGACATGAATGGCTACTGACTGGGCATGGTGTGTAACCGTGAATAACAGTACCACGACGGTAGGATGGCAGTAGTACAAATGTTGGTCAACAAGGGGCAACCTTCATTAACCTCAACTCACCTTCGCTATCCGTCAGACGAACACATGACAGCTAAACATGACCCAGTCACAACCTTATATACAATGTGGACCACACCTTCAGTTAACATAGGACAAAAGTCATCTTTGCTTGGAATTCATCTAATGCCTACTACCACAGGGGATACCGCTTGTAGTGTGATTGGTGTATTACTGTCCCACAAGTGGCCATGGTGAGGACCTGTCCCAATATGACCCTGGCTGTTTATTTATTTGTTTTTTTTTACATTGGTTTCAACACTGTACAGGTCATATCATGACAGGTAGTTGGAAAGGCAGAGGACACCTGTACATACAGTAAGTCAAGGTTCTGTACTGAGGTCAGGCCAGGAAGTGAACCCCGATCTCAGAGGTGGGATGCGAGAGTGTTACCACTCTGCCACCGAGGTCCCCTGGCTGTCCAACGGGACATAAAACCCCAACTTTGACTTTGTCAAAGACATGGCAGAGATCTGTACTCTAAGTGCTATTTTTATCCATGTATTAAAGCACACTGGTCTGAATGGTCAGACCCACTACTGTGTGGTGCACTAGAGAAGGGTTACATATCACAACAAAGAACTTGCATGTATGGAGAAAACTGTGAGGGCGATAATACCAGATGTTATGAGAAATGTCATCCATTGATGACCAGTTATGGTAAATGAAAATCGTTGTTAGTGTTGTTCTCTTGTTAACGTATGTGTATTTTAAAATGAATATATTTCTCTATTATAGTGCAACAAATCAAGATAATATGACACCTTTGTTAAGGTATGCAATATAGTGCCAAAGCTATCATATGTTTCATATTTTCTTTGTTATTATTTCAGCATTTATCATTTTACCACACTGCTCTTAAAAGTTGTGTGGATATTGTTGTCATCCACGTCGGCCAGCTGGGCAAGTGAGCGGTTTGGCCAAAAAATTATCTTATCAGGGTGTAGCTCATAAAACCATGAGGTAAAGGAACCTCATATTTGGCGGAGACATTGTGCAACGTTATGATGTGACTTTGATTTGAACTTTTACCTTACCATAGTGACCTTAAACTTTAAATTCTTGTCCATGCTATATCTTGCAAACTGTAAATGTAGAAAGTTGAGACTTGGGAGGGATATTGATTGGGGGTGTGGATGTGCAACGCCATAGTTTTACCTTCGTGTGACCTTTGATCTTGGTTCTGCCACACTTGATTCTACTGCAATATTTGAGATATAGATTCCCCTATCACAAACATATGTGGATTGCTGCTGTCAGCTTCCCATTGAATTATCTTTTTTGATACTCTGTCTTTACATACAATTTCTGTTTCTTAAATGTTATTTTTCCTGCTCCAAGGTCCTCGGTGACCTAGTGGTTAGCAAGTTTGGCATCTAATCATAGGCTGTCACCTCTGTGGGCTCAAGTCCCACAAGTGGCAATGCTGAGGACCTGTCCCAATATGACCCTGGCTGTTGGACGGGACGTCAAACCCCATGGCCCATTTTTTTATGAACCATTACATAACCTACACGTCTGTTTGGACAGTCTGCTGATCTATTCACTGTTTCATATCGTCTTTATCTCATGGTATTCAGTACTATTTTTCCAGGCTGTGGGGTTTGGGTTATTGTAGCAATAAAGGTTGGAGTTTTAGTACTGTATCAGCGAATAAATCACAAACTTCCGGGCAAAATAATGGATGAAGCCCGATAGGGATGAGGCCATTATGGCCTGAGGTTTGTGATTTATTCGACGACACAGTACTCAAACTAATTTCTTATTGCTATTATAAAGACCGGTATGATTTTAACACAAAAACGTATATTTATTCATTCAAGAAATGTAGTTGTTTAGGAACTATATCTTTGCTGAATTACAGCCATGTGGACTACTTTTACAATATTGTATCCCTCGCGTTATAATGTATGCTAGCAACGATGCGCAGCGATGAGTTTTTGTTCACTGCGCATTTCCGGTCTTTATAATTTGCTATATATCTTTCATGTTAAAAATCTCATTTAGCGAAATTAATCCATGCTTTGTACATCTGTTTGGTCACTGCATTTTTATAGCCAGAAATACTTTTATTAGTATAAGCCCAACAGAAGGACATGAAAAATAAATCAAATAAATAAGTAACAAACTCCAATCAAACATATCTCTTCAAGTCTATAAATTAAAAATAATTCACCATGTCCAGTGATGTTAGAACCATTTGTATGGATACTACTGACTGTTTTCAATCCATCATTTTAAATTCACTTTGACATCCACAGGCAAGGTTTGGAAAGGCAAGAAGCTACTGGATGGACCGATACACATTCTGACAACCAAGTCAGTGAGACAATGTTTAAGTCTGTGCCAAAGAAACTGCATCTGTAACGCTTACAATTACAGAACTGACAGGTAGGTGTACTAATCAGAATAGTACACTCTCCTCCATTTAATACATTTGCTTGCAGGGTTTTCAAATAGGGATATTTCCCAAATGACATATATGATACAAATATATCATGAATAATGATGACGAGATTGTACAAATGCCTAAAATGAGTATTACATTGTTATCTTCATGAGATATATATGTTTTCATATATGAGGAATGTTTAAATTTACCATTTTGTACGATAAAGAAATAAGATAAATCTATATTTAAAGAAAGAAGTTGATAATAAAAACCTCAGAACAGATCTCTTGAGAATGAAAATCTCTCCTCCCAACACATAGATTCCCTCCTCTCACAACCAAGTGAGTGAAGTATAATAATGTAGTCATGTAAGACCTGTGGACAGGTCTTTCCTTGGATTTATTTATTTATTAGGGGTTTTATGTCACTTTCAACACTGTACAGGTCATGCCACGACGGGTAATTGGAAGAGCAATGGAAATCAGTACATACAGTTTGTCAGGGTTCTGTACTGTAAACTGCTGACAAACGGCAAGCAACTACCAGCTTTCCCACTTGAGGCCGTGCCGGGAACTGAACCCCGGCCTCAGAGGTGGGAGGCGAGAGTGTTACCACTCTGCCACCGTGGCCCCTGTCTTTCCTTGGAGGGATGGTATGTAATATCCTCATGTATATTGGTTCTGTAAACGCCTGGGCTTCCGGGTATTCCCCTTTAGCTCAGCTGGTTAAAGAGCTAGATTTGTATGTATTTCTGTGTGCAATCCAAAGTCTGTGGGATCGACTCCCAGCAGAACCAATCAGTAACTTCTTTCCTCCAACTACACCATGTTTACATCATGTAACCTTTGTCAACACAATCTGCAATTCATCCGCTTTGGAGGATGAATTGCAGATTGTGTTTAAAGTTCACACAAAGACATCAAGGTTGGGGGTCTTACGTCCCTTTTAACAGCCGTGGGTCATATTAGAACAGGCATGTTACCATGTGCCAGACTCCAACCCATGACAACAGGTACAATAGTCAAGTCATTAAATGTCAAATACACCAACAACTCATCCAGTGAGGCTTATTCAGGCTTTGTACAGAGCATGGTGGAAAATTGGAAAGCCAAATAAAAGAATATTCTTTCTGGAGGTATCATATGTTTCCCTGTGTCCCTATTTATGTCATCAATTCATGTGGTGACCACGGTGGTGCAGTGGTAACACATGTGCCTCCCACCTCTGAAGTCTGCCGTTCAAATCCCGGACATTATGTGGGACAGTTGGTACCTGCTTACCGATGCTCGGCAGTTTATAGTACAGAACCTTGACCAACTGTATGTAGTGGTTTCCTCTGCCCACTAAAATACCTGTCATGTTTTGATCTATTCAGTGTTGAAAGCAATGTAAAACCCCAAATAAATAACAATTTATGTGTGCAATTTCCAATTTATGTATTGTATGTATGTTATGTTGCATGGATACTCCATATGTAAATACAAATTAAAATTGTCCTATATGTATAGTACTCAGTAAGCAAAATATGTATAATATCACACCTAACAGGTTAAGTAGCTGATTTTATGTGACAGATATATCACAAGTATTCTATAACATAAGCCACATATAACAATAAGTAAAAGCTTGCCTTTTACACTCTTCAGTGTAATGTACTGTAATGGACTGTTTTCTAGTTCAAAAGAACTGTGTGGGTATTGGAAATCTATCAGTTTCATTTATCAAAGATTCTTTTGAACAACATATTTTTACTATTGTTTGAAAGAAGCAAAGAATTCTTAATCATCGAATTTAGTCCCGGTTTTCACCTTTTCAAGCAATAGCAAAAGGCCATTATTATGACAAGCTGATCTGTTTTGCTAAGACTTTATCACTTCTATCGCTTTATGTATATTTGTCATTCAAACAATTATAGATACACCATGTATTGTTCAAAGGTAAGCGCATTCATTCTATCGAACTTTGTAAAACTACTTTGGAGGAGACATGGCGGGGCAGTGGGAACACACTCCCCGCCCACCTCTGACGTCAGAGTTCGAATCTTGGACTGACCTCAAGTGGGAAAGCTGGTAGTTGCTTGCCATTGCAATAGGTCAGTTGTGTGCTGATTTCCTCTGCCCTTCTAACTACGTATCATAATATAACAATTAAGGTGCTAAGAGTGACATAAAACACTAAATAAATAAATAAGAAAATGTAAAACTAATGTATATGTACAGTACCTTCATACAACTTCATAAAGTACGTGTAATTATAATTACAATTGTAAGTTTCAAAATGTTAGTCTATATTTTGCACTGTGTATAATATGATTGCTTCTCTTGCCATTTTCAGGTTCCGTTGGGTGTCCAAGAAAGACAACTGTGAACTTCTGTACTTCACATATGAAGATGTTGAAAATGCTTTGGCGTTAGATATAGATTACAGATTTGCACTTCTCTATGGACTAGAATCAATCGATGCATCTTAAGCGGAATTGTAATAACTGGCGTTCTCCTGTTGGTAGAATAGAGTATTTCACGAGGTGTTTTATAACATAGATTTTGATGCAAACACCTTCAGCGTGTTATTATTATAACAAGACAACATAAAAGTTAAATTGTTGTGACTTTTCAATGTGCATGTTATGTGTCTTGACTAGTTTTACTAGCCACCTCAACTATGATTTTACCATATACTGTCGGTGACTTCATTTGTGCCCTGTGTCTATATTCATGAAACTGGCTTGAAATATTTGTTTCTAAAGTCTTACATGTGATGTCGGGATTGAGGTAATTTTGATCTCATAATAATTTGTAATTGATAAAAATTGCTGAAACAAAATTTGGTCTTAATTTTGATCTCAAATTTAAAACCGGCTACATTGCCATTTCAAATAAGTCTCCAGTAAGGTTTAAAGTAACGAGAAATAATTATGTAATTGGAATTTGGCCAAATTTGGGTTCCACATACCTTCACACTCTTCTAAAACAGTGTTTTCTGACTGCACAGCCCCAGAGCAAAGTACAAGGTCTTTTACATAAAGTCATATTAAACAAACATATATCCCATACAATAATCACAAGCAGTGTAAACTATGAAAATATACATAATATTTGTTATTATCAGATTCACTGGTTATTGTTGAATTATTATTTTATACATAAACAGACACTTTTAATGCATATTAAGAATTGTATACCATGTAATATGTTAACGAGATACTTCAGTACAATATGTTTAGTTAATAGTTAATATCAATGAAAAGGGAGCTTTAGTGAAAAGGGAGATTTTTACCAGTAATAATGTATATACTTAGGATAATGGATATTTGCTCACTGATTTTTCACAACAAACAACTATTTGCAAAACAGGACAACCGAAACTAATCCACCCGAGGTTAAAGCTCTGGTAAGCTTTTGATGTCAATAAGACCAGCTTTCCTAATAAGGAGTAATCTACCTGATTTTCTGATGAAAACTTGTGTACAGAAACTCTCTCCTTGTTTTATACACACACACTCACCCACACAAACACCCTACAAATATCTACATAAATGGATTTTATTTATTGTCTCGATGTTTGAGTGGCAGGCAGCATTTCCAATGCTGTGGTATGAACTTGTTTCATGGTTTTCAAGACACAACTTTCATGACAAGTAAGGGTCATTGACTTGTGAGTATGATAATGCAGAAATGCAGATATTCATCCTTCCAGTTATGTGTGTTGCAAGGATTACCTACAAACATGTTTGGACGTATTTTTCTTGCTACAACAGTGCTTGCATTGAGATGGTGCTGGGATCATTTCTTCTTGAGAATGCTACTATAAAACAAGTGAAGAATTATTGATGCAAATGTTGGGGAAATTCGATTGGCAATATACTGAGTGTTTGTGCGTGTACGATGTTTTAAATTATATGTTTGACATCATGAGTTTTTTTTTCGCTGGTGAGACTGAACTATGTCACATGGCGTGTGTACTGAAATCTGATATAGCAGTATGAATTTCCCAGTAGTATGTGCATCAGTTTGGGCTCACTTGGAATATTATAATAACACCAGAAGAATTATACTTATTGTTTCATGATGACATAATATTGTTAAAAGACAAAATATAAGTAAAATACATGACATATTTAATATAAAAAGGTGTCAAAATAAAGACCAGAAAATGTGGAAAAAAATGAAAAGGGAAAAAGTTGCTATTTTCTTGGGTTTTACAATAGTGCTCTTTGTGTTTACATTGTTTGGATATGACACTGATAAACATAATCAGGAAAATTACTCTACTTACTTGCAGGTAAAAATATGTTAGTTCTATTTCTTTGTCCTGTTTATTTCTCATTTCCACGATCTATCATTTACAGTGGTAGCCTTGTCAAAGGCTCAAGTTTCTTTTTAGTTAATGTAAACTTGCAGTTCAGATGATTAAGTTTCAGTTTATATTATGCACTCTTAAATAGACTGGCTTTTACATCAGCATACTGTAAGATATATGTCTGTCTGATGAGCTTGTAAACCCCACTTGCAGGTGTTCCCTATTGACTGATATGTCCAATACTAATCAGTATTGGACACTTTCTCTCAGTGACCAGTTTTTGGGGATTAATTTATTCCTGTAAAAAGAGAAATCATAGAATTTGGGGACAAAGTATCAAATATCCTGGGACCGAGCATCAAACAGGATATAGAGTGGGGTTTACAACAGCCAAACTCCTCAAAAGTAGGCAATACCAGAAAATATTGAAAATCTCGGCCCTGTCGGGCCTCGCTCTCCAATATTTTCTGGTATTGGCCACTTTTTTGGAGTTTATCTGTATTAATATTAAAAAAACAAATGTGATAGATATTTAAGTGTTAAGCAGGGCTACTCCAATGGAGTTATGGCGTGATTTATTATACAAAAGGGCACTTAAAGTGCTTTAATTGTATTGTCAGTGTAGAAAGTTATTATGGTACCATTCAATGTACAAGGTGGGCCCCCAAAAAGGGAAATAAATAGAATATATATATTATCAGTTATTCTTAATAACACTTGCGTTTCTTTTTGGTTTAGTATGTTAGTTTATGTGTTTATCCACCGGTGTAACTACCAAGCTATATTCCCTTTTCATTTTATACCAGGGTAGATTCCAGAGTATACACCAAGAAAGACCACCTACCCCTCTTTAAACTTCAACTTTTATTTTATCTTTAAAATGTATTAATTTATAAGTATCATTAAATTATTCAATAGGACTACTGAATACATGCCCTGGGTCAAATCTAGTAGCAGTTGGAAATAGGCTCTCACTTCCCTCAGTCCATCCCAAAAAGGTGATTGGCATATGTGTTTTTACTGCGGCTGCTCCAGTGGGATGGAATGTTTTGCCTCTTTTTGTCGGCTGGTCACAGACCATCTCAAATTTCAGGAGCCATCTCAAGACCTATCTGTTCTGACTGTCCTACACACCACCATATCCCCCTCCTTCCACCTGGCGGGCGCTTACTGCTTGACAACCTCTGCTTGATTTTGGACTTTCTCTTTTTGGACTCCAGTGCATGAAAGAATTTCATTTATATCAGCTTTGTACTGTATAATTGCTTCCGTTTTAAATGTCCTTTAACTCCTTTGGAGGCACCTACTACACAACAACTACTGCAATCAAAGATAGAACTAATATCAATAGTTCACTCTATAAGGAATTACTGAACAAATGCCACTGTCCAGTTAGTTTTGATGGTCTTTTAATACAAAAAATAGCATCGAGATACCCATACCCCACACCATGAGATATAGAAGTGAAACAGAAAAATATCAGGAGACTTTCAAAGCAAACAGTGCAATTATATAAAGATCCAAATAATGTTTAAGTAGAGAAAATAACGTCTAAGAGACAGAAAATGTATGTAAAGATTTGGAAAGATGACAGCATGAATAAAAAAAACTAAACATTATGAAACTAAGATTTATTAATTAAGTTTAGCGGTCAAGGTTAAAGGTCACACCAAGATTTAGCATACCTTCACCCTATAACCAACTTACAGATATGGCCCAGACAAAATCTTAAAGGGCAAAGGTCACTATGGCAAGGTCAAAGGTCAATTCAAGGTCACGCCATGGTATTGCACACTGACACTCCCTAACCAATGTCCCTACCAAGTATGGACTTCCTACACCTTACAGTTTCTGAGATATAGCGAAGGCAAGGTTTTAAAGGTCAAAGTCACAATGACAAGGTTAAAGATCAATTAAAAGCCACATCATAACATTGCAGACCTACACCACCTAACCAGTGTCCTTGCTAAGTATCAACTTCCTACACCTTGCGGTTTCTGAGATACAGGCCTGGTAAGATTTTCAAACTCAAGGTCACTATGGCAAGGTCAAAGTTCAAATCAAGGTTACATCATAATGGAGAACATCTGCACCCCCCAAGCAATGTACCTATGAAGTATCAACTTCCTACACCTTATGGTTTCTGTTATACAGCCCAGAGAAGCTTTGTGCCACCACCCGCCCGCTCACCCTTCTAGATGCCATGGGTGAAAACAATACCTGCACAGCCCTTAAAGGCTATGCAATGAAATGACAAGCTACCAAAGCAATTTCAAATAGACTGACTAGATGGGGTTAAGTAGATTTCAATTTGTTTGTATGTCCAGAGATATTATCTGAAAGTGTATTGCATTTAATAACTAAGTGCTTTAATGCACCTCTAATAGTTATGTACTACTTTGCAAGATATCATGAAATAACTAGCACAGCAATGTAGAACATTAATGGAGCTGCAACATTGAATAGGTTCGTGTTGTCATAAACTTAAATATAATCGGGGATAAATGCTTTTAAATATTAAAGACGCTCACATTTACAATATATGCACACAAATACTTGAAAAAAAAAACTTATATAATTTTTTAGAGTTTATATTGGATCTCTGCAAACACATCCTCTTCACATTCACATTCACTCTCTTTAGATTCATATTCATAATAAGGTTATTTGATATTTAATTGAAACTCTTCATGTTGTTGGTGTTGACTCAGAAACTTCTTCTCAAATCAATAGCCCAATGTAAAACCCTTGGGTTAAACTGAAAAACTGACATAATATTTTTTTAATATTTTGTAACTATAATGAGTTTAATGGGGGTCCAATTAACAGTACTTTTATGAAAAGCCGATGTGGAGGTTCCTGGGGCCAGTATAGATCTTTAAGGAAAGAGATGTAAACAAGTATAACACATTAATAGTCATCTTGGCAAAGTTTATGCCCATAATTATTCTGTTTTCTGAAATCTGTATTATATCAAAGGAATAAATTTACATGCATATACATGTTATAGGCAGAGTACCGTTTGCTTGGCAATACTGTGTGTATCTATTCACAACTTGTTTTCAGCCTAAACAGTGCATTATTTTTGTAAAGCCTAAAATGTCAACCCATCTTGACATGTGAATAGCAGACGGGGTGATATATATCACAAATGGTTCTCGAAAATCTGTTACTGTTAATCAGTATTCACATTTTGCTTGTGTGGTGATGCATTTTGTGTTTGTATTTCTGTTGTGATGTCATAATTTAAAGGCTGCAGAAAATATTTACATGTTCACCCACTTCACTGTGTCGTTTGGTGTGCCTTGCTTAGACGGATTTGTTCTCAGTTGAAAACAAGACCAAAGGGGGTTTCGGGTGAACAAACGCGAGCGCAAAGCCATCAAAGACACGAGTAGTGCATCGAAGCGGTCACCCATCCCAGTACTAACATAGCCCATTGCTGCATAACTTCAGTGAAGAGACACTACACACCTCTAGCTACACTTTTGTTACAAAAGAGAATCAGAATCTGGGAGGACAGTGGTCCCAGTATTTCATAGAAAAGATACTGATATAAATAGATACTGTATAGTTATAAAATAATGTTATGGTAAAGATTTAAGCTCACTAGAGACATTGAAAAAAATGTTAAAATAACACAGTATTTAGAGAAGGGACAGCAAAACAGCTACAGAAATTAATGCCAACCTGCAGTGAACGTACAAAACTTTATACAGTTTTTGGTATGCGGAAATTTTGAAAAGCTTGAAATTTCCATGTGTGTGGGCTGCGGCAAGCAGAGAATATAACAGTATGCACAGTTTACTCACAGAAAATTGGCAGTACATGGAAGAATGGTGGGTTGCTTAAAATGCCTGTAAATGTAGCCGATACTACCCTGTAGTGTGACAGGAGCATAACCCACATAATGTACTGAGACTCTACATAAATACTCACATATAGATAATTACACTCAGACGGGACCAGTTATTTGCAAATCATTTCAGAGAGACAAAAGTGCAGCAGAACTATCAAATATAATTGATACCAGGATGTTAGAAAGAAATCTAATGTCAAATTTATATGCCATTTCCTATGATGGATGAAGGAATCTTTGTAGCCTTGCTTAAGGCTCAAACTTGTGCCATATCTTTTCTAAACATGTGCACTCATATTTGCTATTCATAAAGCATTCATACAGGTTAGTGTATATCAGCTAATCATGCAGAGATCCTATCTTTGTACTGATGTAACACTAGTGCATGTCAGAGTAATGGTAAAAAGCTTAAACTTTATTGTTTGAACTGAAATTTTTCCCTAATTACAAAGGAACTCGAGTCTTTATCAAAGCTAGCTTCTCTGAAACTGATTGACTGCATTTTTATAAACAGCGACTTTGCACAAACTCATTTGCATAGTGATAGCTAGCCTAGTTCCAAGACTCTTCTAGTAGAACCACATATCTAGTGTTACTTAATTTCCTCTGCAGTACTAAAATATGCATAATTTGCTTAGTGGCTATGAAATTTAGTCAATCCTTGTCCAGTTCTGATGGCCTCTCCTTATATGCATTCCCGTTTTCACACATCACTTTTTCAAGATAGTGTATATGTCATATCATGACTGATAGTTGTCGGAGTGTAGAAATGCACCAGATATGTGTAATGGCTCCTTCACACTGTTCTGTGAGGTCATATCTACATATGTTTCAAATTTGCTTCTCGTTCTTGTCATCATTGCTCGAAAAATGGCCTTGGAGCTGCCCCACAAAGATGCCCTTCCTTCACCCCTCTGACGTATAAATTATAATCATGTGAGGGTATTTTGACAATTTTTAAACATTTGCAAAAAAAAACATCACAAACTGAAAATTTTGTCTCTATTGTTCCGAATGAATCCTGCCAAACTACCTATCCCCACTTATTAAACCTTATGAATATTGCCAAAACCATGAAATGCATCAAGCCAGAAATGAGCCCGGATTAGTTAAATATTTTACACTCATAAGTAGCTCGTCATCGACCTGTGGGTAATATTGTGATTCAAGTATGATGCACAGTGAGACAATTCAAACATAAAACCTTACATTGACCAATCAAATTGGCTTTAATGTCACTTTAAACATATTGGATAGATCATATCGCGACAACTACTTGAGGAGATATAGAGGAAAACAAAGAATGCTTGTAGGCCAAGATTCTGCACTGGAAACAACAAGGAAAGTCACTAACAGCTTTCCTACTCTAGGTCAGGTAATAAAGTAAAACCAAGACACAATATGTCAGAGATGAGTGTCTTATCTATTATGCAACCTTGCTCCCTGAGAAGTTGGAGGGAAGCATTGTATATTAGTTGATCTATATTGAGTGTTTTAAACTGTTTTGTATTGGCAAGGAACAATCAGCTTTCCTACCTCTGGTGCAGTCATTGTATCCCTGAAACTGCCGGTCATAATGCGACATGTACAATGTCTTAAAAGTGAGGCAAAAAACACAAATTATAAAAGAAGAGACCATCCTGTGGTAGTCAGTAGAGGGTCACAAGGCCAATCTTTTTTAGTCGTCTGACCAATCTTTTGCATCTGCCCAAATTATGTTATTTGTACTTCCTGCTCCTTTTTCATAGGGTCCGGTCTTAGTAACACTCCAAGATTAAAAATGGTTATAACCCAGTCATATAACAGACAGTATTGCATACATTTGTAGCCGTTAAAAATGAAAATCGTGGAAAATTGTGGACAGGAGAAACTTTGAACATTTCAAAACTTCTGTGTGTATTGGCAAGTGAAGCAAGGCAGGCTATAGTTTTCAAGTTGACAGACAGAAGTGATCCAATAATAACAGGCATGAGGCATTTAAAAAAACACCTATAAACATAGGCAATACCAACCGTAGTGTGACTGGGGTATAAGATCTTATGATCGGTCACAAAAGATAAACAGCAGTATTAACTGAATCTGACTTCTCGGAGACCATAATCAGTGGACCCCATTGGGTGTTAATAACCAATTATTATAAAGTATCCTTACTGCCTTAGCTTGAAATATATATGCTCTTCTTTATTTGATTTCAGGACTATTCTATTCCAGCTGCTGTAAACGAAGTCAACACCACAGATTTGTTCCCATTTCTTTCAAAAGACCTCTCAACAGTCCGCAAAATTGTTTTCAACCGAGTTCCCAAATGCGCAAGTACCATGAGCAGACATTTGTTTAGTGACATCAGTAGCAACAACAACTTCGAGTTCATCTTTGTCCTCTCAGAGGCGAAGAAGAACTTTAACCTCACCTCGAAGAGACGCCTGATATCAAAGGTCAAAGACATTAAAAGACCTTGGATATTTGTTCAACATTTCCACATGTTCGACTTTACAGAATTTGGAGAAGAAATGCCCGTGCACATCAATATCATCAGAGATCCGTTGCAGCGGCTGATCTCCAGTTATTATTTCAATCGCCATAATTTGCATATGCCAATGCCAAAAAAGGACTTTGACATGACCTTTGAAGAATGTGTGTCATCCAGGCACCACGACTGTACAAACCCACCATTTATCTTTCAGGTGATTCCCTACTTTTGTGGCAGTCTACTAAACTGTACCAAGCCTTCGGACTGGTCCCTTGCAAGAGCCAAACAAAATGTCATCAGGTATTACAGTACAGTAGGCTATATGGAAGAACTGCCCAAATTCTATTTTGTTCTAGAGGCATCCATGCCACAGTTTTTCTCAGGGTTGCAAGAAGCATACAAGAAAAGGGGGCAAGCTTTCAAGAAAAAACATTCAACTAAAATTAAAGTTGGAGAAGCAGTACTGAGTGATGCTTCAATTCAGTATATGAAAAAGCTATTGGCTAGAGATTATGATTTTTATTACTTTATTAAACAAAGATTTCACACCACATATAGTCATTATAACAGTAAGGTAAATATGCAACAACTCTAACTGTTGATACTTTTATTCATTTATTTAACTATAAAATTCAGTCTGCGATACACTGATTAAGTGAATTAAATAATATTAAATAATTTACTATGTAATACACTGATTCAGTGAATTAGGGTATTATGTTTGTGTGTTCTTGGCTGCCAAAACTTTGTTTTTGTGGTGTGTACAACAACAGAAAAATATTTATAAAATAAAGATGCATGTTTGTAATGCCATGTAAAACATGGACACAACAATCCAGGCATATAGCTGAAAAATAACCTCCCATGGCTAGTCATTACAAAATCTGAGATTTTGATACACGATTTTGGGTGATATTCAATATTCTTGGTTTTAAAACTCTACAAAATCTCTTTTATCTTTAACAATAAAATCTTTTGGTATCAATTTCTGCTACATACTGAATAGTATCTTCACATCAATTCATATTACGTTATCATTGTTTCTCTGATATGTGTAACACTACACTGTGTGTGATGTGAGAAGTTATCACATGGTTATATGTAGTGTTTTTATCTCCCACCTGTGGCCAAAGGCCGTGGTCTGGAGATTATAAAACGCTTTCAGTGTGTGCGTCCATCCGCCGTGTGTGCCTGCGTGTGTGTCCGTTCATCACGTTTTTGAATAAACCTTAATATCTCATTCATTTATAAAGATATCTTCACCAAATTTGCAGGGAATGTTTATGCCTATGAAAACCTTTCTCTGCAAAATTTTAGCCTCATTTTGAAAAACAAAATGGCTGCCATGTATAATTGTTAGAAAATCATAAAGGTGCTCTAAATCTTGAAATATTCCAGCTAACTTCGTCAAATTTTAACAAAAGCCATATGGCTAGAAAAAGCTAGCCTGATAGTAATTTTGGCCTAGTTCAAAAAACAAAATGGCCGCCATATCACATGTTTAATGTCAAATGCGGTTATTCTTTAAAAAAGGCCTTATATCTCCCCTAATATTGCTCCTAGATGTTCAGAATGTGAAAACAACTTGTAGGAAGTCATGGCCTGAGAATCTATCCTAGGTGTTGAATTTCACCTTTGACCCCTGCTTCAAGGTTAAATGGGGTCATCACACTAAAATGTCCTTATTTCTCCCATATTATTGGTGCTATTGCTTCAAAATATAAAGACAGACCACCAAAAGTCCTGGCCTTCAAATGTTTTGCCTGAGAAAGATTTTGGCTTTATTTGAAAAACAAAATGGCCGCCATAGCCAATTATTTAAAAATCATTAAGATGCTCTAAAACTTGAAATATTGCAGCTAGGTTCATCAAATTTGTGCAAAAGATATATGACTAGGAAAGTTAGCCTGATAGTAATTTGGCCTAGTTTTAAAATAAAATGGTCGCTATACCACATGTTAAATGGGATTATCCTATTAAAGAGGCCCTATATCTCCCATATCATTGCTACTTTTGAGGTTACAAATGTGAAAACAACTTAAAGGAAGTCAAGGCCCAAGACTCTTTTCGAATTGCCGACTTTTACCTTTGACCTCTTCTTCTAACTCCTTTAGTTTTCCATTATTACTGATTCTAAGACCGGAGATAACTGCTGTGGCCTTGTTATTGTATAATTCACACCTACTTTCAAAACATTTCTTCTAGTTGGTCTCCTTTTTTCGGTAAGGATCAATATTTTTATAAAAGAAACAGATGTTTGAAATTCTCCTGCTTCTGTTTTAGCTATTGATACCTCGTCATGTGTTATATATAAGCATCACTTGATTCTGTAATCTGTCTAAAAATTATTTCTGTCTATAAATTATTATATCCATTTTTATAAAACTGCAAATCTTTATTGGTTCTGCAGAATATGATCAAGTGTGGAAATTTGATCTGGCTAGTTTCATTCAAATTTTAATTCCTACCAGCTAAAAAAATTACAGCTGCAGGATATAGCAGACTGATAAAGTTGATTGAGGTGATGTGAACTGATAGATCAAGATATACCTTAATATACCAGATAAACAAGCGTTCCTGAACAAAGTTGAAATTCATTGTAATGTTAATGTCCCTTTCAATAGGTAAGGAAGGGACTCCGTGGTAGGGTTACACATTTGCCTCGAATTTCAAATGCTGGATCCAACCCAAAATGGGAAAGTTGGTATTTGCTTACCAATGCCTGGCAGTTTATACTACAGAATCTTGAACCAACTAGTGTATGCTGGTTTCCTCTGCCCTTGAAACCATCAGTTGTGATATAACTTGCGCAGTGTTCGAAGTGAAATTTACATATAGATAATGGCCAAGTGGGCCGAAGAGTCATTAAGTTTACATAATGGGAGCGTCATGAGGCAATTGTGTATTATAAAACCCTGTAAATTAAAACTAATTTATTAATTCAATAATTTAACACCTTGTGCCAGATGTTTGCAATCTTTGCAATTTCTCCTTTGTTGTGCACATCACATGGGGCCTTCACTAAATTAGTTCTATGGATGTTTTTTTTTATTTCAATACACAGTCAACATTGTTTTACCATGTGTCCCACTGGTTTTCCTTTATGGGAAAATATAATTTTGGATAAAGCTTGAAAAGTTTTAATATAATCTGATTTCCACAAAATTTAACCATGGATAATGATAATCGATAAAATATGGATCTGTGACTTACAGAAAGCACTTTCCAGAAAAAGTTAGATTTGTCATTTAACAATGCTGGGGATAATTTGTTGTGGTGAGTGTTTCATCTTACGTTATTATTTGTGCTAATTTTAAGACAGTAAGCTATTTATTTTTTTTGTTTCAGGCATTGAAAGTACTAGAAACTGGAGAATTACTTACTTGTTTTACTTTGTGTTGAAGTTTTTGGGTTTCTCAAGCTTTTTATTTTGTGTGCTTCTTTGTCTCTTAATTTGGAATCAAGGAAAATTCCCTCCCAGAGAGATTGTCTCCTGGGAAAAAAGGCCTCATACAAAGAATGCCTAATCCACATTTTGTATTCCAGTAATACCTCCTATAAAAATTAATTCACAACATTAAGAACAAAATTCATTTCAACGACAAGCAGTGTATCATTTTAGAAGTATATAACAAAGTGTAATAAGATAAATTAAAATCTTTGTTTTAAACTTAAAAACATTGAAAATTTAAATCAAATTTAAACCCAGCAGTAATGCATTTCAGTACTACATGTTTGCACTATGTTTTTTTCTCATGTTAATTGAGTAAATTGTGAGCCACTACAACACTCCTTTAAATATAGTATGCTGGGTTAGATTTTAACAGTGAGTTTGTTTGAAAGTTAGCTGCTCTTTTGATTAAGTTCACAGAAGATTATTGTAGAGTCAAATTGTACAGAAATGCAAAGAATTAAAAAATATCCAACTTTATAAATTAGAGTGCTTGTTTTGTATTTGTCAGGTATTTTTTCAAGGTAGCATTTTTCCATGAGGTATTTTTCTATGAACTCTGAATGTCATTCAGAATTGAAAAGACTTTGTAAATGTACCCACTGAACTAATTAATATGAAAGAAGTTGTGAAAACATTTCTATATTGAATGCATTGTGCTGAGGATGACTGGCAAATACTAAGTACCCTTTTGTTCTTGGCAGACTGGCCATTGAACTAAACCATAATCCACTGTTAGAAAATAAAGTAGTGTTAACTCTCCATTATGCAAAAATAATCGAGAGTTGAGACAATGGAAGGGTCACCCGTCTGGGTTTTATACCCAAATAAATTAAAAGCAAAGGTCAACTCAATATAAATATTCTAACCCGTGACAAAAGGTATGAGAGCCAAATAATGAATGTCAAACTAGTTACTGACTCAGAAATTATGTCAAATCTTATTACTATTCTTATAATTTGCTGAACGGTATTAAAACAATTTTAGGTTTGTCACTTTTAAGTTGGTATGTTTTATGTTTGATATTTAACGAGTTTTTATTTAATTTGAAAGCATAAAGAACATTTTTCATGGTTTTTGCACTATAAAAATATTCCAACATACAGCTGGGGACAGTCTTCCAAATAGGACAGCAAAGCCACACATCGCTGTATATATTAAAAGACACAACTCCTGTTATGGCATCATAATATTCTGAGCAAGTTGAAGTCGTGGTGATTGGATATTTGTGTGACTCGTTAATTATTTCATGAAAAATAAAGAAGTTAGGATGGTAATTGGTGGAACGAAGCTGGGTCAGTATTCTATTTCAATTGATTATAACTGATCTCCCAAAACATGTGACCTGGATCCCATTCTAATTCTTTGGTTAAGAAATGTGCTGATATGCTCAAAGCCACTATCACTTATATCATTAATAACTCACTTAATGAGAGTAGTTTTCCAAATTGTTTTGAAAATGCTTGTTAATCCCCTTCTCAACCAAATATGGACAAAAACATTCTGAAAAATTGTAGTCCTTTGTCCAATCTCAGTTTTCTATCAAAATTAATTGACAGAGTTGTAGCTAAATAGTTAAATGACTTCATTAGCCAAGAGGGGATCTCAAGTGTCCATCAGTCAGGGAAGGCAGATGATCCAACATTGTTTGATCTTTCTGCAGCTTTTCACACTATAGATCACTCCATTTCAAATGATTGCCTAAAAGACCACTTTGCTGTTGATGGTACTATGTTGACATGGATAGGTTCTTACCTTACAAAGCACAAACAGAAAATTAAACTAGGAGACAAGTTTTCTGATTGAGGCTTCTCATCCAAGGTTCAGTTCTAGGTTCTCTCATTTTCACTCTTTAAACTAGTCCTCTTAGTCGAGTCATTTCAAGTTCTAAGGTCACACGCCATCTGTACACTGATGACACACAGATATATTTGACCATAGACTACAGTATTCCGTTGCTGACTGAGTTTCTTTTTGGCATGCAGGAGTAGACGAACATTGTGAAATTGAAACTTAATCCTGACAAGACTTCATTCATTATCATTGGCGATATACATACTAGAGAGAAACTTACACCAAAATTTTCTGCTACATTCCTTCAAAGCTCTACTACGCCAGTAGAGGAAGTAAAAAATCTAGGTGTCACTTTTGACTCAGAAAACACTTTTGACAATCATATAGGTAAGGTCTGCCATGCCTGTTAGTATCACCCGAGGCACTTGCGATATATCTATGAATTCCTACCTGTTGATACTGCAGTTCTTGTGGCAAACACTATGGTCAGTAGTTGACTAGACTACTGTACTCTACTACTATATGGGGTCAGCTAGGGCAGTCTTGCTAAACTTCAGAAAGGTCATAATCAGCTCTGCAGTATTGTTTTCAGATTGGAGGGAATGAGTCATGTCACAACCTATGTAGAAAAGCTCCACTGGCTTCCAATTTCAAATTGTATCCTTTTCAAGTACAACCTCCTCATTTTTAAAACAATAAATTTCTCCAAAAACTCTATTTGTCTTCTCTGATTAAGTTTTAGTAGTCCGACAGATGGAAATTTGTTTGTTGTTCAATCTATCTCAGACAGACCAAAGGCAGGCGTGGTTTTGTTTCTAAGGCACCAATTGAATGAAACAGGCTGCCACTTAGTGTCAGATTGCAACAGTGCACTTCAAACTTTAGAAGCCAACTCAAAACTTGCCTATTTAGACTTGCTTACCGACTATCATAGTCATTCTCCCCTGGTGGGTGCTCACTGGGGTATGACTTTGCTAAGTTTAAGGACTGTCTCTTTTTAGAGGACCATCATCAATTTTGCACTGCACAAATGTGCCAATAATTATAATAAAATATGACATCTGCACTTCTTTTTCCTACTATTTGTTTACCATCTGGGTTTACAGTCCAGTTGAGTGCAAACGTATTCTGATAGGTTCCTGTGTTGATCATATTAAAGTAGATATATGATAGAGCGAATTAAATTGGGAGCAACATAGATGTTTAAAGAGATTTTTTTTTTGCAACAAAGTGGGTCAGAGCTTGCTCTTACCATTAAAGTGATGTAAAATTAGATAAACATGCGCGGATTGACCACCCCCAGGTGTAACTACATGCAAGCTCAGCATAGGTTAATGGCTAAGTAAGTGTCCGATATTAGAAAATAATGGATTGTTTACAAGGTCCCGAAGCGCCCGAGTCAACAATCTATTGTTTTCTAGTATTGGACACTTACTTAACCTATTTAAATTACACCCATTTCTTAATTTGTAATTTTAAAGATGTCCTTTTTAACAACTTACTTTTCATTCCTATATTTCTGAAGTGTATTTTTTTGGTTTTGTGATCATTTTGGTTGAAATAAATGCAGAAGGTGTTTCTTTGGAAATGTGTAAAAAGTTTCTGTACATGGCGCAAAATCACATAACTGGCCAATAGTGAAAGATATTGGACACTTTTGACAAAAGATTATCTTTCGAATGTAATTTAACCACAATAATAGAGACTTTGTTTTGTTATACTAGGAAATGTGCAACCAATTAAGTTTATACTGAGGGAGCATCACATTTCAAACGCAAAATGGTGAAATGATGCTTTGTAATTTAACATCAACATGGCAACCTCTCACTGATGCATATCATATGCAACAAAATCCTGCCTGACAGTACTTAAAGGTGCAGATGTTCAGTTTTGTAGCACAATGCAGATACAATAGTAAAGAATAGTTACAACCTAGGCAGCGAGACCAGAAAGAACTTGAGGAGCACAAACACCCAAGAGGCTGGAGCTGGACAAATTGGTCCTTTACCAAATTTGCCCTTGGTAAATTGGTCCCCAAGAAACACAGCCCTAGGTAAATCAGTCCCTTGAAAAGAAACACTAAATGAAATGTAATGTAACGGGTACTTTTATAGTGCTTAATCCCCACCATATGGCAGACTGTAAAGTGCTAGAGCCAAAAAAAGAGAGAAGCTAAAACACAGAATCCAGAAAACAGGCCAACACCAGAGAAGAGAATAGCCTTTATCTATGAGTAGTACTTCGTGGAAGCATGTATCAGGTGAACATCCCTAAACTGAAATCTGGTTCCCATTAATGGTAAATAATGAAGTGATAAAGTGATAATTATTTATGTCATAAGGGTGGTAACAGCACCAGAAGTGATATTTGGCAAAGTGTGATTCAGTCCCCAGGGAGTCCCATCTCAATAAAACACCGAAACAGTTTAAAATTTATATTTTCTTGTAATTCTATTGACATATGCACATTCATTCTATTTATTATTATTATTATTATTTTTTGCACAGTTAATTATTTGAAACTTTAGACCATAACCGAGTTTGGGGTTTGAACGAACCTATAAACATACAGGCATGTAAATAAGGTCAAAATTAATGCAATTTGTCATGACTTTGAGGTGGAGTAAAGGTCAAAGCACAAATATGTAGGCCAGAGACCTTAAACCAATACACAAGCCATGGTTAGGATATATCCATTGAATCCCCAAACTACACAATGTATTGAGAAATAGTAAACCAGTAATAGTAATGTTGAAAATCACACATTTTTGGAAAGATCCGGATCATGTCCTGTATGCAATTAAAAGAAAAATCCTTATTATTAAAAAAAACCCTTGGATGAGGTTTGCATTGTACCAGTGCTTTTTAGTTTAGTTAATAGTTACTTAAAAAAAACATTTGTTTTCAAGGAAACAGATCAATACACATGTTTGCCAACTTTCTACAAAAAGCCACAAGATCAATAAAAATAAAAAAGACAAAATAATTCACCAGTATATCCAGTCGTTATGTAGTCTATATTCAGTACTGTAAAAGATACCCCTTACACACACACACACACACCCACATATAACATAAATGTACAAATACTTGACAGATGTTGTGTATTGTACAAACAGTATCTCGTTTCAAGGAAACGAAACTGTAATATATAACCGAAACTAAACGTTTTACTACATGAGAAATTGACGTGAATGACCGTCTGTATTTTGAGACATCCAATCTGTTGGAAAATTCTGTTCTGTTTACTGTATTTTGGAGTGTCAGATCTTGTGTGAATACACCAGTACTAATGGATACTTAAGTATGAATGAGTTGTGGATAATAACAGGTCTTCTTTCTGAGTTTCAATCAGAAAGAAAGGAAGTCTGGACATGCAGAGTTTAGCTGACTTGTTAGTAGAACTATTGAGCTACTGGGAAAGTGTGATCATGCTGCCTATCAGTGGCAAAACAGATAAGCCCTGTATCAGCCCTAGGTGTGCTGTAGAATCGCCATTACCTGATGCCAATGGTGTTGATCACTCCAAAGCTTCTCCTGTGGATACACTTTCGCTTGAGCTTTCATCTCCTGTGCTCACACCAATCAGCTCCAATAAAACTGTTCCACACACACCACAAACTCTTGAAAATGCATCCCCTGTTTCTCATGTGCCTACTGTATCGCCTACAGTCTCTGGTGTTGTATCAACCAAGGCTGAACAGCTACCTGCAGCAGCAACACAGCTGCAAGAAGATAGTGCCCCACAGTCATATCCCAGTGTTGTGAATTTGGAACAGGCTGGTGCTGGTGCCACAAGACACACAGATCCCACCTCCTTTGTAAAAGAGTCTGTAAAAGCTGATTGTACATACTCTTCTGCCACTGATATTACAGTTACAGCTCGTTTACTTGATGCAGAGATTGAAGAAAATGTCAACAGACATTTGGAGGGTGGGAAAAACAAGACAGATGTCCCGTTGTATTTAGAGCCAGGTAAAGTTAAATTCAGAGTAATGATGTTCAGAGTAATTTTATCACTGTGGAGAAATATTTGAGGGTTTGGAATGTTTTGAGGGTTTTGAATAGATTATATCAAGATGGGTAGTTTTAGGGGCAGAAGAAGCCAGTAAAACCCGGAAATATAGTGGTTGGTTTTAGATTCTGCACAATAAACTGTGGTCAGATGAAGTCTTTCGACCAGTATGTTCAACAGGGTTATCTCAATCATAAAGGACATGATGGTGCTGCAACCCAAGATACTGGAACAACTGTTCTTACTTTAACCACTGTAAAAGCTGAGAACAGACTGAAATGAAATGAAATTGAATCTAATAGCTTATCCAATAACAGTCCTTCTTTTGCAATATAGAGGAATAATTGCACATTTAGGAAAGATATATTTTATATTGGATAATCTGCCCAGAATATTTTACATAATACTTAGTATGTTTTTTGTCCAAATTCCTTACAGTGATTTGTGTTTAGATTTATTTGTGGTTTTACGTCATGTTCAACAGCCAGGGTCATATTGCGACAGGTAGTTTACGGGTGGAGGAACCAGTGCATACTAGTTGGTCAAGATTCTGCACTGTAAACCACCAGGCATCAACAAGTAACTACCAACTTTCCAACATGAAGAGCCCGGCCCGAGATTCGAACCGGCGGCCTCAGAGGTTGGAGGCAAGCACTCTAACCGCTACACCACCGAGCCCCCTTGTGATTTGTGTTTCACTGGTACCAAAAGGATATGTTTTAGGGGATTGGTTACCAACTATATTCAGGTAACATTGAGCTGTTGATTGTCTCTATTAATTGTACAGTAACAAAATACTTCAAGCTTTTAAAGTTGTGGAATAATAGTATTTATGTCCAGTCATATGTTTCCATTTATTCCCACAGAGTTTACGTCTTTATATAGTTTTATGTATATATATGATTAATTACTCTGTTTTAAATTGTTTCATTCTTTTTATTATTCATATATATGTATATTTTAGTATGGACCGTTTTCTATGTGTATAAAATAAAGATTTAGAAACACAACTGATATGTATATATATGGCGTGAAAGAAAATGTTGTCCACTCTCTTTCTGTTTCCTTGAATTTGAAACAAGTTAAATTCCAAATTTATGCTCTTTACAGATACAGAAAAATGTATTAACTCCCCAATTATATCTGAAGACACCAACACCCAAGGTGAACAACACTCATCACATATTTTAACTGATGATGAAAATGTTGATTCAGCAATGTACCAAGGCTGCAACATACCAGAAACACAGGATGATTACTTATCTACTATGTTTGATACGTTGAGTACAGATTATACAAATGTAGTTGTGAATTTGATGGAAGAGCTAAGGAATCAAAGAGAGGATTTAACTATTTACTATGTAAGTGCATTTATGTGCATTTTAAATGAAACCAAATACAACATTTTTTTTAATATCCTATGAGTAATACAGTAATGCTTCTATTAGTTGTACTTTTGAAGCAAGATATCTACATGATGGCAGTACTTTGTTTGCAAAAATATGTGCAAATATTTTTGCCTGTTAACTTCATACACCTAGTAACCTATTGGCTTATAATGATTTATAATATATACCCACTGTGTAATCGGTGAGCAGCCTACTTTTACAGTATAATTTTATGTAGAAATGTTTAAATTTTAATTGTTTAATATTACTTTCTACACATTTTATAGGCCATGTTATAATGAGCAGCCATAGAGTTCTCAACTGCAAAACTGCAGTTTTCCTTCTTAAGACTAACGAGAATATTCCATAAAGTTTTCAAGTTTTAGCCTAAACCCAGAGTTGCAACAATACTTATTAATCACGCATAAGCCAAATATACTTATGCAAGATGCTAGTAGGTCTTGGTGAAACTTGCATCACCCTCAGTCTGAGATGCTGATTGAATGACAACTGAAAAAAAGTGTTTTTAAATCTTACACTTGAGAACCTCGTGAATTTGACCCATAGGACCACTTTTAAAACGATGGGCCGTAGCCTGTCAATTTTCCAAGTTTTAAAATGTAGCTCAAGGGACATGGTGGTACTGTAGTATTGCACTCACCTCCCTCCTCTGAGATCAGAGTTCAAATCCCGGCCTGACCTCTTGTGGGAAAGCTGGTAGTTGCATGGTCAGCTGTTTTCAGTACAGAACCTTGACCAACTGTGTGTACTGGTTTCCTCTGCCCTTCCAACTGCCCATCACAATATAAGCGACAAGGCACTAGGTGTGAATTAAAACACTAAATAAAGAGAGTGTTAGAGAGTGTGTTAGTTTACAGTAGTGCACCAGTAGTTTACAGTAATACCACCAAGAGTTATGAGCTCTCACTGAGAAATTCTCATCAAAAATTTTTATCAGGTGACAGGTACCAAAATAAAGAACTTTCCTGGTAATTAATAATCAAGATGTCTGCATGCCTGATATGTTGTGATAAACCATTTTTATTTATCATGCTCCAAATGTATAGAAGATCTACTTAATTTTTTTATGTCAGCCGACTTGTCAGTCAGCTGAAATTATGTCGTCACTCTGTGACATGGGCGTACACGTCCGAGTGAACAACTTCTAATCCTAAACTACAAGACCCACAGACATGCTGTTTTTTTATACCTTAACTATCGAGGATGAAAATTTGTTCACGGCATGCAGATCTGTTCGTTCGTCTGTTCCCCAGAGCCATTACAAGTCAGGTACCCCCACCCAAAGTGTGAAAATTTCAACACTTTATCACAATTTTCTCATTCACTATTGCAGGGATTTTTCTCATATCTTGCATATATGTACTAGGCCACCAGTAGACTACCTTGTTTGAGTATTAGACCTGGATCTGTCTTGATTTTTTTTATTAATTTTTTAAATAATTTTTAATGCATTAACATTCATGAAATTATGCACTAAACCACTTACTTTCTCATTGACTATTACAGGGATTTTTTTCTTAGATTGCGTATATGTACTAGTCCACTAGTAGATAACCTTGTGCGAGTATCAGGCCTGGATCTTTCTTAATTATTTCTTATTAATTTTTAAAATAATTTGTAGTGCATTAAACTCCTTGAAATCGTGCACTAAATCACTTATAACTTGAAAAGTACCACATTTAGAGCATTTTGTAAAAATATGTTATTCAGCTACTTTTTCCATAGCTACAACATGGTGAGTAAATTGAGTGTCTATCCCAATAGCTAAGTGAGTAATAGCTACTTTCTGACTTTTCAGTACCTCCCGTAATGAGTAAAATCACCTATAACTATTGCATATACAGAATTTTGTGTAAATATGTTATTCAGCTACTTTGGGGTCAACCACGACATAGTGAAATTTCAGACCTGTAGCTCATTGCATAACTGAGTAATAGCTACTTTGAGGTTATCACTGTTGTGTAAATCAGTTATAACTTGAAAAGTATTGCATTTAGAGTAGTTTGTTTACTATGTTATTCACCTAATTTTTGGTCAGCTATAACATAGTGAAATTGCAAACCTGTAGCTCATTACATAGCTGAGCAATAGCTATTTTCAGGTTCTTACTGTTGACGAAATCAGTTGTAACTTGAAAGCTATTCCATTGACAGTATTTTGTTTAAATATGTTGTTCACCTACTTTTGGGTCAGCTATAATATAGTAAAATTACAGACCTGTAGCTCATGGCATAGCTGAGCAATAGCTATTTTCAGGTTCTCACTGTTGAGTAAATCAGGTGTAACTCGAAAACTATTGCATTTACAGTATTTGTTGAAATGTGTTGTTCACCTACTTTTGGGTCAGCTATAACATAGAGAAATTACAGACCTATAGCGCATGGCATAGCTGAGCAACAACAGCTATTTTCAGGTTCTCACTGTTGAGTAAATCAGTTGTAACTTGAAAACTATTGCATTTACAGTATTTTGTTTAAATATGTTGTTCACATACTTTTGGGTCAGCTATAACATAGTAAATTTTCAGACCTGTAGCTCATTGGATAGCTGAGTAAAAGCTACTTTGAGGTTATCACGGTTGAGTAAATCAGTTGTAACTTGAAAACTATTGCATTTGAAGCATTTTGTTTAAATATGTAATTCACCTAATTTTTGGTCAGCTATAACATAGTGAAATTGCACACCTGTAGCTCATTACATAGCTGAACAATAGCTGTTTTCAGGTTCTCACTGTTGAGTAAATCATTGCATAGCTGAGCTACTTTGAGATTCTCTGTGTTGAGTAAATCAGTTGTAACTCGAAAACTTCTTTCACTTATACTCTGAAACTCAAAACACACAGTCAGCTGACACAGAGCCCGTTCACGGGCACTGATTGCTTGTTCTTATTTTCTTGTCTGCAGGAAAAAATTCTCAGACTGCAAGAAGACAAATGGAAGGTTATTGTTCGTGAATTAAAACAAGAAATAGAGGTAAAACATAAAAAATATCATTATACAAAATATATATACTGCTGCTTTCACTATTAATAAAAACTGATGACCATGAACTACTTAACTGGTTTTAACATATTAGTATATAAATGCTGTATATTGAAAAAGTAAACCAATCCAATCACATTATCATGCCATAAAATCTATTCCACACGAACTGTGAAACCATTAATAAAATAATCTTTATACTTCACATAATCGTGATGCAGTCTTGAATGCATAGCATTTTAGCCTGAAGTTGTTTTCCCATTTCCAGTCGCTTTTATAGAAGTCCTTGCAACTGGTAGTCATAATCTAGTTTTTTAAATCATGGTGACAGGTTTAAACTAAGTCGGTGAATGACAACCCTGTTTACAGCTCTGTGAATGAAAGGACTATTATTAATCCAGTTATTTTTAAATGTGTTGTAAAAGGAACTGAAAGTCGACAAGAAACATATGAAGACCTCTCTAAGCTACAGAGAAATAAAGAAGTGCCAGTGTGGTAATTATTATAATAATTAACTTTTTAGTGCCATTTGTTAGTGCCACTTGTATTATATAGTTGCTTCTGTTGAGAAAGTATATGCATGTTATGTGTGAAGTAATTGTTAAGTAATTTACAAGATGCACAATGTAGAAATATACATGTAATAGTCTATTAGTATTAGCTGCACTGTGAGGCCCTGCGACATGACTTCAGTGTGACCATAGTTCAATTTAGAATGAAGAAAAAAATATTACAGGATTTACAATCCGATATTCGTACACTATGTGTTAATTGTAGTGTTGTTTTTCTTTGTGATGCAGGTCGTAATGTTGTTTTGAGATCAAAACAACATTGTGGTACTCAAACTGCCCAGGAAAGGGTTTTCAAGTTCCAGGCAAAAAGTTCAAAAAGTGCAAGCAACAGTCCTGCATTAACCAAAGATACAGTATCAGCATGGACTAGACAGCTTAGAGAAGGGAAGAATATTTTTTCAATGGCCACGATGAATAATTTACCTGAAACAAGAACAATGAGAAGGATAAAGGCAGACCATCAGACTGACAAAAAGGAAAATACACTAAAGATCAGTCCATCTTCAAAGGAGCTCACTGGTGTCAGTTCTGAACTAAGTACCTCAAAGTATTTTGAAATGGGTAAACAAACGATAAGAAAATCTGAAGCAGCCAACATATTGGTCCAACAATCTAGTGTTGAGACCATCACAGATAAGGTGGAGAACTGTAAAACACCAGTAATGAAAGATAAAATTACTTTTAATTTCAGTAAAACTCCTAATGAGATAGCCGCAGACAAGGTGAAGAACTGTGAAACACCAATAATGACTGACAAGCCTACTTTCAATTTCATTAATACTAAAGACAAAGATACTGCTGAACCAAGACATAAGCCATTACTGTACATTTCCCCAGAAACTCCGACTTCTTAACTCTATTTTCTTTTATACCCCTCCAACCTCCCTCCCCATTACGTTATATGCAGCCAATGAAAACTTTAAGCATTCCAGATGATAAGTTGATGAAAATATCTGTGTTGATAGAGCAATTTGACCGGGTTAAGTGTGTTTCGAAGGAGCCATTATAGTCGTTGTTGGAAAAACTCTTGTATGTATCAGAAGTAATTATACCAGAGAGAGCTTTCATTAACCATATGCTGACTGGTTTACAAAAGGCAAACGATAAGAGATTGGTGTGTCTAAATGATGATTTTCATTGTGACCTAGTGTGGTTTAAAATTTTTTTGAAGTTTGTCACTTTTGACATGATCAGTGATAGAAAGCAAGTTGAATTGTGAGTTGATGCGTCCCTGGAGGGATTGGGGACATACTGGGGTAAGAAGGGTTATGCAACTTTGATACCGGTGGAATTTAGAAAGGACATAAGTATAGTACATTTTGAGATATACAATGTTTTAGTGGCTTTATCTAGTTTGGGGAACAATAGTCCAGACGTAATATTTGTATATTTAACAACAATATGTAAATAATAGCTTTTTGGGGATGTGTTTATCTCACATATTGATGCTAAAGGCTTGATATATTATTCACCTGCATGTGGTACTCATACCAGGTGTCAAGAATAGGGGAGCAGATACGCTTTCAAGATTATTAACTGACCCCATCCAAAATAATTGGGTCTTAGAAAATATCGTTTTGCAGGAAGTACCTGAGGCAGCTTTTAAAGTGGATTTATATTGTTAGGAGCTGGTGAGGTGATGCAGTGGTACAAAGAGCCTATCAGACAGCACTTTCACTGGTGGCTGCATGTACCTCATGGATACATACTAGGATACGGAAGGATTATATGACATTTACAAAGTTTCATGATGTAGGAAGACCCCAAGAAGTGCCATACATTATTGTATGGCATTAGCGTGGCCACTTCGAAGTTTCGTCGTTGGAATAAGCGATGTAAAAGTCTTTTAAGTATGTCTATTGTAGAGCTGGAAAGAATTCACTGACAGAAAACGAACCAAAAAGGACAATATAAGTGTACTTTTTAATCAAAAAGTGTCACATAAAGTGGGAAAAACACAAAGAAATGTGGTGGGCGATAATACCCAAGACTCTACACTAAAATAGCGGGAATTATCGTGGACCAGCAAAAATGAACTAGTAATTGTTACTGAAAGAATAAAGACTAAATGTCAGATCAGTAGAAATGAACTAGTGAGCTACTTATGAAAATATAGCCTAAATTGTTTGTTTACACACCAGGATATAACCCAAAAGTTTTCAGTACTTATGATGATATAGCCTAAATCCTTCACGTACACACCAGGATATAACCCAACAGTTTTCAGTAAAGTTTACCATTGGTGAAAAAAATAAAGATCAGCTATTTTTGTGTAGAACTAGGTAAATACTACCAAAAGAATAGAGATTAAATGTCAGATCATACTCCTATGCCAAAGAAAGGACCAATCTCAGAAGGAAACACTCCAAGCCCTACAGTTAAAAAAGATTGTAAGAGTGCCAAAATGGAAACCAGTCAAAGTGCATGTGGGATAACTACTAAGGATGCAGGTAAATTCAATAGTCAAGTACATGTTACAAACTTAGTTAAGTTGAGTGAAACAATGACAAATGCAGATCTGCCTACTGATGCTGAGGAAAAATGGCAGTTTGTAGTAAATCACCTTCAAACATTACAAAAAGAGGTTAGTAGGCTGCAAGCAGAAAATAATGAACTAAAAATGGGGCTTGCCTCAGCGAACGGCAAAATTGCATACTTGTAAAATCAAATAGAAAAGGTCAAAGTTAAAGTAGGGGAGGTCGAATGGAAGGAAATGCAAAATGATATAGTTCTCTATAATGTACCAGAAGTTCAAGGGAAGGTAGATTCAGTCATAGCAACAGACATTATGACCAATAAGTTACAAATCAGTCATGACTGTCTATACAGCCAAACTAACCCAGCCGGTACTATCCAAATAGACAATGCTTATAGGATAGGAAAGAAACTAGGTGAAAAACCAAGACCTCTAGTCATCAGTTTCAGTACACAAAGGTCAAAGAAGCTCGTTATGGAGCAATATAGAAAGGTACAAAAGTTAACCTCGATCAGGATTACAGACCATTTCCCGTCAGAAATGAGAGAGCGCAGATCAATTCAAAAGGACTCGTTAAAAAAATACAAAGAACTGTACAAAGATTCTGACACACAGGTGAAGTTAATCAAAGACAAGTTGATAGTGGGTACGAAGGTGGTAGAAGATGCGTTCCAAAAAAACCCGCTCATTACAACCCCTTGCAATCTCCCCAAACCACAATCAGACTTAAAACACACCGAGCTTAAGGAAATTAATGGCAGTACTTTTCAAGGACATGCGATACAAGTGCATTCAATAGCAGAAGCGGCATCAGCAAAAGATAGCCTTTTTCAAATCCCGCAGTAGCACAGAGTGACCATCTAATATACGCGTACAGCTTAACAGACCCCTCCGGAATGAAAATTGTGGGGAATAGTGATGGAGGGGAATGGGCCGCATCAAAACTGTTGGCAAACCTAATTGAGGAACACGGGCTAACAAACACCTTCTTGGCAGTCACAAGAAAACATGCAGGACCAAATTTGGGATCCAAAAGGTTCAAAATTATAACAGAAATAGGCACAAAAGCACTAGAAAGACTACATTAACAAACAGCACAGAGAGATACCAATACACGCTGTGCAAGCTGTTAACCTGTATCAATTTAAATCTGGATATTCTATATGACTACTTCATTTTTAACCTTCGTTCTAATTATTAAATTGTGCTAGTTATTGAATTTGGATATCATGAATGATAACTCAATTTTCACCCTTTGTCCTAGTTATTAAATTGCACCCCATGAGATCTGTGTGTCTAATTGTTTACAGATAGGTTATAGACTAAGTCTGAGTGTATATATATAAAGATTTGATCTACTATAATAGACATCTTCTTTCAATATTGCAACTAGAAGTAATCATAGCTAGTCACTTGAATCATCAAATTATCCGTTTATAAATAAAATGCCAGGAATAAAGTTAAATGTATACATATCTTACTATTTTTCAGGACAGCACTACAACTCTCTAATCTTTGCAGACTCCCTTACAAAAGGATTTTTTGAAATGGCACACACAAAAGTAATAACGAGGAAAGGTGGTACACCAAAAAGTGCTATTGAATTTATTAAGAAGTGTCCAAGTTCCATCAGGCATTACACAGTAATCGTTCTACATGTTGGTATAAACTGGCTAAGCCAAAAGGATGAATGGTTTTTATACCTTAAAATGTTAAATGGTCAATATTCTAAAGTAGAATATGACTCCAAGATCGCGTCCCTTAACCCCCAACCGGCAATTGGAAGTGCAACTACCTTTAGAGATACTTACCAAGAACTAATTGACCTAATTAAAGAAGTAAACAAAGAAGCAGTTATTCTTATCTCCGCAATTATTTCAAGAACCTGGGACCATGATCGACGTCATTTAGTCAGAAAAAGCTACAATCAAATTCTGAACAAATTTGCCAGCCAAGATAAATTTTCTTCATCCCCTCATACAAACCCTTCTTTGATAAAGGCAAATGCCTGAAAAAAGAGTTATTCGATAGGGACGGTCTACACTTGTCTAGTAAAGGAGCTGTGGTACTCAGAACCCTCTTCTGTGAAAAAATTGACAAAGCAATTAAAGGGCTATTAAAATAAACTAATATGAAATATGAATACTTTTTTATCGCAATTTAAAAATGCTACCTTAAATTACCTTGCAATGGAGTAATGCTAACTGCCATTGGGGTAATTTTTTTGGTTTATTTGATAAAGTAAAATTTTACATCTTATACCAGGATTAAAAAACATGATGAGTCACATTATATGAGATGGGTTTATTACATATGACATGGAATTACGAAATTTTGTGTGTGTCACAACATGTTATTATGAAAAAGATATACATGTCACTTGAATATTTAATATGCTATCAACTAATTGCTAATAGGAGCGTTGTGTATGTCACATCACATGAGATGGGTTAAATATACATGTTACATATGTCATAACAAGGAATTATGAATTACCTTGCAATGGAGTAATGTTAACTGCCACTGGGGTAATTTTTTGTATGTGTCACATCATATGAGACGCGTTTAATATACATGTCACATATGTCATAAGAAATTATGAATTACCATGCATTGGAGTTATGTTAACTCAGTATGGCACTTGAAATGTAGGGTAATTACCCTGCAATGGAGTAATGATAACTACCATTGGGGTAATACTTTGATGAGTAATAAAGTTAAATATACATGATGTTTTTCCTACTTATAACGTTGCATGGTTATATATTAATACAAATTAATGACCTCCAGATCAATTGTAAAGCAGTGCAAATTACTTGGCAATGGTGTACTGATTACTACCACTGGAGTAATACTCTGTTCACGACATGTTATCATGAGTCATATTCTGGTCCAGAAATGTTGTACATTACTATTTAAAGTGTTACGTAGCTATACCGGTATGTTAATATGAGTATTCTATGTATCATGACCTGTTGAGTATTACATAGCTGTACCTAACTACAGCACTAATTCAAATGTGATAAAAGAACAGGGTAGATTATGAAAATCGAGCACGTTACTTGAGATCCTATCATACAGTGGTATCGTATTTTGTAAGCTAAGACATGAAAAACAAGGCAAACTACCCTGCAATGGAGTAATGATAACTACCATTGGGGTAATATTACGCCACTCGAAAAGTTAATTCTACAGGTTGCACAAGTACAGCGTTACTTAGCTATATGCCAATATAACTGTTGTGAGGTATGTTTGATAAGATGGGATGTACCAAATCCCATATCACTTAGAAAGTTGCAATACCACGATTTAGATATTACTCTGTACAGTAATGTACACCCATAAAATTTACATGTTATGCTTGAACGGTTTGTAGATTCGTGTTTTGCTAATATGTAACATAAGTGTATGTGTGTCACGACATGTTATTATGAAATGAAATTTCATTAATGTTATGTACCGGGTATATCTCTTATGTATATAAGCTAAGAAATGACATTAAAGACAGAACATACCTGCCAATTGAAAAACAAGGCAAACTACCCTGCAATGGAGTAATGATAACTACCATTGGGGTAATATTTCGCCACTGGAAAAGTTAATTTTACAGGTTGCACAAGTACAGCGTTACTTGGCTATATGCCAATATAACTGTTAGGAGTGTCACGGTATGTTTTATAAGATGGGATGTACCAAATCCCATATCACTTAGAAAGTTGCAATACAGAAAAAGATCACTGTGATTTAGATATTAGTCTGTACAGTAATGTACACCCATAAAATTCACATGTTATGCTTGAGCGGTTTGTAGATTCGTGATATGCTAATATGTTATGCTAATATATAACATAAGTGTATGTATGTCATGACATGTTATTATGAAATGAGATTTCATGAATGTTATGTACATCTGTGTTATGTTAATATGCAAACAAGTATTTTGTGTGTCATGAAATGTTATTATGAAATGAGACATATATTAAACTACATGTCGCTTAAAAACATGACAAGTTATTATGAAATGAGATTACATGAACGTTAAGTATATCTGTGATGTGTTAATATGTAACATAAGTATTTTGTGTGTCACGATATGTTATTATGAAATGAGATACACATTAACCTACATATCGCTTGAAAACCAAGGTAATTTACCCTGTAATGGAACAATGATAACCTGAAAAGTGTTCACATGTTATGCGTGAACCTTATGTACATTCTAATTAAGCTAGAACATAAGTATCATACATGTCGTGAAATGTTATGAGATGGGATATTGAAAAATAAGGCAAAACATCCTGCAAGAGACTAAGGGAGTAATGAAAACTACCATTCGGGTAACAATCTGAATAATAACTAGATGTTAAACCATTACAAATAAAGGTGTAGATTTGTAAATGACCAAAATCACCCAGCGCTGAGGAAAGGACAACTCTCAGTGAATTACTACTAGTATATTTTATTTTTATTAGTCTTCTCTACCAATAGGCAAAATCCACAATACTGTATTATCCAATGTATGATACAATGTATATATGTTATGTTTCACTTGTTGTTTCCTCATCAGTTCACAAACTAGATAACATGTTATACCCAAAGGTATATGGAAGTCATCTGACATTATACATCGACCACTACACTCCGTTTCAAAAATACAAAAAGCATAAGTTCAATAATTCGAGTGCTGGCCAAAATAATTATGCCAAGTGTTGGAGATAGTATTAAGGTGTTGTCCGCAAACTGTCAAGGTTTACAGAATATTAAAAAAGAATAGATGTGATCTCATACTTTAAGGAAACAAATGCAAATATCGTCTGTTTACAGGACACACATTTAATTGACGATGACCTAATGGTTGTAAAAGAACTGTGGAATAACGATGTTTACTTAAATGGAGGTAAAACAAATTCACGTGGTGTGGCTATTCTTTTAAATAACAATTTTGAATATGAAATACTGGCATGTAACAAAGATAAAAATGGCAATTACCTCAATCTACTTGTGAAATTAAGCTCAATGAAAATAAACTTGATAACCTTGTATGGTTCCTTTTTTGAAGAAATCTCTAAACTATTAGAAAATGCAAATGGAGACTACAACATTCTATGTGGTGACTTCAATGTAGCTCTTGATAATGACATTGATACTTTTAATTATAGGCATGTAAACAATCCTAGATCTAGACAAGCCATTTTTGATCTAGTGAGACAATATGACCTGTCCGACATCTATAGAGATTTACATCCCGATACAAAATGATTCACATGGAAAAGACGGAATCCAGTCAAACAGGCAAGACTTGACCTATTTCTCGCTTCTTCAAATATACTAGATATTACGAACACTTGCGAAATTAGAACCAGCTATAGATCTGATCATTCAACGATCGAACTAGAAATGAAAATAAATAAATTCTTACAAGGCAAGGGCCTCTGGAAATTCAATAACAGTCTTCTGGAATGCCCAGAATATGTTGATCTTATAAATGGGATTATAGAAGAAGAAAAGGTCAAATATGCAATTCCTGTGTATAATCTTGACTTTTTAAAAGACAATTTCACCAGTTTCGAGATGATAATAGACCATGATTTATTCTTAGAAACACTACTACTCCGAATAAGAGGAGAAACCATCAAATTTGCTACAACCCAAAAGAAAAAATCCTCAAAGGTAGAAAAGCAGTTAATATCTTACATCGAATTTCGTGAAGCCCAGGATCCAAATTATACAGCAAATTCCACACTATTACTGGATAAAAGAGCTGAATTAGAAAGTATAAGGTCAAAAAAGCTAAAAGGGCAACTAGTAAGATCTCGGCTGCAATGGCTGCAAGATGGAGAGAAACCATTAAAATACTTTTCAAATCTTGAAAAGAAAAACTTTATTGAAAAAACAATAAGAAAAGTAAGATTAAATAATGGAGAAGTAATAACAGATCAAGAAAACATACTAAGTCAGGTACAACAATATTATTCCAATCTATTCGAAAATAGAGATGACGCCCTGCAAAGAATAAACTTCGAAAATTTAGGTATTAAATCAAGCACAAGAGTCCCAGAAGAAGACATTGGGTTACCCGTAACTGTCGATGAAGTAGGACAAGTTCTCAAGAAAATGAAATCAAACAAATCGCCCAGAATTGATGGCATAACAGTCGAATTTGTCAAAGTATTTTGGCGTCAACTAAAATACTTTATTATAAACGCAATAAACTGTGGATTTTCAAAGGGATGCCTGACAGCGTCACTTCGGCAGTGCATAATAACATGTCTACCAAAGGCTAAAAAAGATCGTTCTTTAATAAAAAATTGGCGTCCTATCTCCTTGCTGAGTGTAATTTATAAGCTAGCATCAGGAACTATAGCGGAAAGACTTAAGAAAACCTTAAATTATGTCATCTCAGACTGTCAAACTGGTTTCATAAAGGGAAGGTACACAAGCGAATCCACCAGATTGATCTAGGATCTTATACATGCAACAGAAAATAAAAATATACCAGGAATGCTTATGTTAATAGATTTCGAGAAAGCATTTGATTCACTTTCATGGAGCTTTCTATACAGAGTTCTGGAGTTCTTTGGATATAGTGAAAATTTTATAAAGTGGGTAAAACTTTTCAATACGGAAATAACTGCATATATCGAACAGTGCGGTTTTTTGTCAAAACCAATAAAAATTAACAGAGGATGCTGTCAAGGGGATCCAATTTCAGCATATCTATTCCTTATTGGAGCTGAGATTCTAGCAAGACTTATCCAAATTAATCCATATATAATTGGATTAAAAATATAAAATATCGAATTTAAAATAACACAGTTTGCGGATGACACCACACTAATATTGAATGGTAGCCAGCACTCCTTACAATCGGCTTTAAATACTCTTGAAATATATGGAAATTTATCAGGCTTAAAAATGAATAAAGAAAAAACTAAAGTAATCTGGATTGGGAGAAAAAAATTTTCCAAAGATAAATTAAATGTTACCATGGACCTAGAATGGGGATGTACCAACTTCACTCTGTTAGGCATAGAATTTTCAACAAATCTTTCAGCAATAACAGAGCACAATTATACAAAGGCTTTAGAAAAAATAAAAAAGTTGGTGAAGACATGGAGCAACAGATATTTGACCCCTCTGGGCAAGATTACGGTCATCAAGACTAACCTGATATCACAGTGTGTCCATCTATTATCTACTATACCAAGATCAGAATCATTTCTTAGAACACTAAACACCATCCTGTACAAGTTCTTATGGAATGGGAAGCCAGATAAAATAAGAAGATCCACCATTTCTTTAAGCTATATGCAGGGAGGCATGAAAATGATCAACATTCACAATTTTGATAAAGCACTTAAAATAAGCTGGATAAAGAAGTTAGTAACTCAACCAAATTCACAATGGTACAAATTACTAACAGTAATGTATGAAAACATAAACAAAACCTTAATTTTTGGAGATTAATGGTACAACGAAATGTCTCTAACTGTTCATAATCAATTTTGGCACAACGTATTAAAAGACTGGCAAACACTAAATAAAATACAACAAGCACAGAATGAATCTGAACTACTAAGAAATTGCATTTGGTACAACTCTCAAATCTCCAAAAACACAATATTTTTTCCTGACTGGTACAAGAAAGGTATCTACTTGGTAAATGATATAATAAATACAAAGGGCAAGATTATAAGTGTTAGAGACTTAAAGAATAAGTTTAATATAAATGTAAACATTCTGAATTACTATACAATAAAAGCTAAAATTGAACTATACACATCAAAGTATAGACTTTTAGGTAACTTGACCCTTGAAAGGCCTACTTATCCTTTTCATCTAGACGTGCTTTTAAAAGCGAAAAGTGGCAGTAAGAACTACTACCATGCATTTAATAATGCAGAGGCTCTGAATGATAATCCAACTTGTGAATTAAAATGGACAAATATTGTTCAAAACGAAAATTTGGATATACAGATTAAAGAAAGATGGAAACAAATATACAAGATTTGCTTCTATTCTGTATGTGACAACAATGTCATTTGGTTTCAGTATCGTATACTGAACGGTATTTTAGGAACCAAAGACTATTTAAAAAAGTTAAAAATAGATATGAATAATGCATGTTCATTTTGCGAAATGTATGATGAAAACTTGGAGCACTTATTTCGCAAATGTAGAGAAGTGACACAGCTGTGGGACAATATTCAACAATGGATTAATAATAAAATTGGGGAAAATCTAGTGCTAACAAATTTAATGAAACTAGACGGCTATTTACAAAACGACCAAAAATTTTGGCCCTTGAACCTGATACTTATGATTACTCGGAAATATATATTCTGGTGTGCAAAACAAAACTATAAACTAAATATCTATTTCCTTCAAAACAAAATTTAAAAAACTTATTTGGAACAAGAAACATTAAGCCTGATAAATTCACAATCAACCCAATTCGAAAGAAAGTGGAACATTTGGAAATATATATTTGATGGTATTGACAGATAAAATCGTCCGGTTAAAGTTATAACCTAATCCCGAAGTCATGACTTCCATATGCCTTGTTGTCATTAGTCTAATAAACCACCACTCTTTGTACTGATACCCTTTAACAGGAATAATACGCATAGAAAGTTTGTAGCTCTATATGTAAATTAGAACATATTTTGTTAACACAATGCTAAAAACAGTTTTCATTATTACAAGTCATACTGCGTATATGACATTTTTGTAAGACACCGATGGGGGGTTGTCCACTCTCGCCCCCCCCCGGCTGTCATAAGTGCAATGGGAAAAAAGAGTGAATAAAAGCTTGTGAATCAAAAAAAAAAAAAAAAAGAAGTGCCCCCCACCCCACCCTCTTGTCTTATGTACAACACACAGGTCTGACATTAAGCAGTCAGTAGCTATGTTTCTGCATTAAAAGCCAAGCTAATAAGATTGGGTTTCACGGTGGTAAATTTTGAACATGAGTATTTAAGGCATTCATGAGGCACTAGCCAAAATGCTCATGCTCATGGTGCAGTGGCCTACGATGCCGTCTCAAACATACTGAAGAGGTAACAACGATAATTCTTGAAGCACCTACCACTGCATTGGCTTAGGCTTGGGGTTGCTTAAGAAGCTTTATTGTAATGGTATATGCAAATATACAATGTAATTATGAACTAGAATAAAACAAAATGGCCCACTCTTTTATTATAAATTGTTTGGATGAGTCACAATGAATGTAACCAACTGACAACCTTAGTTGGTTGTGGTATCATCCAGGCTGATAGAGTTGGGTATTTCATGCATGCGTATTCACGGGGAGACCATATGTGCAAACCACTTTGGTCATTTCTAAAGTGACTGGCAAACAATGAACATTGAAAGCCCCCGCCATTCCCAGTGTGTTAGGTGTTAGTGTGTTTTAAGTTGTAACAGGTTTTTATCAGTGCTCTGGGGGTCTCTGTAACAAGCTTTATTGTAATGGTAGACACAAATGTACGATGTCATAATGAACTAGAATAAAACAAAATGCCCACTCAGTGTTTCATTATAAATTGTTTGTGTAAGTCACAATGGATGAGCACCACCTCACGATATGCAAAAGAATGCAGCATGAACACATTTGTTCGACTGGGGTCCTGTCTAACTGATGTTACTCACACAAGACAAAAATAAAAGTAATCTTGAAATATTTTAAAGGATTGATATAGAATATAATAACAAATAGAGGAGCAAGTTTGAAAAAAAAAGTGGTTTTAAGGCATAAATAACGATATCTTAAAGTATATACTATCTCTGACCTTTAACAACTTATATTTACTGATAAATGGAGGTGTGTGCCTTGAAGTCACTCTCACTGATTACCCTGATAGCCCTAAAACAGTTACTCTTCTATTAAATATTTAGAATATAATAGAATAAAAGAACATGTTCTTAAAATGCCAACCTAACTATTCTTTTTTTTTGTCTTGTTGAACATAAGTAAAGTGAGGCACAGACTTTTCCATCATGATCTAAAGGAAATAATGGACTGAGAATCTTCTGATGTGGTCAGATTTGACTTTGGGGCCCGCCTTCAAGGTCAAATGAGGGTAGCAAAACGTGAAAGTGCTTCTAACTTGTGAACTCTGAACAGTTGATTGCACTGAGCCTTTAGTGCTAGCTCAAGTGGTCACTGGCTTCAGTGAGTTGTCTTTTCAGTGGATAATATTTGCATCGGTTCTCCAATGCATCCAGTGTAGTTAATGTTGTTATGGCATCTTACTCATCAAAAGTCTTCACATAACAAATATTATGAGAAACAGTATCACTTGGGTTGGCTCATGAAATGTTGAGATTTTGAGGCATCTGCCTTGTTTTGAATAAATTGCAAGCACCTCTCAGATTGGGGTTCACTTCCCAGCATGGCCTTAAGAAAGAATAGTGGTAATTACCTGCAAGTGGCTGATGGCTTTTTGTTTAAAATCTTGATTAACTAGCGTGTTATGCTTTCCTTCATCCCCACAACTAGACATCCTGATGTGACCTATGCAATGCTTGGAGTGATACAAAATCCCGTGGCAAATTAATTCCAACAAGACCACTGCCACGGCATTTATCTCCCACTATGTATTAAGCAGAAATGCAGGTAGTCTGACCCTCCCACCCTCCCCCCCCCCCCCAAAAAAAAAAGTAAAGACAGCTGGAAAAAGATTCTCAGGCCATGACTTCCTATAAGTTGTTTTCATATTCCTAAACCCTAGTAACAATGGTAAGAACGATATAAGCCTTTTCGATAGGATAACCCCATTTGACATAAAACATGTGATATGGCAGCCACTTTGTTTTGGGAACTAGGCCAAAAATTTCTATCAGGCTAGCTTTTTCCTAGCCATGTACATTCACTGAAAATGTCTGACAAATATTAATTTGTCAAAGTGAAGACTAAAACAACAAACTTCCAAATTGACAAATGTAAATGTGTCATTTTCTTGTTGGACAAATTAAATGACAAACTTATGACAAGAAAGTAACCATGATAGTCCAATCAAATTGTCGTTTTAGGCACTTGTTATTGACCACATTCTTATAAAATTAATTTTAAATGCTCTAATTTGCTTGTCATAAGTTTTCAGTTAACTTGACCAATAAGTTATGAACATTTGACCATCATTCAACAAGAAAATGGCATTTGAATTTGACATTGTAGAAACTTGTTGTTTTTATGCACCATTTTGACAAAGTAATAATTTTCAGTGTTTATCTTTTGTGCAAATTTGATGAAGCTAGCTGCAATATTTCAATTTTCACAGCATCTTAATTATTTTCAAACAGTCGGCTACGGTGGCCATTTTGTTTTTCAAAAATGAGGCAAAAATTTTTCACAGGCAAAAGATTTGCAGGCTAAGACTTCTCATGGGCTGTTTTTACATTCTGAAGCCCTAGGAGTAACAATAAGGGAGATATAAGGATGTTTTAGTATGATGACCCCGTGTGACCTTCAAGCATGGGTCAAAGGCCAAATTCAATACTTGGAAAAGATTCTTAGGACATGACTTCGTATAAGTTGTTTTCACATTCCCAACCCCTAGGAGCAATGGTAAAAGAGATATTTAGAACAACTTTATGTTTTTCAAACAATCAGCTATGGTAGCCATTTGTTTTAAAAAACAAGGCCAGACATGTTTTTATGGCCATTAACATTCCTTGCATGTTTGGTGAAGATATGTGTATAAATGAATGAGAGATTAAGGTTAATGTAAAAATGTGATGAACAGACGGACGTACACATGCACGCATGTACAGAAGGCATTTTATAATCTCCCGACCATGGCCTTCATCTGCTGGTGAGAGATAAAAATAAGCTTCCCTTGAAAAGGGCGCTTATTTGTTTTCACGTTGAGTTTCCCCAATGCCTTGCTGCTCAGCCAAAACTATATATCGGAGGAGGATTTTATTTTGACATATATGTCTATCAAAATCTTGAGGTGATTAGATTTTGGGAGTGATTGAACCATAATTCAGCAATTTATGAGAATTTTTATACCAGCTAGTAACCAGAAAACTTAAATTAAAACATAAATGTATTGGGAGGTGATAGAAAACCATATGCAGAGAGTCTAAAAATACACTCAGATGGGCCAAACTGCCTTCATTATAGATTTTGTGTTTTGGCTTATACTTCCTTTGGTATTGCTTTTAGCAGTTTTGAGTGTAGTGGGAGGTCACAGGAAACCATATAGAGGAAGTTTAGAAAGGCGGTCATTTCCCCCCTCTCCCACCCCCTTATGAATTAAACTGGTGCGTCTGGAAAGCCAGTTAGATTTACACCCTGCCCCCTCCCCCCATGGGTCAAACTGGGATCATAAAATTGCAAATTTTATGTTTTTGGCTTTTATTTCCTTTATTATTGCTTTTAGAGCTTTTGAATGCGTTGAGAGGTTATAAACACCATTTGCAGAGAGTCTAAAAACCACTCAGATTTACCCCCTGCACTGAAAACCAAAAGTTGGTAGACAGAACTAAGATCCATTAGTTAAATCAAAATTTAACTAACACCTTAGTTTCTAAAACTAAGAGCCCTGTTTGGTCCAGCTAAGTTTGAGTTTCAGCATGCACCATATGAATTGTTTACATTTGGATTTTGGCGCAATTATTTGAATCAGGGGTAAGTTATTTTCCTCATATATGACAATATTAGTGTCTACATTTGTTAAAATGATTTAAATTTATTGCTACACCATGTATAGATTAAAATGATGTGCATTGCAATCAATTTTCATACAAAATAAGTTATGTAGAGAGGTTTGTAAATTTGAGGTGGATAAGATCTTGTATTACTGCCCACTAAAATAAATACTGTTAAATATTCACTTTATTTGATGTATTTCATGGAAAATCCCACAGTAACATTAATCCTTTATGTATTATTACTGTTTTGCTTTCTTTTGAAATATGTTAACAATACAAAATTGAGTGTAATAATAATTTTTATTTTGTTTAACTAATTGTATTTGTTAGTGAAACTAACACGTTGGTTTGGTTAACCAATCTGATTTGTAGGGGCTACAGACTTTGAGTTGGTTAGCCAAACTAACATACATTTGTTAGAATTAGTTGTCCCAACTACTTTAGGTTGGTTAATTTTTACAATATTTTATTTTCACAATTCCTATTTTTTTAGCTTTATGTCACAGTTTGAAGACCAATCAATTAATAAATCTATTAAATTTGAATACTATATATCTCAGATGAAGTTTTGTGTGCACTCAAGTAGTGAAATCATTTTATTTATATTTATGTAGCCTCTTTTATTTAACACAATGAGTTGGATACCAGAACAAGAAGTACCAAATGTGAAAACAAGAAAGTAGAGTTCAACATTGTCATGCCATTGTAGCCAATTGGTTACGCTTGATGAAGAAGTCATGGGGATAAATCAACTTTTTCGAGGAAAGTCAGAAAGTAAAGGTATTAATATGTAGTATTTAATTGCAATATTAATATGAAATTTTAATGCTGTTTTGCATGTTTATTGATTGATTTATGTGTATTGCAAACTCCAAGTGACAGCTGAACTATTTCTTCATATCTGTTGATATAAAATATGTTACTTGTAAAAGAATTATAGAAAAGTGTTATATTTTAATAATTTTGGTGTAAAACAAAAAAAAAATGTAAAAGATGGTAGCAAAATATTAAATTTTGTGCAATGTTTTATCATTTTGATTTTTTTGGTTCAGTGAAAACTATAAGTTTAAAAGCACTGATGTTTGAATATTTCATTCACATGATAAATTTTGCAGTTTCTTTAGATAAATTATTAACCCTTTTCAACCTTTTTGTTGTATTTTAATTTGTATACCCATCAGGTGGTGGTATCAGTTCAACCTAAACAAACTACATATTTCATGTAACATACAAAAAAGGGGGGCTTGGTGGTGTAGTGCTGAGGCTGTAGGTTCGAAGCTCGGGCCAGGAGCTTCATGTTTGAAAATTGGTAGTTACTCGCCGATGCCCGGTGGTTTACAGTGCAGAATCTTGACCAACTAGTATGCACTGGTTCCTCCACCCATAAACTATCCATCACAATATGACCCTGGTTGTTGAATGCGACGTAAAACAACAAATAATTCTAATTCATGTAACAATAAAAGCATAGCTTTTTTCAAAATCTTAGCATCAGATCAGTTACACAGTCAGTAGTACACTGGAAGGGATAATTTGCTAGTGTCACACCCCTTAATTGCACCCTATCAAATGTTTTTGAGTGTCTTAGTCATTGAATATTTCATGACTAAAGCAAAAGTCACATTGCATCTGGATACACACATTAAATGTTTTTTAATTTCTCACGTGAATATATTTAATAGAGAAATTCTTTATCTCGCCAACAAACACCATGTTTTTGTTTTACAGAATGGAAACATTGTTGAAGACATACCAGTGATCACAATCCAATAATTATGATTCTGCAACATAGCAAGAAAGAATCTATAGCAGATTTGGAATTACACACATTTGTACAACTGACTGGACCTGGTTACAGAGATGAACAAAGAGTAGATATAGTAGTTGAAGCAGGGTTGACTTAAAGTTACTTGAGCCTGTATATAATATCAACATTAAATATTTACTGTGCAGTGCGGATTAAATATCAAATATACAGTACAACTTGCTTTCAGTGTGAAGTTAGTTTGGTTACACTTTTCATTATTGGATTTCTAAAGTGTTTTTATTTTGGCTACATTTAATTCAAATTTCATCTGAAATTAAATGATATACAAGGCCTGCGTTCAGAAAAATAATGAGACAAATTTGTCTTAAGTTTTGGTCTCAAGAATGAGACAATTTTTTTATTTTAAACTACTTAGTTATTAATTAACACAATAAATTAGACCAAATCTCAACTTTAGACTGATGCATTGTTGTCGTAGATATTTTAATAAAAGGTTCAAGTGTTATTCCCACTTCTGACACCATGATTTGTAATTAAACACAAGTTTAATTCTAATTCTTTAATTCAGATCTTAACATGTACATAGGTATTAGAATTTATTAAAACACAAGTTGTTGCATGAAGGTCTCAGTGAAGTGTGTGGGAATCTTTCTACATTTTAATCTCCCCTGTATATTATAACAACATACAGGATATCAGATTATCTGGTCACTGACACTTTAACATAATGAGAGGGATCTGGAAAACCTTACTAGCCTGGAAAATGACTCTAACATTTAACATCCACAACAATATTTTTCTTGCTGAGAAACTGTGAATTTAAAGTTGACACTATTTTGTCTCAGAATTAAGACCTCTTTGTAAATACTGGCCTCTGGGTACAATTATCACTTTAATATTTTGTGGTATTGTAAGTTTTAAATACAAAAATTTATTAGTGATATAGTTTATTTTCTGTATATATGCAAAAACCTTTTTTTGTTAATGTTCCTTCAAATGCTAATATGAAAATCTGTTGATGTAATTTAAACCTCTTGTGTCTAACCTATAAAGACCCAAAATGACTTTTTGCTTAAAAACAAATCCAAGTAACCAGATAAAGTTCAGTTTGAACCCTGGGCCAACCTATGTGGGAAAGTTGGTAGTTGCTGATCAATGCCCACATTTTACACTGTAGAATCTTGGCCAACCAGTATGTACTGGTTTGGAAGATAAAATTCATAATAAAATTCCTAGTTATAAGCTGGATAATAAATTTCATAAATAAATTCCTAGTTATAAGCTGTTTGATGCCATTAGTGATGCTGGATTAATGAAGTTCTTGGTGTGAAACTTTGCCTTGGTGTTAAATTGAAATGTTTATTTTATCACCTCTTCATCAGATGTTACCATAAAGTATTTTGATATATGGGTCACTTGTTTCTTGTTGCATTGTCATGCAAAGCATTATTTTAAAAAAGTGTAGTTATAAACTTGTTTGCCATGCATGTAGTCAGTAATATTTAATCAATTTGATTAAATAAAAACTCATCTAATTGGATTAATAAACCTACTTATAGCTCTTACTAAGGAAGTCAGTTTGGGTAACCAACTTACATTGGCCTTACCAACTTACCAAATTAATTCAAGTAACTAACTTACTTGGTTAGACAAACCAAGTTAACTGGTAGAACAAACAAATGACTTTAGTTGTAGTAACCAACATGGTTTGTTTGTGGAACCAACAGTAGTATATACCGAGTGTATATCGAGTCGAGTTTCCCATCAATCATGTCACTTTTTGACAGCTGTGCAGCTGCCTGGGGCAGATGTTAGATGGATGGCTAGATAGGGGAGGGTCGATACTAGCTCTATACAGGTTATTGGGCTCTATACAGGTTCTTGAGACTGGCTCAATGGGGACTTTTGTTTTACTTTGATAGTTTATAGCTATTACTCAGCTGAATCATTACACAGCTGTGCTTTTTTAATGGGTGCAGCTCTTTGTCTGATTTTTTTTTTAATGGGTTAGCACAGCTGTGTTTAATGGGGCTTTGTCTGCTAGCTCCAAGCTTTGTTTTAATGTGGCTTTGTCTGCTAGATCTCGTGGCATTGTCAAATCAGCTGTGTTTTAATGGGGGTTATGTCTGCTTAATGGCAGTGTGTGCTTTTTAATGGGCAAGCTCTTTGTCTGATTTTAATGGGGGAATAGCACAGCTGTGTTTAATGGGGCTTTGTCTGCTAGCCCCAGCTTTGTTTTAATGGGGGCTTTGTCTGCTAGATCTCGTGGCAGGGTTAGAACTGTTTTAATGGAACCTTTATCTGCTACAAATGTTTAATGGGGCTTTGTCTGCTAGCCAAATTTTTAATGGGGCTTTGTCTGCTGGCCATGCTTTGTTTAATGGCTAGCACAGCTGTGTTTAATGGGGCTTTGTCTGCTAGCCAATCTTTGTAAATGGGGCTTTGTCTGCTACCCATACTAGTTCACAGCTGTGGTTTTTTGAATGGAACTTTAATGGGGCTTTGTCTGCTGGCCATGCTTTGTTGTTTAATGGCTAGCACAGCTGTTTTTAATGGGGCTTTGTCTGCTAGGCCAAGCTTTGTTTTAATGGGGATTTGCTAGCCAAATTTTTTAATGGGGCTTTATCTTCTAGCCTACTGCATCATATTACTACTGAAAACTGAATCATCTAATAGCCCTTTTTTCTGCTGATGGGGGCTTTGTCTGCTAGCCCAAGCCTGTTTTAATGGGGGGGCTTTGTCTGCCTAATGGGACTTGTTTTAATGGGCTAGAACTGTTGAACTGTTTTAATGAGACCTTTGTCTGCTGCAAATGGTTAATGGGGCTTTGTCTGCTACCCATTTTTTAATGGGGCTTTGTCTTCTAGCCTACTGCATCATATTTCTACTGAAAACTGAATCATCGCACAGCTGTGTTGTTTAATGGGTCTTTTTCTGCTAGAACTCTTGTAATGGGGCTCTCTCTGCTAACCATTTAATGGGGGTTTTGTATGCTACCCTACTGGAACAATATCACTTGTGAAAAAATGAATTATCGAAGCTATATTTGATTTATCACACAATGTATGCTAGTTACATTAGAGCTCTGTTGAAAATCCCATTCCCAATTAAAATTAACGGGAAATTTCGAACCTCAGAGTAAGCACACGAACGCAATATCTCGCCTCATATACAGTCGCAGTTTAATCTCATACTTTCATATACACTTTTGATTAGGGTTAGGGCTTTGGGGTTAACTAATAATCAGTGAATCCTGTCTTTTTCTTTGGAAAACTGCTGAATACTAGAATTTTAACAGTCTATATAAACGCAAAAATTCAACTTATAAACTTAATTGGTTTTCCAACTATCAAGCTAACAGCATCTTCTAGCAACATGTTTTCTAATACTGCATCCAACATAACTGATAGGGATAGTGAGATAGTTCATCCAGCAAGTAAACCAGTGGAAGACCAGACTGATGCTAGGTCATCTTATCTACAGTCTGCCTCTACTCAATCTGCAGCCTCGGTTGGAGGCTTTTCATTGAATTCTTCAGCTAGATATAACTCCAATCCAAGAATTCAACCACCCTGTGGTAACTCTGCTGGGTTACATTTATGTCATAAACCCACACCCTATGTGGGAAGATGGATATTTAAGGTTCCTGATTATTCTTGATATGATGAGAGATATGCTACATTTAGAACATGGCCGAAGTCTCACCCCATTCGCCCAGATGCCCTAACTCGTGCTGGTTTCCTCTATACAGGGGAGGGGGATAAGGTTACCTGCCCCTGGTGTAAAATATCTCTTATTGAATGGGAGACATATGATGTACCAATGGACGAACATAAGAGGCATGCACCCACCTGTGAATTTGTGAAAATGATAATGCCCAAAAATAGTTTTTTCTCTCCTACCTCCTGAAGATAAAGAGACATTAAAATTATTGAATGAATTGAATAGTTACGAGATGCTACCTTACACAGATGGAAGAAAGACACCTGTGAATTTTAGAAGAATACTCTACCTAAGACAGATGGAAGACAGTCAGCTGTGAATTTTACAAAAATACTCTACCTAAGACAGATGGAAGACAGACACCTGTGACTTTAGAACAGTACTCTACCAATGATAAATCTTCATTATGTTCTAAAATCCAAGTAGATGAAAACTTATTTATAAATTCTAGTTAGACACAGATGTAAAGGACGGGCAGATGTCTGTCTGATATACTAACCTTTTTGTCACTTTAACTTTACAATTATTAAGTAATAAACTTGTCTGTTTTATCTGCATTTAATTATCAATAAAATCTGTTTTTAATTACTATTGTAGTTTCTGTGTTCCCTTTAATGATCAGTTATACTAGTCTGTTTTAAGTCTCCTCACACAAAACCTTTGCTGAGTAAGTAATTTTTCCTACACAAAGCTTTTGCTGAGTAAGTGATCCTATATGCTGAATCTTGATATATTCTCCCCCTCACCTCAAAGTCTATAAAAAGCCACCCTCTCGCTCTAACCCTTACACATCATCTGAAGCTGTAATCTAGGAATTAAAAAATAGGACGAAATCATTCACTGAATATGGCAGAGGCTCAAGTTTTAGGGAAACCTGCTCTGAAGAAGAATAAGAAAGATCTATCTCTACAGATTAAAAATAAGAAGAAAGATCATCTTATAGAACCTCAAAGCCATGGGGCGATGTCCGCAATGAACTATTCAGAGGCATCTCTATCTGTCACCTATAGAAGAACCTTTCATCTAGGCTCCAAGAAGTATGTGGTGTTTCATGGTGAAACTGGTCAAGTGCAGACTATTCATTTAAAGGAATGGGATGGTCAGAATGTCACCAACCCAGGGATCAAGATCAATATCTCGAAATTGGTTGTATTAGTTCATTTTTCTGAACTAATTAACCATGCACTGCAGGCTATTCTTAAAGGAGACAAAGGAATAGAGAAGAAAGTACATATAGGTGGCTCCTACTATGTAGCCTGTAATAGTCCCTATAAATCTGTAGGTATCAGGAAATGGAAGACCAATGCCAAGGGAGACTTGTTTCCCACCACTGAAGGGCTATCCTGCAAACCCAAAGAATGGGAAGAATTTTTGAAAGTATGTAACCAGATGTATAGCGAACGTATGGAAATATATACATATGTTCCATGTTTAATTCAACCTGATCAACCTAACCATGCAAAATTGACATGTGAGGAATGTTCGCATTTAGATGAATCAGCCAAAGGGGAGGTAGACGTGGAAATACCCCTTTAATTATTCAGGGACAAATTGACATTAAATCACTTTTTTATTTTTAATTATCAGATAATGGCAACAGCTTTCAACCCAAAATTTCACTATAAAACCCCGCATCAAACCCATTCTGGGCCCCAGAATTTTACTGAATCAAAATAGGCTGTTCAATTAATCTCAAAATGGATAACTTTGTACAAATTGGCAGAAGAATTGATCTCTTTCGACCCAATCATCTGATTTCCAATATGATAACCATTTGTGAACTACTGATGCTGATTGACAATGGACACTACCAGCAGGCGATGGTTTGTTACATCCTGCTCAACGACATTCTACCAGCCTTTATTGTGTAAGTACCAAATATTTATTTGTTTTAATTTTTTACATAAAATTTTAGAGAGGACTTATTCCAATGTAACGAGGTGGAGCTGTGAGGCTATTGTAGAACTAGCTTTGTATAGACCCCCTCCTGAGCGTAACACCATTCATTCAAGTAAGAATTTTAATGAAATGTTAATAAATGTCAATAAATTATCTTCTCTCATGACAGCTATAATTAAAAAACCAACTGGGTGAAATTTAGGGTCTAGTTAGATAAATCTCCTAAATTTGATGTATTTCCTTATTCTTTAAACTATCTCAATTAATTTTTATTTTTTATATTAATGAAGCTTTTTGGTTAAAACATCTGTAATTTTTCATTGAGAGATAATATACGAAAAGGGTTTCTCTACCCTCAATATGCAAATTGTCAATGTTAATTTTAATTGAGAATGGAGATTTTCAACATTATTCCTCTGATATACTTGCTCTCACAGCATCCACAGAGATTGAGAAGGCATAAGCTCATTAATATGTATGTCAAGCTGCTTACCTTCGGGTTCGAAATTTCCCGTTAATTTTAATTGGGAATGGAGATTTTCAACAGTATTCCTCATACTTGAGTATACTTGCTCACAACATCCAGAGAGGTTGAGAAGACTTAAGCTCATTAATATGTATGTCAGGGTGCTTACCTTCGGGTTCGAAATTTCCTGTTAATTCTAATTGGGAATGGACATTTTCAACAGAGAATCATAGCTCTGCAATACTGCAGTATTCTGACAAACAATCGGAGGCATTTCCCTAGGGTGAGGACTGTTGATAATCTCCAATCACAATAAGCAATAACGTGAAATTCGAACTCCCAGGTATGCACAGGAACACAATTTCTTTTTCTCAACCCAATTTTGTATTGACTAATCTCTGCTATTTAGTCAAATAACTAAAATTTCTCTAATTTTTATATTTTTCAGCCGGAAATATCCAGATTTCGTTCAATTTGTGAGCCAATTCCTAGAAAAAGCTGAATGTGCTATCTGTAAAGACGCCTTAGATCAGGCAGACATCATACTGACCAACCCATGTGGACACTTGCTCTGTGTGGAGTGTTCTTGTCAGTTATCAAGGATGTGGCAGGATGGGGCTGAGGCTGAACTGAGGTGTCCCATATGTAGGACCATACTTTTAGAACACAAATTTACAAAGGCCTACTCTATCCGCAGTTCAAAAATGAGCACTACCTCACTATTTACATGGGTCCCCACTTCCATGTACATGAATACCAGTCATGACCAATTGCTGATCGAGGCTCTAACTAATAGAGACCTCGAGATGGCTTTTGGGTGCGCCTTTTTTCTAGGCAAAAGCCCAGAAGATGTGGAAACTATGATAGCTCCTCAGTGGGCTACATATTACCAGCAACGAGCCAACAACTTAACATGCGCCTGCTGCAAAATAGACCTACCATTAACAAGGGCTTTTATGAGCTCTTGTTATCACTTTTATTGTACAACATGCTCAGCACTAATATCCGGTAATTTAGCACATCATCCGAGTAGGTGTTTAGAGTGTAACACCCAATGGCATGTTGACCCTAGTGGTTGCAGCATGTTGCGTCCTACAAACACCTAGTGGTCTACAATCTCAAAATTTTTTTTTTAAAAAAAATATTTTTATTTCTAAATTTGGTCTGAATGAATGGGGTGCCTCCTCAGTCTTCATCCTTTTTCTCCTGTCATATCCCTAAAAATTGACTAGGTTACATTCTGCACAGAGCCAATCAAGCCATATGTCATCAATAACAGAAGGATACCCAGAATAAATCTGAGCAACTGTCATCATCAACAGCATGAAACCATTGGGATAATTAATAAGACAAGGAGCTCGGCATATATCAAAATGATAGAGGGACTGAGATATCACTTAGACAATCTTATAGAATTTTTATAAAACCAGCTGAATGTGTAATAGAGGGAATAAAAAACTTTGAAAAAAGGTAAATGTCAAAAAAAAATCTCTGTAATTATAATTTGCAAGAGTTTGAATAATCTGAAGTTTTTTTAAATCATTTAATATTTGGAAGCTAATGTAAATATTTTTCACTTAGTATATGATTATTCCTGTAGATCCTTAGTAATTTATATTATTTTGTCATATGTCTTTAATCTACTAAAAAACAATGATCTTGTTAAGAAATGATTTTATTATAATAACTGAATACATGAAGGTTTCAGATGCTTTTTTGACTAAGGTAGCACTTCCTCATAATTTATATGCATCCTTAAGTCAATATTTAAACAAGTCTGCATGACACGCCTTTTGTGTGGTGACTGTACAATCAAGCTGATTTATGGTTTTTACTCTGTATGAGATCTTCTGTGTAATCAGAAGAACGCTCTGTACAGTCATCTCTCAAAAGAATTGTTCAGCGTGCAAGGTCATAATTTATCTTGTTAAAGGAGGTGTCTTAACCTATTTTTATTTTAATAAAATAAACCATTTCAAAAGAATTTCGACAATATGAGCTCATCATATGTCTCCATTTACAAAGTACTGGTATTTATTTAGCTTTTTCTTTGCAATCAATCAGCGACACCAGTCATTGCAATGGAGAAGTCTGCTCTGCTTTTTTGTAAATGTTAACATAATAAATTGGATGTATGACCAGTCTATTTTTCTCAAAAGATTTTTAAAAAAATATTTTTCTGTTACACCTTTAATTCCATTCAATGTGACTGGTTTTTTACTTTTCACTGTGTGACGCTGAATTTTTAAATTTTTTTAAAGTCATTCTATGTAGATTCCTCTGTTAAAGATATCATTAATATGCTCTACGCCATGATACCTGTATAGGATTTTTTATTGAAATTCTTATGTATATATTGTTTGAAAGGGTTATATGGTTATTTGACAATAAAAGATGGAAAATTATCACATATATTATTCTTTATGAACTATTCTCACAAGAAAATTACATATATGTATATATCAGAGAGACATAATAATAATCAAAGGAGCAAAATTAGTACAATTCAAATCATTTAAATATATGATATTATTCCAAAGAAGTCTCTGATGAAGAAGTGTCTGTCTAAATTGTCAGAGATGATATGAAATTACAAGATAAAATAGAATAAATTAAAAAAAACACCTCTCTCTCTATCTATACCTCTTTCATTTACTCAGTCATATCAATTTACACTGTAACAAGACTTTGACCATTCACATGTCATTTAAATAATATAAAATCACTCTAAAAGAAATGTTCAAGTAAAAATATCTGACTATAAATGATATGAAATTACATAATATATAATATTTCTCTACAAACATCTCTCTGACTTACAGATCAAGACATCATCTCAAATTAAAACTGAACAACCCCTTAAACTATGAATTACAATAAAATACAAAATGTCTGTCTCTACTTTTTCAATATAAAGACCTTCTTATATCTTCCACCAGATCTAGTCTCCATGAAACTGGTTTCTTGAAGATCAGAAACCTGGTCAGATTCACTTGGTACATCTACAGATCTCAGGAATGATAGATCATCCATTTCTATCTCAAAGTCTGTAGACTTAGAGTCAGATACCTGAGTAGCCTTATCAAGAAACTCAATGAGACTTGAAGATACATCTGTAGCAATTTTCCTCTCCTCCCTCATATTAACAAATATTTTCCGAGCATCAGTCTGTGTCCTATCGTTCCAGGTATCACCAGATATTGAGGTCTCAGGATAGGTAGAACTTAAATATTCTGATGAAAATTTCAGATTCACAGCTCTTTCTTTAGGACAGGTAGATTCAACACTTGTACTAACAGTATCATCCATGTGAGAATTATTTCCCTCATCACTCCCTAGACAGTCAAATATTCTATCCAATAGTATCATTAATATCCTATCCTTGAAGCGACGAATGATGTAGGCTGCAATCCCACCTATAAATCCCAGAATAGGAATGACTAGAAGGGCATAGAAATCATCGTTATCATCATCATCATCAGCATCATCGTCCTGGTCATAGTCCTCATCAGTTTCTTTATGGTCTGAGCTGGGTGGAATCTCTGGTGTCTGACCTAAAAAAGAAAAACCAGGAAATATTATATGAACTGGCTATTACACCCTGTGCTTCATACATTATGATTATATTTGATGAATTTTCATCTCTAACCCCAAAGCCCTAACCCTAATATGCATATCACTAGAGAGATACCATAGAGAGCATTGATCACTCGAATTGCTTTCATAAAATGTGACTGAAAATCTTCAGAGATATTGCCTTCGTGTGCTTACTCTGACGTTCGAAATTTCCCGTTAATTTTAATTGGGAATGGAGATTTTCAACAGGGCTGCGCATTGCTAATAAAATAACTGGCTGAAAAGTGTAATTCCTCTCCAAAATAACTAGTGCATAATATGAAAGGCCTAAGGTGATATATAATTATATATCCATATTTACATATACCTGGAGACATTAACCCTCCCAAAACTTCCAAAAATAAGACTAAATATATCGTATCACTTACCCGAGTTACATCCAATGACAGTGACTATGCTATCTGAGTATTCACATTCCCCCTCACAGTTCCAGTATAGGATTCTGAGCTTAGCATAATTCTTAAGAATAGTTCTAAGGGGTAAGATGATCTTTCCAATGTAACATTTCTCATATATCAAAACGTCTAGGTCATAATCACCACATTTTTCACCGTAATTTTCAAAGTCCTGCATCGACCTCAACCCCACAATATGCAATGTGCCTGTCTCCTCGTGGAAATTACACTCCACATGATAACAGTTTGTACTTGTTATAAGAACACAAACAAAAATCAAAATAAAACTGAAATACGCCATCCTTCCGTAAAATATAAACAGAAATATATGATTTCAAGGCGTCAAATACGTCATAGGGTTTAAAAATTACGTCACAAGCTATGGAGGTATGTTTCCGTGTAATGTGACGTCACAATTCGTTCTCTCGCAGGAAAAATATTATTTGAACAATATTAATTTATATTTCTTACCTTTATGGGTTGATTTCAGTGTCCTCATCAGTCCTAACTCCTACATCTCTCATTTCTATCCCATTGTCCTCGTTTTCCAAATCTCTGTTAAACCTAGAGCAGAGTAATTTTTTCTTTAGGATCCATGCGATTAGAAATGCAGACAAAATGCATGAGATGCTGGTTGAGAACATAAGCCAGTAGCATCTTAGGATGTGTGAGCTATTGTTTGCTGTAATTTTTGTCATATTATAGAAAGATCCTTTGGATGAATACTGGGCAGTGCTAGTGGAATTCCAGAGATCTGTTGATGAGACTGAGGAATGGTTAAGATTCCATATCTCTCTCGCTGTTGTAGCTAATTAAGAAAAAATAGCAAAAAATTACACTTTGTTATAATTCACCATTGACATTAAATACTAACAGGAAATAGCTAAAAGCTGAACCAATGAAGGTTAGCTCTGACATTACAGACCTACGAGGACTGTTGAAAATCTGCAATCCCAATTAAAAATAACAGGAAATTTCGAACCCGAAGGTAAGCTTGATAAAACATATTAATGAGGTATTGCTGCTAGTGCGTCGCTTTGGACGCAATGACAGTAAGCTCTGGATGTACAGAATGTGGAGGTCTGTTGAAAATCTCCAGTCCCAATTAAAATTAACAGGAAATTTCGAACCCGAAGGTAAGCACCTCATAAACATATTAATGAGGTATTGCTGTTATTGCGCCTCTTTGGACGCAATGAGAGTAAGCTGTGAATGTACAGACTGTGGAGGTCTGTTGAAAATCTCCATACACAATTAAAAATAACAGGAAATTTCGAACCCGATCCTAAGAACCCCAAAGCCATTTTTTCTCTGACTAGTACATTATAATTTTAACTACATAGGATAATATACTCACCTTTCTGAACATTGTCTGTGCACATATTAGTGACTACTATAATTTCCACTGGAATTTCTTTAATCCAAGTGCAGTTGAAGTACATTATATCCAATATTGTCCAATATTTTAAAGAGGGAAAATTTTCCAAGACTAGATAGATATCTAGAATTTCCAACTTTTTTAAATATAAAATACGGATTTTTGGATTATAGGTAAATTTCACCCATAGAACATCTATACATACAGCCATATCTTCCTCACAGTTACACATTCCCTGGAAACAACCTTTAGATTTTATTAATCCGGGTAAAAGGGCTAAGAGGATAAATATTTGTGTCTGCATTTTGACATTTGTATGTACTCTATGCGACAACAATACATGAGAACAATACACACAAAACTCTTTGTGTAGGATATCTGGCAGGTATTGGGGTATCTGGCAAGCAGGCGAATTTAATCTTGGCAGGTGAAATAATATAAATAGAGAGGAGACTAAACAGCTTTCTGATTGTTTACTGTGTGACTCAGGAGATAAGATAGTGATAACAATGTTCAAATTTTTTTCACCCACTACTGCAATGATTACAGGTCCCACAGGCTCTGGAAAGACAAAGTTTGTGTTTAAGCTATTGGAGAATTTAAATACTATGTTTGATGTTCCAGTGGAGAAGGTGTACTATTTTTATGGGGTATGGCAGGATTCTTTTGACAACAAAGTAATTGAAAATTTAGAATTTATTCAGGGACTTCCTGACGAGACTCAAATTAAGCAAATTGCTGACTCTAAGCATAATCTGATTATTATTGATGATTTACAAATGTCAGCAGTGAATAGTCCCTCCATTACCAATTTATTTAGTAGGGATTCACATCATAGGAATCTCAGCGTCTTTTTAATACTACAAAATCTCTACCATTCTGGGAAGTACAGTAGAGACATTACCCTGAATACTCATTATTTTATTTTGTTTAAAAATCCTAGGGATATAAATCAAATAAAAATTTTAGGAAATCAGTTAGGAATGTGTGATAAGGTCTGTCTGGCCTATGAAGACGCCACTACAGAATCTTACAGTTACTTGCTGATAGATCTGTCTCCTACCAGGGATAAGAGCTCATGGTTACGCACCCATATTTTTCCTGATGAATACCTAACTATATATAAATAGCTATAAATACTTGTTAGATCAAAGACTACTGATCAGTATGTCTTCTAATCTCCTGAGATCAAAGCATTTTCTAAAGGTCATATTGGATAACAATAAGAATTTAAATAAGTATATGTTCTCAGAGGCTAATCAGTCACAAATAAAAGCCATTGCAGAGATTTTCTTCAATATTTTTCGTCTGCCACTAAGTAAAAAGACCAAGGCGAAATTTGAAAAGTATTCTGCCTTGATAAAACGATTTCTAAGAAGGGTTAGAGGGCGGCTTCAATTACTGAAGAGGCATCACAGAATTTTTACAGATTTATTATATACCATAAGGAATTATATCAAACAAATTTTACAATGAATAAATTTGTAATGATACCTCATGAGCAATTTTTAAAATTTAAAAAATATCTCGACAGTGAAAAGCAGAACGCTTATAAAGACAATACCACTGAGCAGGAATCAGAGCAATCTGAAAATGCTGTAACATCATCCAAGGCTGAGACTGGAAGCAATGAGAGTGTATATATGTCACCACCACCAGGAATACCTGAGATCAGTGTAGACAAACGATTCAGTGATGATGAAAAATCCCCAACTAATTCAACTGGAGGAAGGGTTAAACAGCAAGGAGGAACGGCTACAAAACATAGGGGAGGCAGCAGGGAGTCTATCAGAGAGCGCAAACCAAAATGGATTAAATTCTGGAATAAAAATCTCTCCTGATGTGGAGGTACTCCTTAAAGATGCATATTATAACCCCAGTAGTCCTGCCTCCTTCAGCGGGGTTGAAAAATTGTACAATTTCGTGAAAAAAAATGATCAATATAAGATTTCAAGGAGATCTATTAAACAGTGGCTAGCTAAACAGGAGACCTATACTTCACATCATCCTGTCAGGAGATGTTTCAAGAGACCCAAGGTCCTTTCCTTCTCCAAAAATTATCAATGGGATACAGATACTGCTAATATGGTGAAATACAGAAAATCGAATGATAATTATGGCTATTTTGTGGTTTTTATCGATATATTTACTCGTTATCTCTATACCAAACCAATGTATACTCTCACAGGAAAGGAAATGAAGCAAGTCATGTCTAATATTTTTGAGGAATCAGGGGTGAAACCACAGAAAATAAGAAGTGATCAAGGTAGTGAATATAAAAATTCAGAGGTGACCAAATTTTTGAGAACCTCAAAGGTGGATCAGATATTTACTTATTATGAAACTAAAGCTAATTACGCAGAGAGAGTAATAAAAACAATTAAACTCAAGATATTCAAATATTTAACAGCTAGAGAATCCTTCAGATGGGTAGATAATTTACAAAACTTTACGGCTAGTTACAACAATGCCAGCCATAGATCTATTAAGATGACCCCCACAAAGGCTCAGAGTTCAAACCAGTATGATATATGGTCTTATCAATACGGCCTCAAAACTAAGGGTATTAAGAAAGACAAAAGCATGAAGAAGACCAGACCTAACCCTAAAAGGGTGAAATTTAAGTATAAGGTTGGTGATAGGGTTAAAATAAGTTATCTAAAGAACAGTTTCGATCGAGAATATGCTGAAAAATGGTCTGGTGAGATTTTTACAATCATTGATAGAAAACTAAATCAAGATATCCCAATGTATCAACTAAAAGATTATCAAAATGAGGTCATAACGTCATATTTTTATGAGCCTGAATTACAACTAGCATTTTTGGATGAAAATATGGTCTACAAAATAGAAAAAATTCTTAAAAAAAGGAAAAGAAAGGGGATATCAGAGATGCTGGTAAAATGGAAAGGATGGCCAAGCAAATTTAATTCCTGGATACCAGAGACAGCTATGGAAGAACTATAAATAGCCAATGCTGCCCTGTGTTTGTGTTAAAGCTTTCATAATTGAATGAAAAAGAGGGAGAATGACAGAGGGAGACTTTTACATTTTCTTAAGTTTGAAGGATTCCTTAAGGTTTCATCCTGGTAACAAGGGTTATAACTTCACTGTGGAACTTCCTGAGAGAGTGGAATTGAGGGGAAATTGGAAAGTGGCGCTCTGCGATATTTTTTTAAATGAAAAAATATCAGAGACCCTCATGGTTTTTTCAGATATCTGCGATTATAGTTTTGTTAGAGATTCCTTAGAACCAATTTTAAGAATGGTAATGCCAAACAATAAAAGAAGCCAATTATTTCCAGACAGGTTTTATTTGGGGGTGAGGCAGTCGAATTTAGGTCGAATCAAAATCTATATAAAAGATAGCTCCTTTAACAATGCTCTAGCATTAAAGGGGGAGATACAGCTCACATTACACCTTAAAAAAGAAAATGGATAAATATTTAAACTTTTGCAAGAAATGTATTGAGGGAAGAGTCGCATATAACCCAAATTTTTATGAATTAAAGCCTACAAATTCAGAAACAGATAGGGTTAATGACAAACCGGTGGAGGTTACATTAGTTACACCTACAGAGGCAGCAGTGGAGCAGGCCAAGAGTGAGATAAAATTGAAAAAGGGTATAAATAGCATGGTTGGAACCCACAAAGGTCAAATTGGTGGGAAGACTAGAAAGAGTAAGATTACAAAGAAATCCTCAAGAAAAATTTCTTCCAAGAATAAAAATAAAACTAGGAAAGGTAGCAGCACTAAGAGATCATCAACATCTGTCCAGAAGGGGGTGAAAGTAAAGAGTAAGAAGAAAAAATTCAATTCTCACTCATTATGGATATAATTCAAACACCTTTAACCATCTTCCAGCCACCACCCATAGATAAGACGATTCAGAAAGAATATTGGGTGGAGTTTAATCCAATTGCCGCTATCACAGATAGCAGTGTAATAGAATTTAATATCCCAGGGACCTCAGTAGATTATATCAATTTAGCTAAAACCAGGTTACATGTAAAATACATCATTACAGATGAGAAGGGGGTTCCTATTCATAATAAGCCACCATCAGCTGGTCAACCTGCAACCCCTAGTCACCAGGTGGCGCCTATAAACTTGACCCTCCATTCAATTTTTAGACAGGTTGATATTGCATTAAATCAAAAAGTAGTATCCTCAGATGTGGGTGCTAATTATCCGTATAAGGCAATGATTGATTTTCTTCTATCAACCAACAACAACATGGTTCAATCAGAGGGTGAGGCAGCATTGTTTCATAAAGATCAACCAGGGGCCATGGAGGCTATCACCTACACAGGGGGTAATCCAGGCTTTACAGAGAGAGGCAGACCAACTAGAAGTGGAGGAACGGCTAGTGTGGAGGGTTTACTTTATACAGACTTTGGAATAGATCAACCCAGGGCTATAATAAATGGGGTGGCGGTTACCTTAAAGTTTTTTCAATCCTTCAATGAGTTCAGATTAATGAGAGATGGGAAAGAAAAGTTGAGGTTAAAAATCACAGAGGCTATTTTAAAAGTTTGTTATATCTCTTTGAATCCAGATATGTTAGTCGCTCATAATGAGGCTTTGAAAACAAGTCCTGCACTCTACCCCTTCTGGAGAAGTGATATTAAAAGCTTCAGTATTGCTAAAGGATCTCACACATTTATGACTGATAATATCTTCCATGGTAAGGTTCCCAGCAAGATTGTGGTTGGTTTAGTTTCAAATGCTGCCTATTCTGGAGATTACACTAAAAATCCGTTTAACTTTCAAAATATGGATCTCAATTATATGGAATTGAGTGTGGATGGACAGCCTGTACCAAATAGACCCTTTAAACCCAATTTCAATGAAAAAGATTATGTAGCCTCTTATCTAAGTCTGGTACCAAACGATTCTGATCGGAAAAATGGTTTGATTATTCAACTTTCAGATTATCCCAAGGGATATGCATTGTACCAATTCGACATACAGAGTTTCCTATCTGGTCAGGTGATGACAACTTCCGGAAGTGGACATGTGAGATTAAGTCTAAGATTTGGGACTGCCCTTCCAGAAACTATAAATATTATTGTCTACGCAAAATTCCCTGAAATATTAAAGATAGATCAAGCTAGAATGGTAAATGTTGGGTGATGGATAGTTACAAAATTGCAAAGTATATGAGGTTGGATGAAAAAATTCGAGATCAATTCTATGGCGTATATTCCCTAGACCTTATCCCTAAAAAACTACCCATTCCCTCCCTAGTTATTGTTAATCTGGATTACTCCACTGACAAGGGAAGCCATTGGGTGGTATTGCATCGGGTGAATAATGAGGTTGTGGAACAATTCGATTCAGCAGGAAAACAACCAAAGAGAGACATAGTTAATAATTTATTCAGTAATGCATTATCATACAAATACAATAATAAGAGAGTGCAAAATTATCAGACAGATACATGTGGATTATTTTGTTTGTATTATAGCTATCACAGTAGCAGAGGAAGAACCATGCAAAGTATTTTATCAGATTTTTCAGTAAACCTAAAAAGTAACGAGGAGATGATCATTAGATTTTTTAATAATAACTTTGTAAAGTAACGATTCTCTATAAGAAATAAATGGTATTACATTAAAATATATTTTCTCTGTTATTTCTTCAAAAAAAACATTTACATACTTGAATCATCTGTGTCCTGCTCAACAGAGTTCCTCAGTCAGTACTATCACAAAACGCTGACAAGTATTCAGAGCAAATGCGTTCGGGTGCTTACCTTCGGGTTCGAAATTTCCTGTTATTTTTAATTGGGAATGGAGATTTTAACAGAGTTCCTCAGTCTGTACTGTCGCAGCAAAAAGTGACAGGAATTCAGAGGCAATGCGTTGGGGTGCTTACCTTCTGGTTCAAAATTTCCTGTTAATTCTAATTGGGAATGGAGATTTCAGTTGAAAATTTTCGACAGCAATCCATAATTAGCTCACCCATGATGTTATTTCCGGCTAGAGAATTAGGGGGAAGCACAGAAATGAGTTTAGTGGGGTTACTGACACCCCAATAGGCCTCATCCTCTCTACTATAATTAGGCTGCTTATAATAAATAGCCTTATCATTAACAGATACTAGTCGATCTCGAAAATTTTGACACTGCCTAAATTTTTCAGAGACACATAGGTGCATAATATCCTTCTTAATTTCTTCATTTCTACTTTTTGAGATAAATGTTTTGTCAAGATGATTGTATACATTAAGGGGATCTGTTTCCAGCAAAATCTTATGACAAAGTGTAATATTTTTGTAATGTTTGGCTAAAAGGTGATAAAACATTTGTTCAATTGAATGATAAGATAAGGCGTCTACTCTCATCTGAGAATAGTACAGATTAGATAGGGGATCCTGTACCTCTGATACAACCAGGGATTCTCTTTCCCATGGTGAGAGGGTTATATTTAAAGGTCTGGTTGTGATCCCATCATCTTGCACCTCTCTCTTACAATAAAAATAATTGAATCCTATTTTAGTTTGTGAATAGGTAAACATATTAGCATCCCTCATTCTAAATCCTAAATTGGTGGAGAAACTTGTCTCTCCAGTGCTTAGAGTGTGAGTAAATTTAGCCATAGCATCAGTTAAATTTTTTTTAGAAATACCTTTAGAAGATATTTTCTGTTTACCATCCTGATCCTCTATGATATAGGATTTTGAACAGAGTGATAACATTCGAAATCCAGAGAATTCTTTCTTAAAAATCCCTGGGATTTTCTTATCTATGGTGATATGGTGGGAGCAGCAGCGTCTTGGAAACCAGAGTGCATTCAACTCATCAGAACAGGACCCAAAAATTTCCTTATGATATTTCTGTCGGTATCTTCCCCTAACACAAAGATCTAGATCAGATTGATTTATAGCCATATACAGACTATCGGTGTCAGTTTCCGTTAATTCAAATGACTGGGGTCTAAGGTATTTCAGTAAGCAGTCATAATAAAATTCCAACATTCTTAACTTTGCATATTGTAAAATAAAAAAACCAATTTGTATAGGGTTATCCATCACAATTCTAGACTTATAGGTCTCTACCTCAAAAACTCCATTAATATCCTGCATATCTTTAAAAATGCAAGAGTTTATTATTTTTCGGACTTTATTCTTATCCACTAGATATCTCACATTAGAATGTTTAGTTTTATTCATGAGAAAGGAACCATAACTGGAATTACTTATCAATTTGAAGGTGTCCCCTATAATTGCTTTATCCGCCTCTAATTCACCCTGAATCCTGTGATGGGTCACCTTATCTATGAATGAAGTGAATGAGGGTTTGGGTTGAAATTCGATTATCTGATAGATTTTTGAGACTTGACATTTATTTTTCAGATACCACTGCAAAAGGGGGGTGGCAAGTAAAATTTTGCGAGCCTTAAGCCCACTAATCAGAAGTCTTTTACTTTTAAATTGAATGTCATTGGCGTTACAATAGGAGAGCATATGTGAACCTATTACCTCCATTGGTACCTCACAAGTAGCAAAAAAGGGGGGATATTCTTGAAAGAAATCTTCATGCCCCTCCTCCACCTGGATATCTACCTCTAATGCACCAAACAATCTTCCATTTTTAACATCTGTTAAGATCTTTGAGTGTGTTAAATCCCCCTTATTTTTCCTGTAGTATGAAGGGAGGTAATGTTCATAAAATCGGAGGCATTTGGGTTTTATTTTGGAGATAAATTGACATTGCTGAATAGCCACAAATTTATAACCCTGTGAAATTATGTAGTTCTTTCTAGCTTTATCCCTCTGTTGCACTTTTTTCAGTCTTTCTGACCAGGTTTTGTTTTTTAAATTTTTAACTATAAAGCAGTTAAATTTACAACCGTGGTAATAACATCCGTTAAATTCATAAACTGTTTTATTTTGATAACAAAAACCATCTACCCTAAAGTTCCCTATTCTCACCTCTTTTTGATTATTTAATTTATGTCGAATTTTTATTCCCTCTTTACAGCTGAGATAATCTAACCAAACGTATGAATCTATGTACCTTTCGCTAACCTCTGGTCTAAAATGGTTTTCAGGGAATCTTCTTACATACACACCGGCTGGCATTAGTTGCTTGATAGCATAGGAATAGAGGCCATTACAGTCATAACCCACCACGCTCTCACATAAGTTATTTTCGACATTTTTAATTTTTGTTACCCCTTTTTCTTGATATCTGCTAAAAATTATGCTAGGACCTCCCACAATATTTTGTTTAAATGTATAGTATAGGTCTGCGTTATCTGAATTGAAGAGTGCAAAATTACTCTCTGAGGAGGTATAGATCATTTTTCTGGCTACACCAGGCAAGGTGATGTAATCTTTAAAAATATCTATCCCTTCCGATACATAAAGATCTATGAAAGTAGTGAGGGCTTCACAGAAGGGTCCAGTATCTAGATTATTGTAATGTATTAAATAATCCCTAAAAGTCCTCATACCATTCTTATTCCAAAGATTTCTAAGCTCTTCATACTCAGACTCAGATTCTAATGGGTTAGACATCTTCATTTTAGAATAGAAATCTTTCATTTCCGGTAAGCAGGTGCAGTCTAATTTTTCAAGAGAATCAAACCATTCATAAGGAAATACACCTTTTGGAATGTCACAACCATAGGCTTTAAGAAACTTCTCATAGGAACATCCAGCTGCTAAATAATTAGAAATATCTAAAAATTTCATATGTGGAGTACCTATGGTGAGATAGCTGTTTTCTTTTTTGATGGTGAAGATTTCATTTTCTGTGTAATTTAAACTTATATACTTGAGAATATCAGTCTTAATTAAATTCAGATCGTATCTACCTGAATTAAATCCAATAACAGGTAGTTGGGTAATGTAAGTAAGAAACTCTTTCTTAACTTGTTGAATATTGGATATGAAATGTGACAGAATCTTTTTACTTGGAGTAAAGACAATATTGGATTCTGAATCAGATTCGTCCGACTCGAGTTCCTCTTCCCAGTCCTCTGATTCGAAATCCGAATCCGCCTGCTCCCCATCCTCTTTATATTTCTGAATGAGCTCATCCAGTTCATATAAAACATGAAAATATTTGCAGGAGATTTGTTTACGAGCGGCTATACTAATCAGTCTGAGATATTCCATCATATTTTGAATCAAAATTGTCGGATCCGGATTGATAAAACATCTCGGTGTTTCAAAATTGGTTATGTTAGAAGCTACACTCACACTAATGGGAACATGTTTGGATATCCAGTTCAATTTACTCGTGGTGCTGTGGTTCGTTTTTTGAAGCATGGCCTCCATATCCCACACTGCAAAGAGTTTATAATATCTAGATTGCTCAGAGGTATGTATTCCTAGAGATTCGAGTTTTTCGAATATGGTTAAGGGTGACTTATGGAAGCCACCTGGAAAATGGTAGATAGTTCTATCATAGCATACTTTGTAGTGTCTTTGCATGTTCCACTCTCTTGTGAACAACTTAAGACACTTCTCACATTGAAATTTTTTAGCGAATTTATTTATATCTACAATATAACTAAGGTGGTTTTCATGTACATTAAGATACATCTTACTATCATAATTATTTACAGATTTATACAGATTACAGACAACTCCATCTGGTGACAGAGAATATATCAAAATTTTTACATTAAAACATCTTTCTAGATCCATCATCTCATCCATAGTCACACCAGTAAATTGTCCAGTAGAATTTCCTAATTTTTCTGATTTTTTAAAATTCATCCATACACGAAAATATTCGAGGAAATCTTTGTTACCATTAAAATGTTGTCGAAGACATCTGAAGAAACATAAATTGTCTGTATATGGTTTGCCCGTCCATTTGTCTATATACATTGTCTTCAGATTCCTATTCTGTTTGATGTAATCTGGCAGGTCTTCAGCATTTCCCAATGGAAACTCTGTTTTAAAAACTACATACTGCACATTAGTTATGAAGGCGAGGCTCCAGGCAGTAGAGGGTCTATCTGATCTTGCTTGTGTAATTATATCGATTCCAGCTAACTTATTCATCAAAAAACGAATACTATTCATATTCGAAATTCGAAAAGGATATTGAAGAATCTTACTGTTGTAATGTGGAACAAAATATCTGTATTCCCTTGTTTCATTGTTAAATAAAATGGTTCCAAAGGCGAGATTAATCCTGAAGGCATTGTGTAGGTTCTGATAGATTTCCCTCACCTGGGATCGAATCTCCCTGTAACCCCCATGCAGATTATTGGTTGGAAAATTGTAGATATTCTTTAGTTCAGTCTCTTGATGGTTAGCCTGTATGTGATCTATGTTTGTAACGTATATCTCACGTAAATTTTCGTCATCATTATCTACAATAAAGGCTGGTAGGACAGGGTCATCATTGTTGCCTCCATGTTGTCTCATTCTATGCGTGTACAGGGCCCTCCTACCCTCAAAATTGCATTTACAAATGCCACATCTGTAAGATTTAGCAGCTGTAGATTTCTTATGAAATGTCTCCACATGAAAGTTGAGGGCCTCTGTTGTAAGAAATGGAAGATCACAGCTCCTACAGATATATTTTCCACATTTTTGAAGATGTAAACACAAGGCCTGGTTATCATGGAATTGTCGATCACATATCCTGCATTTCTCTTGTATCTTATCTGTTACTTGGTGACAATACTTCTGGTGATGAAGTAGATTTTTCTGATTCAGTAGGTTAGAACCACATAAATAACATCTACACTCCATGGTACAGGGTATTCAGATATGAAAAATAAGGAGATATTATAATATGTTGAAGATTTTCCAGTTTATATAGGGGAGTGTCTTGCAATTATTATTGATTTTGTTGAAGATTTCAGATGATTAATGAGTTCTAGACAGAGTGAATGCCTTCGTCTTCAGAGTCTGAATCATTGATTTCCATACCCATCTGTCTCATAACCTGTCTACGCATTCTCTGACCTGAAACCATTCTATTAAGCATAATTCTTCGCATTTGCTGAGCCTGAGTCGAATATGTTTTCATCCTCTTTCTCCATCCTAAATAGGATTTAATAAGTTTGTTCTTGTAGGCTCTAAAGGCTGTAAGAAGAATCCTGTGAGTATAGGATGGATAATGCCAGATGAAGCATGAGACATAAAACAATGACACCCCTAGGCATGTACAATTTTTAATATGAAAGGTATTGAGTGCCATCTCTAAAAAATAATCTGGGTGCTGAAGGTTCATATCTCCCACCTGTAGAAATAGATCCCTAAGAGTTAATCCTGATTGAGACATTTCTAACAATTCTTTTTTATATCAAAATAATTTTTGCAGAATTCCGCAAGAGTGATAAGCATTTAATATTTCACAAAAACAGATTTCCCAGGGGTTTATATAGCGACTGGGGAGTTTATAATTACTATAGAAAAGATTTAGTCTTATCAGCATTTTTAGTAAATGTGTTGAAAAGAGTGTCAGGATCCTTATGTCAGAGAAAAAATTTTATAAAAAAAAGCAAGCTCAGCATTTCATTACCAGTATAAATAGCCCGTGTTACATAAAACAAGAGTTATTAGACAGATGTGAGTGAAAGGAGAAAGTTTAAATATAGGAAAATAAAGTTAAGGCAGTCTTTGTGCTAGACAGGTATTTGTCAGTTAACGTATGAGCTCCCAATGACAGTCACATAATGACATAGAGGTGAGAAATACGAAAGGGTGGGTTTGAGGGGGGTTGGGGAGGTCTTTGTGAGGGCTATAATATTTATGTAAAAATTATGATAAAAATAAGTGACACATTTTTAATAATAGAACAATGGGCCTTCTGTCAAAGATGCAGATGTGGGAAATATAAAAGGGAACAGGTGAGAGGGTAACAGATTGGCTGGAAACCATACAAAGGAAATAAAGTAACAAAGGAGAGTAGATTCAGATTTGATATTAAATTTTTTTTATCTAGTGCATTATCTGATTTAATGGTCTTTGTGATGTAAAGAAAATTAGGATTTGCATGCAAATGAGATTTACTTTATCTAGGAGTTTGTTCAATTAAGATTTTTCATCTCTAAACCCAAAGCCCTAACCCTAATAGCCATAACATTAAAGATTCAGTATAATAAGTGAGAGATACGATAGAGAGCAATTGTTTTGTTTTCATAAAGCCATATCACTAAACAAGTGATACTGAGAATGTATATGAGGAATTGCGTTCGAGTGCTTACCCTGGGGTTCGAAATTTCACGTTAATTTTAATTGGGAATGGAGATTTTCAATAGACCTCCAATGTGGTTAGCTGTGTTTAGCATGATGGTTGGGAGAGCAGTTTTCAGTAGTAATATGATGCAGTAGGCTAGAAGATAAAGCCCCATTAAAAAATTTGGCTAGCAAAGCCCCATTAAAACAAAGCTTGGCCTAGCAGACAAAGCCCCATTAAAAACAGCTGTGCTAGCCATTAAACAATAAAGCATGGCCAGCAGACAAAGCCCCATTAATGTTCCATTAAAAAAAACCACAGCTGTGAACTAGTATGGGCTAGCAGACAAAGCCCCCATCAGCAGAAAAAAGGGCTATTAGATGATTCAGTTTTCAGTAGTAATATCATGCAGTAGGCTAGAAGATAAAGCCCCATTAAAAAATTTGGCTAGCAAATCCCCATTAAAACAAAGCTTGGCCTAGCAGACAAAGCCCCATTAAAAACAGCTGTGCTAGCCATTAAACAACAAAGCATGGCCAGCAGACAAAGCCCCATTAAAGTTCCATTCAAAAAACCACAGCTGTGAACTAGTATGGGTAGCAGACAAAGCCCCATTTACAAAGATTGGCTAGCAGACAAAGCCCCATTAAACACAGCTGTGCTAGCCATTAAACAAAGCATGGCCAGCAGACAAAGCCCCATTAAAAATTTGGCTAGCAGACAAAGCCCCATTAAACATTTGTAGCAGATAAAGGTTCCATTAAAACAGTTCTAACCCTGCCACGAGATCTAGCAGACAAAGCCCCCATTAAAACAAAGCTGGGGCTAGCAGACAAAGCCCCATTAAACACAGCTGTGCTATTCCCCCATTAAAATCAGACAAAGAGCTTGCCCATTAAAAAGCACACACTGCCATTAAGCAGACATAACCCCCATTAAAACACAGCTGATTTGACAATGCCACGAGATCTAGCAGACAAAGCCACATTAAAACAAAGCTTGGAGCTAGCAGACAAAGCCCCATTAAACACAGCTGTGCTAACCCATTAAAAAAAAATCAGACAAAGAGCTGCACCCATTAAAAAAGCACAGCTGTGTGATGATTCAGCTGAGTAATAGCTATAAACTATCAAAGTAAAACAAAAGTCCCCATTGAGCCAGTCTCAAGAACCTGTATAGAGCCCAATAACCTGTATAGAGCTAGTATCGACCCTCCCCTATCTAGCCATCCATCTAACATCTGCCCCAGGCAGCTGCACAGCTGTCAAAAAGTGACATGATTGATGGGAAACTCGACTCGATATACACTCGGTATATACTACTACCAACTTAGTTTGTTAAGTCTTACAAACTTTCTTTGTTTGACCAACCAACACACTTAGTTAATATAACCAACTTAATTGGTTAAATTAGACATCGTAGGATCAACCAACTTTTCTTTGTTAGACTAACCAACTTTTGTTTTCAGTGTGGCCCCCATGGGTCAAACTTGGGTCATAAAATTACAGATTTGGTGTTTTTGTATAGAAAAACATATACAGGAAGTCTAGAAAGTCAATCAGACTTACCCCCTGGCCCCCTTATGGTTCAAACTGGGGTCATAAAATTGCAGATTTTGTGGGTCTTTTTGGCGTTTATCTCCTTTATTATTGTTTTTAGTCCTTAACATATATTTGGGGGTAATAGGAAGCCTTATACAGAGAATCCAAAAATCCACACAGATTTACTCCCTGGCCTTCCCTTATGGGTCAAACTGGGCCATAATTGCAGATTTTGTGTTTCTGCCTTTTATCTCCTTTATTACTGCTTTTGGAGCTAGCTTTGGTTAGTAAGTTAATTACTCTATATCTACAATATATTTAGGTATGAAATTATCATAAAATTTCTTATATATTTTGAGTTTTAATAGCAGCTCAGGTCTCAAATGATAACAATAAACTGGATATCAGTTTTTAAATTATATTTCTACAGTGTTAACTACCCTTGTGAAAACTATCCTTCTTAATATGTAATATTTATATAATTTTTGTTTATCTACAGTAAAAAGTAGTATTTTGGTGGATCACCAAATAATCAGTATGTAATGAATACATACATATTTATGTAATCTATGTGCTACTGTCATGTCTATGTACAAGTAATTACTTGACAAGTATATTTAGATTATATATAGAATAAGAAAATCACTTGTCAAAAGCAGCATGAACATAAGCTCTTCAGTTACAACATTTTATCACAGTAGCTCAGTGGGGTCATGGGGTTAACATATTTATCATATCAGTTCTCCTTGCTACACTTACTCCTATGTGACCAAAACTAATTACTGACAGGACCACACAATAGGAAGTGTTTCCTCTTTCTCAATAGCATGGTGAGGGCTTGTCTAACTAGATCCACTCTTTTGTGCATGGTTATAGTTGAAAACTAATTAAGCTGGGGCATCAATGTTGTGAAGTATACACAGATTTAGCTTGGTTATGTTTTTTCAAATTACATTCAAAAGATGAATATTTTGAGAGACAGCAAAACAATCCCTACTTGGGAGTTTCTTTATAGTTGCAATGTCTATTTTTAATATAATATATAACAAGTTTGACCAGATAGAAAATGGGTACTAGCACTCATTTGAAGATAAAATAATGGATGTCTAGGTTGAAAATAGAAAAGATCATACACTTAGTGATTAAGTTGGATTGCATGGTGAAACAACATTATGAACAGATATTATGATGAGATGTTATTGTTTTGAGAATTCAGCTAGCCGTGATATGAGAACCAATAATTAAATGAGAAAGAAAAAAAATGCCATGATTCCATAAAAAATAAATCTGTGTTGGCATAACATAGGTTATGGATTTAACTAAGAATAATTTACAAATTCAAAAATCAAAACATATTCCAACATTATTTCACCCATTGGATTCAACCTGATTTCACTGGATGAATCCAACTAAAAACGGTTTGTAAAATCTACATGTATTTCAATCTTATTTCACCCGTTGATTTCAACATGATTTCCCCCATTGGATCCAACTGAAAATGGTTTGCAAAATCTACATGTATTTCAACCAGATTTTGCCCTTGGATTCGACTTGATTTCAAAGTTGCGTGCCTGCTAGGTAAAACATATTTTTGAGTGAACTATTAGATCTACCACACTTAAGCTCATGCACCCTTTTTATTTAAGACAAATTTATTAAAATATTATATAATAACATTCTACAATAATAATGAGGGGTCACAGTGGTGCATTGATAACACACTTGCCTCCCACCTCTGAGGTCGGTGTTTCAAACCCTGGACCATATGTTGGAAAGTTGGTTGTTGTTTGATGGTCAGGAGTATATAGTACAGACCCTGGCCCAACTGTATGTACTGGTTTTCTCTGCCCATAAAAGCTACCCGCCATGATTGGACCTGTACAGTGTTGAAAGTGATGTAAAACCCCAAATAAATAAATGTAAAATAATAGTGAGACATCTCATCAAATTATGCAACATATAAGTTCAGAAAAATATATTATGTTGGGCATTTCTCTTTACTATTGTTGAGTGTAACTATGACACCAGATAAACAAATTGGTGGCTGATACCGGACCCTTTGACAGGGCACCAGACACCCAGATCCTTTCTTTTTTCCGCATAGGAAAGGTACCGGGAACCAGACAACTCGTGGATCGTGGAGGAGTGTAAACAGTGCAGATGTTGTAGGCAAAGTCTTCTACAAGGCAAAAAGTTCTTAAAGTTTCAGTGACACCTCAAATTAAGGGGGGAAATCCATACTTTATCATCTGAAAAGAAAAATGGAACCAATTAAAACCCCGGACATTAAATATAAACAGGTAAATTCGCCACAGAATTTTCTCAGAACAGTGTACTGTACAGTACAGTACACAGTAGACGTGGTTACCTCGGCTCTACTTTACTTGCGTGTAGAGCCGTGGCACTACCCCACATAAAACTAGAGATTTGCATAAAATCATTTTCTGTTGAATAAAACTTGATAAAATGACTCAAAATGGTTTGATATATTTAAAAGCAGTTGATATTAAGCCAAGGACACAACAAATACAATATGTGTATAATATATATGACATTTTATACAGCTTTTATAAGAAAAGAGCATTTTCAAATTTTTGGAGAAATGGTCCAAAAAGTATTGCAAATGAGGAAATGTAATTTATTTTTTTGTCAAATATGTTTGCATGTTGGCCGACACTTAAGGTTAATGTAACAAAATAGTTGTGGGAACAGTTGTGTGTATAATTTTTATGGTATTTGTGTTTTATGCAAATCTCCAGTTTTATGTGGGGTCGTGCCACGGCTCTACACGCAAGTAAGTAGAGCCGAGGTAACCACGTCTAAGTACACAGGTGTCATTAATGTTAGGTTAGAGGTAGTTCTGAACTACAGAACGGCTCGGTACGCATTTGCTCCCCTCCCCGTTCTGACGCTTCCTATTTAAAGTATTGGTGAAAATAAAAAACGATGCATAAAACTTCTTTTAACCTCGTATTTCAGGGTGTACATTGCAGGACGTACTGTTGGAACTACATTTTTGCAATATGAAACCGCTTATAAATGTGACATGAAATGAGTATTTATTTCTATTTAAACAACTATCATGATATATCGCTCACGCTAGCGCCCAAAAATCTGGCGGCGCAAATATAAAGAGAAATATGAAGCATTACCTTACAAACTTCAGGAAGTAATGTAAAATATGTGTATCCAAGTTTGTAGATGTATTTATACACAATACAGCACAAATTAGGTGTTATTTCAACAATTCTTTATCGAGTGCACTCACTTGACAGCCATTTTAACAAGTTTATTATTCTAGCCAGTGAAATATACTTATAATAAAATCTTGCCTGGAGATAACCACAGAATTCGGTAAAGAAACACAAAATAATGCTTGGGAAGGCCTTGACTGAAAAGATCACTATAATCGTATTATTTATTCTTTATGCTGGGTATTATTTTGTGAAACTGTATATAGCATTACAGATATTCATTGTTATTATTTTTGGATATGGTACTTGACCCATAAAAAATTAAAAATTGGTGAAAAATTGGAACCATATACTAACACAGGAGAGGTCAGCTAAAGTGTGTCACCTGCAACATAAATCCTACAATTTTAACGTGGAATCCCAGCACTGAGACATTGCACCCAGATGTGTTAGAACACTCCTATAGGACCTCACATAACAGATGGAAAGAAATATAACTAATATAATAATTTTTTATTTCTTGCAGATTAACAATTATTTGTTGTTGTTTGGTTTTTTTTGCTTTGATTTTGAAGAAGGTAAGACCTAGACATGTGTATTATCATCAATAACAACAGCAGTGGAAGTATAAAAAAATGACACCTTTGAAAATCAGCATTTTAAATATCTCATATATGTTAATCAGTGCAATAATAATGGTAATGCACTATGATTTCTAAAACTTTGTACTTGAAATCTTGTGTAAATAGCCATATGTGCTTTTTTGTCAATTCTTAGAATCTATATAAATAAAGCCAATAAAAATGTCACAGGAAAAATAACTGAAAGAAGTTTTCAGGTTACTTTTATGGACAGTGTATTTTTCTTGTGTTTTGGAGCTTGAACATCAGGAATCTGGATATCATCTTGGTCTAATTTATTATGCATACATATTTATAAAATAATATCCAGGGGACTACGCCTCTCATAATTGATACCCCACCCATACTCTGTAAGCATCTCTCAACACCCACTCACGCTATGTAAGGGACATCTTGATCCCACCACTCCAGAAAGTCCACAATGATCTACTAACATCAGTGTTTTGTAGACGCCCTGACAAAGGGCTCTCTCAATCCTCACACTAATGTCTGAGAGAAGTGGATGACTCAAACCCCTGCTCCACTCATTTCACATTCCCACATTACAAAAGGTTAATTGTATGTAAAATGGTGATAGAGTTTCTGAAGACCATGAAAGTGTAATAAATATTTCATTCTGCAGGAATTTTGTATTGCATTTATTCTTCAAAAAGTACACCATGAAACTGAAATTAAGGTATTTAAGATAAATTATTTGTGATGCACCATGACGTTATTTACTTCCCTGACATAACCCAATGATTTCCATTGCTCTCCGGCAACACCCAACCCAAATAGCTGCTAGTGATATGACCTGTGTAGTGTATTCTAATGTTTTCCTCAAACTTGCAACCCAGAATGCTTCAAGTGATATGACCTACACAATGTTTCGCATTGTTTTTCTGTGGCACCAACCCAACCTACCAATGAAGATATGATCTATACACAATGTTTCTTACTGCTTTTAGGTATTTCTAATATATGCCATGGCAAAAATTATGTAGATATCTGTAAGAGCAGAAAGAAATGAAGTACTAAGATGTTGTGGACATGTTTTATATGAAACACTTTATTAAAGTCTTTATTTACAATACACTTGCTCTTTTCTATGATTAATAATGATTGTGGAACAAAAAATGTACTGCATAATACAAATAGTACCTATTCCTTGTACTTTTTGGATGAAATATTGTACTGAAGACAGAACAAACACTTTCTTAGTTTTAAATATTATTAATTTATACAACATTTTGATGGCCATTCACACTGGTTTCTAAGGAGCCCAGGAAGGGACACAGAACTGTTTTCTTATCATTTTTTTTGTCTTGTTACCACAAGATATTAAGCCATCACCACAAGTTAGTAAGTTGTTACCAAAAGACACTAAGACGTTCACACAAATTAACAAGTCATAACCAAAAGATAGCAAGTCATTATCACAAAATATGAAGTCATTCCCATGAGTTTTAGTAAGTCATGCTTTGATGACAATCTAAAGGCTGTTTCTTTGCCTATGATATCTAACTTTTATAGAGGTCACCATCTACTAGTATACCATTTAAGTTTACATATGCCTGTAGGCTTTTAGTGACCTTCAGAGGTCACATACTTATTATTACAGGTATATTGTATTATTGCCATTTACAGGTGCCTATTTTATGGCACTTTCCCCTGTCTAAGATATTCTAGTATGTTACATTGGATTGAGTACTTTTTGGCACAGCATACCTTGCAGGATCTCCATAATTTTTCTGCCTTTTATGTAAGAACAATCTTTAATTGATTTATATATAATTAACTAGTTTCAGTAATAACTGACAATACTGCCAAGCTGTTAATATAAACTATTTTAACTCTTATGTAATAAATATTGTAAACCCCTGTTTGCATATTATTGATCCCTGGGAATGAGTTAATAAGTGGTGGGAACAAGATAGTAAGTGGTGGGAATGATTTAATAAAGCGTGGATATGAATAAAAATAAATATTTACTGTCTTGTGGTAACCACTTAGTATCTTGTTACCACAAGTTAGTATCTCATTGCAATGAGTTAGCATGTCATTACCACGACTTATTAAGTTGTGGGAATGACTTAATATCATGTGGTAATAACTTGATAACTCATGGGAATGACTTAGTATCATTTGGTAACTACTTATTATCTCGTTGTAACATGATAAAAAAAGGTAATGAAAAAGTTCTATGCCCATTTCTGGGCTCCGTAGGTTTCTGACACTTTAACAGCAAAATATAATTTTTATACAGAGAACTAATCAAGTTATTAATAAGCCTAAATAGAAAGCACCACAAACTACAATAGCTTCCTTTTTAAAGCGGTAAATAATTTATTAAATAAATAGGAACTGACACAGTAAAAAAAGAAGCAGGTGTGAAGGCCATTCTCAATTTATATTCCCAGCTGTTATTTATCGCCTTTAATTTCGACAGTAGAAAGAACCTGCACTTTTTCCCGTAAGGTGGTGCTGTTTTCAGTGTAAACAAACGTAAAAGATTTCCACCAATAGTTTTAATAGGGAGAGTCAGAACGGAGAGGGCGACAGTCCAAATATCAAAAAAGCCCTCGAAGTGAAGAATTACCCAACGGCTGTGTACGCTAGATCAGTTTCACTGCTAGCGTACCCAACGGTTGTGTACGCAAGATCTATTTGACTGCTATCGTACCCAACGGCTGGGTACGCAAGATTTATATCACTGCTAGCGTACCCAACGGTTGGGTACGCTAACAGGGATATCGGTCTATCGTACCCAACGGCTGTGTACGCAAGATTTATATCATTGCTAGTTTGCCCAACAGCTGTGTATATACACTACTGGCATACCTAACCACCCTGCACCCAAGGCACTGAACCCTATGTTCCCAATGGCTGTGTACACTAGATCAGTTTCACTGCTAGTGTAGCCAATGGTTGGGTACGCAAGATGTATTACACTGCTAGCGTTCCCAACGGTTCTGTATGCTAGCAGGGATATCAGTCTCAGTCTAGCGTACCCAATGGTTGTGACGTAAGATCGATTTCACTGCTAGCCTACCCAACGGTTGTGTACGTTAGCAGTGATATGGGTCTAGCTTACCCAAAGACTGTGTATGGAAGACCCACATCACTGCTAGCATACCCAACAGCTGTGTATGTACACTAACGGCATACACAACTATCCTGCAATCAAAGAAGTGAACCCTTTGTTCCCAATGGTTGTGCACCCTACATCAATAGCATTGTTAGTGTACCCAACTTTTGTGTACACAAGATGTATTTCACTGCTAGTGTACCCAATGGTTGTGTACTCTAGCAGTGATATCGGTGTAGCCTACCCAACGGTTGTGTACACAAGATCTTTATCACTGCTAGCATACCCAACGGCTGTGTATGTACACTAATGGCATATGCAACTCTCCTGCATCCAGTTAAAGCACTAAGTTCTGTTTTCCCAATGGTTATGTACCCTAGATTAACGTCATTGATATTTTCTTTTGTTAGTGTAACCAAAAGCTGTTTAAGGTACTGGCATACCCAACTACCCTGTACCCAAGGCAGTAAACTCTGTGTTCCCAATGGTTTTGCACCCAAGATCAGTATCATTGCTGGTATACCCAGTGGCTGTGTACACAAGATCCATATCACTGCTAGCGTACCCAGCAGTTGTGATATTGGTCTAGTGTACCCAGTGGTTGTGCACACAAGATCTATATCGCTGCTAGTGTACCCAACAACTCCAAATTTTTTACAGCCTGCCCAATTTCTCATTACCCAAGGTAGTATGCACTCAATGGTTGTGCACTCAATATCAGTACCCTTCATAGCGCACTCAACAGGTCTGTATCCAAGGCATTGTGAAGTAATTAGTTTTTAAGGAATTTTTTTGAGTAGTCAGAAATGGGCCAAGGACCACTCCCTGAATTAAACTTATTCAGCTTATTGTTACATTTTAACAAAGTTAATTTAAGGAAGAAGTGATTAAATTATGGGTACACTAGCACTGATCTTGTGTACATAGCCGTTGGGTACGCTAGCGATGATATAAATCTTGTATACACAGCCGTTGGGTACGCTAGACCAATATCACAAGTAGCGTACACAGCGGTTGGGTAAATAACCACTCCGTAATGTTAGACGTCATTAATGTTAGACAGTGATAAAAAACAGGTAGCTCAACCCATTTTATGTGATACATATACACTGATACATATAAACTAGTGTTTACTTATTTAATTTCTTATTAATTTATGGTGATTATACTTAAACTTAGACGATATAATTACAACTTCTCTAGTGGCATTCTACCAGTAAACGCCCATGCTGAAGCTAATATATTGATTTTAAATTATATTAACAGCTTTATATTATAATATTCTATTACCAAATTGTCAAATGATATGCACTTTAATTAGTAGTTCGAGTGTACTGTGCAATATTTCACAGAAGGTGTCATATTTTAACAGTTTATCTCTATTATCGGCCGTTTTACGGAAAACCGGAAATACCAATGAACGCCCATTTTGTAGACTTACAGAAGCAATTGACCTTGACCTCTAACAAAAAAACATAAGGTGGGCGTTCACTGGTAGGCGGGCATTCACTGGTAGAAGGCCATGCACTAACATTAATGACATCCAACATTAATGACACCCGTGTACTGCTTCTAGGCATAAGTTGGCCGTGGAAATAAGTTGGTCGCCATCATCATATTTTAAAATTGATATAAATCTAAAGGCCTGTATCATTCTTGGTCTATTATAATACGATTTATGATAAGTACCACTTTTAAAAAATGCGCAACCACACATTATTCTGACACATTCAAATGAGTGGCGGCTAACTTCCCAGATAGCATTCCGATGTTGGGCCAACGTCGGCACATCCATCGGTCCGACGTTGCCTGCCAGCGTTGGCAAGCCACCGGTGAAAATTTATATTCTACAGTATAGCATCAGCCAATCAGATGGTCTTCACCAACAACTTTTTCAGTGTGAATTTATTATTTTTATGTGTAAAATTGTTAAATTGTTAGTTAAAATTTGTGGGCTTACTGAAATATGATTTTTAGACATACCATAATAAATAATTTTTTTCTAAGTTTCCCCAAATCGCCTATTATTTTGCTCACCGCCATCTTGAATAAAAATCTCCCGTTATCCCAACGTCGGCAAAATATAGAGACATCTTACCTGAGTAGTGGTGGGCAAGCCACCATTGGCAAAAATCTGATGATGCGACCAATAGCCAACGTTGGCCCAACATCGGCAAAATCTGCCGACCATATGACCAACAGCCAACGTCGGTCCAGTGCTATCTGGGTTATGTCTGCTGCCAAGTTATGCCTAGAAGCAGTAGTGTGGTGGTTCACCAAATACAGTGTACGGGTGTCATCAATGTTAGTGCTAGATGAGTTGTCATTAGAGAGGTTTAGTGATGCGTTTGACAGCCACCTGATGTAAAATAATTTCCGTAAGAGATACGTTGTGTTTGAAGCGGATGCGTTTGTCATTTTATAAAGGAATGAAGGTCAACGTAGTTTCTTTGATGTACTACAAAACAAGCCTGCTTTGTAAATATGCCTCTTGTATGTATATTGCAAAATATTGTGAACTGAAACTTTACTAAAATATGATGTACATATTTATCTGCCTGTGGGGCTGTAACATATTTATTTGTATCATGTAGTTTTTTAATAAAATAGATAGGGGTGAGTGAACATAAGGAGGTCGCCCTTTACGTATAAAACGTAACCTAATAAACTCCAAAAACACTAAAAGTCACCTGATACACATCTACTGCTGACATAAATAAGTTTGCGTTTACGTTTTGAGACCCAAAACGTAACACTAAACCTCTCTATTATATTTGCCTGACTTTACCTAACTTCCTTAAATTATTAAGAAATTGAATAAGTGAACTCTGGTTTATATGTAGCAGTGTATATGTATCACATATAAAATGTGTGCCTGTTTGTGTCACTGTCTAACATTAATGACGTCTAGCATTAGTGACACCCGTGTAGTACAGTTGTCGGGAGGTTTTTTTTTTATCAAGTGAAGAGAGAGGCGCATTCAGTCGAAACGCCACTAAAACATGGGTCGAGGGGGGGGATCTTCCGTCGGTTTGCCGAGCGGCGCATCTATCTTCACTTGTCCATTTTTTTCCATGGAGGTTTCGTTCCACAGAGGTTTCGCTCCATTATATGGAAGATCTTCTTCCAAAGATTGGCAGACCCTAGACCAAGGTTCTGTCCTGTCGCCAATTGCTATTGATATACTGATGAACATAATGGCGACGGACAGAGCTCACATGTACTTGTTTTCTGTGTAAGTCTTCAGTGGCATATTTGTACACATGTTATCACTGGTACAATGTGCCGTTCACTAATATTTAATGCCTATCCAACTGTTTTGTATATAGTTCAACTTATTTTTAAAATGTAAACAAATCTTCAACATTACACATCTATCTACAAAGGAAATTCCTGGCTTGTAAAAGAAGTTTAGGGTAACAACACATGTATTGTAAATTAGATAGAGCTATGTAGACATATCAAGGAATTTTTAATGTTAATGCAATAACTTCCCGCAATTCAAGATTTACACAGAAAACAAGTATATGTGAGCTCTGTCCCTCGCCATTGCATACCATCAGAAATATCAACAGCAATGTGTGACAGGACAGAAACTCGGTTTCGGCAGACCCCAAAGATGAACGTTTTCAATATTAATTTATCACCACTTTATCATTTATTCAACAGATATTGAATTTCACCATTATTTGGGATGCTGTTTGCAGATGAAGTATTTTAGATTTACGTTGAAGCGTTTGTTTAGTTAAAGGAAAATACTTCAAATGCACACACTTGTACAACTCATTAATATTCATGTCTGCATATAAACTATGAGGTCTCAGATTTCCAAGGGGTTTCTTGACAATTTTTGTATTAATAGAAATGCTGTTTGAAGATGAAGTACATTACATAAAACGTCTATTTAGTTGAAGATCAAATACACTCAAAAAGAGAAATGTATGGAGCAAAACCTCCCACATAATGGAGCGAAACCTCTGTGAAGCAAAACCTTCAGAATTCATAGTACACGTACCTGTCCTCATTTCCGTACCCGCACCTATGATACCCTGGAAATTTGGAACGAAACGGTGAATTATTGTCTGCATCACCAAAATAAAAGTTTTTCCCCCCCACAGATGTGGAAACCATATAACTGGTGTATACAGTGGGGGGAGGGGGGGGGGGGGGGGGGCAGCATTTTGCCCATAAAAACACCAAAATACAGTTTCTTAAGAACAAATATGTAGTGTGGTTTTAATAAAGTTCTCAGAATGAAAAGAGGTTCCTCAAACTGTTAAATGACAGTAGTGTCCAAAAATATATTTAATTTGTGATAAGTACCAATACATCCATAGAACTTGTTCTATGGTAATGAAGTCAGGGCTGTTGAAAAGTGGACAGCATTTCACCAAATTATTTTACACTGTTCCCAGAAAAGTTACAAAGACTGTTAAATAGTTCTCATACAATAATTAAAGTTAAAGATCAATTCTTATCATATTCCCAGTGAGCATTTCATAGGTTGATAAACGTTGATAAACATACACCTTTAAATGTTGATATTTGGTTTAAAAATGAAAACGGGTCCAATGTTTGGATTCAAAATGTTTATCAACGTTTTTCATGCAAACATTTATCGATGTTAGCATTACTAACGTTGTTAAATGTTGGTGATTTCAACATTTATCAGTGTTTGCAATTTCAACGTTTTTGAACGTTGATAAATTTAACATGTTTTAACATTTATTAACATTTGTTAATGTAAGTGTATTGTCAATAAACATTTATTTGTGTTTATACTGTTGACGTTGATATTTGGTTTGAAAATGCAAACAGGTACGATGTTTAGATTCAAAATGTTTATCAACTTTTTTCATTGAAACATTTATCAATCTTAGTATTACTAACGTTGTTAAATGTTGGTGATTTCAACATTTATCAATGTTGGCAATTTCAACGTTTTTGAACATTGATAATTTAATGTGTTTTAACATTTATTAACATTTGGTAATTTAAGTGTATTATTAATAAACATTTATTTATGTTAATACTGTCAAAGTTGATATTTGGTATAAAAATGAAAACAGGTACAAAATGTTTATCAACATTACTCATGTAAACATTTGTCAATGTTAGCATTAGTAAGATTGTTAAATGTTGGTGATTTCAACATTTATCAGTGTTGATAAGTTCAATGTTTTTGTATGTTGATAAATTTAACATGTTTCTAAGTTTATTATAATTTGATAATGTAAGTGTATTATCAATCCTAATTTCATAAACTTTTATTAATTAAGCGGCCCGTTAGGGGCGCTTATTTGTTTTCATGTAAGTTTAACTGATCACCGCCGCCGCCGGATTATGGTCTCCCTTGAATAACTTCTTGGGATTTCAAATTTTTCTTTCCTTTTTATCTTTCTTTAAAATTATAGGGGCGGGAAAAATTTTTGGGATACTTTCAGGTAGGGATGAGACGGTAGTACCGGTAGTGTTGTTACGGTAGCATTTACTTTGCCGATCGGTAGTACATTTTCCTGACGGTATTTCGAAATATTTCATCTATTATACCCTAAACATACACAAGTGGTACAGATTGCTAATAAATAAACTGTTGAAATCTCAAAATCCACTGTTTTTCTTGCATTTTTAACTTGTAAAAAGGGCTAAGATATTAAATTTTTCCATAGCACCTGCACTCTGGTTTCCTTGGTTACTGATGAACCATTTCCTGTTATAGGTAGTACTGAATATATTTTAAGTACTCTCTTTGTTTATGTTTAATAAAAAGTATTGCAGATAGCCATTTTTTCTCAAATAACTCATTCACCTACTTTTGGGAGAGCTTTCACTTGGTGAAGTTTCACACCCATAGCTAATTACTCACCTACTCAAAATGAGTAAATGCGAATTATCTCTAAAGGTATTGCAGATAGCCAATTTTTCTCAAATAACTCATTCACCTACTTTTGGGAGAGCTTTCATTTGGTGAAGTTTCAGACCCATAGCTAATTACTCACCCACTCAAAATGAGTAAATGCGAATTATCTGTAAAAGTATTGCAGATAGCCAATTTTTCTCAAATAACTCCTTCATCTACTTTTGGGAGAGCTTTCACATGGTGAAGTTTCAGACCCATAGATAATTACTCACCTACTCAAAATGAGTAAATGCGAATTATCGCTAAAAGTATTGCAGATAGCCAATTTTTCTCAAATAACTCCTTCATCTACTTTTGGGAGAGCTTTCACTTGGTGACGTTTCAGACCCATAGCTAATTACTCACCTACTCAAAATGAGTAAATGCGAATTATCTCTAAAAGTATTGCAGATAGCCAATTTTTCTCAAATAACTCGTTCACCTACTTTTGGAAGAGCTTTCACATGGTGAAGTTTCAGACCCATAGCTAATTACTCACCTACTGAAAATGAGTAAATGCGAATTATCTCTAAAAGCATTGCAGATGGCCAATTTTTCCCAAATAACTCATTCACCTACTTTTGGGAGAACTTTCACTTGGTGAAGTTTCACACCCATAGCTAATTACTCACCTACTCAAAATGAGTAAATGCGAATTATCGCTAAAAGTATTGCAGATAGCCAATTTTTCTCAAATAACTCCTTCATCTACTTTTGGGAGAGCTTTCACTTGGTGACGTTTCAGACCCATAGCTAATTACTCACCTACTCAAAATGAGTAAATGCGAATTATCTCTAAAAGTATTGCAGATAGCCAATTTTTCTCAAATAACTCATTCACCTACTTTTGGGAGAGCTTTCACTTGGTGAAGTTTCAGACCCATAGCTAATTACTCACCTACTCAAAATGAGTAAATGCGAATTATCGCTAAAAGTATTGCAGATAGCCAATTTTTCTCAAATAACTCATTCACCTACTTTTGGGAGAGCTTTCACTTGGTGAAGTTTCACACCCATAGCTAATTACTCACCTACTCAAAATGAGTAAATGAGAATTATCGCTAAAAGTATTGCAGATAGCCAATTTTTCTCAAATAACTCATTCACCTACTTTTGGGAGAACTTTCACTTGGTGAAGTTTCACACCCATAGCTAATTACTCACCTACTCAAAATGAGTAAATGCGAATTATCGCTAAAAGTATTGCAGATAGCCAATTTTTCTCAAATAACTCATTCACCTACTTTTGGGAGAGCTTTCACTTGGTGAAGTTTCAGACCCATAGCTAATTACTCACCTACTCAAAATGAGTAAATGCGAATTATCTCTAAAAGTATTGCAGATAGCCAATTTTTCTCAAATAACTCATTCATCTACTTTTGGGAGAGCTTTCACATGGTGAAGTTTCAAACCCGTAGATAATTACTCACCTACTCAAAATGAGTAAATGCGAATTATCTCTTAAAAGTATTGTTCTGAGCCAATTTTTCTCAAATAACTCATTCACCTACTTTTGGGAGAGCTTTCACATGGTGAAGTTTCAGACCCATAGCTAATTACTCACCTACTCAAAATGAGTAAATGCGAATTATCGCTAAAAGTATTGCAGATAGCCAATTTTTCTCAAATAACTCATTCACCTACTTTTGGGAGAGCTTTCACATGGTGAAGTTTCAGACCCATAGCTAATTACTCACCTACTCAAAATGAGTAAATGCGAATTATCTCTAAAAGTATTGCAGATAGCCAATTTTTCTCAAATAACTCATTCACCTACTTTTGGGAGAGCTTTCACTTGGTGAAGTTTCACACTCATAGCTAATTACTCACCTACTCAAAATGAGTAAATGCGAATTATCGCTAAAAGTATTGCAGATAGCCAATTTTTCTCAAATAACTCATTCACCTACTTTTGGGAGAGCTTTCCCTTTAACAGCAAAACTATTCAATTTAAAGGAGTTTTGTCAAATATGTTGTTCACCTACTTTTTGATGTAGTGCGGCGGGAGATCATACCACGGCAGTGGTCTTGTTTACATACACTTTGTAAATTGGTCAAATGTATAGACTTGACTTCTTTCAGAAGATAAGATGACTCGGAAAAAACACTTTTTCATAAACAGTTTTTCTTGTACAGTATTTTAAGTATCTCCAGCTAATTGAAAAGGAATGAGTTGTCTTTTCTTTCTCATCCAACTCTGTATTTGCTTTTGTGTGATATCTATCTGGAGGTACATTCATAGCAAGTCCCACTGACTAACTTATGGCCTGCTGTGCTATTCATCCCCTTCTGCACACTAAGTGAAAAGATTGATAAGGGATATCAAGATGTATTCATTTCCTTTCATTAAGGGATATGCTTACAGTAAATCTTGTTGGGGGTAAACAATTCAAACAAGGACATTTATATTTAGATTCATGGAAGTGGATCCTTCTGGAAGTAATAGCTCACATTCTGCTTACAGTTTCATAGTGCAACTGCTATAGTTTTTAAATAATCCACTTTGTTATTGCGTTAATACATCCTATCCAATGGAGAATTGCTTTACTGGTCGGCGCGACCGGTCCTGCCAAACGCCAGAAAAAGACGTCCTGTATATAATACCGGCAGGACCGGTCAGAGAGTGTGCATTCACTAGGTGGCGCATCGTACTTCTTTCCTGTCTGGACAACGTGACATCATAGCATCTTTTTCGCTTGGTGCGAAGAGTGTGCAGACATGTTTTCTACAGAGAAACGTTTTTGAAGTTTTACAACGAACTCTATCATTATATATATTTTGAAGTATTCAGACGTTATTCTAGTAGTTTACTGATCATCATGTCGTCTCCTGGACAAAAGAGAGGAACTTGCGGGCACGTTATGGCTGTGTTTGATAACCACAGGAAATGTGCGCGTTATAGGGACAAGGGAGTGGATGACAATCCATGTGTCAAGAAGCAAGATTGTAAGATCTGTCAAGCTTTCACGCCTGCGCGTTGAAGCAACTCTCCACCCCCACCTACCAATCCAGGAAAGAGCATGAATTGAAGAAGTCGTCTTCAGATTCCCCTGCTAGTGCTACCCCCACTCTCGTGAACCCAGCAGACGTTAGTGTGTTGGGACGGGCACACAAGGAATCTGATGGAAGTTCACCTGCTAGCAAGAAGAAGAGGGCTGACCCTTTCCCTACCCCCAAGGCTAGCAGTAAGAAGAAATCCAGCAGCAGCAAGTCGAGGTCTGATGATACTAAAGACCTGGACGGGAAGTGGAGTGAACATTTTGCCAGGCTGGAGGCTATGCTGGTGTCCAAGACGTTTACAGTTCCTGTGAATCCTGTACAGAATCCCCCTTCAGTGGTTACCAGTGATCAGCCCTTTTTTGATCCTGGAACCTCCACCACTGGCTTGTCCTCTGGTGTGACTGTTGGGGGCAGCGGTTCCAGTCTTGTTTAGACCACTGGTGAGGCTGCTGTGATGAGGGAAGCTGTCAACAAGAGTGCTACCCGCCCTGTACTGATGTGAAGCAGCAGAATGCCACCCAGCCTGTTGAGGCTCCCGGAGCAGATCCTGAAGTTCTGCCAACTGGTACCGGTAATGCTGCCCTACATGCTGAGCTCACCGGTTCAGACAAATTCAAGAATGAACCAGGATCTCCCGTTGATGGAAACGTCCAGGATGGTTCCCCAGACCTCACCAGGGATGAATCAGCTGATCAGGAACTGTCTGAAGAGTCTACCTACAGAGAAACTATCAGAGGCGTGAGGTCGTTTATGGGCTGGCATCAGATCCCTGAATTCGACATTGTGTCTAATCTACAGAGGACAACCCTTTTGCTCGTTCCCGAGTCAAACCAACCGGGAAAGTCTCTGTCAAGTTACCGGTGGACGACTGGCTGTGCAGAAAGATGGAGAAGTTAAACCTCACTGTTGCTGAAGGTTATCCTTCCAAGAATACACAGACTGCTGGACTGCTCCGGGATCAGTTTGTAAAAACACCTAGGTCGTCTAGATGGTATGACATGCAGGCTGATAAGAAAGACTCTGATAGTTCTACTGTACGTTCCTGGTCTCCGGAACTGGCAAAGCTGAATAATGCATTCAGTAGGGTGGCCAGGCGAAGTTTACCTGCTGCTCCACATTCCCGGGCTTTTAGCCAGGATATTTTGAGACGTTGGGAGAGAGCTGCCAGTCTATTATGTGTAACCAGGCTGCAGGGTTGTCATGTTGTCTCACCAAAGTACAGGACGAGATGTTCACGCAACTCAAGAACTTACACACTGTCAAAGGCAAGGGCAAGTCCTCAGAAAGAACACAGCAAGCTGTGGACGAGTTGGAATATTTACTGACTTTCAACCGTTCAATCTCCCAAGCTATGGCCAGGACAATGCAGGACTTATCAGAAGGCGTGTTTATTAGTGTTGCAAACTTCACCCTTGCACATCATGACAGTTATCTGTAATATTTACACGCGGGAGTAAAACAGGACACAGTCACTGCATTGCGTACTCCTCCCATTCATCTACAGTCACTTTTCCTGGACCGGCTTCTCATCAAAGCTGAAGAGGAAGTGACCAGATCTGAAGAGAGGCGTTCTTCTAACCACTTCAACAGGAAACCGGGACGTTTCCACCCTTATGCTTCCAATAACAGAGTTTCACAGCAACCGGACCGGACGTCGTCCTTCCCAGTTTGGAAGCAAATACACGAACGCCATCAGGGAAAGAAAAGTCGTGGCAAGCCTACCTCTTTCTCACAGAAACCGGCCAAGGGTTCCAAACAACGTAAATGACAATTACTGTGTTTAAAGTGTAACCGGGCTGAAAGACCTTGCTTGTGTACCCGGTCAGAAGAGTTTGAACCCTTCACCAGTGATGGAGAAACACAGGGCTTTGTTCAACAAGAGCGAGACTGTATTTTTTCATGTAACCTCTTGTGTTGCAAATGTTCATTCTGTCACCGGGTTGCCACAAAAGAAAGGCGTAAATCCCACTTATTGTTACAATCACACAGAAATAAAATATGTGAAAGATGTTTCCTGTGTAGGTCACTTGAGTTCTGCAAATATTGTCACAAATGTCCAAACTGCTGTAAATCCACCTGTAGGGGCAAGGTTACTTCAGTTTTGGGAGAAGTAGGGAGCTCTGGGTTCGAGTCCAAAAGTTGTCACAATACTGAGAGAGGGCTACACACTCCCCTTCCGGTTCAGACCCAATCTAACCAGGTCACCAACTGTCATAAGCAACTATGTCAACCCACAAGAGATAGTCCAACCTTTTGGAGGCACTGTATCAGCTGATGAACAAAAATGCAGTGGAACTGGTAGCAAAGCAAAACTCACTGGGTTTTTATAACCAGTTATTTTTGGTACCCCAACCCAACAACCGGTGGAGACCTATCCTGGACCTAAGCACCTTGAACACCTTCCTAAACACAGAGTCATTCAAAATGGAGACCCTACAGCTAGGGGAGTGGGTCGCCTTCATAGACTTCAAGGACGCGTACTTCCATATACCAATTCACAGTCAGTCCAGGTAGTACATGTGTTTTCACATCCAGGGTCAGTCCTACCAGTTCAAAGCCCTACCCTTTGGTCTGTCCACAGCACCCATGGAGTTCAAAGTGGTGGCCAAAGAGGTGAACAAGGAGAAGTCAGAACTGGACCCAAAACAGGTTTTAAACTTTGTAGGTTACCAGTTCGACCTCAGGGAGGGCACGGTCAGACCCACACCAGAGCGTTGGCAGACCTTAAGAGACAAAATATTGTCAATCCTGTCCGGTCCGGTGTGCCCGGTCCGGCAGTTCATGTCCCTCATTGGACTTCTAACAGCCACAGAAAAGCAAGTCCATCTAGGTCGACTTCATATGAGACCCATACAGTGGCACTTGAAAAACAACTGGGGAATACCAGAATCACTAGACAAGGTGATACCCTTTCCCAGATCGCTCCACCCCCACTTAAGGTGGTGGCTGGAGGAAAGCAATGCTCTTCCAGGTCAACCATTACACCTACTAAAACATGCTCTGCAGATATTTACAGACACATCAAAAGAAGGGTGGGGCGCTCACTTAAACGAATGCACTGCAAGGGGAATCTGGTCAGTTCCAGAAAGCAAGTTGCACATAAATCGCTTGGAGCTAAAGGCGGTCTTTCTGGCCCTAAAAGAGTTCCAAGACCTCTGTTCAAACAACATAGTCCTGGTAGCCACAGACAACACAACAGTGGTTGCCTATATCAACAAAGAAGAGGGGATGAAGACGGGCTCCTTGTGTGCCCTACTGTGGAGAATCCTGTCCTGGTGCACCAGGAAACAGGTAACTCTCAAGGCATGTCACATCCCCGGCCGGCTGAACGTAATAGCAGACAAGCTATCCAGACTTGGGCAGACCACTCAAACGGAATGGTCCCTTCACCCAGAGGTTTTCCAAGCGATATGCTCCCGGTGGCACCAGCCACGAGTGGACCTGTTTGCCACCAGATTCAACAACAAACTACCACAGTTTGTGTCACCAGTGCTGGGCCCCCAGGCATGGGCAGTGGATGCACTCGGCCTGTCATGGGAAGATCTGGACCCTTATGCCTTCCCACCAGCAGCCATCTTGGGCAAAGTGATGGAGAAGTTACAGGACTACCCATGCAACAGGATCATTCTGATTGCACCAGAGTGGCCCAACATACCCTGGTTCTGGGTTCTAGTGGCAATGTCCAGTCAGATACCCTTGTGTCTGCCCAGTCTGGTTTCTCAACCAATCAACCAGACCCTGCACAGGAACCTGTCAAACCTGAACCTACATGCCTGGTTCCTAGAGCCACAGCAATCAAGGAGCAGGGATTCTCTGAGGTAGTGGCAGCACGAATTGAGGCTCCTCAAAGAGGATCAACCAGATCCATCCATGAGGCAAAGTGAACCATTTTTACAAAGTGGTGCCTCAGTAATCAGGTGGACTTCAGGGCACCACCTCTAAAAGCCATAGCTGACTTCCTGTTACACCTGTTTCAGGACAGGAAGTTGCAACCCGGTACCATTGATGGGTACAGATCAGCCATTGCTGACAAGTTGGGCAACTCTACCATTAATGTCAGCAAAGATGAGAATCTCACCCGTCTCCTGGATAGTTTCCATAGAGACAGGCCCAAGGGCAGGAGGGGTGTACCCTCCTGGAACCTTTCCCTGGTCTTGCATCAGCTGACTAAGGCTCCAGTTGAACCTTTAAAAGAGGCCTCACTAAAACACTTGACTTTCAAGACTGTTTTTCTGCTGTGTCCTTATACCCCTCACTCAGCTTTTTATCCAAGAATCAGCTGGCTAAGGAGGGCCCAGATAGTGTGGCTCCAGTAGTAATACCAGCCCTGGCCCCCACTCTGGATAAGTCACTCAAGGGTGACAGGTCCTTGTGTCCAGTCAGAGCCCTTCGCTATTACTTGGACAGGACCTCAGATCTTAGGCAGAACAAGAGTTGGTCTTTGTTTCCTTCAAGAAAGGTTTTGATAAGGACATCTCACCTGCCACCATCTCCTCATGGATCAAACAAACTGTGATCCTTTGTTATGAGCTCTCTGACCAGGAGGGCCTCACACTGCATCAGGTCAAAGCCCATGATGTCAGGGCCTTTGCTGCTTTTAAGGCCTTCCAGTCGGGGGTCTCCTTAGAGCAGATTCTCTCAGCCTGCCACTGGAAAAAAATCCCATAAAACCTTCACACAATTATATCTGAAGGATGTGGCTTGGGCTGATACAGAGCTTTTTCATTTAGGGCCAGTGGTGGCTGCCCAACAGGTCCACCACCAAGCCCAAAAATGAGGAGATGTGTAAATATGTAAATATGTATATATGTACATAGCTTGTACAATTGTATATAGTATAAAAAAAAACTAAAAAAAACCTGTGACTTGCTTCCTTTGGGAAGTTTATTTCTTATGGTACTGAACTTAACCCTCTCTTCCTATTCTCAGAGCAGGTCTGAGAAAAAAGGGGGGGGCGGGGCAACCTTGGACTTCCGGATAACCGGTTAGTCTTAGCTGACCTTGACCTTTGGGGTCATTTGACCCTAGGTCAAAATGGGCCTTCTCAGTTTTGTTCTTTTATGAGTTCATGTATGTCCCTAGCAGCGTACCCGCCTTCCAAGCGGTAGTTATTCAGGAATTGTCCATTGGATAGGATGTATTAACGCAATAAACTTGCAAATTTAATAAGTAAATTAACTTTTTATAAGTTAATACCCTATACAATGGACAGGCAAGGCCCACCCATCCGGCCCCGCTATCAGCTTACTAGGGGTCTTAACATGTTTAGACAACGAAAAAGATGCTGTGACGTCATGCTGTCTAGACAGGAAGGAAGTATGATGCGCCACCAAGCAAATGCAAACTCTGTGACTGGTCCTGCCGGTATTATATACAGGACGTCTCTTTCTGGCATTTGGCGTGACCGGTCGCGCTGACTGGTAAAGCAATTGTCCATTGGACAGGGTATTAACTTATAAAAATTTAATTTACTTATTACATTTGCAATTTCATCAGATACAAAACACAGTAAAGCTTACGTTCTGCTTACAGTCTCATACTGCAACTACTACAGCTTTATTAACCCAAGTCTCCATCCGGGCCGCTCGTTTTTGTCAGCAAAAACCTTTTTCTAGTTTTTACCCCACAGCCCTTAAGGGCTGTCGGGGTATTGTTTTCACCCATGGTGTCCGGATGGGCGGGCGTCCGGGCGGGCGGGTGGGTGGGTGGGCGGCGGGAAATAGTTTGTCCGGGCTGTATCTCAGAAACCGTAAGGTGTAGGAAGTTGATACTTGGTAGGGACATTGGTTAGGGGGTGTAGGTGTGCAACGTCATGGTCTGACCTTGATTTGACCTTGCCGTAGTGACCTTGAGTTTGAAAATCTTGTCCGGGCTATATCTCGGAAACTGTAAGGTGTAGGAAGTTGATACTTGGTAGGGACATTGGTTAGGGGGTGTAGTTGTGCAACGTCATAGTCTGACCTTGATTTGACCTTTGACCTTGCCGTAGTGACCTTGACCTATAAAATCTTGTCCGGGCTATATCTCGGAAACCGTAAGGTGTAGGAAGTTGATACTTGGTAGGGACATTGGTTAGGGGGTGTAGTTGTGCAACGTCATAGTCTGACCTTGATTTGACCTTTGACCTTGCCGTAGTGACCTTGACCTATAAAATCTTGTCCGGGCTATATCTCGGAAACCGTAAGGTGTAGGAAGTTGATACTTGGTAGGGATATTGGTTAGGGGGTGTAGGTGTGCAACGTCATGGTCTGACCTTGATTTGACCTTTGACCTTGCTGTAGTGACCTTGACCTATAAAATGTTGTCCGGGCTATATCTCAGAAACTGTAAAGTGTGGGAAGCTGATATTTGGTAGGGACATTGGTTAGGGGGTGTAGGTGTGCAACGTCATGGTGTGACCTTGATTTGACCTTTGACCTTGCCGTAGTGACCTTGACCTATAAAATCTTATCCGGGCTATATCTCAGAAACCGTAAGGTGTAGGAAGTTGATATTTGGTAGGGACATTGGTTAGGGGGTGTAGGTGTGCAACCTCATGGTGTGACCTTGATTTGACCTTTGACCTTGCCGTAGTGACCTTGACCTATAAAATCTTGTTCGGGCTATATCTCGGAAACCGTAAGGTGTAGGAAGTTGATATTTGGTAGGGACATTTGTTAGGGGGTGTAGGTGTGCAGCGTCATGGTCTGACCTTGATTTGACCTTTGACCTTGCCGTAGTGGCCTTGACCTATAAAATCTTGTCCGGGCTATATCTCAGAAACCGTAATATGTAGGAAGTTGATACTTGGTAGGGATATTGGTTAGGGGGTGTAGGTGTGCAACGTCATGGTCTGACCTTGATTTGACCTTGCCATAGTGACCTTGACCTATAAAATCTTGTCCGGGCTATATCTCGGAAACCATAAGGTGTAGGAAGTTGATATGTGGTAGGGACATTGGTTAGGCTGTGTAGGTGTGCAACGTTGTGGTCTGACCAGGATTTGACCTTTGACTTTGCCATAGTGACCTTGACCTATAAAATCTTGTCCGGGCTATATCTCGGAAACCATAATGTGTAGGAAGTTGATACTTGGTAGGGACATTGGTTAGGGGGTGTAGTTGTGCAGCATCATGGTGTGACCTTGATTTGACCTTTGACCTTGCCATAGTGACCTTGACCTATAAAATCTTGTCAGGGCTATATCTCGGAAACCGTAAGGTGTAGGAAGTTGATACTTGGTAGGGACATTGGTTAGGGGCTATAGGTGTGTATTATCATGGTGTGACCTTAATTTGACCTTTTACCTAGTCGTAGTGACCTTGACCTTTAAAATCTTCATGGACCTTTGGGTCTGTCTTTTGATGCAGATTAAGCAAAAGTCATATTAGAATTTATTAAGAATTTTACTTTCATAACTTCCCATTGTAAGAGATAGAATGAGCCACAGATTTTGCTCCAACACCACAATAAGCATTCATTAAATGTATTACCACTTCTGTATGCATGGTAATATTCAAACCATCTAAACCATAATTCGGCCATGCAGATGTAGATAAAGAGTGTTGAATTTTAGTTTACTGATTAATGCTGTCATCTTGTTATTAAATTATCTTGTTTTAATACTTCATCTTTATACGCATTATGATCTTTCTTTTAAACATTATTTCCCCATTTAAACATTGTTTGGACCTTTATATAACTGACAGTGCTCTGAAAGTATCCTGAAGTTTGTACTGGTACAGTACTTCTATATCTCATGGTGTTGAAAATATTTCCCTAGGCTGTGGGGTACGGGCATCTCTGCTATTTTTTCTTTTGTGTTCCTATTTACAGTGATTGACTTTAAATGATCTAATTTGCCTTATTTACAAATGATTTCATAGCTGATGAAAAGGATGCTACCAATTCATATTTTCCTACACAATTTTTTATGGTTGCAGAAGTTGATCTCACAAATATTCACCTGTTTATCAGTTGTTAACCACACTGATCACATTTCTATAAATGACACTGGATGTCCAATAGTAAGCCATACTTACAATTAGAATCATTATTTTAGTATCTCTCTCTCTCTGGGTCTTTAATCCAGGAGGGATGTCAGTTATAAAATGCATCCTGTGTTTGTCCTTGTGTTCATGCATCTTTTATTTTTATGTACTAAATCAAGAAAAGTGACAAAAATCACTGTATTATCATCCATTGCCTATACCACTAGTGGTAAAGATGGCAGACTGGATCGTTGGTTTCTATTCGATGCATATAAACATAAACTGTGACAGAAGTTCAAGAACCGGTTCTTGAAATGTCACATATTTAACATCAAATGCATAAAATATTGCACAAAAACACTTAAAAATATTTACTTGTGTACTTTTTTGCCAATATACAGTGAAATAATATCCAAAACCAGGTTTTATTAAAAAATAAACCGTATTTGAGTTGATGTAACTGTTCATATACATGCACAGAAGACTTTACAGGTTGGTGTATACTAATTCGAACGAATCCAGTTTTCGCTGAATTGTTGTATTTGGGACCCGGTTTCCATATTTACTTTCGATCGAAACACTATATACCACTAATGCGTAACCACAGTCTCACTCTTGGCTATGCGAACCTCTCAATTATCTGAACTTAGGGTATGTCTCCCAATAGTTTCAGAAAAATGAGTCCACTGTATTGTATTTTGTTCTTTGTTATTCACCGGTTTTAGGGTTAGCTACTACATATTAAAGTTGCAGACCTCTTGCTCATTGCATAGCTGTGCAACAGCTATTTCAACATTCTCACTTTTGAAACAAAGAAGACTATTGTATTTAGAGTACCTTCTTTGCATGACTGTGTTTTTCATGCAGATGCATGTCATCTGCAAGATGGTCATCATTATAAGGTTCTATTGCTATATCAAAGTGAGTAATAGCCATTTTCAAAATTTTTAGCAGTTAATAAAGTCAGTAAATGGCTAATATCTTCAAAATTATTGCAGCTATGCAGTCAAATTAGTGGGAGATAATTGACTGTTGTAGAGGTCTTGTTGTTATCTGAATTTGTCTTTTTTCAGCTTTTTATCAACAATGAGTTTGTGGATTCAGTGAGTGGGAAAACTTTCCCAGTCATCAATCCCACTAATGGTGAAAAGATCTGTGATGTACAAGAAGGTAATGTAAATTTTGACCCTGGTAAAATTTGTAAATACTGTGATGAATTTTTACCCCGCAGCCCTGAAGGGCTGTCGGGGTATTGTTTTCACCCATGGTGTCCAGATGGGCGGGCAGGCGTTCGGGCGGGCGGCAGGAAAAAGTTTGTTCAGGCTGTATATCAGAAACCATAAGGTGTAGGAACTTGATACTTTGTAGGGACATTGGTTTGGGGGTGTACGTGTGCAACATCATGGTGCGACTTGATTTGTCCTTTGACGTTGCCGTAGTGACCTTGAGTTTTAAGATCTTGTCCGGGCTATATCTCTGCAACTGTAAGTTGTAATAAGTTGATACTTGGTAGGGACATTAGCTAGGGGTTGTAGGTATGCAACTTCATGATATTACCTTGATTTAACCTTTGACCTTGCCGTAGTGACCTTGACCTATAAAATCTTGTCCGGGCTATATCTTGGAAGCTGTAAGGTGTAGTAAGTTAATACTTGGTAGGGACATTGGTTATGTGTTGTAGGTGTGGAACATCATGGTATGACCTTGATTTGACCTTTGGCCTTGCCGTAGTGACCTTGACCTATAAAATCTTGTCTGGGCTATATCTCGAAAGCTGTAAGGTGTGGATACTTGGTAGGGAAATTAGCTAGAGGGTGTAGGTCTGTAGTGTCATGGTGTTACCTTGATTTGACCTTGCCATAGTAACCTTGACCTATGAAATGTTGTTCAGGCTATATCTTGGAAAACGTAAGGTGCAGGAAGTTGATAGTTAGTAGGGATATTGCTTAGGGGGTGTAGATGTGCAACATCATGGTGTGACTTTGATATGACCTTTGACCTTGCTATAGTGAGCTTGATCCATAAAATCTTGTCTGGGCTATATCTCGGAAACCATAAGGTGTAGGAAGTTGATACTTGGTATGGATATTGGTTAGGGTGTGTAGGTGTGCAACATCATGTTGTGACCTTGATTTGACGTTTGACCTTGCTATAGTGACCTTGACTTATAAAATCTTGTCTGGGCCATATCTCCGAAACTGTAGGGTGTTTAGTTAGTTGATACTTGGTTGGGACATTGGTTAGGGGGTTGTGCAACGTCATGGTGTGACCTTGATTTGACCTTTGACCTTGTTATAGTGACCATGAGTTTTAACATCTTCTCTGGGCTATTTCTTGTATTCCATAAGGTGTAGTTGGTTGACAGTTGGAATGGATATTGGTTAAGGGGTGTAGGTGTGCATCAGAGTGTGTACCTTTAACTTATGACAAAGATATATGGATTGCTGCAAACGTTTATTATGTGCATTCTACATACCGTAAATTTCCAAAATAACACCCACGTTCAAATAAACGCCTGGTTCAAGTTAACGCCTGGTACCAACCACACTGTTTACAATTTATAACACTGTTTTTTGTATTTCAAAAGAGCGCCTGGTTCAATTTAACGCCTGGTCTGATACCATTTGAAAATAATTAACGCCCGGGCCATATTTTGGAAAAATACGGGTAATTGTGCTTTTTCCATTGACAGCTACTCTCCAATTAATATAATTTTATCTTACAGCTTCATAATTTTTAGTTTACGGATTAATGCTGTCATCTTGCTATTGAATTGTCTTGTTTTGATACTTTATCTTTGCATACATTTTCCTTCCCTTAGATATTAATTTCTCTACTTAAACATTATTTGAAGCTTTATATAACTGACCCTACTGTAAAAGTATCCAGATCTGTGTACTTTTTCTCTGCTTCAATATTTCGTTGAAAACTATTTCCCCAGGCTGTCAGGTACAGGCATCTATGAAGCTATTTGTGTGACACTATAAAGATTACTCAAGTGTTTAGTCAAGAATAGAATGCTGCAGGCCTGGGACAAATACAAGTTCTTGTACTTAGTACTTAGTACTTATGCTTACTCATTTTCAAGCTTTCCTACTTAGAGCTGAGTTCTTGTATCCACATAGTTTTCAAGAACACTCAAGGTACATTTGTGATATTTTATTAAATGCCTTTATGTAGTTCTATATATTTGATGTCTCATACTGGAATACTTTCAGAATATGTTAGTGATGTGAATAGTGATAAAGAAGGCAAACTAGATACGTGGTTTCTGGTGCTGGTATGGTTTATCGATATTGAAATATTTATCGATTCACACTAAATTTGCCGATATCAGTAATGTAGAGTACAATATCAATATCGAAATATACTACTTTACAGGTACAACTATGGTGTTTTTCATTCAAATAAAGGACAATATTTGAAGAATATATTATTTAGTTTTTATATTATTTTTGTCCACTTTCACTTACCGCTAAAGCGGAAATGCTATATTTGTTTACGTTTCGGGAAACTGCTAAATCTCGCGAAATAGTTTGGAAGGTCTCTCTTGAAAAACATCCATGACCCGATATTTCAATATCGATCGATACAGAAGGCAAAAATATGGTTTGATATCGATATATATATTATTATTCGATACCAACACTAGTGGTTTCTATTCAGTGACAGACATCCATTAGAATCGGTTCCCGAAAAGTCACATATATCGCATCAAAATGATAAAATATTGCACAGAAATGCTTATTATCGTGTCCTTGTGTTGTATTTAGTCAATATACAGTAAAATAATTTCCTGAACTTCAAATTTAATGACAAATAAACTGCATTTTAGTTGCATTTATGTTTCATGTACACAATCATATAAAAGACTAAAGTTTGGAGTATACTATTTTGAACACATTCAGTTATCGTCAAATTTTTGTTTTTGGGACCCAGTTTTCAAACTTCCTTTGAATAGTAACACTAGGTGTGAATGGTAAACAAGTGCTCCAGTTTTTAGGCGGGTTGCATGTAACCAACCCGCCTATTAGATTGATGTGTTTGACGTCCATCTGTCTGTCTGTCCGTCCGTCCACATTTTTCGTTTCTGGACTTAACTCGAAAATGGTTTATCCAATCGGATTCAAACTTGACAGGGAGATAGATCACCATCATAGCTAGGTTCCGTTCGAAATTGGTGAAATTCCGTCTGTTTGTGTGTCCATTTTTTGTCCGTTTGTCTGTCCATCCATCTGTTTGTCCACATTTTCGTTTCCGGACTCTAACTCGAAAATGGTTTGTCCAATCGAATTCAAACTTGACAGGGACATAGATCACCATCATAGCTACATTCCTTTTGAAATTGGTGTAATTCCGTCTGTTTGTTTGTCCGTTTTTGTCCATTTGTCTGTCCATCCATCTGTCCACATTTATGTTTCCGGACTCTAACTGGAAAACGCTTTGTCCAATCGAATTCATATTTGACAGGGACATAGATCACCATCATAGCTAGGTTCCTGTCGAAATTGGTGTAATTCCATCCGTCCATTTGTCTGTCCATCCGTCTGTCCACATTTTCATTTCCGGGCTCCTTAATTCGAAAAGGGTTTGTCCAATCAGACTTGACAGGGACATAGATCACCATCATAGCTAGGTTCCTTTCAGAACTTGTGTAATTCTGTTTGTCCATGTTTTGTACGTTTGTCCATCCGTCTGTCGCTCCACATTTTCGTTTCTGGACTCTAACTCAAAAACGGTTTGCCCAGTCGAATTCAAACTTGACAGGGAGATAGATCACCATCATAGCTAGGTTCCTTTCGAAATTGGTATAATTCTATTGGTTTGTTTGTCCGTTTGTTCATCAACATTTCCGTTTCTGGACTCTAACTCAAAAACGCTTTGTCCAATCGAATTCAAACTTGACAGGGTGATACATCACCATCATAGCTAAGTTTTTTTCGAAATTGGTGTAATTTTATCCTTTTGTTTGTCCATTTATAGCATAGATACAATTATATGACCTACATTACAACCTTTATGTTTCTTAGCACGTCTAACACATTCACCTTAACTGGGTAACCTAACATTTCTTTCCTTGTTTCTAAATGTAATTACAGCAGTTGCTAACCTTATTGCTGCCTACGCAACCCACCTTTTGGGGCATCTTTGACCCACTTGTCATTTGACTAAGTCCATAAACTATATTTAAGAACCAGTTACTGCTTAATACTTCAAGATAACAGTAAAATCATAAATTTGAGGAATTATTTCATATTTACATGTATATGCATTGCAAATGAATTTATGAACATGAAATACATAAAAACAAGTCTGTGTTTTACAATTCTTGCCATCGCTTAACTGTTTTCTAACTCTGCTGAATATAAAGTGAACTTCAATCGCTTTGGGGCACTGTTTCAGTAAGTTGTTTGAAAATGTTTCATATCAAAGCTTGAACTAATTCTCCAAGAAATAGTACCAGTAGTCAATTTAGTGCTTGGAGGTGACCAGTGTAACTCCAAATGAGATTTGCATTAGAAAATTGTGGTATGTCCGTGTGGTTAGAGCTTTTACTCAGCAGTGGAACGCTTCCCAGGTCACCCCATTTTGTCCGAGTTGTTCACATTACAGGCTGTGTAATTCACTGTTATAGGCCTTTTGCGAAACACCCCTTTCCTTCAACTACCATTCCAGATTCATATGCGACCTTGTGACACAATGGCGAAATGTCCCACAATACCTTAGCTCACCTTATGTTGCCGTATTGCACTGAAAGATGGCTGAATCATAACCTTAATATACACTGTGGACCACAATTGTCTGTGCATGCCAACGGTACCAAATTCAGAGGCGGAAATGTATCCCCGGACGAAAGTCAGGGTTACATAGGATTCAGTACGGTCACGCCGCTGCCACAGAGATTTCCTTTTGGATGCGATAACTTAAAAAATATTTTAGTTAGCACTTTCAAATTTGGTATGTGGGTATATATGGGCAATGCCACGAACACTATTGTTTTGTGACCTTGACCTTCAATCTCAAGGTCACTGGTGGCCTCTTAAAGGTCAGATTTTGGTCATTTTTTTCACATTTTGGCCCAGTTCTCATATACAGAAAGTTAGATCATCCTATGGCTGGTATATATAATACATATATATGTCCTCTGTAAGCATGTAAAAATTTGACCTTGAAGCTCTTCATTGAAGGTCATCCACTGACCGCCAAAGTACCTGACCAAGGGTCATTTTTGGCGTTTTTGGAGATATTTTCACACTTAATACTGACTGCATGGAAACTATTGAAAATGGCTTTGGAGGTTGAGTACATGATGGAGTACCAGCATCCCGGCTTACCGGTTACAGATCTTCATTGAAGGTCATCCACTGACCGCCAAAGTACCTGACCGAGGGTCATTTTTGGCCCTCTGTTTGTTTGTTTGTAAACAAGAAAACTCAAAAACTGACTCAGATTTTGACGAAATTTTTAGGATATGTCAAAAATGGTAAAAGGAAGAATTTATGATTAAATTTTGGGAGTGATCCGGATCACTGTCTGGATCTTCTGGATCCATGAAATTTAATTTTTAAATACAGATAACTCAAAAACTTACGGGTGTATTTTGATGAAATTTTCAGGAAATGTCCTAAATGGGATGAGAAACAAGTGATGAGATCTAACTCAAAAACGCTTTGTCCAATCGAATTCAAACTTGACAGGGTGATACATCACCATCATAGCTAAGTTTTTTTCGAAATTGGTGTAATTTTATCCTTTCGTTTGTCCATTTATAGCATAGATACAATTATATGACCTATATTACAACCTTTATGTTTCTTAGCACGTCTAACACATTCACCTTAACTGGGTAACCCAACATTTCTTTCCTTGTTATCTCCCGCCGGGCTTTAGCCCGGGAGGGAGATTATGAAATGATGCCTGTGTGTGCGTACGTGCGTGCGTTAGTTAGTCACGCAGATTCCTCCAAAACTACTACAGCTACAGATTTTTTGTAAATTAATTGTCCCAATGAATTTTCACGCCCTCGAAAATTTTTTTGGTTTTATGGACTTAGGCCTAACGATAAGTGAGTAATAGCTATCTTAGCTACTTGGAGTAAAGGGCTCATAACTCAAAAACTATTGCAGAAACAACTTTTTCTTCAAATAAGTTGTTCAGCTACTTTGTCCTTAGCTATAAGATGGTACATAGTTTGGGGTCCCATTGCATGCCATAAGTGAGTAATAGCTATTTTCTCATTTGTAGCTAAATAACAAAAGGAGTAAATGTCAAATATCTTCCAAAGTATTAGAGTTACAGAAATCTTTTCAAATATGTTGTTCATCTACTTTTTGGTAAGCTATCACATAGTAAAGTTTCAGACCTGTTGCACCTTGGATAGCTGAGCAATAGCTACTTTGAAATTCTGATTGTTGAGTAAAGCCATTGTAACTCCAAAACCATTGCAGTTAGAGTGTTTCCCTAAAATATGTTGTTCAGCTACTTTTTCCTTAGCTATAAGATGGTACATAGTTTGGGGTTCTATTGCATGCCATTAGTGATTAATAGCTATTTTCTCATTTGTAGCTAAATAACAGAAGAAGTAAATGTCAAATATCTTCAAAAGTATTAAAGTTAGGGAAATCTTTTCAAATATGTTGTTCATCTACTTTTTGGTAAGCTATCACATAGTAAAGTTTCAGGCCTGTTGCACCTTGGATAGCTGAGTAATAGCTACTTTGAAATTCTGATTGTTGAGTAAAGCCATTGTAACTCCAAAACCATTGCAGTTAGAGTGTTTCCCTAAAATATGTTGTTCAGCTACTTTGTCCTTAGCTATAAGATGGTACATAGTTTGGGGTTCTATTGCATGCCGTAAGTGAGTAATAGCTATTTTCTCATTTGTAGCTAAATAACAGAAGAAGTAAATGTCAAATATCTTCAAAAGTATTAAAGTTAGGGAAATCTTTTCATATATGTTATTCATCTACTTTTTGGTAAGCTATCACATAGTAAAGTTTCAGACCTGTTGCACCTTGGATAGCTGAGTAATAGCTACTTTGAAATTCTGACTGTTGAGTAAAGCCATTGTAACTCCAAAATTATTGCAGTTAGACTGTTTTCCTAAAATATGTTGTTCAGCTACTTTGTCCTTAGCTATAAGATGGTATATAGTTTAGGGTTCTATTGCATGCCATAAGTGAATAATAGCTATTTTCTCATTTGTAGCTAAATAACAAAAGGAGTAAATGTCAAATATCTTCAAAAGTATTAAAGCTAGGGAAATCTTTTCAAATATGTTATCCATCTACTTTTTGGTAAGCTATCACATGGTAAAGTTTCAGACCTGTTGCACTTTGGATAGCTGAGTAATAGCTACTTTGAAATTCTGACTGTTGAGTAAAGCCATTGTAACTCCAAAACTATTGCAGTTAGAGTGTTTTCCTAAAATATGTTGTTCAGCTACTTTGTCCTTAGCTGTAAGATGGTACATAGTTTAGGGTTCTATTGCATGCCATAAGTGAGTAATAGCTATTTTCTCATTTGTAGCTAAATAACAGAAGAGTAAATGTCAAATATCTTTAAAAGTATTAGAGTTACAGAAATCTTTTCTGTATGTTATCCATCTACTTTTTGGTAAGCTATCACATAGTAAAGTTTCAGACCTGTTGCACCTTGGATAGCTGAGTAATAGCTACTTTGAAATTCTGACTGTTGAGTAAAGCCATTGTAACTCCAAAATTATTGCAGTTAGAGTGTTTTCCTAAAATATGTTGTTCAGCTACTTTGTCCTTAGCTATAAGATGGTCCATAGTTTGGGGTTCTGTTGCATGCCTTAAGTGAGTAATAACTATTTTCTCATTTGTAGCTAAATAACAGAAGAAGTAAATGTCAAATATCTTCAAAAGTATTAAAGTTAGGGAAATCTTTTCAAATATGTTGTCCATCTACTTTTTGGTAAGCTTTTTGGTGGCCATCTTGAATTTTTGCGGAAAATGAAAAATGGCAAATATCTCTGAAACTGTCAGAGCGATTTCGAGCAAGTTTTGGACCCACAGTATAGTAGAAGGGTTTCTGTTGAAACATGAAATTTTCAATTTCACATGGTAAAGTTTCAGACCCATAGCTAATTACTCACGTACTTAAAATGAGTAAATGCTAATTATCTCTAAAAGTATTGCAGAGAGCCAATTTTTCTCAGATAACTCATTCACCTACTTTTGGAAGAGCTTTCACTTGGTGAAGTTTCAGACCTGTAGCTAATTACTCACCTAATCAAAATGAGTAAATGCTAATTATCTCTGAAAGTATTGCAGATAGCCAATTTTTCTCAAATAACTCATTCACCTACTTTTGGAAGAGCTTTCACTTGGTAAAGTTTCAGACCCATAGCTAATTACTCACCTACTCAAAATGAGTTAATGCGAATTATCTCTAAAAGTACTGCAGATAGCCAATTTTTCTCAAATAACTCATTCACCAACTTTTGGAAGAGCTTTCACATGGTGAAGTTTCACACCCATAGCTAATTATTCACCTCAAAATGAGTAAATGCGAATTATCTCTAAAAGTACTGCAGATAGCCAATTTTTCTCAAATAACTCATTCACCTACTTTTGGAAGAGCTTTCACTTGGTAAAGTTTCAGACCCATAGCTAATTACTCACCTACTCAAAATGAGTTAATGCGAATTATCTCTAAAAGTACTGTAGATAGCCAATTTTTCTCAAATAATTCATTCACCTACTTTGGGAAGAGCTTTCACTTGGTGAAGTTTTAGACCCACAGCTAATTACTCACCTACTCAAAATGAGTAAATATGAATTATCTCTAAAGGTACTGCAGATAGCCAATTTTTCTCAAATAACTCATTCACCAACTTTTGGAAGAGCTTTCACATGGTGAAGTTTCAGACCCATAGCTAATTACTCACCTACTCAAAATGAGTTAATGCGAATTATCTCTAAAAGTACTGCAGATAGCCAATTTTTCTCAACTAACTCATTCACCTTCCTTTGGGAGAGCTTTCACTTGAAGTTTCAGACCCATAGTTAATTACTCACCTACTCAAAATGAGTACATGCTAATTATGTCTAAAAGTATTGCAGATAGCAGTATTTCTCAAATAACTCATTCACCTACATTTTGGAGAGCTTTCACATGCTAAAGTTTTTTTATGACTTTTTAAAATAATTTTTTATTCATTAAAAGTAATGAAATCATGCCCTAAATCAATTATAACTTGAAAAGTATTGCATTTAGAGCACTTTGTTAAAATATGTTATTCAGCTACTTTTTCCATAGCTACAGCATGGTGAGTAACTTGGGTGTCTATCTCAATAGCTAAGTGAGTAATAGCTACTTTTGGATTTTTCACTAACTTCCATCATGAGTAAAATCACTTGTAACTTGAAAACTGTTGTATTTACAGAATTTTATGCAAATATGTTATTCATCTACTTTTGGGTCAGCTATAACATAGTAAAATTTCAGACCTGTAGCTCATTGCATAGCTGAGTAATAGCTACTTTTAGGTTATCACTGTTGGGTAAATCACTTATAACTTGAATACTCTTGCATTTACATTATTTAGTTGCAATATGTTATTCACCTATTTTGAAGCAGCTATAACATAGTTAAGTTCCAGACCTGTGGCTCATAGCATAGCTGAGTAATAGCTACTTTGAAGTTCTTACTCAACACTACATCATTTATAACTTGAAAAGTATTGCATTTAGAGCATTTTGTTAAAATATGATATTCACCTACTTTTTCAATAGCAACAACATGGTGAGTAACTTGGGTGTCTATCTCAATAGCTAAGTGAGTAATAGCTACTTTTGGACTTTTTACTAACTTCCGTCATGAGTAAAATCAATTGTAACGTGAAAACTATTGGATTTAGAGAATTTTGTGCAAATATATTATTCACCTACTTTTGGGTCAGCTATAACATAATAAAAATTTCAGACTTCTAGCTCATGCTATGGCTGGGTAATAGCTACTTTTGCCTTTGCCGGTGGATACATTTTGCATCTGGCCACAGAAGCGTCATTGGTCTAGTTCTATTAAGTCATTCACATACTTTTGGGTGATCTACCACATACTGAAGTTGCAGAACTGTAGCTCTTTGGATAGCTGAGTAATAGCTACTAAAATGAGTAAATGTCTTTTATCTCTAAAAGTATTACAGGTAGGCAATTCCTTCTAAATAAGTCATTCACCTACTTGTGGGTGATCTACCACATAGTGAAGTTGCAGAACTGTAGCTCTTTGGATAGCTGAGTAATAGCTACTAAAATGAGTACATGTCTTTTATCTCTAAAACTATTACAGGTAGGCAATTCCTTCTAAATAAGTCATTTACCTACTTTTGGGTGATCTACCACATAGTGAAGTTGCAGAACTGTAGCTCTTTGGATAGCTGAGTAATAGCTACTAAAATGAGTAAATGTCTTTTATCTGTAAAAGTATTACAGGTAGGCAATTTCTTCTAATAAGTCATTCACCTACTTTTGGGTGATCTACTGCATATTAAAGTTGTAGAACTGTAGCTCTTTGGATGGCAGAGTAATAGCTACTAAAATGAATCAATGCCTTTTGTCTTTAAAAGTATTGCAATCAAACATTAAACTTGTCACTTCTACATGTGCCTCCATCTCACAAGAAAATTTATATTCCACTATCTTTAGTACATCTTATTTATTTCTAAATGTAATTACAGCAGTTGCTAACCTTATTGCTGCCTACGCAACCCACCTTTTGGGGCATCTTTGACCCACTTGTCATTTGACCAAGTCCATAAACTATATTTAAGAACCAGTTACTGCTTAATACTTCAAGATAACAGTAAAATCATAAATTTGAGGAATTATTTCATATTTACATGTATATGCATTGCAAATGAATTTATGAACATGAAATACATAAAAACAAGTCTGTGTTTTACAATTCTTGCCATCGCTTAACTGTTTTCTAACTCTGCTGAATATAAAGTGAACTTCAATCGCTTTGGGGCACTGTTTCAGTAAGTTGTTTGAAAATGTTTCATATCAAAGCTTGAACTAATTCTCCAAGAAATAGTACCAGTAGTCAATTTAGTGCATGGAGGTGACCAGTGTAACTCCAAATGAGATTTGCATTAGAAAATTGTGGTATGTCCGTGTGGTTAGAGCTTTTACTCAGCAGTGGAACGCTTCCCAGGTCACCCCATTTTGTCCGAGTTGTTCACATTACAGGCTGTGTAATTCACTGTTATAGGCCTTTTGCGAAACACCCCTTTCCTTCAACTACCATTCCAGATTCATATGCGACCTTGTGACACAATGGCGAAATGTCCCACAATACCTTAGCTCACCTTATGTTGCCGTATTGCACCGAAAGATGGCTGAATCATAACCTTAATATACACTGTGGACCACAATTGTCTGTGCATGCCAACGGTACCAAATTCAGAGGCGGAAATGTATCCCCGGACGAAAGTCAGGGTTACATAGGATTCAGTACGGTCACGCCGCTGCCGCAGAGATTTCCTGTTGGACGCGATAACTTAAAAAATATTTTAGTTAGCACTTTCAAATTTGGTATGTGGGTATATATGGGCAATGCCACGAACACTATTGTTTTGTGACCTTGACCTTCAATCTCAAGGTCACTGGTGGCCTCTTAAAGGTCAGATTTTGGTCATTTTTTCACATTTTGGCCCAGTTCTCATATACAGAAAGTTAGATCATCCTATGGCTGGTATATATAATACATATATATGTCCTCTGTAAGCATGTAAAAATTTGACCTTGAAGCTCTTCATTGAAGGTCATCCACTGACCGCCAAAGTACCTGACCAAGGGTCATTTTTTGGCGTTTTTGGAGATATTTTCACACTTAATACTGACTGCATGGAAACTATTGAAAATGGCTTTGGAGGTTGAGTACATGATGGAGTACCAGCATCCCGGCTTACCGGTTACAGATCTTCATTGAAGGTCATCCACTGACCGCCAAAGTACCTGACCGAGGGTCATTTTTGGCCCTCTGTTTGTTTGTTTGTAAACAAGAAAACTCAAAAACTGACTCAGATTTTGACGAAATTTTTAGGATATGTCAAAAATGGTAAAAGGAAGAATTTATGATTAAATTTTGGGAGTGATCCGGATCACTGTCTGGATCTTCTGGATCCATGAAATTTAATTTTTAAAGACAGATAACTCAAAAACTTACGGGTGTATTTTGATGAAATTTTCAGGAAATGTCCTAAATGGGATGAGAAACAAGTGATGAGATTTTGGGAGGGATCTGAATCACTGTCTGGATCATGTGGATCCAGTCTGCCAGATGTGTTTGTGTACACGATAGCTCAAAAACTTGTGGACGGATTTTGATGAAATTTTTCAGGATATGTCTGAGAAGGTAAAAGAATGAAATTTTTGAATTTTGGAAGTGATCCGGATCACTATATGGTTCTTCTGGATCCATGAAATGTAATTTTTAAAGACAGATACCTCAAAAAGTTATGGATGGATTTTGATGACTTTCAGCAAATGTCTTAAATGGTACAAGGAACAAGTGATTAGATTTTGGAGTGATCTGGATCACTGTCTGGATCATCTGGATCCAGGCTGCCACATAATTTTAGGATGGATTTTGATATTTTTAGGATATGTTCAATTTTACGAGTGATCTGGACCACTATCCTTATCTTCTGGATCCATGAAATGTAAATTTTAAAGACAAATAGCTCAAAACATTGTGGAGGGATTTTGATGAAATTTTCAGGAAATGTCTTAAATGGGACAAAGAACAAGTGATTAGCTTTTGGGAGTAATCTGGATCACTGTCTGGATCATGTGGATCCAGGCTGCCAGATCTGTTTGTGTACAAGATAACTCAAAAACTTATAGACGGATTTTGATGAAATTTTTAGAATATGTCTGAAAAGGTAAAAGGATGAAATGATTACATTTTGGAAGTGATCCGGATCACTATATGGATCTTCTGGATCCATGATATGTACTTTTTAAAGACAGATACAAGTGAAAGAACAAGTGATTAGCTTTTGGGAGTAATCTGGTACTATGGAGAATCCTGACCTGGTGCTCCAGGAAACAGGCTCAAGCCCGACACATTCACACCTTAACTATGTCCCGTCCGGGGATACACTGCGTCGAGACGCAATGTCTAGTTTTTCAGTAGGACGCATAAGGTAATATAGGGACATTTCGCCATTCGTGGCCTACCACAGGGGATACTACCTGTAGTGTGAAAGTTGTATAAAGTTTTCTTTGCACTAGTTGATTATAACAGATTTGACGCATTGTGCAAACAGAACTATAGACGTGATTTTTCCTTCCCTCTGCATTCAGAGCCAGATGGAAGAAAAGTTTTTAAGTTTATGAAACTTTTGTCATGGGTTTTTTCTCAGCCTCCATGCCGCCTCCCATCTCACACCCTCTACATCTGCCTCTGCTGCCCCCAACTAGAGTAATATTACCCATTTAAAGTGATAATTATCTAACCTGTGTTATTGCCAAACTGACACAATCTGATAGGGGATTAGACTCTTGTGTGAATACCAAGTTAGGTCTCATGTACAAATAAATGGGGATCACATCCTTAGTTGATAACTTGGTTTGTAAACTTAATCAGTTTAAACAAAGGATATATAATTCACAGAAAATGGAATCACTTAGTAGTATTAACAGCCCTATTAAAAATTTAGAACTGCACCATCTGTGTTTTAATTAGAATTTTACCTATCAATTAAATACTTTTTATCAGTTTATTACGATTATGTTTCTTTTCAAAGAAAAAATGTGAAAGAATCGAGGGGTTTGTTATTGTAAAGGAAATAGTTGGAAAAAAAAAGAATTATTACCATCAGCATCAGATCTATAGAGCTGATTTTACCTCCTCACTTATGGTAAAACTGCTGTTTTCCCTTGCAATAATATGCACACCACCATATGACTATATTGGCATTATCTTTGTAAAAAGTAATATGCATACTCTGAAATCACAATGTATTTAATATGGATGAATGTACTGGCATTATCTTTGTGAAGAATTATATACATACTTTGAAGTCATAATGTATTTATCCATAATGTCAATGTATCTATATTTTTCCATTGTTGTTTATTCATATATTTTTCATACCTGATAATCATTATACCACCAGTGTTTCCCTTGCCAACTATTTTAGAACTTTCCAATATCCATAGATTATTATTATGTCCACCAAGAAGGTATTATTTTCATGACCATTTGTTTGTTTGTTAGCAGGATTACCCAAATACTGCTGGTTGGATCTTCCTGAAAAAAATCAGAAGATGGGTCTTGCTCAAACTTAGATGACATTAATTTTTAGTGATCTGGATCATTATCTAGAGACATAAGAAAATTCTGGTTTTCCTGTTTACATGATATTATATGCCTTTTTTAAACAATAAGTGTCTGACATGTTTTAGACAAAAGAAAATAGTATACCAAGGGTGATTTCCAAAGTTGATATTTGACCTTTGACCCCTTTTTATATGGACCAAGGGAGATTGCTGTTTACAAAACTTTGTATCTATCGTACTGCTCCAAGATCTTCATTGTACTTCATCATATCCCATCCAGGGATACACTGCCTCAGTCTCTAGTTATAACCAGCTTTGGCAGAGGTAGAGTAAGAAATCTAAAATTCGCCACATATCTGAAATTCGCCACATGTGAAAATACTAATAAAATAAATGAATTATGGTGAGATTTGTTGAATGTATAGTCAACTTAGGCTTTGAGAACTGAAAAATACTCATTTTTAGACAAAACATCATTGTCTTCATTAAATTAACTAAGGTTTTGGAGGTGGCGAATTTCAGATTCCTGGCGAATTTTAGATTTCTTACTCTATACACTTAGTGTTCTTGTCTCTCTTATTTCAAGTACATCATATCTGTTGACTGGGGATATGTTAGCTTTCTTAAAGTGTTAGCCAGCAGACTAGCAGTGGCTACGAATTCAGGGAAATTTGATTGCAATATTTGTTAACCCATAATAATTTATTATTACTGGTGGACATAAAAATAATATTCGCATTTTACATTTTCGGCCTTAAAGATATTGACTCATGATAGAGTCACTATGCTGTGATATTGCAGGTGATAAGGCAGATGTTGATAAGGCTGTTAAAGCAGCCCGAGCGGCATTTGCCCGTGGGTCTGCTTGGCGGAAGATGGATGCTTCAAAAAGGGGGGCAATGATCGGGAAGTTTGCCGATTTGATTGAGAGAGACTCCAACTACCTTGCAGTAAGATAAAAATATTGTTTGGTTAATTTATAAATCAAAAAAACTTTTAAGACGCTCTTAGTTGTATCCACCAGATGCCTCTGGTGGATACTTCGGTTTAGCATTCGCTAAGCCACTGCAGATGCGCGTAGAGAGATTTTCGGCTTTAACGCTCTCAGAGGAAAACTATAGCAGCTAGGTTCACCAAATTTCCAGAATATCTTCAATGGGAGGCAGGCTTCTCTTTAGCCTCATTCTGAAAGACAAGATGGCTGCTGCGGGCATTTCTTGGGCTTTTCTTACAGGAAATCATGGGCTCAGAATCTTTTGATGTGGTCAGACGTGACCGTGGATGCCTCCTTCAAGGTCAAACGAGGACAGCCAAACTCAAAAGTGCTTATAACTCATTTATTATTGGTCCTAGAGGTTTGCATTGTGAAACCAACTTCTAAGAAAGCATGGGCTGGAATCTTTTGATGTGGTCATATTTGGCCTTGGATGCCTCCTCCAATGTCATATGAGGACAGCAAAACTTAAAAGAGTTTATAATTCACTTATTATTGGTCCTAGAGGTTTGCAATGTGAAACCAATCTATAAGAAATCATGGGCTGGGTATCTTTTGATGTGGTCAGATTTGACCATGGACCCCTCCTTCAAGGTCAAATGAGGATAGCCAAACTTAGAAGTGCTTATTACTTGCCTATTATTAGTCCTAGAGGTTTGCAATGTGAAACCAACTTGTAGGAAATCATGGGCAGTGAATCTTTTGATGTGTTCAGATTTGACCATGGGCCCCTCCTTCAAGGTCAAACGAGGATAGCAAAGCTTAAAAGTGCTTATAACTCACTTATTATTGGTCCCAGAGGCTTGCAATGTGAAACCGACTTGTAGGAAATCATGGATTGGGAATCTTATGATGTGTTTAGATTTGACGTTGAGCCCCTCCTTCAAGGTCCAACAAGGACAGCCAAAATTAAAAGTGCTTATAACTATCTTATTATTGGTCCCAGAGGCTTGTAATGTGAAACCGACTTGTAGGAAATCATGGGCTGCGAATCTTCTGATGTGGTCAGATTTGACCTTGAGCCCCTCCTTCAAGGTTAAACAAGGACAGCCAAACTTAAAAGTGCTTATAACTTGCGCTAATTATTGATCATAGAGGTTTGCAATATGAAACCAACCACCCCCCACCCCCCTCAAGGTCAGATGATGGTTCAGTTTGATGAGTTGTCTTTCCGGTGGATACAAATTTGCATCGGTTCACCAATGCATAAGTCTAGTGTTATGGAATGAAGTTGCTCTTGATATCTGTGGTGATATTACAATAGCCTGTTTCAGGAAAAGGCTAAAAACCTACTCATTTGGCAGGGTCTTCCACTATTTAATTGTTTTGGATGAAGGCATCTAGTTCATACATAAGATATTTGTTTCACTGCAATACCTCACTGAGAGACATTTTCACTATTAACACTGTCTGGGGAAAACTATATTTTAGGAAGCTTCATCAAACTTTCAGGATATCGTCATTGGTAGGTCAGCTTGTGGCATGACTCAAGGTCAAAAGCAAGCTTTCCTAAGTGATATGGTTGTAGCTATTAAACTAATTTAGTGCTATAACTAGCTGTTTGGTAAAAAGAAAACACATTCAGAATTTATAGCTGCTTGTTATGTCCACCCCACTGGGGAGAGGACATATTTTTTTTGCTTTTTTCGGCGTCCGCTGTCCGTCATCATGCTTGGTTTCTGGTGATTTCAAGAAAAAGGATTTATCCTATCTTTACCAAATTTGGTATGGGTGTTTATTGGGTTAATTGCTTGCATGGGATTGCTTTTGGTGAAGATAGCTCTATACCTACTTAGCTACTTTTGTGTACTTCTTTTGTTTCCGGGCATTTTAAGGAAAAATATTTTGACATATCTTTACCAAATTTAGTATGAGCAATATTTAGGTCAGTAGCTTGCTTGGGATTGCTTGTAGTGATAATAGCTATATAACTGACTGAGTAATAGCTGCTTTGCTACTTTGAGCCTACTCTGAATTGCATTTCTGTTTTCACTCTTTTAAAGGAAACATATTTAACTCATCTTTGGTAAAATGGTAAATCTTTGGTAAAATTTGGTGTGAATGTTTATAGGGTCAATTTCTTGCTTGGTATTGTTGATGGTAATAGCTTTAACTTCCTGAGTAATAGCTACATAGCAAAAAACATAAATATGTCTCTCTCCTTAACCGTGCGACTAGTTTTTGACCCACAGGGTAACTAGGCAATGTATTGGCAATTTTCAAAAACTTTTTCCCCTCCCCAAAAATGGCGGCCTTTTCGAATTTTCGTCCAAATGCAAAACGCTAATTTGTTTCTATCTTCTTAACTGTGCGTGATAAAGTGATTTCGTCGAAATATTCGACCCACAGGGTATCTTAGCAAACTACTCTTTGCAATTTTCAAAAAGTTTCCCCAAAAATGGCTGCCATTTTGAATTTTTGCCAAAACTGGAAAAACACAAATTTGCTTCTGTCTCCTTAACCGTGTAAGATAGAGCGATTTCGTCGAAATTTTCGACCCACAGGGTGTCTAAGTAATCTACTCTTGCCAATTTTCAGAAAATTTTCTTCTCCCCAAAAATGGCGGCCATTGCGCGGCACATTGTATCACATACATTTTCCATTCATTCTCCTCCAAATTAAAAGCATAAGCAAAATTTTTCTGCAGTTCTAGATCAGGTAAAGATAAATTATTAATTATAAACAAAAAGGCACAATTTTGAACTTTGCATTAGCAAATAAAATTACCAGGGCGACCTTCAAATGAGACACTTTCGGAGTGGTGCACTAAATACATTCTTTCTCTTTAATCATATATTTTTTCAAGAGTTTAGAAACCCTGGATAATGGCAAGACATATATGAGTGCTGTGGATGATATAAGCAGTGTGATTTCTGTACTGAAGTATTATGCAGGCTGGGCTGACAAGATCACCGGCAAAACCATACCTATGGGTAAGTGGATGAATCCAATCTAATAATAAGGACTTTGAGCTTAATCTCAATTATCTGACAAACTCTAAGGCATGACAGTACATAAGTATATTGAATAACAGTTTGTTCTTCACCATAGCCAGGTCATACCAGAGAATACACAGGGAGGCAGGGTGGCTAAGGCAATTAGACTTTTGCAGACTGGTAAGATTTGAGCTTTTCCTGAAGGAAAATTCAATTTTTAGTCAAGGTTCATTCAGTGTTCTTGAAGGAAACATCAGTCTGCATTTAGATGGCGAACTTGCAGCCTTATTGAGGAGTCTTTAAAAGAGTAGTGAGTTATGATAGGGTACATATTTAGCTAAAATTGTACCCTTGTTGAATGACAGAGTATTGTATTATTTATAGTATAGAATTAAGAAAAGATGATTCTCTTCACTGTACATTGGCATGTTTCAAAATATTCATAAAAGAATTTACATAAAATGTATCCAGTTCTGTTCTGTTGCTTGTACTGCTAAATACGATTACAACCTTAATAACGACGAAGCAGTACTTCCTAGTGTCTACTATGCACCATATTTGACCCGTATAGGGGGATATACAGAGCCGGATATAGCCACATCTTTGTTTTTGTCAAATATATGGCAAAATATCTTGACAGAACTTTATTCTTGTTGTTTTTCCTGAGTACCTCTTCTCTCTCTCTGATCTGGTAGATCAAAAGAATTAACTACCTGCCCAGGTTAGTTCTCCACAGGTATAAAAGCTTGGGTGGTTTGGATAACACTCAGCATATGTTAACAGTATCAAAATGGATCAGAAAGCTATTTTTTACCAGTCGCTTGAGAATCACATTAGTGGTATTGGAGGAAAGTTTCAAGAGAAAACCTCCACTCTGAGTTTGGAGAAAATGATCTGGTTTCTTGGGACAGAAATCATCTTGTTGAATCAGGAGAAGGGAACGCAAGTCACAAGGCAGTCTGACTTGAAGCTCAAAAAAGCTACCTTAAGGCAGCAGCTACACAGAGGACAAGACATCATCTTGAAATGGATGAGTTTGTGAAAGACTATGCCATTGGTGACACAGTCAGAATCAAATTTTATTGCGAAAAATACACTTACCATTTCCTGACCATTGCTATATGTTGGTGCCATCCAACTCACTGGCCAACGTTGAGAAACGTTTTAAGATACCTTAAGAGGCCAGTGAGTGAGTGTGAACTAGCATGTCCCCCTAGTGGTCATGTGACCATGCTAGTAAACAACCTTCATTATTATGTCCACCTCACTGGGGGGTGGACATATTATTTTTGCTTTTTCCGCCGTCCGGCGTCCGGCGTCCCACTTGGTTTCCAGACATTTTAGGCAACAGTTCTTATCCTATCTTTACCAAATTTGGCATGCAGGTTTATTGGGTTAATAGCTTGTATGGGATTGCTTTTGGTGATGATAGCTCTATAGCTAACTGAGTAATAGCTACTTTGCTACTTTTGAGTAGCTCTTTGGTTTCCAGACATTTTAAGGAATGCTATTAAGCCTAGCTTTCTGAAATTTGGTATGGAGGTTCATTGGATTAATAGCTTGTATGGGATTGCTTTTGGGGGGAATTGCTTCATAGATGAGTGAGTAATTAATTAAATAAATGAGTAATTAGCTATTTTGAATACTGAAAAAGGCAAATGTGCTCATATCTCCTAAACCGTGCGAGATAGAGCGATTTCGTCGAAATTTTCGACCCACAGGGTATCTAAGGAATGTACTCTTTGCAATTTTCAAAAAATTTTCCCCTCCCCAAAAATGGCGGCCATTTTGAATTTTCGAATTTTTGCCAAAAATGGCAAAACACACATTTGCTTCTATCTCCTTAACCGTGCGAGATAGAGCGATTTCGTCGAAATTTTCGACCCACAGGGTATCTAAGCAGTGTACTCTTTGCAATTTTCAAAAAATTTTCCCCTCCCCAAAAATGGCGGCCATTTTGAATTTTCGAATTTTTGCCAAAAATGGCAAAACACAAATTTCCTTCTATCTCCTTAACCGTGCGAGATAGAGCGATTTCGTCGAAATTTTCGACCCACAGGGTATCTAAGGAATGTACTCTTTGCAATTTTCAAAAAATTTTCCCCTCCCCAAAAATGGAGGCGATTTTGAATTTTCGAATTTTTGCCAAAAATGGCAAAACACAAATTTGCTTCTATCTCCTTAACCGTGCGAGATAGACCGATTTCGTCGAAATTTTCGACCCGCAGGGTATCTGAGCATTGTATTCTTGGCAATTTTCAAAAAATTTTCCCCTCCCCAAAAATGGCGGCCATTTTGAATTTTCGAATTTTTGCCAAAAATGGCAAAACACAAATTTGCTTCTATCTCCTTAACCGTGCGAGATAGAGCGATTTCGTCGAAATTTTCGACCCACAGGGTATCTAAGGAATGTAATCTTTGCAATTTTCAAAAAAATTTCCCCTCCCCAAAAATGGCGGCCATTTTGATTTTTCGAATTTTTGCCAAAAATGGCAAAAGACAAATTTGCTTCTATCTCCTTAACTGTGCGAGATTGAGCGATTTCATCGAAATTTTCGACCCACAGGGTATCTAAGGAATGTACTCTGCAATTTTCAAAAAATTTTCCCCTCCCCAAAAATGGCGGCCATTTTGAATTTTCGAATTTTTGCCAAAAATGGCAAAACACAAATTTGCTTCTATCTCCTTAACTTTGCGAGATAGACCGATTTCGTCGAAATTTTCGACCCACAGGGTATCTGAGCATTGTATTCTTGGCAATTTTCAAAAAATTTTCCCCTCCCCAAAAATGGCGGCCATTTTGAATTTTCGAATTTTTGCCAAAAATGGCAAAACACAAATTTGCTTCTATCTCCTTAACCGTGCGAGATAGAGCGATTTCGTCGAAATTTTCGACCCACAGGGTATCTAAGGAATGTAATCTTTGCAATTTTCAAAAAAATTTCCCCTCCCCAAAAATGGCGGCCATTTTGAATTTTCGAATTTTTGCCAAAAATGGCAAAACACAAATTTGCTTCTATCAGCATGAAGCTGAAATAATTTACATCTACACTAATAAATATTTAAGCATCATTGATATATTTTACAAATGAAACAGGGTCTTGTAAGACTACTGTACAATTTTGGCAAAAGGTTCATAGGGTGGACATTACACATGATAATGTGTTCTTCTATGCTATCCTGTTTCTATTCGCATCTACTATCAACAGGGCGTCCTATTTCTAGTTTTTGTTGGCCATCCTAGAGTGTGGATGTTTATTTTCTTTTCGGATTTTTATTAAGTATTTTGGACTTTTTGTGGATTTGAGTTCTGTTATAAGACATCTGTGTTCACAATGTCTTCTCAGGACATAATTAAGAGGAAAATCACAGAGGAAAAGTGCTTTTGTGTACATTTCTTCATGGATTGGTAACCACTTTTGGTAACATGGCGACAGTGATGTTTGTCGTTGGATGAAGAACTTCTGCTGCTCAGAATGCATGTTTTTTCTTCATAATCACGTATTTCTTCAGATGGGACAAGTTCTTTTTTATTTTTTATGCAATTTCCTCTTGCTTGAAGATTTACTTCATTTTTAACACCGAAACTGTCGGCAGTCATACTAGCTCCGGCAGGGACAGTTTACATGTTGCTAGGCGACAAAGGAAAGCACGGAGACAATTCGATTGTCACAAAGCTTATCACTCATCGGGTTAGTATAGCCAGGCGTTTGGTCACAAAGATCTCACCACATCATGCTCTGCCGAATAGGTCACTGGTTGGAATCCCCTATGGTGGCAGACATCATTGATTTTCTTGGATGCTACATCGTGGGCAAGTTCCGGATGCAGAGTTGATGTTCTACACCGTTTAATTCCTCCGGTGAGTAGCAGTCGGAACTTTTCACGGAGGAAAATACCTACATGACGTCATCCGAAGACAATCGAGTTTCCATACCTCCCAAAAGGTCTGGAATCAGGTTGTCAGATGACCGGAGTCGTGTTTCATCTCAGTAATTAGCTTTTCATTCTGTGGTGTTATGCAGGGTTTCTGCTGGAAACCGGCACCGGTACATAAAACCTAGTTATCCATTGTAAGATTTTGTTCAAGAATACAGGTTCTCTGTTTTCTTGCAGCATAATCATGTCAAATCTTAGGATACAATAATTTTGGAGTTATTTAGCAGGACCTCTGTCAGGAGGTCTTCAAGAATTTAAGGATTAACAGAAATCTCATAGAATATCCAGTTCTACACTAGCACCTTGGACTGTGTACAGTATTTTCAATTACAGTCTGCAATAATTCTGGATGTTTTTTGGGCAGTGCGTTGACAGTTCTTCAACTTGTTACTCATCAGGAGTGTTACAAGTTGTACTTTTTTCTATCTTATCTCTTAGATGATTTTGATAGAATAAAGTTAATTTTTCACTCTTAATGAGGTTTTCTCCTGCTAAGTTCTTGGTCAGATGTCCAGGAAAACTTCATTTTATGAATTCGGGTGTATAGTGTTTCTTCTGTCTGGGAAGGAGCAAACTCCTACATATGGCTAGAAATGGGATAAGTGCCCCAGGGCAGTTTTTTGTTCCCATTATTGGTCCTCTAACACTGTAACAAACTCACCTGCTCTGTAAGACTTAAAGGGGTTAGGAGTAATCTTTAGGAAGAATTTTTGTCCAATAGTGGCAGATATTCTACACCTTACATCTTAACATAGTAAGAGGATAATTTTTCAACCATACTTTACCTTTCACACATATCTTTCATACAGAAGCGACAGTAGCAGGAAGGATTACTTTTTACCCCACAGCCCTTAATGGCTGTTGGGGTATTGTTTTCACTCATGGTGTCCGGATGGTCGGGCGGGCGTCTGGGCGGGCGGGCGGGTGGCGGGAAATAGTTTGTCCGGGCTGTATCTCAGAAACCGTAAGGTGTAGGAAGTTGATACTTGGTAGGGACATTGGTTAGGGGGTGTAGCTGTGCAACGTCATGGTCTGACCTTGATTTGACCTTTGACCTTGCCGTAGTGACCTTGAGTTTGAAAATCTTGTCCGGGCTATATCTCAGAAACTGTAAGGTGTAGGAAGTTGATACTTGGTAGGGACATTGGTTAGGGGGTGTAGTTGTGCAACGTCATAGTCTGACCTTGATTTGACCTTTGACCTGCTGTAGTGACCTTGACCTATAAAATCTTGTCCGGGCTATATCTCGGAAACCGTAAGGTGTAGGAAGTTGATACTTGGTAGGAATATTGGTTAGGGGGTGTAGGTGTGCAACGTCATGGTCTGACCTTGATTTGACCTTTGACCTTGCCGTAGTGACCTTGACCTATAAAATGTTGTCCGGGCTATATCTCGGAAACTGTAAGGCTTGGGAAGTTGATATTTGGTAGGGACATTGGTTAGGGGGTGTAGGTGTGCAACGTCATGGTGTGACCTTGATTTGACCTTTGACCTTGCCGTAGTGACCTTGACCTATAAAATGTTGTCCAGGCTATATCTCAGAAACCGTAAGGTGTAGGAAGTTGATATGTGGTACGGATATTGGTTAGGGGGTGTAGGTGTGCAACGTCATGGTGTGACCTTGATTTGACCTTTGACCTTGCCGTAGTGGCCTTGACCTATAAAATCTTGTCCAGGCTATATCTCAGAAACCGTAAGGTGTAGGAAGTTGATATTTGGTAGGAATATTGCTTAGGGGGTGTAGGTGTGCAGCGTCATGGCCTAACCTTGATTTGACCTTTGACCTTGCCGTAGTGACCTTGACCTATAAAATGTTGTCTGGGCTATATCTCGGAAACCGTAAGGTGTAGGAAGTTGATACTTGGTAGGGATATTGATTAGGGGGTGTAGGTGTGCAACGTCATGGTCTGACCTTGATTTGACCTTTAACCTTGCTATAGTGACCATGACCTATAAAATATTGTCCGGGCTTTATCTCGGAAACTGTTAGGTGCAAGAAGTTGATATTTGGTAGAGACATTGGCTAGGGGGTATAGGTGTGCAGCATCATGGTGTGACCTTGATTTGACCTTTGACCTTGCCATAGTGACCTTGACCAATAAAATCGTCAGGGCTGTATCTCGGAAACCGTAAGGTGTAGGAAGTTGATACTTGGTAGGGACATTGGTTATTGGCTATAGGTGTGTATTATCATGGTGTGACCTTAATTTGACCTTTTACCTTGCCGTAGTGACCTTGACCTTTAAAATCTTGTTGCACCTTTGGGTCTGTCTTTTGATGCAGATAAAGTAAAAGTCATAATAGAATTTATTAAGAATTTTACTTTTATAACTTCCCATTGTAAGAGATAGAATTTCATCAAGTGAGCCACAGATTTTACTCCAACACCACACATAAGCATTCATTAAATGTATTACCACTTCTGTATGCATGGTAATATTCAAACCATCTAAACCATAATTCGGAAATGCAGATGTATATAAAGAGTGTTGAATTTTAGTTTACTGATTAATGCTGTCATCTTGTCATTGAATTATCTTGTTTTAATACTTCATCTTTATACGCATTATCTTTCTTTTAAACATTATTTCTCCATTTAAACATTGTTTGGACCTTTATATAACTGACAGTGCTCTGAAAGTATCCTGAAGTTTATACTGGTACAGTACTTCTATATCTCATGGTGTTGAAAATATTTTCCAAGGCTGTGGGGTACGGGCATCTCTGATGCTATTTTTCATATTCCTAAAGCAGTTGTGGATATGTGTTTTAAATAAATGAATAAAATGCGGGAGACATCAGTTTGCATAAAAGCTGTGTATGAAATGATCGACAAAAGGGCGATAACACCAGTAAGATGGTGATATCGCTACAATTTTACAGTTTATCGGTTGTGATAAGCTGGGAAGAGATGACTACCACTAATAGTTGAGGTAAATAAGCCTAATTAAATACCTTATTTTCATATTGTTGGGTTTTTCGCGAGTTGTTACTTGTAAGTGAATGGGTGTGTTAACTCGTTTCCTTACAGTTGCATTCTTCCATAGCCAGATTCACGCGAATTTTTATCTTCACTTCCCTGTTGATGACAGTTCACACCGGTTCACTGCCTGTTTGCTATGTTAGTCCATGGTGAGGTTGTGGGATCTATAAGAACGCATCATGCTTTACCAGTATATAGACCATTTCATTGCTTTGCTCTTGGAAATGGTTTATTTTCGACTTTAGTATTGTATCAACGGATAGTGAACCTGATGGCTGCAGTAGAAGGCATTGGGTGTCACCAGCTTATATACATTGAAAAAAAACAAAAAAACATCTTGTCTAAAGCACCAGGATTTTTAGTTTGGATTGCAGATTCCACCTTAGGGTACATCTTTACTCATAGCAAAGCATTTTCTCCGGCTAATGATTTCTAAGGAAGCCATTTCTTTGGCGGCGGTATGGCTTCATAGGAGAAAACAGTGCCATTGGGTCATTTGTTAATCAGGTAACCCCAAGGCTATCTGCTAATGTACCACAGATACCACACATAATACACAGATAATGTACCAGTTTTTCTGTTCTCAGGTTCTCAGGGATCATCTTCAGTGGTGGAACGACTTTTCAAATTTGCAGGAGCTCCCATTACTTCATCATCAGGAGCACAATCTCCTTCTGTTATTAGATGCTTTCTTTAAGGGTTGTGATGCACAATTATGCCATCAAACAGCCAGTGGTCTGTTGTATCATGAGGAGTCAAGACTCCACATTAACAGGGCTACTACCTTTAGAATCATTTGGAAGTCTGATTCGGATTCTGAATCTGTTGATTCCCACAGACAGTTCTTCAGTGGTTTCCTATCTGAACAGGTAGGGAGGTACCCACTTTCAGGAATGTGTTTCCTTATCTGAAGAATCATTCCTTGGACGAATGCCATGGGTTCAGATTCAGGCATATCACTTCCCAGGGTATACAAATGTTCTAACAAATTCTTTGTTCATGAGAGTCAAGATGATTCAAATTGAATGTGTTTTGGATGACTTTTGAATCTTCTATTCTGATTCAGGTGTTCAATCAAATCTGTCTTTGTTTACAATCACCAATGATGGATTTGTTTTGCAACTAGTTTGAACCACAAGCTTGTCTTTTTCAACTTTTCTTGGGATGGACTGGACAGTTTGTTTGGTCCTGTGACCTTGATTCTTCAGGTGATGCAGGTGAATCATTTGGCTTCTAAGGCTCCTTTGGTTTTTCAACCTGTAGTCATTCCTGCTTTGGAACCTTCTTTAGATCATGCTTTGGTGCAAGATAGGTTTCTTTGTCCAGTGAGAGCCTTGAGAGGTTATCTTGATAAGACAAAAGATCTCGGGAAAGGCAAGAAATTCTTTTTGTAGCTATTAAGAGGTGCTACTTCAAGATTTTGGTGCAGAATCATCTTGATTGCATCAGAGTGGCTGGGGATGTCTTATTTTTGGGATCTGGTGGATCTGTTCCACAAAGGTTCCTTTTAAGGCTTCCCTTGTAGGTGAGTTCAATCATTATGCCATTAGTATCCAACAACCTGAATCTTAAGCTTCCAGTGTATATGTTTCCTTGCCTTAGACTGTGGGGCTTGGGAAACAGATGCATTACACATTTCTTGGGAGGATCTGGACAGCTTTGTGTTTGTTCCAGTGGCTCTCATTCCTCAGGTGACTCAAGATGATCACCTACAGGTGCAGAATCATCATGATTGCACCAGGATAGCCAAGGATTCTTCAGGTGATTTAGAAGATGACCACCTTCAGGTGCAGATTCATCATGATTGAATCATGATGGTCATGGTGGATGTTCTTGGTTGTGGGGCCTGAGGCTGCCTGAGGGGTCATCTGAGGCTTCTTTGTGGTGAACATCTCAGATAATTCTTTTCTACAGGTAGCAAATTTCCTTAACTATTTCTTTAAGGAAAAGAATCTAAAGCTATCTACTAGTGCTGGTTATAGAATAACAATTGTAGATTGCTTTACTTGAAGGGTAATAAGTTTCCAGAACTCTTCAGTTGTATAGATTGTTGACATGTTTCTCTAGAGACAATCCAGTGGCCAGTAGGTTAAGCCTTCTTTACCTTTTGTCTCTGGTCTTGTTTGGTCTCACCAGACAGCCTTTTGAGCTTTTTGAGGAAGATTTCTTGGAGGTTATTAACTTTCACAACGATCTTTCTTTTGACTTTGGCATCAGGCAAAGGAAGAAGGGTATTTTTTGTTAGCATTGTCTTCCCTTACTTAAAAGGAGTATTGCTCACAAATGGCTCTGGCCATTTATTACCCAAGAATCAGTTGGCTTCGGATGGGCCTACTTCAGTTAAGCCGGTCGATATGCCAGCTCTCAATCACTGGGACAGCAGTTTTACTCAAGATAGATCTCTTTTTGTCTTGTGAGGTTTTGAAATACTTTTACTTGGGACAAAGGATTCAATGAGGAATTTTTATGTCTTGTCTGTGCCTAGTTAGGAAGGCTTTACAGCAGATATTTTCAGGTCAACTATCTTATCTTGCTGTAGGCAGACTAGCTTTTTGACTGAGGAGAAGTCAAATTCTGACTCTCAACAGCAGCGAGTCAAAGCAAGAATCGTTAGGTTTTAGTATAGTGTTTCTGTATATGAATTTTCAGATGCCTGTTACTGGAAACCATAACTTTTTCACCAATTTTCAGTCTCACCTGCTTGGTTTGCTTGTGGTCAGACTTTGATATAGTGTCCTACAGTTTTGTTATCTTATAAGTATATGTGTGATACCTATTTTGATACTTTAGTATGCATGTGCATCTGTATGTCTGTCATACTATCTGTCTTTATATTAGGCAGAATTGTTGACTTCATTCAGGCTTGGAATTACACAATATGCTGATGACACTTCCAATATTTGTGTCACCTGTGTGGGTGTTGGATGTTTGTCTAGATACAGCATTCAACTGTGGCAATAACTGTCAGTTTGTGAGAACTTCAGCTACATACTATGTTTTAGGGGATCTGTTGTTGTATGCATGTAAATTTCAATGTAAACTTCTCATATTGTTTTAGTTGTAGGCTAGGTAGTGAGTCTGTGTAATGATTACTTCCTTCCTACAACAGCAACAACAACAAGGCTGTGTTGTTTTGTTGTGCTCAACAGTTCCACTGCCTCATCTGGGAGGTGAGTTTGGATCTGAATGCCTATAGGTTTGTGCTGTGTGATAGCTGTGCAGAGTGGTGTACTGGCTCTTTAAATTCTAGTACTGCCCTCCTTCCATGAAGGCTGCATTCAGCAATGGTCAGGAAATGGTAAGTGTATTTTTCGCAATAAAATTGAAAAATTTTGTTGTAATTTAAATTTTTATTAGATAAATACTTACCATTTCCTGACCAGGATAGTCCCCCCCTACCTCCCCGCAGATTCAGTACTAGGGGAGTATTTTCTGCAACAAAAATAATGAAGGTTGTTTACTAGCGTGGTCACATGACCACTAGGGGGACATGCTAGTTCACACTCACTCACTGGCCTCTTAAGGTATCTTAAAACATTTCTCAACGTTGGCCAGTGACAAAATTGGATGGCACCAACATATAGCAATGGTCAGGAAATGGTAAGTATTTATCTAATAAAAATTAAAATTACAACAAAATTTTTCAAATTCACAGTGTAGACTGCACTAACACTGACACACATCTTCTTCCCTGCAAGGTGTATGAGGTAACCATAAAGAATTGCAAAAAGTGCTACAGAATTTACAGTGCCACTGGAAAACTGCAGAATACTTTTACAGGAGAGGAATTAGTTGACATGAAAAATGTGGTGTTTCCTGTGCTGGCCACAGTTGACCCACACAGTTTAGAGGAAGTTTCCATAGTCCAGGCATCCAGATGAGCAACGAATTGGCAGTCCAGCAGGAAATCACGTACTGTGTGTCAGTGCAAGGGCAGTTGCATTACAAACATGTGCTGCTGTAAAAAGAAAGGCGTAAAGTGTTCCAACCAGTTCTAATTCTAATTTGACTTTTATTATAGTGCTTAATCTCCACTGAGTAGTGGACTCTAAGGGGTAACAACACAATAGCAATATCCAAATTCAAAGTCCAGGGACAGAAATAGGTCAGCACCATAGAGAAGCCATAAGAGAAAATGAACTAAGGAGGATGTACCTTTGCGTAAAGGTAGGTTTTGAGCTTCTTTTTCTAGAAAATGGATTAATCTCCCAATGTTGAGCATGGCCCCAATATTTCAAATCACCTTAATGACAATCAGATCTTCAAAGACATAACACTCACTCCTGAGTAGAGTGCAATACCTCTGTAATCAACAGTTAGTTTGGGGTTATGAATTTCCAAGAGCAACTGAATTTCAGTTGTTTTGGAGAAACTTTTAATTCCACTCTTGAAAGACTTTTAAAAGGCCTTTGATATTCTGTAATTAATGTGAATCAAAAACATCTCAATGAAGGAAATCTTTTGAAAACATTCTCCTAGAGTACAGTTCTTAAAGCTTTTAAAGATTAATTGTTAGGATTTACTTAATCTTTATGAGTATAAAAAGGCCTACATTTTATCAGAATGTAGTATTGTCTTCACATGTTCATAGTACTGTGAAAATGCCTCCAAAAGCAAACAAAAAAATTCTAATATATGTAGTTTGTTACTTGTACATGTGTATTAATATGTTTTTATGTGAAATAATAAACATGTTTACCTATATACAAGTGTATCTCTTCAAGACTACCATGATGTATGCACAAGTATATACTTATACCCGTGACGATCATAACTGAACCTGCGAAGAGCAACCACCTGCAGGGAGCAACCACTTTTGGGATTTCCCCCGGGTGGTTGCTCTTCGCAGGTTGGACTGTATATTTATTCGTCTGCTGGTTTATCACACAGTCACTGTTAATGTAAAATCGTTGTCTGCGCATCTACGTGACTTCATTTATCAAAGCTTGACGATTAATTTAAAAAGTATTTCTGAACCAATCACATTGCTTGACAGATATTTTTGTAGCCTCAGCCTTAGTGTAGGCGTCCATGTACACGGGTGCGGTATGCAGCTTGCGGATGCGGCCTGCTTGTAAACTAGGTGTAAATAAATTAACATAGATAATAAGACGTTCTTTAAAGGACCACAACTTCCTTATTTGTTGTCCGATTTCGAAAATTCTTTCACCATTGTATTCAGTTTAATGAGACGAAAATTTTTGACACCAAATAACCTTAAATATCTTATGGATATATGTCCTCTATGGCTTGCGGTAGCTTGCAGCTTGCGGCAAAATTCGATCCCTGACTGAAAACTACCGCAACCCACAACAACAAGCCACATCCGCAAGCTGTATACATGGATGCACTCCCACTAAAACTATAGCAATTGAATTTTTTACCACAAGCCACACCCGCAAGCCGCATACCGCACCCGCATACATGGACGCCTACACGAACTCATTTGTCAAACAAATAAACCGCAAACAAATTAATGAATGAAGTGACGTCACGGTAGTACTAGACATTTGTCATTTAGCCAATCAGAATCGAGGACACATCTGGCAGAAACAATGAAAATATGCACAACTCCGTAGTTCTACATTCAACCACTCAAAGGCACTTTGGGTTTCCGTTTCCTAGAAGTTATCATGTGATTTCATTTTTTCTGTCAATCCGTTTCTTATTTTTGAAGAAGTTGTTTTCCAAATTGTTTTACAGTATATTTACAAAATAAACCAGTTTGCTAATCTTATTTTATTCTACATTCTAACATGACACGGATGTGTCCTTGATTCTGATTGGCTAAACGGCAAAATACTTCATCGGAAAAATACAGCATAACCTCTTACCCCCTATTATCGCTCATTATGGCTATCGTAATATTGTAGAAATAACACACAAATATTTTATTTAAATACTTATAATTTGCTTCTGTAAAATATCCATATACTATATATCCATGCTTCAAAATTGAAATATGTCTTCTCATTTCAAAATCAAATTTCAAACTGCGCATCTACGGTACAGACCCTTTATATTTGTAAACGTTTCATATCACGTCACTACAAATACCCATTTCGCGACACAAATCTGAAAACTTCCCTGAAAGAGGTTTTCCAAATGCGGGCGATAATACCGAGTTTACAGATTTCAACACCCAGTGCTGTCCTAAGATTCAACTCTGTGATTGGATGAAAGCCAGCCACTGCACCCTTGTTTTAAATCTTGTCTTGTGCTTCATTCAAAATATGACTGTTAACCGTTTTTTTGCATGTAAAAGTAAGCAACCTTTGATATCATTCTGTACTTAAATTCTATACAGTGAAACAAAATAGTTCTTATTTAGACCTGGACGGTATTCATCTCTCAAGATCTTAATTAAGAATAAAAATATTTATATATTTCCTTTATTAGTTCAACTTCAACTAAAATTGACTTTAAGCTGGTTCTACTGATACAGAATCTGCTGTTCCCTACAATTGTATGAATTGTATTGACTACTTACATTTAATATATTACTCAAAAATCTCCAATTTGATAACCACAGTAGCATATTTCAATAAAACCCAGGGACAAAGTTTTCAAATTTTTTGGGGCACAAGCCATATTTAGGCTTGTACTAATTTTTCAGTCAATTTCTAGGAGTAACAACAACAACTGCCCTCCACCCCCCCAAAAAAAATGTGGCTAGGGGGATCGAAGTCCTTAAATTTTATTAAATGTTGCAGTTTTTTAACTTGTGAAATTGACTAAAGTGAATCGAAATAAATTTATAAACAAAGCATTCATGTTACAGAGCTTTAATTAACTCAGTTTTGCTGTAAAGTAAATTTTTAGAAAAGGACAAACATATTAATTCTTGCTGAATTTCAGACCCTGTTGTACCTTGAGGTAAAAATACTTTTGAATGTCTTGTTAATCAATATTACAGATGGAAGTTACTTCTGTTTCACAAAACACGAACCAGTGGGAGTTTGTGGTCAGATTATTCCAGTGAGTACTTGACAATGTGTATTAAGTAAATTATCTCTTTTTCTTTCAATCATTGTAATTCTGAGGCCTTTTGTAGTGCATTTTATGCTCAGCACAATATCTCCATGTACTATAAGACTCAAAGCACTATATGACCCATCCGACTGTACAAGTACAGTCCAACTTTCATGTTACTGAAATTCCCCTAACTGAAAGAGAGGCTCAAGGATGACCATTTATCAACGTCCTTGAGGTTCTTTAGCCTGCCACTTGGAATAGGACCCAATGACAGTCTGAGGACTGCCATTTTAAGTGGTCATCCGAGCCACTAGGTATCTGCCTGTACCTTAGTTTGAACCCATGCCCTCTGTGTTCCTAGTCAAGTATGTTACCCACTTGGCCACAGAGACATATTTGAAACACTAATGTGAAATTACACAGTCAGTGACGCTTTGGTAGGAAAATATATTGGTGTTACAGGGTTTGAAAAAAATGACTGCCAATAGAACACTGGTACTTTTATAAAGAATTAGTTTAAATCATTTGTACACAGTGGTATATAAAAGATTTTGTTCAGGTTGTGATGCTGAGCCATTGCTGAAAAACTGGCAGTAAATTACATTGGGTCACTGTAAACAATATGGGTTTAGTTGTTGAAAGAGGCATACGATTAAGTCTGCATCAAAAAAGCTAATTGTGTTTCTACAGAGTTATGTTCATCAACTAGTGTTGGGAATCGCCTCCAATTTTCATTGTCGATTATTCGTCCATCTTTCCGACCGATGATCGACCCATAATCGAGTATTTTACTCCATTGTTGTTTGTTATTTAAGAAACACTTTCCGGGATAAAGTATAGGTCAATCCGGTAAGAATAACGGTGTTCCAACATTTAGAATCTCCCGAAAGCACCCACATCCTGTAATATGGCGGTAGACATAAACAAACTCGAAATGCATGACAAATCTGTTGATTTATTAAGTAAAAATTTGTAAAATATATGGAAAATATGTGGATTTTGAAATAAATCAGGAAAGGTAAGATATAAGCTGAATATTCGATCATTAGAAAACGTTAATGACCGACCGCGATTTTACACTATCACCGACGATTAATCGAGCACACGTCTAATTGTCCACCCACTATCATCAACCATACTTAAATTTCCCTCCCAAGAATAAATTGCATGATATTGTCAGAATTTAATATTTGTTAAAATGGGTACAGTCTTACAGGTAGAAGTTGCAATAAATATAAGTAAATGGCTGACATTTTTCAACTTAGACTAGAGGTGTTGATCAGGAATTGAGTGTAGACTTTTCATTATTAGTAGTATAGAAATAAAATTCTGAAAGTTAGTGAAACTTTGATCAAATCATACATTGATTGCGTAAAGTATATGCTTAAACATGAAAAATGTATAATTATATTGAATTATCCTTTTTATTGTGCTTCTAAAACCTCAGGGTCGAAAAACAATATTCTGTTATAAAAGACACAGAGAAATGGTTTTTGCTTTTAGTGGAACTACCCACTTTCTATGCTGGCCTGGAAATGGGGTCCTGCATTGGCCTGTGGATGTACTGTGGTTATAAAACCAGCAGAGCAGACACCACTCTCTGCGCTGTATGCAGCTGCTCTGGCTAAGGAAGTGAGTAAAATCCTGGTTAACATATATAAAGCTTAGTCTGTTGGAACTGTATCGCCCATCCATATTGCATGATATATCGAAAGTCTGGTTCCTAATATTGATTGGTGAGAAGTGAGTAAAGTCCTTGTTTACATTGATAAAGCACTGATTATTCTAAATGTATTGTCCATCAGTATTGCAAGATATAACAAAAGTTTTGAGTACCAATAACGATTATAATACTGATTCTAATGTACTATAATATTAATATCGAAAGGAGTGCCCCAATTTTCCGATGAAATTTTCCTTGAGTTTGTTTCAAAACTGGTTGCAGCCATGAGCAAGGTTTTTCCATTTAATTTTAATTACCAATTTGTTCACCAAAAGCAAAGGTAAGTCGTGGCAACAAATAAGGAGATCCTGGGAAGGTGAAGTAGAAAACCATCCTATTAGGATGAATGTAAAATGTTTCAGGCACAGTATGAAATGCAATAAAACAACAAAAATACAATTTAGAACGCAAAATACAGAAGAAAATGGTTTGTAGTTGCTTCAGTTGTCTTATTTTGGCAGAAACGTAGTTGCAAGTAATCACTGATTGTAAAATTCAAACAGGATGAAGTTCAATTGAACATACCATCCAAATATCTTATATATATCTGGATCTTCCTGCTTCACAGAATGACAGATATTAAAGTAACCAGAAATTGTTACCTCTAGTCCATTTCAAGATTCCTGTATATTTCCAGGCAGGGTTTCCAGCAGGTGTGGTGAATGTGGTACCTGGATATGGACCCACTGCTGGTGCAGCTATATCGGAGCACAAGGATATAGATAAAGTGGCTTTCACTGGCTCTGTAGAGGTAAGAAGCTGTGTAAAGGGATTTTTCTATTCATGTGGACCCCAGCATGTGGCAAGCGTTCACAGTTCAGAATCTAGAACAATCAAAAATAGGACTGTTTACGTTGCATTGGCAGTTTGTGGCTTCTGTTAAATAATGGGCCAGAGTTGCTTCTAGGATGCGTTTTCTGCGATATCTCGCATTAATTTGCTTTTGCTCGCGGATTTCATCGAAGTATGCGGGGACAAGATTGTAAAAGAACGCATTCAGCACAAGGCAATGCGGGATATATATACGAAGCGAAAAGACGAGAGATCAAAGAAATCGAAACGATGCGTAGAGCGAGAGTTTGTCGAGGTTTTGATTTTTCCGTCGAAACGTTCTTCGAATAATGCCTGTAGACGATTTTGGTTTCGTGATCGTTTACAAACTCAAATATATTATGAGGTACAGACAGTATTTGGACATATTATACCCAAAAATATAAAATTAAGCTGAAAGTGGATGATTATATAAAAAATGGCTGCAAGAAAAACGAAACTTACAGTAGACTGGATTGTTACCACAACAGGAGAGGCAAGCCGGTGCTGACCCTACGTATCTGTGGGGTTTCCCAACAATGTATGTCTAGAAAATATTTTACTGGAAGATCAAAATTCATGGACAACTCATTAATATTAATGAGGTTTCTTAACAATATTTTCTGCTTTAAGATAAAATACTAGATGGACCACAAAGCTCAGCTCAGATTCGTAGAAAATATTGACAATTTCATGGGATTTTTTAACAATATTTTACTAGAAGAATTTGTGGACTACTCATTAATATTCATGAGGTCACATAATAATGTGACCTCATGAATATTAATGAGTAGTCCACAAATTCTTCTAGTAAAATATTGTTAAAAAATTGTGAGGTTTTCCAACATATTCGTACAAATTGATGGTATACAGATTTTCGTGGTGGTTTTAATTCTTAATATTTTCTGATTTAAGATCAAATACTAGAAGGACTACAGAGCTCATGTATGCGTAAAAAATATTTGACGATTCCATTGGATTTTTTAGCAATATTTTACTTGAAGAATTTGTGGACTACTCATTACTATTCATGAGGTCATGGTATTCTGTGGGGTTTTCCAACATATTTGTATGAATTGATGGTGTAATGACTGAATTTGTGATGCCATGACTTCAGATGAAAACTTAAAACCATAATGCCATGACAGGAGCCACTTTGATGTAAATAACTATTTTCAGTATTTTTTTAAAATTCTATCACTAGCCTTGAAGTTTATTTTTATTGGGCAAGACAATAAAAATTGACCACTAATTAATAGAAGTCCACTGTTAAAAATGCCTAAATAAACTGAAAATGTATTTTTTATTAGTTTAAACTTATCATAAAGTCGTCCCCCAGAATTTTTAGCCCCTCCCCCACATTTTGTGTAGTGGTGGGGGATCGCCCCCACTTTTTGAAATTCCTAGAATCAACACTGTGGGCAGTGACAAACTTTTGCTGTTTGTGCAAGGTGCTGCAAGCAAAAAAGAACATGATCATATTCTTTCAGTATTATCTAAGATTGTTGCTTTTAAGATTAGTGTCTCATTATACTGAAAATGAACGTTAGAATTATGGCAGAAATGGGGAAGTTCTATTCCTTTAGAGCAATGTATATTAATCTGTATTAATATATTTACCACAAAAAATTAAACACATTGTATGCAGCTTTGAGCATGTTTCCTGTTATCTATTTTTTAAATCAAATTATTCACTCTTTTTAGCGAAAGTAACATCACAACATGGAGGGATGAAAGTGTGCAAAAACCCTAGCAAAAGGCAACAGATTTTTATGATTTGTGGACCTCAATGTAGGTTCTACTTGCAGTTATGGTTCCACTTTTTAACCCCAGCCCATAAAATGGTTGCAGTTGTTGTCTCCTACTCTGTCCAGGCTACAGCAGCAATAAGTGTGTGGGTTATCTACAGACCATAGCCATACAGAGATTTGACCAAATATTCAGGTTACATTTATGCAGTGTTCTTACTGGCCGTAAACACAACCTCACAGCCTGTAAATGTGTCAAGAACAGTGTCACAGGTCGTATTTACGACTGCTGAGTTGGGTGCCTCCAGAAGCTTTACAATTTGTGACCTTCACCTGGAGTCACAACAAAGATGGAGAATACATGTGCTTTCATTATAAAAACATGTCAAGTAAAGTGTTTTAATGAATGCCCTGGATTTTGTAAATAAACATCAGGAAATGTATAACTAATGAAATATACATCTTTTACATGCTGGATAGCGAAATACTGTGATTGGTTTTATTTCTTTCTCTTTGTCATTTGTGTTTGTTTACATCCACAGAATAATTATATAAACACACAGGGCGTGAAAAACTTAAGAACGGTCAAAGCTTCCCACTGGTGCTTACCAAGTCACAGGTGGTGCGCACCACTCGTGAAGTTCTGCCTGAGCGCAGCATTAGTCAGGAAGGAACTGGCACATCTCTTGCCTTTGAAAAAACTATGTCTGTTTTTCTACAGACCAAAACCTTGTGCCGATTTTCAACAAGTTTTAGCATATTTTCTAACTGGAGAAGAACTTGTCTTCAACCAGTATCACGACAACATTGTATGCTATACTTTTAATGTTATACAAATGGGATGGGGTTCATGCCTGCAGAAACTGGCCATTTTGTATCCGTTTATTTGATCAGATAATTGCAAATAATTTGTAACAGTGTCATAATGTTGTTTTTCTCTCAGACTGGTAAGCTGGTGATGGCAGCCGCTGCCAACAGTAACCTGAAGAGAGTGAGTTTAGAGCTGGGAGGAAAGAGTCCAATCATCTTCTTTGCTGATGTAGAAAACTGTAAGTGTAAAACAACCTGTGGGACCTCCCAGTTTAAGTACTAGAGTTTCCATACTGTTTGTCATAGTCAAAAAGTGCCCTAAAATGAGGTTTGGTTCAAACACTCCAAAATCGGACAAAATATTTAGCAATCACCAACTTGTTGTAGAACATTATGTTCTGTTGAGAATATAGTGAACTTCTTAAAATTATCTATGTATGATATGTCTATTATATTGTTAATATAGTCACCAGATTTTATGGTTGGCTGCTGTACCTTTATACGTTTTGAAATGCTCTAGTAGATTATCGAACTACATGAAAGTTTGCTAGTCTGTAGAGATATCAAACACTGAACAAAAGAAATCAAAACAATTTCATCAGTAATATGGAAAAATTTAATAAGTAAATTAAATCTTTAGAAGTTAATACCTTACCTATTGGAGACATGCAGATGTCCGGTTCTCTGCTGTTCATAGGTAACATATATTGAATAATATAAAAATACTATTAGAATTAGAATTGACTTTGAGATACATTTTGCATTTTTTTGGAAGGAATAAGTGGTTCGCAGGTTCAGGGCACTTTTTTGGACTTTAAATGGGTGGTAGATAGTTGAATGTAGCAGGTGGCTGGTCTTCGCACGTTCAAATTAATGTAAAATATCATGGATGGTTTCAAAAGTGATGGCTCTTTACAGGTGGTTGTTTCAGCAGGTTCATCTGTACTAGGATTGTAAAAACTTGAACTAAATGTGGCCACATGCCTCATTTTCACATGAATAGTTTTCTGATCAAAACTAGCTGATATACATAAACTTTAACACAGAGACTAAGTACCTTCACAGAAAAACCCATTTTTCCTCGTTTTGTAACTCTAAAAAGCTAATGATCTGTCTTCAGTGAAAGTTGAAGGTGTAGGTTGGAAAAGTGTGTTTGCATCTGTCTGTCTTTGTGTCCAAAATTAATGTATTCAAATATCCACTATACATCACTTATCCTAAACAAATATTCGCAGACAGTATATCCCATGGCACAATTTTACCACAAACAGTATTGTTATTTATCCATTCTTTCTTCATAATTATTATGTCACACGAGTTTTACTTGCCAACTATTTCAAACTATCCAATATCCATAAATTGTTGTTTCTGTTATTATCTGTACATCATGTTTTGATGGGGATATGTTGGCTTTCAAAGCGACCTTGTTTTGTATTTTGAAAATAGTTTTATCACAAAAAAATTTTTAGTAAGAAATGCCAAATTCAATACAGAATATGTATATAGAATTCACCAGAGAGGAAACTAATCCTGTTTCTTTAAATCATGTAAAAATTCTTCTCACATTTTTGAATTGTTTCACATTTAAAGATGAATGCAGTGGAGAAATTGACATACTATGATAAATTTCACCTTTATTAATCTAGTACATAATATTTTTAAGTGGATGTGGCTGCTACTTGGGCTCATGAAGCCATCATGGGCAACCATGGCCAGAACTGCTGTGCAGGGTCAAGGACGTTTGTACAGGAAGAGATCTACGAGTCATTTGTGGAGAAGTGCCGTAACTTGGCACAGAACAGAATTGTCGGAGATCCTTGGGATGCTATGACCATGCAGGGTCCACAGGTATGTGGGGAACTGATTGCTGAGAAAGCATAAAAGATTTTAAAATTCATAAAATATAAAGTCGCACTACATAACATGACATAATCTACAGCTACTGTGTTTCACTGTATAAATATTGAGTTGACATTAGGAAGATGTTGTCATGGTATTTCACTGAAATGATCTCAATCACAAGATACTGGTCTGACAGACCCAGAGGTTATTGTATTCATAAAGGCCTTTTCATACAGGTCTGTGTGGTCATAATAACTTGGATTTTGAATTTTGCTTTTAATTTATGACTATGTTTCTTTCCGCTTCTTAAATGGACCTCATAGGTTGAAAGTGCACATTTAAACACCAGTGCCCTGTGCAGATCATTATAGTAATTTATTTATTTAATTGGGTTTTGACATTGCTTTCAACACTGTACAGGTTATATCATGATGGGTAGTCTTGTGGGCAGAGGAAACCAGCACATACAGTTGGTCGAGGTTCTGTACTGTAAACGGCCGACCATCAGTAAGCAGCTACCAACTTTCCCACATAAGGTCCGTGGTTTGAACCGTCGATCTCGGAGGTGGGACTGTGTAGATCAGGACACCACCAACACAAAATTGTTCTGATTCCGGGATTTTGCATGTTAGTACACCCCCAATCAAATAGGCCATTAACAGGAAGTGGAATTCATGAAATGGATACATGGCAGTTTACTCCCAAACGAAATCACAATAAAAAGCCCCCATATGTACATAAATATAGATGAAAGTTAGCAATTTCCTGCTATTATTATAAGTGTTGACAGGGGGCCACAGTGGCAGAATGGTAACACTCTCGCCTCCCACCTCTGAGGCCGGGGTTCGGTTCCCGACTTTGACCAACTGTATGTACTGGTTTCCTCTGCCCTTCCAACTACCCGTCGTGATATGACCTGTACAGTGTTGAAAGCGAAGTAAAACCCCAAATAAATAAAATAAATAAATAAATATAAGTGTTGACAAGTGAGATGGGTGTTGTAAAATTTCATCATGGTATATCGGTTAAATGCTCTTGACATTGAGATACTGGGGCTACCGATCCATCCCCAGTAAAACACAAAACGCATCGAGCAACAAATAAGTCCTGAAGTGGCATGTAGTTTGTAAAGGCAGCACTGAACTGGGTATAAATTAGGAATAGGTAAGTATCATCAGGAGGTCTCCAATGCAAAACTGTACCGATTCCGGGACTTTACTTTTAGTTCACCCCAATCAAACATGGACGTTTTCTCTTCACAAAATCACAATAAAAGTCCCCAAATGCACAAAATATGAGATGAACTTGTGTAATTTCTTCAAATTTGTAGTTTGCTTCAAATATTTTAAGATTTCCTTCTATTATATATGATGATAAGTGAGATTGAGGTTACTATAAAGTCTCATAACAAAACATGGCAGTTCCAAAATGCACAAAACTATGGGATAAAAGCTTATAATTTCCTCAGATTTTGGGTATGTTTCTAATATTTTAACTATTCCTTCTATTATATGTGTGTACAAGCGGATTAGTGGTTGCAAAATCTCATCATGGTATTTCAGTAAAATGCTCTCGATACTGACCCATCTCCAGTATTAAATATTGTGAAACACAGTTATATACATCAGTGATTAATAAAATTCTGATATTCATGTTATATTGTTGGACATCAGTGTCAGCAACCCCCTACCGAAAAAATAGGTATTGCTGTTAGCAATAAACAATGTACCCACTACTACAAAATATTTAGAATTCATTGTTAATCATACATAAGTGATGGCATATAATAGGTTGATGAGGAACAGTTCAACAAGATCCTCCGTATGATTGAGAGCGGCAAGTCTGAAGGTGCCAAGCTTGAAGCGGGTGGCAGCCGTCATGGACAGGAGGGCTACTTTGTTCAGCCAACAGTGTTCTCTGATGTGACAGATGACATGACGATAGCCAAGGAGGAGGTGATAACTATTACATTTAAATACTACCCCCATTATCTTCTGTATGTATCTGCCACTGTGGCCTAGCGGGTAACACACTTGTCTAGGAACTCAGAGGACGTGGGTTCAAACCCAGGTACAGGCAGATACATAGTGGCTCGGATGACCACTTAAAATGGCGGTCCTCTGTCATTGGGTCCTATCCCCAGTGGCAGGCTAAAGAACCTCAAGGACGTTGATAAATGGTCATCCTTGAGCCTCTATCTTCCAGTTAGGGGAATGTGAGTTACTTGTGAGTTGGGGCTGTACTTGTGCAGTCAGATTGGTTAAATAACGCTTTGAGTCCTGTAGTATATGGAGATATTGCACCGAGTATAAATACACAATACAATACAATACAATTCTGCTAGTATTTTGCAATTATAGTTTTATACAGTAGAGCTGATGGCATGAATGGTAGACTGGTAATCTAATTTTCATTACTTTGTGGTAGAAATAGTAAAAACCATAAAGAAAATTTATGAACTGGTAATTTGAAAATGTCAATGTTGAAGGATGTTTATGGCTAACATTGTCTCCTGTCGGTCTGCCGGGTGGGAGCTAAGAAAATGCCTCTTGTGCGTGTGTGTCACACAATTTTCTCTTAAATGGAGAACAGTTGGGTCTTCAATTTAAATACTTTTACATATTTTTGTCTGCTTTTGTAGATTTAGGTCCATAGTTAAGTTACTAATAGCACTAGTATTTAATTTGAGTAAATTGCTTGTAACTCCAAAATGACTGCATTTAGAGCATTTTGCAAAAATATGTTGTTCTGTTACTTTCTCAGTACCTTCAAGAAGGTACCTCTTTTGGATTTCTACCTCAATAACTGAGTGAGCAATAGAACGTGTATAAAATACATCATATTTAACCATTTGAAGGTATGTTATGAAATATTTAATAATATTTTAAATATTTCTTATATCATCAAGCAATGTGAGCCTTTCATTGTGGATAAATAAATAGATTTATAAATACTGGTTCCCATCACTTGATAGCAGTTGTCGCAATTTTAGTCTTAAGCGAAACAAAATTTGGTGTACTGGTATTGCATTATCAACACTAATGCTACATGACTGAATTGTTGTGGCAGATCCTGAGGAATGAGCATTTCCAAACAGGGTTCTGCCTTTATTCTACCGGAACACCTTTTTGTACCAGAAAATCTACTGATGCTGGGATTTAGATTCCTGTGTCAACCACAGTGGTTAAAAAACTGTGCGAAGATTGTTTTCACCATGGCTAGGAGGGCGGGTATGAAGAACCTTTTTGAACCTGTACCTCAGAAACCAAGAGGTGGAAGTTTGTACTTGGTAAGGATATGCATACCTTAGAAGAGCCTGTGTTCTTTATTTTCAAAATGAACTGAAAGTAGCTGGAAAGTGTAAACTGTACCTGATCCCGGATATTAGGGCCCTTTTGCAAAGCTTTATTTCAATGTACTATAATTCCGCATTTCAGATATTTGGACCAGTGCAATCCATCATCAAGTTCAAGACAGTAGAGGAGGTGATTGAGAGAGCCAATGCCACAACATTTGGGTTGGCAGCTGGAGTGTTCACTAAGGACATCAATAAAGCCATGATGCTGACAGACGCTTTACAGGGAGGAACCGTGTGGTCAGTATTTTTGTAACATTAAACATTTTCAGTCTCTTTTCAAGTCCCGCACAATATAGTGTCCCTGCTATGCTCTTAAATTGTACTTCAAGTCCTGCAGTAAGGAGATACTGCGCTGAGTTTAAATAGCAGTTATCAATGCAGCATCGCTTCAGTTCAAATTAATGCCTAGTGGAAATAATGTTTAGGTCATTTTTTTTCCCAAAAATATGACCAATAAAATTAAAGTCCTCAAAACCTAGATAAATATCTAGAACTCTTTGCTGAAAGTTGATATTTCATTGTTCTTGATTTGTTTGGTCTTGAGGATCGAAAAATAAACCAGTACAAAAATAGCATCAGAGATGTCCATACCTCACAGCCTGGGGACAAGATTTTATAGGTCAAGGTCACTAACGCAAGGTCAAAGGTCAAATCAAGGTCACACCAGGATGTTGCACACCTACACCCCCTAACCAATGTCCCTACAAAGTATCAACTTCCTAAACCTTACGGTTTCTGAGACATAGCCCTTAAAAAATTTTATTGGTCAAGGTCACAACGGAAAGGTCAAAGGTGAAATCAAGGTCAGACTATGACGTTGTACACTACACTCCCTAACCAATGTCCCTACCAAGTATCAACTTCCTACACCTTACGGTCTCTGAGATATAGCCCTAACAAGATTTTATAGGTCAAGGTCACTACAGCAAGGTCAGAGGTCAAATCAAGGTCACACCATGACGTTGCAAACCTACACCCCCAAACCAATGTCCCTACCAAGTGTCAACTTCCTACACCTTACGGTTTCTGAGATATAGCCTGTGCAAGATTTTATAGGTCAAGGTAACTAGTCTAAGGCTGTGACTTTGTTAGAAAAACGACACCGGGTATTCGTTTCACAAGAACCGATCTGAATTCGGGTAACCGTGTTTTAGTTTTCACCCAGTGGAAGTAGCAGAGAGGCAAACATGGCGGATGATGTAACCAAAACGTTACAAAAAATAATGTTAAATATCTGTATAAATAAAGAAAATTATGTGAAAAGCTATCAGTAGTTAGAGAAAGCTGGCAGAATATTGAGGTTTACCCACGTTTTTCGTTGTTTTACAGTATATTAAATACCTTTTCGGTTACCCGGTTCGCCACTTTGTACTCAGTTTCTTACAGACTTCGAACCGTTTTCGGGTAACCGGGTAACCTATCGCAGCCTTAGTAACTACGGCAAGATCAAAGGTCAAATCAATGTCACACCATGACGTTGCACACCTACACCCCTAACCAATGTCCTTACCAAGTATTAACTTCCTACACCTTACGGTTTCTGAGATATAGCCTTTACAATATGTTCAAACTCAAGGTCACTACGGCAAGGTTAAAGGTCAAATCAAGGTCAGACCATGACGTTGATCACCTACACCTCCTGACCAATGTCCCTACCAAGTATCAACTTCCTACAGTTTCTGAGATACAACCCAGACAAACTTTTTCCGCCGCACGCCTGCCCATCCGGACACCATTGGTGAAAACAATACCCGACAGCCCTTAAAGCTGTGGGGTAAAAATGCAAGATGATTGATTTCTCAGTTGGGCAACTATGGATACTACTAGATCTCTTCACAATTAGCCGGTCTAGTCTGGTAGAGTGATTAATTCATTGATTTCTTTGAGTTTAATGCCAGATTTAACTAACTCTATAAAGAAATCATTGTATGTTAGTTGAACAAGATTTTGCCATGAATGCTTTTGGCTTTTTGTGACTGGGATTCAAACCAGTAACCTCAGGGGAAAGTGTGTTACTCATGCTTCGTCTCCCCAGGAATGCAGGAAGCCACATACATTACTTGGTGTTTGGCTTCAATCCCAATGTCAAAAACAGTAAAAAGTGAGATCAACAATTTCGACAAGAAATCTCAGATTGTATTGGCTTTATGATGCCATTGGTTAAAGTTAATGTTAATTCCTATTGGGATTTATGCGTAGGATTAGGTTTAAACTGTATTAATGCAAGCAGACCTTACAAACTTAATGGTAAGAACCAACAGGAAGTGCCAGTGAAACAAATATATATGCCAGTTGGTTTTAAATAAATTTGTTGAAAAGAAAATCTCAGATATCTGTAAAAATAGGGATAATTATGTTATGATAATAAGAACGAATATTAGACAGACAAAATTGATTGATAACAAAGTTTCACTGGTGTTCTTTATTTTATGGAAATACAAAATATTTAAATGGTTTTACGAGTAGCCTTCTCGCTGGTCAGAAATTGGTCTCGTCAACATACTGTGCCTGTTTTTGATTACCCTGGACACCCCGTAACAGTTCTACCGTAGATAAAGTTCACCTCAATGAAAGTGTCGCCATCACAAATGTCTTTCTTGCTCTGCTACAGGGTCAATTGTTATGACATGGTGACTCCCCAAACACCATTTGGAGGATTCAAGCAGAGTGGACATGGGAGAGAGTTGTAAGTACAGAGAAACAGCGACTGGAATCATCCATTATAATTCTAATTAAGCTCTGTAATAAAGGTGAGACTTGCGTTGCCTTCCAAAGGGAGCAAGAGAGGAAGAACCAGTGTCATTAACCCTTTCGCTACCATCTATGACAACTAGCAGTCGACGCTAATGTATATTACGAGGTACCATGTCTGTCGACACAGGGTCGACGGCAATAATATGGATTTCTTCTTTCCCTTCAGTATACTGCAATAAATTTTCTTTGGTTCATCAGTATTAAAACGATTGCTTATGTAAAATTTGTGTAAGTTATGCTATATATTTTTTAAAATCACCATTTTTACCTATTTTAACTGGTTTCTGTAGATATTGCCGTATTTACCGCATATAGCTGCATATTGTTTTCTTGTGGTTATATTTATTTGGGGAATTCCTTCGAATTTTCCCATTCAACTTTCATCAATTCCTAATTAAATATGCCGAAAAATACCGTAAATGAAGGGTATAAGGTAGTGAGTTAATGTTTTTACCCCACAGCCCTTAAGGGCTGTCGGGGTATTGTTTTCACCCATGGTGTCCGGATGGGCGGGCGGGCGGGCTGGTGGGCGGTCGGCGGGAAATAGTTTGTCCGGGCTGTATCTCAGAAACCGTAAAGGTGTAGGAAGTTGATACTTGGCGGGGACATTGGTTAGGAGGTGTAGGTGTGCAACGTCATGGTCTGACCTTGATTTGACCTTTGACCTTGCCGTAGTGACCTTGAGTTTGAAAATCTTGTCCGGGCTATATCTCAGAAACCGTAAGGTGTAGGAAGTTGATACTTGGTAGGGACATTGGTTAGGGGGTGTAGGTGTGCAACGTCATGGTCTGACCTTGATTTGACCTTGCCGTAGTGACCTTGAGTTTGAAAATCTTGTCTGGGCTATATCTCAGAAACCGTAAGGTGTAGGAAGTTGATACTTGGTAGGGACATTGGTTAGGGGGTGTAGGTGTGCAATGTCATGGTCTGACCTTGATTTGACCTTTGACCTTGCCGTAGTGATCTTGATCTATAAAATGTTGTCTGGGCTATATCTCGGAAACCGTAAGGTGTAGGAAGTTGGTCCTTGGTAGGGACATTGGTTAGGATGTGTAGGTGTGCAACGTCATGGTCTGACCAGGATTTGACCTTTGACCTTGCCGTAGTGACCTTGAGTTCAAAAATCTTGTCCGGGCTATATCTCGGAAACCGTAAGGTGTAGGAAGTTGATACTTGGTAGGGACATTGGTTAGGGGATGTAGTTGTGCAACGTCATGATCTGACCTTGATTTGACCTTGGCGTAGTGACCTTGACCTATAAAATCTTGTCCGGGCTATATCTTCGAAACCGTAAGGTTGAGGAAGTTGATACTTGCTAGGGACATTGGTTAGAGGCTATAGGTGTGTATTATCATGGTGTCACCTTAATTTGACCTTTGACCTTGTCGTAGTGACCTTGACCTATAAAATCTTGTTGCACCTTTGGGTCTCTCGTTTGATGCAGATTAAGCACTATTAAAGTCATATTAGAATTTATTAAGAATTTTACTTTCATAACATCCCATTGTAAGAGATAGAATTTCATCAAGTGAGCCACAGATTTTGCTCCAACACCACACATAAGCATTCATTAAATGTATTACCACTTCTGTATGCATGGTAATATTCAAACCATCTAAACCATAATTCGGGCCTTGCAGATGTAGATAAAGAGGGTTGGATTTTAGTTTGCTGATTAATGCTGTCATCTTGTTATTGAATTATCTTGTTTTAATACTTCATCTTTATATGCATGATCTTTCTTTTAAACATTATTTCTCCATTTAAAATTTGTTTGGACCTTTATATAACTGACAGTGCTCTGAAAGTATCCTGAAGTTTGTACTGATACAGTACTTCTGTATCTCATGGTGTTGAAAATATTTCCCTAGGCTGTGGGGTACGGGCATCTCTGATGCTATTTTACTTTATTGGCGTTTGTGACGTGATATGACGTCATATGGCTACAGTCTCCCAGAATAACGATCCTTCAGTAGTGAAAGGGTTAAGTAACTTGTTCTTCACTGTAACAAAACTGTAATGGTGAATAAACAATTCTCATTTAACTTTTATAGCGCTTAATCTCCACTGAATAGTGGACTCTAAGGCGCAACAAGACAATAGCAATATACAAATTCAAAGTCCAGGGACAGAAACAGGTCAGCACCCCGGAGAAGCCATAAGAGAAAAAGACGCAAGGAGGATAAGCCTTTGCGTAGAGATAGGTTTTGAGCTTGGTTCTAAAAGAGGCCATAGTGGGTGATGCACGAATGTCTTCAGGGAGTGAATTCCAAACAGTGGGAGCATCAAAGCCGAAACTAAAACCAAACTGCTTAGTGGACTTGTGAATTTTAGGTTGAAACTTTGGAACATTAAGGAAACTGGCAACACTCTGACTGCGTCTAGTATAATTGTAAGTATTGTGGTACGTGGAAAGATATGGAGCAAAATATTTCGGGAAGCCAGTATGAATAAACTTATACACCAGGGTAGCCAGTTTGAACTCTGAGCGAAACTGAACAGGGAGCCAATGTAGTTTCCTGAGGACCGGAGTTATCCGAGTATATTTACTCGAATTGGTAACAATTCTGGCTGCACTATTTTGGATAGACTAATCTGTGAAGTTGAATTTGGAGAGACTCCTGAAAAGTGAGTTACAGTAGTCCAACTGACTACTTACATACACAATGTATAAACTGGTATGAGACTGGTTTCATACTTTGGCTCTTGTATTATTGTTTGAGGATAAATATCTATTTTCTTGTAGCCATTGGTGACTGTATACTTCTGAAGTAAAGGTATCATAATCCTTCTATTAAATTATATAAGTTTTAAAGTGCTTTGTAATACATTAACAGGTTACATGATGATATATATTAAGCTGGTCAAGATTATGTACTAAAACCAGCTAGCTACCAGTAGGCAACTACATGTAGTAGCTTTCCTACTTAAGTTCAGTCTGCGTGTTGATCCATTCACATGAATTTTAGCAGACGAGTATGTTACCCACTTCATCACTGTGCCCTCTTTAAAATCTTGTGAAGCTCTGTTTTTCTATAACATGCATATCATAAAATCACTAGCAATTTTATTGTTGCACAGTCAATATTTTTATATCTGTAAATAAACATCTTTTGCTGGCATTTGCAGGGGAGAATATGCACTGAAAGAATACACTGAGGTCAAGACTGTGAGTATTTTATTGCATTAATACATCCTATCCAATGGACAATAGCTTATCCGGTCGGCGCGGACCGGCCCGCCAAACGCCAGAAAAAGACGTCCTGTGTCTCCACCGGCTACGCCGGCCCAGTACTGTGCACTCGCCAGGTGGCGTGTCGTACTTCCTTCCTGTCCAGACAGAGTGACGTCATGGCATCTTTTTCGTTTGGCGCGAGATCTGTGCAAGCGAATTTTTTCAGTGTTTGGAAATTTGTGAAATACTCTGCTAATTCTCAGAGATTTTGGATTTTGGTTATACCAAAGTGATATATAGGACACATAGCTCAGAATGTCGTCCCTGGGTCAAAGAAGAGGGGCTTGTGGCCATGCCATGGCGATTTTTGACCAACATTCCTACTGCGCGCGTTGTCGCGAGAAGAACAAAGGCAAGGACCCTTGTGTGGAGGGCAAAGACACTACCTCTTGTAAGTTCTGTTCAGCTTTTACTCTAGAACAATTAGCCCAGATTTCTACTCCCTCTTATAAGATTAAAAAGGAGAAGCGTGAGGCAAGGAAGTCTGTTACAGCCACCCCCACGAAGGATTCTTCTGAACTTGTCGACCCTGCATCAGTGTCTGTCATTGGGGTTGTTGGCCAGGAAGGATCTACTCAGCAATCTCAGCCTGCTAAATCTCCATCTTCCTCCACTATGCCTCCAGAGAAAAGGGCTAAGAAAGACCAGGTCTCTTCAACCCCAAGAAAGTGTCGGACTCATCTTCCACGGACAATAAGATAGCTGATCTGGACAGCAAATGGTCCGAACGTTTCAACAGGTTAGAAGCACTTTTGCTTTCTAAGAGTTTCCAACCGACCTTTTCTTCAGAAGTTAAGCTAACACCATCTCACTCTCCACCGACAAACATTCCCAGGGACTCTGAGCCATTTTTTCAACCTACAGGGCGCACTGGCACAGCCTCCTCTGCGGATATGCATCAGGCAGCCAGCCAGCCAGAGTCGGATTCTCAGTCTGGTACTACAGAGCGCACTGGTAAGGGTTCCTCTGCTTTATTGCATCAACCGGCCAGCCAGCTCACATCAGACACGCAGGAAGTTCCATCAGTCTCTTCAAAGCGCACTGGCAAAGGTTTCTCCGCGTCACAGCATTAACCAGCCAGCCAGCCTGTCACCGACCGACCTTCGTCAAGATCTCCTCACATGCACGCTGGTATCGACTCTAACAAGGGTTCCTCTTCTTCACAGCACCAACCCACCGACCAGCCTACCACCGGACGGGACCGTCCTTCTGGGCATTCTAGTACCGACCCTCAGACATAAATCTACCGGAAAATCTCACAGCAAGCAGCATTCCGACCGACCAGTGTCAGCTACTGTCACCGACACCGGCTCTCCCATTCACAGGCACCGGACGGACAGTTTTTCTAGTGACAACTCTGGGTCTGTGAGCGACGTGTTGGATAGACCAGCAGTCGACCTCTACACTGAGGAAGGAGAACTGTCTGACGACTCGGATGTAGCTACCGAACCTGAACTTATACCCTCTGAAGAGCAAACATACAGAGAAACTATGAAGGGTATCCGGGAGTATATGGGCTGGTCAAACATCCCTGAACTGGACGGTGCTAACACTGCTTCGGACGACAACCCGTTTTCTGGCCCCAAAATTGTGACACCAGGCAAAGTATCCATTCAGATGCCGACTGAAGATTGGCTTTGCAATAAGATAGGAAAGTTGAACTTAACTCTGGTTGAGGGTTATCCCTCCCGTAGTTCTGAGGCCGGTGGCCTGTTGATGGACCAGTTCCTGAGGACAGCGAAGTCGCGATCCAGATGGTACGGTCTTGCCACCGACCACAAAGCCGACCCTGCCGCTGTCTCAGGCTGGAGCACGGACTCTTCAAAGCTGAGTAGCTGTTTCAGTCGGATATCCCGTCAGTCTGGGTTGACTTCTACCCCACCTGGCTCTAGATGTATCTCCCAGGAATCCTTGAGACGGTGGGAGAAATCCGCAAGGGAGGCGTCGGTCATATGTAATCAGGCTGCTAGTTTCAATCGGTGCCTGTTTCGTGTGCAGAAGGACATGCAGAACCAACTCCGAAACCTCAGGTCGGACTGTAAAGGGAAAGGTTCTTCCAAGAGTTCAAACACCATGGACGAACTTAAATATCTCATGGACTTCAACTCTAGCATAACACAAGCTGCTGCCAAAACCATGGAGCACCTGAACGAATTCGTCTTTATCTCCATGGGGAACCTAACCTTGGCTAGGCGGGATGCTTACCTCACCCATGTGAAGTCAGGGATTAACCCGGACACTATAGCTGCTTTGAGAACAGCCCCCCTTCATATTCCCACCCTCTTCCCTGATTCAGTTATTAAGAGGGCTGAGGAGGAAATCTCTCACTTCGAGTCACGAGGGCAGTCCAGCAGTTCCCGTAGTAAAGCCCGTTTCCATCCATACGACCGACCTGACAAGAAATCAGACAGGCGTCAAGATAAGAAAGGGGATAAACCAGCGTGGAAGAGCATAGGAAAGGGCCGGTACAGAAAACCCAGAGGGAAGGCCTCTAACTACTCTTTCCGACCAGCCAAGGGCCAGCAGCCGTATAAATGACAATCACTGTGTAACTCAGTTTCAGACAGGGCTGCTGGCCGGGAGCACCTCCAAGGGAAAGACAATAGACACTTGTTTTCTTGGCAATGTACATTTAAATGTTGTAACTCCTATACCTACTGTGTCCGGGCATTCGCAAAGGAAAGATCTAAGTCCCAGACCAGTAGAGTGTTATGTACAAAGATTTCACTCATTAAAATATGTGAAAGGTGCTTCTTGTGTCACTCAGTTGTCTTGTGTCCCTTCTGTAACAAGTGTAAGAAATGTTGTTTCAAATCTTCCTGTAGGGGCAAGACTTTAAAACTTTTGGCAGGCTTGGCTGGATCTTGGTTGCAGTCCGAAAGTGGTCCAAATCTTGAAAGAGGGCTACACCCTCCCCTTTCGGATCCGACCGAAGCTCACAAGATATCCCACGGTCGTAAGCTGCTATGTCAATCCTCGCAGGAACAGCTACCTGCTAGAGGCATTGCATCAGCTTATAGACAAAAATGCTGTAGAGTTAGTTCGAAACCAAACTTCCTTAGGGTTTTTCAACCGACTTTTTCTGGTTCCCAAACCCAACAACAAGTGGAGACCCATACTGGACCTCAGCAATCTAAATCTATTCCTCAAGGTCGAGAAATTCAAAATGGAGACCCCAGAAACCATAAGGACATCCCTCCAACAGGGGGAGTGGGTCACCTCCATAGATTTCAAAGACACCTACTTCCACATACCTATACAAGAACAGTCCAGGAAATATCTCAGGTTCCATGTTCAAGGTCGGACTTATCAATTCAAAGCACTGCCTTTCGGTCTGTCCACAGCACCCTTGGAGTTCACTGTGGTAGCAAAAGAGGTGAAACTGATGGCCACTCAGAAGGGTATAAGAATCCACCAGTACCTAGACGACTGGTTAGTGAGGGCCAGATCCCAGCAAATTTGTTTCCAACATACCCAAATCCTGGTCAAAATGTGCCAGGACCTAGGTTGGCTGGTGAATTTAGAGAAATCAGAACTGGAACCCAAACAAGTCTTCGATTTTGTAGGTTACGAGTTCGACCTCAGATCCGGCCGGGTCAGGCCGATTCCGGACCGGTGGCAAAGCCTTCAGGACAAGATACAAGCACTCTTATTGCTATCGGCCTGTCCGGTCCGGAAGTTCATGTCCTTGATAGGCCTTCTGACAGCCACAGAAAAGCAAGTCCACCTCGGCCGACTACACATGAGACCCATACAGTGGCATCTCAAAAACAATTGGAGGGTACCAGAATCTCTAGAAAAGATTATCCCTCTGCCAAGGTCCCTGCACCTTCACTTACGATGGTGGCTAGAGGAAGACAATGTGCTTCAAGGCCAACCATTACACCCAGTAAGACATGCTCTGCAAATTTTTACAGACGCATCAAAAGAAGGGTGGGGCGCTCACTTAAACGAGTTCACTGCAAGAGGGTCCTGGTCGGTGCCGGAAAGCAAGCTGCACATAAACTATCTGGAACTAAAAGCAGTGTTCCTAGCTTTAAAAGAGTTCCAACATCTCTGTGTAGGCAAAATAGTCCTGGTAGCAACCGACAACACCACAGTGGTAGCCTACATACCAGGAATGAGGAATGAGGTCGGGCCCACTATGTGCCTTACTGTGGAGAATCTTGACCTGGTGTTCCCAGCGGCAAGTGACTCTGAAAGCCCGACACATCCCAGGCCATTTAAATGTGATAGCAGACAAGCTATCCAGGCTGGGTCAGACCATCCAAACAGAGTGGTCCCTCCTTCCGGACGTCTTTCAACAGATGTGCAGTCAATGGCACCATCCTCAAATAGATCTATTTGCCACGAGGTTCAACCACAAGTTACCTCAGTTTGTCTCTCCAGTACCGGACTCCCTGGCTGTAGCAGTGGATGCACTTACTCTGCCATGGGAGGATCTGGATGCATACGCCTTCCCACCGACCGCCTTATTAGGCAAAGTGGTGGAGAAGCTACTGGACTCCCCGTGCAAGAGACTCATTTTGATTGCCCCGGGGTGGCCCAACATGCCTTGGTTTTGGGACTTGGTGACCATGTCCAGCCGGGTCCCTCTCGGCCTGCCCAATCTGCTGACACAGCCCTTCAACCAGATCCCTCACAGAAATCTGGCAAATCTAAATCTCCATGCCTGGCTCCTAGAGCCACAGAGATCAAAGAACAGGGCTTCTCTGAGGCAGTGGCAGCAAGAATTGAGGCTCCTCAAAGAAGATCTACCAGATCAGTCTATGAGGCAAAGTGGGCCATTTTTACAAAGTGATGCGTCTCTAATCAGGTGGACTTCAGATCACCACCTGTAAAGTCGGTGGCTGACTTCCTAATGTACCTCTTTGAGGACAAGAAGTTACAGCCCAGCACCATTGATGGTTACAGGTCTGCCATTGCTGATAAACTAGGTAATACAACAGTCAATATCAGCAAAGATGATAATCTCACTCGTCTCTTGGAAAGTTTCCACAGAGATAGACCCAAAGGGCGGAGGGGAATACCCGCCTGGAACCTGTCTCTGGTACTACACCAGTTGACAAAGGCTCCTTTCGCACCTCCTAGGGAGGCATCTCTGAAGCATCGGACCTTCAAAACTGTCTTCCTTCTGGCCCTGGGCTCGGGCAAAAGAAGGAGTGAGATCCATGCATGGCAGCACAAGAACATCAGACACCAGTCTGATTGGTCTAGGGTATCCCTGTTTCCATCTACCAGCTTTCTTTCCAAGAATCAGCTGGCCAGAGAGGGTCCGGAGAGTGTAGCCCCAGTGGTAATACCAGCCCTGGCTCCTACTCTCGATAAATCCCTCAAGTCTGACAGATCCCTTTGTCCAGTCAGGGCCTTGCGCTACTATTTGGACAGGACTTCAGACCTCAGGCAGCGCAAGGAGCTAGTCTTTGTCTCCTTCAAGAAAGGTTTCGACAAAGACATCTCCCCTGCCACTATCTCCTCATGGATCAAGCAGACTGTGATCCTATGCTATGAGCTCTCTGATCGCCAAGCCCACACCCTGCATCAAGTTAAAGCTCATGATGTCAAGGCCTTTGCTGCCTCTAAGGCCTTCCAATCGGGAGTTTCCTTAGAGCAGATCTTGTCAGCTTGCCACTGGAAATCCCATAATACTTTCACACAGTTTTATCAGAAGGATGTGGCCTGGGCTGATTCAGAGCTCTTCCATTTAGGTCCTGTAGTGGCTGCTCAGCAGAACCACCAACAAACTAGGGCCTAGAGGAGATTTGTAAATAGTGTACATACAGTTAAGCAAAAAAAAAAAAAAACTCAGACGTGCTTCCTTTGGGAGGTTTATTTCTTCTTATGGGACTGAACTCAGCCCTCTCTTCCCCTACCTCAGAGCAGGTCTGTCGAAAAAAGGGGGGGGGGGGGGGGGCAAGTCAGTTGGACCGGTCAGCCGGTATCTGTTGACCGACTATAGCCTTAAGGGTTTCCTGACCTCAGGGTCGACCCAGGCGTGGGAAGTTGTTAGTTTATTTTATGAGTTCATCTAAGTCCCTAGTAACTGACCCGCCTACCAAGCGGTAGTTATTCAGCTATTGTCCATTGGATAGGATGTATTAACGCAATAAAATTGCAAATTTAACAAGTAAATTAAATTTTTATAAGTTAATACCCTATTCAATGGACACACAAGACCCTCCCACCGACCCCGCTATCAGTCTACTAGGGGTCTAATTGGTTTAGACAACAAAAAAGATGCCATGACGTCACTCTGTCTAGACAGGAAGGAAGTACGACACGCCAGCTGGCGAGTGCACAGTACTGGGCCGGCCTAGCCGGTGGAGACACAGGACGTCTTTTTCTGGCGTTTGGCGGGCCGGTCCGCGCCGACCGGATAAGCTATTGTCCATTGGATAGGGTATTAACTTATAAAAATTTAATTTACTTATTAAATTTACAATTTTGTCCATGTCAGTCTCTTTAAGAACTAACTTTGAATGTTTATAAGAGAGTATTTACACACATGTTGTAGATTTAATTAATAATGACAAGTACTGGTACTAGTTAATTTATCAAATTCTGAATGTATACAGTTAAGCCCCTTTCAGCAGACCCATTTAAGTTGAATTCCCTGTTATCTGAAATTCCTGGTTAAATGGAACTTACTTTTATCCCACAGCCCTTAAGGGCTGTCGGGGTATTGTTTTCACCCATGGTATCCGGGTTTAGGGTGGTGGGAAAAAATTTGTCCGGCCTGTTTCTCAGAAACAGTAAGGTATAGGAAGTTGATACTTGGTAGGGATATTGGTTAGGAGGTGAAGGTGTGCAACATCATGGTGTGACCTTCATTTGACCTTGCCTTGGTGACCTTGACCTATAAAATCTTGTCCAGGCTATATCTCGGAAACTGTAAGGTGTAGGAAGTTGATATTTGGTAGGGATATTTGTTGGGGGTTGTTGGTGTGCAGTGTCATGGTGTGACCTTGATTTGACCTTTGATCTTGCTGTACTGACCTTGAGCTTTAAAATTTTGTCCGGGCAATATCTCTGAAATGGTAAGACGTCAGAAGTTGATACTTGGTAGGGACATTGATTAGGGGTTGCATGTGTGCAACATCATAGTGTGATGTTGATTTGACCTTGCCATAGTGCATGCTGTATTCTTGCTCTGGATTTGTCTTGTTTAATACTTTTACATACATTTTCTTTATCTTGGACATTATTTTGACTACGTAAACATTATTTGGACCTTTATATAACTGACACTGTTCTGAAAGTATTCCGATCTTTGTACTCTTTCATTTCTATATCTCATGGTGTTGAAAACTATTCCCAAGGCTGTGGGGTACGGGCATCTTTGATGCTATTTTATGGTTGCTTAAGATCCCACTTAATTTATGGTTTTGCTGTTACAGTAATACATTTAGTGAAAAACTTTAAGAGTAATATCCAAACTAATGAAATATTTTATGTACTTAAATCTGTGCAGTAGTATATTCTAAGGTGTGTTACAACAGAATCATTGAAAGGCTTCCCCCCCCCCAAAAAAAAAAAAGATTTTCATATCCCCAGATGTAAGTCAGGTACAGTTTCAGGTCTGTTTCACTGCCGTACACTTGTATGAACCTGTGTGCATATAACTGAAAAACTTTGTCATGGATTTCACTCAAACTTGGCACACACATGTATTTTGGTCAGGAAAAGAACACTATTTTAAGGTTACGTTAAATTCCCAGTAAAAAGAAAATATAGCTTTGTTAAGGTCATAAATGAACCTTTGGCCACATGAAGCCCTTTAGGTGACAAACAGTGTGGTTCATCAGGTTAAAATTTCACCTTAAAACACATGGACCAATGCAATGGTCACTTGTGTCAGTGCATTATTGTATCCCCGACGCGAAGCAGGGATACTATGGATTCATCATCGTTGTCATCCGCGCCCTCGTCCGCAGAGATTTCTTGTTAGCGACCTACAGTCCACATTTCTTTCTGGATTTCTTTCATATTTGGCAGGTGGCTTGATATGGTAGAGGACTCGCCACCCTATCTTTTTGGTAGGCTTTATGTCTAAATTAGGCGAGTGAGTAACTTGGTGAGTAACTTGGGTGTCTGTCTCAATAGCTAAGTGAGTAATAGCTACTTTTGGGCTTTTCGGGAATACTTTTAGAGATAATTTGCATTTACTCATTTTCAGTAGGTGAGTAATTACCTACGGGTCTGAAACTTCACCAAGTGAAAGCTTGGTATGGGCTTGATATGGTAGAGGACTCGCCACCCTATCTTTTTGGTAGGCTTTATGTCTAAATTAGGCGAGTGAGTAACTGGGTGAGTAACTTGGGTGTCTGTCTCAATAGCTAAGTGAGTAATAGCTACTTTTGGGCTTTTCAGTAACTTCCATCATGAGTAAAATCACTTGTAACTTGAAAACTATTGCATTTACACAATTTTGTATAAATATGTTATTCAGCTACTTTTGGGTCCGCTATAACATAGTAAAATTTCAGACCTGTAGCTCATGGCATAGCTGAGTAATAGCTACTTTTAGGTTATCACTATTGAGTAAATTACTTATAACTTCAAAAGTATTACATTTAGAGTATTTTGTTTCAATATGTTATTCACCTATTTCAGAGTCAGCTATAACATAGTGAAGTTCCAGACCTGTGGCTCATTGCATAGCTGAGTAATAGCTACTTTGAAGTTCACACTGTTGAGTAAATCAGTTGTAATTGGAAAACTATTGCATTTACAGAAATTTGTGTAAATATGTTATTCAGCTACTTTTGGGTCAGCTATAACATAGTGAAATTACAGACCTGTAGCTCATCGCACAACTGAGCAATAACTATTTTCAGGTACTGACTGTTGAGTAAATGACTTGTAACTTGAAAAATATTGCATTTGGAGTATTTTGTTAAAATATGTTGTTAACCTACTTTTGGGTCAGCTATAACATCGAGAAATTACAGACTTATAGCTCATGGCATAGCTGAGCAATAGCTATTTTCAGGTTCTCACTATTGAGTAAATCAGTTGTAACTTAAAAACTATTGCATTTACAGTATTTTGCTTAAATATGTTGTTCACCTAATTTTGGGTCAGCTATAACATAGAAAAAATCCAGACATGTAGCTCATTGTATAGCTGAGTAATAGCTACTTTGAGGTTATCACTGTTGAGTAAATCAGTTATAACGTGAAAACTATTACATTTACAGTATTTTGTTTAAATATGTTATTCACATAATTTTTGGTCAGCTATAACAGAGTGAAATTGCAGACCTCTATGTCATGGCATAGTTTACCAATATCTACTTTCAGGTTCTCGCTGTTGAGTAAATCATTGTATCCACTGGATAGCCGCAGTGTGTAGAGAGATTTCACCATTACCGCTCTAACGAAAAAAAATATTATAGCTAGCCTTCTCAAGTTTGCAAGGTATATTAGAGGGTGCACCACAGTATTCTATTGGTAGGCTTTGTGTCTAAATTAGGCCTGTGGCTAAATTACTTGCCTACTAAAAATGAGTAATTTTGCATTTTCTCTAAAAGTATTGCAGATAGCAAATTTTTCTTAAATAACTCATTCACCTACTTTTGGGAGAGCTTTCACTTGGTGAATTTTCAGGCCTGTAGCTAATTACTCACCTACTCAAAATGAGTAAATGCTAATTATCTCTAAAAGTATTGTAGATAGCCAATTTTTCTCAAATAACTCATTTGCCTACTTTTGGGAGAGCTTTCACTTGGTGAAGTTTCAGACCCGTAGGTAATTACTCACCTACTGAAAATGAGTAAATGCAAATTATCTCTAAAAGTATTCCCGATAGCCAGTTTTTGTCAAATAACTCCTTCACCTACTTTTGGGAGACCTTTCACTTGGTGAAGTTTCAGACCTGTAGCTAATTATTCACCTACTCAAAATGAGTAAATGCTAATTATCTCTAAAAGTATTGCAGATATCCAATTCTTATCAAATAACTCATTCATCTACTTTTGGGAGAGCTTTCACTTGGTGAAGTTTCAGACCCGTAGGTAATTACTCACCTACTCAAAATGAGTAAATGCAAATTATCTCTAAAAGTATTGTAGATAGCCAATTTTTCTCAAATAACTCATTCGCCTACTTTTGGGAGAGCTTTCACTTGGTGAAGTTTCAGACCCGTAGCTAATTATTCACCTACTCAAAATGGGTAAATGCAAATTATCTCTGGAAGTATTGCAGATAGCCAGTATTTCTCAAATAACTCATTAATATGAAAACAACTTATAGGAAGTCATGGGCTGCAAATCTTTTCATGTGGTCAGATTTGACCTTGGGCCCCTCCTGCTTATTATTGGTCCTAGAGGTTTGCAATGTGAAAACGACTTATAGGAAATCATGGGCTGCGAATCTTTCGATGTGGTCAGACTTCACCTTGGGCCCCTGCTACAGGGTCAAATAAGGTTAGCCAAACTTAAAAGTGCTTTCACCTTGCTTATTAATGAAAAATGCTGTTTATCTTCCAAACTATGTCAGTTGGCCTTTGTCGGAGGATACATCCAGCATCTGGCCACAGATGCGTCCTTGGTCTAGTTTTATACAATGAAATCCACCCTAATTGTTATGCAACAAGATTATTATTTTCAAGCTGTAGTCAAATTATCAAGCATTAACAAATGTAAATATTGATGTTATCAAATTATGCCAAATTTTTACCACACCATGTATTTGGTTGGATAGATAAATATTTTGGTCTTGTGGGCCAGGATTCTCGGATATGTACTAAGAATAAATCAAATTTGAGAAAATTTGAAACGAGTGAGTGGTCAATGGCTGTTGATAAAAGATCTCTTGAGCTTAAAAGTTCAAATATTTGATCTGTCTTTTGATTACCCCTTCTGTAAATTGTCCCTCTATTGAGGTCAGATACATGGTGTGGTAAATAATAACTGTTTGTCGGTCACAGTTTGGAATAGTCTTTTGTTTTTCAACATTTGCCGTATCTAAAGGGTTCATCTGGTCATGAAATAACCCTGTGCTACTCTTCTGTCATTTACAGGTCACCATTAATGTTCCAAGGAAATAAACGGCTGATGTGTGTGTAAGCCAGAAAGGTAGATGATGACTAAAACAAGAGATCTGTGTGGGTGAACTGCCATTATTCTTGCATTAAAGAAGTAGCATTTGCTGAAACAGACCAACTTGTTGAAGTAGAATGGAATAAATGTATCCTAGTTTTTTAACTAATATACTTATACTATAATATTTAATACTTGAGTTGTAAAAGGTACAGTTCTTTATAAATTCTATCCTAGTAGTGATATTAACCCCTTAACCGACAATGGGGCATTATTCCACCATATGCAGTGAAAGCTAGTGTCAGGGTAGAAGAGCTTGTAGTCAAACAAACCTCACAAGTGAACCTTATCATCCAGAATGTCCTCGTACATACTATTTTTTAACAACACATTACAGTTTGAAAAACGGTTCTAAGTACATGGCACTGAGTATAAAGTAATGGGATTATATTGGAAGGGGTGGGGGGAAAGATTGACCGTTAGTTGACAGACAGGAAACTGAGGAATATGCTTTAATTTTGTTACTGTTAACTGCTAGCCAGCAGCCAAGGTCTTCAAGGTCACCTTGACAAGGTGTTCAAAAGAAGTTCTACAACAGATTCTGCACGAGTAGAATCAGTGAAATTCAAATTTATATAATTATAAGTGTAACCAATAATGGGGATCCAAGATAAGAAAATACAGTAATTTTATCGGTATTACTTGAAGCTAGTCATAACTGGAACTGAATTCTGTGAATATTGAAGATTCTAATTTACACAGAATTTACTGTCCTCACCTTTAATTGCCGTGACATAGCATAACTAGACTTTGTGATGTGAAGAGGGTTAAAAAAAAACAATGTTCTTTTTATGGTTGTGTGTTTAACACTAAAAGGCCACAACAGAGTGGAAGAGAAGTCTTATCTCTACATTTTATATTTCACCTTTCATAAATTCAGGGGGGTTTTCTACAAAGATCCACAAGCCCACTTGGGTACTGACATGTAGCGTATCATCTGTGTGCCAATGAAATTGACTGTAAAGCTTTATACCTACAGCAGCATTACTGCTTTGATATGTTCAGATGACTGTGTTAACCCATTATGCGACACTTGCCATGTATGTATATGTGAGAATGTTTAATTTTTACATCATTATGTATGATATTAAAAATGATTCTTGATGCCCTTTTACCTTATACTTTGGACTTTAAACTCCTTCGGGGCAGCTAAATTGGTGCAATAAAAAAATATAAGGAATCTGGCATTGTTTCAGAATTTAGTGTAATATCAGTTTGCTTTTGTGAGGTTTATCATGTCTATTAGTTGCTGCTTTAAAAATATTGTTTTTAGCTTGTTTGGGGATTTTTAAAAGGTCATAAATAAAAAGAAGAAAAAAGTGGCAAGTTTGTGTATTGAAATCAGGAGAGGCTTGTCCAATACACTGTTGTAAACAATCTTACATGGCTTATGTAATGTTGGAATTTTTAGGAATCTACCTTGTTTTTTAAACAAAGTCCTGTAAAGCCCAAGGTATAACTTGTGTTGACCTACAGAATTGTATAGATATATGTATACTGTTATATCTCACTCATCAAAGGTCTGTCCAAAATACACATTATGGCAAACAGTATCACTTGGTTCTCAAAATGTTAGGGTCTGGAGATGACTACCTTATTTTGAATAAAAATATCACCAATGAAGATAACAATATTATACGAGTGCATAACACAAGTATTATTTTATTGCGTTAATACATCCTATCCAATGGACAATTGCTTTACCGGTCGGCACGCCGACCCCGCCAAATGACAGAAAAAGCTGTCCTGTATATACTACCAGCAGGACCGGTCACGGAGTGTACATTCGCTAGGTGTCACCTCGTGCATACTTCCTGTCTAGACAGGATGACGTCATCGCGCCTTTTTCGTTTTTGCGTGTGGAGTGTACAGACATGTTTTCCACAGTGTTTTACACAAAGATTTTTTGAAGACAACTACAAACTTTTACTTTATTTTCATTTATTTCAACCTGATTGTGTTTCTGGAGTGTCATGGCGTCCCCTGGACAGAAGAGAGGATCATGTGGCCACATTATGGCTCTTTTTGATGCCCACTCTAAATGTGCACGTTGTTGCACTCCAGGTTTTGGAAAATTCATAAAAAGTCATGGAAATTAAAAGGCATCCTTTCGCGAAACAGCATTATTCTTTCACCCAGCAATTCAATACAAGGATATGTTTATGTAATCAGATCAAATTTTGGTGTCTTCCACATCTTCCTATGCTGTGACTGGAACCTTGAAAGTGGTTCTCAAAGGCAAAACTGGCAGGAGCTCGTGGCCTCGGTACATGTCTCTTTCATGCCATGAAGCATGTAAAAGGTCCTTAATTTTAAAGCTTTGGTCGTGGAGAAGTCATGGAAAAAAATATAGAAATTTAGTGGATACACCCTGTCTATAAATGACTACTGTTTAGTAGACCCAACCAATCAGTGTTTAAGAAGTTGGCTTTGAATCAAACGTTTGTACAAAACACTGTGTTCTCAAAAAGTATTGTAACTGTAAGGGCAGCCATAAACTAACGCTTAAGAAATAAAGCATGTCAAGTCTACTTATTTTGTGTAAATCATTGTCTTTTGGCCCCTCCTATCAGCATTGTCCATAGTGTTGCAAAAAAACCTTGTGGTGGTGGTGGTGGGGGGGGGGGGGGAGTTGTTGTATCTGGTTCAAAAAGTGATCAATAAGTGGAGGCCAATTTTGGTTCACAGCATGTTGAACTTGTATCTCACGTAGGAACTTTTAGGTAGGACTCTCCCCTTAAGACAGAGAGTGGGTGATTTCCCTGTATTTCAGGGATGCATATTTCCACATCCCTATAAATGCAAGATTAAGGAAATATCTAGGGTTCCATCCAAATGGTCAGACCTATCAGTTCAGACCTCTTCCCTTTAGCCTAGCAATTATAATAATTCTGGAGTTCACAAGGGTAGTGAAGGAAGTGAATCTCATGGCTCAATCCAAGGGTGTAAGAGTCTACCAGTACTTAGACGACTGGTTGCTCAGAGGCCCGTGTTAGCAAACTTGCCAACAAAATACTATGACCCTCTTGGCCCAATGCCAAGACCTAGGTTCGGTCGTGAACATGAGCAAATTGGAACTTATTCCCAAATAAGTTTTCAACTTCATGGCATATTCTTTTGACCTCTCCCAAGATCTGGTCAAACCCACTCAGGAGAGGTGGCAAGCTTTAACCCGACATAGGACAAACACACTTGCTCAGTGAGACAGCTCAAGTCCCCGATAGGTCTTCTGAGAGTAACAGAAAAACAGATTATATAAGTGTTTCCACATGAGACCCAATCAGTGGCACATGAAAAATCACTGGCACAAGTTCCATGAAAAGACTAAACAATGTACCCAGGTCAGTCCACCCTTATTAAAAATGGTGGCTGGCTGAAGTCAACGTGCTTCATGTTCAACCTCTGCATCCGGTTTGGGATGCTCTATTATTAATTGTTTACAGATTCATAAAATAATGAGGTGCACACGTAGGGTCTGCACTGCAAACGGATCCTAGTCAAGGACTGAAAGTCAATTGCTCAAGTTGAAGGTAGTCCAACTTGCCCTCAAAATGTTTGAGCACTTATGTAGGGGTCAAACCATTCTGATTGTGACAGACAATCATACATCAACAAGGAGGAGGATATGAGATCAAGCTCTCTCTGTGCCCTCCTCTTGAGACTGCTCTCCTGGTGCAACCTCAGACAAATAGAGCTGAGGGTCAGACACATCCCAGGATACCAAAATGTGATTGCAGGCAAACTGTCCAGGCACTGCCAGATGATTCAAACAGAGTGGTCTCTGTTACAGGAGGTGTTTGGCCATATATGTTTCAAATGGCACACACCTCAGATGGACCTGTTTGCTACCAGATTCAACAACTATAAACCTTTATGTACTACAAACAAATCAAAAAGCCTGGAAAGTGGATGTACAAAACCAGTTCTAGGAGAATGTGGAAGCATATGCATTGCCCCGTAGACATTTATAGGTGGCCGTAGCCTCAAGTTGCCCTCTTGTGGTACACTGTGAGATCTCGTCCTACTTTCTCCTTGGCCACGTGAATTGGTAGCGTCTGTCACATAGTTTTTACAGACATTTTCATCTATTTCTCAGTTCATACATATTGTTGGATGTTAATTTTTAGTCATTTTTCTTAATATATATCATTATTCTGTGAAAGTTCCGGTTCGACAAGATAAGTATTTTTCATATTTTTGGTGTTTTTGAGTTTTCCTCGGATCAGCTTTTTGCATCTACGTCTTTTATTGCATTTCAAAATGTCTACCCACCAAACAAATAAAGACAAACCGAGGTCTAGTAAGTGTCATCACTTTTGTTTCTCATTTGACATACACAATTATTGCCCTACCTGTAGGGTATCTGGCAAGGGTGATGACCCCAATGTCACTTTTGAGATGCCCTGTGATATCTGTGCATCTTTTACAGATGAACAAATGAACAAAATTCAACACAGGAAACGATATATAAAGAAACAAAAGAAGGATGCTACCAGTCCAAAAGATGATGAACTTGATCTTTTCGGTGAGGGCGATGGGGATTGTTTTACTGGTTCTAATGCAGACCGTGAGAGTGCTGCAGACAACTTATTTACCTCCCCCCCCATGTCCCCAACCCCTACCCTTCAGTTCATTGTCTCTAAAAAACACCAGCAAAAACTGTCCCACCCACCCCAGGTACTGCTTTACAGCAGAAAATTGAAGCAAATCTAGAAAAATCCCTGGGTAATCCACTTAACATCCATTTACAGCAGCAAATGGGTTCTTTTCAGGCTTCAATATTAGAAGCTTTCCAGTCTCTCGGAGATGAATTAACTTCTAAAAAGCAAGTGGAGGTGATCAGACCTCGGCTTCTAAGCCTGGAACCTCTCAAGCTGCTGTAAATCTGGACCTACCCCCCTCCGAGGCAACCTCAGACTACCTCAAATGTTGGACAGATGGAAGTGGACTATGGTCCTGCTCTTCCACCTCACCTCGGTGCTGATCATCATATGGCATCAGATCAGCTTTCTAGTCCATCCGAGGAGCCTTCTAAGAAGGCTTCGGATAGACCTAAAAAACACTCTCCTAGGAAGCATGATGTTGACCCGAGGCCTGCCTTGGATCAATACAATGGTGAATCCGATGAACCTCAGATGTCATCTTCTAAATCAAAAAAACATGCTGACAAGAGTAAGCATAAAGTGAGGTCCAGATATGTGTCATCATCTTCATAGGGGGATCAGTCCTCTGTCACCAGACACAGAGCTTCAAAACCCTCTGGGGCTGTCTCTGATCAAGACCAACCTCAACATGATCCAGACCCCCTTATTATAGGGAAGTAGCTGTGTCTGACGTTCCCTCCCAATACGCTGAAGAGGTGGACACTTTCAGGCACATCCTTTCCCTCCCTGACCCCAGGGATTCTATGCCTAGGTTCTCAACTTCAGTTATGGGTCTGGATGATGAAAATGGCCGTCAAAGAGTTCAGACTTAGAGGTCCTTCCTCTATGCTACTACTCCGCTCAGTTATCAAAAATGCTTTTGATAAGTTCCAACATGATTTCCAGGCCGCTAATTTACCTGAGGGTAAATACATCAAACCTCCCCCTTCCACTACAAAGTGGTACAAGATGGGACAGCCCAGTTATGAGGAGAAAATACAGGAGTTGAATACAGATTTTGCAAAAATCTGTATACTCCGAAACCCCCTGGGGCTCCTATGGGCAAGGTTCCCGTACCAATTCTTAAGGAATTGGAACACCAAGCTAGGCAAAACATATCCACTCTTAACTTTACTGCTGCCATTGCCAAGACTTCATCTTCTTGCAATGCCACTCTTGAGAAGTGCCAACATAGCCTGTAGTCAACTTTCAAGAGAGTCAAATCTAAAATTCACAAAGGTGCCAATCCTCAGAAAGCAGCCAAACGTGGCTATGAACAAGCCTGTGAATACTCAGACCTATGGAATAAGACTGTTTTTATTCAACACAGGGCTCTCCCTTGCCTCAGCGAATCCTTGGCCCACATAATCCAGAGGGAGTTATATACCATGGGTAACACCAGCTTGCTAAGGCGCGAAGCCAAAATTACCATTTTACAGCCACAGCTAGGGGAAACGAGATGCCAAGAACTCGCCCTCTTGGTATTACTCCTTGTTCAAGTTTCAACTTGTAAAGGAGGGAGAAGACTTCCTCCTTAAAAAAGACACCTCTAAAGACTCACAGGGTTTCGGACCCTAGAGCCCTTTTGTGGTTCCTACAACAAGAAAAGAGGCTCCTACAGGAAACGCCCCTATGGGGGCAACTCCTCACAAAGCAGCAACCGATCGTTTTCCTCAGGTAGGGGGAAACCGAACTTCAGAGGCTCCAGGGGTCGTTTTCGACCCCACAACAAAGGGCGAGGGTGTGGAAACCCCTCCCCCCAATGACTCCTTCAATCCACCAGTAGGAGGTTGCCTCCGTTCTTTCAGAAGAGACTGGCAAACAAATGTTCATCCAACGTGTTAAACATTATCACCAATGGCTACGTACTGCCATTCCTCTCAAAACCAAGTCTGGTCAGATTCCCTCTGATTCAGTCAAAATACAAGACCCGTCAAAAAGACCAAGCTCTGGCCACTTGTATCCAATCTCTTCTGTCAAAGAACACAATCAAAAGGGTGGAAAACATAAATCTCTCGGGTTTTACAGTCGCCTGTTTCTATTCCCCAAGTCTCACCAAAGGTGGAGGCCAGTCATAGACCTAAGCAGGCTCAACACTTTTCTACATATAGAAAAGTTCAAAATGGAAACTCCAGAGTCCATCAGGACCTCCCTGATTCCAGGGGAATGGGTAGTGTCTATAGACCTATCAGACGCTTACCTTCACATTCCCATCCATTCAAACCCAAGGAAATATCTAAGGTTTTACCACAGGTCACAGGTGTTCCAGTTCACCTCCCTCCCTTTCAGACTAGCCACAGCCCCCCAGGTCTTTACAATGATTGTAAAAGAAGTGAAGCTAATGGCCCTCTCCAGAGGACTCAGACTTCACCAATACCTTGACGACTGGCTGATCAGGTCCCAGTCTCAGGAGGAAGCCCAAGTGAACACTCAGGCAGTGGTAGACCTAACCAAGTCCTTGGGTTGGATAATAAATCAGGAAAAATCAGAACTGAAACCCACTCAGGTGTTTTCGTTCGTGGGCTACGAATACCACCTAGATTCAGCCCTTGTAAAACCCACTCAAGAGAGATGGCTCAAACTTCAGGATTTGATCCTACGACTCAAGTTTAAACATGTTTTGACTGCAAGATGTTTGATGTCGCTAATTGGGTTGCTTGCCTCAACAGAGAAAATGGTCCCGGAGGGACGCCTTCACATGAGGCCCTTTCAGTTTCATCTCAAGGTGCACTGGAGATATCCTCAATCGCTGGACAGTCTCCTTCCTTGGACAGATGCACACCTAGGTTGGTGGCAAAATCCCTCAAACATGATGAGAGGTGCAGACCTTGATGCCAAAGACCACAGTATCCAACTCTTTACAGACGCCTCAAACGAAGGTTGGGACGCTCACTTAGATCAAAGTTGTACAAAGGGTCTGTGGTCAGACCGGGAAAAAAGGCTACACATAAACGTTCAAGAGCTGAAGGCGGTCTCCCTGGCCCTTTGAAGCTTCAAGGACCAGTGCCAGAACCAAACAGTGCTAATTGCAACGGACAACTCAACAGTGGTGGTCTACATAAACAAACAAGGAGGAACTCACTCAGCAGAGATGTGTGCGCTCCTGTGGAAGATCATGACCTGGTGCCATCACTATCACATAACATTGAAAGCCAGACACATTCCAGGGTGTCTGAATGTGATGGCCGACCTTCTGTCCAGGTCAAACCAAGTACAGTCAACAGAATGGTCACTGCATCCACAGGTGTTCAAACAGATCTGCCAGAAGTGGTTCACACCTCATGTAGACCTTATTTGCCACTCATCTGAACCACAAACTTCTACTATTCCAGACCCAAAGGCTTGGGACATAGATGCTCTGGACATAAACTGGACGGGTCTCACTGCCTGTGCTTGCCACCATATTGCACAAAGTTCAGACCTTCACAAGTTACTCTCCAGTTTTCACAGGAATCGTCCCAAAAGTGACAGGAATCTCCCACAATGGAACCTTTCTGTTGTTCACAATGAGCTCACTAAATCATCCTTTGAGCCTATGAAAGACACAGACCTCAAACATCTTACTCTCAAAACTGCTTTCTTGCTAGCTTTGGCCTCCGGCAAGCGCCGCAGCAAAATCCATGCCTGGGTTGCAAACAAAGTATCTAATCTAGGCCAGTGGGAAAAGGTTGCCTTGTTCCCTTCTTCTGACTTCATAGCCAAAAACCAACTTGCAAGAGAAGGTTCCCAAAGTGTGTCTCCGGTGGCTATTCCTGCTTTGACTACCATTGTAGATAGGCAATTCAAAGAGGACAGGACCCTGTGTCCAGTGCAGGCCCTGAGATACTATTTGGATTGAACCAAAGACCTGAGAGGTTCTCGATCCCTCCTTTTCATCTCCTTCAAGAAAGGACATACCTCAGACATCAGACCCGCTACTCTCGCTTCTTGGTTGAAACAAACCATTCTACTTTGTTATAAACAAGAAGACCAACAAGCTTTGGACTTGGTCCAAGTTAAAGCACATGACATTAGGGTCTTCGTGGCCTCTAAGGCCTTTTACGGTGGGATATCGGTTGACCAAATCATGCAGTCCCACATGGTAAGCTATTGTAGCGCAATAAAATTGCCACCAATTTTGTCAAATGATGTAAGTTAAATTAGGCAAACTTAAGGTTTCTGTCTATAAACCAGATTTCAGACTTTCTCCTTCACCTTTTTCAGGAGAAAAACCTCCAGTCTAGCACCATTGATGGTTACAAGACAGCTATTGCAGATATGATTGGTAATTTCAGTCTTAACAGATTTCTAGATTGTTTTCATTGGGATAGACCTAAGGTTGAATGCAGGGGTATGAGTATCCAAACATAGAATCTCTGTGGTATCCCATCACTTGGCCAAGCCTCTTTTGAACCTCTCAAGAAGGCTTCCCTCAAGCATCTGACATTCAAGAAGAACATTACACATGAAAAAGATTGGTCTAATGTCTTGTATCCCTCCCTAGCTTTCTCTCTAAGAATCAGCTGGCTAAGGATAAGCCAGAATGTGTAGCCATTCCAGCTCTGGCACCTACACTTGACAGGTGGTTTAAGGAAGCTAGAAATCTCTGACTAGTCAGTGTTAACGGTACCACCTTGATAAGACCAAAGACCTCAGGAAAGGCAAGGAATTGGTCTCTCTCTCTTTCCAGAAGATATAGCCCCTGTAACAATCTCTTGGATCAAAGAGTGATCCTGTGCTATCAACTGTCTGATGAAGATACCTTGACCCTAAATTAGATTAAAGCCCAGGATGTCAGAGCCCTAGTCAGCACAGCAGATCCGCAAACAGTTGGGACAATTGTGTATATAGTTTGTAACAATTTTGAAAAGGGATACTTTTCTTTTAAGGTTTCTTCATTTCCCTGTGTGCTTTCATGAACAAATGTTGCAGGCGATGGGAGGTGTTCACTCCAGGAGGGAGGCTTCTCCTTTACTTGAGGTTTGTTTGTTCCCCCTGTGTGCAGTTATGAACAAAAGTGGCGGTTGAGGGGAGGCCTCCCTCCTGTTCACCTTCCTCCGATATCCTTGGGACTGAACTCTATTTTTCCTTCCTTTTTCTTTTCCTTTGCTTAGTTCTGGTAGAAAAGTAAAAGGGGTGGGGGCACACTGGTCTGGCACCAGCTAAACCAGTAAGCCGTTGGGACCAAGGTTGAGACATTTGGAGAAAATTAAGATGAAAAATTTAATAAGTAAGTTAATACCTTACCTAGTGAACAGGGGGATTTCCTTCCTACCTTCCTGACAATTATACAACTCCAAAGGAAATACGAAGGGTAAAAACAAGAAGAGGAAGTACGTTGTTCCAGCTAGTCAGAGTTTGAGACATGATGTAGCTACCTGCAGATTGGACAGGATACTACCAGTCTGGGCCAGAACACAACTCGGCCTTTATGGGCTGGGGTTATAGTCATCCCCTGCGCCGTCCGGGCGGCAGCGGGCATAAAGCCTGTGGGTGTTCCACAGACTAAACCCCTGCACGGATTTTCACCAAATTTTCAGGGGATGTTTACCCCAAGAGGATCTAGAGCTGATTAGGTTTTGGGGGGTATCTGGTTACAACTGTTGCCATGGCAATACTTTTAAGATTTTTGGGTCTTAAAGATTGTTGGTGTTCCACAGACTAAACCCCTGCACGGATTTTCATCATATTTTCAGGGGATGTGTACCCCAAGAGGATCTAGAGCTGATTAGGTTTTGGAGGTAACAACTGTTGCCATGGCAATACTTTTAAGATTTTCAGGTCTTAAAATTTGTGGGTGTTCCACAGCCTAAACCTCTGCACGGATTTTCACTAAAGTTTCAGGGAATGTTTACCCCAAGAGGATCTAGAACTGATTAGGTTTTTGGGGGTATTTGGTTACACCTGTTGCCATGACAACACAAATTTTTGGGTCTTAAAGTTTGTGCTTGTTCCACAGCCTAAACCCCTTCATGGATTTTCACCAAATTTTCAGCATCTAGAGCTGATTAGGTTTTTGGGGGTATCCAGTAACAACTGTTGCCATGGCAACACTTTAAAGATTTTCAGGTCTTAAAGTTTGTGGGTGTTCCACAGCCTTAACCCCTGCATGGATTTTCACCAAATTCTCAGGATATGTTTTCACCCAAGAGAATCTAGAGCTGATTAGGTTTTTGGGGGTATCTGGCAGCAACTGTTGCCATGGCAACATTTGACATTTTGGGGTCGTAAAGTTTGTTCTAAAGTCTTTACTATTTTATGTAACCTAAAATATTGCAGCTAGCTTCATCAGATTTGCACAAAATGTAAATGGACAGGAAAGCTTGTGTCAGAGTAATTGTGTCCTTGTTTTGGAAACTAAATGGTCGCCATATCACATCAGTAATGCCAAATAGGAGGGTGATCATGTCAAAAAGGCCTTATATCTCCCTTATAATTGTTTCTAGGGCTTCAAAATATGAAAACTACTTGTAAGAAATCATGACCTGTGAATCTTTTTCTTTTTCTTCAAATATGTTGTTCAGCTACTTTGTCCTTAGCTATAAGATGGTACATAGTTTGGGGTCCCATTGCATGCCATAAGTGAGTAATAGCTATTTTCTTATTTGTAGCAAAATAATGACATGAGTAAATGTCAAATATCTTCAAAAGTATTAAAGTTAGGGAATTCTTTTCAAATATGTTGTTCATCTACTTTTTGATAAGCTATCACATAGTAAAGTTTCAGATCTGTTGCACATTGGATAGCTGAGTAATAGCTACTTTCAAATTGTGACTGTTGAGTAAATCCATTGTAACTCCAAAACTAGTGCAGTTAGAGTATTTTCCTAAAATATGTTGTTCAGCTACTTTGTCCTTAACTATAAGATGGCATATAGTTTGGGGTTCTATTGCATGCCATAAGTGAGTAATAGCTATTTTCGTATTTGTAGCAAAATTATGACATAAGTAAATGTCAAATATCTTCAAAAGTATTCAAGTTAGGCAATTCTTTTCAAATATGTTATTCATCTACTTTTTGATAAGCTATCAGATAGTAAAGTTGCAGACCTGTTGCACATTGGATAGCTGAGTAATAGCCACTTTGAAATTCTACAGTTGAGTAAATCCATTGTAACTCCAAAACTAGTGCAGTTAGAGTATTTTCCTAAAATATGTTGTTCAGCTACTTTGTCCTTAATTATAAGATGGCATATAGTTTGGGGTTCTATTGCATGCCATAAGTGAGTAATAGCTATTTTCTTATCAGTAAATGTCAAATATCTTCAAAAGTATTAAAATTAGGGAATTCTTTTCAAATATGTTATTCAGCTAGTTTTTGGTAAGCTATCGCATAATAAAGTTTCAGACCTGTTGCACATTGCATAGCTGAGTAATAGCTACTTTGAAATTGTGACTGTTGAGTAAAGCCATTGTAACTCCAAAACTAGTGCAGTTAGAGTATTTTCCTAATGTGGGTGTTCCACCACACGACTAAGGCTCCCGATTAAGGGTTTTGGGGGGTCGGTTTGAAATATTTGCTTCGTCCCAGACCTTCTGTAAGGGTCGGTTGTTGTCGGTTGGGGCCGTGTGAAAAATCAAACATGTTTGATATGTCACACGACTACAACCGATTCATATTTCCCGCCGTCAACAAAATGTCCAGTCCCAGGCTTCCTCAGGCCTCCTCAGACCCAAATTTACACAGTCGTGTGTTGTCCCAGGCCGCCTGCGACCCTTAGTCCCAGACCTCCGTAGCTTAGTCCCAGGAGGCCGGTTCTTAATCCCAGACTCAAATGTAATGCGAATGAATTTCATGCGTGTGAAAGTGGGTCAGTTGCATTAGTCCCCGGAAGCCTCAGACCGTCTGTGGTGTCCTGGGACCCAAAAATCAAGGTCTGGGACTAAGCCCCGACTAAGGGTAACCGACCCTAACCGATCCATACCGGCCTCCCCAGGACGCCTGGGACAGCACAAATATAGTCTGCGATGGTCTGAGGACGCCCCAGGCGGCCTGGGACTAACAACCGATTAAGAACCGACTGTTTTCCACGCGTCGGAAATTAAAACGAGGCAATGAGCAGGTCTGGGACTATATAAGCGACCGCGCACACTTTGTCATTGTTACTGACTGTTTGGCTACTGAGAGACGTGTGTCACTGATTTGTAGGGGTTTTCAATTTTTATTTTATATATATTATACTTGAGCTTAAGGCAAATTTCACAGTTAGGAGACACATTTTACTATTTTTTTATTATTTTATCAACTGGATCATGAGAAAAGAGAAAGAAGGGAAGAGAGGAAGGAAAAAGATGGATGAGAGGGAGAAGGAAAGTCAAGTAGAGGAGAGGAGTGAAGTTATTACAGAAGAAGGAACTGAGAGGAGAGAGGAGGAGATTGAGGAAGGTCCAGCTATTGGGGAAGCTGTGGCAGAAGAAGAAGACAGGTGTGAAGAAGATCCGGAGTGCCATTCTTCAGCCAAGAGAGCCAGGGTGTGTGCCACTTTTACAGACAGTGAGGAAGTTTCCATTGTGGAATTTGTAAAGCTGCACCCAGAACTGTATGACAAGGAACATTCACGTTTCCACGACAGGAACAGAAGAGAGGCTCTCTGGGCAGAAATATCTGCAGAACTCAAGCTCCAGCCATTTGATGTGAGACGTTGGTTCGAGTCCCAGCGAACCCGTTATGGGAAGCTGTCTAAGCTCCAATCTGGCCAAGCCCCAAGGGAGATGACCAAGAGACAGTCCTGGGTCTACCAACAGATGGGTTTTCTTAAAACCCACATCAGAAGAAAGGGGGCCAACAGAAGTTCAGGTTTTGAGGCCAGTCCAAATACCAGCAGGCAGGACGAATCACGTGGGTCAACTACTGACACAGAACACCTCGAGTCCAGTGGCCTGAGGGAGAGGAGTCAGTCCATCATTACATCAACACCCGTTTCAACTACAGACTCCAAGATTCTCGAACACTTTGAGCAGATGAGGACACGTATCTCGGGTTTTCTGCATCAGAAGTCAGACAGGCAGCCCTTCTTTGACTACGTGGCATCAGAGACCGAAAAGATGACTCAAGAAGAATTTGAAGAATTAAAGGGCAAGATATTTAGAGACATCGAAACTATTAAAGGCAACCGTAGACGTCAGCCATTGCCCAGAAGATCAGCCACTGTTACCACGGAGTCCCAGAGGGTCGGCCTACTGCCAACAACCACTCCACAGGCGTCTAGTTCCACTCAAGCAGCAGCTAGCAGCAGTTTTGTGTACTATACACCAAGCCCCATTGGCTTCAGCAACCCGACATCTGTCCTAACTGTACAGGACGAAGGGAGCAGACACAATCTGAGTGGAATCTTAAGCCAGCTACCAGATCTGACATCAACACAGATCGTCGAGCAGCCTCAGCAGCAGCAGCAGCAACAACCGCAGCAGCAGCTCTTTACTATCACCACTTCAGCACCGCCTCAACAGCAGCAGCAGCAGCCTCCTCAGTAGCCATCCAGTCAGGGCGGGTCTTTGACCTGCCAGGCCCTTTTCAGGGCCACCAAATCTTCCAAAAACAATTATTCAGCTATATGTTATTCCAATTCCCCTCCCAAAACAAAAAAGTTCAGTACAAATACTTATCACAAGAAAAAAAAAGTTCAAGTCCAACACCTACACCACCCCAAACATGAAACAAATAACCCATGAAATAACCCAAATAAAAAAAATTAAAAATAACTCCCAATATGGCCATTAATCAGCCCATTTTCATATTAAAATCCATGGGATAGTTTCAAATCTGTAATTGAAAAGTCCAACACTTACACCTTCCCTAGAGTTAAAAGGCATTATTACATACTTACCAACCCACAAACAGACAAACCCAATACCAAACATAACCCCCAAATAACAAACCCAGTACCAAACCTAACACCCAACTACAAAAAATAAACCCAACACCAGTAACCACCAACCAAGAAACACACAAACCCAAAAGTAAATAGAACCCATGCCAACGAACTGCCAAACTATTTTGCAAACACAATCCCCCATTATTGAAAACAAAACTAGTTTTATGGTTATATTTTCTGCATTTTTGTGATTACAAGTGAAGATTTAAAATTGAAGTTTTCCATAAAAACATTTCTGCTTCAAATAAATTTCCAACCCATGAACAAAAAAAATTGTTGAAATTAGGAGGTGGATTTCCAAATATATAAAAAAATAATTCAATTTAGGATATTATGTGTGACTTTGTGTTTTGCTTTTGTTTAACACTGGGTTTGTATGATTGTTGGGTGAGTAACTTGTGTTTGTCTGTTTGTCCGTCTGAACAAGTTATGTTTGGCATGGGGTTTGTCTGTTTGTCCATCTGAACAAGTTATGTTTGGCATGGGGTTTGTCTGTTTGTCCGTCTGAACAAGTTATGTTTGGCACGGGGTTTGTCTGTTTGTCTATCTGAAAAAGTTATGTTTGGCATGGGGTTTGTCTGTTTGTCTGCCTGTACAAGTTATGTTTGGCAGTGAGTTTGTCCGTCTGTAGCAAGCATAGCTGATTAATTGTTTTTGGAATATTTGGTAGTCCTGAAAAGGACTGTTTGTTAGTCCTGAAAAGGACTGTTTACTGCAACAGGACTTCTATTCTGCCATCTTGCCAGGCCACTGCTCCCTCATTATTGAAGTAGTCTTTCAGGTAATCCCTCTGTCTTTTGGCTTCTCTAGCAGGGTTTCTGTCTTGGCCACCACCAGCAGCACCACCAATCAATCCACAATCACCAGGCACATCATCATCATCATCATCCTCCCCAGGCTGCTGACCAGCAGGTTGACCTTGATACTGGCTTCTGAGTATGTTGTGCAGAACCACACAGGTCATGACCACTTCTCTAACTGTTTCTGGGGGTAGTTCAGTGGTGGTCCTCATGACTCTAAATCTTGAGACCAGGATCCCAAAAGCGTTCTCCACAACTCTCCTGCCCCTTGATATTCTATAGTTGGCAATCCTTTCCTCTCTTGTTAATAGCCTTCTGCCATAGGGTTTCATGAGCCAGGTCTTCAGGGCAAAAGCATCGTCTGCCAGAATGAAGTAGGGGACATCTCTACCACCCTGGGTTATAGGAGCTGGGTCAGGGAAGCCTATCCTGCCATCTTCAATCCTCCTCTTCAGCTGAGAGGCATTAAATATCTGGGCATCTGAGCAAGATCCAGCTGTACCCACATCCACCCAACTGAACTTGTACTGTCCATCTACCAGGGCCAACATCACAATGGAAAAGAACCCCTTGTAGTTGTGGTAGAGGGCTCCAGAGTTCTTGGGTTTCTTCAGGGCCACATGCTTTCCATCCAGGGCTCCCAGGGCATGTGGAACATTCCACCTGATCCTGAATTCTCTTTCCAGTTCTTTCCACTCATCTGGAGTAGTGGGACATTTGAGGTACTCTCTGGTGAACTCATCCTGGATGGCCCTACAGACCTCTGGTAGAAACTTGGAAATGGTGGATCTGCCAACCCTGAACTGACAGGATAACGATGTGTATGACTCTCCAGTGGCCAGATATCTGATGGTGAGGGCTAACTTCTCCCCAACACTGATAGGAGCTCTGTAGTTGGTGGCCTGCCTGGCTAGACGTGGTTCCAGTCTGGTCTTCATCATTTCAAAGAATTCTGGGGTCATCCTCATGTAGTTGGTGAATCCTGGAATATCTGTGGCATACAGATCAGCCATAATGTTGTGGTAGGCCCCCCTCTCCTCTCTCTGCAGTAGCCATGGACTGACCCACATGTTGTGCCTTCTTCTAGGTCTCTGTATGGGTGCTGGTGGTGGTTGCTCTGCTTGACGTAAAAAATGGAAATACATGATTATTTGTAACTGAATAAAAACCAAAAAAGCCCTAAGTTGTTGTTGAATCTGTCTTCCATTAAAAGGTGGCATCCTGCTGTGTTCCTAGAAAAGCAATGGTGATTAGATCGCAAATTTTATATATATATACCCAGAAAATCCAGCAACTTTGCAAAACAATAATCGGGGATCCTGGTCTGGGGAAGACTGAGGAGGCCTGAGGACGCCGGGACTTAATCGTGGGTTAGTCGGGGCTTAGTCCCAGGAGGCCTGAGGCGTCCTGGGACCCAGTCGGTTTGTGTGCGACAGGATCATGGTTGAAACCGACCAGAAAACTGGCTTAGTCGGTTCTTAGTCCCAGACCAGTCGACTGTCTGCGGCCGCCTGAGGCGTCCTGGGGACGATCTGTTCTTAATCCCAGACTTCAGTACCGACCCAGTATTCCCGCCCATTTTTGTTATTTTTCCACCGACTGTCCACGATTAAGGGTCGCCGACAGGATCGGGGCTTAATCTTTTGGTGGAACAGGGGCATATAATATGTTATTCAGCTACTTTGTCCTTAACTATAAGATGGCATACAGTTTGGGATTCTATTGCATGCCATAAGTGAGTAATAGCTGCTATTTCCTTATTTGAAGCAAAATAACGACACGAGTAAATTTCAAATATCTTCAAAAGTATTAAAATTAGGGAATTCTTTTCAAATATGTTATTCATCTAGTTTTTGGTAAGCTATCACATAGTAAAGTTTCAGACCTGTTGCACATTGGATAGCTGAGTAATAGCTACTTTGAAATTGTGACTGTTGAGTAAATCCATTGTAACTCCAAAACTATTGCAGTTAGAGTATTTTCCTAAAATATGTTATTCAGCTACTTTGTCCTTAACTATTAAGATGGCATACAGTTTGGGATTCTATTGCATGCCATAAGTGAGTAATAGCTATTTTCGTATTTGTAGCAAAATTATGACATAAGTAAATGTCAAATATCTTCAAAAGTATTCAAGTTAGGGAATTCTTTTCAAATATGTTATTCATCTACTTTTTGATGAGCTATCAGATAGTAAAGTTGCAGACCTGTTGCACATTGGATAGCTGAGTAATAGCCACTTTGAAATTCTACAGTTGAGTAAATCCATTGTAACTCCAAAACTAGTGCAGTTAGAGTATTTTCCTAAAATATGTTATTCAGCTACTTTGTCCTTAATTATAAGATGGCATATAGTTTGAGGTTCTATTGCATGCCATAAGTGAGTAATAGCTATTTTCTTATTTGTAGCAAAATAATGACATCAGTAAATGTCAAATATCTTCAAAAGTATTAAAGTTAGGGAATTCTTTTCAAATATGTTATTCATCTAGTTTTTGGTAAGCTATCACATAATAAAGTTTCAGACCTGTTGCACATTGCATAGCTGAGTAATAGCTACTTTGAAATTGTGACTGTTGAGTAAATCCATTGTAACTCCAAAACTAGTGCAGTTAGAGTATTTTCCTAAAATATGTTATTCAGCTACTTTGTCCTTAACTATAAGATGGCATACAGTTTGGGATTCTATTGCATGCCATAAGTGAGTAATAGCTATTTCCTTATTTGAAGCAAAGTAACGTCACGAGTAAATTTCAAATATCTTCAAAAGTATTAAAATTAGGGAATTCTTTTCAAATATGTTATTCATCTAGTTTTTGGTAAGCTATCACATAGTAAAGTTTCAGACCCGTTGCACATTGGATAGCTGAGTAATAGCTACTTTGAAATTGTGACTGTTGAGTAAATCCATTGTAACTCAAAAACTACTGCAGTTACAGGATTTTCCTAAAATAATTTGTTCAGCTACTTTTTCCTTAACTATAAGATGGCATATGGTTTGGGGTTCCATTGCATGTCATAAGTGAGCAATAGCTATTTTCTTATTTGTAGCAAAATTATGATGGAAATAAATGTCAAATACCTTCACAAGTACCAAAGTTAGGCAAATCTTTTCATTTGTTATTCATCTAGTTTTTCAAAAGCTTACTTTCCTGTGTTCTATATATTTTTGTTGCTTTTGCAGGTGTAGGTCAATAGCTAAGTGAGTAGATAGCTGAGCAAAAGCTACTAAAATGAGTAAATGTCTTTTATCTCTAAAAGTATTATAGGTAGGCAATTTCTTCTAAATAAGTCATTCACCTACTTTTGGGTGATCTACCACATAGTGAGGGAGAGGAGTCAGTCCATCATTACATCAACACCCGTTTCAACTACAGACTCCAAGATTCTCGAACACTTTGAGCAGATGAGGACACGTATCTCGGGTTTTCTGCATCAGAAGTCAGACAGGCAGCCCTTCTTTGACTACGTGGCATCAGAGACCGAAAAGATGACTCAAGAAGAATTTGAAGAATTAAAGGGCAAGATATTTAGAGACATCGAAACTATTAAAGGCAACCGTAGACGTCAGCCATTGCCCAGAAGATCAGCCACTGTTACCACGGAGTCCCAGAGGGTCGGCCTACTGCCAACAACCACTCCACAGGCGTCTAGTTCCACTCAAGCAGCAGCTAGCAGCAGTTTTGTGTACTATACACCAAGCCCCATTGGCTTCAGCAACCCGACATCTGTCCTAACTGTACAGGACGAAGGGAGCAGACACAATCTGAGTGGAATCTTAAGCCAGCTACCAGATCTGACATCAACACAGATCGTCGAGCAGCCTCAGCAGCAGCAGCAGCAGCAGCAACAACCGCAGCAGCAGCTCTTTACTATCACCACTTCAGCACCGCCTCAACAGCAGCAGCAGCCTCCTCAGTAGCCATCCAGTCAGGGCGGGTCTTTGACCTGCCAGGCCCTTTTCAGGGCCACCAAATCTTCCAAAAACAATTATTCAGCTATATGTTATTCCAATTCCCCTCCCAAAACAAAAAAGTTCAGTACAAATACTTATCACAAGAAAAAAAAAGTTCAAGTCCAACACCTACACCACCCCAAACATGAAACAAATAACCCATGAAATAACCCAAATAAAAAAAATTAAAAATAACTCCCAATATGGCCATTAATCAGCCCATTTTCATATTAAAATCCATGGGATAGTTTCAAATCTGTAATTGAAAAGTCCAACACTTACACCTTCCCTAGAGTTAAAAGGCATTATTACATACTTACCAACCCACAAACAGACAAACCCAATACCAAACATAACCCCCAAATAACAAACCCAGTACCAAACCTAACACCCAACTACAAAAAATAAACCCAACACCAGTAACCACCAACCAAGAAACACACAAACCCAAAAGTAAATAGAACCCATGCCAACGAACTGCCAAACTATTTTGCAAACACAATCCCCCATTATTGAAAACAAAACTAGTTTTATGGTTATATTTTCTGCATTTTTGTGATTACAAGTGAAGATTTAAAATTGAAGTTTTCCATAAAAACATTTCTGCTTCAAATAAATTTCCAACCCATGAACAAAAAAAATTGTTGAAATTAGGAGGTGGATTTCCAAATATATAAAAAAATAATTCAATTTAGGATATTATGTGTGACTTTGTGTTTTGCTTTTGTTTAACACTGGGTTTGTATGATTGTTGGGTGAGTAACTTGTGTTTGTCTGTTTGTCCGTCTGAACAAGTTATGTTTGGCATGGGGTTTGTCTGTTTGTCCATCTGAACAAGTTATGTTTGGCATGGGGTTTGTCTGTTTGTCCGTCTGAACAAGTTATGTTTGGCACGGGGTTTGTCTGTTTGTCTATCTGAAAAAGTTATGTTTGGCATGGGGTTTGTCTGTTTGTCTGCCTGTACAAGTTATGTTTGGCAGTGAGTTTGTCCGTCTGTAGCAAGCATAGCTGATTAATTGTTTTTGGAATATTTGGTAGTCCTGAAAAGGACTGTTTGTTAGTCCTGAAAAGGACTGTTTACTGCAACAGGACTTCTATTCTGCCATCTTGCCAGGCCACTGCTCCCTCATTATTGAAGTAGTCTTTCAGGTAATCCCTCTGTCTTTTGGCTTCTCTAGCAGGGTTTCTGTCTTGGCCACCACCAGCAGCACCACCAATCAATCCACAATCACCAGGCACATCATCATCATCATCATCCTCCCCAGGCTGCTGACCAGCAGGTTGACCTTGATACTGGCTTCTGAGTATGTTGTGCAGAACCACACAGGTCATGACCACTTCTCTAACTGTTTCTGGGGGTAGTTCAGTGGTGGTCCTCATGACTCTAAATCTTGAGACCAGGATCCCAAAAGCGTTCTCCACAACTCTCCTGCCCCTTGATATTCTATAGTTGGCAATCCTTTCCTCTCTTGTTAATAGCCTTCTGCCATAGGGTTTCATGAGCCAGGTCTTCAGGGCAAAAGCATCGTCTGCCAGAATGAAGTAGGGGACATCTCTACCACCCTGGGTTATAGGAGCTGGGTCAGGGAAGCCTATCCTGCCATCTTCAATCCTCCTCTTCAGCTGAGAGGCATTAAATATCTGGGCATCTGAGCAAGATCCAGCTGTACCCACATCCACCCAACTGAACTTGTACTGTCCATCTACCAGGGCCAACATCACAATGGAAAAGAACCCCTTGTAGTTGTGGTAGAGGGCTCCAGAGTTCTTGGGTTTCTTCAGGGCCACATGCTTTCCATCCAGGGCTCCCAGGGCATGTGGAACATTCCACCTGATCCTGAATTCTCTTTCCAGTTCTTTCCACTCATCTGGAGTAGTGGGACATTTGAGGTACTCTCTGGTGAACTCATCCTGGATGGCCCTACAGACCTCTGGTAGAAACTTGGAAATGGTGGATCTGCCAACCCTGAACTGACAGGATAACGATGTGTATGACTCTCCAGTGGCCAGATATCTGATGGTGAGGGCTAACTTCTCCCCAACACTGATAGGAGCTCTGTAGTTGGTGGCCTGCCTGGCTAGACGTGGTTCCAGTCTGGTCTTCATCATTTCAAAGAATTCTGGGGTCATCCTCATGTAGTTGGTGAATCCTGGAATATCTGTGGCATACAGATCAGCCATAATGTTGTGGTAGGCCCCCCTCTCCTCTCTCTGCAGTAGCCATGGACTGACCCACATGTTGTGCCTTCTTCTAGGTCTCTGTATGGGTGCTGGTGGTGGTTGCTCTGCTTGACGTAAAAAATGGAAATACATGATTATTTGTAACTGAATAAAAACCAAAAAAGCCCTAAGTTGTTGTTGAATCTGTCTTCCATTAAAAGGTGGCATCCTGCTGTGTTCCTAGAAAAGCAATGGTGATTAGATCGCAAATTTTATATATATATACCCAGAAAATCCAGCAACTTTGCAAAACAATAATCGGGGATCCTGGTCTGGGGAAGACTGAGGAGGCCTGAGGACGCCGGGACTTAATCGTGGGTTAGTCGGGGCTTAGTCCCAGGAGGCCTGAGGCGTCCTGGGACCCAGTCGGTTTGTGTGCGACAGGATCATGGTTGAAACCGACCAGAAAACTGGCTTAGTCGGTTCTTAGTCCCAGACCAGTCGACTGTCTGCGGCCGCCTGAGGCGTCCTGGGGACGATCTGTTCTTAATCCCAGACTTCAGTACCGACCCAGTATTCCCGCCCATTTTTGTTATTTTTCCACCGACTGTCCACGATTAAGGGTCGCCGACAGGATCGGGGCTTAATCTTTTGGTGGAACAGGGGCATATAATATGTTATTCAGCTACTTTGTCCTTAACTATAAGATGGCATACAGTTTGGGATTCTATTGCATGCCATAAGTGAGTAATAGCTGCTATTTCCTTATTTGAAGCAAAATAACGACACGAGTAAATTTCAAATATCTTCAAAAGTATTAAAATTAGGGAATTCTTTTCAAATATGTTATTCATCTAGTTTTTGGTAAGCTATCACATAGTAAAGTTTCAGACCTGTTGCACATTGGATAGCTGAGTAATAGCTACTTTGAAATTGTGACTGTTGAGTAAATCCATTGTAACTCCAAAACTATTGCAGTTAGAGTATTTTCCTAAAATATGTTATTCAGCTACTTTGTCCTTAACTATTAAGATGGCATACAGTTTGGGATTCTATTGCATGCCATAAGTGAGTAATAGCTATTTTCGTATTTGTAGCAAAATTATGACATAAGTAAATGTCAAATATCTTCAAAAGTATTCAAGTTAGGGAATTCTTTTCAAATATGTTATTCATCTACTTTTTGATGAGCTATCAGATAGTAAAGTTGCAGACCTGTTGCACATTGGATAGCTGAGTAATAGCCACTTTGAAATTCTACAGTTGAGTAAATCCATTGTAACTCCAAAACTAGTGCAGTTAGAGTATTTTCCTAAAATATGTTATTCAGCTACTTTGTCCTTAATTATAAGATGGCATATAGTTTGAGGTTCTATTGCATGCCATAAGTGAGTAATAGCTATTTTCTTATTTGTAGCAAAATAATGACATCAGTAAATGTCAAATATCTTCAAAAGTATTAAAGTTAGGGAATTCTTTTCAAATATGTTATTCATCTAGTTTTTGGTAAGCTATCACATAATAAAGTTTCAGACCTGTTGCACATTGCATAGCTGAGTAATAGCTACTTTGAAATTGTGACTGTTGAGTAAATCCATTGTAACTCCAAAACTAGTGCAGTTAGAGTATTTTCCTAAAATATGTTATTCAGCTACTTTGTCCTTAACTATAAGATGGCATACAGTTTGGGATTCTATTGCATGCCATAAGTGAGTAATAGCTATTTCCTTATTTGAAGCAAAGTAACGTCACGAGTAAATTTCAAATATCTTCAAAAGTATTAAAATTAGGGAATTCTTTTCAAATATGTTATTCATCTAGTTTTTGGTAAGCTATCACATAGTAAAGTTTCAGACCCGTTGCACATTGGATAGCTGAGTAATAGCTACTTTGAAATTGTGACTGTTGAGTAAATCCATTGTAACTCCAAAACTATTGCAGTTAGAGTATTTTCCTAAAATATGTTATTCAGCTACTTTGTCCTTAACTATAAGATGGCATACAGTTTGGGATTCTATTGCATGCCATAAGTGAGTAATAACTATTTCCTTATTTGAAGCAAAATAACGACATAAGTAAATTTCAAATATCTTCAAAAGTATTCAAGTTAGGGAAATATTTTCAAATATGTTATTCATCTAGTTTTTGATGAGCTATCAGATAGTAAAGCTGCAAACCTGTTGCACACTGGACAGCTGAGTAATAGCTACTTTGAAATTGTGACTGTTGAGTAAATCCATTGTAACTCAAAAACTACTGCAGTTACAGGATTTTCCTAAAATAATTTGTTCAGCTACTTTTTCCTTAACTATAAGATGGCATATGGTTTGGGGTTCCATTGCATGTCATAAGTGAGCAATAGCTATTTTCTTATTTGTAGCAAAATTATGATGGAAATAAATGTCAAATACCTTCACAAGTACCAAAGTTAGGCAAATCTTTTCATTTGTTATTCATCTAGTTTTTCAAAAGCTTACTTTCCTGTGTTCTATATATTTTTGTTGCTTTTGCAGGTGTAGGTCAATAGCTAAGTGAGTAGATAGCTGAGCAAAAGCTACTAAAATGAGTAAATGTCTTTTATCTCTAAAAGTATTATAGGTAGGCAATTTCTTCTAAATAAGTCATTCACCTACTTTTGGGTGATCTACCACATAGTGAAGTTGCAGAACTGTAGCTCTTTGGATAGCTGAGTAATAGCTACCAAAATGAGTAAATGTCTTTTATCTCTAAAAATATTACACATAGGCAATTTCTTCTAAATAAGTCATCACCTACTTTTGTGTGATCTACCACATAGTGAAGTTGCAGAACTGTAGCTCTTTGGATAGCTGAGTAAGAGCTACTAAAATGAGTAAATGTCTTTTATCTTTTAAAGTTTTACAGATAGGCAATTTCTTCTAAATAAGTCATTCACCTACTTTTGGGTGGTCTACCACATACAGAAGTTGCAGAACTGTAGCTTTTTTGATAGCTGAGTAATAGCTACTAAAATGAGTAAATGTCTTTTATCTCTAAAAGTATTACAGGTAGGCAATTTCTTCTAAATAAGTCATTCACCTGCTTTTGGGTGATCTACCACATAGTGAAGTTGCAGAACTGTAGCTCTTTGGATAGCTGAGTAATAGCTACCAAAATGAGTAAATGTCTTTTATCTCTAAAAGTATTACAGGTAGGCAATTTCTTCTAAATAAGTCATTCACGTACTTTTGGGTGATCTACCACATAGTGAAGTTGCAGAACTGTAGCTCTTTGGATAGCTGAGTAATAGCTACTAAAATGAGTAAATGTCTTTTATCTCTAAAAGTATTACAGGTAGGCAATTTCTTCTAAATAAGTCATTCACGTACTTTTGGGTGATCTACCACATAGTGAAGTTGCAGAACTGTAGCTCTTTTGATAGCTGAGTAATAGCTACTAAAATGAGTAAATGTCTTTTATCTCTAAAAGTATTACAGGTAGGCAATTTCTTCTAAATAAGTCATTCACATACTTTTGTGTTATCTACCACATAGTGAAGTTGCAGAACTGTAGCTCTTTGGATAGCTGAGTAATAGCTACCAAAATGAGTAATTGTCTTTTATCTCTAAAAATATTACAGGTAGGCAATTTCTTCTGAATAAGTCATTCACCTACTCTTGTGTGATCTACCACATAGTGAAGTTGCAGAACTGTAGCTCTTTGGATGGCTGAGTAATAGCTACTAAAATGAATAATTTTATTGCGTTAATATATCTTACCTAGTGGACCAGTGCATTTGTCCGGCGCGCAGCTGGTCCCGCCAAACGTTAGACAAAAACGTCCTGAGCTGGGCTCTGACCGGGACCGGTAGTGTACTCCCCATTCGCCAGGTGTCGTGACTGCACCCAGCTCCTCTACTGCGCGTGCGCGCGCATGCGTACTTCCTCTTTTTGTTTGGCGCCATAGTGTTTTAGCGGATAAATTTCTGTAAAATAAACTTTAAATTATTTTGTTTCTTTGCAAACGTGTTAGAAGGAAAGCTTTGGATATTGCAAAATATATTTATCATGGCATCACCAGGACAGAGGCGTGGTAGTTGTGGCCATGTTATGGCGGGGTTTGACCTTCATAAAAAGTGTGCCCGCTGCAGGGACAAAAAGGTGGGAGATGACCCTTGTGTCAAAGGTCAGGACTGTGATTTGTGTGATAAATTGTCTGACTCTCAGAAAGGTATGTTAGCAACTCCACAATATCAAATCCGAAAAGACAAAAAAGCAGGGATTTTGATTTCTCCCAGTAAAGTTACTGTTGTGGGTCCGGTGGAGGAACAGGATGAACTTGAGATGTCTCCGGACACTGCGCATGCGCAGGGACGGATTGCTGCCGGTGCTTTCCCGGTTTCTGACCAGACAAGTACTGGAGACTTTGTCTCCCGTCAGGATTTTGAACTATTGAACAATCAGTTGGAGGAAAAATTCGCCCGTTTTGAGGCTCTCCTTACTAGAACCAACATATTTTCTACTCCAAAGATGCCTGTTTCAACGGGTCAAGCCCCTATCTCTGACACGCCTTTTATCAATCCCTCTCCTGACCCCAGAGCCACCGGTCCGGTGAGGCCTCCGGGTCAGGACGTAGAGGATTCTGCTGCTTCTGTTAAAAAACAGAAAGGAAAATCAAAACACAAGAAGTCTATCAAACCGGCCGCTGCTGCCGGTTCTGCAAGTCAGATTGCTAGGGACCCTATTCCTCCCAAGACAGTGGTACCCGGTCCGGGTTTTCAAGTTCTTGGTGAACCGGAGGAAACTGTGCCTGCTGTCACCAGTGTCTCTTCCCTAGGGTCCGCCTCTCAACCGGTCATCACCGGTCCACAGTATACCAGTACTTCTGCTTCCTTTGCACCGGATAGTTTTGCTCAGCCGGATCCGGCTCTGTCAGACGGGGAACCCCTTCCGGACCGGTCAGATAAGGAATCCGGTGAGGAGGGTGAACTTTCAGATACTGAAATCAATGAGAAAAACGAGGAAATGAACTACAGAGAAACGGTCCGGTCGGTCCGATCCTTTCTTGGCTGGTCTCACATACCAGATTTTGAAGCTTCAGCAAGTGATGCAGACAACCGTTCTGACAACCCTTGGATAGGAAAACATCCTCGTCGCTCAGGCAAAGTTTCAGTAGAGTTACCAGCTGACGACTGGCTTTGCTATAAGATGGAAAAACTGAACACTCGTGTTGCAGAAGGTTACCCTTCTCGTTCCCAGGAAGCTGCAGGTCTGAAACAAGACCAGTTTGTCAGAACACCCAAAAGCCAGGCAAAGTGGTATACACAGTCACGACTCAAACAGGATATAAATCAAAGACCTGGACGTACAATCTTTGGCTGGTCGGGTTCCGAAGCACGCCTGAACTCTCAATTCTCCCGTATTGCCAAGATTTCCTCATATCCATCTTCAGGACCAGCATCTAGGCCTATCTCTCAGGAGATTCTTAGAAGGTGGGAGCAATGTGCTAAGGAAGGCTCTTTGATTACCAATCACGCAGCAGGGTTCAACAGGTGCGTGAGTGAAATTCAGGACAAAATGAATCAACATATTTTATTTTTAAACGCTACCATTGTTCACCTAAGGAAGTCACCGATGCCATCAAGGACTTGAAAGACTTGTCAGCTTTCCACAGTAGTGTTTCTGTCGCCTTAGGTACTGCCTTCCAGCACCTCGCAGACAGCTTATTTGTTCAGCTAGCCAACTTCATTTTGTTGAGGAGAGATTCTTATCTCGAGTACGTTAAACCAGGCCTGAAACCTGATACCTGGAATAAACTACGAAATGCTCCCCTGTTCACTTACGGGCTATTCCCGGATGATGTACTGGCAGTAGCGGAGCAGGATATTCAAAAGCATGATTCAAACAAGAGTGCTACTGGTCCCGGCCCGGGCACATATCAGCACTCAAAGAAGCATCAATTCCGGTACCAGCCATATGAAAAGAAAGAGAGTCGTCAATCGGGCTTCTCCTCTTCCCAAAATCAACAACCTTGGAGGCAATTCTCGGGCAGAGGCAGGGGTAGGGGTCGTGGTAGAGGTGGATCTGGTTCTACATACTACTCCAAGCCTGCCCGTGGTACAAAACCATATAAATGACAATCAATATCTACTGAGTCCCCCAGTTGTGTTAAGTTCAAGTTTAGGGGATCTCAATCTAGTGTCATCAGCAAACAAAGAGACTTTTCAAGAGACTGTAAATTTGCATGTTGTTCTTCCTGCACCTTCTGTAAAAGGGCTGTTACAAAAGAAAAACGTAAGACCCTCTCATTCTCAAATAGAAATAAAATCTGTGAACAGTGCTTTGTCTGTAAATCAGTGTCTTTTTGCCCCAAATGTGACAAATGCCCCATGTGTTGCAAAAGATCCACCTGTGGGAGGCCGTCTGCAACTGTTTTGGCAGGTTTGGCTCTCCCTGGGTTCAAATCCAAGGGTAGTCTCCATCCTCAGGGAAGGGTATCAACTACCCTTCAAGGAGAGACCACCTCTGGCAAGATTTCCTGTGATAATCAGTGGTTCATCAAATCCCTCTCGAAACAAAAGTCTGAACGAGGCATTGCATTCCCTAGGTCAAAAACAGACTATCGAAAAGGTGTCCGTTCAGTCATCTCTGGGTTTCTACAACCGGTTGTTCCTGGTGCCAAAACCCAACGGGAAATGGAGGCCCATTCTAGATCTAAGCCAACTGAACCTTTACCTTGCTCCAGCAATGTTCAAGATGGAAACTCCGGAGACCATCAGACTCTCCCTGCAACAGGGGGAGTGGGTCACTTCGCTGGATTTCAGCGACGCTTATTTTCACATTCCCATAAACCACAGGTCGCGAAAATATCTCCGGTTCCACTTAAAAGGTCAGACCTTTCAGTTCACAGCACTTCCCTTTGGCCTGTCGATGGCTCCGTTGGAGTTCACAAAGGTGGTCAAGGAGGTAAAACTCATGGCTCAATCAAGGGGTATTCGAATCCACCAATACTTAGACGATTGGTTACTGAGAGCCCCATGCCGGGAAATTTGCCTACGTCATACCCAGATCCTTTTGGACCTTTGCCGCTCTCTAGGTTGGGTAGTCAACATGGACAAGTCAGAGCTGGTTCCCCAACAAACCTTCGACTTCGTAGGTTATCATTTCGACCTATCTCAGGGGTTAGTCAAACCAACTCAGGACAGGTGGAGGAGTCTATCTCAGAAGCTCAACCTTCTCCTGGGACTGGAATGTTGCACAGTCAGGCAGTTCATGTCTTTAATCGGCCTTCTGACAGCAACAGAAAAACAAGTAGTGTCGGGGCGGCTGCATATGAGGCCCATTCAGTGGCACCTAAAAAAGCATTGGCATGCCCCGGAATCTCTGGAAAAGGTCATCCCAATTCCTTCATCTCTCCATGTACATCTAAGGTGGTGGTTGGACCCGGCCAAGGTGCTCTCCGGTCAACCCTTACACCCTCTTCAACACGCCCTTCAACTGTTTACAGACGCCTCAAACGAAGGTTGGGGCGCTCACTTAGGCGATTACATGGCAAAAGGAGTTTGGTTAGAGTCAGAAAGCGCCTTGCACATAAATTTGTTGGAGCTCAAGGCAGTCCTGCTGGCCTTAAAACGGTTCGAGCGGTTATGTTGCAACCAGATAGTTCTTGTTTGTACAGACAACACCACTGTGGTCTCTTACATCAACAAGGAAGGGGGTATGAAATCAGGCTCACTCTGTGCCCTCCTTTGGAGACTGATGCTTTGGTGCAATCAAAGGCAGATTGTCCTGAGGGCCAGGCATATTCCGGGTCACCTGAACGTCATAGCCGACAAGCTGTCCCGACTCAATCAGGTGATCCAAACGGAATGGTCCCTCCTCCCGGAGGTGTTTGCTCAAATATGCCGGTGTTGGCACCGCCCGTCTGTGGACCTGTTTGCCACCCGGTTCAATCACAAACTTCCTCGGTTTGTATCCCCGGTTCCAGACCAATCAGCGTGGGGAGTGGACGCCTTAAGTCTCCCTTGGGAGGACCTGGACGCTTATGCCTTCCCACCGACGGCCCTTCTTCATCAGGTGGTAACGAAACTCTTGGACCACGGATTCCGTCGTCTCATTCTGATAGCACCAGGTTGGCCCAACATGCCTTGGTTTTGGGACCTGGTCAACATGTCAGCTCAAATTCCCCTCCTGCTCCCTCAGGTGTCGAATTTGATCACTCAACCGTTCAATCAGTGTCCTCACCGGGACCTTCCCAATCTGAACCTTCATGCTTGGCTCCTAGAGCCTCTGCCATCCAGCAAGCCGGGTTCTCGGCAGAAGTGGCAACAAGAATTGAGGCTCCTCAAAGACGCTCTACCAGAGCCATTTATGAATCAAAGTGGTCCGTTTTTGTCAGATGGTGTGAAAAGAATCAGGTGGACTTCAGAACTCCCTCTATAGAGCAAATTGCGGATTTTCTCCTTTCCCTTTTTCAGGAGAAACATCTTCAACCTAGTACCATAGAAGGCTATAGGACTGCCATAGCCGACAAAGTGGGGAATTCCAGAATTAACATCAGCAAGGATGAAAACTTGTCCAGGTTGTTGGACAGTTTTCATAGGGACAAACCAAAAGGCAGGCGTGGGGTTCCTACGTGGAATTTGTCTTTGGTCCTTCACCAACTTACACAACCTCCTTTTGAACCTCTCAGGAAGGCTTCGCTGAAGTACCTCACCTTTAAGACTGTCTTCCTTCTAGCCTTGGGCTCTGGGAAACGGAGGAGTGAAATTCATGCTTGGGTCCACAGGAACATTAGGCACCAAGAGGATTGGTCGAATGTTTCCTTATCGCCTTCTCCTAGTTTCATCTCTAAGAACCACCTGGCTAAAGAGGGTCCCGCTTGCGTGGCCCCTGTTATCATTCCAGCCTTGACTCCTTCATTGGACAAATCCCTCAAGGAGGATAGGAGTCTGTGCCCGGTCCGGGCACTACGTTATTACTTGGACAAAACCAAAGATCTCCGTTCAGGCAAAGAATTGGTTTTTGTTTCCTTTAGGAAGAGTTTCCAGAAGGATATTGTCCCTGCTACCGTTTCCTCCTGGATCAAACAAACCATAGTCCTTTGTTACCAGATGTCAGACCAACAGGCTCAACAGTTGCATCAGGTTCGGGCTCATGACGTTCGCGGCGTCCAAAGCCTTTCAGGGGGGTGTTCCCTTAGACCAGATTTTGGCAGCCTGTCACTGGAAATCTCATAACACATTCACCCAATTTTACTTGAAGGACTTGGCCTGGGCAGACTCTGAGGTGTACCATTTGGGTCCTGTGGTAGCTGCCCAGCAAATTAGGGACTAAGTGGAGGCTCCCATGTATATAGTGATGTATATATGTATTCATACATGTAAAAAAAAAAAAAAAAAAAAAAAAAAAAACAACGTCCCTGCAGTCTGAGAAGTCAAGAAGATGGGGGACCATCTTAATCTTCAATTCCCATTCTTCACTTCCTCGGGGACTCGTCAGCTACAAAACTAAGGGGGGAGGGGAGAGAGACTATACCTATCCAGGGTAGTTAGAAACCCTTCCCGGGTGATTTCCTCTGGATTTACGGAGTATATATGTAGATCTTAGAGTCTCTGTCTCCCCTTTGTCCATAGCTACCCTCCAACCACTGGGTAGTTATTCTGCACTGGTCCACTAGGTAAGATATATTAACGCAATAAAATGGAAAATTTAATGGTTAAATTAAATTTTTATTAGTTAATATCTTACCTAGTGGACCAAGAGAGTCCCACCCTACCTGCCCCGCAATAGCTCAAAGGGGGACATTCTTAGGTAGGCCACAAAAAGAGGAAGTACGCATGCGCGCACACGCGCAGTAGAGGAGCTGGGTGCAGTCACGACACCTGGCGAATGGGGAGTACACTACCGGTCCCGGTCAGAGCCCAGCTCAGGACGTTTTTGTCTAACGTTTGGCGGGACCGGCTGCGCGCCGGACAAATGCACTGGTCCACTAGGTAAGATATTAACTAATAAAAATTTAATTTAACCATTAAATTTTCCAATGTCTTTTATCTCTAAAAGTATTACAGGTAGGCAATTTCTTCTAAATAAGTCATTCACGTACTTTTGGGTGATCTACCACATAGTGAAGTTGCAGAACTGTAGCTCTTTGGATTGCTGAGTAATAGCTACTAAAATGAGTAAATGTCTTTTATCTCTAAAAGTATTACAGGTAGGCAATTTCTTCTAAATAAGTCATTCACCTACTTTTGGGTGATCTACCACATAGTGAAGTTGCAGAACTGTAGCTCTTTGGATAGCAGAGTAATAGCCACTAAAATAAGTACATACCTTTTATCTGTAAAAGTGTTACAGATAGGCAATTTCTTCTAGATACGTCCTTACCTACTTTTGGTTGATTTACTGCATAATAAAGTTGCAGAACTGTAGCTCTTTGGATGGCAGAGTAATAGCTACTAAAATGAGTAAATGCCTTTTGTCTTTAGAAGTATTGCAATCAAACATTAAACTTGTTGTCACTTCTACATGTGCCTCCATCTCACAAGAAAATTTATATTCCACTATCTTTAGTACATTTAATTTATACGGCGGGAGATAAATGCATGCGTCAGAATGCTTGTTTCCTCAATAATTCCCTGCAATATATAATATATTGTGGGAAATTTTATGTTATTTCTTTCTAACATAATTTTATCTTTTATTTCCTATCAAAACCCAACTACTATAAAAATAAGTGTTTCTGGTTTTTCTGTACAATATATTAGATGAAAATATGTGTAGTGTCCAAAGTGAAAAGTTGACACTTATAAATGTAAATATGTATACCATAACTTCTGTGACAAATGCCCAGGAACTATGCATTTTTTTAAAGTGGGGGATTTATATCAATAACAATCTCTGATATCACATTTTTAAGTTAAGTTAAACAACTACCTTAAAATGTTTAATTATATCTCCTCTCTCTGTCTCTCTGATATTTTTGGATATTCTTACTGCAGATGTAACAGCAAACATGCCCAACAAAATTAATAATACAAGGTATTTTACTACATGATCTTAAATGTGTAACCTGCTGAAAGTAAAAGATCACTAAATGGGCTTTTTTAGTGTTGAACTACTGTTTATATTGTTTATCGTTGCTAACTGATAAATTGTGATTAAAATCGTTGAAGGACCATAGAGAGGGGGCATTTATACCAGAAGTAATGGTTGTGTAAACTCAATATACAAATGATTAAGTTAACCAAATATGTAGCCATTTATCCAGGATTTTCCTCTTTACTTAAGTAGCATTTCTGTACAATAGGAAAACTTCATGATATATACAATAAAAAATATATCTTGAAGATAGTAGTATACAAGAGTGTATCATTGTATCAGTCATCATGAGTAATATATTTTGGTATATTGCGAACGAGAGATATTTTACTTTTATTATCCACTATTTTGTATCATTAATGAGTGAAAAAAAGTCCATGTTTAAAGAAAGAATGCAAAAACAGGCTGTTGTATAATATGTAGGAGCACCAGTAAGTATAGAAACTTGAGTTTTTAAGCTAGCAATTTCTCCACTATTTCTGCATGTATTTTAAGGCAAAAGTGATGTCAATTTATCAACATCCCCGAGGTTCTTTAACCTGCCACTGGGGATAGGACCCAGTGACAGAGGACTGCCATTTTAAGTGGTCATCCGAGCCACTATGTATCTGCCTGTACCTGGGATTGAACCCACAACCTCTCTGTGTTCCTGTGTATCCACTTAACCTCATCTTTTAAATTGCAGTTAAAACCCCTTTAAGTTGAATTTTTATTGCGTTAATACATTCTATCCAATGGACAATTTGCTAAACCGGTCCGCGCAGACCGGCCCGCCAAACGTCAAAAAAAGACGTCCTATGTTTCCACCGGCTGGCCGGTCCATAGTACTAGTGCACTCCCCAGATGGCGTGTCGTACTTCCTTCCTGTCTAGACAACATGACGTCATAGCATCTTTTTCGTTTGGCGCGTGTACTGTGCAGACGTGTTTTCAACATCTCCAGATATTTTAAGGAAAAGTGTGCATTATGACGGATTTTCAACCTTATATGTGGATATTTTCAGTGTAGAAGTGCTATCTACTGATCAAGCACGGATATACATTTAGAAATCTGCTGGAAACGCTCTCTAGCTGACTCAATTTAGTGTTGATGATAGGGCAGTTAAGACAAGAAATATAAAGGCAGCCATTTTACTAGTTTCCTCCCATTCAACCATTGTGTTGTTAGGGGCAGATTGACAATATTGAGGAATTATGGATATACTACAGGTATTTTTATCCGTGTCTTTTGTTTGAGGGTGCCTTCTGTAACCTTCCAGCTACAGTCACCATAGAAATGTCTTTTCTAGTACTAAGGGGAGTGGATGGCCAGGACACTGGTTTGAGTGCACAGCCGGCTGAGCAACCGACTTCAGACCGGCATCGACCAGGACTTTCATCTTCAGAGCGCACTGGTCCAGGCTTCTCTGCTTTTAAAGCATCAGCCGACCGGCCAGCTCAAAAGAACGCGACCTCTGACGTATCCAGTCAGCCAGTCGCGTGTCCTTCCGACCAAATCACGAAGCTGGTCACATGTTTTCACCAACCAGGAAGGTCGGAAGTGCGTTCTTCAGAACTCACGTCTACTGTGATTCCAGTCCCTGCTTTGCAGACCCGGCCTTGTTGTCGGTAGTGGGGTTTTGTGGACTGTAAAGTTGCTGGTAACGCATCGCACAAAGAACGCGAATACTGACGTCATCTCCAGTTAGCCAATCGCGTGTCCTTCCGACCAAATCACGAAGCTGGTCACGTGTTTTCAGCGACCAGGAAAGTCGGAACTGCGTTCTTCACAACTTTCGTCTACTGTGATACCAGTCCCTCTCTCATGGACCGGCCTTTGTTGTCGGTAGTGGGGTTTGTGGATGAGCAGAATACTGCGCATTTGCATGTTTAAGTATCACAAAAGAACGCGACAACTGACGAGCTCCAATCAGCCAATCGCGTGTCTTCCCGACCAGCAAGCTGGTCACATGACACACCAAACAACAAGTGCTTCTAAAAATAGCTCACAAGGGCTTTCCCAGCAACTGTCAAATCTACAAATAAGACATGCGATTAAAAGAAATACTTTAATTAATGGAGGAAACCTACAGCAAGCTGAATTCAACACAAAAGATAGTTGTAAAATTGCTTTAGCAACTGTTTACAGAGTGTACTGACTGGTACTGGCTACACAGCCTTGTACACTTGCTTCAACAACTGTTTACAGAGTGTACCGACTGGTACTGGCTACACAGTCTTGTACACTTGCTTCAACCTACCGGTTACAAAGTCTACTGACAGGGTGCTGGCTACACAGTCCTTACTGTACAGTGCTTCACCCCAACTGGTTACATAGAAAAAAGCTGGCTAAATATAGACCAGTAGCTGTCTAAATTCATTGGTGACCCCAGCCTGCCAGTTTTGTGCCGGTTACAGAGACTTACTGTTTACAGTAAATTACCGGTTATGGAGTCCTGTTAACGGACAGAGTTGCCTAAGGTAGATTTGGTTACAGAAAATTCTTAGACCAATGAGTGGCCTTGGTGATATGACAGTGTCCCCAGCTACTGCCAGGCAACCTTCCCTTATCACACCTTTCAACAGTCTGTTATCGGTGCTGGACTTGACTAGTAGATAATAGATTTCACCTTTACAAACACAGACCTGAATAACCAGCATAAAAAGAAATAGGTCTTATCAAAAAAAAAAAAAAGGTGGTCGATAGTCAGACAAGTTCTTCATCATGTCCGGCCAGGGTCAGCTATCTCAATTACTGTGTAAATGCTGCACCTTGCAGGATGCTGGCCTGGGGCAAGAGTCTTTTAAATGTGAAAAGTTGTGTCAGCCCCACTGGACCGGACCACAGCAAGAACAGAGAGACTGTTTTCTTGGATCATTGTCACCGGACCGGACCAGTGTCCGGAGGCCGGAGGGACAGAAATGTTTGTCAGACTAGCAACCTATATTGGTTAGAGGCATTACATCAGCTTATGGACAAAGAATGGTGCAGCCAGTCGAGCCAGTTCAAAATCTCTGGGCTTCTTCAACCTTTCTTGGTTCCAAAACCACACAACCATTGGAGACCTATTCTAGGTCTGAGCAAACCAAACCTTTCGGAGACCATCAGGACCACCCTCCAACAATGGGAGTGGGTTACCTCAATAGATTTCAAGGAGGCCTACTTCCATATACCAATACAGGAACAGTCCAGGACATATCAAATTTCATGTCCAGGGTCGGACATACCAGTTCAAAGCACTGTCTTTCGGTCTGTCCACTGCACCCATGGAGCTCACTGTAGTAGCAAAGGAGTTGAAACTGATAGCCATACACAAGGGTATAATAATCCGCCAGTACTTAGACGACTGGTTGGTGAAAGCCACATCCCACCAGGTTTGTCTCCAGCATACACTAGATCTAGTGAAAATATGCCAAGTTTTAGATTGGCTGGTGAATTTAAAGAAAAAAAGATCGAAACTGGAACCAAAAGCAGGTCTTCGACCTTGTAGGTTACCAGTTTGACCTCATGGCCGGTCGTGTCCGACCTATACCGGACCATTGGCAGAACCTTCAGGACAAAATACTAGAAATACTGTCACTACCGGTTTGTCTGGTCCAGCAGTTCATGTCTGATAGGTTTACTAACAGCCACAGGAAAGCAAGTTCACCTAGGCCGACTTCATAGGAGACCCATACAGTGGCATCTCAAAAACAACTGGAGGGTACCAGTCACTAGAAAAGGTGATTCCAATACCAAGGTGATTGCACCCACATTTACAAGGGTGGTTGCAAGAGGACAATGTCCTTACAGGCCAACCATTACACCCAAATAAAACATGATCTGCAAATTTTACAGATTCATCAAAAGCAGGGTGGGGCGCTCACTTAAACGAACGCACTGCAGGAGGCACCTAGTCCCTTCTGGAAAGCAAGTTGCATATCAATTACCTAGGACTCAAGGCAGTCTTTCTAGCCTTACAAGAGTTCCAAGAACTCTGCATACACAAGATAGTACTTGTAGAGACAGACAACACCACAGTGGTGTCATACATAAACAGGGAAGGAGGCATGAGGATGGGCCCACTTTGTGCTTTACTATGGAGAATCTTGACCTGGTGCGCCAGAAATCAAGTAACTCTAAAAGCCCGACACATTCCAGTCCGGCTGAGTGTGGTCGCAGACAAGCTATCCAGGCTAGAGCAGACCACCTAAACAGAATGATCTCTCCTTCAGGAGGTCTTCCAAGCAATATGCAACAGGTGGCACCAGCCTCGAATAGATCTATTTGCCACGAGGTTCAACAAGTTGCCTTTGTTTGTGTCACCGGTACCGGATCCCCTGGCCACAGCAGTGGATGCGCTCAGTCTGCCATGGTAGGATCAGGAAGCATACACCTTCCCACTATCAGCCATATTGGGCAAAGCGGTGATGTTGCAGGACTCCCCATGCAAGAGAATCATTCTGATTGCTCCGGGGTGGCCCATCATGCCTTGGTTTTGGGATCCAGTGGCCATGGCCAGCCAAATCCCACTGAGCCTGCCCAATCTGCCCAACCTGTTGACACAACCATTCAATCAGATCCCTCACAGAATCTGAAAAATCTTAATCTCGATATACGGCTCCTGGAGCCTCAGCATTCGAGGAGCAGGGCTTCGCTGAGGCGGTGGCAGCAAGAATTGAGGCTCCTCAAAGGGGATCAACCAGATCAGTCTATGAGGCAAAGTGAACCATTGTTACAAGTGGTGCGTCACTAATCAGGTGGACCTCAGGGTACCCCTGTAAAGTCAGTTGCTGACTTTCTTATGTACCTCATGAGGACAGGAAGCTACAGCCCAGCACCATTGATGGTTACAGTTCAGCCATTGCTGATAAACTGGGAAATTCACCCTTCAACATCAGCAAGGACAAAAATCTCGCTCGTCTCCTGGATAGTTTCCACAGAGACAGACCCAAAGGCAGGAGGGGCATACCCTCCTGGAACCTCTCACTGGTCTTGCACCAGCTGAATAAGGCTCCGTTTGAACCAATCAAGGAGGCCTCCTTGAAGCATTTGACGGTATTCCTCTTGGCCCTTGGGTCGGGCAAACGCAGAAGTGAGATTCATGCTTGGCAAAACAAAAATATTAGACACCAATCCGATTGGTCAACGGTGTCCCCCATATCCATTACCCAGCTTTCCCTTATCGGATTTAAAACATTGTAAACCAATTGTATTGTCATCTTTTTGATCTTACAGCAATCGTAAACCTATCTTACACTCATACAGCAATCGATTCCATCTTATAGTGATTGTATATGTTTCATCTTAAGGGACCCGTAAACCATTTGGATGGATCGAGAAACTATCGCAAACCTGTTGGAAGATTTTCTGAGGAAAGGTCATTTGGGAAGCTATGATCATGAAAATATATTGTGCCTCGGGAACACATCGTTATCCCATCTTATCATAAGTTATACCCTGAATTGTGCATTTTCATAATTGGTAGCAAGGTTTACGATATATCGCAGAAATGTAACAGCCCCATAACACATTGTAATTGATTGGTTTCTTTATTGTTACATAATATAAAAGACAGCTGGATATATTGAGGTTCAACTGTACTAGAGAAGGGGAAACCAGAAAAACAAAGCAACTCATTGCTAAGTAGATAAAAACATCATCAAATTACCAGCTATTTATGTCCACCCCCCTGGGGGGTGGATATATTATTTTTGCTTTTTTCGCCGTCCGATGTCCGGCGTCCGGCGTCCGATGTCCGGCGTCACGCATGGTTTCCGCTCATTTAAAGGAAAAGTATTAGAGCTATTGTCACCAAATTTGGTATGCAGGCTTATTGGGTCAGTAGCTTGCTTGGGATTGCTTTTGGCTGTTGTACCTCTTTTGCTTACTGAGTAATACTTAAGTACAGCTATTTTCAGTACCCATTGGTTTCCGTGCATTTAAGCCAAAATAATTAAAGATATTTTACTACAATTTTGAATACAAGATTGTTATGTCCATAGCTCGCTTGGTATTGCATTTGGGACTGATAGCTTTGTCAGTACATGAGTAATAGCCATTTAGGTACTTCATTGTGTATTTTCAGTACTACTTTTGAGTAATTTGCTAATATCTCCTTAACCGTGCGAGATAGAGCGATTTCGTCGAAATTTTCGACCCACAGGGTATCTAAGGAATGTAATATTTGCAATTTTCAAAAAATTTTCCCCTCCCCAAAAATGGCGGCCATTTTGAATTTTCGAATTTTTGCCCAAATTGGCAAAACACTAATTTGCTTCTATCTCCTTAACCGTGCGAGATAGAGCGATTTCGTCGAAATTTTCGACCCACAGGGTATCTAAGGAATGTAATATTTGCAATTTTCAAAAATTTTCCCCTCCCCAAAAATGGCGGCCATTTTGAATTTTCGAATTTTTGCCAAAAATGGCAAAACACAAATCTGCTTCTATCTCCTTAACCGTGCGAGATAGAGCGATTTCGTCAAAATTTTCGACCCACAGGGTATCTGAGCATTGTACTCTTGGTAATTTTTACAAAATTTTCCCCTCCCCAAAAATGGCAGCCATTTTGAATTTTCGAATTTTTGCCAAAAATGGCAAAACACTAATTTGCTTCTATCTCCTTAACCGTGCGAGATAGAGCGATTTCGGCAAAATTTTCGACGCACAGGGTATCTAAGCAATGCAATCTTTGCAATTTTCCAAAAATTTTCCCCTCCCCAAAAATGGCGGCCATTTTGAATTTTCGAATTTTTGCCAAAAATGGCAAAACACAAATTTGCTTCTATCTCCTTAACCGTGCGAGATAGAGCGATTTCGTCGAAATTTTCGACCCACAGGGTATCTGAGCATTGTACTCTTGGTTATTAAAAAAAAATTTTCCCCTCCCCAAAAATGGCGGCCATTTTGAATTTTCGAATTTTTGCCAAAAATGGCAAAACACAAATTTGCTTCTATCTCCTTAACCGTGTTTTCCCCTCCCCAAAAATGGCGGCCATTTTGAATTTTCGAATTTTTGCCAAAAATGGCAAAACACTAATTTGCTTCTATCTCCTTAACCGTGCGAGATAGAGCGATTTCGTCGAAATTTTCGACCCACAGGGTATTTAAGCAATGTAATATTTGCAATTTTCAAAAAATTTTCCCCTCCCCAAAAATGGCGGCCATTTTGAATTTTCGAATTTTTGCCAAAAATGGCCAAACACAAATTTGCTTCTATCTCCTTAACCGTGCGAGATAGAGCGATTTCGTCGAAATTTTCGACCCACAGGGTGTCTAAGGAATGCAATCTTTGCAATTTTCCAAAAATTTTCCCCTCCCCAAAAATGGCGGCCATTTGGAATTTTCGAATTTTTGCCAAAAATGGCAAAACACCAATTTGCTTCTATCTCCTTAACCGTGCGAGATAGAGCGATTTCGTCGAAATTTTCGACCCACAGGGTATCTGAGCATTGTACTCTTGGTAATTTTTAAAAAATTTTCCCCTCCCCAAAAATGGCGGCCATTTTGAATTTTCGAATTTTTGCCAAAAATGGCAAAACACAAATTTGCTTCTATCTCCTTAACCGTGCGAGATAGAGCGATTTCGTCGAAATTTTCGACCCACAGGGTATCTAATGAATGCAATCTTTGCAATTTTCCAAAAATTTTCCCCTCCCCAAAAATGGCGGCCATTTTGAATTTTCGAATTTTTGCCAAAAATGGCAAAACACTAATTTGCTTCTATCTCCTTAACCGTGCGAGATAGAGCGATTTCGTCGAAATTTTCGACCCACAGGGTATCTGAGCATTGTACTCTTGGTAATTTAAAAAGAATTTTCCCCTCCCCAAAAATGGCGGCCATTTTGAATTTTCGAATTTTTGCCAAAAATGGCAAAACACTAATTTGCTTCTATCTCCTTAACCGTGCGAGATAGAGCGATTTCGGCAAAATTTTCGACGCACAGGGTATCTAAGGAATGCAATCTTTGCAATTTTCAAAAAATTTTCCCCTCCCCAAAAATGGCGGCCATTTTGAATTTTCGAATTTTTGCCAAAAATGGCAAAACACAAATTTGCTTCTATCTCCTTAACCGTGCGAGATAGAGCGATTTCGTCGAAATTTTCGACCCACAGGGTATCTAATGAATGCAATCTTTGCAATTTTCCAAAAATTTTCCCCTCCCCAAAAATGGCGGCCATTTTGAATTTTCGAATTTTTGCCAAAAATGGCAAAACACTAATTTGCTTCTATCTCCTTAACCGTGCGAGATAGAGCGATTTCGTTGAAATTTTCGACCCACAGGGTATCTGAGCATTGTACTCTTGGTAATTTAAAAAGAATTTTCCCCTCCCCAAAAATGGCGGCCATTTTGAATTTTCGAATTTTTGCCAAAAATGGCAAAACACTAATTTGCTTCTATCTCCTTAACCGTGCGAGATAGAGCGATTTCGGCAAAATTTTCGACGCACAGGGTATCTAAGGAATGCAATCTTTGCAATTTTCAAAAAATTTTCCCCTCCCCAAAAATGGCGGCCATTTTGAATTTTCGAATTTTTGCCAAAAATGGCAAAACACAAATTTGCTTCTATCTCCTTAACCGTGCGAGATAGAGCGATTTCGTCGAAATTTTCGACCCACAGGGTATCTAATGAATGCAATCTTTGCAATTTTCCAAAAATTTTCCCCTCCCCAAAAATGGCGGCCATTTTGAATTTTCGAATTTTTGCCAAAAATGGCAAAACACTAATTTGCTTCTATCTCCTTAACCGTGTGAGATAGAGCGATTTCGTCGAAATTTTCGACCCACAGGGTATCTGAGCATTGTACTCTTGGTAATTTAAAAAGAATTTTCCCCTCCCCAAAAATGGCGGCCATTTTGAATTTTCGAATTTTTGCCAAAAATGGCAAAACACTAATTTGCTTCTATCTCCTTAACCGTGCGAGATAGAGCGATTTCGTCGAAATTGTACTCTTAGTAATTTTTAAAAAATTTTCCCCTCCCCAAAAATGGCAGCCATTTTGAATTTTCGAATTTTTGCCAAAAATGGCAAAACACTAATTTGCTTCTATCTCCTTAACCGTGCGAGATAGAGCGATTTCGGCAAAATTTTCGACACACAGGGTATCTAAGGAATGCAATCTTTGCAATTTTCAAAAAATTTTCCCCTCCCCAAAAATGGCGGCCATTTTGAATTTTCGAATTTTTGCCAAAAATGGCAAAACACAAATTTGCTTCTATCTCCTTAACCGTGCGAGATAGAGCGATTTCGTCGAAATTTTCGACCCACAGGGTATCTAATGAATGCAATCTTTGCAATTTTCCAAAAATTTTCCCCTCCCCAAAAATGGCGGCCATTTTGAATTTTCGAATTTTTGCCAAAAATGGCAAAACACTAATTTGCTTCTATCTCCTTAACCGTGCGAGATAGAGCGATTTCGTCGAAATTTTCGACCCACAGGGTATCTGAGCATTGTACTCTTGGTAATTTAAAAAGAATTTTCCCCTCCCCAAAAATGGCGGCCATTTTGAATTTTCGAATTTTTGCCAAAAATGGCAAAACACAAATTTGCTTCTATCTCCTTAACCGTGCCAGATAGAGCGATTTCGTCGAAATTTTCGACCCACAGGGTATCTGAGCATTGTACTCTTGGTAATTTAAAAAAAATTTTCCCCTCCCCAAAAATGGCGGCGATTTTGAATTTTCGAATTTTTGCCAAAAATGGCAAAACACAAATTTGCTTCTATCTCCTTAACCGTGCGAGATAGAGCAATTTCGTCAAAATTTTCGACCCACAGGTATTTCAGCATTGTATTCTTGGCAATTTAAAAAAAAATTTCCCCTCCCCTAAAATGGCGGCCATTTTGAATTTTCAAATTTTTGTCAAAAATGGCAAAACACAAATTTGCTTCTATCTCCTTAACCGTGCGAGATAGAGCGATTTCGTCGAAATTTTCGACCCACAGGGTATCTAATGAATGCAATCTTTGCAATTTTCCAAAAATTTTCCCCTCCCCAAAAATGGCGGCCATTTTGAATTTTCGAATTTTTGCCAAAAATGGCAAAACACTAATTTGCTTCTATCTCCTTAACCGTGCGAGATAGAGCGATTTCGTCGAAATTTTCGACCCACAGGGTATCTGAGCATTGTACTCTTGGTAATTTAAAAAGAATTTTCCCCTCCCCAAAAATGGCGGCCATTTTGAATTTTCGAATTTTTGCCAAAAATGGCAAAACACTAATTTGCTTCTATCTCCTTAACCGTGCGAGATAGAGCGATTTCGTCGAAATTGTACTCTTAGTAATTTTTAAAAAATTTTCCCCTCCCCAAAAATGGCAGCCATTTTGAATTTTCGAATTTTTGCCAAAAATGGCAAAACACTAATTTGCTTCTATCTCCTTAACCGTGCGAGATAGAGCGATTTCGGCAAAATTTTCGACGCACAGGGTATCTAAGGAATGCAATCTTTGCAATTTTCAAAAAATTTTCCCCTCCCCAAAAATGGCGGCCATTTTGAATTTTCGAATTTTTGCCAAAAATGGCAAAACACAAATTTGCTTCTATCTCCTTAACCGTGCGAGATAGAGCGATTTCGTCGAAATTTTCGACCCACAGGGTATCTAATGAATGCAATCTTTGCAATTTTCCAAAAATTTTCCCCTCCCCAAAAATGGCGGCCATTTTGAATTTTCGAATTTTTGCCAAAAATGGCAAAACACTAATTTGCTTCTATCTCCTTAACCGTGCGAGATAGAGCGATTTCGTCGAAATTTTCGACCCACAGGGTATCTGAGCATTGTACTCTTGGTAATTTAAAAAGAGTTTTCCCCTCCCCAAAAATGGCGGCCATTTTGAATTTTCGAATTTTTGCCAAAAATGGCAAAACACAAATTTGCTTCTATCTCCTTAACCGTGCCAGATAGAGCGATTTCGTCGAAATTTTCGACCCACAGGGTATCTGAGCATTGTACTCTTGGTAATTTAAAAAAAATTTTCCCCTCCCCAAAAATGGCGGCGATTTTGAATTTTCGAATTTTTGCCAAAAATGGCAAAACACAAATTTGCTTCTATCTCCTTAACCGTGCGAGATAGAGCAATTTCGTCAAAATTTTCGACCCACAGGTATTTCAGCATTGTATTCTTGGCAATTTAAAAAAAAATTTCCCCTCCCCTAAAATGGCGGCCATTTTGAATTTTCAAATTTTTGTCAAAAATGGCAAAACACAAATTTGCTTCTATCTCCTTAACCATGCGAGATAGAGCGATTTCGTCGAAATTTTCAACCCACAGGGTATCTAAGGAATGTAATCTTTGCAATTTTCAAAAAATTTTCCCCTCCCCAAAAATGGCAGCCATTTTGAATTTTCGAATTTTTGCCCAAAATGGAAAAACACAAACTGGCCTTAACCGTGCAAAATAGAGTTATTTCGTTGAAATTTTCGACCCATAGGGTATCTAAGAAATGTACTCTTGGCAATTTTCAAAAAAATTTCCTTTTCCCAAAAATGGCGGCCATTTTGAATTTTCAAATTTTTGCCAAAAATAGAAAAACAGGAATTTGCTTCTATCTTCTTAACCGTGCAAGATAGAGTGATTTCGTCAAAATTTTCAACCCAACCAATGCAAAAAGGCATGAAGCTGAAATAATTTACATCTACACTAACAAATATTTAAGCATCATTGATATATTTTACAAATGAAACAGGGTCTTGTAAGACTACTGTACAATTTGGGCAAAAGGTTCATGGATGGACATTACACATGATAATGTGTGTTCTTCTATGCTATCATGTTTCTATTCGCATCTACTATCAACAGGGCGGCCTATTTCTAGTTTCAGTTTCAGTTTACACAGCCATGTACTTTATTTTTCCCCTATAAAATGTGCACTCTTATTCAAAGGAAATTTCCCCAGCACAGTAATTTTTATATTTGATTCAGTGGAAAATCCGTAAAAATATTGTAATATAGTTTCAAAGTCATTATCTTTATGGGGGACAAAAAAAGATCTTTAACAAATTTCATTTATCTATACTGCCAAAACTGTATGAGTATTACTTAATATAAGTGGCATTTTGGGTTTATTCTTAAATCCGAAAACATCATGGGATTGGGACTGGTATTGCCGTGGAGAATCAAAACATGCTGATTTCAAGATTTCCAAAGAATAAACAAAAAACAACCATGTACAAAAAGGCTTCTGCAGTAATTGTGGTTATAGAAACAATACTGAAAATAAAAAGTTATACTGAATGGGATGAATTTCTATTCACGAGTCAAAATACCAACTGTGTAAATCCCACTCTCTCAAATTAATTGATAACCAGATCATGGGTTCTCATACCAGAAAAATAACCCAATTTAAGAGTACTTTAGAGAAGGTTTTAGATTTGGACATAAAAGTAAAATACAGAACCAAATATTTTGGAATTAACTATATGCTATAAATAAACCCAAATATGGATTAGAGTAAGAAATCCAAAATTCGCCAGGAGTCTAAAATTCGCCACCTCAAAAACCTTAGTTAATTTTATGAAGAAAATGATGTTTTGTCTTAAAATTGGTATTTTTCAGTCCAAGAAGCCTTAATTTACTGTACATTCAAGAAATCTCACCTCAATTAATATATTTTATTAGTATTTCAACATGTGGCGAATTTCAGATGTGTGGCGAATTTTAGATTGCTTACTCTACCAGTGAATGAAAGCTGTATTTCAAAAGTTTAACTAAAATCCATTTGTATATTTGGCTATTCTTTTTAGAAAATTAGAATACACAAAGTTTCTGCAAAAAAATCTGTAATCAATAACAACCCAGTACTTCTGTTGTCAGGAAGGTAATGGAATGTTTTATATTTGTCCTTTAAAATTTTATTGTCTCAGTACTGCCTTTAGCCAAAAAAATAATATGCTGCCAATTTATGACTGTATTTTATTGTCAACATTATAATACCTGATCAGGATTATTCCACTTTTACACCACAGCCTTTAAAGGCTTGTGCAGTATTGTTTTCATCAGGGTGTCTGGGTTGGGCGGCATGAAAAACCTTGTTTGGGCTGTATTTCAGAAACCTTATGGTATAGGAAGTTGATACTGGGTGGGGCAATTGGTTTGAGATTGTGGGATGTCACATGTATTCAACCTTAAGTTTGACCTTGCAAGATTGACCTTAACATTTGAAAGCTTGTCTGAGCTGGTAAGGTGTAAGATGTTGGTACATGGTATGGACATTTATTGGGGAATGTAGGTGTGTAATGTCATGGTGTGATCTTGATTTGACCTTTGCCATAGTGACCTTAAACTTCAAAACATCGTCTGGGCTATATCTTGGAAACTGTAGGATGTATGAAGTTGACACTTGGCAGGATTATTGATTGGGGTGTAAGTGTGTAACATGGTGTGACCTTGATTTGGTCTCTGACCTTGTTGAAGTCACTTTAATCTTTAAAATCCTGTTAAGACTATATCTCAGAAACTATTAGGTGAAAGAAATTGTTACTTCTTAAGAAACTATATTGGTCGGAGGTTGTAAGTGTGCAATATGATAGTGTTACCTTGGTGTGGCCTTTGACCTTAATTTTTTTCTAGTGACATATTTCCCCGATCACAAAGACATATGGATTACTTTAGCTGATTATTGTATCCACCGGAGGCATCCGGTGGATACTTTGGTTTAGCATTTGCTACGCCAGCGCCACGCGTAAAGAAATTTTCGGTGCTAACGCTCTAAGAGGAAAACTACATCAGCTAGGTTCACCAAATTTGCAGGATATCTTCATTGGGGGTAAGCTTCTCTGGGAAGGAAATTAGCCTCGTTTTGAAAAACAAGATGACCGCCGCAGGCGTTTCTTTGAAAATTATGTACATTTTTTTACTGGCTGTTTCTCATGGGTAGAAGTTTGAATGCCTTCATAGGTGATATATATAACAGATATACATGTCCTCTACAACCTTGCAGACATTTGACCTTGAAGCTCTTAATTCAAGGTCATCCACGGAGTGCCAAAGTAACCCACATAGCAGACTTTTAAAAGTGCTTATATCTCCCTTATTATTAGTCCTAGAGGTTTGCAATGTGAAACGAACCTATAGGAAATCATGTGCTGCAAATCTTTTGATGTGGTCGGATTTGACCTTGGACCCCTCCTTCAAGGTCAAACGAGGATAGCCAAACTTAAAAGTGCTTATAACTCGCTTATTATTGGTCCTAGAGGTTTGGGATGGTAAACCAACCTATAGGAAATCATGGGCTGGGAATCTTGTGTGGTCTGATTTGACCTTGGACCTCTCCTTCAAGGTCAAACGAGGATAGCCAAAGCTAAAAGTTCTTATAACTCGCTTATTATTGGTCCAAGAGATTTGGGATGGTAAACCAACCTATAGGAAATCATGAACTGGGAATCTTCTGGTATGGTCGGATTTGACCTTGAACCCCTCCTTCAGGGTCAAATGAGGATAGCCAAACTTAAAAGTGCTTATAACTTGCTTATTATTGGTCCTAGAGGTTTGCAATGTGAAACCACCTTATAGGAAATCATGGGCTGGGAATCTTCTGATGTGGTCAGATTTGACCTTGAGCTCCTCCTTCAAGGTCAAATGAGGACAGCCAAACTTAAAAGGGTTTATAACTCATTTATTATTGATCCTAGAGGTTTGCAATGTGAAACCATCTTGCAGGATATTGTGGGCTGGGAATCTTCTGATGTCAGGTTTGACCTTTGGCCCCTCCTTCAAGGTCAAACGATGGTTCACTGGCTTTGGTGAGTTGTCTTTCCGGTGGATACAGATTTGCATCGGTTCTCCAATGTGTAGGTCTAGTTACATTTACTTTTATCTAATTTTGACAGTTATAGTCGTATTAATAAATAGGTCAAAACTCCTTATCTTTGCACCTTTTCACTTATGTATTATCTCATGGTGTCCATTGGACAATGTCCAATGATATGCCCCAGGCTGTAGGGTGCCCTGGCCTCTGATGCTATTTTTGTGGCTGCTTTGAGTTAATAATGTGGAATTTTATGACCTTTTGAACATTAGAAATTTGGCAAAATGAAAAAGTAAAAAATTAAACATAAATCAACTTTTTTATCTACGGTAACCTTGTAAAGGGGATTATACAGAGCAGGATATGTATTTTTGAATACAGCGGTGCCTTCTTACTATGGATAATTAGTGTTAACATGTGCTAATTAAGCGTCCCTCAAAGGGCGCTTATTTGGTTTCACCTCCGTTTCCTCGCCACCGCCGCTGCCGCATTATGGTCTCCCTTGAATATCTCCCTTATTATTGCAAGTTTTTTAACCATATTTGGCAGTTATATACCTTAGGCGTACACCCGCCCGTCATCGCAGTTCAGGAAAATCTATTGACCGCAGAGGCTTGTAACTTCATACACATGTTTATACTATCAAAAACGTGAGTGGATTAGATTTTGGGAGCAATACGATGAAAATTGACCGATTTATGAGTGATTTTCTCACAGGTACCAATCAGAAAGCCTAAAATTCATGTGAACCACCCTATTATCTTCTTAAGTATTGCATTTAGAGCCATAAAATATATTGGGAGGTAGTAGGAAACCATATGTGGAGAGTCTAGAAAGCAAGTCAAATTCCCCCCCCCCGACCCCCCTGTAGGGGTCAAACTGGGGTCATAAAATAGCCAATTTCATCTTTTCCCCTTATATCTCCTTTATTCTTGCTTTTAGAGCTTTAGAATGTATTAAGAGGTATTGAGAAACCATATGTGAAGAGTCTAGATAGCTGGTCAGATTTACCCCCGGACCCCCCCTTATGGGTCAAACTGGGGTCATAAAATAGCTGATTTTGTGTTTTTGCCTTATATCTCCTTTATTCTTGCTTTTACAGTTTTAGAATGTATTAAGAGGTATTGGGAAACCTTATGTGATGAGTCTGGATAGCCGGTCAGATTTACCCCCGCATCCCCCCTTATGGGTCAACCTGGGGTCATAAAATAGTTGGTTTTGTGTTTTGGCCTTTTATCTCCTTTATTCTTGCTTTTACAGCTTTAGAATGTATTAAGAGGTATTGGGAAACCATATATGAAGAGTCTAGATAGCTGGTCAGATTTACCCCCGGACCTCCCCTTATGGGTCAAACTGGGGGTCATAAAATAGCTGATTTTGTGTTTTTGCCTTATATCTCCTTTATTCTTGCTTTTAGAGTTTAGAATGTATTAAGAGGTATTGGGAAACCTTGTGTGAAGAGTCTAGGTAGCTGGTCAGATTTACCCCCGGATCCCCCCTTATGGGTCAAACTGGGGTAAAAATAGCCGATTATGTGTTTTTGCCTTTTATTTCTTTTATTCTTTTAGAGTTTTAGAATGTATTAAGAGGTATTGGGAAACCTTATGTGAAGAGTCTAGATAGCTGGTCAGATTTACCCCCTGCCCCCTTCAATTAACTTTTCGCAATTTATGACCATAGAAAACAAAATAAAGATTAAATTTTTCTTTCTTGTTAATGCATGAACTTCAACACTGTCTGCTTAACTTTCACTTCTTCTCTCAGCACTGCATGTTTTTATTTTCAAAAACCTTTTTCTACTATATATTATATTGCAGTGAACCTTTTTGGGACGCTTAGTTTTTGTTAGCAAAAACATTTTTCTAGTTTCTTCATTAAAATTTCAGAAACTATTGAAGCTACAAATATGTATTTTTAGCATTAGAAAGGCCTTTTGAAAGCACTTCTACTTGTTTTTGTTGCCTAAAAATTCATTTAGAAACTAGACATACGCAATTTGTATCCACCGAAAAGACAACTCACCAAAGCCAGTGAACCACTGTTTGACCTTGAAGGAGGGGTCCAAGGTCAAATCTAACATCAGAAAATTCCTAGCCCAAGATTTCATATGAGTTGGTTTCGTACTGTAAACTTCTAGGATCAATAATAAGCGAGTTATAAGCATTTTTAACTTTGGCTATCCTCTTTTCACCTTGAACGAGGGGCCCAAAGTCAAATCTGACCACACAAAAAGATTCCCAGCCCACGAGTTTCTATAGGTTGGTTTACCATCCCAAACCTCTAGGAGCAATAATAAGCGAGTTATAAGCAATTTTAACTTTGGCTATCCTCTTTTCACCTTGAACGAGGGGCCCAAAGTCAAATCTGACCACACAAAAAGATTCCCAGCCCACGAGTTTCTATAGGTTGGTTTACCATCCCAAACTTCCAGGAGCAATAATAAGCGAGTTATAAGCACTTTTAACTTTGGCTATCCTTGTTTGACCTTGAAGGAGGGGCCCAAGATCAAATCAGACCACACCAGAAGATTCCCAGCCCATGAGTTTCTATAGGTTGGTTTACCATCCCAAACCTCTAGGAGCAATAATAAGCGAGTTATAAGCAGTTTTAACTTTGGCTATCCTCGTTTGACTTTGACCTCAAATCCGACCACACCAGAAAATTCTCAGCCCATGATTTCCTATATGTTGGTTTACCATCCCACACCTCTAGGATCAATAATAAGTGAGTTATAAGCAGTTTTAAGTTTTGCTATCCTTGTTTGACCTTGAAGGAGGGGCCCAAGGTCTTATCCGACCACACCAGAAGATTCCCAGCCCATCATTTCCTATATGTTGGTTTAACATCCCTCATTAAACATATACAAAAAAAAATCTATCACTCATGAAGATTAATAGTACAATACTCGTGCTATGCACTCATATAATATTGTCATCTTCATTTGTGATGTATTTTTTGCACCCGTCATTGGTAAAATTTTCCTATTTGGTATATTTGATCCATCTTTAAGAAGTAGGTAGTTGTATTTTTTGTACAAATACACTCATATGAGAACTGGTATATTGTTAGATTACCGGCTGACACAAAAAAGAGACCTAAAGAATGATATTATGGAAAATGTAAGTACTATTTACAATACAATTATGCTCTACTTTATGCTATTGCAACATCTTGTAAACTGTATACTTTTGTACAAATATAAAATTAGAAGTCACAGCAAACAGGGTGTTCTCGTGTCATTTGTTTGTTTTTTTTTACTTTGGTAAACGTCCGATGTCACATTCTGTTGATAAGTAACACAACAGTCATCTCTGTAGTTATGAACTATAGATCTTATAGACAGGATTATTAAAGAAAGGATTGTCAACTATCACGGTCAATTGAGATTAACTCCTGCAAAGTTGATCTATTTTATGGTATTTGATAAATGACACAAATCTCGCCTGTTTGCTGTGCAATGTTAGGAATGTGTGACAAATAGGTTATAGTCTGTTTCCTTTTACACAATTTTATTAATCCGTGAGTTTTGATGTCTGATTTGTGAACTGCGTTATTTGATTAGAGATTTTTGGATGTGCCATTCATGATCTGTCAATCTTGATCTTTGATTATTGATCCGCGATTTGTGATCTGTGATATTGATTTGTGATTACCATTACGTGATCTATCAGTGATCTGAAAATTGCAAATTGTTTTCTGTCATTCTACAGTGTTATATAAAAGATTTCCAAATATTATTGCGAATAAAATCTGAAACTTCAAATTTTTCCTTAAAAGAGCAAAAAAAAATCTTATATTAAATCTGATTCAATCCATATTTAGTCAATTAAAAGAAGTGTAGAATTTGCCAGTGAGGAAACTACCCTATTATTTCTTGGATTTGTGGGAAATTCTTCCCACATTTGTACATTATGAGACTATATGTCACCTCAGATCTCCCCTGGTATTGATTGTGTCATCTTATATTTAAAGGTTACAGTACTAATGACATACTTAAATGGCATTTATATAAATACCCAATAAATTCCAACTTGAGTACAAATTCCTCTATATTTGTGTACACTGAACAACGACCTTTTTCCTGTTTTGGTTCTGTGTTAATTGCCATATATGTCAATAAGAGACTCCAGAATGTCACTGTTGACGTATGTGTATGTCTGGCATATTTAATACTGAAAGTATGTATATGGTTTTAATGACAGACAGAGTCAACAAAAGGTGCATGACATTTGTTACTTAGTAATGTTTTAAAAATTTCAAAGTTTTAACACCAAACTTTATAGTTTCAAGTATTTATAGTTTCAAATATTTTTACTTGACTCAGTCTTCAGACAAACACAGTATTAATTTTGATAATTGTGGATGGAAAATATTGGAAATTAAAATAATATTAAACTAACACTGTAAGACATGTATTTATACAACAAAATATACATTATTTTTTTCAAATATAAATGGTATGACCTACTTAGTAAAAGTATTCACAGATATCAAAATATTTTTCTTTTATCATAAATATTAAAATATTACAGTACATACGGTTTAGTGTTACTATACAATCAAAACATGAATAGAACTTAATGTAAAATCCTTTACAACCGAAGTATCGCACACTAAAAGGTCTTTTTTTCAATGAATCTGTGGTTAGATAAAAGCATGTTACTGGACTTTGGAGATTCCACAAAACAGCTAGTGTGCAGATCTAGAGAAGTTTTTGCCAATTCATTGACTCTAGACAGAATTCTTGAAGAAGTTATGACTTATCTATATTAGTCACAGTTTTCTTCAAGTTCTGAATACTTCTCACAGGAAACTAGTCAATAGTGGTAGCAGTCTAGTACTATAATTGGACTTCCTCTAGTTGTTTGTGGCATAATAATAATTTTTTTATGTTTAATTTTGTAGTGTGGTAAATTTGACACCTGTGGGTGAACTGAAGGTATTTCCTGGAAGCTGTGTGGATGGGACATGAAGATAAGCATCTGGGAGGTCTAATGAGGACACCCATTCCCCTGGAACCAGAGAAGCCCTGATGGTCTCTGGTGTTTCCATTTTGAACTTTTCTACTACTTGAGAAAGGATTTGAGCCTGTTGAGATCTCTGACTGGCCTCCTTTGTTGAGGCTTTGGAACTACAAACAGGTGACAGTAAACCCAAGAGGTCTTACGTTTTCTACCCTTTCGATTGTATACTTGGTCAGGAGAGACTGGATACAAATGGCCAGAGCTGGGTTTCCAAGCCCTCTGCCACTGCAGTAAGGTCGGAAACTGTTATTAGAGTTCCCTGTGCCTAACAAAAACGCTTGGTTGCAGCTTGGGTGGAACGTCCCCCTAGGGACACTTCCTGTAGGAGCCTCTTTTGTTGTTGTAGTGGGGACCACAAAAGGGCCGATTTGATAGGGCCTAAAGCCCTGAGAGTTTTTTGATAAAGAACTCTTCTCCATCCTTCACCAGCTGTGAGTGAAATAAAAGAGAAGGGAGGCCAGTGAGCTCCGGAGTTGATGTCCAGTCTCTCCCAAATTGGGTTGAAGATGGGTCATTTCCACCTCCTGCCTAACGAGAATGGAATTACCGATAGTATAGAATTCCCTCTGGAGCATATGGGATAAAACCTTACTTTGGTAGGCTAAGGCTCTCTGTTAAATATGGATCTTCTTATCTAGGATATCCAAATAGTCACAGGTCTTTTCATAATAATTTTTGGCTGCCCTTTCAGGATTGGCACCTTTTTGAACTTGAGTTTTGACCCATTTAGTTTTTGCTTTGATGAGGTCTCCACAGCTTTCCATAACCTGGTTACATTTGGAGATAATCTGGTTCAAGGCAGCCAAATAATTGAGGGTAAATCTAATCTAATCTGCTTTGCAGGCGCAATATCTTCCCCACAAAGGGGAACTCGGTGCCCTAGTTAAGAAAAATCATTTATCATAAGGAACGTCAAGGGGCGTAAAGATAGTTTGTCTAGCCTGCTGCTTAAATTCTTTGACTACCAGTAGGGGGACTTCACCCATGGGGGCTCCTGAAGGTTTATGAGAGATGCACATATTTGCAAAGTCTGTGTTGAGCTGCTGCATTTTTCTTCAAAACAGGGCTCTGCCATTTTGTACCACTTACCAGTGGCAGGTGGGGCTTTTATGAATTTTGCCTCAGGGAGATTCGCAGTTTTAAAATCTCATTCAAATTTTTCTAGGCCCTCCTTAAGGGTAGGATTAGTTGGGAGAAAAGCCGAAGTAGCCTTAGGTCAGAGCTCCTATTTCTGAGCTACCTCCTATTTCCTAGACCCCACACTGAAGATGAGGAAACTGGCATACTATTCAAGGGGTCAGGGACATTAAGGACCTGTACGAATGACTCAATGTCCTTAGTGTAGGGGGAGGGCAAGCCAGAAACATCTGCTTCACCTAGAATGATGGGGCCAGGGTTAAAATATCAATATAATTATGATCCCTTCCTTGGATACTGCACTGCTCAAGCTCTGTAGATTTCTACTGGATGACAAGCATTGGTACAAATCATATCAAGTCATTGAGGCTCCTTTTATAAGACCAAGAATTAAGTTCCCTAAGGGATATTCTTTTTAATCACTCAATACAAAAATAAAAACTCCCAACATTTAATTCTGGCAAAATTTATTGTACAAATATACAGAAAAAATAGCATCAGAGATGCCCGTACCCCACAGCCTGGGGAAATAGTTTTCAACACTATGAGATATAGAAGTAGTGAAACAATACAAAGATCACGATACTTTCAGGGCAGTGTCAGTTGTATAAAGGTCCAAATAATGTTTAAGTAGAGAAAATAACATCTAAGAGAAAGAAAATGTATGTAAAGAGAAAAGAATTAAAACAAGATAATTCAATAGCAAGATGACAGCATTAATCAGTAAATAAAAAAAAACTTATTACTTGGAGAATAGCTGTCAATGGAAATAGCTCAATTATGTGAAAGTACATATAATAATCAGTTGCAGCAATCTATATACATGTATTTTTGTCATAAGAGAAATGTGTCTCAAATATGGCAAGTGAACACACTTCGGCAGAAGTTAAAACTTTAAGTCAAACCATGATACACACCTACACCCTCTACCCAATGTCCCTACCAAGGGTCAACTTTCTACACCTCACGAAATCCAAGAAATAGCCTGGACAAGATATTAAAACTCATGGTCACTATGAAAGTTCAAAGGTCAAATCAATATCACACCATGATGTTGCACAACTACAACCCCTAAGCAATATCCCAACCAAGTATCACCTTCCTACACCTTACGGTTTCAGAGATATAGCCAGGACAAAATTTTTAAGGGCAAGATCACTACAGCAAGATCACAGGTCAAATCAAGGTCATACCACAATGCGCACTTACATCCCCCAAGAAATGTCCCTACCAAGTATCAACTTCCTAAACCTTATGGTTTTCCAAGATATGGCCCAGACAAGATTTTAAACTCAAGGTCACTACAGCAAGGCCAAATCAAGGTCACACCATGATGTTGCACACCTACACCCCCTATTCAATGTCCCTACCAAGTATCAACTTCTACACCTTAAGTTTCCCCGAGATATAGCCCGGACAAGATTTTATAGGTCAAGGTCACTACGGCAAGGTCAAATCAAGGTCACACCATGATGGTGCATATCTACAACCCTCCAACCAACGCCCCTATGACATATCAACTTCCTCCACCTTACAGTTTCCAAGATATAGCCCGGACAAGATTTTAAAGGTCAAGGTCACTATCATGACATTACACACCTACACCCCCTAGCCAATGCCCCTACCAAGTTACAACTTCCTACACCTTACGGTTTCTGAGATACAGGCAAGACAAACTTTTCCCAAAGCCCACCCATCCAGACACCATGGGTAAAAACAATACCCCGACAGCTTTAGGGGCTGTGGGGTAAAAACAAATACCAAATGCTTGTGGTTATATTGTAAATACAACAGAAAGCATTGCAGATACAAACTTATACAGTATGTACATAATAAGCTTTCATAATTTAATACACCAGTATTTTCCAGAACAATACCAAGTTCTATATTATCTACTAAGCATTTGACAGTATTACTGGTATCATGGAATCCATACCATTTTAATGAAATACCAAAAAGAAATATTATTATTGGCATGACACCTGTCAGCAACTAAAATGGCTAGGAAACAAACGTCACAAAAATACCACAAAGCTTAAGAAATTCTCACTTTTTATCCCATATTTTTGGACGGTTTAGGGTTTTTGCAATTTTGATAAGCATGCTTTGTTTTCATTAACTTCACTTCCTTTGACACTTTCCTTTGATACCGAAAAGGAAAATGTCCTGTTGTCCCATCCCTGATACCCTTTTCACACTTCAGGTGGCATAGTGTATATAAAGGTTGTGATTCGGTCATCCTTCGGTGTAACAAGGCGACATAAGGTGAATGTAGGTATTGGTCGTTTGCCATGTGTTCATCCAACGGCTTGAGATGAGTTGAATAGAGGTTGTTTCTAGGTGACCAATGTCTGTATTACTGTTGTCCTGTGAATGATGGTTAAAAAACTGAATCCAATCAGTGGCCGACCGCCTGTAGTGTGAACAACTTAGTCAAAATGGGGCGACCTGGGAGGCGGTTCCGCAACCGAGTAAAACTTATAACCGCAGGATGTACCACCCATAGTGTGATAGGGGCATAATTTTTATCTCACAAATTCACACAGCTGTGTTACCCAGTTTTATTACATATGTACAGCAATTAAAAGTATTGATGGTGCCAGCACAAAGTGTTAAACAAAAATTTGTATAAATAAGATCACTTCCATTTCTCCTTCTTGAATAATAAAATATGTATCACATTTAAATTAAAATCAGTGACCATTTATGCAAATACCAATTTCTCCTTCTAAATTATCTCCATTTGTCCCAAGGCAAAGTCTGATCCAAGTTTCTCCTGAAAGAATCTCAAATGGGACAAAAGTCCAATCAGAATATGTCCTTAGACCATGAGAGATTTTCCTCAATGAATCAGTTTGTCCTGTGCCACATATATGTGTCAAGACAGAACTTCAAATTTGACAAAATTTCAAATTCTTTAGACAGAACTTCCAATCCTTTTGTGTCATTGGTTTTGAGGGATTTGGAGTTCTGTTGTCAGAATATGAAATTCTGTCAAAAGAACTTCAAATCCTGTTGATAAAATTTAGGGTATAATTACTCTGATGTTCAGATTTTCAATGGATTTGAAGCTCTATCACTGGAATCTGAAATTCTGTTGAGAGAACTTCAAATCCTGTTAATGACATTGTCAGTATTGCTCCGACATCCAGCTTTAAGGTTACTTTGAAAAAATATTTAATTTTCACCTCTTCTTAAATTTATGTGTTCAATCTTTTTATCAAGGCAGTTGTGGTAGTTCGCTGTCATAACTAACAATGCAAAAATAGCAAGGCACATGTGATTTTTTTCGCAAGTAAATTTAAATTGGAAGTTCTTTCAATGATCTTGACACAACTACCAATCGGAAGTTCTGTCGACAGAATTTGAAATTCTGTCAAATTATCTTGACAGTAGACACAACAACTACCAATTGGAAGCTCTTTCAACAGAACTTGAACTTCTGTCAGATTTGAAGTTCTGTCACAACATATACATTGTAAGCACAACAAGATTAATACACATCTCAAAGTGTGGATGCTTATGTATATATCACAGTTTGTACAGGATTTTATCTTTCAGGATGTCAAATGGACAGTGTGGACATATCCTTTACAACCAATCAGTTGTGTTTGTTTACTCGTGTAATAGGTATAACGCCACCAATTATGCCCAAAAATGAACATCTGATCTTTGAACCAGCAACAAAAACATCCCTTTAATGCAAAAAAAAAAAATCGTTATTATTTTCTAAATACCGTAGTTATTGTAATAAACGCCCCCTCCCTATTAACCCCCCCCCCCCTTCTCTACCTTGCAAAGTTCATATTTCGGGGTTTTACATCCCTCTTAACAGCCAACACCTTTGCAATTCCAGGATTCCGAAAAATGGTGCGTTTTAGTACTTCCCAAGCGAACATCGCTTTCTAGAAATAAAGAAAATAAAAAAAAAACATGGCAGTTTTGGTCACAGACACATTGAAATCTGCAAAAATACGAGATAAAACTACATAATTTCTTCAGATTTAAGGTTTGTTTTAAATATTTTAAGCTGTCTCGCCATTATATATACTAGCAAGCGAGATCAAGGCAGCGAGTGTCCATTATCGCCCATTGCCACTAGACTCGAGATATGATTTTGTTTATCTGTAATGGTCGCCACCCCCTTTTGAAAAAAGCATCGCCCCGGGGCGTTTTTTACAATCAATACGGTATTTACAAATTACAGGCCAGAAAATAAATGTAATATAACACAGCTACAACAAATAAGTAGATTTCTCTAGGGCACACAAAAAAGTTTCTATTTAAACAAAGGTTGCATTCATAAAGTGTAATGTAAAAGATGAGCAAAATATCGGCTTAATTTAATGCAAAAATCAGAAAATTAAATTGAGAAAGCCCTTCAATTAGATTTTTTTTCACTTTACAGTCTGCCAGACACAAGGGATTCCACTGGGGCTAATTGCATGCAAGGGCTTCAACCTGGTCTCACACTCAATTTGAAACTTTTGGCTCAAATACTTGACACTATTTCACTGAGCTCATGGACTCGGACTGAAGCAATTTCACACAGACTGAACTGATTCACGGAATAAACTTTAAGCAGGTCGAGAGAGTGGCTCAAGTTCCAAAGTATAGGTCTCAAAAAGCAAAGTAAATTTACAAAGCTTGTGTAAATTTATTATAGTAAAGGCTTTTCGCTTGGATCAATCTCAGCAGATTCAGCTTTTCTGAAACAGACTTGAGTCTAAAACTCAGTTTGAGACTGAAAACTCGGATTTAAACCAGTGGTTCAGCCTGAAACTAGGCAGTGTCTGAGACCTTTCATGAAATTAGCTACTACTGCAGTTTAAAACAAAGGTAACCCAAATAAATGCAAAACTATAATAAGGTACCACTGTGTGTCATATCTTCTGCTTCTGACCTTTATAATTTTGTTTTTAAATGTGGCAAATTTAGGGACAACTTAGCAACATGTTTGTGCTAGAAATATAGACTTTATATGGTGATGTAATTTATATTCTTGTGCCTATTACAGAAAAAGTTATGGAAAACTGACAAAAAAATGCTTATACTTCATTCAGTTCATGGTGTTGTTCACTGACCTAGATCATCCTTTTATTATTCCTTTGAACACTACTTTTGTGACTTCAGCACAACGAGTTCCCCATTGTGGGGAAGATATTGCGTCTGCAAAGCAGTAGATTAGATTAGATTAGACAATGCCATGACCTATGTGTACATGATACATAAATTGTATAAAACACTTACACATATTCTGTTATATTTGTTTATCTTGGTTCTTATGGCATCTATATGGTTTTTTATCAACGTATCATCAGACAGAAAATGGGGAAAGAAATGATTAAAATCTGTGTCTGCACAAAAGCCTTTGTATAAGTGATGCTAACAGTAACAGTCTTCATAACCAGTTAATCTCTAAAAGAACTGACAGAATCAGAAGACTCAAATCTCATTCTGAAATAATACAAGTAAAATATACGTGTATATAAATCAATATAAACAAAAACAACTCCCATCAAATACTGTACAGCTTTTCACCAATTGATCAGTCAGTTTTGTGATCACCGTGGCAACAGTTGAAAAAACCAAGATCTGTATGTTTACTTCATTATTTGCATTTTCTGCATTTTCAGCCGGTGAATGTATCAAATAATCACAAATTGTGATTCTAATCTGCTATTCCCAGTTTTGTTTTGACATCAGACATGCTTCAGAGAGACAGGTTATTTCACATTTAAAGTGAGTTTGTGGTCTACTGGTAAATAATAGTTCTGTCACTCGCCACTGCAAATTAACACTGAATATCGCCCTCGTCAGCTGACCGAGTACAAACACATGTTGACTTCATAAACTCACCTCAAAATGAAACTTAATTCAATTAAAATGTGCAATAATATTATTATACAATATACACCTCAAATAAATAAAACTACAGTGTTTTTACACACTATTTGAAAGCTTTACGTGAATTAAATTGACTTACCAACTAACAAAAACAAATTAAAGATGCAATTCCAAAACCACATTCGAGCAATGGTTTAATGCTTTCTTGGCTGGAAATGTGACTAGTTTGTATGGACTGGTTTGTCAAAATGCCGAAAATATTTTTCAAAATGCTAAATAATCCTTCACTTTTAAAAAATATTCTATCATTATTCTTTTAATATGCTAATATCTTTGTAATGGGATTTCAAAAATGCATCCAATTATCACTTATAATAGATCTAGCAAACGATAGTACCGGAAGTAGCCAGTGTCATGACAGCACTGGTAAATAACCTTTAGAAATACCATAAATTTCCAAAATAACGCCCAGGTTCAAATAAACGCCTGGTTCAAATTAACGCCTGGTACCAAGCACACTGTTTACAATTTATTACACTGTTTTTTGTATTTCAAAAGAACGCCTGGTTCAATTTAACGCCTGGTCTGATGCCATTTGAAAATAATTAACGCCCGGGACATATTTTGGAAAAATACGGTACTCATCATAAACAGTCACTATGGATTCCATGAGATAAAGAGTTGATAAAGGAAAACCCAGTGACAGTTTCAGGTTTGTTGTTACCCAGTACAGATGGCACTGTGTTTTTTTCTCCAGAGTGTGTATATGTGTCCACTCTAAGGATATACCGTAAATGACCTATTAAGCGCACCGGCCCTTGTAACCACACCCTATCTTCTTTTCAAGGCAATATACTTGACAACTTCTAGTGGGTGGACGATTAGACAGTGACAGTGCACAATCACGGTTGGTTACAAAAGGTTTCTAATGATCGATTATTCAGCTTAAATCTTACCTTTCTTAATTTTTCTCAATATCCACATATGTTTAGTATAATTTATGTATTTTTACTTAATAAATTGACATTTTTGCCATGCATTTCGAGTTTGTTTATATCTACCGTCATATACTTCAATGAAGTGGGTATTTTTAGTAGATTCTAAATGTCGGAACACCGTTACTCTTACCGACTGACCTATACTTCATCCCGGAAAGTGATTTTTTCATGATGGGGTGCGCTAAAAGGCAAATTTTCCCACTAAAATATTGACTAAAAAAAAGTCTTTCATTAGCGCACTGTGCGGTAAATAGGACATTTACGGTATCCCCGTGATTAAAAAAATATCTGTTTGGATACCATTCATTGGATATTCTGTTCATACAAGTTTTGCTCAAATTGGTATCATGTTTTTGACATGATACTATGACAATTAATTTCTTTTTTTTACTTCAAACTACAACACAATAATGCTCTGTTTATCTTCAACTGTACTGCAGTTGTGATATTGGTGCTGCCACGTACTGTAAACCTTTACCCAGTATTACTGGGTCTCCATAGCACTGTATAATGCCTGACTCAACTAACCCAAAATCAGACAGTTTCCGTGTCTTTACTTGATTATAAAACGCAGTTTTTTTAAGAGCAGCTAACATATCATAGGCCTACAAAAAACTGTTGATTGGATCCTTCCTCTGACTGGTTGAATTCACTGCTGTACTATATTTAGATTTCCTGTTTCTGTTTTGAGGTGACTATAATGTATCTAATGTACATGGTAAAAATACAACACTTGCAGTATGTTTTTAGATACAGCAATGCAGTTTTTACACAGTGGTAACAACAGGAAAATTACCCAAGAGGCATATGTATTTTAAAATTTTATCACAACAAAAAATAACTCCATACAATCTGAATCTGTTTTATTTTTTATCATCTATTACTTTCCCTTAATAAAATTAAGCAAAATAAGTCAACATTTAGTTTTTAAAAAATTACACATCTGATCATTTCAAGTTTTGGATATATTAACACGGCATTTTTCAGAGACAGCGATTTATAGCTGTGATATAATTCATTTCAGAGTACTGCAAAACAAAACTTTCTGCAAATAATTTTAAACATGTAGATTGATTTCTGATACACAAGACATTAGAGAGGTTGCAACAGCGTTTCTCATGTCCATAACTTTTTTGTGGTATGGCACACATCAGTAATTTTGTGCGTGATGTTATTTTTATAATGCCAATGGCCCAATACCGTCAGTTGTATCAATCACTTCTTTTGTGATGTTGTTTTAATCTACCGTATTTATCCGTACAAACACCCCCTCCCTATTAATCGTCTCCTCCTCCTCTCAACCTTTGCAAAGTTCATACTTCGGGGTTTTACATCCCTCTCAACAGCCAACATCTTTGCGATTCTGGGATTCCAAAAAAAGATGCGTTTTAGTACTTCCCCATTCGAATACCGCTTACGTGAAATAAAGATGGCAGTTTTGGTCACAGACGCCTTAAAATCTGCAAAAATACAAGAAAAAAGTTTATAATTTATTCATATTTAAGGTTGGTTTCTAATATTTTAAGCTCTTCCGCCATTATATCTGTACAAGCTGTCAAGCGAGATCAAGGCTGTAAGTGTCCATTATCGCCCATTGCCACTGGACTTGTGATTTGATTTTTTTTATCTGTAATAGCAGCCCCTCCTTTTGAAAAATGCCTCGCCTCCAGGGCGTTTATACTGATAAATATGGAATCTATGTTGCGTTTCTGTGATACTATTGAATGAAATGCTGTTTGCAATCTCTCTTAATATGATTTAGCTTTTGACTAAAATAGATTCTACTTAATTACAGAATATAGAAGCATGTTATACTGAAGTTACATCCATAATAACCAACTCACTTTTTGTCACAACCAATACAATAGGAAAACGTCCCGAATGACATATACAGAAAAAATATATCACGAATGAAGATAGCAATATTATACGAGTGCGTAGCACGAGTATTATATTGTTAATCCTCATGAGTGATATATTTTTTCTGTATATGTCTGATGAGGGATGTTTTACTTTTATTATCCACCATTTTGTGCGATTTATGGGTCAAATAATATGAATAGTTTATGAGAAAACGTGAAACAGACTGTCAAAAAGCATGAGCAATACTGAATATAAAACTTCAATCTTTAACTTGCAATATCTCAGTCATTTCTGCATGGATTTTTATGCAACATACATCAGCAGAGGCGCTACAATAACACCTTTCTAATGACATATTATACATATTTGTAAGATGCATACTTTCCGAGATATTGTTGAAAAACCGGAAGTTCTTCACACTCATTATCCATAGTACCGGGGCGCCGGTGTATACAAAAAAAATACATCCCGGTCTGTATTTCCCCGTATTTAGGGCAAATACGTCGCGTGGTGGATAATAAATTTTATAAATACACATCCTCAAGCTTTGTACATTTTCTAATGTAGTGCAATTTGTTTTAAGAAAAACCCGGTTTAATGGAATTACCTTCTTAAATAGAAGTAAATAACAGATAGTTAAAGAACTCTTTATTCCTATGGAAAGTAAACTTGTTTGGATTTCTTAGTTCTGTAATTTATAACTTTTATAAATTGATCCCACTACAAAGTAAATTCTTATACTTATGGCTTGCATGATGTTTTTGAATAAAATTTGATGTTTCAAATCTTTTTGGCAATGCTTAAAACGAGCACATAATAATTTAAATCTGTAAGAGTGACTGTGAAACATAAATCAATACATTTTAAGGTGAGAATCAATATTTTACTATCAACTGATAAACATCAAACCAAATTAAAGTTTCATATTGATATATAAAACTTCACCTCAATACAAACATTACCAATTTCTTTTTTTCAAAACTGCACTAGCACACGGAGGTCTTGGAACCTTTAAAACAATTTCTGTTTAAGAAAGTTTTATTAACGGTGAAACAGGTAACCATGATACTCTGCCTTTAGGTTGTACAAATGCACTAAACAAATGCCGACAACCAGTTAACCACTATAAGTGATAAAAACATTTAATCAAATATCACTGTAGCATGTTTAATAATATTAAGTGTCTTTTTAAAATTGTTTTTAATCATTTTTGAAATTTATAGACACTTTATCGCTATGTTTAAACGGGAAGCAGGAAGTACATAATGTACAACTGCCAATCAAGAATCATGTGACATAAGTAAGGGTGAAACGATTTGCAAAATTTGCTAGCTGGGAAGTTACTTGCATTAACCGTTGACTAGCCGATTAAGTTGATTAACTGTTTCCACGGTTAAGCATGTTTGAGAAAATACCAGAAACATCACATGGACATGTGTTCCGGATGTAAACAAACATCGTGAGATGCTAGAAAAGCAAAAACTTCATCAGATTGTTGGTTAATTAAATAATAATACATGTATAACATTTTCATATATTAAAAATAAATACAGATAAAATGCTTTAGTTCGATACCTTTTAAGGTATCAACTAGAATTATTCATAGTTTTAACAATCCCATGAAGTCCTATAAGAGGTAATATATAATTAAAAAAATAGTTAACCTGTTTAGCAATATTGGCGTTGATGAGTACTCTGATAACCTAATAATCAATTAGTACCATTGTTTCTGCTTTAGACAAAAGGTACAGGTTTAATGAAAGAAGTACATTGACATGTCAAAATAATTTATCATTATGTCATAAAGAGGCATTTTTTCTTTATTCATAAAAATGATAAATGATTATTTGTTACAAATAGAATAATAATATTGCTTGGAAATTGTGAATATTCATTTATTTGGAGTTTCACATCGCCTTCAACACTGTACAGATCATATCACGATGGAAACCAGTTCATACAGTTGGTCAAAGTTTGGTACTATAAACTACTGACCATCGGTAAGCAACTACCAACTTTTCCACATATAAGGACCAGGGTTTGAACTACCGACCTCAGAGGTGGGAGGCGAGTGTGTTACCACTGCGACACTGTGGCCCCCGGAAATTGTGAATAAAAAGCATTTATAGCGAGTTAGCAGTTAAGCAGTAAACAATCCATCCACTTCACATGGTCAACTAATAGTGGGTACAAAGTTTGGCTGTGCGGACATTGTACAATATTGGCCAATATCGGGGAGATAGCTAAAATTACTAATTCTTGATTCCGCTAACAGTAAGTAAAGAATTCCAAAACAAGACAAGGAAGTTCTAATCAAGAACACATTAAAATCTACAAAAATAGGACATAAAAGTTCATAACTTCTACAGATTTAGGATTTGTTTGAAGTGTAAGGTAAAAGTTAAATATGAAAAGCCGATATTGATACACATCTTTGCACATCAATATCTGCAACCCTCTCCCCAAAGGCCAAAACAATAAATGGTGACAATATCAATAACGATGTACCCACTATTAGTAAACCGTAAAATTCTAGAAGACCTTTTTATCATTAACAATAATGGGCAAGCTATTTAAAAAAAAATTTTTTTTATCATCACAATTTTACAACACCCCATATATCTATGGGTAACAGTATTTTCCCAAGAACAAGGGCACTCCTGACCTGTTGTCTTTTATCAGAAACATAAACGGATGATCTGCCTTCACAACGGTTCTTCTTTTAGGTGCTCCGGCAGCCATGAGAATTTCTGCTGTTGCCCCTGCAGCCTCAGAGCCCTCCTCATTAACCTCAATAAAGGCTTTATGAATTATGTTGGAAACATAGAGTTTTCCCTTTGGGTCAATGCCACTTAGGTCTGCCAAGGTCGGGTTGAATAAATCGACGATACCCATATTCTGCAGTACCTCTGCCAAATCTAGGCTCACTTCGATTTTGAACTTGGGCAAGTACAAAATAACATCTTTGTCGTACAAATCACTAGTTAAATCTGCCAATCGGCTTGCGTTTAAGGACTGCTCAAGGTCTATGAGACCTGCAGTTTGATTGGGGAGAATCAACAGGAAACTCACATCTCCACCAAGATAGGGCAGTTCAACCACCTGACAGTCCATGTCAGGATCGGACTTGTATAACACCTCCTCGTGTTTAAACATGAAACTGATCTCAGGCACTTGTCCATCTAAGGTGTAAAACTGGGATTTCCTTGTCAGGGCTGGGTCGAATTTATCTGCCCACGTTCCTTTAAAGTAAATGGCATTGACAATGAGAATAGATGTATCTGGGCTCACAGTACCCGGAGCCAGTAGGTCCTTGATTCTACCGTTTGTGTGCTTCTCAACCCAAGTATTGATTTCATGGCGACATTTATCTGGGGATGCTGAAAGCAGAAGACAAGAACACTGCATTTACTTGTGACATTTGTGATTGATTTCAATCAATTTCTGTTTGATTTTTTAAAAAGGTGATGTATTGTAATTATATCCAGCGGAAGGTTATATTCTGCTGTGTATTGTCTATTTGTTTGCCTGCCAGTGTTTGTGATAATTCCAAAAAATAATGAAGAGACCTTTCTCAATTTTCATGTGGGTAGGGCCCGACCAAAGGAAGAAGTAATTAAATTTACGGGAAGATCTGGATCATAATCTGGATATGAAACGAATCCTCAATTTTCAAAGATTCCATTTTTTATGACTTTGGCTTCCTGATTGACTCAAAAAATAGTGAGAAGATCTTCATGAAATTATAAATGTGGGTGGGACTTAAGCAAAGGAAGAAGTGATCACAGTTTGGGAAGGTCTGGATCGTCTTCTGGATATAAATAATCTCAACCTTTTGAAAATGACCCCATGTAGATGGCTGCACTCTATTAGTGTCATTAGTATTGTTGTAACAGTGGTGAAGCATTTATCCACTGTACTTCACTCCAAAAACACAGTTGTAATTTTAATAGAATCCATACATTCTTCTTTCTTTTTGTACTATGGAATTTAACAAATAAAACATACATTGTAAATGTGCTGTCACCACTCTTTGGGTGAATTGGGCAACGATTTCACAAAGATTTGGGATGGGCATTGCTAGTGTTTTCTCAGACTGCAACTGACGATTCATCAATAGAATATGTGAGTCATATAATGTCATGACACTCTTAAACCCGAAATTTAGATACTTTAAGATTGCCAATACGCCATCATCACTGTGTATATAAACATGAAACAAATCTTATTCATACTCAAATAAGACAAAGTAAATATTGATGTGGTTATTGTCACTTTTCAAGTGCAGAAACAAAACCAAGTGTTTGGGTTAAGCAAACAAAATACTTAAAGATTATGCGAGGATACAAACACGACATTTATATGTTGATTTTATACTTCTATAATGGTATGCTTTATATGAGCCCCACACAATATATCTGCATTGAGAAGATACACATTTCATGGTTTTATCCACATAAATAAATAAGACGTATCTCCAACAACAAAAGTTTAACCATTTAACCCCCCCCCCCCCCCACCACCACCACCACCACCAGACTGTGTGCAAAGAACAACACATTACTGTAAATACATTCTAAGTAGATGTCAACAATATTATTGTGATGTTTTGTTGATATCTAGAAAATTAATCAGCCCTTCACAGCATTTCAAACTGCACCTTGGCCTGGTTTCAATTTCATCAGACATAGTACGACTCTATATGAACCAGATATAAGTTAATGAAGTTACACAACATAAACACTTATGACTCATGTAGTTATATCATACAGGTCAACATAAACATGTTCTGCACTTTTCCAATGCCACGTCACTGAGTCATGCTACATTAAATCTCAATGCTTTCCTTGCTTTGATAAGCATTCAAGTCATTTTCCTCTTTTTGACTTTTTCAATCAATGCAATAGCTCTATGATCTAAAATCTGGGCTGTGTAAATAATCAACATTACAATGGATACTTCCTGCTTACAATTCACAACTCACCAGTCATAAACATAAATTACTCATGCTGATGATAAATAGTATATGGTAGTACTGGTTCCTAACTTCATAGCTCAGCCAGGATTCACATTCATTACAAAATTTGTCATTAATATTACGAAAAATAACAAGATTTCTTTGAAATCCATTTAAGCAACACAAATGGGTAGTAATTTGTTTAAGGGACAGAACAGACTTTAAAATCACTAAGTATTTTAAAATTAAGTAATTAAGTACATGTAACAAGTATTTGTAAATGACCCATATGGCCAGGCCTGTTAAATATTTACTCCTAGAATTTTGAAAACATTTGGGATGCTATAAACTTTACCAAGTTTAACTGATTTTTTATACAGAAGTAACAGAACCAAGTAACTTCATCCACAACTGATATAACTCAAGAAATTTATCATAATACATTTTGTGACAAATATTTTAATGTTTACATGATCAAGAGCTAACTCTTTACTTCAAAATGTCTAAAAAATTAAAAGTATGGAAATCTGGTTTTCAATTTTCTTATAAGTTCAAAGTTGTATAAAAATATGAAAAAGGATACCTTGCATGGATAAATGTTACAGGTAAATTGAATTTACTAAATAATGTCACTCTGGTGTTTACTTGTCAGCTTCAATTGGAGATGTTGTATACAAGAGTCAATATTTCGAAATCTCCAAATATATGATACATCAAAACTGTTTATCAACACCATCAACAGAAAATAACAGTTACCTTATCACTGACACTACCAGGATATTTACATGTATATAAATTATTCCAGTGAGTGTGAACCATCCTTTGTAATAATAAAACATTAAACAATTGCCCCAAAAGAAATCTCAAACTGTAATCAAGAAAGGGTATCAGTGAAATATAATCCAAACATCTAATCTAATCTAATGTGGACTTTTATAGCGCTTAATCTCCATCACTGATGGACTCTAAGGCGCATCTAAACATAAAGCAAGGCAGTTAGCGTTAATCAAGGGACATAGCCAGGTCATCCTCTTACAACATGTATGGTTGGGCTGTTTTTGTGAGATCCCAGTTAATGGAATACCAGTCCAAAATCCCTCATCAGAAACATGTTGTGGAAGAATAAGAAAAATCTACCACAACACACACAGACACGCAGTTGCTAGGACTATTCTTAAAGTTCAGAGGTCAAATTTAGCATAATTATACAATCACTCATTCAACTGTCAATGCAAGTGCCACTAGCCTTGGTATCACATACTAATATTTCAAATCGATAATGGTTTAATGTTACAATATTGATATTTAACTGTCAATTTCAGTATCATTTCCAAGAAAAGATTGCAATTGAACATAAAAATCTTAATTTATTACTGCTTGAAGTATCTATTTTATCAATTCAAATATTTACCAAGACCCCTTGACAAAGCTTACGATGACCTTTTGTTTTAAATATATTACACCACAAAAATTGTCATAACATATTGGCTAACAAAACATGACTTTAGTGGAACAGTGATGCATTTTATGGCAAGCAACAATATTTTAATATCAAATGACATGGAACGTATAATTGAAGTTTGAAATTTTATTTTCATCACCAACAAGAAAGCATTCCTACAGTATAGATCTCTGCCAAAGAAGCCATCCCAAATTGTAATTTCACCCCAATCTTGATAAATTAGAGTAGTGAAATTCAGAAAAATTTCATAAAGATATGTCCATTAGTTTTGGAGTAATCCCAAAGACAGACGAACAAACACACCCAAAAACACCTCATTGATAAAGTGCCACTTGATCAACATGCATATCCAGTATTAATACTGTGCAGATGAAAGGGTTCGTGGAAGCTTTTACTGTCAGCCAGATTATATGCAATTCATTTCCATAGCCAGTTGGGTTTGTTTTTTTTTTCCTGTAGAAAACACCTCTAAACTCCTCTAAATATACCAAAATTGAAATTTCAATGGGATCTTCTTTCCTGGTTTATATCTTCCCCCTTTTATACGAAATCCACAGAAATTCTGTGATTAAGTTAGTTTATTTAGTAACCTAACATTACAACAAGAAAATAACAGAAAACGTGAAGTAAGGGGATTGACCTCTGCAGGGAATTTTACACTGGAAATGTAAAACAGGCTTTCTGTGTCTTGTAGTTCATGATGAAGTGTGTTAAACATGCTGTTCATAGTATATTTATAGATTCTTGTCTGCAGGATAATGGCCATATTGTTTTAGATTTCCTACTTTGTGGTATTTTGCACATAAGTTTTAATTCTAATAATACTATAAAATTGCCCCTTCTGTGTCAAATTCCCCTAACATCCTCCTACATTTTGATACTATGACAAACTGGCCCAGAGTTTTCATGAAATGACCAGTAAATATTAGTCAAATGTTTAATTTAAATATAATATACATTCTCAAAATAACTTCAATGTCATGATTATGTACAGGGGGTTTTTCTTCCAGAAGTTATATCTCCATTTATCATAATTACAAGCCTGACTGAATATTTTACGTGTTTTCGTTTTCAGTTCTCATAAAATTGCCGAGTAAAGACAGAATTTGATTACAACCAAGGGTGAAATGCTTATATGTAGTACTTTGGATTTTTTCTTTTCTTTTACAGGCTAAACACAAACTGATGCAAACATTTCATAACCAATTCACTGCTATATCAACTCAGATTCGACTGATTTAAACCAAATATTACAATAAACAAGCAAATTATAAACAAATCTACATAAATATATGAAAAACAACCTAAGAGAAACACTTGCAAGCTTTTGACAAACTGCATTTACCTCTGCTGACCTATGATTGGTCAGTTTTGATATCATCTTTGCGACATAGGAGAACCTAATTTTTGTCTGTTTCCTGTCATGTACCTGCATCATATGGCTAGGGCTGTGATTTTAATTGATGGTTAAATGTGACAAACAAACTCCTGAATGGTTATTTAACTCATTTAGAATCTCTGCTGAGTCAGTAGCTAAGCAATAAATAACTGACCTCTTCAAATATTTAAGAATAACAAAAAATTAAGGATAATTTCAACATTAATATTGATACCCAGACACCAATAACATCAAAATTGACACCCAGACTCAAGTGACACCAATAACAGACATATTTCAAAGGGCAAAGAGTCATTTGTACATTTGTTTCACAAAAAAAAGAATTTACTTGTTAGAGAGAAGAGTATTGGTGAAAATGTATCAGATGGCAAAAGTTATTACTTATTCAGCCACATTCAAATTACTACCAATTGATTACAATCTAAAAAAAAATCCTGCACTTTAAGATTCAGCTTGACCCAACACGTAAAAACAGTTAAAAACACATGGTCACACTGGAACATCATTTCAAGGAAATCCAGCATTTTTCTTTTAATCATAAAAGATCTGGGGAACATTTGGCACTTTCTGATATAGCCTAAATTAAATAGAGGAAAAAAGTTTCGGTTTCCAATTTGTCCCAATCTATCAATCCAAGCCAGTAACTATTATAGTCCCTGTTAAAAAAATTGTTTGTCAATTAGTTTCGAAATTTTCAAAGCAGATTATGCTGTGAATATTGCAAGAAACTGAGTTGAGAAAGGGAAAGAAAATAGTATTGCTCATTTTTTTTTCTGGGATATAAAACAAGCAATTTCATTGGCCCATTTGGATGACCTCCATATGAAGTGTCTAATGTGAGACTTCATTTGAAATTTTATTTTCACTGCTTGTTTTCTCATCTATTGTACATTGTCTGTATCAGTATTCTTTCAAATTTAGTGACTATGATGTAGACCTCTTTTGTATCAAAGTCAAAGTTGGGGTTTTAACATCCCATTCAACAGCCAGGGTCATATTGGGACAGGTCCTCAGCATTGCCACCTGTGGGACTCGAACCCACAGAGGTGACAGCCTATGATTGGATGCCAAACTTGCTAACCACTAGGCCACCGAGGAGCTCTTTTTCGGTATCAAAGCTACTATAGGAATAACGCCTGACAAACCATGGTATATGCAGAATTTTACCATGGTTTGAGATTATAAACCCCGAAGGCTTTGCCTTCGGGGTTTATTGCCTCAAACCATGGTAAAATTCTGCATATACCATGGTTTGGAGGGCGTTATTCCTATTCTAACATGACAAAACAATTAAAATACTTGTAATTTCCTTATATTTTGCAAAAATCATGTCCATTTCACAAACGTTCGAAACAAATCAGGCTGTTCCACCAATTATACATTGTGGCAGTACATAGCATTCTCTCACTAAATATGCTGAAATGAAGAGTTTTTAAAAAAAAATTTATGTTCTATATATTTTTTTCATTATCAGAATTATATTCAATAAAAAACTGCTTTTATAAATAATAATAAGTTGTGATCCTTAACTGTCAAAAAAAAATTTAAAAAACCGGAAGCATGTACTTGGTTATTGTTACTTGCGATGGGATGACAATGGAACAGCCAAGATGTATATCGAGGTTTTACCATAGCTCTCGACCAATCAGAATCGCGGACACAGCCGTGTCATGTTAGAATGCCTGTGAATCAGTAACTTGTCGGGCTTAATAGTCCAGGCAGTGGGGATCTCAGGAACCAGTAGAATCCTATTTTCTCAAGCGTGTACACAGGGCCAAAACAATTATCTGACTTACCAGCAAAATTCATGACCTCTGGTTTGCTGTGGTACATTTTCTCACAAGCAGACAGAAATCCTTTCAATACATTGCCATTCTTCTTCAAGTAGATTCTGTTGGCACTTTTCAGTGTATAACATTCTTTCATAGGCTGTGATTTCTTCTGACTCATAGCATGATCAAAGGTGATTACTTCACCAAGTTCTGTGTGAAAACCTTCATCTTCACAAGACCATTTATTTTCATCAGAGCTGAAAGAGGCTTTGAATTTCTGAAAACAACAAAAAACAAATATTATCTTACCTGATAAATATTTACAGCAAAAACTATGTAGATTATACAATCTTGTAATTATGTTAAACATAAACATATTATTCAAAGATATTTTGGATAAATTTCACCATATCATTAACAGAGCATGTGTTTCATATTTGGGAGAAAAGAACACCTTTTGTACCATCTTGTTTTCTATACATTTGTGGAAAACTGGAATTCAAAGCTTTGAACCGAATCATTTTCAGAGCAGTTATTGAGCAAATCATCAATCTTCTGCAAACACTGTCATAGCAATAGTGGTGACATATAAACGTTAAATAGGTCTTCAAAACTGTTAATGAAGCATAGCTTCATTGATATGGCTGTTTTATGCAACAAATGTGGTCAAACGAAACCAAACAAGGTTTAAAACAAGCAATCAGTGCCCATGAACGGGCTCTGTGTCAGTTGACTTCAAAGTTTGTGCGTCAGAGTACAAGTGAAAGTAGAAATGGACACAAAAGATGTGCGCTGCAAATGGTATTCAGAAGTAAAGCACAAAGTTAACTGTTAAGGTACTTCTTGGGGAGCTACTGAGGACCTAGTTCTCATACAAAGGCAGAGAGTTCAAAAAGTTGGTGTATAATGACTACAGATATAGAGCTGATACCTTCACAAAGTAATCTCCCTCTGGCCTAGTATGTATTAGCAAAATAACAGACAAATCCTTCCAATGTTCATAGACAAAATTATGGAAGGGTGTTAAAATTTTTACACTAGACAGGGGATCTCACTTGTAACAGCTCTTCTTCACACACAAAATTTCTAGGACCAACAATAAAGGGATTAAAAGTGCCAAGATGAATTTGACCTTGAAGGGAAAGTAGCTATTACTCACTAAAGACAATCAGACAGATGTCCAAGTTACTCGCCATGTTGTGGCTGACTTTTTTCAACACTGAGATCCTGAAAGTAGCTATTGCTCAGCTATGCAATGACCTACAGGTCCGTAATTTTTCTATGTCATATCTGATCCAAAAGCAGGTGAATAACATATTTAAACAAAACTCTCTAAATGCAATAGTTTTCATGTTGCAAGTGATTTTACTCAATATGAAAGTACCTATTACTCACTTAGCTATTGGGAGAGACTCCCAGTTTACTCACCATGTTGTAGCTATAGAAAAAGTGGCTGAATAACATATTTTGAGTTCATAGATCATTAAAAAGCATGTGGAAAATTTCCCCCCACCTAAGGTATATAAGTGTCAATATTAGAAAGCGCCCACCAATAAGGGAGATATTCAAGGGAGATCATAATGCAACAGTGGCGGAGGTGGTGGGGAAACTTGACCCCAAAACAAACTAGATTGGGCCAACTCGGCGCCAACATATCCCCAGACAGGTCATCACTCACGCCACAGGTTTTGATCGGGAATTTTTTAAAACATAATTACCCATTATTATATGAACTTCAGCACATCAATCTACTCTGTTTATATCTTCCCAAGGATGATGGTGTATCCCCAGACGCCGAATACATAACTCAAATTATATTTTCAATCTTCCTGCAATGATAACTCTAAACCTATTTTCAAAGTATTTAAATGATTGATGATTGAATGTCCATTCTAAAATAATAATCCCAAAAGAGCATATCTGTTTCTATATTTGTTGACAAATAAAATATTATTTTTAACTCAACTCATCATACTTTTCAATCTTCCTTCAAAGTATTTAAATGATTGATGATTCAATGTCCATTCTAAAATTCATAATCCCAAAAGCGCATATCTGTTTCTATATTTGTTCACAAATAAAATATTATTTAAAAAAAAATTATTTATATTATTATTTTATTATATTATTTTTAGAATTTGCAAATTGTTTTCAGTTATTCATTTCCTCTATACCTATATATGTGGTCCATATATATGCAACCTAAATATGTGACACAATCTCAGTTCTGACTCCCCTTTGTGTTATATTTTGTAATGAAGCCCACCACCTCCCACCCCCACCCCTCTCCCCTTTTCCACACCTCTCTCACTATTACACAAGATCTGCAACCCCATTGAGTTCTTTGTTTCTCATCTGATATCATTAAATACCTTTGTTTATTTAGTGTCACTCAATATAGCTGGAGGTCCCAGAGGTGGGTGGGGGGAATCCGGGTGGGGGATGTGGGTTGGGACTACAAAGAGATGGAGCATAAATGGTAAACAAACAATCTATATAAAAGGGGTACTCAAATACAAAAAGAATTGAGAATTTTAAGTATGTGATTATCAACTGAAATGAGTTCATAACTGTAGGAGCTGTGTCAAAATTAACTGAGGCAAGTTGAATAAAACTGGGCTAGTTGAGGGTTAAAAATCCCCTAGTTTTACTACATAAGGATATAATTTCATTAATATTGGGACTTAAAGCTCACTTAAAGTGTCCATTTTGTCTACTTGAATATGTTTAACCAGTTTCATTTTAAAAAGTTAAAAACTCAGCAAGCAGAGGTATAACACACAAAAATAAGTTCTTAAAAGACTAAGATAGCCATAACATTATTAATATTCAAAATTTAAATAGACAGGCATTTCCTTTTAAAAATTCAAAGATTTCAGCTCTATAACCCACATAGTTTGACAGTTACTGGGCTTTAAAGTGGCATAATATCCATAAATTGGGTTTCTGTGGGCATTTTACAATTGTTAAAGAGACCTTAGCAATTAAACTACAGATCTGAAACTTTTGGGGGGACATACATAACAAACAAAAATTATATATAATACAGTTTAAGACTTGTCACACTAAGCATTTCCAAATAACAGGGCAAAATACGGAAAAAATGTCCAAAAAGGCACTTGGGCGAGTGTCTATGGCCCTCATACACAGGTTAAATGTCTACTAAAAACCTTGATTTTCGGCATATGTAAAAAGGACATAATAATGCATACCCAGATGGGATTTCAGCTCCATCAACCACATAGTTTAACAGTCACAGGGCTTAAAGGTGGCAAAAAGTCCAAATATTGGGCCTCTGTGGGCCTTTTAGAGATCTCGATGTGGCTTTCAAATTAAAGCTTCAGACTTAAAATTTGTTACATACTAAGATTACACATAGAATATGTATCTAATAAAGTTTGAAACTTCTCAGACTTACCATTTCCAAGTTACAGAGCAAAATATGTGAAAAATGTCTTAAAAGGGTCACTCAGGTGGGTGTTTAAGGTCCTCATACACAGGTTAAATGTCTACTTGAAGCCTTGATTTTTGGCACATGTAAAAAGAACATAATAATGTATTCTCAGATGAGATTTCAGCTCTATCAGTCACATAGTTTAACAGTCACAGGGCTTAAAATTGGCAAAAAGTCCAAATACTGGGTCTTTATGGGGCCTTCTAGAGACCTAAATGTGGCCTTCAAATTAAAGCTTCAGACTTAAAATTTGTCACATACTAAGATTACACATAGAATATGCATCTAATACAGTTTGAAACTTCTTAGACTTACCATTTCCAAGTTACAGGGAAAAATATGTGAAAAATGTCTAAAAATGGTCACTCGGGTGGGGATTTATGGTCCTCATACACAGGTTAAATGTCTTCTTAAAGCCTTAATTTTTGGCACATATATAAATAATATACTAATATCTTCCCAGATAGGATTTGAGCTCTATCAGTCACATAGTTTGACAGTCACAGGGCTTAAAAGTAGCAAAAAGTCCAAATATTGGGTCTTTGGGAGCCTTTTAGAGACCTCAATTTGTCCTTCAAAATTAAAGCTTCAGACTTAAAATCTGTTACATACTAAGATTACACACAGAATATATATCTAATACAGTTTGAAACTTCTCAGACTTACCATTTCCAAGTTACAGGGAAAAAGATGTGAAAAATGTCTTATAAGGGTCACTCGGGTGGGTGTTTATGGTCCTGATACTAGTGTTGAAGACGGTAAACCGGAAACCTATTTGCCGACCGAAAGACACTGATCCGGTTACGTTTCGTTTTCTTGTAACCAAAACCGGTTTCGCCACATGTAGTCATTATTTTAACTATCTTTACTAAAATATTAAACTACAGCAAATATTTCACAGTATTTTATAATATTCTATCAATGTATCACCCATTTTGTCCTCGAAAGTCTTCAAAAAGCCCATTGTTGTTCTTATTTATATACGAGTTACGTCTCATGTACGCTTTTGAAAACTTATTTCTTTGCGTTTGATAAATCAAACATACCCGGTTTTTCGCCGAATTTCTGCTTTCGGAAACCGGTTCTAAAATTCGCATTCAACCACAACACTACCTGATACACAGGTTAACTGTCTATTAAAGGCCTAAATGTTGGGGCATATATAAGAAAACACATAGATATATTCCCAGATGATATTTAACTTAGATGAGAGACATAGTTTGAAAGCTACAGTGCTTGAAAGTGGCAAAAAGTGCATAAATTGGGTCTCTGTGGGCACTTTTGAGACCTTAAGTCGACCCCTTTGGGTAAACCTACAGCCCTAAAATTTTCTACAGACAAGGATTACATATGAAAGTTATACCTAGCGCAGTTTGAGACTCATCAGAATTACCACTTCCAAATTATAGGGCAAAATATGTGAAAATATAGCAAAAAATCCCTAAGTGGGGGTATTTATGGGCCTCAAACACAATTTTCTCCTCAACTTAAAGTCGTGATTTTCGGCACATGTACTAAGAACATATTAATGTGTTGTCAGGTAAAATTTCAGCCAGCTGAGCATCATAGTTTGTGACCTACAGGGCTCTAAGTGGCCAAAAGTCCAATTTCTGACCTTAAGGTGGCCATAAGTTCTTTTTTACTGGGAGTTTAAGGTCACCTTAAAATAGGGATCTTCCTTTGGGCACCCTTAACATGTGTACCAAGTTTGAAAAAAAAAATATTAATTTGTTTTTGAGTTATCGCGTCCACAAGGAAATTTCTACGGCGGTGGCGGCGGCGCGACGGACCTGAATCCAATATATCCCCGACTTTCGTCTGGGGATATAATAAGTGCCCTTAAGTACACTTAACACTTCTTCCCTTATGAGCTGCTCCATAAAAATTCTATAGAAACAACAAATCTTACAAACCTTTTTCATCTTGCTGAGCCTATGCATTTTCCCTGAATGGGACGAGTAAACATCTTTCCCCGATGATCCTACAGATTCCACAGTGTCCATATGTGTACCAGGTGTAGAATGCAAAACCATTCCATCTACTTCATCTTCCCCATTTGATAAATCTAAATGCCCCTGCTCCATTGGAGAGACAGATCTATCACGTGATGTGGAGCTGTCTGAGAGACTGGCCTTAATTTGAGAAACTGTATCTCCCTTGGCCCCCAACATTGTCATGCCCAGCACTGACACCACAGATGTATTTGCAAAAATCCCATTCTGACCACCTCCAACGGCTTTGTGAAATGTATTAAGTCCAAACTTAGTGACTCCTTTTGTAGTACTCATTGTTTTGGTTGTCGTCAAATTTTTCTCATGTTCACCATGTAAGACCATAATTGGGGAAAATCAATCTGTAAAAAAAAAAGTTAGGTTTGGTAAAGGGTATGTATTGTGATTTGTGAATACTGTCAATATCAGGTAATACTGGAATTCATGAGCTTATAATAAAATTGGATTCTCAGTAGTTTTATATAAAACATAGGTGGTATTATTTGGTACTATCAATGATGTGTGACTGTTAGAAATTATCTTTTGCCCAATGTTTTATAATGTATTATTTCTATTTTTGCAGAGGGAAAAAGATGGGGGGAAAACAAATGCTCAAAAGTCATTTGAAGAAAGGCTGGACATGTTGTGGTTATCTTGAGGAGTTTATTGTGAACAATGTATTATATATGTGATAAATACTCTAACATGCAAAAAAAATATTTTCTGACATTTCTGACTATTGTATGTGAACAATTGGGATGTTCTTATATGATCTTAAATGAAAACAAGCTATGTTTACTGATTATGTTGAAGACCGTTTCAACACCATGCACGATTTCAATCCATTACACTTTAAAACTGTACACAAACTAGATTCTACTTGGTTCTGTCATAGCTGACCCAAAAGGACGTGAACAACATATTTAAACAAACTACTGTAAATGCAATAGTTTTTGAGTTACAACTGATTTACTCAACAGTGAGAACCTGAAAATAGCTATTGCTCAGCTATGTAATGAGCTACAGGTCTGCAATTTCACTATGTTATAGCTGACCAAAAATTAGGTGAATAACATATTTAAACAAACTACTCTAAATGCAATAGTTTTCAAGTTACAACTGATTTACTCAACAGTGATAACCTCAAAGTAACTATTACTCAGCTATGCAATGAGCTACAGGTCTGAAATTTTACTATGTTGTAGCTAACCCAAAAGTAGTTAAATAACATATTTACACAAAATTCTGTATATGCAATAGTTTTCAAGTTATACGTGATTTTACTCATTACGGGAGGTACTGAAAAGTCAGAAAGTAGCTATTACTCACTTAGGTACTGGGATAGACACTCAATTTACTCACCATGTAGTAGCTATGGAAAAAGTAGCTGAATAACATATTTTAACAAAATGCTCTAAATGTGATATTTTTCAAGTTATAAGTGATTTAGTGCATGATTTCATGAATTTTAATGCACTAAAAAGTATTTTAAAAATTCATAAAAAAATAATTAAGAAAGATCCAGGCCTGATACTCACACAAGGTTTTCTACTAGTGGACTAGTACATATAGGCAATCTAAGAAAAAAATCCCTGCAATAGTCAATGAGAAAATAAGTGATTTAGTGCATAATTTCATGAAATGCATTAAAAATTATTTAAAAAATGAATAAAAAAAATTAAGACAGATCTAGGTCTAATACTCACACAAGGTAATCTACTAGTGGCCCAGTACATATATGCAAGATATGAGAAAAATGCCCAGAATAGTGAATGAGAAAATTGTGATAAAGTGTTGAAATTTTTACACTTTAGGTGAGGGTACATCACTTGTATTTGGCTCTGGCGAAAAGAAGAACAAACAGATATACATGCCTTGAACAATTTTTGAACTATGTTTTTTGAGTTTCAGAGTAGAAATGAAAGCAAAAAAGGACACAAAAAAGGTACTGTGCAAATGATATTCTGAAGTAATGTGAAACCTATTAAGGTGTAAAATGTGGTGAAAATCATATTTAAAGAAAATACTGTAAACACAATAGTTTCCAAGTTACTGATGATTTACTCAACAGTGAGAATCTCTAAATAGCTATTACTCAGCTACGCCATGAGCTACAGGTCTGCAATTTCACTATGTAGTAGCAGAACTGTAAGTAGGTGAATAACATAAAAAAAATAAAATAGCATCAGAGATGCCCGTACCCTACAGCCTGGGAAAATAGTTTTCAACACCATGAGATATAGAAGTAGTGAAACAGTACACAGATTGGGATACTTTCAGAGCAGTGTCAGTGTCCAAATAATGTTTAAGTAGAGAAAATAACATCTAAGAGAAAGAAATTGCATGTAAAAAATAAGTATTAAAACAAGACAATTCAGTAAACTAAAAATTATGAAGCTTTAAGACTTCTCCCATTTTGATTTTCATTTGTATGGTCGAATTATGGTTTTGGATGTTTTGAATACTAGTATTACCCATACATACTAGTATCCCAGATAGCATGCCGCCGTCGGACCGACGTTGGCTGTTGGTCGCAAGGTCGGCAGATTTTGCCGACGTTGGGCCGACGTTGGGCCGACGGTGGATTTTTATTCAAGATGGCGGTGGGCAATAATAGGGGATTTTGTGAAACTTAGTAAAAAATTATTTATAATGGTATATCTAAAAATCATATTTCAGTGAGCCCACAAATTTTAGCCAACTATTTCATAATTTTAGAAATAAAAATAACATTCTCATTATAAATTCACACTGAAAAAGTTATTTGTGGACAATTTGATTGGTTGATGCTATACAATGAGTAATTTTTTTCGGTGGCTTGCCGACGTTGGGCCAACGTTGGGCCGCCGGTCAAAAAGCCGTTGGGCCGACGTCGGCAGCCATCGTCGGGCCGACGGATGTGCCGACGTTGGCCCGACGTCAGCATGCTATCTGGGATAGGGATTGGTGCTCGATTTTTCAATATCGATCGATCATCCCACAGAACTGCCAATATCGACACTTACTACTAGTATTTCAATATCGAAATAACATACACCAAACAGACAAAAAAATTTTAAAATGCTTATTTTACAGCATAAACGTATTTTTATTGCATAAAATCTTTAAAAAGACACAGTTTCAACAAATACAAAACGGTGTCAAGTCTGCCGCCATCTTTGTTTACATTGTCAGTGACCTACTTCCGGTTTCACGGAAGAGAGCTAGTACACAGGAAAGCATAAAAGACCTGTTTTATGTAACTTTTGTTACTTTTCTTTATATTTTCTATTGCAGCAATGTATTTTTGGTGGATAAATAGCATGTTTTATTATTTCTTGAATTAATATGTTCACGTTTTTAAATAACCTGTATTATCGCTCACGGCTTACGTTACCGGTCCCGATATTGAAATATCGATCGATCCACCACCCTAAATTTTCATTCGATATCGATCCTCAATATGGCTCTCGATCCCTATACTAATACATACAGATGTAGCAATACATGGTTTTGTGTGGAATTGGGGCAAAACCTGTGGCTCACTTGATGCAATACCATCTGTTACAATGGGAAGTTGCAAAAATAAAACAGTTAATGACTTCTAATATGACTTTAACAGTGCCTAATCTACACCAAAAGACACCCAAAGGTGCAACAACCAAGATTCAAGTAAAAAGATATAAGAGATAAATAGTATCAAATATCCTCGTCGAGACAGAAAATAGCATCAGATATGCAAGACCAAAGGTCAAATCCAGGTTACACCATGACATTTGCACACATATAACCCTTGACCAATGTCCCTACCAAATATCAACTTCATACACCTTATGGTTTCCAAAATATAGCCCAGACAAGGCATTAAAGGTCAAGGTCACTACAACAAGGTCAAAGGTCAAATCAAGGCCACACCATAACATTTTACACCTACACACCCTAGCTAATGTCCCTACTCAGTATCAACTTTCTACACCTTACAGTTTCCGAGATATACCCCGGACAAGATTTTATTGGTCAAGGTCACTACAGCAAGGTCAAAGGTCAAATCAAGGTCACCCCATGACATTGCACACCTACACCCCCTCACCAATGTCTCTACCAAGTATCAACTTCCTACGCCTTACAGTTTCCGAGATATAGCCCAGACAAGATTTTATAGGTCAAGGTCACTACAGCAAGGTCATAGGTCAAATCAAGGTCAGACCATGACGTTGCACACCTACACCCCATAATCAATATCCCTACCAAGTATCAACTTCCTACACCTTACGGTTTCTGAGATATAGCCTGGACAACATTTTATAGGTCAAGGTCACTACGGCAAGGTCAAAGGTCAAATCAAGGTCACACCATGACGTTGCACAACTACACCCCCTAATCAATGTCCCTACCAAGTATCAACTTCCTATACCTTACGGTTCCCGAGATATAGCCCGGACAAGATTTTCAAACTCAAGGTCACTACGGCAAGGTCAAAGGTCAAATCAAGGTCACACCATGACGTTGCACACCTACACCCTCTAACCAATGTCCCGCAGCAAGATTTTAAAGGTCAAGGTCACTACAAGGTCAAAGTTCAAATTAAGGTCACACCATGATGCTGCACACCTACACCCAGAAAACAAGTACGTGTGAGCTCTGTACGTCCCTCACCATGTCCATCAGTATATCAATAGCAATCGGCGACGGGACAGAAACTCGGTCTAAAAGTTTATGTGCATTTGTTGTGCGATAGCTTGGGATTTAAAAAGGATTATTGCTGATGAAATGACAGAGGGTGAAAATTTGACAGATCTGTGAGTTGCCAAACTTGTAGTTCTACTGCTACCCTGCATAAGTGGGTCCCACTAAACACCGTGTGGAGACTCCGCACGGTATCTCCACACGGTAAACGTGCGGAGTTTTAAACACTATTAAAACTGTTTTGTATGTACATTTATTTGCTGTCAAATAAATAAACTGAGTGCCAAAAGACTTCAAAATGTAAAATATTTGCAAAATTGTTAGAAAAATTGGACATATCTATAAAAATTGTACATTGCCACATTATGGAGATCATGCTGAGGGTATTGCTCGGAGGTCCAGAATTTATTTTTATTCCTATTATAATATTTTATGTATCAGAAGAGATAAATTGTGAGGTATTTTATCAAAACTTGATTGTTATCTGTCTCTAAATCTTTAAGGCTTTAAACCTGCATTTAATCTCTTTGCACTTCATTATATCACTTTTACATAAATATCTCTTTGAAAAAACTTGTATTTACCATATACTCTAGAGATCTGTTTGAGTTATGATTATCCCCACATTTTCTGGCTATATTTATACACATGGTAGAGGACTTATTGCAATTTGAATATTGGAATAGAATTGCTTGATAATATTATAAGGAGAATGGAAAACATAACACTATTGTCATTATTTAATTGTGACTTGAATGCATAGACTACTTGTGGACACAAACAGTTTAGCCTCGATTGCAATGAAGTGCAATTAGATTGAGAAGCCATGTCACATTTTTGGAGGTGTGAAATTAGATAATGAATAACTGAATAATAATTTCATTGCTTTTATATCTAATATTTAAAAGTCATTACCACTTAAATATATTCTTATTATCCACCAGCAAATATGTTCTGGGGCTTCTATAACTCAGTCAACATAAAGTGACTCCAAAATAACAGTTTAATCTGGGGCTTCTACAACTCCATTAATATGAAATTGACTCCCCAAAAATTCGATTTTGGGGTTTATACAACTCGACCTTTATAAAAGTGACTCCCAAAAATTCAATTATGGGCTTAATACAACTCGATCTTTATTAAAAGATACTCCACACGTTTACCGTGCGGAGAGTACCGTGTGGAGCCCCGAACGGTGTTTAGAGGGACCGATCTCACCGGCATAAGTTGGCCGCAGGCATAAGTTGGCCACCCTCACCACACCTTCACAGGGCTTTAACATGAGTGGCCTACTACACTCTGAAATCATGTATTATTGTTAAAACTTATTATATGCAACAGGTTTCATTGGTGTACAATAACCTATTTGTTTTTCTGGAGCCTGTAGATGAGCCACGGCCAACTTATTCCTGTGGCAAATTTATGCAGGGTGACAGTATTATAGTATATGCATAAAAATTTATGCCACACCAGTTTTTTAACAATAAAAAACGTACCCTTGTGACTGTGCTCAAAGTCGCTGGTCCGTTTTTGAAGCTGAAACGAAAATGTATCCAGTTACTGACAGCACTAGTGCTATAAATTGTTGTGCTCTACCTTGACTCCGAAATATCCGGGTGAAACTTTTACAGTAAAATAGTTTGTATCTAATACCAATCCAACTACTGAGTTACAAAAATGTGCTTATACATCCGTATATATGCGGACTTTTAAACCGGAAAAAAATATCAGGGAAACACCCAGTGCTATAAATAGCTACAAAATGACTAAACCCCCCAAAAAAAACGAAAATAGAACCGAAAACAGGACAGTGCTTTTGCGGAGAGAGACACAAATTTAACGATTAATAAATTAAACATGTTTACGAACAAATAAAAATATTTGCTTATCGATTTGTTTGTTTATTTTTGCTAAATATATCATACATTGTGATAGCTCAGAGTATTTCGGCCTATCAAGAAAATAACTATTATTTTCAAGAAGCCAGTATTAATTATTGATTATTATTAATCTGTATAACTATTTATAATCATAATTAAAGGGCTATTATTGTAATATCTGTGCTATTCTGTCATTTGCTGTCATTCAAATAAACATTGTTTTATTTATTTATTTACCTATTTATTTATTTGATAAAATAATAGAGGTATTTATAAAAACTTTTTGGACCACCACAAGTGGTAACCCAGCCAGCACTACATATGAGACCAACAAGGGTCCCAAATGGGTTCTTATATGGGGCCTTTGTGGTGGCCCTATATGGGCCCCAGTCAGTTTTTGCAAACGGTTTTCTGATGGGACCAATATGGTTTATCAATAAGGGTCATATGTGGGCCCCATATGGGGCCTTTATTGTGAAATAAATGGGTCCCACATGGGCCCAACTTGTAATTTGAACATGGGGCCCAGATGGTTTTTGCAAATGGTTTGGTGATGGGACCAATATGGGCTCTGTATATGGGTTATATGTGGGTCTGACAAGGGCACTATATGGTAAACTGCATCCAGGTTCTTATTGGTCCTACATATAAGTTCAGATGTATGGACCGGCTCCATTTGTTGTTCAGCTCGCATGTAATAGAAGCTCAAAAATGAGTTGATCTGTGTGAACAGTCTGCAATTTCCATCACTTTGCCCACATATTCTGTCTAATATTTTAACACACTTTCATGAAGCCTTTGTAAATAATGCACAATACAATCTTGATTCATACTATACTATTATCCAATTTCCAGAATGTAATTCAAATCATTTCAAGTTCAAAATCTTATGATGTACCACATTTGTGTCTAAGCTTGTCTTATACAGAATACAGAAATGTGTATCAGAAACTCATCACTTAATGATTCACCCAAACCCTTTTTCCAGATGGCCCAAGCTAAAACAGCTACATAGCCTTGTCAAGACACAAGTAAAACACATGATGAAATCCTCAGTTAACTGATATAATTAAGCACATGCATTATTTGATTAATAAAGATTTTTTTCATTATGAATCCCCACCAAAAATATCATAGTTTATTATTTTAGCCTTATTTACACAATTTTTACAAATTTCATAGATTTCTCACACATATTTATAATCTTTAAATTGTACTGTAATTTGTATCCTAGTGACGAAAGGCTAAACTGTTTCACACCATGGGGTGTTTTCCCATTTTCCTAGCACTGCCTCAAAATACTATCTGTGTGAAAAGATAAACATATCTGTACTGCATGATATAGGGGGTTGGACCTATTAATGACCCCTTGAGTTAAACTAAGAGAAACTAAAATTTTACAGAATTTCCACAACTGTAGACTTAGGATTTCTGTACTCTTATACATGAAAAAGGTGTTTGTGGTACATTAAGGTAATATAAACCACTAGATTATTAATTAGTGAGATATACAACAAATTTAATTTAATACATTTTTTACAAAAACTTGACAATACATTTACAGAGCTATAAAATGGCTATTGTATGTGATAATAATGAGGGTCCCTTGTGAGAATATTATACCCATTTTTGACCTTCACAGGTCCAACCAATATGCGTGTACACTTTTATTTAAAAAGCTTTTGTGGCAAGTTGTTTTTCTCAAATAGGACCTTTTTTATTTTTGGATTTTTTTCATTCAAAATCAGATGAGAAGTTAATAAAGAACACTTGTTATATATATTTACATTTTTCCTCTAGGATTCATATATGGGACCTATCTGGGACCCTTATACCAGTAAATCATCCATAAAAGTCCATTCTGGGGCCCATATTAAACATTGTGATAATAAATGTTTTGTTTACCACTCTTTACGAAGTCCAAATCAACATGATGCCAAATGAATCTATTATTAAATCTGTTTTATTTTCCTTATTTTGTACTATTTAGGGAACATTAAGTATTTTTATATAAATGGGACCAATATGGGCCCCCTTTGGGCATTCTGTGCCCACATATATCCTTTATAGGACCCATATTGCTATTTGCCCGCCTATAGCCCACATAGGCCCCATATGATCATGCTTGCTGGGAAATGCTGGGGAATGGAATGTAAAATCACAAACTTTGACTTTTCCTTCATATATGACTTCAACTTTGAATGAGATATATTTGCATTTATACAATAAAATATTTTTGGGATTTTAGTATTGTGTATACAAAGTATAAGTGTAGAAAGTGGAAATTACTGGTTCCAACAGGGACAGACCAGAATAAAAATACTGCCAAAAAGACAGTGAAGAGAAAGTTCATTACAACATGCATGAGGAGCACACGACTGAATAGGGTTGGATGCTACACCAGTGTTTTTTTCCCCCCGAGATCCTGCAGAAACTGCAGGCATAAGACGCTGTTGGTCTTCTGGCCATGTAAAGAGTGAGTGAAATACCGAGAACAGTGTTAAAACTTTGATAGATGCACAGTTGCCTGCATTCTGCAGGAAGCTAAAATACACCTGTGTTTTGAACATAGGATACTTTTTAAACAAACAGTGTAAATACACCACAAAGAATATCTGGTTATCCTTATCATATGAGAAGAGCAGTGGCAGTCCAGCAGTTATGGAACATTATCCTGTACAAAATGCCTCGATCCTTGTTAACTAAATAACAACAAATTGGTATTCATGAGATTTTCAATCTATTTTTAACTCAGGACACTTTTAAAAGATAGGCTATTTCCTTAAATCAAAGGTAAAAGTGATTTTATTATATCCTGTGTTTATTGATGTTTCATAACACATACTGTTATATAAAACCAAACCTGACACAAAATAATAAGGATACAAGTTGTGCACAAGGAACATTTTGCAATATTGCTTTCAGCAATGTCATTGTATGTCTCTACTGGCTGACATCTAAAAAGTGTCACTCTATCATCTCAGGAATAAAATGGTAAAAATTTATCAAAATATATTATTTTTGCAGGTTTATAGCAAATTCACTTGTGTATTATCGATACACGGGTAGTATGATTATTTTTATCAAGTATTTATAACTCTTTTGTACTGGTGTCCTGTGTTAAAACCGTCCTGAGTTTGCAACACAAGACAACTGCACAAACATATGAATACAGAGAAGCTTAATAAGTGAGTTCAATTCCAGAGGACGATCGCGAAGTACAGCAATCTGACACAGACCAGATGAAGCCAAGGTAGGCTGGCCCAGATCTGCCGAATTGCTGGAAGTGGGCACCATGGCCACAACTTTTGATTTCTTCAAGATGCATATTGTTTCCCAGATGACTAAGAAGGTGGGTTTTCTGAAAGCTGAGCAGTGTACCCGACCCCTACACACACTTTTAAAAATTAAACTTATAATCACTTGGTCCATGTTTAACAGAGTAGTTAAAATTAAATCAGCCTAAAGCAATCGATTGCTGCTGTCTCAACAGATCAATTCCAATAGGTAAGAGAAGCACATGCAGACGAGTATATCCTACATGATGAGTCCACCAAATTTCTTTCTTTTGCAATATTAACTGAGGCTCTTCCTTTATATACTGCTGTGACAGCAATGCATGACGTTTAAGGCCAGTGACGTTGAGTACTAATGATGTTTCAGAATTCACTTTTACAGGGTGTCTATGCCTACCACATGACTAATATCAAAAGGACATAGTAACCTGCAAATAATTATCAGTGGTAAGCTGGTCCTCCAAAAACACATAAGACTGTTGAATGAAAAATTTACTGCAATCAACAGTGCTTCAGATTTGATTGCTCCAAATGTACATAGTGATTTAATTCAGTCAACCAAATGACGCAACCGTACCAAGTACCAGGCAAATTTCAAACTACTAAGGTATTCACCCAAAACATGATCTTGCAATACTCTGGCTGTTGCACATACAGGACTGCATCAGGTGGATCATTCATACGATGGATTCAACAAGTAAGCTAACTCTCATTTTGCACTGATAGGGTACAACCTGCCTGTGTCCAACTCACCAATAACTCACAAATTGCTGATAGGGTATCCCTACCAACACTAATAAGCAAAGAAGTCAGTATAAAGTATTAAGCAGCCATAAATATCAACCCACAAGGTTATTCTCTCTGTCAACAAAAATTGCAGAAGGTCCTCAGTATATGTCTCGAACCAAAATAGAATGGACATCCAATCAAGCATACAATTTTGCCTTTGGAAAAAGAAAGTAGAAAGGATTTGCAATGACCCAATGTCTGGAGATGACGATGAAGTGAAACTGAACACTGTCTACATTTCGGCTGTTGCTAACACAGAAACCTTGGTGGATGCTAAACAAGCATAGAACCCAGAGTTAAGAGTTGACACAGTTGAAGCTCTGGTAACATGTTTCGAGGAATGCTTAATCTACTCCACCCTTTTCTGTGAGGCAAGTGAGGATTTGTGTAACATCAGATAGAAACCAGGTGTAAATACAACCATGTTCTACAGCAGAATAAATGAATTATATCACCCCATTGAATTTCTAGACACTTCCCAATTCTTGATTGTTGATAAGCTAATACATGGATACTTGAATGTAGAATGTAAGAAAAAGCGGATGGTGAAAGGAAAGGATGTGACAATTACACAGTGTCATGAAAAGAAAACCCACCCAAGCAAGATCATCTGATAAAATTAACCAGAAGTTGTAATGTATGGTGTGGCAATGAAGGACGTCACCTATAAGAGAAATTCCCAGCCAAAAATGCCCTTTGTAGTTTCTCTAAAAAGAATGGCCACTTTGAAATGGCATGTATTTTGAAGGCAAAGCACAGTCGCAAACCTACAACTCAAAATACCATCCACATGAACGACCTTCCAGTGAAGAGGAATATGAATACACTTATGACATCAGTACCACATGTGATGACCTCATCAATAGCCGTGCCCATGAAGTTTTTGCTGATGTCAAATTTGATACTTTTACGCATGTAACACTGCAAGGCAAGGAAGATACTGGTGCAGTGGCAACCTGTATGCCATTATAAATGTTACAAAAACTGGGCTCAACACGTTCTGATATTGGACCAACACAGGCACACCTGTGCGGTGTCACGGGAACAGATATGAAGACTTATGGCAAAGTAAAAAAAAATGCAAAGGTGATGTGTAATAAAATCACTCATGAAATTCAACTCCTGGTGCCAGAGCTTGGATCAGAGTTGATTTTAGGACTTGAGTTTTGCAAATTATTTAACTTAGTAGCAATTGGTGATATTTGTATGCAATGGCAGATAGACATTGACATTGATGCCTGAGGTTGATCACAAACCTTGAAAAGCCAAGTGGCAGGAACACTTACCACTTGAAAAAGTGACAGGAGATGCATTTATAGAGCTCACTCTCATATTCCCAAGTACCTTTGATGGTAAAGTTGGTCTTTTCCAGGGTGAAGTTAACTTGAAAATGACACCAGAAACTAAGTCTGTACAAATGCCGCCATGCACAGTTCCACTGAGTGTTATGCCAAAACTAGAGGTAGAACTGGATAGGATAAAAAAGAGGCTATCATTTGACCCTGCTCAGAAACCACAGATTGAGTGCACACACATTGTAATTGCTTCCTGAAAATGGCAACATCAGAATTTACCTGGACTTACAGAACTTAAATAAATACCTCATCAGAAGTATTCATTACACAGCATCATGGTAGGATGCAAAACATACTTTCACAAACGGCCAGTTTTTTCCAACATTGAAAGCTAGGAGTAGGTACTGAGTAAAAAAGTTCAGCGACGAAAGTCAGCTTTTCAAAGCATTCAATACTCCTTTCAAAAAATACTGTTTCCTCAGACTGCATTTGGACTCTGTGTCTTCAGAAATATTCTTGAAACAAATGGATGCAGCCTTGGCCAGGATTCCAGGTACATTCCCTTGTTTAGATGATATTAAGATCCAAGGATCTACTGAGGAGAAACATGATATACACCTTCTTGAAGCTGTCCAGAAAGCTACTAATGCAGGAATTAAGTTCAACCCTAGCAAATGCCAAATTAAGAATAATATATAATAAGAGTACTTTGGTCAGAACATTTCACCTGAGGGTGTATCACCCTGTCCAAAGAAAGCCAAGGCAATACTAAACTAAGCTGCACCCAATGGCAAACAGGAATTCCAAAGCTTTTCTGGCAAGTAAATTTCATGCCTGCCTTCATTCCCAATCGCTCCAGGAACATTTCTTATGCGCAGCCTCTTGAAGAAAGACGGCCCTTTTGTTTGGACAAGTGAAATGCAACTTGAGTTTGAAGTCAAGAAGGTTATTGTTAGTTCAGTCCAACTAGCACATTTTGACCCAAAAAAGCCAGCAGAAATTGAGACCGATGCATGACTTAAAGGACTTGGAACTGTGCTCATCCAAGGAGGAAGACCTGTAAATTTTCTTAGCAAATCACAGAAGCACAGTACTCCAACACTGAAACAGAGCTTTTTGCTGTCCACTTTGCTTGTGAAAAGCTTCATACATATGTATTTGGGTGCACTATCACTATCAATTCTGACCACAAGCCACTCAAAGCTATATTAAAAAGCCAATTAGTCTTGCACCATCTCACCTGCAGAGAATGCTCCTGAGGCTCAGAATGTATTACTTAAATGTGAAATATGTTATAGCTAAGAGCTAGTGTCCTTTTAGCTGACATACTCTCAAAGTTGGTTAAACCAGGGTCAATTCAAACAATACCAGATCTCGATGTACATATTGCACAGGTGATGTCCATTAAGCCCACCCATCTACAATCACTTTAAGCTGAAACAAAAGCAGACCCAAATATGTCACAGATTATTGGTTATATGAACAATGGATGGCCTTCACACATTCACCACTTGCCAGATGCTGTCCGGCCATACTGGGGCTTTTGTGATGAGCTGCAGCTGGCCATTCTAGATGGTATAATCATGAAGGGGAACAGGGTTGTGGTTCCACCAATTCTGAGGGCTGAAACATTTCTTTGCCTACATGATGGCCATCAATGACTGAATTCAATACTCCAACATACTCAATGTATGGTATATTGGCCTAGACTGTAAGATGATATCAGTGATCTGATTTTGCAATGTAGAGAATGTCACATCTGATCAACAGATCTGAGTAAAAAACCAGTGGAAATGTGGAGCACTGACTTAATGGAGCACAAGGGTGGACACATGATTATTGCAATTGACTACTCGGGCAATATATTAATGGACACTCTTCAGGCAAAAAATGACAATTCTGTTATATCATCAATCAATTGCAAATTCAGAAGGTTTGGTCTCACTGAATCAGTAATAACTGACAATGGACCATGCTTCAGATCACAGCGGTTCCATAATTTGTCCGTCACTTGAAATTAAACACATCACATCCTCTCCCTACTACCATGAAGGGAATGGCTGTGCCAAAAGGGCTATTCAAACCCTTAAACAGATATTCTGGAAATGTAGCTCTGAGGTTGAAATTACTGCTGCTCTGATTGCATATCATGACACACCAATCACCCAGGATCTGCCATCTCCCGTGGAGCTGTTCTTTCACAGACAAATAAATCACGCCTAGGCATAATGTATCAATGCTGGATGACATACAGAAACAAAAGCTGTATGACAGGAGAACAGCTCATCTCTAAGTACCAGGGAGTCAAAATGAATACACTCCACAAAAGCAGATGTGGTTCACAGAAGATGGCTCTGCTGAGTGGAAAACAGGCCTCTTTGAGTCAAAGAGCCAGTACCCAGACTCATATTTGGTTATCACAAATAGTAGTGATCAGCGCCTCAGACACAATGTCCATGATCTGAAGCCATGTTTCAACCATCATTCACTACAGTTCAGCACAGTCCCTTAACTCATAGAAGATGGAACGGGGACAAATATTCAATGCACCTACACTCAAGATCCTGGGTTCTGACCCCATTTCATCCACACAGAAAATGCCACACTAGACACCAATGAACAAGAAAGCAGACTATTCACCAAAGCTAGTAATGGATGACTCTGTAAGTTTGCCTGCATGTCCAATGTAGAACCACTCACCAATAAAGACAAGATCTGGTCGACAAGTGAAACAAAACAGAAGCTCGGTCTACCTTTTCAAGTATGATCACAATGTCAGCATCTCCTCAATCTCCTCAAGCCAATGTTAAATCCTGGGACCTCTATCTCTTAAATTCTACTCATGATCCAGTATGTTATATATTTTTAACAGTTGCCACTGATTGAAATAGTAATTATGGTAACTGTAAAATTTTATGAGTTCAGTAATTACTTTTAAAGATAAATTTTGCATTTGGTCCATTTAACTTAAGTACTGTTGTCTGGCAAATCTTTTATTTTATTCCAAGTAGTTGTGTATTCTTCTTTTATTTAAAGAGGGGCATGTTGTGATGTCACTACAGCAATGACGTTTAAAGATGTGACATTGAGTACCAACGACGTTTTAGGACTCATGACGTTTACAGGGTGTCTGTGCCTACCACATGGACTGATTTCTGTGGCTTTACAATAAATAACGTGCCAAACATGTATCTAGTGTTTCTCAGTATAAATACGTTAGTATATAGAAAAATAACAAAACATAAACCAGCACAACAGACACCACATACAGGGTGCAAAGACTGCTGAGACTCTTGCAAATAAACCTAATTCCCAGTCGTTCATACAGTCTGATGGACTGCAATGCAGCCAGGAAAGTAAAAAGCCATTGACTTTTTAAGTTTACCAGGAAGTTTGTATGAACATGGAACACTTACAGTCTAATATTATTGTTCTGCCAAAATTATCAGAAACACCGCTTAACATCTTGACATCATACAATATTTTAATTGGAATTAATATCACTACACTTCTACTGTTTGAAGTTCCATTTCAAAAGAAAATGATAACAGTGTAATCCTTATTTCACTGATCTTGTACTAGCACATCCAAATGTGTTTCTTCTAGAAACAAGAGGCCCTGATAATTTTAATTTAACCAATGTAAAAATGACATTTTATTGCGTTAATACATCCTATCCAATGGACAATAGCTTATCCGGTCGGTGCAGACCGGCTCGCCAAACGTCAGAAAAAGACGTCCTGTGTCTCCACCGCCAGGTCGGTCCGTAGTACCAGTGCACTCGCCAGATGGCATGTCGTACTTCCTTCCTGTCTAGACAGCGTGACGTCATAGCATCTTTTTCGTTTGGCGCGAACCAGTGCACAGTGGAAAATTTTATCTCTGCCAGAAATTGTGTTTTCTTAGTTATTCTAGTGAAGAAACGTCTTGGAATCTATTTTATTGAAGTTACCTCTTTTGATCATTAACTATGTCTTCACCTGGTCAGAAGAGAAGGAGCTGTGGCCATGCAATGGCTATTTTTGACGGACATGCCTTCTGCGCACGTTGTAGGGAAAAGGGGAAAGGTGAGGAACCATGTATTTCCAATAAAGACACTGCGGACTGCCCAGATCTCAACTCCATCGTATAAAATCAAGAAGGAGAAAAGGGAGGCCAAGCGTTTGGATAGTACCCAACCCACGGACGATCTTGTAGACCCTTCCAGCGTCTCAGTTATTGGGGTTGTGAGTGGTCCTAGTGCTGATAAGTCACCTGTCCCTCCCGAAAAGAAACCCAAGAAGGACAAGCCTTCTACTAAACCAAAGAAGTCATCTTCCGCTCTCTCGTCTGCTACAGAAGACAAGTTTACAGCCCTAGAGGATAAATGGGCGGATCGTTTCAACAGGCTAGAAGCCTTACTCTTAGCTAGATCCATGGAACCTACCTTTTCTTCATATGTCAGGGTCGCTCCAGATCATCCTCCCCCAGGAAATGTTGCCCGGGACTCTGAACCCTTTTTTCAACCATCTGATATACCTATGGATATATCTCAGCGCACTGGCCCAGACTCTAGTGACTCTGTAAGTTTGCCTGCATGTCCAATGTAGAACCACTCACCAATAAAGACAAGATCTGGTCGACAAGTGAAACAAAACAGAAGCTCGGTCTACCTTTTCAAGTATGATCACAATGTCAGCATCTCCTCAATCTCCTCAAGCCAATGTTAAATCCTGGGACCTCTATCTCTTAAATTCTACTCATGATCCAGTATGTTATATATTTTTAACAGTTGCCACTGATTGAAATAGTAATTATGGTAACTGTAAAATTTTATGAGTTCAGTAATTACTTTTAAAGATAAATTTTGCATTTGGTCCATTTAACTTAAGTACTGTTGTCTGGCAAATCTTTTATTTTATTCCAAGTAGTTGTGTATTCTTCTTTTATTTAAAGAGGGGCATGTTGTGATGTCACTACAGCAATGACGTTTAAAGATGTGACATTGAGTACCAACAACGTTTTAGGACTCATGACGTTTACAGGGTGTCTGTGCCTACCACATGGACTGATTTCTGTGGCTTTACAATAAATAACGTGCCAAACATGTATCTAGTGTTTCTCAGTATAAATACGTTAGTATATAGAAAAATAACAAAACATAAACCAGCACAAGACACCACATACAGGGTGCAAAGACTGCTGAGACTCTTGCAAATAAACCTAATTCCCAGTCGTTCATACAGTCTGATGGACTGCAATGCAGCCAGGAAAGTAAAAAGCCATTGACTTTTTAAGTTTACCAGGAAGTTTGTATGAACATGGAACACTTACAGTCTAATATTATTGTTCTGCCAAAATTATCAGAAACACCGCTTAACATCTTGACATCATACAATATTTTAATTGGAATTAATATCACTACACTTCTACTGTTTGAAGTTCCATTTCAAAAGAAAATGATAACAGTGTAATCCTTATTTCACTGATCTTGTACTAGCACATCCAAATGTGTTTCTTCTAGAAACAAGAGGCCCTGATAATTTTAATTTAACCAATGTAAAAATGACATTTTATTGCGTTAATACATCCTATCCAATGGACAATAGCTTATCCGGTCGGTGCAGACCGGCTCGCCAAACGTCAGAAAAAGACGTCCTGTGTCTCCACCGCCAGGTCGGTCCGTAGTACCAGTGCACTCGCCAGATGGCATGTCGTACTTCCTTCCTGTCTAGACAGCGTGACGTCATAGCATCTTTTTCGTTTGGCGCGAACCAGTGCACAGTGGAAAATTTTATCTCTGCCAGAAATTGTGTTTTCTTAGTTATTCTAGTGAAGAAACGTCTTGGAATCTATTTTATTGAAGTTACCTCTTTTGATCATTAACTATGTCTTCACCTGGTCAGAAGAGAAGGAGCTGTGGCCATGCAATGGCTATTTTTGACGGACATGCCTTCTGCGCACGTTGTAGGGAAAAGGGGAAAGGTGAGGAACCGTGTATTTCCAATAAAGACACTGCGGACTGCCCAGATCTCAACTCCATCGTATAAAATCAAGAAGGAGAAAAGGGAGGCCAAGCGTTTGGATAGTACCCAACCCACGGACGATCTTGTAGACCCTTCCAGCGTCTCAGTTATTGGGGTTGTGAGTGGTCTTAGTGCTGATAAGTCACCTGTCCCTCCCGAAAAGAAACCCAAGAAGGACAAGCCTTCTACTAAACCAAAGAAGTCATCTTCCGCTCTCTCGTCTGCTACAGAAGACAAGTTTACAGCCCTAGAGGATAAATGGGCGGATCGTTTCAACAGGCTAGAAGCCTTACTCTTAGCTAGATCCATGGAACCTACCTTTTCTTCATATGTCAGGGTCGCTCCAGATCATCCTCCCCCAGGAAATGTTGCCCGGGACTCTGAACCCTTTTTTCAACCATCTGATATACCTATGGATATATCTCAGCGCACTGGCCCAGACTCTAGTGCTGTTTTGCAGCCGTCGGCCGGTAAGCTAACCAAGGAGCCTGCCTTGCATGAGTCTTCCTCTTCTAAGCGCACTGGCCCAGACAACATTGCTCCACAGCAAAAGTCGGCCGGTAAGCTGAAAACCAAACTCAATGTTTCTACACAGGGGCGCACTGGTCCAGACACCGCTTCTCAGAAGCAAAAGTCGACCGGTAAGCCTAGTACCGACACTCACCGACCTTCAACTCTCTCTGCTGAGGCATCCGACCATCCTCCCTCCGACCATCCTCCCTCCGACCGACCTTATAGCTCAACCGGCTCCTTTTCACCGATCCCTCAGAAGGGCAGGAAAGACAGTATCCCTAGTTTGGACTCGGATACCCAGAGTCAACTCTCCGACACCCCTCCGGTGGAACTTTTTGTAGAGGTGGGAGATTTGTCCGACGACCAAGAATTTGAACAGGAACTCCCGACTTCAGAAGAACAAACCTACAGGGAAACCATGAGAGGAATACGATCCTTTATGGGTTGGTCGCATATTCCTGATATGGACAGTTCAAACCCTTCTGACGACAACCCTTTTGCGGGCCCCAAGGCTCCAGCACCCAGCAAGATCTCAGTACAGAGGATTGGCTCTGCCGAAAATTGTCTAAACTCAACCTCAATATGACTGAGGGATACCCCTCCAGAACTAATGAAGCCGGTAGCCTTCCTATGGACCATTTCCTCAGACCTCTGAAACCACAAACAAAATAGTACGGTCTTTACTCTGACCAGCAATTGGATCTGGCCATGCTCACCAGTTGGCATACAGGGCCCTCCAAGCTAAACAACAGCTTTGGGAGAATAGCCAGGAAAGCAGCCTTGGCAGCTACACCTCCAGCTTCCTGTAGGATCTCACAAGACACGCTTAGACGTTGGGAGAGCACGGCCAGGGAGGCCTCAGTAGTGTGTAACCAGACTGCAAGTTTCAACCGCTGCTTGTTCAAAGTTCAAGGCGACATGCAGACACAGCCAAAAGTTATCCGGGTAGAAAACAAGGGTAAATTCTCCAAGAAACTGTCCGAAGCCTCTGAAGAATTGCAATTCCTTATGGAATTCAACTCCAGCATCACACAGGTGACAGCCAAGGCAATGGAGCATTTAACAGACTTTGTGTTTATTACTATGGGAAACCTTGCCTTGGCCTGTCGAGACTCATACCTCAGCCACTTAAAGAATGGAGTGAAACCAGACACCTTTGCAGCCCTCAGGGCCAGCCCACTTCATATTGCCACCTTGTTCTCCAAATCAGTTGTAAAGAAGGCTGAGGAAGAAATTGCCTTGTATGATAACAAGAACCATCCCACGGCTACCACATCACGTGTAAAAAACCGTTATCACCCTTATGAACGGGCTGATAAAAAGCAGGAAAGTCGGTCGGAGGGGAAACAGGAAACTTTCACACAGACAATGAACAATCTGTTGTTTTCAAATGTAAAGCCTCGTGTTGTCAAATTTGTTCTTTCTGCACCACGGGCTTCCACAAAGGAAAGGGATAAGTCCCGGAGTGCCAGAATGCCAGTTAAAAAAGTCTCAATTAAAATCTGTGAAAAGTGTTTCTTGTGTCACTCAATTGTCTTGTGTCAATCCTGTTTCAAATGTACCAAATGTTGCCCTCAATCTACCTGTAGGGGCCAGACTGCAAAATTTTTGGCAAACCTGGCTGGACCTGGGTTTCCGGTCCGAGAGTAGTTCAAATCCTCCAAGAGGGCTACACCCTCTCCTTTCGGATGCGGCCAAAACTCACCAGAATCCCCACAGTCACAAGCTGCTATGCCAATCCTCACAGGAACAGCTACCTGTTAGAGGCATTGCATCAGCTTATCGACAACAAATGCTGTAGAAACGGTTTACAATCAGACCTCTTTTTAGTCCCAAAACCCAACAACAAGTAGAGACCGATATTGGACCTGAGCAATCCGAATCAATTTCTCAAGGTGGAGAAATTCAAAATGGAGACACCGGAAACCATCAGGATCTCCCTACTTCAAGGGGAATGGGTTACCTCGGTAGACTTCAAGGATGCCTACTTCCATATACAAATACAGGTCCAGGAAATATCTCAGATTTCATGTCCAGGGCCAGACCTACCAATTCAGAGCACTGCCATTTGGTCTGTCCACGGCGCCCATGGAGTTCACTGTGGTAGCAAAGGAAGTGAGACTGATGGCCATACACAAGGGTATAAGAATCCACCAGTACCTAGACGACTGGTTGGTAAGAGCCAGATCCCTCCTAACCTGTCGCCGACATACCCAAATGCTAGTCAAGATGTGCCAGGATCTAGGCTGGTTGGTGAATTTGGATAAATCAGAGCTGGAACCCAAGCAAGTCTTCAACTTCATAGGCTACCAGTTCGACCTCAGGTCCGGCAGGGTCAGACCGACACCGGACCGGTGGCTAAGTCTTCAAGAAAAGATACAAGCACTTTTGTTACTACCGGCCTGTCCGGTCCGGCAGTTCATGTCCCTGATAGGTCTGTTAACAGCCACGGAAAAACAGGTTCATCTAGGCCGCTTACACATGAGACCCATACAGTGGGATCTCAAAAACAATTGGAGGGTACCGGAATCACTAGAGAAGGTCATCCCTCTACCCGGGTACCTGCACCCACATCTACAATGGTGGCTAGAGGAAAGCAATGTGCTTCAAGGCCAACCATTACACCCTATAAAGCATGCTCTGCAAATATTTACAGACGTACCAAAGAAGGGTGGGGCGCTCACTTAAACAAGTTCACTGCAAGAGGTTCCTGGTCGGTACCGGAAAGCAAACTGCACATAAACATCTGGAGCTCAAAATGGTGTTTCTGGCACTCAAGGAGTTCCAAAATCTCTGTGTAGACAAAATAGTTCTAGTAGCAACCGACAATACTACAGTGGTCACTTATATAAACAAAGAAGGGGGCATGAGGTCGGGTCCTCTATGTGCTCTACTGTGGAGAATCTTGACCTGGTGTTCCCAGCAACAAGTGACTCTAAAAGCGCGACACATCCCGGGCCACTTAAATGTGATAGCAGACAAACTGTCCTGGCTGGGTCAGACCATCCAGACAGAGTGGTCCCTACTTCCAGAAGTCTTTCAACAGATATGCAACCAATGGCACCGGCCTCAAATAGACATATTTGCCACGAGGTTCAACCACAAGTTGCCTCAATTTGTCTCTCCAGTACCGGACTCCCTAGCTGTAGCAGTGGACGCACTTACTCTACCATGGGAGGATCTGGATGCATATGCCGTCCCACTGACCGCCATATTGGGCAAAGTGGTGGAGAAGCTACTGGACAACCCGTGCAAGAGAATCATTCTAATTGCCCCGGGGTGGCCCAACATGCCTTGGTTTTGGGTAGTGATCTCAACGGGTATCCGGATATCCGGGTACCCGAACCCTGAATATTTACCCAAATCTGAAATCACATACCCGAGTACCCGAAACTACTGTCGCCCACTTTGGCTGACGAGTACACATATATCTGGACTTCATAAATTCACCTAAAAATGAATTTATTCAATTAAAATGCACGAGAGTAATGTTTTCTCACCCTTCTACACCATTTAAAATATTTAATTTGTCTTTTATTTTGGGTATTAATGCATTGTTAAATGCCCTTTGAAAATCGTCAGTATATTAACTCAGTTATGTAATTCCGAGTACATGAAACGTTGTATATATTGCCTATATAGTGATATGCACACCTTAAATAAATTGAAAGAATGATATTTTCTATTTTCAAACAGTATTTCATAATTTAGGATCAATAAAAGTTCACTTTCCTGCCTGAAAAAAATAAAGTTTCAATTCCGAAACTACATTAGAGTAACGTCATGTGACTCTACTTTTATGGACACTGCAATAAACAACCGTGTTTTGAATGTACAGAAATCTTTTCTTGGTTAACATGTCTTCTGTGTGGTACTGTTTTGAATGCAAAAAGGGTGGCCGACGAGAAATAAAGCAAATGGTTGGATCCCATTATTTGTGTAAGTTTTAAGTTTGTAAATGTGGAGATTTTTGTAGAATCACCTAATATCGCCCAACGGCGCGAGTACCCGGGTACCCGCCCGCTGAAATCATTACCTACCCGGTCCCACCAAAAGGGATACTTTGAGAACACTAGTTTTGGGACTTGGTGGCCATGTCCAGTCAAGTCCCTCTAAGCTTGCCCAACCTGCCCGATCTGTTGACACAGCCTTTCAATCAGATCCATCACAGAAATCTGACCAACCTAAATCTCCATGCATGGCTCCTAGAGCCACAGCAATCAAAGAACAGGGGTTCTCTGAGGCAGTGGCAGCGAGAATTGAGGCTCCTCAAAGAAGATCAACCAGATCAGTTTTTGAGGCAAAGTGGACCATTTTTGCGAAGTGGTGCATCACTCATCAGGTGGACCTCAGATCGCCACCTGTAAAGTCGGTGGCCGACTTCCTATTGCACCTCTTTGAGGACAAGAAGTTACAGCCCAGCACCATTGATGGATACAGGTCTGCCATTGCTGATAAACTAGGTAGTGCAACAGTCAATATCAGCAAAGATGAGAATCTCACTCGTCTGTTGGAAAGTTTCCACAGAGATAGACCCAAAGGGCGGAGGGGAATACCCGCCTGGAATCTTTCCCTGGTACTCCACCAGCTGACAAAGGCTCCCTTCGAGCCTCCTAGGGACGCTTCTCTGAAGCACCTGACCTTCAAAACTGTCTTCCCTCTGGCCCTGGGTTCGGGCAAAAGAAGAAGTGAGATCCATGCATGGCAACACAAGAACATCAGACACCAATCTGATTGGTCTAAGGTGTCCCTGTTTCCATCTCCCAGTTTTCTGTCCAAGAATCAGCTGGCCAAAGAGGGTCCAGAGAGTGTAGCCCCAGTGGTCATACCAGCCTTGGCTCCTACTCTAGATAAATCACTCAAGTCTGATAGATCCCTTTGTCCGATCAGAGCCTTGCGCTACTATTTGGACAGGACTTCAGACCTCAGACAGCACAAGGAGCTAGTCTTTGTCTCTTTCAAGAAAGGCTTCGACAAAGACATCTCCCCTGCCACTATCTCCACATGGATCAAACAGACTGTGATCCTATGCTACGAGCTCTCTGATCATCAAGCCCACACCCTACATCAGGTTAAAGCTCATGATGTTAGGGCCTTTGCTGCTTCTAAGGCCTTCCAATCCGGAGTCTCCTTAGAGCAGATCTTGTCAGCCTGCCACTGGAAATCTCATAATACCTTCACCCAATTCTATTTGAAGGACGTGGCCTGGGCTGATTCAGAGCTCTTCCATTTAGGTCCTGTGGTGGCTGCTCAGCAGATTCACCAATAAAAGGGACGTGGAGGAGATTTGTAAATATGTAAATAGTGTATATACAGTTAAGAAGCATAAAAAAAAATCAGACGTGCTTCCTTTGGGACTGAACTCAGCCCTCTCTTCCCCGACCTCAGAGCAGGTCTGTTTTAAAAGGGGGAGGAAGTCGGTTGGGACCGTTTAGCCAGCCTGTGTTGACCGACTATAGCCTTAAGGGTTTCCTGACCTCAAGGTCGACCCAGGCATGAAGAGTTTTCTTGTTAGTTCTTTTCACGAGTTCATCTAAGTCCCTAGTAACTTACCCGCCCTCCAAGCAGCAGTTATTCAGCTATTGTCTATTGGATAGGATGTATTAACGCAATAAAATTGCAAATTTAATAAGTAAATTAAATTTTTATAAGTTAATACCCTATCCAATGGACACACAAGACCCTCCCACCGACCCCGCTATCAGTTTACTAGGGACTAATAAGTTTAGACAACAAAAAAGATGCTATGACATCATGATGTCTAGACAGGAAGGAAGTACGACACGCTATCTGGCGAGTGCACTGGTACTATGGACCGACCTGCCGGTGGAGACACAGGACGTCTTTTTCTGACGTTTGGCGAGCCGGTCTGCGCTGGATAGGGTATTAACTTATAAAAATTTAATTTACTTATTAAATTTGCAATTTTTTCTTAAAGAACTCTTTGATTGAATTTTTTTGGGTTTTTACGTCGCTTTCAACACTGTACAGGTCATATCACCGTGGGTAGTTGGATGGGCAGAGGAAACCAGTACATACAGTTCATCAGGGACCTGTACTGTAAACTGCCAACCAACGGCAAGCAACTACCAGCTTTCCCACTTGAGGCCATGACGGGGATCGAACCCCGGCCTTAGAGGTGGGAGGCGAGAGTTTTACCACTCTGCCACCGTGGTCCCCCTCTTTGATTGAAACAAGTAAGCTTAAATGTTATGATAGTAACCAGATAGCTACCAGAGTGTGCCGGCTTAGCACCAACATATGTCCAGAACGGCCATCTGTCATGCCACAGACATTATTTGGGCAATTTTGTGGGACCAATTTTGTGTAGAACACAATAATGATGAATCATGTTTCATTATTTTGTTTTCAATCTTCCTCTTGCTATTTTTTCAAAACCATTTAAAAGGTTGTCACACATTCTAAATAGTTATCCCCAAACTATTGTTTATGCCTTTAGCATATTAGTTGAGAGATGAAACGCCATAAATTTCTGTGAATAAATATTAACAGATTGACTTATATTTAAATATTTTTAGAGTATAAAAACACACAATACACACATAAAAAACACATCGGATGAATAACTATGACAGCAGATAAATATGACACTGTATAAACAAAGGGGGCAGGGGAGAGTTGCAGGGAGGGGGAAACAAAAGAATGCAAATACTCTTTCTGGTATTCATCCCAAAGGAATAGGTATACCAAAAGTCAGTTATACTATTAACACTACAGGGAATATTGAGAAAAGGTTGCCACAAACTTCCTACAGACTACAGAGGACCTGGACCTTATACGAAGGTAGAGAGTTTGAAAAGTTGGTCTATTGTGACTACAGATGTAGAGCTGAAACTTTCACGAAGTAATCAAACATTGGTCTTGTACATATTGGCTAAATAACAGACAAATTACTCCGATGTTCACAGAAAAAAACTAGAAAAATGTTTTTGAAAACACAAACAGAGCATCCAAATAAGTTTAAAAATCAAATGGATTAAGGGGAAAAGGAAATAGCAGCACAACGGTAAAGTTATTGTAAATACTAAACAGCGTGGAACAGACATTGTAAAATGATGTGTTTGGATGTAATTTTTCCTGAGGTACATGTATCATGAGAGGGAATAACACCCTTGTTGAAGGGTCAGGTTCCATGTAAATAAGGGAAAATAGATGTAAAACACTTTCACATGGCATCATGTACTATTACATGTACATATACTGGGTATTACACAAGCTATTTCCTATAAGGTGTATGAATCCTCTATGAACAAAAATACATGTGTACATAACTGAAAAAGATATGGTAAAATTTGAGCCAATACATTCAAAACCTCTGAAAGCAATAATGAAACAAGCCAAAAACACAAAATTTTATGTCCCCAATTTGACCCACATGGGAGTCAGGGTAAACCTTACCAGCTATGAGGGGGTTCCACTGGAGCTGATCTGTCGGTAACTAGTTATTTTTCGAGGGTCGGGAGCAATGTTTCAGTCGGGTAAGGGAAGGCTGTAGTTCCCCCAACCCTCCATGACTCTGCATCGGAACTTTGGCTCTGCCCACCTGGAAACCATCCTTGTCGGTTACACTTCCCGTCTTGTATTATACTGTTACCATCTTGTCTTCCATCAGATCACCCAGGTAAGAAACCATTATATCTCTTCGTTCAGAGGATTTTTGCTCAAGAACATTCTTTCAAAATCCCTGCACCCAATGGGTGAGGGATAACTGGTCATACGACACTCTCTGCCTGCTGACCCCACCCAAAATGGGTTCATGGGGCCAGGAAACCTTTCTCTTAACAGATACTTCGACATTTCCATCTCTCTTAGATTTATGTTTTGCTTTACTATCAGTACCTGACAAGTGTGAACTATGATCCAGATCTCTGATCCTTTGATCAACTTTCTGTTGTAGTGCATGCGACCTAAGTCTCTCTAGGGAGGACGTTTCACTGTCACTATCATCTGAGGATGAACTACTAGTTACAGTGGGGGGCTTAAACCTTTTACTTCTTTTACTAGATTTTTGTGTACTGAAAATAACACTGTCTGTACTTAACTTTCCAGAATGTGGTGACGCCACTGAATCCTGGACTGCCTGTTGGGAAGTGCCTGCCACTTGGTCCTCCACCATCTCAAGTCGTTGGGATACCTTCTGTAGTTGTGCCAGGATCTCCATCTGCAGCCGCTGTCCGCCCAGATCTGCCTGATCTGTGTCAAGTTGGTTACTTGAGGCGGCAGCATCTCGCAGTCCATTGGAAACAGATTTGTCACTCTCCATAATGTTTTTAAATTGACATTTTTCCCTGTGGGTGGCAGATGTCTACTTTTGCAATTTTTACAGCTTTGCTTTTTATCAGGCATACTGCCTGTCAATATGTCTCAGTTACTGAAACTAATATATACACAAGCACGATTCACAAGCAGTCTTGGCAAATTCAGGCTTAATCAGGAACTAATTAATGTAAGAAACTCGACCAAAATAGCACAAATGCGCAAAAATGAATATAGGTTAGACCGTCCCTCATATGCAGAAGAAAAAGCCTGAGGTTGACAAGATGACTATGAATCAGCGTCAGAAACTTGACGTGTCACAAAGTTCAGTTCAATGACAGATTCCAATCAACACACAATGAATCCTGCGTCCTGCATTATAGCACATAAGCATAAAAAGCTTGTTACAGATAAATGACCTTTCAGTATATACACTATTGACAGTTTAAAGCCTAAAATAAAAAAAAAACATAAAAAGCTAAAATCCTCAAAGTAAAACTTTTCCAAAAACTTTTCAAACTTTTCCAACATGTCTTCCCTCGAAGTAAAATACCAATGTGACACTTAGAGTTTCAAATGCTAGGGGTCAGGGCTAAGAAACTGTAGATCAGGGAGGACCCCAATGGGGTTACTTGTTTATATCATTGCTTGGTTACCTTAGGTCATTTGGTTAATAGCCACTTAGACTGGTACCTTGAAGTTTCACTTTAAGGTCATACACAGCAAAAGAATGCCTTTGGGCCAGGACTGACATCTGGGGTGCCTAAACACCCCAAGTGAAACACCGTATTTGAAAGTAAACCAGACTGTTGTAAACAACTGACCTGTCTTGGTCACTTCTCCTTCAAGATGGGAAGTCTCCCAGTCTTAAGTTGTTGAGTCAGTTACATATCAGTAGGACAAGCCGGGAACACAACCAGACAAGCCATAAACACCTAACCAACAAGGCAACACAACACAACAGACAAGCTGGGAACTGTGTAGGACAAGACAGCTTCAATTTTACGTGCCACGGTTAGTCTACTGATACAATCTCTGTCTGTATAATGCGAGTCAGCTTTCGCAGTGCACCATGTGGAATCTGGCATTTGATGGATGACATCTAGCAGCATTTCAAGAATAGGAGTTTGTTTTAGTTTTCAATTATCTAGAGCAGGTTTGAGTTGAAGTTGGCTGACTTCATATTTTAGGAATTTTTTTTTTACGAAAATGCTTCTGCTATTTGACAATGGGTCACAAAGGCAGAAGAGTGAGGAAGGTAGAAGTTTCTAAATTTGAACTGGGGCAAACAGCTGCAGATATCTAGGAGGCAGGAGAAGGAGGAGACACAACAGCAACAGTGGGAGGAGGAGGTAAGGAGGGAGGAGGCAAGAGCGGAGGAATCACACTCGTAAGAGGAGGGAGTTGCAGAAAAAAGGCCCAGGACAGAAAAAAAGTGACACTGAAACAGAGGCTGTTGGAGCAGAGGTGGGACCATCACAGTCGCAATACAAGAAGGGGCACATGATCAACATCTATCTCACAGACTCGAATGAGGAGGCTATTGTGGATTTTGTGAAGGACCACAAGGTGTTGTACGACAAAAGTAATGAACATTTCAAGGACAAAGCAAGGGAGGAGTGTCTCTGGGAGCAGTTTGCCAACAGTTGTAGGCTGTCTATCAAGGTGTGCAAGCCTTGGTTTGACTCATAAAGGACATGTTACAGGAAGCTCACAGAATCAAAGTTTGGACAAGCCCCGAAGGAGATGACGAAATTAGATACAGGACAACTTTGGGATTCCTGAGGTTGCACGTCAGCCTTCAAATCCCAGACCAGAGGAACCAGTGCTTCAGCTACACTTTACAGTCTCAACAATTCACGAGCCCCAACAGCTTCAGGCCGCTCTTCAGTCGACCAGAAGGTAATGGACCAGTTCATACAAATAAAAGACATGATGTCATCATTCCTCCGGCAAAAGAAGGAGACAACACATACAGTCTCCTATAACTATCTGGCATCAGAGGTGGAGGAATTAGAGGAGAAAGACTTTCAGACATTTAGAAATGAGGCTGTAAAACTCCAACATTCAAAGAAAGGCAGAAGAACATGGTCATCAGCCCCAGCATCTACAGTAACACTTTCACGAAGCTCAAGTGTAACTTCAACATTTGTGCAACAGGCATTTCACAGCAGCCATCTTTAGCTTCAAGGGAATACATCTTAACTACCCCAGAGACACAGATGCCTTCAAGCCAGGTCATCCAACCCGCTGCACAGAGGCAAGTGGCCAGAAAAGGAGCAGCAGCAATCCAGAGGGTAGCTGACTTCCTTCCTGGTCAGTGACGACGCCAACAAAGCACTTCAACCCTCCATCAATTGCCTCTGGTACAGGCGAAGAAAGCCGACAAAAGAGATCAGGACTTTCAAGTTTCAAGCACCCTCACTGCTGAGCTACCAGCAGATCGACATACCGCTTTTACCAGCTGACACACAAAGAACAGCTGCCTCTCCAACCCGCTCCAACTACCACCGAATGACAGCAAGAACATCAGCAGCCACCAACCCAGCCACAGCCTCTGCTTCTTTCGCAGTCAGCCCACGCCCAACAGCAGCCACAGTAGAACACCTGCCAAGCCTCCAATCAGTCCACTGCCATAAACAATTTCAAGGTCCTTTTCAGGACCACCCGAATCTTCCAAAAACAATTAATGAGCTACTGTTAAAAAAATCCCAAACAAGAAGCATTGCACCGACCCATACAAAACATTTTGGCTCCAAACACAAAAACAAAATGAATGAATGAATGTGTGATGTTAAGGTCATGGGGCAAGCACGGTAGCAATTACCGGTTGCTTTTATGTTGCAACAGGAAAGGACAAAAGGTTTCACTTAACAAATTTATTTAACAATTAAATTAATGATTACAGTCAACTGGTATGCTCTCAATAGTACACACAATGATATAATAATGAAATCAATCTAACTTGACCACTGTAACTGACAGTTGAACTAAGAAAAAAATTCTTAGTTTAAAAAAAATTAAAAAAATTTTTTTTAACAAATTTTGACAAAAAAAGTTAGTAAAAAGTTTGGGCAAAAATGATAATGAACTGTGGCAAAGAAACAAAACCGGGGCAAAGGCAATGACATTTTGGCCTGCCCTAAAGTTTAAAAATGTTAAAAAAAGAAAAAAAAACAATGACTGGCCTAAGATTTTCGGCCAGTATTTTGGAAGTAAGTTGAGTGTTTTAAACAGGAGACTTCATATTTAGTTTGATATAGTTGTGATACTTGTTGGAAATGAATTTGATTTTGTTTGGAAATTTGTTTCAGTAACACCAACTCCAAAAAAGTTCTTGGAATAATTAGTTAGTCCTGAAAAAGGACTGATAGTAGTCCCGAAAGGGACTGCTAGATGCCAGCTTCTGCCCCAGACAAATCTCAGATACTGTATTCCTGCCAAGCCAATGCCACCACGTGATTAAAGTAGTCTTTTAGTAGTTCATGTTGCTGTTTGGCCTCCCTCAAAGGATTCCTGTAGTTCTCATTTGGCACATACACTGCCTGTTAATTCGGTTGGGCTGCTACATCATTTCCTGGGGTTGGTCCCGGTCTGTCCTGCCCTGGTGTGTCTTCAGCATGTTGTGCAACGCCATACATGTAACAACAATGTCTCTCATAAACCTTGGCCTTTGCTCCATGGTGCCCAGAAGTACCCTGAAGTGGCTCACTAAGATATCAAAGGCATTTTCTCCTGCTGTTGTTGGCTAATCTTTATTCCCTGGTCAGTTGCATTCTGCTGTAGGGTTTGACCATCCATGTCACCAAGGCAAATGAGTCGTCACAGAGCAAGAAGTAGTGTAGCTCTGGCCCTCACTCCCCCAGGGGTTCATTTGCAGGAAGCCCCAAGCTGTCGTCCTCGATCTTCTCCCTCAAAAGGCTTCTGTTGAAAATCTGTGCATCTGAGCACGACCCATTTGACCCGCAGTCTATCCACAGAAATCAGCGCTCTGCGTCCACTAGGGCCAGAAAAACCATGGAAAAGAAGCCCTTGTAGTTGTAATAGTCACTGCCTGTTTTCTTGGGCTTTTTTCTCATCTAGAGCACCCACAGGATGGGGGACATTCCATCTGGTTCTGAAGTTCTGCTCCACCATTTTCCAATCATCAGGGCTATCAGGGCAGTGTAAGTATTCGTCCTGGAATTCAGTAAGGATGGCTCGGCAGACCTGGGGAACAAATTTGCAGATGGTGTTGCAGCCAACCAACCAGTGATACTGCAGAGGTGTAGGTCTCACCAGTGGCCAGATGTCTCAGGGTTATGGCCAGTTTCAGTTAAACTTCCAGTGGCTTCTTGAAATTGGTGACTGACATCTTGATGCAGTGGTAAATGTGTTCCTCAATGTGAAAAAGCAAGGGGCATCCCGACAAAATTCTAGCATCCTGGGATGTGTGTATGAGGTCCGCCAGAAGGTTGCTGTAGCATCCCTTTTCTTGTCTTTGGAGGATCCAGGGCATGACCAAGTAATTTGCAAATGTAATAAGTTAAGGCCACACTGCCTGGACCCTCTTTAGCCAGCTTGTTCTTGGAAAGAAAGCTGGGTGAAGGGTACAGGGACACCTTGGACCACTCTGACTGGTGTCTAATGTTCTTATGTAGCCAAGCATGGATCTCACTCCTGCGTTTACCTGAAGCCAGAGCCATATGGAAGACAGTCTTGAAGGTGCTTCAGAGAGGCCTCTTTTAGGGGTTCAAAGGGAGCCTTTGTCAGCTGGTACAGTACCCGGGAAAGGTTCGACCCTTGGGTCTGTCTGTGTGAAAGCTATCCAGGAAACGAGTGAGATTTTTATCTTTGCTGATATTAATGGGGGAATTCCCCAGTTTGCCGGTAATGACTGATCTATAGCCATCAATGGTGCCCAAGTGTAACTTCCTGTCCTGAAACAAGTAAAGCAGGATGTTAGCTATGGCTTTTAGAGGTGGTGCCGTGAAGTCCACCTGATCACTGAGGCACCACTTCGTAAAAAATGGTCAACTTTGCCTCATAGACTGGTTAATCCTCTTTGAGGAGCCTCAATTCGTGCTCCCCTGCCTCAGAGAAGCCCTGCTCCTTGATAGCTGTGGCTCTAGCAGCCAGGCATGTAGATTCAGGTTTGACAGATTCCCGTGTAGGGTCTGGTTGAATGGTTGAGTAACCAGATTGGGCAGGCACAGTGGGATCTGACTGGACATGGTCACTAGGTCCAAGAACCAAGGCATGTTGGGCCACCCTGGTGGAATCAGTATGATTCTGTTACTCGGGCAGTCCTGCAACTTCACCACTTTGCCCAAGATGGCTGCTGGTGGGAAGGCATATGGATCGAGATCCTCGGATGACAGGCTCAGTGCACTGCCCATTCCTGGGGGTCCAGAACTGGTGAGACAAACACCAAGTGAGAATCCTCCAAATGAACTACAAAGTTGAAAACCTGTTTGGGCTCCATAAAAACATGCATGCAGCACTGAGAGATAAAGTGAGAGTTAAGCAGACAATGTGGAGGTTTATGCATTAACATGAAAGAAAAATTTAAGCTTTATTTTGTTTTCTATGGTCATAAACTGCGAAAAGTTAATTTAATAAATGCTATAGTTTGTAAGAAGAGTAGTTTCAAAGGAAATATAAGGCAAAAACACAAAATCTGCTCTTTTATGACTCCAGTTTGACCCACAAAATTGGGGTGGGGGCAAATCTGACTGGCTATCTGTACTTTCCTTATATGAAATATAAGCTAAATTCTAAAGCTGTAAAAGCAACAATAAAGCTGTAAAAGCAATAATCAATGAGATATAAGGCAACAGGATTAAAGCTGCTGTTTTTATGACCCCAGTTTGCCCCATAAACGGGGGTCAGGGGGTAAATCTGGGCTATATTGACTCTCCACATGGTGTTCCAGTACCTCTTTATACATTCTGAAGCTGTAAAAGCATTAATAAAAGAGATATAAGGCAAAAACACAAAATCGGTTATTTTATGACCCCAGTTTGACCCATAAGGGGAAGGGGGGTCGGGGATAAATCTGACCGGCTAGCTAGACTCTTTACATAAGGTTTCCCAATACCTCTTAATACATTCTAAAGCTCCAGTTTGACCAATAAGGGGGGTCAGGGGGTAAATCTGACCAGCTATCTAGACTTTTTACATTAGGTTTTACAATACCTCTTAATACATTTTAAAGCTCTAAAAGCAAGAATAAAGGAAATAAAAGGCAAAAACACAAAATTGAAAAATTTTGTTGTAATTTTAATTTTTATTAGATAAATACTTACCATTTCCTGACCATTGCTATATGTTGGTTCCATCCAACTCACTGGCCAACGTTGAGAAACGTTTTAAGATACCTTAAGAGGCCAGTGAGTGAGTGTGAACTAGCATGTCCCCCTAGTGGTCATGTGACCACGCTAGTAAACAACCTTCATTATTTTTGTTGCAGAAAATACTCCCCTAGTACTGAATCTGCGGGGAGGTGGGGGGGGGGGGGGGGGGGCTATCCTGGTCAGGAAATGGTAAGTATTTATCTAATAAAAATTAAAATTACAACAAAATTTTTCAATTTTATTGCGAAAAATACACTTACCATTTCCTGACCATTGCTGAATGCAGCCTTCATGGAAGGAGGGCAGTACTAGAATTTAAAGACCCAGTACACCACTCTGCACAGCGATCATACACAGCACAATCCTATAGGCATTCAGATCCAAACTCACCTCCCAGATGAGGCAGTGGAACTGTTGAGCACTACAAAACAACACAGCCTTGTTGTTGTTGTAGGAAGGAAGTAATCATTACAGAAACTCACTACCTAGCCTACAACTAAAACATTATGAGAAGTTTACATTGAAATTTACATGCATACAACAACATATAAACTTCCAACAGTCACCACATACCATACAGATCCCCTAAATCATAGTATGTAGTTGAAGTTCTCACAAACTGACAGTTATTGCCACAGCTGAATGCTGTATCTAGACAAACATCCAACACCCACACAGGTGACACAAATATTGGAAGTGTCATCAGCATATTGTGTAATTCCAAGTCTGAATGAAGTCAACAATTCTGCCTAATATAAATACAGATAGTATGACAGACATACAGATGCAAAAGCATACTAAAGTATCAATATAAGTATCACACATATACTTATAAGATAACAAACTATAGGACACAATATCAAAGTCTGACCACAAGCAAACCAAGCAGGTGAGACTGAAAATTGGTAAAAAAGTTATGGTTTCCAGCAACATGCATCTAAAAATTCATCCTAAAACACTATCCTAAAACCTAAAGATTCTTGCTTTGACTCGCTGCTGTTTAGAGTCAGAATTTGACTTCTCCTCAGTCAAAATGATAGTCTGCCTACAGCAAGATAAGATAGTAGACCTGAAAATATCTGCTGTAAAGCCTTCCTAACTAGGCACTGACAAAACATAATAATTCCTCGTTGAATCCTTTGTCCCAAGTAAAAGTATTTCAAAACCTCACAAGACAAAGAGATCTATCTTGAGTAAAACTGCTGTCCCAGTGATTGAGAGCTGGCATATTGACCGGCTTAACTGAAGTAGGCCCATCCGAAGCCAACTGATTCTTGGCTTATAAATGGCCAGAGCCACTTGTGAGCAATACTCATTAAAAGTAAGGGAAGACAATGCTAACGAGAATTACCCTTCTTCCTTTGCCTAATGCCAAAGTCAAAAGAAAGACCGTCTTGAAAGTTAATAACCTCCAAGAAATCTTCCCCAAAGGCTCAAAAGGCTGTCTGGCGAGACCAAACAAGACCAGAGACAAAAGTAAAGAAGGCTTAACCTACTGGCTACTGGATTGTCTCTATAGAAATATGTCAACAATCTATACAGCTGAAGAGATCTAGAGACTTATTCCCCTTCAAGCAAAGCAATCTACCATTGTCATTCTGTAACCAGCAATAGTAGATGGATTAAGATTCTTGTCCTTAAAGAAATAATTAAGGAAATTTGCTACATCTAGAAAAGTAGTATCTGAGAAGTTCACCACAAAGAAGCCTCAGATGGAGGTTTGTGCATAGATCTACCAGGTCCCACAACCAAGAACATCCACCATGACCATCATGATTCAATCATGATGAATCTGCACCTGAAGGTGGGCATCTTCTAAATCACCTGAAGAATCCTTGGCTATTCTGGTGCAACCATGATGATTCTGCACCTGAAGGTGATCATCTTGAATCACCTGAGGAATGAGAGCCACTGGAACAAACACAAAGCTGTCCAGATCCTCCCAAAAAATGAGTAATGCATCTGTTCCCCAAGCCCCACAGTCTAAGAAAGGAAACACATACACTGGAAGCTTAAGATTCAGGTTGTTGGATACCAATGGCAGAATGATTGAACTCACCTGCAAGGGAAGCCCTAAAATGAACCTTTGTGGAACAGATCCACCAGATCCCAAAAATAAGACATCCCTAGCCACTCTGATGCAATCAAGATGATTCTGCACCTAAATCTTGGAGTAGCCCTTCTTAATAGCTACAAAAAGAATTTTCTTGCCTTTCCTGAGATCTTTTGACTTATCAAGAACAACCTCTCAAGGCTCTCACTGGACAAAGAAACTTATCTGGCACCAAAGCCTAATCTAAAGAAGGTTTCAAAGCAGGAATGACTACAGGTTGAAAAAACCAAAGGAGCCTTAGAAGCCAAATGATTTACCTGCATCACCTGAAGAATCAAGGTCACAGGACCAAACAAACTGTCCAGTCCATCCCAAGAAAAGTTGAAAAAGACAAGCTTGTGGTTCAAACTAGTTGCAAAACAAATCCATCATTGGTGATTGTAATCAAAGACAGATTTGATTGAACACCTGAATCAGAATGGAAGATTCAAAAGTCATTCAAAACACATTCAATTTGAATCATCTTGACTCTCATGAACAAAGGATTTGTTAGAACATTTGGATACCCTGGGAAGTGATATGCCTGAATCTGAACCCATGGCATTCGTCCAAGGAATGATTCTTCAGATAAGGAAACACATTCCTGAAAGTGGGTACCTCCCTACCTGTTCAGATAGGAAACCACTGAAGAACTGTCTGTGGAAATCAACAGATTTAGAATCCGAATCAGACTTCCAAATGATTCTAAAAGTAGTAGCCCTGTTAATGTGGAGTCTTGACTCCTCATGATACAACAGACCACTGGCTGTTTGATTCCATAATTGTGCATCCCAACCCTTAAAGAAAGCATCTAATAACGCAAGGAGATTGTGCTCCTTCTGATGAAGTAGTGGGACCTCCTTCAAACTTGAAAAGTCGGTCCACCACTGAAGATGATCCCTGAGAACCTGAGAACAGAAAAACTGGGATATCACAAGACTTAGGATATCTGTGGTACATTAGCAAAAATTAACTGGAGAAATTGTCTAGCTTTGAGTAAAAATTTATCCTAAGATCGAATCTGCAATCCACAATAAAAATCATGGAGCTGGAACTTAATCTGATGTAATAAATCTTGATGCAACCATGGCTTTAGTGAAAAAGCCTTTTTTTTTTTTTTTAATGAATATAACCTGGTGAAACCCAATGCCTTCTACTGCAGCCATCAGGTTCACTATCTTTTGATACCATAGCAGAGTCGAAAATAAACCGTTTCAAAGAGCAAGGCAATGAAATGGTCTATATGCTGGTGAATCGTGATGTGTTCTTTAAAACCACAAGTCGCACCATCTACTAACCTAGTAAACAGGCAGTGAACTGGTATGATCTGTGATCAACACTGAAGTGAAGATAAAGTCGCATGAAACAGCTACGAAAGAATGCAACTGTAAGGAAACAAGTTGACACACCCATTCACTTACCAGTAACAATTGCGAAAATCCCAACTATGCGAAATTAAGGTACATGTAAAGGTTTATTACCTGACCTCAACTATTAGTGGTAGCCATCTCTTCCCAGCTTATCACAACCGATAAACTGTAAAATTGTAGCGATATCACCATCTCACTGGTGTTATCGCCCTTTTGTCGATCATTTCATACACAGCTTTATTATTCCAACGTTGTGGCTGAAAATCAAGGAAATCCTAAGGCTTTGTGGAACTGTTTCAAAAAGATATTACACAGGTCCTCTGTTGCTGTTCTTCCAGACTGTACAAATAAAACTGACCTTGCGAACACTTTCTGTAAGTTTTTCTTTGATAAAATCCTTAAAATAAGATCCACACTGCAGTCTTCAACACCATCTTCAGTCACTAGACCCAACTCCACTAAAAATACACTGTCCTCTTTCACACCTGTGTCCGAGGAAAGTCTACTCAAAATTCTAAAGTCCTCACCATCCAAATCTTGTAGTCTGGACCCAATCCCAACATCACTGGTCAAGGAGTGTGCTGATATTCTTATTACTCCCATCACTAAAATTGTAAATTATTCAATCAAAGAAGGTAGTTTTATCAACTGTTTTAAGATGGCACATGTCACCCCCCTCCATAAGAAGCCCAGCCTTGATAGAAATAGCCTCAAAAACTATAGGTCAGTGTCAAACCTTAGTTTTATATCGAAGCTTATTGAGAAAGTTGTGGCAAAGCAGCTAAATGAATTCATTTCAGACGAGGGTCTCTTAAATGTCAACCAGTCTGCTTATAAGAGTTCCCACTCCACTGAAACCACGCTGTTGAAAATTCAAAACGATATAGCTTTCTCAGTGGACTCAGGAAAGGAAGTGGCCCTGACATTATTAGACCTGTCAGCGGCGTTTGACATGATTGATCATTCCCTTTTACATGACTGCTTGCATGACTGGTTTGGTCTAGATGGTACTGTCTTGTTGTGGATCAAATCGTACCTTTCAAACCGAAAACAAAAAATTAAAATAGGTGATAGTTTCTCTGAGTCGGTAATTCTCCCTTTCGGAGTCCCCCAAGGCTACGTATTGGGTCCTCTCCTTTTTACCCTTTACACTAGTCCCCTCAGTCAAGTTATTTCTAAATTCAACATTACTCATCACCTATATGCTGATGACACCCAGATCTACTTAGCAGTTGACTCCAGGAACTTTGATTCTAGCATGGAAGAGCTGACCGAGTGTCTCAAGTCAGTACAGGAGTGGATGGTTGGTGTTAAGCTAAAACTAAACCCAGAAAAAAACGAATTTATCATCATAGGTCAAAAAGCCGCTAGAGAGTCGCTTGCACCAAATTTCCCTGTCCCACTCCTCCAAAACAATATCTCTCCGTCGGTGGAAGTAAAGAATCTGGGTGTTACCTTTGACTCAGACAACTCTTTTGACAATCATGTTGCCAAGGTTTGCCGAGCATGTTACTATCATCTTCGTGATTTGCGACGAATTTGCAAATTCCTTGGAGTTGAGACAGCAATACTTGTGGCAAACGCTATGGTCAGTAGTCGTCTGGACTACTGTAACTCTTTACTTTATGGGGTAAGCAAGTCCAACATAGCTAAACTACAGAGAGTCCAGAATGCTCTTTGCCGCATAATCTTCAGACTTGACAAAATGAGTCATGTTACACCCTTTTTAAAAAAATTCCACTGGCTTCCAATTCAACATTGTATCCTTTTAAAGTATAATCTCCCATATCTCTCAGCTTTAATAAGATCGAGCAGTCTCACTCGCGGCAACAGGCTATCTGTCTCCTCAACCCGCCCTAAGAAGCACATAGGCAGGCGAGGCTTTGCAGTAGCTGCACCAGCTGAATGGAACAAGCTGCCACAAACTGTCAGATCTGAGCAAACAATAGATCGTTTCAGAAGCCAGCTAAAGACTCACTTGTTTAGGCTGGCATACCCCCCACCTTAGTTATACCCTGGCGGGCGCTTTTTAGATGTCGACCCATGCCTGTCCCTGGACTCTCCCTTCTTGGACTTGCATTAGAGGATTTGCATCAATTTTGCGCTATATAAATCCTACTATTATTATTCTTATTATTAAGAGGCCAGTGAGTGAGTGTGAACCACGCCAGTAAACAATCTTCATTATTTTTGTTGCAGAAAATACTCCCCTATTACTGAATCCGTGGGGAGGAAGGGTGGGGGGGGGGGACTATCCTGGTCAGGAAATGGTAAGTATTTATCTAATAAAAATTAAAATTTTTCAATTTTATTGCAAAAAATACACTTACCATTTCCTGACCATTGCTGAATGCAGCCTTCATGGAAGGAGGGCAGTACTAGAATTTAAAGACCCAGTACACCACTCTGCACAGTTATCATACACAGCACAATCCTATAGGCATTCAGATCAAAACTCACCTCCCAGATGAGGCAGTGGAACTGTTGAGCACTACAAAACAACACAGCCTTGTTGTTGTTGTTGTAGGAAGGAAGGAATTATTACAAAGACCCACTACCTAGCCTACAACTTAAACATGAGAAGTTTACATTGAAATTTACATGCACCCAACAACATATAAACTTTCAACAAACACCAACATACCATGCAAATCCCCTAAAACATAGTATGTAGTTGTAGTTCTCACAATGCTGACACTTCTGTGCCACAGTTAAATGTTGTATATAGACGAACATCCAACACCCACACAGGTGACCCAAAACTTGGAAGTGTCACCAGCATCTAGTGTAATTCATACCAAGTATGAATGAAGTCAATAACGCTGCCTAATATAAATACACACAGTATGACAGACATACATATGCAAATGCATACAAAAGTATCAATATAAGTATCACACATATACTTATAAACTAACAAACTGAAGGAACGAATTTCAAAGTCTGACCACAAGCAAACCAAAGACTTGAGACAGAAAATTGGTAAAAATGTTATGGTTTCCAGTAACAAGCATCTAAAAATTCATGTACCGAAAAACTACCTTAAAAAGCTAAAGAGGCACTTATTCTTGCTTTGACCCACTACTATTAAGAGTCAGAATTTGACTTCTCATCAGTCAAGAGTATAGTCTGCCTTAAGCAAGATGAGATAATAGTCTTGAAAATATCTGCTGTAAAGCCTACCTAAATAGCTACAGACAAGAAAATTAATTCCTCATTGAAGCCTTTGTCCAATGTAAAAAGTACTTCAAAACCCTCACCAGACAAAGAGGTCTATCTTGAGTAAAACTGCTGTCCCAATGTTTGAGAGCTGGCAAGACCACTGGCTTAACTGAAGTAGGCCCATCCGAAGCCAACTGGTTCTTGGCTAAAATGGCCAGAGCCACTTGTGACCAATTCTCCTTTTAAGTAAGGGAAGAAAAAGCCAACATGAAATTCACTTCTTCCTTTGACTGATGGCAAAGTCAAAAGAAAGACTGTCTTGAAAGTTAATAACTTCCAAGAAACCTTCCCCAAAGGCTCAAAAGGCTGTTTGGTGAGTCCAAGCAAAACCAGCAACAAAAGTCTAAACCTATTGCAATTGTTATTCTGTAACCAGCAATAGTAGATGGCCCGATATACTTTTCCTTAAAGAAGTAAATAAGGAAAAAAGCTACATCTAGAAAAGTATTATCTGAGATGTTCACCACAAGGAAGCCTCAGAGGGAGGTTTGTGGACAGATCTACCAGGTCCCAAAACCAAGACATTCACTATGACCATGATGCAATCATGATGAATCTGCACCTGAAGGTGGTCATCTTTTAAATCACCTGAAGAATTCTTGGACACACTGGTGCAAACATGATGATTCTGCACCTATAGGTGATCATCTTGAATCACCTGAGGAATGAGAGCCATTGGAACAAACACAAAGCTGTCCAGACCCTCCGAAGAAATGTGTAATGCATCTGTTGTCCAAGCCCCACAGTCTAGGAAAGGAGACACATAGATTGGAAGCTTAGGATTCAAGTTGTTGGATACCAATGGCAGATTGATTGAACACACCTACAAGGGAAGCCTTAAAAGGAAGTTTTGTGGACCGATCCACCAGATCCCAAAACTAAGACATCCCTAGCCACCCTGATGCAATCATGATGATTCTGCACCGATATCTTTTGAGTAGCCCTCCTTAATAGCTACAAAAAGAAGTTTCTTGCCTTTCCTGAGATCTTTTGTCTTAACAAGATAATATCTCAAGGCTCTCACTGGACAAAGAGACTTATCTTGCACCAAAGGAACTAAAGAAGGTTTCAAAGCAAGAATGACCACAGGTTGAAATAGCCAAAGGACCCTCAGAAGCCAAATGATTTTGGCTATGAATGCATCACCTGAAAAATCAAGGCCATAGGACCAAACAAAACTGTCCAGTTCATCCCAAGAGATGTTGAAAAAGGAAAATACGTTGGAAGCTTGTGGTTCAACTCGTTGCAAACAAATCCATCATTGTTAGATGCTATCGATGGCAGATTTGATTGAACACCTGATCAAAACTCATTCAAAACTCGTTCAATTTGAATCATCCTGACTCTTATGAACAAGGAATTTGCTAGAACATTTGGATTCCCTGCGAAGTGATCTGTCGGAACCTGAACCCCCCTGGCATTCGTCCAAGCTATGATTCTTCAGATAAGGGCACACATTCCTAAAAGTGGGCACCTCCCTGCTTGTTCACATATTAAACCACTGATGAACTGTCTGTGGAAATCAACAGATTTAGAATCCGAATCTGACTTCCGAATGATTCTAAAGCTAGAAACCCTGTTAATGTGGAGTCTTAACAGGGAGTTAATGTGGAGTCTGTTTGATGCCATAATTGGGCATCCCAACCCTTAAAGAAAGCATCTAAGAACAGAAGGAGAATGTGCTCCTTCTGATGAAGTAGAGGGCCCTCCTTCAAAAGTTGGTCCATCACTGAAGATGATCCCTGAGAACTTAAGATACATAAACTGGGATATCACAAGATTGAGGATATCTCTGGAACCTTAGCAGATAGCCTTGGGGTCACCTAATAAACAAATGACCCAATGGCATTGTCTTATCTTATGAAGCCATGACACCAACCAGAGAAATGGGTTCCTAGAAACCATTAACTCGAGAATTTGTTTTGTTTTGAGTAAAAGATCTACACTGGGACTGGAACTTAATTGGATCTAATAAATAATGATCCAACCCTGGCTTCAGATGAACCAACCAATTTATTTTTAAAACACATGTCCACAACTGCTTTAGGAACATGGACAAGTACTCCTGCCAGCTACTGTCGTTTCTGTGAAAAGTAAAGTATGGTTGAAATTATCCTCTTACAATCTTAAGATGTAAGGTGTAGAATATCTGCCAATACTGGACAAACATTCCTCCTAAACGATTACTCCTAACACCTCTAAGTCTTACTGAGGAGGAGAGTTTTCCTGGACATCTGACCATGTGTCCACCAGGAAAAACCTCATTAAGAGTGAAAAAAGCACTTTTTATTCTACTAAAATCATCTTAATAGATAAGTTAGAGAAAAGTGAGACAAGTAACACTCCTGTTGAGTAAAAAGCTTGAAGAACTGATCAAAGCACTGCCCAACAACAAACTAGGATCATTGAGGATTGTAATTGCAAATGCACTGCACACAGTCCAAGGCACAACTGAAACTCTAAGAGATCCTGTTAATCCTTAGATCCTTGAAGACCTCCTGCCAGAGGTCCTGCTAGACAACTTCAGATGATTATTATCCAAAATTTGACATGCTTTCTGCTGCCAGAAACCCAGAGAACCTGTATTGTTGAATAATAAAACTTGACAATGGGTACCTAGTTTATAAGTACCGGATTCCCGCATACAATCCACAGAATCAAATGCTAACTAGATTAATGCTTTTGCTAACAAAAGCGAAGCGTCCCAGAAAGTTTAAAATGCTTTCTGGTTTTAATAAGCATGCTGTAAAGCTAAGAATGCACAAAGCTGAACCGTACAGCAAAAGGTAAAAGCAAAGAAAAAATCGGGGGATAAAACTGACCAGCTATTTAGATTCTCCACATATGCTTTCCCAATGCCTCTTAATACATTCTGAAGCTATAAAAGCAACGATAAAGGAGATATAAGGCAAGAACTCCAAAGCAGCTATTTATGACCCCAGTTTGGCCCTTAAGGGGGGTCGAGGGGTAAAACTGACCAGCTATTTAGACTGTCCACATATGCTTTCCCAATACCTCTTAATACATTCTGAAGCTATACAAGCAACAATAAAGGAGATACAAGGCAAAAACTCTAAATCAGCTATTTTATGACCCCAGTTTGACCCATGAGGGGGGCTGGGGGATAAAACTGACTGGCTATTTAGACTCTCCACATATGCTTTCCCAATACCTCTTAATACATTCTGAAGCTATAAAAGCAACAATAAAGGAGATATAAGGCAAAAACTCTAAATCAGCTATTTTATTACCCCAGTTTGACCCATAAGGGGGGGCCGGGGGGTAAAACTGACCGGCTATTTAGACTCTCCACATATGCTTTCCCAATACTCTTAATACATTCTGAAGGTATAAAAGCAACAATAAAGGAGATATAAGACAAAACTCCAAAGCAACTATTTTATGACCCCAGTTTGACCCACAATGGGGGGTCGTTGATAAAACTGACCGGCTATTTAGATTCGCCACATATGCTTTCCCAATGTCTCTTAATACATTCTGAAGCTATAAAAGCAACAATAAAGGAGATATAAGGCAAAAACTCCAAAGCAGCTATTTATGACCCCAGTTTGGCCCTTGAGGGGGGTCGAGGGGTAAAACTGACCAGCTATTTAGACTGTCCACATATGCTTTCCCAATACCTCTTAATACATTCTGAAGCTATAAAAGCAACAATAAAGGAGATACAAGGCAAAAACTCTAAATCAGCTATTTTATGACCCCAGTTTGACCCATGAGGGGGGCTGGGGGATAAAACTGACTGGCTATTTAGACTCTCCACATATGCTTTCCCAATACCTCTTAATACATTCTGAAGCTATAAAAGCAACAATAAAGGAGATATAAGGCAAAAACTCTAAATCAGCTATTTTATTACCCCAGTTTGACCCATAAGGGGGGGCCGGGGGGTAAAACTGACCGGCTATTTAGACTCTCCACATATGCTTTCCCAATACTCTTAATACATTCTGAAGGTATAAAAGCAACAATAAAGGAGATATAAGACAAAACTCCAAAGCAACTATTTTATGACCCCAGTTTGACCCACAATGGGGGGTCGTTGGATAAAACTGACCGGCTATTTAGATTCGCCACATATGCTTTCCCAATGTCTCTTAATACATTCTGAAGCTATAAAAGCAACAATAAAGGAGATATAAGGCAAAAACTCCAAAGCAGCTATTTATGACCCCAATTTGGACCTTAAAGGGGGGTCGAGGGGTAAAACTGAACGGCTATTTAGACTCTCCACATATGCTTTCCCAATACCTCTTAATACATTCTGAAGCTATAAAAGCAACAATAAAGGAGATATAAGGCAAAACTCCAAAGCAACTATTTTAAGACCCCAGTTTGACCCACAATGGGGGGTCGGGGGATAAAACTGACTGGCTATTTAGATTCTCCACATATGCTTTCCAATGTCTCTTAATACATTCTGAAGCTATAAAAGCAATGATAAAGAAGATATAAGGCAAAACTCCAAAGCAGCTATTTATGACCCCAGTTTGGCCCTTAAGGGGGGGTCGAGGGGTAAAACTGAACGGCTATTTAGACTCTCCACATATGCTTTCCCAATACCTCTTAATACATTCTAAAACTATAAAAGCAACAATAAAGGAGATATAAGGCAAAAACTCTAAATCAGCTATTTTATGACCCCAGTTTGACCCATAAGGGGGGGCCGGGGGGGTAAAACTGACCGGCTATTTAGACTCTCCATATATGCTTTCCCAATACCTCTTAATACATTCTGAAGCTATAAAAGCAACAATAAAGGAGATATAAGGCAAAAACTCAAAATCAGCTATTTTATGACCCCAGTTTGACCCATAAGGGGGGGCCGTGGGGTAAAGCTGACCAGCTATTTAGACTCTCCACATATGGTTTCCTATTACCTCCCAGCACATTTTATAGCTCTAAATGCAATACTTAAGAAGATAATAGGGGGGTTGACCTAAATTTAAGGCTTTCAGATTGGAAGGTTTCAGAAAATCACTCATAAACTAGATTGGGCCAACTCGGCGCCAACATATCCCCAGACAGGTCTTCACTCACGCCACAGGTTTTGATCGGGAATTTTTTATTTAATCCATTTGTTGTATGCTATAAATATTGGGAAAAGTTATATGAACTTCAGCACATCAATCTACTAAGTTTATATCTTCCCAAGGAAGATGGTGTATCCCCAGACGTCGAATACATAACTCAACAGATCATATTTTCAATCTTCCTGCAATGATAACTCTGAACCTATTTTCAAAGTATTTAAATGATTGATGATTGAATGTCCATTCCAAATTAATAATCTCAAAAGAGCATATCTATTTCTATATTTGTTGACAAATAAAATATTATTTTTAACTCAACTCATCATACTTTTCAATCTTCCTGCAAAGGGTAACTCTGAACCTATTTTCAAAGTATTTAAATGATTGATGATTGAATGTCCATTCTAAATTCATAATTCCAAAAGTGTATCTCTGTTTCTATATTTGTTCACAAATAAAACATTATTTAAAAATCATATATTATTTATATTATTATTTTATTACATTATTTTTAGAATTTGCATTGTTTTTCAGTTATTCATTTCCTCAATTCCTATATATGTGGTCCATATATATGCAACCTAAATATGTGACACAATCTCAATTCTGACTCCCTTTGTCTTAGATAATTAGATAATGAAGCAAACACCACCTCCCACCCCCACCCCACCTCTCTCCCCTTCTCAACACCTCTCTCACTATTACAGAAGATCTGTATACCTTTGTTTATTTAGTGTCACTCAATAGCTGGAGGTCCCAGAGGTGGGTGGGGGATGGGGGATGGGACTACAAAGAGATGGAGTGCTGCAGCACAAATGGTAAACAAACACTTATAATATAAAAGGGGTAATCAAATACAAAAAGCTCAGTTAATCTTATCACTAAAATAAAATCAAATATATAAATAAGGAATGTCTATTAAAGGCCTAAATTTTGGAGTACATACAAGAAAAACATATTGATATATTCTCAGATGATATTTCACTTAGATGAGAGACATAGTTTGAAAGCTACAGTGCTTGAAGATGGCAAAAAGTCCATAAATTGGGTCTCTGTGGGCAATTTTGAGATCTTAAGTCGGCCTAACAGGTAAACCTACAGCCTTTAAATTTTTCACAGACAAGGATTACATATAAGAGTTACATCTAGTGCAGTTTGAGACTCATCAGAATTACCACTTCTAAATTATAGGGCAAAATAAGTTAAAAATATAGGAAAAAAGTCCTAAGTGGGGTCTTCATGGGCCTCAAAGACAATTTTCTCCTCAACTTAAAGTCTTGATGTACTAAAAATATATTAATGTGTTCTTAGGTAAAATTTGAGGCAGATAAGCCTCATAGTTTGTGACCTAGAGGGCTCTAAGTGGCCAAAAGTGCAATTTCTGACCTTAAGGTGGCCATAAGTTCTTTATTATTGGGAGTTTAAGGTCACTTTAAAATAGGGATCTTCCTTTGGGCATCCTTAACATGTGTACCAAGTTTGAAAAAAAAATATTAATCCGTTTTTGAGTTATCGCGTACACAAGGAAATTTCTACGGCGGCGGCGGCGCAACGGACCTGAATCCAATATATTCCCAACTTTCGTCTGGGGATATAATGAGACATTTTTCAAGGAATTGCTCCCAAAATATAATCAGCTCACGTTTTCGATAGTGTGAACAGGTGTGTCAAATTATAAGGTTGTGTAGTAAGTAGTTTTTCCTGAACTGCAATGACGGGGGGGTGTATTTCAAAAAATTGTTTTTGATCATGTGACCTTCAAAAGGTCAAAGTTCAAATTTAAGCATGCAGAAAAATTTTCCCACGCCTATGGTATATAACTGCCAAATATGGTTTGAAACCTTCTAACAATAAGGGAGATATTCAAGGGAGACGATAATGCGGCGGCGAGGAAACTGAGGCAAAAACAAATTTCAGGGATGCTTAATTACTGAGGTGAATCACAACTCCGGACATATGTGCGAATTCTAAACCCGATTCTAAACCTTTTGGGAGGTATAGAAACTAAATTGTGTTAGTATGACGTCATGCAGGTATTTTCCTCTGTGAAAAGTTCTGACTGAACCTGACCGGAAGAATTAAATGCTGTGGAAGATCATTTCTAAATCCGGAACTTATCCACGATGCAGCAACCAATGAAAAACTAGAGATTGCGTCTCAACGCAGTGTATCCCCAGACGGGACATAGTTAAGGCGTGAATATGTCGGTCTTGAGCCTTTCCTGGAGCACCAGGTCAGGATTCTCCTAGTACCAGATTACTCCCAAAAGCTAATCACTAGTTGTTTCACTTATATCTTTCTTTAAAAATAACATTTCATGGATCCAGAAGATCCATATAGTGATCCGGATCACTTGCAAAATTCAATCATATCATCCTTTTACCTTTTCAGACATATTCTAAAAATTTCATCAAAATCCGTCCATAAGTTTTTTAGTCATCTTGTACACAAACACATCTGGCAGCCTGGATCCACATGATCCAGACTGCGATCCAGATTACTCCCAAAAAACTAATCACTTGTTCTTTGTCCCATTTAAGACATTTCCTGAAAATTTCATAAAAATCCACCCATGACTTTTTGAGCTATTTGTCTTTAAAAATTACATTCCTTGGATCCAGAAGATCCAGATAGTGGTCCAGATCACTCGCAAAATTGAATCATTTCTTCCTTTTACCATTTGTAACATATCCTAAAAATATCAAAGTCCATCCCAAGATTATGTGGCAGCCTGGATCCAGATGATCCAGACAGTGATCCAGATCACTCCAAAAATTTAATCACTTGTTCCTGGTACCATTTAGGCCATTTGCTGAAACAATCCATCTATAACTTTTTGCGGTATTTGTCTTTAAAAATTACATTTCATGGATCCAGAAGATCCATATAGTGATCCGGATCACTTTCAAAATTCAATCATTTCATCCTTTTACCTTTTCAGACATATCCTGAAAATTTCATCAAAATCCGTCCATAAGTTTTTGATTTATCTTCTACATAAACACATCTGGCAGCCTGGATACAGATGATCCAGATCACTCCCAAAATCTAATCACTTGTTCCTTGTCCCATTTAGGACATTTCGTGAAAATGTCATCAAAATCCACCCATGACTTTTTGAGCTATTTGTCTTTAAAAATTATATTTCATGGATCTAGATGATCCAGATAGTGGTCCAGATCACTCGCAAAATTGAACCATTTCTTCCTTTTACCACTTCTTCCTTTTAGCATTTGTAACATATCCTAAAAATATCATCAAAATTCATCCTAAAATTATGTTGCAGCCTGGATCCAGATGATCCAGACAGTGATACAGATCACTCCAAAAATCTAATCACTTGTTCCTTGTACCATTTAGGTCATTTCCTGAAAATGTCATCACAATCCATCCATAACTTTTTGAGGTATCTGTCTTTAAAAATTAAATTTCATGGATCCAAAAGATCCATAGAGTGATCCGGATCACTTCCAAAATTCATCCATTTCATCCTTTTTACCTTTTCAGACATATCCTGAAAATTTCATCAAAATCCATCCATAAGTTTTTGAGCTATATTGTACACAAACACATCTGGCAGCCTGGATCCGGATGATCCAGACAGTGATCCAGATCACTCCCAAAATCTGATCACTTGTTCCTCGTCCCATTAAGGACATTTCGTGAAAATTTCATCAAAATGCACCCATAAGTTTTTGAGTTATCTGTCTTTAAAAATTAAATTTCATGGATCCAGAAGATCCAGACAGTGATCCGGATCACTCCCAAAATGTAATCATATCTTTGTTTTTCCATTTTGGACATATCCTGAATATTTTATCAAAATCCATCTGTCAGTTTTTGAGTTATCTTGTTCACAAACAAACAAACAAATAGAGGGCAAAAAATGACCCTTGGTCAGGTACTTTGGCGGTCAGTGGATGACCTTAAATGAAGATCTGTAATCGGTAAGCCTGGATGCTGGTACTCCATCATGTACTCAACCTCCAAAGCCATTTTCAATAGTTTCCATGCAATGTAGTCAGCATTAAGTGTGAAAATATCTCAAAAAAAATTTGCCAAAAATGACCCTTGGTCAGGTACTTTGGCGGTCAGTGGATGACCTTCAATGAAGATCTGTAACCGGTAAGCCTGGCTGGTAGAAGTCCATCATGTACTCAACCTCCAAAGCCATTTTCAATAGTTTCCATGCAATATAGTCAGTATTAGGTGTGAAAATATCTCCAAAAAGGCCAAAAATGACCCTCGGTCAGGTACTTTGGCGGTCAGTGGATGACCTTCAATGAAGAACTTCAAGGTCAAATTTCTGCATGCTTACAGAGGACATATATATGTATTATATATACCAGCCATAGGATGATCTGACTTTCTGTATAGGAGAACTGGGCCAAAAAGTGAAAAAATGGCCAAAATCTGACCTTTAAGAGGCCACTAGTGACCTTGAGATTGAAGGTCAAGGTCACAAAACAATAGCGTTTGTGGCATTGCCCATATATACCCACATACCAAATTTGAAAGTTCTAACTAAAATATTTTTTAAGTTATCGCGTCCAAAAGGAAATCTCTGCGGAGGCGGCGTGACCGTACTGAATCCTAAGTATCCCCGACTTTCGTCCGGGGATACAACTATGATGTCTGCTCTCACAGGGGATTCCTACCAGTCACCCATTCGAATGAGATTGTCACGGTGAGATATTTGCTACCAAAATACCTGGCTATAAGAACTGGATGTGTGATTTGTTTATTTGGGGTTTTACGTCGCTTTCAACACTGGACAGGTCATATCACGACGGGTAGTTGGAAGGGCAGAGGAAACCAGTACATAGAGTTCGCTAGGGTTGTGTACTGTAAACTGCCGACCAACGGCAAGCAACTACCAGCTTTCCCACTTACGGCCATGACGGGGATCGAACCCCGGCCGCAGAGGTGGGAGGCGAGAGTGTTACCACTCTGCCACCGTGGCCCCTAACTGGATGTGTGAAAAGCTTGTTACAATCGAATTGTCTCCGTTCTTCAGGTTGCCTTCCTTTGTGGCCTAGCAACATGTAAACTGTCCCTGTCGGAGCTAGTATGACTGCCGACAGTTTCAGTGTTTTTATTGTTGTAAATCTTCATAAAAATAAAAGAACTTGTCCCATTCTCAAGTAACACGTGCCTTTTTGAAGAAAAATTTGCATTCTGAATAGAAGGAAAGTCTTTATCCAATGACGAAACATCCAGCCGTCATCTTACAAAAGTGGTCATCAATCCGCCATAAAATGGCCACAAAAGCATTATTCCTCTGTCCTTTTTTAATTTTGTCCTGAGAAGACATTGTTAACACAGATGTCTTACCACAGAACTCAAATTCCCATAAGAATTCCAAAAAACTTTAACAAAAATCCAACTTTAAAATAAACACATCCACACTCTAGGCTGGCCAACAAAAATAATGAAGATTGTTTACTGGCGTGGTCACATGACCACTAGGGGGACATGCTAGTTCACACTTACTCACTGTCCTCTTAAGGTACTTTAAAACGTTTCTCAATGTTGACCAGTGAGTTGGATGGCACCAACATATAGCAATGGTCAGGAAATGTTAAGTGTATTTTTCGCAATAAAATCTGACCTTCTATCTAAACTTTTCACATATGGTTTCCCAATACCTTTTAATACATTCTAAAGCTCCAAAAGCATGAATAGGGATTATATAAGGCAAAAAGATAAAATCGACTACTTTTTGACCCCAGTTTGACCCATAAGGGGGGTCAGGGGTAAATCTGACTGGCTATCTAGACTCTTAACATATGGTTTCCCAATACCTCTTAACACATTTTACAGCTCTAAAACCAATAATAAAAGAGCTATTTTATGACCCCAATTTGATCCCTACAGGGGGGTTGGGGGGAAAATTTGATTTGCTTTCTAGACTCTCCACATATGGTCTCCACATATGGTTGGTACCTGTGAGAAAATTGCTTATAAATCACTCAACTTTCATCGGATTTCTCCCAAAAACTAATCAGCTCACATTTTTGATAGCATGAACATGTGTGTAAAATTACAGGCCTCAGTGGTCAATAGATTTTGCTGAGCAATGATGACAGGCGGCTGTACCCCAAAAAACTATTTTTTGATCATGTGACCTTGATAAAGATCAAAGGTCAAACTTAAGCATGTTGAAAAATTTTCCCACACCTAAGGTATATAACTGCCAAATATGGTTAAAAAGCTTCCCATAATAAGGGAGATATTCAAGGGGGACTATAATGCGGCGGTGGCAGTGGTGGCGGTGAGGAAACTGAAGCAAAAACAAATAAGTACCCTTTTCAGGGACGCTTAACAAGAATTTACAGTTAAAGTTCTTACAGTGTCCTTCTTGTCAGCCAACTCTTTATTTCCTGTTACACAAGCACAGTTGTTGTTTCCAGTCACACACTTTACTGTCCAGTCAGAATCTTGCGGTTGCCTAGAAGACTGAGAGTAAGGGTGGAAGCCTTAAGATTTCCTGTGTGACGGACCGGAAGTATGTTCAATTTCATGGTACTGTATCTCCTTTTCTGCCTTGAATATAATGTGATCCATGTGAAAGCTCTCCCAAAAGTACATGAATGAGTTATTTGATAAAAATTGGGTATCCGCAATACTTTTTGAGATAATTAGCACTTACTCATTTTGAGTAGGTGAGTAATTAGCTACGGGTCTGAAACTTCACCGAGTGAAAGCTCTCCCAAAAGTAGGTGAATGAGTTATTTGAGAAAAATTGGCTATCTGCAATACTTTTAGAGGTAATTTGCATTTACTCATTTTGAGTAGGTGAGTAATTAGCTATGGGTCTGAAACTTCACCGAGTGAAAGCTCTCCCAAAAGTAGGTGAATGAGTTATTTGAGAAAAATTGGCTATCTGCAATACTTTTAGGAGATAATTCGCATTTACTCATTTTGAGTAGGTGAGTAATTATCTATGGGTCTGAAACTTCACCATGTGAAAGCTCTCTCAAAAGTAGATGAATGACTTATTTGATAAAAATTGGGTATCCGCAATAGTTTTAGAGATAATTAGCATTTACTCATTTTGAGTAGGTGAATAATTAGCTACGGGTCTGAAACCTCACCGAGTGAAAGCTCTTTGGGAAAGCTGCTCTGCAGAGATACCCTGAAGATTAAAATTTCGTCGAAATCATTGTATGTAGCATAGTATTTGAGATATTAGCATTATTATGTTTTGCAATTTTGCAAAAAATTCGAAAATTCAAAATGGCCGCCATTTTTTGTGAGAAAATTTTTTTTTGAAAATTGGCATGGCTACTCTGCAGATACCCTGTGGGTCCAAAATTTTTGGCGAGAGAAAATTTTTTTGAAAATTGGCATGGCTACTCTGCAGAGCTACCCTGTGGGTAAAAAATTGCGTCGAAATCACTCTATCTAGCACGGTATTCGAGATATAAGCATTTTTATGTTTTGCAATTTTGGCGAAAAATTATAAAATTCAAAATGGCCTCCATTTTTTGTGAGACAAAATTTTTTTGAAAATTGGCATGGCTACTCTGCAGAGATACCCTATACGTAAAAAATTTCGTCGAAATTGCTCTATCTAGCAGGGTTTTCGAGATATAAGCATTTTTATGTTTTGCAATTTTTGCGAAAAATTCGAAAATTCAAAATGGTCGCCATTTTTGGCGAGACAAAAATTTTTTGAAAATAGGCATGGGTACTCTGCAGAGATACCCTGTGGGTCAAAAATTTTGTCGAAATCGCTCTATCTAGGACGGTTTTCGAGATATAAGCATTTTTGTGTTTTCCTTATTTGGAAAATTCATAATGATTAATTAATCATTAATTACTCGGCCATTTCTTAACCAATCAATGCTAAAATCTAATGATTTCCAGATTTTAATAGAATGAATGTATTTGCCAAGTTTCAGGTGAATTGATAAAATTCCTTTCAAGTTATCATCCGGACAAGCTTCCCCATCAAAAAAAGACATTTTTGGTCATGTGACCTCTCTGATTGGTTGAAATGTCACTGCAGCATATTCAAAAAAATTCCCCAAGGCTATTGCCTAAACCTGCCAAATTTGAAAAGAATCCGCCTAACGGTTACAGAGTTATAAGGAAAACAAAATGCGGAGCCGGTGGAGCCGCCGGAGCCTGAAGGTCTCCCATACACAAAGAAGCGTCCCTTGCGGGATTCTTAAATATTATATTCACTCGTCTTTTTATTTATACATTGCTGCTGTTTAACGACACTCATTAAGTATTACAGCTAAACAGCTTAGATTTCCACATCATTTACATTAAAAAATAGAAGGATAACTCAGTTTCCGTTAGTTTAGAAGTAACAACAAGGTAAGACAGGAAAAATTTTATACAAGCAAATAATATCTTCAAATTATTTATCACCTGATAAATCTTAATACTAACTGGGATGAGGGAGCGATAGAGTCATGTTACGTAATTTCTGAGAAAAGTCAAGGGAATAAACTGGGTAAAAGGAATAAACTGGGTATCTGTGGTAATTTTAGAATTAACCTTAAATTTAAAACCTATAGTATACAAACTGCCCATAGACAAAGATCATATACAGAAGATGTATCTACTTCAGTGTGAGGCTAGTGAGACTAGCCATTTCTAAATCACAAGGCAAACTGTATGACAACTGCAGAAAAAAAGAATCCAGGAGGTTTCTTTAGAGGCTTTATAAATAGTCTAAATGTAAACCTAAACCTTTGAATTTTGCCATATTTGGATAGAAACATAAGTTCCCATGTCAGACTTTACCTGGTTAAGCTACTTCAAGGGCACAAACTGATAGAAAGTGATAAAATGGATCTCTGTGGGTATATTTTGAGACCTTAAGGTGACCTTAAAATTTGATGTACAGACCTCAAATTTTCTACAAAGAATGATCACATGCAGAAGTTTTATCTAGTACAGTTTCATGTTAGAATTTAATCTCAGATGAGACATTAGCTCTATTAGTCACATAATTTGACAGCTATAAGTCTTAAAAATGGCAAAAAGTCTCTGTGGGTATTTAAGAGACCTTAAAATTAAAGCTACAGACCTCAAATTTTCCACAAAGATTACATATACAAGTTATATCTAGTACAGTCTGAGACTCATCAGAATAACCATTTCCAAATTACAGTACAAAATATGTGAAAAATGTAGAAAAAAACCCAAGTAGGGTCTTTATGGGCCTTAACCACAATTTTAACCTCAACATAAAGTCTTGATTTTTGCCATGTGTAAGAAAATATATTAATATGTTCCGAGGTAAAATTTGAGCGACATATTTTTTTACCTAGAGGTCATGAAGTGGCCACAAGGTAAATTTCTGACCTTTTAGGTGGCCATAACATCTTTATTATTGGGAGTTTAAGGTCAGCTTAAAATAGAATTTCTCTCCTGAACAAAATACATGTGTGTGCCAAGTTTGAATGATATCTGTGAAACTGTTTTTGAGTTACCATTCACACAAGCCAAAACATATGACAGTGGGGGCAGGCATGAGACCAGACGGACATGAAATGGGTATATCCCCAACTTTTGTTTGGGGATATAACAATAGTAAAATAGACACTCACTATATGTAAATTACAGATTAAATTACGATACTGTAGTATCATTTTATTCTAAGCTTCTAAATTAAGCATAAAGCAAAGGTAATAGCTTAGATCATATTTTCCAGAAGCTATAACTTAAAGTTATTTGACTAAAGTTTTTGAACCATGTACCATACCAGTCAAAATCATAACTAGAGATTGCGTCTCGACGCAGTGTATCCCCGGACGGGACATAGTTAAGGCATGAATATGTCGGTCTTAAGCCTGTTTCCTGGAGCACCAGGTCAGGACTCTCCATAGTACCAAATTACTCCCAAAAGGTAATCACTAGTTCTTTCACTTATATCTGTCTTTAAAAATTACATTTCATGGATCAAGAAGATCCATATAGTGATCTGGATCACTTCCAAAATTCAATCATTTCATCCTTTTACCTTTTCAGACATATTCTAAAAATTTCATCAAAATCCGTCCATAAGTTTTTTAGTTATCTTGTACATAAACACATCTGGCAGCCTGGATCCACATGATCCAGACAGTGATCCAGATTACTCCCAAAACTAATCACTTGTTCTTTGTCCCATTTAAGACATTTCCTGAAAATTTCATAAAAATCCATCCATGACTTTTTGAGCTATTTGTCTTTAAAAATTACATTTCTTGGATTCAGAAGATCCAGATAGTGATCCAGATCACTCGCAAAATTGAATCATTTCTTCCTTTTACCACTTCTTCCTTTACCATTTGTAACATATCCTAAAAATATCAAAGTCCATCCCAAGATTATGTGGCAGCCTGGATCCAGATGATCCAGATCACTCCAAAAGTTTAATCACTTGTTCCTTGTACCATTTAGGCCATTTGCTGAAACAATCCATCCAGCAATACCGTATCATACCGTAACTTTTTGCGGTATCTGTCTTTAAAATTTACATTTCATGGATCCAGAAGATCCATATAGTGATCCGGATATCTTCCAAAATTCAATCATTTCATCCTTTTACCTTTTCAGACATATCCTGAAAATTTCATCAAAATCTGTCCATAAGTTTTTGATTTATCTTGTACATAAACACATCTGGCAGCCTGGATCCAGATGATCCAGATCACTCCCAAAATCTAATCACTTGTTCCTTGTACCATTTAGGACATTTCCTGAAAATTTCATCCAAATCCGCCCATGACTTTTTGAGCTATTTGTCTTTAAAATTATATTTCATGGATCCAGAAGATCCAGATAGTGGTCCAGATCACTCGCAAAATTGAATCATTTCTTCCTTTTACCACTTCTTCCTTTTACCATTTCTAACATATCCTAAAATTATCATCAAAATTCATCCTAAATTTCTGTTGCTGCCTAGATCCAGATCACTTCCAAAATTCAACCATTTCATTCTTTTACCTTTTCAGACATATCCTGAAAATTTCATCAAAATCCGTCCATAAGTTTTTCAGCTACATTGTACACAAACACATCTAGCAGCATGGATCCAGATGATCCAGATCACTCCCAAAATCTAATTACTTGTTCCTCGCACCATTTAGGTCATTTGCTGAAAATGTCATCACAATCCATCCATAACTTTTTGAGGTATCTGTCTTTAAAAATTACATTTCATGGATCCAGAAGATCCATATAGTGATCCGGATCACTTCCAAAATTCAACCATTTCATCCTTTTACCTTTTCAGACATATCCTGAAAATTTCATCAAAATCCGTCCATAAGTTTTTGATTTATCTTGTACACAAACACATCTGGCAGCCTAGATCCAGATGATCCAGATCACTCCCAAAATGTAATCATATCTTCATTTTACCATTTAAGACATTTCCTGAAAATGTCATCAAAATCCACCCATGAGTTTTTGAGCTATTTGTCTTTAAAAATTATATTTCATGGATCCAGAAGATCTAGATAGTGGTCCAGATCACTCGCAAAATTAAACCATTTCTTACTTTTATCACTTCTTCCTTTTACCATTTCTAACATATCCTAAAAATATCATCAAAATTCATCCTGAAATTATGTTGCAGCCTGGATCCAGATGATCCAGACAGTGATCCAGATCACTCCAAAAATGTAATCACTTGTTCCTTGTACCATTTAGGTCATTTGCTGAAAATGTCATCACAATCCATCCATAACTTTTTGAGGTATCTGTCTTTAAAAATTACATTTCATGGATCCAGAAGATCCATATAGTGATCCGGATCACTTCCAAAATTCAACCATTTCATTCTTTTACCTTTTCAGACATATCCTGAAAATTTCATTAAAATCCATCCATAAGTTTTTGAGCTATATTGTACACAAACACATCTGGCAGCCTGGATCCGGATGATCCAGACAGTGATCCAGATCACTCCCAAAATCTAATCACTTGTTCCTCGTCCAATTAAGGACATTTCCTGAAAATTTCATCAAAATGCACCCAAGTTTTTGAGTTATCTGTCTTTAAAAATTAAATTTCATGGATCCATAAGATCCAGACAGTGATCTGGATCACTCCCAAAATGTAATCATATCTTCGTTTTACCATTTTGGACATAGCCTGAAAATTTTATCAAAATCCATCTGTCAGTTTTTGAGTTATCTTGTTCACAAACAAACAAACAGATAGAGGGCCAAAAATGACCCTCGGTCAGGTACTTTGGCGGTCAGTGGACGACCTTAAATGAAGATCTGTAACCGGTAAGCCTGGATGCTGGTACTCCATCATGTACTCAACCTCCAAAGCCATTTTCAATAGTTTCCATGCAATATAGTCAGCATTAAGTGCGAAAATGTCTCCAAAAATGACCCTCGGTCAGGTACTTTGGCGGTCAGTGGATGACCTTCAATGAAGAGCTTCAAGGTCAAATTTCTGCATGCTTACAGAGGACATATATATGTATTATATATACCAGCCATAGGATGATCTGACTTTCTGTATAGGAGAACTGGGCCAAAAAGTGAAAAAATGGTCAAAATCTGACCTTTAAGAGGCCACCAGTGACCTTGAGATTGAAGGTCAAGGTCACAAAACAATAGCGTTCGTGGCATTGCCCATATATACTTTCGTCCAGGGATACAACTATGATGTCTGCTCTCACAGGGGATTCCTACCAGTCACCCATTCGAATGAAATTGTCACGGTGAGATATTTGCTACCAAAATACCTGGCTATAAGAACTGGATGTGTGAAAAGCTTGTGACAATCGAATTGTCTCCATTCTTCAGGTTGCCTTCCTTTGTGGCCTAGCAACATGTAAACTGTCCTTGTCGGAGCTAGTATGACTGCCGACAGTTTCAGTGTTTTTATTGTTGTAAATCTTCATAAAAATAAAAGAACTTGTCCCATTCTCAAGTAACACGTGCCTTTTTGAAGAAAAATTTGCATTCTGAATAGAAGGAAAGTCTTTATCCAATGACGAAACATCCAGCCGTCATCTTACAAAAGTGGTCATCAATCCGCCATAAAATGGCCACAAAAGCATTATTCCTCTGTTCTTTTTTAATTTTGTCCTGAGAAGACATTGTCAACACAGATGTCTTACCACAGAACTCAAATTCCCACAAGAATTCCAAAAAACTTTAATAAAAATCCAACTTTAAAATAAACACATCCACACTCTAGGCTGGCCAACAAAAATAATGAAGATTGTTTACTGGCGTGGTCACATGACCACTAGGGGGACATGCTAGTTCACACTCACTCACTGTCCTCTTAAGGTACTTTAAAACGTTTCTCAACGTTGACCAGTGAGTTGGATGTCACCAACATATAGCAATGGTCAGGAAATGTTAAGTGTATTTTTCGCAATAAAATCTGACCTTCTATCTAAACTTTTCACATATGGTTTCCCAATACCTTTTAATACATTCTAAAGCTCCAAAAGCAAGAATAGAGATTATATAACGCAAAAAGATAAAATCGACTACTTTTTGACCCCAGTTTGACCCATAAGGGGGGTCAGGGGTAAATCTGACTGGCTATCTAGACTCTTAACATATGGTTTCCCAATACCTCTTAACACATTTTACAGCTCTAAAACCAATACTAAAAGAGCTATTTTATGACCCCAATTTGATCCCTACAGGGGGGTTGGGGGGAAAATTTGACTTGCTTTCTAGACTCTCCACATATGGTGTCCACATATGGTTGGTACCTGTGAGAAAATTGCTTATAAATCACTCAATTTTCATCGGATTTCTCCCGAAAACTAATCAGCTCACATTTTTGATAGCATGAACATGTGTGTAAAATTACAGGCCTCTGTGGTCAATAGATTTTGCTGAGCAATGATGACAGGCGGGTGTACCCCAAAAAACTATTTTTTGATCATGTGACCTTGATAAAGATCAAAGGTCAAACTTAAGCATGTTGAAAAATTTTCCCACACCTAAGGTATATAACTGCCAAATATGGTTAAAAAGCTTCCCATAATAAGGGAGATATTCAAGGGGGACTCTAATGCGGTGGTGGCAGTGGTGGCGGTGAGGAAACTGAAGCGAAATCAAATAAGTGCCCTTTTCAGGGACGCTTAACAAGAATTTACAGTTAAAGTTCTTACAGTGTTCTTCTTGTCGGCCAACTCTTTATTTCCTGTTACACAAGCACAGTTGTTGTTTCCAGTCACACACTTTACTGTCCAGTCAGAATCTTGCTGTTGCCTAGAAGACTGAGAGTAAGGGTGGAAGCCTTAAGATTTCCTGTGTGACGGACCGGAAGTATGTTCAATTTCATGGTACTGTATCTCCTCTTCTGCCTTGAATATAATGTGATCCATGTGAAAGCTCTCCCAAAAGTACATGAATGACTTATTTGATAAAAATTGGCTATCTGTAATACTTTTAAGAGATAATTCGCATTTACTCATTTTGAGTAGGTGAGTAATTATCTACGGGTCTGAAACTTCACCATGTGAAAGCTCTCTCAAAAGTAGACTCATTTGATAAAAATTTGGTATCCGCAATAGTTTTAGAGATAATTAGCATTTACTCATTTTGAGTAGAACTGCTCTCAGATTTAAAAGGGAAAAATCAGAGTGTCCCTTTTAGGCATAAAAATTCAGCATTTTGATACTTTTGCTGCAAAAGGCTATAAATATTTCCTACATTTACCCTAGTTTGGTGCATAAGAATGCACAGAAAGTGGAAATATTCACTTTTGTGAAAAGGACGATTCCTTAAAACTGCAAATTTTCCTTTTCACAGAAACTGCAAATCTTCACTTTTCTAAAAAGGACGCGTCCTTTTCACAGAACCTGCAAATCCTCACTTTTCTGAAAAGGACGCGTCCTTTTCACAGAAACTGCAAATCCTCACTTCTCTGAAAAGGATGTGTCCTTTTCACAGAAACTGCAAATCCTCACTTCTCTGAAAAGGACGCGTCCTTTTCACAGAAACTGCAAATCTTCACTTTTCTAAAAAGGACGCGTCCTTTTCACAGAAACTGCAAATCCTCACTTTTGTAAAAAGGACACGTCCTATTCACAGAAACTGCAAATCTTCACTTTTCTAAAAAGGACGCGTCCTTTTCACAGAACCTGCAAATCCTCACTTTTCTGAAAAGGACGCGTCCTTTTCACAGAAACTGCAAATCCTCACTTCTCTGAAAAGGACGCGTCCTTTTCACAGAACCTGCAAATCTTCACTTTTCTGAAAAGGACGCGTCCTTTTCACAGAACCTGCAAATCCTCACTTCTCTGAAAAGGACGCGTCCTTTTCACAGAAACTGCAAATCCTCACTTCTCTGAAAAGGACGCGTCCTTTTCACAGAAACTGCAAATCCTCACTTCTCTGAAAAGGACGCGTCCTTTTCACAGAAACTGCAAATCCTCACTTCTCTGAAAAGGACGCGTCCTTTTCACAGAACCTGCAAATCCTCACTTTTCTGAAAAGGACGCGTCCTTTTCACAGAAACTGCAAATCCTCACTTCTCTGAAAAGGACGCGTCCTTTTCACAGAACCTGCAAATCCTCACTTCTCTGAAAAGGACGCGTCCTTTTCACAGAAACTGCAAATCCTCACTTCTCTGAAAAGGACGCGTCCTTTTCACAGAAACTGCAAATCCTCACTTCTCTGAAAAGGACGCGTCCTTTTCACAGAAACTGCAAATCCCCACTTTTCTGAAAAGGACGCGTCCTTTTCACAGAAACTGCAAATCCTCACTTTTCTGAAAAGGACGCGTCCTTTTCACAGAACCTGCAAATCTTCACTTTTTTGAAAAGGACGTCCTTTTCACAGAAACTGCAATTCCTCACTTTTGAAAACAGGACGCGTCCTTTTCACAGAAACTGCAAATCTTAATTTTTTTTGAAAAGGATGTGTCCTTTTTACGGAGACTGCAAATCTTCACTTTTGTGGAAAGGACCTGTCGCTTTCACAGAAACTGCAAATCCTTACTTTTCTAAAAAGGACGCATCCCTTTTTTTCTATAAAGTAAATATACTTTATTTAATGTTCCCTCTGTTAACAATTAACTAATTTTGTTAATGTAACTAGACTTATGCTGTTCACTTTATTGCGAGCCGGCAGTGTATCCCCGAACATAGCAAACCTGTAGAAGTAATAATAAAAGACATAGAGGCTGAAGATTCCTGAAGTTATAAGCACTTTTTGGCTGTCCTCATTTGACCTTGAAGGAGGGTCACAAGGTCAAATTTGACCACATTAGAAGATTCCAAGCCCATGATTCCCTATAAGGTGGTTTCACATTGCAAACTTCTAGGACCAATAATGAGCAAGTTATAAGCACTTGTTTGACCTTAAAGGAGGGGCCCACAGTCAAATCTTACCACATCAGAAGATTATTAGCCCATGATTTCCTATAGGTTGGTTTCACATTGCAAACTTCTAGGACCAATAATAAGCGAGTTATAAGCACTTTTAAGTTTGGCTATGCTCTTTTGACCTTGAAGGAGAGGACCAAGGTCAAATTTGACCACATCAGAAGATTCCTAGGCCATCATTTCCTTTTGGTTGTTTTCACATTGCAAACCTCTAGGACCAATAATAAGTGAGTTATAAGCAATTTCAAATTTGGCTATCCTTGTTTGACCTTGAAGGAGGGGCCCAAGGTCAAATCTGACCACATCAGAATTATGTTTTTTTTTTTATGTATGTATTTATACTCAGCGCAATATCTCCATATACTACAGGACTCAAAGCGCTATTTAACCAATCCGACTGTACAGGTACAGCCCCAACTCATATGTAACTCACATTCCCCTAACTGGAAGATAGAGGCTCAAGGATGACCATTTATCAACGTCCTTGAGGTTCTTTAACCTGCCACTGGGGATAGGACCCAATGACAGAGGACCGCCATTTTAAGTGGTCATCCGAGCCACTATGTATCTGCCTGTACCTGGGATTGAACCCACATCCTCTGAGTTCCTAGACAAGTGTGTTACCCGCTAGGCCACAGTGGCAGAAGATTCCTAGCCCATAATTTCCTTTTTGTTGTTTTGCACATTGTAAACCTCTAGGACCAATAAAAAGTGAGTTATAAGCACTTTTAAATTTGGCTATCCTTGTTTGACTTTGAAGGAGAGGGCCCAAGGTCAAATCTGAGAACATGAAAAGATTCCTAGCCCATGATTTTCTATAGATTGGTTTCAGATTTCAAACCTCTAGGACCAATAATAGGCGAATTATAAGCACTTTTGCATTAGTTGTATCCACCGGAAGCATCCGGTGGATACTTTGGTTTAGCGTCCGCTACGCCGCCGCCACCGCGCGTAGAGAGATTTTCGGCGTTAACACTCTAACAGGAAAACAACAGCAGCTAGGTTCACCAAATTTGCAGGATATCTTCATTGGGGGGTAAGCTTCTCTGGGAAGGAAAATCGCCTCATTTTGAAAAACAAGATGGCCGCCACGGGTATTTCTTTGAAAATAATCTACATTTTTCTACTGGCTGTTCCTCATAGGTAGAAGGTGGAATCTCTTCATAGGTGATATGTATGACACATATACATGTCCTCTACAACCTTGCACACATTTGACCTTGAAGCTCCTAATTCAAGGTCATCCACGGAGTGCCGAAGTAACCCACATAGCGGACTTTAAAGGTGCCTATATCTCCCTTATTATTGGTCCTAGAGGTTTGCAATGTGAAGCCAACCTATAGTAAATCATGTGCTGCGAATCTTCTGATGTGGTCAGATTTGACCTTGGACCCCTCCTTCAAGGTCAAACGAGGATAGTCGAACTTAAAAGTGCTTATAACTCGCTTATTATCGATCCTAGAGGTTTGGGATGGTAAACCAACATATAGGACATCATTGGCTGGGAATCTTCTGGTGTGGTTGGATTTGACCTTGGGCCCCTCCTTCAAGGTCAAACGAGGACAGCCAAACTTAAAAGTGCTCATAACTCGCTTATTATTGGTCCTAGAGGTTTGGGATGGTAAACCAGCATATAGAAAATCATGGGCAGGGAATCTTCTGGCGTGGTCGGATTTGACCTTGGGCCCCTCCTTCAAGGTCAAACGAGGATAGCCAAAGGTAAAAGTGCCTATAACTCGCTTATTATTGGTCCTAGAGGTTTGGGATGGTAAAGAAACATATAGAAAATCATGGGCTGGGAATCTTCTGGTGAGGTCGGATTTGACCTTGGGCCCCTCATTCAAGGTCAAACGAGGACAGCCAAACTTAAAAGTGCTTATAACTCGCTTATTATTAGTCCTAGAGGTTTGGGATGGTAAACCAGCATACAGAAAATCATGGGCTGGGAATCTTCTGGCGTGGTCGGATTTCACCTTGGGCCCCTCCTTCAAGGTCAAATGAGGCTAGCCAAAGGTAAAAGTGCTTATAACTCGCTTATTATTGGTCCTAGAGGTTTGGGATGGTAAACCAGCATATAGGAAATCATGGGCTGGGAATCTTCTGGTGTGGTTGGATTTGACCTTGGGATCCTCCTTGAAGGTCAAATGAGGACAGCCAAACTTAAAAGTGCTTATAACTGGGTTATTATTGGTCCTAGGGGTTTGGGATGGTAAACCAACATATAGGAAACTATGGGCTGGGAATCTTCTGGTGTGGTCGGATTTGACCTTGGTCCCCTCGTTCAAGGTCAAATGAGGACAGCCGAACTTAAAAGTGCTTATAACTCGCTTATTATTGGTCCTAGAGGTTTGGGATGGTAAACCAACCTATAGGAAATCATGCACTGGGAATCTTCTGGTGTGGTCAGATTTGACCTTGGGCCCCTCCTTCAAGGTCACATGAGGACAGCGAAACCTAAAAGTGCTTATAACTCGCTTATTATTGGTCCTAGAGGTTTGGGATGGTAAATCAACATATAGAAAATCATGGGCTAGGAATCTTCTGGTGTGGTCGGATTTGACCTTGGGCCCCACGGTCAAGGTTGAATGAGGACAGCCAAACTAAAAAGTGCTTATAACTCACTTATTATTGGTCCTAGATGTTTGGGATGGTAAACCAACATATAGGAAATCATGCTCTGGGAATCTTCTGGTGTGGCCGGATTTGACCTTGGGGCCCCTCCTTCAAGGTCAAATGAGGACAGCCAAACTTAAAAGTGCTTATAACTCGCTTATTATTGGTCCTAGAGGTTTTGGTGCATTGTCTTTACGGTGGATACAATTTGCATCGGTTCTCCGATGTGCTAGGTCTAGTTTTCAAGTTGATTTACTAAACAGTGAGAGCCTCCAAGTAGCTATTACTGGGCTATGGAATGAGCTACAGGTCTCGCAATTTTACTATGTTATAGGTGACCCAAAACTAGCTGAATAACATATTTAAACAAAATTCTCTAAATGCAACAGTTTTCAAGTTACAAGTAAAAATTTTTGGGGCTTTTGACTCCCCAGAGCATAATTTTGACTCCTGGGCTTAAAATAGCTATTAGTCGCTTGATTTTGACCCTAGTCGTACAAAAAAGGTAGGGTGGTGAGACTTAGCTCATAACCACCAATTCATGCACTAAATATAAAATAAATCTGAAAGAAACTGTGCCCTTCACCTTGAACACAAACAACAGACAAAATTTTTGATGTTTACTTAGAGCAAACAGTTTTGACAAGTGAAATAGGTAATTTCATGTAAAAACAAGCAATCAGTGTCCGTTCATGGGCTCTGTGTCGGCTGTGTTTTGAGTTTCAGAGTAAAAGTGACAGAAGGACACAAAAGTTGTGCCCTGGAAATGGTGTTCAGAAGGAAAGTAAGAAGAAAACTGTTAAGGTTTAAAAAGTAAGTTAAAAACATATTAAAGCAAATGCAGTAGTTTTAATTTTACTATGTTATAGCTGACCCCAAAATAGGTGAATAACATACTGAAACTAAATAATCTAAATGCAATAGTTTTCAAGTTATAAGTGATTTACTCAACAGTGATCACCTAAAATTAGCTATTACTCAGCAATACCATGAGCTACAGGTCTGAAATTTTACTATGTTATAGCTGACCCAAAAGTATCTCAATAACATATTTACACAAAATTCTGTAAATGCAATAGTTTTCAAGTTACAAGTGATTTTACTCATGATGTAAGTTACTGAAAAGTAGATATTACTCACTTAGCTATTGAGATAGTCAACATAGTTACTCACCATGTTGTAGTTAATGAAAAAGTAGCTGACTAACATATTTTAACAAAATGCTCTAAATGCAATACTTTTCAAGTTATAAATGATTTAGTGTTGAGTAAGAACCTCAAAGTAGCTATTACTTGGCTATGCAATGAGCCACAGGTGTGGAATTTTACTATGTTATAGCTGACCCCAAAATAGGTGAATAACATATTGAAACTAAAGACAGTATAACCTCTATTATCTGACCCTCTTGGGGGAGGGACAATTGGTTCGGATAATAGAAGGATCGGATAATAGAAGGGCTAAAATAACAGGGTTAAATGGAGTTGGGGGAGTGACAAGTCAGCTGACATAAAAATCAGCTGTAGAATCATAAATACTGGATTGCTTTTCAAAAGAGTGGTATTTATGCAAAGTCAATGTTTAGTTCAATGCTTTATATAAGCCTGAAATATTAGTATGTTTAATTTGACGCTACTAGTGGTGTTGGACCAGTTTAACATAACTTTAAAATATTTTAAAATTGTTTCAACAAAACAGTTGTCCTTGTATTAAAACTTTTTGGTGTCTTTTTGTCCAGTATCGTTTGGTTCATTTTCTTTTGTCTAGTTTGTTTTTTTGTGCAATCCTCTGAATGTAATGATTTCTAGAAGAATATATCAGCCACAAGTATAATATGTCCACACACATATACTATTAAAAATTTTTTACAGTACTATTTGTTTTTTGTGGCATTCAAAAATAAGGGACAAAAATGTTTTTTTGATAAAAAATTTATATATTAGAAAGTTAATAATTAAAACTCACCTGAGATTTGTTTGATTCCAAAACAATTAATATATTCAGAGCAACAGGATTCAGTAATTCTGATAAGTCACATTAAACTGATATTAAAACCATATTTTATATGTTCAATTTTGTTCCATTGAAGAGTGAACAATAATACTTGATAATTATATCATGCAATAAAGAAAACCATCAACTCATCAAAACTCCACTGCAGTAGTATGTTGATATGTGTCTCAACTACCAACAACAAAAAGTACCCAAATGTGCACACATACACTGTTTAATCAAATACTCATCTTTAATTACAAGACTCTCAACTCAGCCCTAGGAAATATACATCACAACACACCAAATCTGCAAGGAAAGCTTATCCATTGTTATCTACTACCCCACTGAAAGTGTTTATGTTATCTGAAAACCATCTATTTAATAGCCCATCATCTGCATCTGTGTTTTGTGGTTGTAACTGACTCTTTCAAACAAGATATTTTGCCAGTACTGGAAGAAAGCAAGTATTCAGTCTAAGGAAAATCTCCAACTGGTTCCTTTAACTGTGTCCCCACCCCACCTCTCCCAGCATTACCCCCCCACTGTTTTGTATGTTTTACAACTGTCAAGAGAGTGAAATTTATATCTTGTGGTTTCTATCAAGTTGATTATCCAAGTAGCAGGGGTATATACATGTATTGCTGAGGTTACTGTTACCGAGGTGTGTGCGCACATTTATCAGAAAAGTAAAAGCTTTAGAAGATTCATTCACTTGTACATGTTGCATATATTTAACATGTAACAAATTGGAATTGTCCTTCTAAAGAGCAGAAAATCACTTGGAGAAAAACTGGAAAGCACTCATAGAGCACAAACCTCTACCAGGTTTTTTTTCCATAACTATGGGAATTATAGTTTCATGTGTATCTTTATTTGAAATTACTCCAAAAGCAATAAGCATAGTTCAATAAATTTTTACATCATGAGTAGGGCTTGTCCAAAGGAAAGAAGTGTTTATGGTCTAGGAAAGACCAGTCATATTCTGGATACAAAAAGTCCTTAATTTTCTGAAATGTCACCTGATTGACATTTTTACTGTGAGTGCTTTTTATGTCAGCTGACTTGTCAGTCAGCTGACATTATGTTGTCACCCTGCGGTGCCCGTACACCGGTGCCCGTACATCCACGTACACATGAACATCTTCTCCGATGAAACTATAAGGCCCAGAGACATGTTGTTAATTTTAAAAGATTCCTTATCTATCAAGGATGATAAATCGTAAAATGTGGGCAGATCTGTCTGTTCGTCTGTTCCCCAGAGCCATTAGAAGTGAGGTAGCACCACCCAAAGTGTTAAATTTTATCACAATTTTCTCATTGACTATTGAAGGGATTTCTCTCTTATCTTGCATATATGTACTAGGCCACAGGTAGATTTCCTTTTATTTGTATAAGACTTGGATCTTTCTTTTTATTTTTTAAATAATTAAGCGTCCCTTGAAAAGGGGATGCTTATTGGTTTCACCACTGGTTTTCAGTCAGCCGCCGCCGGTCGATATTCGGATCAATCGGGCCATAACTGACCGATTGACGGGTGACTGATTATAAGTTCATAAAAAATTTGCTAAGATTAAGCCTTGAACTCGCTTATTATTGGTCCTAGAGGTTTGGGATGGTATACCAACATATAGGAAATCATGTGCTGGGAATCTTCTGGTGTTGTCAGATTTGACCTTGGGCCCCTCGTTCAAGGTCAAGCGAGGATAGGCAAAGTTTAAAGTGCTAATAACTCGCTTATTATTGGTCCTAGAGGTTTGGGATGGTATACCAACATATAGGAAACCATGGGCTGGGAATCTTTTGGTGTGGTCACATTTGACCTTGGGCCCATTGTTCAAGGTCAAACGAGCATACCCAAACTTAAAAGTGCTTATAGCTCGCTTATTATTGGTCCTAGAGGTTGGGGATTGTAAGCCAACATGTAGGAAACCATGGGCTGGGAATCTTTTGGTGTGGTCGGATTTGACCTTGGGCCTCTCCTTCAAGGTTAAATGAGTATAGTCAAACTTAAAAGTGCTTATAACTTGCTTATTATTGATCCTAGAGGTTTTGAATGGTAAACCAACATGTAGGAAATCATGGTCTGAAAATCTTCTGGTGTGGTCGGATTTGACCTTGGGCCTCTCCTTCAAGATCAAACAAGCATAGCCAAACTTAAAAGTGCTTATAACTCGCTTATTATTGGTCCTAGAGGTTTGGGATGGTAAACCAACATAGGAAATCATGGGCTGGGAATCTTTTGGTGTGGTTGGATTTGACCTTGGGCCCCTCATTCAAGGTCAAACGAGGACAGCCAAACATAAAATTGCTTATAACTCGCTTATTATTGGTCCTAGAAGTTTGGGATGTTAAACCAACATGTAGGCATGGGCTGGAAATCTTCTGGTATGGTCGGATTTGACCTTGGGCCTCTCTTTCAAGGTCAAACAAGCATAGCCAAACTTAAAAGTGCTTATAACTTGCTTATTATTGGTCCTACAGGTTTGGGATGGTAAACCAACAGAAAGGAAATCATGGGCTGGGAATCTTTTCGTGTGGTCGCATTTGACCTTGGCCTTTCCTTCAAGGTCAAACGAGGATAGGCAAACTTAAAAGTGCTCATAACTCGCTTATTATTGGTCCTAGAGGTTTGGGATGGTAAAGCAACCTATAGGAAATCATGGGCTGGGAATCTTTTGGTGTGGTCGGATTTGACCTTGGACCCCTCCTTCAAGGTCAAATGAGGATACCTCAACTTAAAAGTGCTTATAACTCGCTTATTATTGGTCATAGAGGTTTAGGATGGTAAACCAACCTATAGGAAATCATGGGCTGGGAGTCTTTTGGTGTGGTCAGATTTGACCTTGGACCCCACCCTTCAAGGTCAAACGAGCATAGGAAAACTTAAAAGTTCTTATAACTCACTTATTATTGGTCCTAGAGGTTTTGGATGGTAAACCAACCTATAAGAAGTCATGGGCTGGGAATCTTCTGGTGTGGTCGGATTTGACCTTGGACCTCTTCTTCAAGGTCAAACAAGGATAGCCAAACATAAAAGTGCTTATAACTTGCTTATTATTGGTCCTACAGGTTTGGGATGGTAAACCAACCTATAGGAAATCATGGGCTGGGAATCTTTTCGTGCAGTCACATTTGACCTTGGCCTTTCCTTCAAGGTCAAACGAGGATAGGCAAACTTAAAAGTGCTCATAACTCGCTTATTATTGGTCCTAGAGGTTTGGGATGGTAAAGCAACCTATAGGAAATCATGGGCTGGGAATCTTTTGGTGTGGTCGGATTTGACCTTGGACCCCTCCTTCAAGGTCAGATGAGGATACCTCAACTTAAAAGTGCTTATAACTCGCTTATTATTGGTCATAGAGGTTTAGGATGGTAAACCAACCTATAGGAAATCATGGGCTGGGAGTCTTTTGGTGTGGTCAGATTTGACCTTGGACCCCACCCTTCAAGGTCAAACGAGCATAGCAAAACTTAAAAGTGCTTATAACTCGCTTATTATTGGTCCTAGAGGTTTTGGATGGTAAACCAACCTATAAGAAGTCATGGGCTGGGAATCTTCTGGTGTGGTCGGATTTGACTTTGGGCCGCTCGTTCAAGGTCCAATAAGGACAGCCAAACTTAAAAATGCTTATAACTCGTTTATTATTGATCCCAGAGGTTTTGGTGCATTGTCTTTAGGGTGGATACAATTTGCATCGGTTCTCCGATGCGCTAGGTCTAGTGTATTATGTATTAAGGACTTATTAATTCACTTTACACAAAGGACTTATTAAGGTTGTCACTTAATCTCATTTTTGGGTGGCAAAAATTATGAAATTTCCAAGCCTAGGGCTTGTTTTCCATTGTGGCTTAGCCCTAGGGCTTTACTCTTCATAAGTGAGCATAGACTGCACTTTTTTCCTCTAATCAACACTTCCAGACAGTTTTTCGCACTGTCATTCATACAATTCAGGGTTTTGGCTTTTTACAGGCCCAGTCTTTGGGACTGGGGCACTGTAAACGGGACTCAGACTGGTATTTCTAAAACATTCATTCTATTACTTCAAAATCCAAGAAAAATTGACTACTTCTTCCAGTCTCAGCTGTAATCCCTCCACCGAGCGGTTCAGCATTCAGTTCACATGGTAGGCTATTGTAGTGCAATGAAATTGAAAATTTTGATAACTTAAATGTAGCTTTTATACGCTACAAGCTTACCACATGGAACTGAAAAGAGTCCAACCCTGCCACCCTGCTGTATTACAGCTGAGGGGGTATGGTTCAAGATTGCAACAAGAAAAGGATGAATTGTGAAGAGTTCCATGAGAAGACAACCTGAGGCTGTGGCAAACACTAAATGTCTATTTTTCTCGGATACTGATCAGGGCCTGTGGGCCGAGATCAGCATTCAGTTCCACATGGTAAGCTTGTAGCTTATAAAAGCTACATTTAAGTAATCAAAATTTTCAAATTAGACAGATAATTTGAACCTGGGAAATGATTTTTAGGTGAGTTGCGTGTAACCAACCCGTCTATTAGATTGATGTGTCTTGACATCTGTCAGTCTGTCTGCCCGTCGACAATTTTGTTTCCAGACTCTAACTCGAAAACGCTTTGTCCGATCGAATTCAAACTTGACAGGGAGATAGATCAGCATCATAGCTAGGTTGCTTTTGAAATTGCAAATTTAATAAGTAAACAAAATTTTTATAAGTTAATACCCTATCCAATGGACAGGCAAGGCCCACCCATCCAGCACCGCTATCAGTTTACTAGGGGTCTTCATATGTTTACCAAGGTCTGTGTATGCTGGAGACAAGTTTGGTGGGATGTGGTTCTCACCAACCAGTCGTCTAGGTACAGGTGGATTCTTATACCCCTCTGTAAAGCCATCAGTTTGACCTCATTGGCCACCACTGTGAACTCCATAGGTACTGTGGACAGGCCAAAGGGTAGGACTTTGAACTGGTAGGACCAACCCTGGATGTGAAAATGCATGTACTTCCTGGACTGACTGTGGATTGGTATATGGATACATGTAGAGAGTACAGGTACTTGCCAGATACATGTAGAGTCCTTCACCCTGGCTACATTTAAAAGACGATAATTGTCATTTCTTCCTCTTTGAACCCTTGGTCGGCTTCTGGGTGAAGTTTGAGGCTTTGCTATGACCTTTCTGTCCTAGTTGCCGGTCTCGAATTTGCTTCCAGACCGGTGTAGTGGACTTCCCGTCTGGTAGCTGTGTTGATCTGCCACTTGAGGAAGCGTATGAGTGGAAACGACCGGGCTTCCTGTGTGAACTGCCAGAAGAACGTCTCTCCTCAGTATGGGAGATTTCATCTTCAGCCTTGATCAGTAAATTGTCTGGAAACAGTGAATGAAGAACCGGTGCTGTACATAAGGCAGTAAAGTAGTGTTGGTATCGAATAATAATATCTATATCGATATCAAACCATATTTTTGCTTCTGTATCGATTGATATTGAAATATCGGGTCATGGGTGTTTTCCGGGAGAGAGCTTCCAAACCCTTTCCCGAGTTTTAGAAGTTTCTCGAAACATAAACAAATATGGCATTTCCAGTTTAGTGGTAAGTGTAATTTGACAAAAAATGATAGGAAAACCAATATATTTCTCAAATTTTAAATTTTTTTGAAAGGAAAACAGCTTAATTGCGTCTATTTAGTAGTATGTTTTGATATTGATATTGTACCCTACATTATCGATATCAGTATATTTAGCACAGCTCGATAAATATTTCAATATCGATAAACAATACCAGCACTGCAGTAAAGGTATCTGGCTTTACTCCACTACGTATGAACTCCAGGTAGCTGTCTACGTGCCAGAGTGAGATTAGCCATGCTGATAAAAATTCCCTCTGAGAGATCCTGCATAGTATGCTGCAAGGCTTGAGAGATTGACCGGTTGAAGGTCACCAAATATTCTAGTTCTTCACTGCCTGCTGCATTCTTTCTGCTGCCTTGCCCTTAGTCTTGTCCACACGTAGTGTCTTCAAGTGTGTAACCATAGGGTCCTGTACTTTTGTCAAACATCCCGTTCAACAGCCAGGGTCATATTGGGACAGGTCCTCGGCATTTACTGCTTTACTACCAATTATTGGGGGCCACGGTAGCAGAGTGGTAACACTCTCACCTCCTACCTCTGAGGCCGGGGATCGATCCCCATATGGTCTCAAGTGGGAAAGCTGGTAGTTGCTTGCTGCTGGTCGGCAGTTTACAGTACACAACCCTAGCGAACTCTATGTACTGGTTTCCTCTGCCCTTCCAACTACCCATCGTGATATGACCTGTACAGTGTTGAAAGCGACGTTAAACCCCAAATAAACAATTTTGTCAAACATCTTGACAGACCAGCAGTCTGGTTACACATCACAGACTGTTCCTGGAATGCTCTCTCCCACTGCCTTAAAGTGTCCTGGCTGAAAGGATGGGAGGCTGGGGCAGAGGGCAAACTACGTCTGGCCACTCTGCAGAAGGTGCTGTTCAACTTTGCCGGTTCCGGAGACCAGTTACACACTGTAGTTGAAGCAGATTTTTTTTGTCTGTGTGCATGTCATACCACTTTGATGATCTGGGTGGCTTGACAAACTGGTCAGGTAGCAGTCCACCAGTCTCAGTGTTTCTAGAAGGGTACAGGGAACAGTCTGGTTCACTCTCAAATTTTTGACACAGCCACTCATCCACCAGTAGTTTGACAGACACTTTACCGGTTGGCGTGACTCTGGAACCAGCAAATGGGTTATCATCCAGGGAAGAAGAAGTGCTGTCGAAATCAGGGATCTGATGGCAGCCCATGAATGATCTGACCCATCTTATTGTCTCTCTGTAGTTGGCTTCTTAAGAGAGGTCCAGGTCAGTAGCATTTTCAGGTAGTTCACCCTGGACGTTAACCCTAGCTGGTGCAGCCTGTTTACTATCCAGCTCTGGCTCACTCTCAGATTCACCTTCAATCTCCACAGCTCTTCCACCGGCAAGTGACTGGTCTAGCTGAGCAGGATCATTACCGGTTGGCAGCACTTCAGGACCTGTACCGGGAGCCTGTAGAGGCTGGGTGGCTGTCCCTGCACCAGGAGCCTGTAAAGGCTCGGTTCCTGTCTGCACCGGGAGCCTGTAAAGGGTGGATGGCTACATCAGAGGTACCAGGACCCTGAACAGGGCGGGTAGCACACTTACTGACATCCTGCACAGCTTTCATACCGGGAACCTCCAGCGGAGGTTGGGTAGCAGACAACTGGACAGCTTTACCGGTGGTCTGTACAAGAGTGGGTCCGGTATCCTCAGTGACCAAACCAGCAGACACAACACTTGAAGATGCACCCGGATCAAAAAAGGGATTTTCTCTGGTCACCACAGTTGAAGATCTCACAGGTTCTACCGGCACAAAAAACAACTTACTAAGAAGCAAAGCTTCAAGTCGTGAAAACCTCTCACTCCACTTGTTATCTAGACTTCTCAGGTCTTCAGAGGTAGGTTTACTGCTGTGCTAGGAGAGCCATCAGAACGCTTATTCTTCTTGGTAGGTGTTGATTCAACAGAAGATGGCTCGTCTGAGTGTACTCGTCCCAACAGAGTAACATCTGAAGGGTCCCCGAGAGTGGGGGTAGCACTACTGGTAGTTTCTGTCATATTCTTCAGCTCTCCACGTTCTTTCCTGGATTTGTAGGTCAGGGTGGCCAATTGTTGAACTTGAGCAGGCGTAAAAGCCTTACAAATCTGGCATTCAAGTTTCTTGACACAGGGATCCTCTCCCACCCCCTTATCCCTACATCTGGCACACTTCTTGTGGTTGTTGAACAGAGCCATCACGTGCCTGCAAGCTCCTCTTTTCTGCCCAAGAGAAGACATGATGATAGAACTCGTAGAAGTAAGGAAATGAACTTAAAAGTTCATAAAATGGATCAATTTGTTGATAAATTTCAAAAACGTCTCTGTAGAAAACACGTCTGTACACTCCATGCGCCAAAAGAAAAAAATGCTATGTCATGCTGTCTAGACAGGAAGGAAGTACAATGCGCCACCTAGTGAATGTACACTCCATGACCGGTCCTGCCGGTAGTATATACAGGATGTCTTTTCTGGCGTTTGGCGGGACCGGTCGCGCCGACTGGTAAAGCAATTGTCCATTGGATAGGATGTATTAACGCAATAAACATGGCATAATTCTATCCGCTTATTTGTCCGTTTTTCATCTGTAACATTTTCATTTCCGGGCTCTAACTCGAAAACGCTTTGTCCAATCAAATTCAAACTTCACAGGGAGATAGATCACAATCATAGCTAGGTTGCTTTCGAAATCGGTGTAATTCAATCTGTTCGTTTGTCTATTTTATCTGCCAACATTTTCATTTCTGGAAGCTATCTCAAAAACACTTTGACCAATCAAATATAAAACTTGACAGGGAGATAGATCACCATCATAGCTATGTTGCTTTCGAAATTGGTGTTATTCCGTCTGTTCATTTGTCAGTTTGTCTGTGTCAACATTTTCGTTTCCGGACTCTAACTCAAAAAACGTTTGTCCAATCAAATTAAAACTTGACAGGGAGATAGATCACCATCATAACTAGGTTGCTTTTGAAATAGGTGTAATTCCGTCTGTTCATTTGTCCGTTTTTTGTAAGTTTGTCCGTCAACATTTTTGTTTCCAGACTCTAACTCGTAAACGCTTTTTCCGATCGAATTCTAACTTGACAGGGAGATCGATCACCATCATAGCTCGGTTACTTTCGAAATTGGTGTAATTTTTGTCTGTCCGCCAACATTTTCGTTTCCAGATTCTAACGCAAAAACACCTAGTGCAATTGAATTCAAACTTGACAGGGAGATCGATCATCATCATAGCTAGTTTGCTTTCAAAATTGGTGTAATTTCATCAGTTTGTTCGCCCATTTGTCTGTCTGTCTGTCTGTCTGTCAACATTTTCGTTTAAGGACTCTAACTCGATTACACCTTGTGCAATTGAATTCAAACATGACAGGGCAATAGATCACCATCGTAGCTAGTTTGCTTTCGAAATTGGTGTAATTTTGTCAGTTTGTTTGTCCACTTGTCTGTCTGTCAACATTTTTGTTTCCAGATTGTGACTCAAAAGTGCTTTGTCCAATTGGACACAAAAAGTCACAGGGAAATATATCACCATCATAGCTAAGTTGCTGTTGAAATTGTTGTAATTCCATCCCTTGGTTTGTCTGTTTTTGTCTCCATCAACATTTCTGTTTCCACACTCTAATTGCTGGGGGCATTTCTGACCCTCTTGTTTAATCAATTGATTCATAAGCAATATTGGAGGTGTTGGGCATTGGCACAGGTGTGCACTCTCTGAGTGCTCTTGCAGTAATGGTAATCAAACACCACACCCTTTAAAATATGATTAAACCTGAATTTATTAGCAACAGATCTTTTCAGCTCCCTTCAATTTGAGGAGGGGTTTAGGATCCCCGATAAAAATTAAATTTCTTTATATAAGTTTTACATTGATATTTCAAGGCAGTAATACTGTGATAAAGTATATTGTATCAACTGACATTGGAGAAATGTCAAAATTAATAAATAGTTACACAGAGGAGGAATAAAATGACTTAGTTGGAAGTATTGAATTCATTTGTGCATTAATATTTTTTGCATATTTTTTTCTTTTCTTTACAACAGTGCATGAAAAGTGATTTTTACAAATGAAAAGGAGAGTGCTTTTTCCATCAATTTGAAATAAAACCTATTCCCAGATGCTTTGCATGATGGGGTATGCCATATAATCAATCCAATGGAGTTGTTATCTATAGCCTGTGGTTATGTAGATGAAGTGTGACAAGAAAGGGTGTGAGATTTCCAGGGACTAAGGGACTAAGATGCAGGAGTGTGCAGTAAATTGAGAGTATGAAGGGAAATGATTAGAATGTACCCAATATCACCACATACATTAGCTTTATGTGTTTGAGGATGAGATAGCCAATGGAGATTTTGTAGTCTTGCACAAGACCTTTGGTTCATTAGTTTTCTATGTATTTCTTTAGTACTGTTAGTTTCAGTTTACAATTAGCTTCAGTTTTGTACAGGCTATGCTTCTATATGCCAGATATAAGGATTTATGTTTTTGTCAAATATCGCAAATGTAGAGATGCTACTGGTTTTTTAGTTGAGTAGAAATATCATATAGATAGGAACAGTCAGATTATTGTTTGAACAGAAAGTATAAATAGTAAAGGACAGGAAAATATAGTTATTGTGACTTTGAATAATATACAGTGATAGTTTGCATAATAGCTCAACTTATAGGTTAAAATGCAGAATATAGAATAGTGACATTGTTAAAACTGGGAAAGTGTAATCTGGAATTATAAGATTGACAGTATAATTGAACATACTGATAGCAATTAAAAACAGTACATGATTAAAGTGTGACATTTCAAACCACGACATTAGTATCTGTAGGGTATATTTATCTAAATAAACCTATGTGTATATATTCCATCACCATTAAACATTTAAATTAGTTAATGGTTGTTTTTCATTCAAACGCTTCCACTGCATATAAAATAGACAGATATTAATTCCAAACCTATTTTTGATTCCCCACCATTTCGCTTGTTTGGATTTACCAAAAAACAGTAGCATTTTTATGGATGATACTTTTAGAATCATTTTACAAGTTAGTGTTTCGAAGTTTTTAAATTGGTACTATAGGGCAGTAAGACTGTGGCAAATTATGCTGTATTAACTTTTATTGTGATAGTATCAGAATTAATAAAATTTAATTAGAGGAATAGAATTACTTTTGTTGAAAGTATTTTATTCATTTGTGCACTGCTTGCCATTTTGGATATTTGTTTACTTTATAACAATACATGCATAAGTGAAAGTTTTATAAGTAAAAAAGAGAGTGCATTTTCCATTCATTTGTTTGTGATTTGGCTCTTCCCAGATGTTTTGCATGATGTGGTACATGGGTATGCAAGATAAACAATGGAGTTGCTATCTTTAGCCAGTGATTTATTTACATGAAGTGTGATAAGAAAGGGGGTGTTTTCCAGTGACTGAAGGACTAAAACGCACAGCTGCTTGCAATAACATTACTCTGCACTATTACAACAAAGATCATGATATATAGAGAGTGAATTATCTTCAAACTTGAACACCAGAGTTTGTATGGTAGTGTGTGCATGTGGTAAACTAGATGGTTGAAGTTTCTAATAGGGCTGTTCCACCTTGGCGATAATGCTTTACAATAGGCTTACATCCATGTGAATTGTCAGTTCAGAAGGTGGAGCTTTTCAATTATAATAATCATAAAGCCATCGTGTAGGAAGCTATGGAACTTCCACAGTCTGTCCGATTGGATGCATTCACAAGTCCATTGGGAACAGTGTACAACAGTAATAAACCATTTGAAATTATCGCAAACTGCTCCTTATCAAATCCATATCACCTTAAACCCATCTTAAACCTAGCTTTCACTCACAAAATCACCTTTTTGACCTTACAGTGATCTTAAACATATCTTAAAAGTCACAAAGCAACATTTTCCATGTTACAGTGATTAAGCCTATCTTTTCCCATCTTAAATCTATCTTTAACGTTTGTAAAGCTATCATAAACTATCATGACTTATCAAACTTTTTGGGAACCTATGTGGTAATCTCAAGATCACTTGTAAAGTTATCAGGTATTAAACCTATCTTTACCTATCTTAAACCTATCTTAAATTACACCTAGGGATTGTAAATAACTTATTTGTTTCCAATCAGGAGGCAGGTTTATGATTGGATCACCAGAATGGAACAGCCTTATAAAGGTCATCCCACATATGAGTTGTTAACCAGGCAACACCACAAGTACTTAGGACTAATTCATTATCATGTAAAGCTCTTTTCAGTATCCAGTATTTTGTGGGTTATCAGATGGCAGTTCAAATCATGTCTGTTCCTTGTGTGTTTATGAATGGGAGAAGCAAATGAACAAAAAAAAATGGAGTTGAGAAATATAAAAAAATGGATTTAACATAAAAAACAAAAGGCAACTACAGAGGTTAGATAAATTTTTATACTTTTGAATGTGTCAAATGCTATTGTTCAGAACTTAATAAATATACAATTAGTTATTCTGCCGCTGAAATTTTAGATATTGTAATTAAAAATATTCTACTAATATATTTTATTATGTAATGTTCTGTGTTATTTTTCTGATGGAAAAGCTGGTGTATTTATACTGAAGTGTTTCAATCACTTGTGTTATCACTTCAGTTATTTTTAGTTTATTTCTGAATGTCATCATTAGATATTCTATATTCTGGTTATTGTATATACAATCATCTGTGGTAGCTTCATGTTCACATTTTCACCTATCCTGCAAAATGTAAAATGTGTCTATAACCTCACTCGTTCCACCTCATTCCAAAAGTATCATTCTGAATTTTTCATTTTGGTAGGGCTTTAACACAGGTATTGTTAAATTGTAAATTATTGAGTACTATTAGGGATGTTAAATGTTTATGTGTCTCATATTATTGTCATTTCTCACTTTATTTGCCATCCCCTACTTTATTTTTCTCTATTGTCCAGGAGGATGAAACTACCACAAATAATTGTAGCACATGGATAATTCTGAAAAACCATTTCTGGCATATGTCATTATGTTGGTCATTTTTATTATATACATTAACTTAAACTTTTTATGTCAGCTGACTTGTCAGTCAGCTGACATTATGGCATCACTCTGCGGTGTCCGCATCCGCATATGGGTTCGCATGAACAACTTCTCCTCCAAAACTACAAGGCCTAGAGACATGCTGTTTTTTTAAAGGATACTTTATCTATCAAGGATGAAAAGTGCAACTCAAAAACTATTGTGTTTATAGAACTTTGAATAAATAGGTTATTCAGCTTGTTTTAGCTCATTGCATAGTCGAGTAATAGCTACCTTGAGGTTATCACTGTTGAGTAAATTGCGTCTATCTTCAAAACTGTTGCATTAGAGTATTTTGTTAAATATGTTTTTCATGTACTTTTCGGGTTGCTCATTGCATAGCTGAGTAACAGTTAATCTCAGGTTCTCACTGTTGAGTAAATCAGTTGTATCTTGGAAACTATTGCATTTAGAGTATTTTGTTTTATATGTTGTTCACCTACTTTATGGGCGGCTGTAACATAGTGAAATTGCAGACCTGTAAGTCATGGCACAGCTAAGCAATAGCTACATTCAGGCTCTCACTGTTGGGTAAATCAGTTGCAACTGGAAAACTATTGCATTTAGAGTATTTTCTTTAAATATGTTGTTAACCTTAGCTTTCTGGTCAGCTATAACGTAGCAAAGTTGAAGACCTGTAGGTCATTACATAGCTGAACAATAACCACTTTGAGGCTTTCTCTGTTGATTACATCAGCTGTAACTATAACTATTGCATTTAAAGAATTTTATTTAGAGTATGTTATTCATCTACCTTTGGGTCAGTTATAACATAGTAAAATTACAGACCTGTAGCTCATTGCATAGCCGAGTAATTGCTACTTTGAGGTTCACACTTCAGTAAATCAGTTGTAATTTGAAAACTATTGCAAAAGTGCTTATAATTCACTTATTATTGGCCCTAGAGATTGGAAATGTGAAACCAATCTGTAGGAAATCATGGGCTAGGAATCTTTTGATGTTGTCAGATTTCACCTTGGACACCCTCCTTCAAAGTTAAACTAGACCTAGCGCATCGGAGAACCGATGCAAATTGTATCCACCGTAAAGACAATGCACCAAAACCTCTAGGACCAATAATGAGCAAGTTATAAGCACTTTTAGGTTTGGCTGTCCTCATTTGACCTTCAAGGAGGGGCCCAAGGTCAAATCTGGCCACACCAGAAGATTCCCAGAGCATGATTTCCTATAGGTTGGTTTACCATCCCAAACCTCTAGGACCAATAATAAGCGAGTTATAGGCACTTTTACCTTTGGCTATCCTCGTTTGACCTTGAAGAAGGGGCCCAAGGTCAAATCCGACCACGCCAGAATATTCCCAGCCCATGATTTTCTATATGCTGGTTTACTATTCCAAACCTCTAGGACCAATAATAAGTGAGTTATAAGCACTTTTAAGTTTGGGTGTCCTCGTTTGACCTTGAATAAGGGGCCCAAGGTCAAATCCGACTTCACCAGAAGATTCCCGGCCCATGATTTTCTATATGTTGGTTTACCATCCTAAACCTCTAGGACCAATAATAAGCGAGTTATAGGCACTTTTACCTTTGGCTGTCCTCGTTTGACCTTGAAGGAGGGGCCCAAGGTCAAATCCGACCACACCAGAAGATTCCCAGCCCATGATTTCCTATATGCTGGTTTACCATCCCAAACCTGTGGGACCAATAATAATCAAGTTATAAGCACTTTTAAGTTTGGGTGTCCTCGTTTGACCTTGAAGGAGGGGCCCAAGGTCAAATCCAACCATGCCACAAGATTCCCAGCCCATGATTTCCTATATGCTGGTTTACCATCCCAAACCTCTGGGACCAATAATAAGCAAGTTATAAGCACTTTTAAGTTTGGCTGTCCTCGTTTGACCTTGAAAGAGGGGCCCAAGGTCAAATCCGACCTCACCAGAAGATTCCCAGAGCATGATTTCCTATAGATTGGTTTACCATCCCAAACCTCTAGGACCAATAATAAGTGAGTTATAGGCACTTTTACCTTTGGCTATCCTCGTTTGACCTTGGAGGGGCCCCAAGGTCAAATCCGACCACGCCAGAAGATTCCCTGCCCATGATTTTCTATATGGTGGTTTACCATCCCAAACCTCTAGGACCAATAATAAGCGAGTTATAAGCACTTTTAAGTTTGGGTGTCCTCGTTTGACCTTGAATAAGGGGCCCAAGGTCAAATCTGACTTCACCAGAAGATTCCCAGCCCATGATTTTCTATATGTTGGTTTACCATCCCAAACCTCTAGGACCAATAATAAGCGAGTTATAGGCACTTTTACCTTTGGCTATCCTCGTTTGACCTTGAAGGAGGGGCCCAAGGTCAAATCCGACCACACCAGAAGATTCCCAGCCCATGATTTCCTATATGCTAGTGTACCATCCCAAACCTCTAGGACCAATAATAAGCGAGTTATAAGCACTTTTAAGTTTGGGTGTCCTCGTTTGACCTTGAATAAGGGGCCCAAGGTCAAATCCGACTTCACCAGAAGATTCCCAGCCCATGATTTTCTATATGTCAGTTTACCATCCTAAACCTCTAGGACCAATAATAAGCGAGTTATAGGCACTTTTATCTTTGGCTGTCCTCATTTGACCTTGAAGGAGGGGCCCAAGGTCAAATCCAACCACGCCAGAAGATTCCCAGCCAATGATTTCCTATATGTTGGTTTACCATCCCAAACCTCTAGGATCGATAATAAGCGAGTTATGAGCACTTTTAAGTTCGACTATCCTCGTTTGACCTTGAAGGAGGGGTCCAAGGTCAAATCTGACCACATCAGAAGATTCGCAGCACATGATTTCCTATAGGTTGGCTTTACATTGCAAACCTCTAGGACCAATACTAAGGGAGATATAGGCACTTTTAAAGTCCGCTATGTGGGTTACTTCGGCACTCCGTGGATGACCTTGAATTAGGAGCTTCAAGCTCAAATGTGTGCAAGGTTGTAGAGGACATGTATATGTGTCATACATATCACCTATGAAGAGATTCCACCTTCTACCTATGAGGAAGAGCCAGTAGAAAAATGTAGATTATTTTCAAAGAAATGCCCGTGGCGGCCATCTTGTTTTTCAGAATGAGGCTATTTTCCTTCCCAGAGAAGCTTACCCCCCAATGAAGATATCCTGCAAATTTGGTGAACCTAGCTGCTGTTGTTTTCTTCTTAGAGCGTTAACGCCGAAAATCTCTCTACGCGCGGCGGCAGCGGCGTAGCGGACGCTAAACCAAAGTATCCACCGGATGCTGCCAGTGGATACAACAAGGATAGCCAAATTTAAAAGTGCTTATAACTCGCTTATTATTAGTCCTAGAGGTTTGAAATGTGGAACCAACCTATAGAAAATTATGGGCTGGGAATCTCCTGTTGTGGTCAGATTTGACCTTGGGCCTATCCTTCAGGTTAAAAGAGCATAGCCAAACTTAAAAGTGCTTATAACTCACTTATTATTGGTCCTAGAGGTTTGAAATGTGAAACCAACCTATAGGAAATCATGGGCTAATAATCTTCTGATGTGGTAAGATTTGACCTTGTGCCCCTCCTCCAAGGTCAAATGATGAGAGCCAAAAAGCGATTATAACTTAAGGAGTCTCAGCCTCTATGTCTTTTATTATTGCTTCTACAGGTTTACTATGTTCGGGGATACACTGCCAGGTTGCAATAAAAGTGAGCAGCATAACTCTAGCTAAATTAACAATATTAGTTAATTTTTAACAGAGGCAAAATTATCTAAATAAAGTATATTTACCTTTTAGAAAAAAAGGATTTTTAGAAAAGTAAGGATTTGCAGTTTCTGTGAAAGTGACGCGTCCTTTTCAGAAAAGTGAAGATTTGCAGTCCCTGTAAAAAGGACGTGTCCTTTTAAAAAAAATGAGGATTTGCCATTTCTGTGAAAAGGATGCGTCCTTTTTTCAAAGTGACGATTTGCAGTTTCTGTGAAAAGGACGCGTCCTTTTTAGAAAAGTAATGATTTGCCCTTTCTGTGAAAAGAACCTTTTTAGAAAAGTGAGGATTTGCAGTTTCTGTTAAAAGGACGCGTCCTTTTCAGAAAAGTGAGGATTTGCTGTTTCTGTGAAAAGGACGCGTCCTTTTTAGAAAGTAATGATTTACCCTTTCTGTGGAAAGAACCTTTTTAGAAAAGTGAGGATTTGCAGTTTCTGTGAAAAGGACCCGTCCTTTTCAGAAAAGTGAGGATTTGTTGTTTCTGTGAAAAGGACGCGTCCTTTTTAGAAAAGTGAGGATTTGTAGTTTCTGTGAAAAGTACGCGTCCTTTTCAGGAAAGTGAGGATTTGCAATTTCTGTGAAAAGGACGCGTCCTTTTTAGAAAAGTGAGGATTTGCTGTTTCTGTGAAAAGGACGCGTCCTTTTTAGAAAAGTAATGATTTGCCCTTTCTGTGAAAAGAACCTTTTTAGAAAAGTGAGGATTTGCAGTTTCTGTGAAAAGGACGCGTCCTTTTCAGAAAAGTGAAGATTTGTAGTTTCTGTGAAAAGGACGCGTCCTTTTCAGGAAAGTGAGGATTTGCAATTTCTGTGAAAAGGACGCGTCCTTTTTAGAAAAGTGAAGATCTGTAGTTTCTGTGAAAAGGACGCGTCCTTTTCAGGAAAGTGAGGATTTGCAGTTTCTGTGAAAAGGACGCGTCCTTTTCAGAAAAGTGAGGATTTGTAGTTTCTGTGAAAAGGGCGCGTCCTTTTCAGGAAAGTGAGGATTTGCAATTTCTGTGAAAAGGACGCGTCCTTTTTAGAAAAGTGAAGATCTGTAGTTTCTGTGAAAAGGACGCGTCCTTTTCAGGAAAGTGAGGATTTGCAGTTTCTGTGAAAAGGACGCGTCCTTTTCAGAAAAGTGAAGATTTGTAGTTTCTGTGAAAAGGACGCGTCCTTTTCACAAAAGTGAAGATTTGTAGTTTCTGTGAAAAGGACGCGTCCTTTTCAGAGAAGTGAGGATTTGCTGTTTCTGTGAAAAGGACGCGTCCTTTTTAGAAAGCGAAAATTTGCAGTTTTAAGGAGGCGTCCTTTTCTGTGAAAAGGACGCGTCCTTTTCAGGAAAGTGAAGATTTGCAATTTCTGTGAAAAGGACGCGTCCTTTTTAGAAAAGTGAGGATTTGCTGTTTCTGTGAAAAGGACCCGTCCTTTTTAGAAAAGTAATGATTTGCCCTTTCTGTGAAAAGAACCTTTTTAGAAAAGTGAGGATTTGCAGTTTCTGTGAAAAGGACGCGTCCTTTTCAGAAAAGTGAAGATTTGTAGTTTCTGTGAAAAGGACGCGTCCTTTTCAGGAAAGTGAGGATTTGCAATTTCTGTGAAAAGGACGCGTCCTTTTTAGAAAAGTGAAGATCTGTAGTTTCTGTGAAAAGGACGCGTCCTTTTCAAGAAAGTGAGGATTTGCAGTTTCTGTGAAAAGGACGCGTCCTTTTCAGAAAAGTGAAGATTTGTAGTTTCTGTGAAAAGGACGCGTCCTTTTCACAAAAGTGAGGATTTGCAATTTCTGTGAAAAGGACGCGTCCTTTTTAGAAAAGTGAAGATCTGTAGTTTCTGTGAAAAGGACGCGTCCTTTTCAGGAAAGTGAGGATTTGCAGTTTCTGTGAAAAGGACGCGTCTAATTTCAGAAAAGTGAAGATTTGTAGTTTCTGTGAAAAGGACGCGTCCTTTTCAGAAAAGTGAAGATTTGTAGTTTCTGTGAAAAGGACGCGTCCTTTTCAGAGAAGTGAGGATTTGCTGTTTCTGTGAAAAGGACGCGTCCTGTTTAGAAAGCGAAAATTTGCAGTTTTAAGGAAGCGTCCTTTTCACAAAAGTGAAGATTTGCCGTTTCTGTGCATTCTTATGCACCAAACTAGGGTAAATGTGGGAAATATTTATAGCCTTTTGCAGCAAAAGTATCAAAATGCTGAATTTTTATGCCTAAAAGGGACACTCTGATTTTTCCCTTTTAAATCTGAGAGCAGTTGTAGGTGAATAATTAGCTATGGGTCTGAAACCTCACCGAGTGAAAGCTCTTTGGGAAAGCTGCTCTGCAGAGATACCCTGAAGATCAAAAATTTCGTCGAAATCATTCTATGTAGCATGGTATTTGAGATATTAGCATTTTTATGTTTTGCAATTTTGCGAAAAATTCGAAAATTCAAAATGGCCGCCATTTTTTGCGAGAATTTTTTTTTTGAAAATTGGCATGGCTACTCTGCAGATACCCTGTGGGTCCAAAATTTTTGGCGAGAGAAAATTTTTTTGAAAATTGGCATGGCTCACTCGTCTTTTTATTTATACATTGCTGCTGTTTAACGACACTCATTAAGTATTACAGCTAAACAGCTTAGATTTCCACATCATTTACATTAAAAAATAGAAGAATAACTCAGTTTCCGTTAGTTTAGAAGTAACAACAAGGTAAGACAGGAAAAATTTTATACAAACAAATAATATCTTCAAATTATTTATCACCTGATAAATCTTAATACTAACTGGGATGAGTGAGCGATAGAGTCATGTTACATAATTTCTGAGAAAAGTCAAGGGAATAAACTGGGTAAAAGGAATAAACTGGGTATCTGTGGTAATTTTAGAATTAACCTTAAATTTAAAACCTATAGTATTCAAACTGCCCATAGACAAAGATCATATACAGAAGATGTATCTACTTCAGTTTGAGGCTAGTGAGACTAGCCATTTCTAAATTACAAGGCAAACTGTATGACAACTGCAGAAAAAAAGAATCCAGGAGGTTTCTTTAGAGGCTTTATAAATAGTCTAAATGTAAACCTAAACCTTTGAATTTTGCCATATTTGGATAGAAACATAAGTTCCCATGTCAGACTTTACCTGGTTAAGCTACTTCAAGGGCACAAACTGATAGAAAGTGATAAAATGGGTCTCTGTGGGTATATTTTGAGACCTTAAGGTGACCTTAAAATTTGATGTACAGACCTCAAATTTTCCACAAAGAATGATCACATGCAGACGTTTTATCTAGTACAGTTTCATGTTAGACTTTCCACTTGGAATTTACAAGTCGAAATATGTGAAAAATACTGAAAAACATCACTCAGGTGGGAGTTTATGGTCCTGATATAGAGGTTAAATGTCTACTTAAAGCCTTGATTTTTGGTACATGTAAAAAGAACATGAACAATTTTCAAGAATTTAATCTCAGATGAGACATTAGCTCTATTAGTCACATAGTTTGACAGCTATAAGTCTTAAAAATGGCAAAAAGTCTCTGTGGGTATTTAAGAGACCTTAAAATTAAAGCCACAGACCTCAAATTTTCCACAAAGATTACATATACAAGTTATATCTAGTACAGTCTGAGACTCATCAGTATAACCATTTCCAAATTACAGTACCAAATATGTGAAAAATGTAGAAAAAACCCCAAGTAGGGTCTTTATGGGCCTTAACCACAATTTTAACCTCAACATGAAGTCTTGATTTTTGCCATGTGTAAGAAAATATATTAATATGTTCCGAGGTAAAATTTGAGCGACATATTTTTTTACCTAGAGGTCATGAAGTGGCCACAAGGTAAATTTCTGACCTTTTAGGTGGCCATAACATCTTTATTATTGGGAGTTTAAGGTCAGCTTAAAATAGAATTTCTCTCCTGAACAAAATACATGTGTGTGCCAAGTTTGAATGATATCTGTGAAACTGTTTTTGAGTTACCATTCACACAAGCCAAAACATATGACAGTGGGGGCAGGCATGAGACCAGACGGACATGAAATGGGTATATCCCCAACTTTTGTTTGGGGATATAACAATAGTAAAATAGACACACACTATATGTAAATTACAGATTAAATTACAATACTGTAGTATCATTTTATTCTAAGCTTCTAAATTAAGCATAAAGCAAAGGTAATAGCTTAGATAATATTTTCCAGAAGCTATAACTTAAAAGTTATTTGACTAAAGTTTTTGAACCATGTACCATACCAGTCAAAATCATAACTAGAGATTGCGTCTCGACGCAGTGTATCCCCGGACGGGACATAGTTAAGGCGTGAATATGTCGGTCTTGAGCCTGTTTCCTGGAGCACCAGGTCAGGACTCTCCATAGTACCAAATTACTCCCAAAAGGTAATCACTAGTTCTTTCACTTATATCTGTCTTTAAAAATTACATTTCATGGATCAAGAAGATCCATATAGTGATCTGGATCACTTCCAAAATTCAATCATTTCATCCTTTTACCTTTTCAGACATATTCTAAAAATTTCATCAAAATCCGTCCATAAGTTTTTTAGTTATCTTGTACACAAACACATCTGGCAGCCTGGATCCACATGATCCAGACAGTGATCCAGATTACTCCCAAAAACTAATCACTTGTTCTTTGTCCCATTTAAGACATTTCCTGAAAATTTCATAAAAATCCATCCATGACTTTTTGAGCTATTTGTCTTTAAAAATTACATTTCTTGGATTCAGAAGATCCAGATAGTGATCCAGATCACTCGCAAAATTGAATCATTTCTTCCTTTTACCACTTCTTCCTTTTACCATTTGTAACATATCCTAAAAATATCAAAGTCCATCCCAAGATTATGTGGCAGCCTGGATCCAGATGATCCAGATCACTCCAAAAGTTTAATCACTTGTTCCTTGTACCATTTAGGCCATTTGCTGAAACAATCCATCCATAACTTTTAGCGGTATCTGTCTTTAAAAATTACATTTCATGGATCCAGAAGATCCATATAGTGATCCGGATCACTTCCAAAATTCAATCATTTCATCCTTTTACCTTTTCAGACATATCCTGAAAACTTCATTAAAATCTGTCCATAAGTTTTTGATTTATCTTGTACATAAACACATCTGGCAGCCTGGATCCAGATGATCCAGATCACTCCCAAAATCTAATCACTTGTTCCTTGTACCATTTAGGACATTTCCTGAAAATTTCATCAAAATCCGCCCATGACTTTTTGAGCTATTTGTCTTTAAAATTATATTTCATGGATCCAGAAGATCCAGATAGTGGTCCAGATCACTCGCAAAATTGAATCATTTCTTCCTTTTACCACTTCTTCCTTTTACCATTTCTAACATATCCTAAAAATATCATCAAAATTCATCCTAAATTTCTGTTGCAGCCTAGATCCAGATCACTTCCAAAATTCAACCATTTCTTTTACCTTTTCAGACATATCCCGAAAATTTCATCAAAATCCGTCCATAAGTTTTTGAGCTATATTGTACACAAACACATCTGGCAGCCTGGATCCGGATGATCCAGACAGTGATCCAGATCACTCCCAAAATCTAATCACTTGTTCCTCGTCCAATTAAGGACATTTCCTGAAAATTTCATCAAAATGCACCCAAGTTTTTGAGTTATCTGTCTTTAAAAATTAAATTTCATGGATCCATAAGATCCAGACAGTGATCTGGATCACTCCCAAAATGTAATCATATCTTCGTTTTACCATTTTGGACATAGCCTGAAAATTTTATCAAAATCCATCTGTCAGTTTTTGAGTTATCTTGTTCACAAACAAACAAACAGATAGAGGGCCAAAAATGACCCTCGGTCAGGTACTTTGGCGGTCAGTGGACGACCTTAAATGAAGATCTGTAACCGGTAAGCCTGGATGCTGGTACTCCATCATGTACTCAACCTCCAAAGCCATTTTCAATAGTTTCCATGCAATATAGTCAGCATTAAGTGCGAAAATGTCTCCAAAAATGACCCTCGGTCAGGTACTTTGGCGGTCAGTGGATGACCTTCAATGAAGAGCTTCAAGGTCAAATTTCTGCATGCTTACAGAGGACATATATATGTATTATATATACCAGCCATAGGATGATCTGACTTTCTGTATAGGAGAACTGGGCCAAAAAGTGAAAAAATGGTCAAAATCTGACCTTTAAGAGGCCACCAGTGACCTTGAGATTGAAGGTCAAGGTCACAAAACAATGGCGTTCGTGGCATTGCCCATATATACTTTCGTCCGGGGATACAACTATGATGTCTGCTCTCACAGGGGATTCCTACCAGTCACCCATTCGAATGAAATTGTCACGGTGAGATATTTGCTACCAAAATACCTGGCTATAAGAACTGGATGTGTGAAAAGCTTGTGACAATCGAATTGTCTCCATTCTTCAGGTTGCCTTCCTTTGTGGCCTAGCAACATGTAAACTGTCCTTGTCGGAGCTAGTATGACTGCCGACAGTTTCAGTGTTTTTATTGTTGTAAATCTTCATAAAAATAAAAGAACTTGTCCCATTCTCAAGTAACACGTGCCTTTTTGAAGAAAAATTTGCATTCTGAATAGAAGGAAAGTCTTTATCCAATGACGAAACATCCAGCCGTCATCTTACAAAAGTGGTCATCAATCCGCCATAAAATGGCCACAAAAGCATTATTCCTCGGTTCTTTTTTAATTTTGTCCTGAGAAGACATTGTCAACACAGATGTCTTACCACAGAACTCAAATTCCCACAAGAATTCCAAAAAACTTTAATAAAAATCCAACTTTAAAATAAACACATCCACACTCTGGGCTGGCCAACAAAAATAATGAAGATTGTTTACTGGCGTGGTCACATGACCACTAGGGGGACATGCTAGTTCACACTCACTCACTGTCCTCTTAAGGTACTTTAAAACGTTTCTCAACGTTGACCAGTGAGTTGGATGTCACCAACATATAGCAATGGTCAGGAAATGTTAAGTGTATTTTTCGCAATAAAATCTGACCTTCTATCTAAACTTTTCACATATGGTTTCCCAATACCTTTTAATACATTCTAAAGCTCCAAAAGCAAGAATAGAGATTATATAAGGCAAAAAGATAAAATCGACTACTTTTTGACCCCAGTTTGACCCATAAGGGGGGTCAGGGGTAAATCTGACTGGCTATCTAGACTCTTAACATATGGTTTCCCAATACCTCTTAACACATTTTACAGCTCTAAAACCAATACTAAAAGAGCTATTTTATGACCCCAATTTGATCCCTACAGGGGGGTTGGGGGGAAAATTTGACTTGCTTTCTAGACTCTCCACATATGGTGTCCACATATGGTTGGTACCTGTGAGCAATTGCTTATAAATCACTCAATTTTCATCGGATTTCTCCCGAAAACTAATCAGCTCACATTTTTGATAGCATGAACATGTGTGTAAAATTACAGGCCTCTGTGGTCAATAGATTTTGCTGAGCAATGATGACAGGCGGGTGTACCCAAAAAAACTATTTTTTGATCATGTGACCTTGATAAAGATCAAAGGTCAAACTTAAGCATGTTGAAAAATTTTCCCACACCTAAGGTATATAACTGCCAAATATGGTTAAAAAGCTTCCCATAATAAGGGAGATATTCAAGGGGGACTCTAATGCGGTGGTGGCAGTGGTGGCGGTGAGGAAACTGAAGCGAAATCAAATAAGTGCCCTTTTCAGGGACGCTTAACAAGAATTTACAGTTAAAGTTCTTACAGTGTTCTTCTTGTCGGCCAACTCTTTATTTCCTGTTACACAAGCACAGTTGTTGTTTCCAGTCACACACTTTACTGTCCAGTCAGAATCTTGCTGTTGCCTAGAAGACTGAGAGTAAGGGTGGAAGCCTTAAGATTTCCTGTGTGACGGACCGGAAGTATGTTCAATTTCATGGTACTGTATCTCCTCTTCTGCCTTGAATATAATGTGATCCATGTGAAAGCTCTCCCAAAAGTACATGAATGACTTATTTGATAAAAATTGGCTATCTGTAATACTTTTAAGAGATAATTCGCATTTACTCATTTTGAGTAGGTGAGTAATTATCTACGGGTCTGAAACTTCACCATGTGAAAGCTCTCTCAAAAGTAGACTCATTTGATAAAAATTTGGTATCCGCAATAGTTTTAGAGATAATTAGCATTTACTCATTTTGAGTAGGTGAATAATTAGCTATGGGTCTGAAACCTCACCGAGTGAAAGCTCTTTGGGAAAGCTGCTCTGCAGAGATACCCTGAAGATCAAAAATTTCGTCGAAATCATTCTATGTAGCATGGTATTTGAGATATTAGCATTTTTACGTTTTGCAATTTTGCGAAAAATTCGAAAATTCAAAATGGCCGCCATTTTTTGCGAGAATTTTTTTTTTGAAAATTGGCATGGCTACTCTGCAGATACCCTGTGGGTCCAAAATTTTTGGCGAGAGAAAATTTTTTTGAAAATTGGCATGGCTCACTCGTCTTTTTATTTATACATTGCTGCTGTTTAACGACACTCATTAAGTATTACAGCTAAACAGCTTAGATTTCCACATCATTTACATTAAAAAATAGAAGAATAACTCAGTTTCCGTTAGTTTAGAAGTAACAACAAGGTAAGACAGGAAAAATTTTATACAAACAAATAATATCTTCAAATTATTTATCACCTGATAAATCTTAATACTAACTGGGATGAGTGAGCGATAGAGTCATGTTACATAATTTCTGAGAAAAGTCAAGGGAATAAACTGGGTAAAAGGAATAAACTGGGTATCTGTGGTAATTTTAGAATTAACCTTAAATTTAAAACCTATAGTATTCAAACTGCCCATAGACAAAGATCATATACAGAAGATGTATCTACTTCAGTTTGAGGCTAGTGAGACTAGCCATTTCTAAATTACAAGGCAAACTGTATGACAACTGCAGAAAAAAAGAATCCAGGAGGTTTCTTTAGAGGCTTTATAAATAGTCTAAATGTAAACCTAAACCTTTGAATTTTGCCATATTTGGATAGAAACATAAGTTCCCATGTCAGACTTTACCTGGTTAAGCTACTTCAAGGGCACAAACTGATAGAAAGTGATAAAATGGGTCTCTGTGGGTATATTTTGAGACCTTAAGGTGACCTTAAAATTTGATGTACAGACCTCAAATTTTCCACAAAGAATGATCACATGCAGACGTTTTATCTAGTACAGTTTCATGTTAGACTTTCCACTTGGAATTTACAAGTCGAAATATGTGAAAAATACTGAAAAACATCACTCAGGTGGGAGTTTATGGTCCTGATATAGAGGTTAAATGTCTACTTAAAGCCTTGATTTTTGGTACATGTAAAAAGAACATGAACAATTTTCAAGAATTTAATCTCAGATGAGACATTAGCTCTATTAGTCACATAGTTTGACAGCTATAAGTCTTAAAAATGGCAAAAAGTCTCTGTGGGTATTTAAGAGACCTTAAAATTAAAGCCACAGACCTCAAATTTTCCACAAAGATTACATATACAAGTTATATCTAGTACAGTCTGAGACTCATCAGAATAACCATTTCCAAATTACAGTACCAAATATGTGAAAAATGTAGAAAAAACCCCAAGTAGGGTCTTTATGGGCCTTAACCACAATTTTAACCTCAACATGAAGTCTTGATTTTTGCCATGTGTAAGAAAATATATTAATATGTTCCGAGGTAAAATTTGAGCGACATATTTTTTTACCTAGAGGTCATGAAGTGGCCACAAGGTAAATTTCTGACCTTTTAGGTGGCCATAACATCTTTATTATTGGGAGTTTAAGGTCAGCTTAAAATAGAATTTCTCTCCTGAACAAAATACATGTGTGTGCCAAGTTTGAATGATATCTGTGAAACTGTTTTTGAGTTACCATTCACACAAGCCAAAACATATGACAGTGGGGGCAGGCATGAGACCAGACGGACATGAAATGGGTATATCCCCAACTTTTGTTTGGGGATATAACAATAGTAAAATAGACACACACTATATGTAAATTACAGATTAAATTACAATACTGTAGTATCATTTTATTCTAAGCTTCTAAATTAAGCATAAAGCAAAGGTAATAGCTTAGATAATATTTTCCAGAAGCTATAACTTAAAAGTTATTTGACTAAAGTTTTTGAACCATGTACCATACCAGTCAAAATCATAACTAGAGATTGCGTCTCGACGCAGTGTATCCCCGGACGGGACATAGTTAAGGCGTGAATATGTCGGTCTTGAGCCTGTTTCCTGGAGCACCAGGTCAGGACTCTCCATAGTACCAAATTACTCCCAAAAGGTAATCACTAGTTCTTTCACTTATATCTGTCTTTAAAAATTACATTTCATGGATCAAGAAGATCCATATAGTGATCTGGATCACTTCCAAAATTCAATCATTTCATCCTTTTACCTTTTCAGACATATTCTAAAAATTTCATCAAAATCCGTCCATAAGTTTTTTAGTTATCTTGTACACAAACACATCTGGCAGCCTGGATCCACATGATCCAGACAGTGATCCAGATTACTCCCAAAAACTAATCACTTGTTCTTTGTCCCATTTAAGACATTTCCTGAAAATTTCATAAAAATCCATCCATGACTTTTTGAGCTATTTGTCTTTAAAAATTACATTTCTTGGATTCAGAAGATCCAGATAGTGATCCAGATCACTCGCAAAATTGAATCATTTCTTCCTTTTACCACTTCTTCCTTTTACCATTTGTAACATATCCTAAAAATATCAAAGTCCATCCCAAGATTATGTGGCAGCCTGGATCCAGATGATCCAGATCACTCCAAAAGTTTAATCACTTATTCCTTGTACCATTTAGGCCATTTGCTGAAACAATCCATCCATAACTTTTTGCGGTATCTGTCTTTAAAAATTACATTTCATGGATCCAGAAGATCCATATAGTGATCCGGATCACTTCCAAAATTCAATCATTTCATCCTTTTACCTTTTCAGACATATCCTGAAAACTTCATTAAAATCTGTCCATAAGTTTTTGATTTATCTTGTACATAAACACATCTGGCAGCCTGGATCCAGATGATCCAGATCACTCCCAAAATCTAATCACTTGTTCCTTGTACCATTTAGGACATTTCCTGAAAATTTCATCAAAATCCGCCCATGACTTTTTGAGCTATTTGTCTTTAAAATTATATTTCATGGATCCAGAAGATCCAGATAGTGGTCCAGATCACTCGCAAAATTGAATCATTTCTTCCTTTTACCACTTCTTCCTTTTACCATTTCTAACATATCCTAAAAATATCATCAAAATTCATCCTAAATTTCTGTTGCAGCCTAGATCCAGATCACTTCCAAAATTCAACCATTTCTTTTACCTTTTCAGACATATCCCGAAAATTTCATCAAAATCCGTCCATAAGTTTTTGAGCTATATTGTACACAAACACATCTGGCAGCCTGGATCCGGATGATCCAGACAGTGATCCAGATCACTCCCAAAATCTAATCACTTGTTCCTCGTCCAATTAAGGACATTTCCTGAAAATTTCATCAAAATGCACCCAAGTTTTTGAGTTATCTGTCTTTAAAAATTAAATTTCATGGATCCATAAGATCCAGACAGTGATCTGGATCACTCCCAAAATGTAATCATATCTTCGTTTTACCATTTTGGACATAGCCTGAAAATTTTATCAAAATCCATCTGTCAGTTTTTGAGTTATCTTGTTCACAAACAAACAAACAGATAGAGGGCCAAAAATGACCCTCGGTCAGGTACTTTGGCGGTCAGTGGACGACCTTAAATGAAGATCTGTAACCGGTAAGCCTGGATGCTGGTACTCCATCATGTACTCAACCTCCAAAGCCATTTTCAATAGTTTCCATGCAATATAGTCAGCATTAAGTGCGAAAATGTCTCCAAAAATGACCCTCGGTCAGGTACTTTGGCGGTCAGTGGATGACCTTCAATGAAGAGCTTCAAGGTCAAATTTCTGCATGCTTACAGAGGACATATATATGTATTATATATACCAGCCATAGGATGATCTGACTTTCTGTATAGGAGAACTGGGCCAAAAAGTGAAAAAATGGTCAAAATCTGACCTTTAAGAGGCCACCAGTGACCTTGAGATTGAAGGTCAAGGTCACAAAACAATGGCGTTCGTGGCATTGCCCATATATACTTTCGTCCGGGGATACAACTATGATGTCTGCTCTCACAGGGGATTCCTACCAGTCACCCATTCGAATGAAATTGTCACGGTGAGATATTTGCTACCAAAATACCTGGCTATAAGAACTGGATGTGTGAAAAGCTTGTGACAATCGAATTGTCTCCATTCTTCAGGTTGCCTTCCTTTGTGGCCTAGCAACATGTAAACTGTCCTTGTCGGAGCTAGTATGACTGCCGACAGTTTCAGTGTTTTTATTGTTGTAAATCTTCATAAAAATAAAAGAACTTGTCCCATTCTCAAGTAACACGTGCCTTTTTGAAGAAAAATTTGCATTCTGAATAGAAGGAAAGTCTTTATCCAATGACGAAACATCCAGCCGTCATCTTACAAAAGTGGTCATCAATCCGCCATAAAATGGCCACAAAAGCATTATTCCTCTGTTCTTTTTTAATTTTGTCCTGAGAAGACATTGTCAACACAGATGTCTTACCACAGAACTCAAATTCCCACAAGAATTCCAAAAAACTTTAATAAAAATCCAACTTTAAAATAAACACATCCACACTCTGGGCTGGCCAACAAAAATAATGAAGATTGTTTACTGGCGTGGTCACATGACCACTAGGGGGACATGCTAGTTCACACTCACTCACTGTCCTCTTAAGGTACTTTAAAACGTTTCTCAACGTTGACCAGTGAGTTGGATGTCACCAACATATAGCAATGGTCAGGAAATGTTAAGTGTATTTTTCGCAATAAAATCTGACCTTCTATCTAAACTTTTCACATATGGTTTCCCAATACCTTTTAATACATTCTAAAGCTCCAAAAGCAAGAATAGAGATTATATAAGGCAAAAAGATAAAATCGACTACTTTTTGACCCCAGTTTGACCCATAAGGGGGGTCAGGGGTAAATCTGACTGGCTATCTAGACTCTTAACATATGGTTTCCCAATACCTCTTAACACATTTTACAGCTCTAAAACCAATACTAAAAGAGCTATTTTATGACCCCAATTTGATCCCTACAGGGGGGTTGGGGGGAAAATTTGACTTGCTTTCTAGACTCTCCACATATGGTGTCCACATATGGTTGGTACCTGTGAGAAAATTGCTTATAAATCACTCAATTTTCATCGGATTTCTCCCGAAAACTAATCAGCTCACAATTTGATAGCATGAACATGTGTGTAAAATTACAGGCCTCTGTGGTCAATAGATTTTGCTGAGCAATGATGACAGGCGGGTGTACCCAAAAAAACTATTTTTTGATCATGTGACCTTGATAAAGATCAAAGGTCAAACTTAAGCATGTTGAAAAATTTTCCCACACCTAAGGTATATAACTGCCAAATATGGTTAAAAAGCTTCCCATAATAAGGGAGATATTCAAGGGGGACTCTAATGCGGCGGTGGCAGTGGTGGCGGTGAGGAAACTGAAGCGAAATCAAATAAGTGCCCTTTTCAGGGACGCTTAACAAGAATTTACAGTTAAAGTTCTTACAGTGTCCTTCTTGTCGGCCAACTCTTTATTTCCTGTTACACAAGCACAGTTGTTGTTTCCAGTCACACACTTTACTGTCCAGTCAGAATCTTGCTGTTGCCTAGAAGACTGAGAGTAAGGGTGGAAGCCTTAAGATTTCCTGTGTGACGGACCGGAAGTATGTTCAATTTCATGGTACTGTATCTCCTCTTCTGCCTTGAATATAATGTGATCCATGTGAAAGCTCTCCCAAAAGTACATGAATGACTTATTTGATAAAAATTGGCTATCTGTAATACTTTTAAGAGATAATTCGCATTTACTCATTTTGAGTAGGTGAGTAATTATCTACGGGTCTGAAACTTCACCATGTGAAAGCTCTCTCAAAAGTAGACTCATTTGATAAAAATTTGGTATCCGCAATAGGTTTAGAGATAATTAGCATTTACTCATTTTGAGTAGGTGAATAATTAGCTATGGGTCTGAAACCTCACCGAGTGAAAGCTCTTTGGGAAAGCTGCTCTGCAGAGATACCCTGAAGATCAAAAATTTCGTCGAAATCATTCTATGTAGCATGGTATTTGAGATATTAGCATTTTTACGTTTTGCAATTTTGCGAAAAATTCGAAAATTCAAAATGGCCGCCATTTTTTGCGAGAATTTTTTTTTTGAAAATTGGCATGGCTACTCTGCAGATACCCTGTGGGTCCAAAATTTTTGGCGAGAGAAAATTTTTTTGAAAATTGGCATGGCTCACTCGTCTTTTTATTTATACATTGCTGCTGTTTAACGACACTCATTAAGTATTACAGCTAAACAGCTTAGATTTCCACATCATTTACATTAAAAAATAGAAGGATAACTCAGTTTCCGTTAGTTTAGAAGTAACAACAAGGTAAGACAGGAAAAATTTTATACAAACAAATAATATCTTCAAATTATTTATCACCTGATAAATCTTAATACTAACTGGGATGAGTGAGCGATAGAGTCATGTTACATAATTTCTGAGAAAAGTCAAGGGAATAAACTGGGTAAAAGGAATAAACTGGGTATCTGTGGGAATTTTAGAATTAACCTTAAATTTAAAACCTATAGTATTCAAACTGCCCATAGACAAAGATCATATACAGAAGATGTATCTACTTCAGTTTGAGGCTAGTGAGACTAGCCATTTCTAAATTACAAGGCAAACTGTATGACAACTGCAGAAAAAAAGAATCCAGGAGGTTTCTTTAGAGGCTTTATAAATAGTCTAAATGTAAACCTAAACCTTTGAATTTTGCCATATTTGGATAGAAACATAAGTTCCCATGTCAGACTTTACCTGGTTAAGCTACTTCAAGGGCACAAACCGATAGAAAGTGATAAAATGGGTCTCTGTGGGTATATTTTGAGACCTTAAGGTGACCTTAAAATTTGATGTACAGACCTCAAATTTTCCACAAAGAATGATCACATGCAGACGTTTTATCTAGTACAGTTTCATGTTAGACTTTCCACTTGGAATTTACAAGTCGAAATATGTGAAAAATACTGAAAAACATCACTCAGGTGGGAGTTTATGGTCCTGATATAGAGGTTAAATGTCTACTTAAAGCCTTGATTTTTGGTACATGTAAAAAGAACATGAACAATTTTCAAGAATTTAATCTCAGATGAGACATTAGCTCTATTAGTCACATAGTTTGACAGCTATAAGTCTTAAAAATGGCAAAAAGTCTCTGTGGGTATTTAAGAGACCTTAAAATTAAAGCCACAGACCTCAAATTTTCCACAAAGATTACATATACAAGTTATATCTAGTACAGTCTGAGACTCATCAGAATAACCATGTCCAAATTACAGTACCAAATATGTGAAAAATGTAGAAAAAACCCCAAGTAGGGTCTTTATGGGCCTTAACCACAATTTTAACCTCAACATGAAGTCTTGATTTTTGCCATGTGTAAGAAAATATATTAATATGTTCCGAGGTAAAATTTGAGCGACATATTTTTTTACCTAGAGGTCATGAAGTGGCCACAAGGTAAATTTCTGACCTTTTAGGTGGCCATAACATCTTTATTATTGGGAGTTTAAGGTCAGCTTAAAATAGAATTTCTCTCCTGAACAAAATACATGTGTGTGCCAAGTTTGAATGATATCTGTGAAACTGTTTTTGAGTTACCATTCACACAAGCCAAAACATATGACAGTGGGGGCAGGCATGAGACCAGACGGACATGAAATGGGTATATCCCCAACTTTTGTTTGGGGATATAACAATAGTAAAATAGACACACACTATATGTAAATTACAGATTAAATTACAATACTGTAGTATCATTTTATTCTAAGCTTCTAAATTAAGCATAAAGCAAAGGTAATAGCTTAGATAATATTTTCCAGAAGCTATAACTTAAAAGTTATTTGACTAAAGTTTTTGAACCATGTACCATACCAGTCAAAATCATAACTAGAGATTGTGTCTCGACGCAGTGTATCCCCGGACGGGACATAGTTAAGGCGTGAATATGTCGGTCTTGAGCCTGTTTCCTGGAGCACCAGGTCAGGACTCTCCATTGTACCAAATTACTCCCAAAAGGTAATCACTAGTTCTTTCACTTATATCTGTCTTTAAAAATTACATTTCATGGATCAAGAAGATCCATATAGTGATCTGGATCACTTCCAAAATTCAATCATTTCATCCTTTTACCTTTTCAGACATATTCTAAAAATTTCATCAAAATCCGTCCATAAGTTTTTTAGTTATCTTGTACACAAACACATCTGGCAGCCTGGATCCACATGATCCAGACAGTGATCCAGATTACTCCCAAAAACTAATCACTTGTTCTTTGTCCCATTTAAGACATTTCCTGAAAATTTCATAAAAATCCACCCATGACTTTTTGAGCTATTTGTCTTTAAAAATTACATTTCTTGGATTCAGAAGATCCAGATAGTGATCCAGATCACTCGCAAAATTGAATCATTTCTTCCTTTTACCACTTCTTCCTTTTACCATTTGTAACATATCCTAAAAATATCAAAGTCCATCCCAAGATTATGTGGCAGCCTGGATCCAGATGATCCAGATCACTCCAAAAGTTTAATCACTTGTTCCTTGTACCATTTAGGCCATTTGCTGAAACAATCCATCCATAACTTTTTGCGGTATCTGTCTTTAAAAATTACATTTCATGGATCCAGAAGATCCATATAGTGATCCGGATCACTTCCAAAATTCAATCATTTCATCCTTTTACCTTTTCAGACATATCCTGAAAACTTCATTAAAATCTGTCCATAAGTTTTTGATTTATCTTGTACATAAACACATCTGGCAGCCTGGATCCAGATGATCCAGATCACTCCCAAAATCTAATCACTTGTTCCTTGTACCATTTAGGACATTTCCTGAAAATTTCATCAAAATCCGCCCATGACTTTTTGAGCTATTTGTCTTTAAAATTATATTTCATGGATCCAGAAGATCCAGATAGTGGTCCAGATCACTCGCAAAATTGAATCATTTCTTCCTTTTACCACTTCTTCCTTTTACCATTTCTAACATATCCTAAAAATATCATCAAAATTCATCCTAAATTTCTGTTGCAGCCTAGATCCAGATCACTTCCAAAATTCAACCATTTCTTTTACCTTTTCAGACATATCCCGAAAATTTCATCAAAATCCGTCCATAAGTTTTTCAGCTACATTGTACACAAACACATCTAGCAGCATGGATCCAGATGATCCAGATCACTCCCAAAATCTAATCACTTGTTCCTCGCACCATTTAGGTCGTTTGCTGAAAATGTCATCACAATCCATCCATAACTTTTTGAGGTATCTGTCTTTAAAAATTACATTTCATGGATCCAGGAGATCCATATAGTGATCCGGATCACTTCCAAAATTCAACCATTTCATCCTTTTACCTTTTCAGACATATCCTGAAAATTTCATCAAAATCCGTCCATAAGTTTTTGATTTATCTTGTACACAAACACATCTGGCAGCCTAGATCCAGATGATCCAGATCACTCCCAAAATCTAATTACTTGTTCCTTGTCCCATTTAAGGCATTTCCTGAAAATGTCATCAAAATCCACCCATGAGTTTTTGAGCTATTTGTCTTTAAAAATTATATTTCATGGATCCAGAAGATCCAGATAGTGGTCCAGATCACTCGCAAAATTGAAACATTTCTTACTTTTATCATTTCTTCCTTTTACCATTTCTAACATATCCTAAAAATATCATCAAAATTCATCCTAAAATTATGTTGCAGCCTGGATCCAGATGATCCAGACAGTGATCCAGATCACTCCAAAAATGTAATCACTTGTTCCTTGTACCATTTAGGTCATTTGCTGAAAATGTCATCACAATCCATCCATAAATTTTTGAGGTATCTGTCTTTAAAAATTACATTTCATGGATCCAGAAGATCCATATAGTGATCCGGATCACTTCCAAAATTCAACCATTTCATTCTTTTACCTTTTCAGACATATCCTGAAAATTTCATTAAAATCCATCCATAAGTTTTTGAGCTATATTGTACACAAACACATCTGGCAGCCTGGATCCGGATGATCCAGACAGTGATCCAGATCACTCCCAAAATCTAATCACTTGTTCCTCGTCCCATTAAGGATATTTCCTGAAAATTTCATCAAAATGCACCCATAAGTTTTTGAGTTATCTGTCTTTAAAAATAAAATTTCATGGATCCATAAGATCCAGACAGTGATCCGGATCACTCCCAAAATGTAATCATATCTTCGTTTTACCATTTTGGGCATAGCCTGAAAATTTTATCAAAATCCATCAGTCAGTTTTTGAGTTATCTTGTTCACAAACAAACAAACAGATAGAGGGCCAAAAATGACCCTCGGTCAGGTACTTTGGCGGTCAGTGGACGACCTTAAATGAAGATCTGTAACCGGTAAGCCTGGATGCTGGTACTCCATCATGTACTCAACCTCCAAAGCCATTTTCAATAGTTTCCATGCAATATAGTCAGCATTAAGTGTGAAAATATCTCCAAAAAGGCCAAAAATGACCCTCGGTCAGGTACTTTGGCGGTCAGTGCATGACCTTCAATGAAGGACTTCAAGGTCAAATTTCTGCATGCTTACAGAGGACATATATATGTATTATATATACCAGCCATAGGATGATCTGACTTTCTGTATAGGAGAACTGGGCCAAAAAGTGAAAAAATGGCCAAAATCTGACCTTTAAGAGGCCACCAGTGACCTTGAGATTGAAGGTCAAGGTCACAAAACGATAGCGTTCGTGGCATTGCCCATATATACTTTCGTCCGGGGATACAACTATGATGTCTGCTCTCACTGATATTTGCTACCAAAATGCCTGGCTATAAGAACTGGATGTGTGAAAAGCTTGTGACAATCGAATTGTCTCCATTCTTCAGGTTGCCTTCCTTTGTGGCCTAGCAACATGTAAACTGTCCTTGTCGGAGCTAGTATGACTGCCGACAGTTTCAGTGTTTTTATTGTTGTAAATCTTCATAAAAATAAAAGAACTTGTCCCATTCTCAAGTAACACGTGCCTTTTTGAAGAAAAAATTGCATTCCGAATAGAAGGAAAGTCTTTATCCAATGACGAAACATCCAGCCGTCATCTTACAAAAGTGGTCATCAATCCGCCATAAAATGGCCACAAAAGCATTATTCCTCTGTTCTTTTTTAATTTTGTCCTGAGAAGACATTGTAAACACAGATGTCTTACCACAGAACTCAAATTCCCACAAGAATTCCAAAAAACTTTAATAAAAATCCAACTTTAAAATAAACACATCCACACTCTAGGCTGGCCAACAAAAATAATGAAGATTGTTTACTGGCGTGGTCACATGACCACTAGGGGGACATGCTAGTTCACACTCACTCACTATCCTCTTAAGGTACTTTAAAACATTTCTCAACGTTGACCAGTGAGTTGGATGTCACCAACATATAGCAATGGTCAGGAAATGTTAAGTGTATTTTTCGCAATAAAATCTGACCTTCTATCTAAACTTTTCACATATGGTTTCCCAATACCTTTTAATACATTCTAAAGCTCCAAAAGCAAGAATAGAGATTATATAAGGCAAAAAGATAAAATCGACTACTTTTTGACCCCAGTTTGACCCATAAGGGGGGTCAGGGGTAAATCTGACTGGCTATCTAGACTCTTAACATATGGTTTCCCAATACCTCTTAACACATTTTACAGCTCTAAAACCAATACTAAAAGAGCTATTTTATGACCCCAATTTGATCCCTACAGGGGGGTTGGGGGGAAAATTTGACTTGCTTTCTAGACTCTCCACATATGGTGTCCACATATGGTTGGTACCTGTGAGAAAATTGCTTATAAATCACTCAATTTTCATCGGATTTCTCCCAAAAACTAATCAGCTCACATTTTTGATAGCATGAACATGTGTGTAAAATTACAGGCCTCTGTGGTCAATAGATTTTGCTGAGCAATGATGACAGGCGGGTGTACCCAAAAAACTATTTTTTGATCATGTGACATTGATAAAGATCAAAGGTCAAACTTAAGCATGTTGAAAAATTTTCCCACACCTAAGGTATATAACTGCCAAATATGGTTAAAAAGCTTCCCATAATAAGGGAGATATTCAAGGGGGACTATAATGCGGCGGTGGCAGTGGTGGCGGTGAGGAAACTGAAGCAAAATCAAATAAGTGCCCTTTTCAGGGACGCTTAACAAGAATTTACAGTTAAAGTTCTTACAGTGTCCTTCTTGTCGGCCAACTCTTTATTTCCTGTTACACAAGCACAGTTGTTGTTTCCAGTCACACACTTTACTGTCCAGTCAGAATCTTGCTGTTGCCTAGAAGACTGAGAGTAAGGGTGGAAGCCTTAAGATTTCCTGTGTGACGGACCGGAAGTATGTTCAATTTCATGGTACTGTATCTCCTCTTCTGCCTTGAATATAATGTGATCCATGTGAAAGCTCTCCCAAAAGTACATGAATGACTTATTTGATAAAAATTGGGTATCCACAATACTTTTTGAGATAATTAGCATTTACTCATTTTGAGTACTAGGTGAGTAATTAGCTACGGGTCTGAAACTTCACCGAGTGAAAGCTCTCCCAAAAGTAGGTGAATGAGTTATTTGAGAAAAATTGGCTATCTGCAATACTTTTAGAGGTAATTCGCATTTACTCATTTTGAGTAGGTGAGTAATTAGCTATGGGTCTGAAACTTCACCATGTGAAAGCTCTTCCAAAAGTAGATGAATGACTTATTTGAGAAAAATTGGCTATCTGTAATACTTTTAAGAGATAATTCGCATTTACTCATTTTGAGTAGGTGAGTAATTATCTACGGGTCTGAAACTTCACCATGTGAAAGCTCTCTCAAAAGTAGATGAATGACTTATTTGATAAAAATTGGGTATCCGCAATAGTTTTAGAGATAATTAGCATTTACTCATTTTGAGTAGGTGAATAATTAGCTACGGGTCTGAAACCTCACCGAGTGAAAGCTCTTTGGGAAAGCTGCTCTGCAGAGATACCCTGAAGATCAAAAATTTCATCGAAATCATTCTATGTAGCATGGTATTTGAGATATTAGCATTTTTATGTTTTGCAATTTTGCGAAAAATTCGAAAATTCAAAATGGCCGCCATTTTTTGCAAGAAATTTTTTTTTTGAAAATTGGCATGGCTACTCTGCAGATACCCTGTGGGTCCAAAATTTTTGGCGAGACAAAATTTTTTTGAAAATTGGCATGGCTCACTCGTCTTTTTATTTATACATTGCTGCTGTTTAACGACACTCATTAAGTACTACAGCTAAACAGCTTAGATTTCCACATCATTTACATTAAAAAATAGAAGGATAACTCAGTTTCCGTTAGTTTAGAAGTAACAACAAGGTAAGACAGGAAAAATTTTATACAAACAAATAATATCTTCAAATTATTTATCACCTGATAAATCTTAATACTAACTGGGATGAGGGAGCGATAGAGTCATGTTACATAATTTCTGAGAAAAGTCAAGGGAATAAACTGGGTAAAAGGAATAAACTGGGTATCTGTGGTAATTTTAGAATTAACCTTAAATTTAAAACCTATAGTATTCAAACTGCCCATAGACAAAGATCATATACAGAAGATGTATCTACTTCAGTTTGAGGCTAGTGAGACTAGCCATTTCTAAATTACAAGGCAAACTGTATGACAACTGCAGAAAAAAAGTCTCCAGGAGGGTTCTTTAGAGGCTTTATAAATAGTCTAAATGTAAACCTAAACCTTTGAATTTTGCAATATTTGGATAGAAACATAAGTTCCCATGTCAGACTTTACCTGGTTAAGCTACTTCAAGGGCACAAACTGATGGAAAGTGATAAAATTGGAAATTTTAATTACTTAAATGTAGCTTTTATAAGCTACAAGCTTACCATGTGGGACTTAATGCTGATCTCGGGTTGCCACACCCGGGGCCAACGTCTTAGAAAAAAAGATCGTTCTTGTTAGCCACCGGATATACTGGTAGTTGTCGTCACGTGATAACTTCTGACCAATCGTCCTACTTTCTCGTTGAAATTTTTTAAACCTACCCCTCAGCTGTAAACAGCGGGGAGGCAGGGTGGGACTCATGTGGGACTTAATGCTGAATTCAACCGCCCGGTGGCGGGATTACAGCTGAGACTGGAAGGTATGTCATTTTTTTCTAAGATTTTGAATTAAACGTATAGAATAGTGCCAGAAATACCAGTCTGAGTCCCATTTACAGTGCCCCGATCCCGAAGGCCGGGCCTGTAACGAGCCAAAAACCTAAGAAATTGAGAGACAGTGCTAAAACTGTCTAGATGTTTTATTGTAGGACGGAAGTGCAGCAGTGCTCACTCCGAGGTCTGAGGGTCCAAAAGGGCCCTTCACGTGTGACTGACCAACCCAGTGGTTGGGCATCTCATAAAATTTTTTACAACCTGAAAATGAGATTAATGACAACTAAATAAGTCCTTAATAGAAATTACTTGATAATTAAAGGATAAAATGACCTTACCCGTAACATCTTGAAGGTAAAGGAATACCTAGATCCTGGGAAAGACTCCTGAAGACTTGGTTGTAGCGGATGTGCCCCCCCCCCCCCCCTTTTTTCTTTCCGAGGACAACTGGTCTGAGGGGAAGGATCTAGGACTTGTTGAGCAGCCACTACGGGTCCCAGGTACAAATTGTTGTCGGTGTCCGACCAAGTAAGGTCTTTTAGGTAAAAATTTGTAAATGTGTTGTGAGCTTTCCAGTGACAGGCTTGCATGATTTGGTCCACCGATACCCCACCGTAAAAGGCCTTAGAGGCCGCGAAGGCCCGGATGTCATGCGCTTTGACTTGGACCAAGTCCAAGGCTTGTTGATCTGCTTGTTTGTAACAAAGTAAAATGGTTTGTTTCAACCATGAAGAGAGTGTAGCGGGTCTGATGTCTGAGGTATGTCCTTTCTTAAAGGAGATGAAAAGGAGAGAACGAGACCCTCTGAGGTCTTTAGTTCGGTCCAAATAAAACCTCAGGGCCCGCACGGGACACAGGGTCCTGTCTTCTTTAAACTGTCTATCTACAATGGTAGTCAGAGCAGGGATAGTCACCGGAGAGACACTTTGAGAACCTTCTCTTGCTAGTTGGTTTTTGGCTATGAAGTCAGAAGAAGGGAACAAGGCAACCTTTTCCCATTGGCCTAGATTAGATACTTTGTTCGCGACCCAGGCATGGATTTCGCTGCGGCGCTTGCCGGAGGCCAAGGCTAGCAAGAAAGCAGTTTTTAAAGTGAGATGTTTGAGGTCTGTGTCTTTCATGGGCTCAAAAGGTGCTTTGGTGAGCTCGTTAAGGACAACAGAAAGGTTCCACTTGGGTAAGTTTCTGGAACTTTTAGGACGATCCCTGTGAAAACTGGAGAGTAACCTATAAAGGTCTGCATTGTGTGCAATATGTTGGGCCGTTGGGCCCAAAGTGTCAACGATTGCAGTCCTGTAACCATCAATGGTCGAGGGGCGCCTGTTAAGGTCTTGGTACAGGTACATGAAGAAATCTGAGATTTGTTTCACAGATGGAGTGGAGAAATCCACCGAATTTTCTCTGCACCATTTTTCAAATAGGGCCCACTTTGACTTGTAGATGGTCCTTGTCGATGACCGCTGAGGGGCAGCAATTCTCTCTGCCACCTCCACAGAGAAGCCTTGTTCTTGGAGTTGTCCGCTCCTAGACACCAGGCGTGGAGGTTCAGGTGCTGGGGGTTGTTGTGGAACACCAGCTTGTGGGACTGTTTGAGTAGGGTTGTTGACACTGGGAGTTGCAGTGGGATCTCTGTTGAGAGCTGCACTAGGTCCCAAAACCAGGGCATCCCTGGCCAGCCTGGGGCTATTACGATGATCAGGCACTGGCATTGCCTGATCTTTTGGATCACCTTGTGAAGGAGAGCCGTAGGAGGGTACGCATATGCTGTGAGGTTGGTCCAGTTTATGTTCAGAGCATCTATGTCCCAGGCCCTTGGGTCTGGGATAGGAGACACGTATAGAGGGAGTTTGTGGTTCAGGTGAGTGGCAAATAAGTCTACATGAGGTGTGAACCACTTCTGGCAGATCTGTTTGAAGACCTGTGGGTGCAGAGACCATTCGGTTGACTGCACTTGGTTGGACCTGGATAGCAGGTCGGCCATCACATTCAGGCACCCTGGAATGTGCCTGGCTTTCAATGTTATGTGATAGTGATGGCACCAGGTCATGATCTTCCACAGGAGAGCACACATCTGCCGAGTGTGTTCCTCCTTGTTTGTTGATGTAGGCTACCACTGTTGAGTTGTCCGTCGCAACCAACACTGTTTGATTCTGGCACTGGTCCTTGAAGTCTCGAAGGGCCAGGGAGACCACCTTCAATTCTAGGACATTTATGTGAAGCCTTTTTTCCCGATCTGACCACAGACCCTTGGTAAAATTTTGGTCTAAGTGAGCGCCCCAACCTTCGTTTGAGGCGTCGGTAAAGAGTTGGATACTGTCGTCTTTGGGATGAAGGTCTGCACCTATCATCACATTGGAGGGATTTTGCCACCAATCTAGGTGGGCTGCAATGGCTTCTGTCCAGGGAAGGAGGTTGTCCAGCGACTGAGGATATCTCCAGTGCTCCTTGAGGTGAAACTGAAAGGGCCTCATGTGAAGGCGTCCCTCCGGGACCATTTTCTCCGTTGAGGCTAGCAACCCAATTAGAGACATCAAACATCTTGCAGTCAAAACACGTTTTGACTTGAGTTGTAGGATCAAATCCTGAAGTTTGAGCCATCTCTCTTGAGTGGGTTTTACAAGGGCTGAATCTAGGTGGTATTCGTAGCCCACAAATGAGAACACCTGTGTAGGTTTCAGTTCTGATTTTTCCTGATTTATTATCCACCCCAAGGACTGAGTCAGTTCTGCTACTGCCTGAGTGTTCACTTGGGCTTCCTCCTGAGACTGGGACCTGATCAGCCAGTCGTCCAGGTATTGGTGAATTCTGAGTCCTCTTGAGAGGGCCATTAGTTTCACCTCCTTTACGATCATGGTAAAGACCTGGGGGGCTGTGGCTAGTCCGAACGGGAGGGAGGTGAACTGGAACACCTGAGCCTTGTAGCAAAACCTTAGGTATTTCCTTGAGCTTGGGTGGATGGGGATATGCAGGTAGGCGTCCGACAGGTCTATCGACGCTACCCACTCCCCTGGAATCAGGGAGGTCCTGATGGACTCTGGAGTTTCCATTTTGAACTTTTCTACGTGTAGAAAAGTGTTGAGCCTGCTTAAGTCTATGACTGGCCTCCACCTTTGGTGAGGCTTGGGTACTAGGAACAGGCGACTGTAAAACCCCGAGAGATTTTACATTGTCTACCCTTTCGATAGCGTTCTTTGACAGGAGGGACTGGATACAAGTAGCCAAGGCTTGGTCTTTTTGTTGGGCCTTGTACTCTGACAGAATCAGAGGAAATCTGATCAAGTTTGGCTTTGAACGGAATGGCAGAACGTAGCCATTGGTGATAATGTTTAACACGTTTTGAGAACATTTGTTTGTGAGCCAGTCTCTCCTGAAAGAACTGAGGCGACCTCCTACAGGTGGACTGAGTGAGGCTTTGGAGGAGTCATTGGGGAGGGGGGTTTCCACGCCCCCTTCCTCTATTGTGGGGTCGAAAACGACCCCTGAAGCCTCTGAAGTTGGATTTTCCTCTTCCCGAGGGAAAGGACTGGTTACTGCTTTGAGAGGTATTGCCCCCATAGGGGCGTTTCCTGTAGGAGCCTCTTTTCTTGTGGGGACCACGAAAGGGCTTATTCTGGTAGGGTGCAAAACCCTGAGAATCTTTTGAGGTGCCTTTTTTGAGAAGGAAGTCCTCACCTTCCTTCACTAATTGAGACTCGAACAAGGAAGGGCCCCAAAAGGACGAGTTCCTGAGTTCTTGACGTCTCGTTTCTCCTAATTGTGGATGTAATAGAGTCATTTCGGCTTCGCGCCTGAGCAAGCCGGTATTAGCCATAGAGTATAATTCCCTCTGCAAAATATGGGCTAGAGATTTGCTGAGACAAGTGAGGGCCCTGTGTTGAACAAGTACTGTCTTGTTCCAAAAATCTAAGTAGTCAGCTACTTCCTCATATCCGCGCTTTGCCGCTTTCTCAGGATTGGCACCTTTCTGGCAGACTTTATCTTCTTGACCGTAGACTTGATGCTATGTTGGCATTTTTCCAATGAAGCATTGCAAGAAGAGGAGGTTTTGGCAAATGCAGCGGTGAAGTTGAGGGTAGAAATGTTTTGTCTAGCCTGAAGTTCTAGCTCCTTGAGAACTGGCAGGGGAACTCTGGCTACTGGGGGCCCAGAAGGTCTAGGAGTAATACAGATCTTAGCAAAGTCCGTATTCAACTCCTGAATTTTGTCCTGAAAAGTTGGTTGTCCCACCTTGTACCACTTTGAAGTTGAGGGAGGAGGCCTGACATATTTTCCCTCAGATAAGTTGGCAGCCTTAAAGTCATGTTGGAATTTATCAAAGGCGTCCTTGATAACTGAGCTAAGTGGAAGAATAGAGGAGGGACCTCTAGGTCTGAGCTCTTGACGGCCTTTTTCATCATCCAGACCCAACACTGAGGTGGACGACCTGGGCATAGATTCCCTGGGGTCAGGGAGAGACAAAATACGCCTGAAGGTGTCCACTTCTTCAGAGTATTGTGAGGGCATGTCAGACAAAGCTACTTCCCTATAATAAGGGGGGTCTGGATCATGTTGTGGTAGGTCTTGATCAGAAGCTACTCCTGAGGGCTGAGCCCTAGAGGGCTTAGAAGACCTGTGTCTGGTTTCAGGGGAGTGCTCCTCCTCTGAGGTAAATGACACGTATCTAGATCTTGATTTATGTTTGCTCTTGTCAGAGTGTTTTTTGGATCTAGAAGAAGGGATCCGAGGTTCATCGGAATCCTCATTTAGTTGGTCCGAGGCAGAGCTCGGGTCAACTGGCTGCCTATGGCTTTGCTTTTTGTGAGAGTACGAGACCTCTTCGGGGTGACCTTCAGAGGGGGCAACGTACTGATCCGAGGAAGGTTGAGCAGATACTAAACGCGGAGGAAGTGCTGGACCGAAGTCCACATCCATATCCTCGCTTGGGATGTTAGTACCAGATCTCGGAGGGGGCAAATCCAGAGGGGCAGCAGTACTACTGGACAAGCCAGGTTTTGAAGCAGGAAGAGAAGACTCTACCTCGACTTTCTGTTTTGCAGCCAACTCCTCTCGGAGTGACTGAAAAGCTTCCAACATGGATGCCTGGAAGGTACCCATTTGCTGCTGTAAATGTATATTTAAGGAATCACCGAGTGATTTCTCTAGGTTTTTCTGGATTTTATTTTGCAAAGCCGTACCAGGGGTGGGTGGAATAGTCTTAGCTGGCGTTTTCAAGGACAGGGAACTGAAGGCAAGAGGTTGTGGACGGGGGGGTGAAGTAAAAAGGCTATCAGCAGCACACTCGAGGTCTGCATTGGACCCAGTGAAGGAGTCCCCGTCGCCTTCACCCAAAAGATCTAGTTCATCTTTGGAACTAGTTGTCGCTTTCTGCTTTTTCAAATACCGTTTCCGGTTTTGGATTTTCTGTAGTTGCTCATCTGTGAAAGACGTGCAAATTTCACAAGGGGTTTCAAAGGTGACACAGGGGTCATCTCCCTTGCCAGCCTCCCTACAGGTAGGGCAGAAATTATGTGTATCAAAGCTAAAGCAGAAATGGCGGCATTTCTGCGCTCTCGGTTTGTCTTTATTTGCTTGATGAGACGACATTTTATACGCAATAAAAGACGTACAATGTACTTGCCTGAACCGAGGAAAACTCAAAACACGCGACTGAAAACAAAATACTTATCCTGTGAAAATTAAAATTTTACAGAATGATCTATGATATATATTACAAGAAATATGCAAATATTAGCCTCCAACAATAAGTAAAGTCTGAGAAATAAATGAAAATGTCTGTATATTTACAAACTGCTACCAGTCAATCGTGGCCAACGAGAAAGTAGGACGATTGGTCAGAAGTTATCATGTGACGACAACTACCAGTATATCCGGTGGCTAACAAGAACGATCTTTTTTTCTAAGACGTTGGCCCCGGGTGTGGCAACCCGAGATCAGCATTAAGTCCCACATGGTAAGCTATTGTAGCGTAATAAAATGGGTCTCTGTGGGTATATTTTGAGACCTTAAGGTGACCTTAAAATTTGATGTACAGACCTCAAATTTTCCACAAAGAATGATCACATGCAGAAGTTTTATCTAGTACAGTTTCATGTTATACTTTCCACTTGGAATTTACAAGTCGAAATATGTGGAAAATACTGAAAAACATCACTCAGGTGGGAGTTTATGGTCCTGATATAGAGGTTAAATGTCTACTTAAAGCCTTGATTTTTGGTACATGTAAAAAGAACATGAAGAATTTTCAAGAATTATATCTCAGATGAGACATTAGCTCTATTAGTCACATAGTTTGACAGCTATAAGTCTTAAAAATGGCAAAAAGTCTCTGTGGGTATTTAAGAGACCTTAAAATTAAAGCCACAGACCTCAAATTTTCCACAAAGATTACATATACAAGTTATATCTAGTACAGTCTGAGACTCATCAGAATAACCATTTCCAAATTACAGTACAAAATATGTGAAAAATGTAGAAAAAAACCCAAGTAGGGTCTTTATGGGCCTTAACCACAATTTTAACCTCAACATAAAGTCTTGATTTTTGCCATGTGTAAGAAAATATATTAATATGTTCTGAGGTAAAATTTGAGCGACATATTTTTTTACCTAGAGGTCATGAAGTGGCCACAAGGTAAATTTCTGACCTTTTAGGTGGCCATAACATCTTTATTATTGGGAGTTTAAGGTCAGCTTAAAATAGAATTTCTCTCCTGAACAAAATACATGTGTGTGCCAAGTTTGAATGATATCTGTGAAACTGTTTTTGAGTTACTATTCACACAAGCCAAAACATATGACAGTGGGGGCAGGCATGAGACCAGACGGACATGAAATGGGTATATCCCCAACTTTTGTTTGGGGATATAACAATAGTAAAATAGACACACACTAAATGTAAATTACAGATTAAATTACAATACTGTAGTATCATTTTATTCTAAGCTTCTAAATTAAGCATAAAGCAAAGGTAATAGCTTAGATAATATTTTCCAGAAGCTATAACTTAAAAGTTATTTGACTAAAGTTTTTGAACCATGTACCATACCAGTCAAAATCATAACTAGAGATTGCGTCTCGACGCACGAGACGCAGTGTATCCCCGGACGGGACATAGTTAAGGCGTAAATATGTCGGTCTTGAGCCTGTTTCCTGGAGCACCAGGTCAGGACTCTCCATAGTACTAAATTACTCCCAAAAGGTAATCACTAGTTCTTTCACTTATATCTGTCTTTAAAAATTACATTTCATGGATCCAGAAGATCCATATAGTGATCCGGATCACTTCCAAAATTCAATCATTTCATCCTTTTACCTTTTCAGACATATTCTAAAAATTTCATCAAAATCCGTCCATAAGTTTTTTAGTTATCTTGTACACAAACACATCTGGCAGCCTGGATCCACATGATCCAGACAGTGATCCAGATTACTCCCAAAAACTAATCACTTGTTCTTTGTCCCATTTAAGACATTTCCTGAAAATTTCATAAAAATCCATCCATGACTTTTTGAGCTATTTGTCTTTAAAAATTACATTTCTTGGATCCAGAAGATCCAGATAGTGATCCAGATCACTCGCAAAATTGAATCATTTCTTCCTTTTACCACTTCTTCCTTTTACCATTTGTAACATATCCTAAAAATATCAAAGTCCATCCCAAGATTATGTGGCAGCCTGGATCCAGATGATCCAGATCACTCCAAAAGTTTAATCACTTGTTCCTTGTACCATTTAGGCCATTTGCTGAAACAATCCATCAATAACTTTTTGCGGTATCTGTCTTTAAAAATTACATTTCATGGATCCAGAAGATCCATATAGTGATCCGGATCACTTCCAAAATTCAATCATTTCATCCTTTTACCTTTTCAGACATATCCTGAAAATTTCATCAAAATCTGTCCATAAGTTTTTGATTTATCTTGTACATAAACACATCTGGCAGCCTGGATCCAGATGATCCAGATCACTCCCAAAATCTAATCACTTGTTCCTTGTACCATTTAGGACATTTCGTGAAAATTTCATCAAAATCCGCCCATGACTTTTTGAGCTATTTGTCTTTAAAATTATATTTCATGGATCCAGAAGATCCAGATAGTGGTCCAGATCACTCGCAAAATTGAATCATTTCTTCCTTTTACCACTTCTTCCTTTTACCATTTCTAACATATCCTAAAAATATCATCAAAATTCATCCTAAATTTCTGTTGCAGCCTAGATCCAGATGATCTGGATCACTTCCAAAATTCAACCATTTCATTCTTTTACCTTTTCAGACATATCCCGAAAACATCAAAATCCGTCCATAAGTTTTTCAGTTACATTGTACACAAACACATCTAGCAGCATGGATCCAGATGATCCAGATCACTCCCAAAATCTAATCACTTGTTCCTCGCACCATTTAGGTCATTTGCTGAAAATGTCATCACAATCCATCCATAACTTTTTGAGGTATCTTTAAAAATTATATTTCATGGATCCAGAAGATCCATATAGTGATCCGGATCACTTCCAAAATTCAACCTTTTCATCCTTTTACCTTTTCAGACATATCCTGAAAATTTCATCAAAATCCGTCCATAAGTTTTTGATTTATCTTGTACACTAACACATCTGGCAGCCTAGATCCAGATGATCCAGATCACTCCCAAAATCTAATCACTTGTTCCTTGTCCCATTTAAGACATTTCCTGAAAATGTCATCAAAATCCACCCATGACTTTTTGAGCTATTTGTCTTTAAAAATTATATTTCATGGATCCAGAAGATCCAGATAGTGGTCCAGATCACTCGCAAAATTGAACCATTTCTTACTTTTATCACTTCTTCCTTTTACCATTTCTAACATATCCTAAAAGTATCATCAAAATTCATCCTAAAATTATGTTGCACCCTGGATCCAGATGATCCAGACAGTGATCCAGATCACTCCAAAAATGTAATCACTTGTTCCTTGTACCATTTAGGTCATTTGCTGAAAATGTCATCACAATCCATCCATAACTTTTAGAGGTATCTGTCTTTAAAAATTACATTTCATGGATCCAGAAGATCCATATAGTGATCCGGATCACTTCCAAAATTCAACCATTTCATTATTTTACCTTTTCAGACATATCCTGAAAATTTCATTAAAATCCATCCATAAGTTTTTGAGCTATATTGTACACAAACACATCTGGCAGCCTGGATCCGGATGATCCAGACAGTGATCCAGATCGCTCCCAAAATCTAATCACTTGTTCCTCGTCCCATTAAGGACATTTCCTGAAAATTTCATCAAAATGCACCCATAAGTTTTTGAGTTATCTGTCTTTAAAAATTAAATTTCATGGATCCAGAAGATCCAGACAGTGATCCGGATCACTCCCAAAATGTAATCATATCTTCGTTTTACCATTTTGGACATATCCTGAATATTTTATCAAAATCCATCTGTCAGTTTTTGAGTTATCTTGTTCACAAACAAACAAACAAAACAGATAGAGGGCCAAAAATGACCCTGCGGTCAGTGGATGACCTTAAATGAAGATCTGTAACCGGTAAGCCTGGATGCTGGTACTCCATCATGTACTCAACCTCGAAAGCCATTTTCAATAGTTTCCATGCAATGTAGTCAGCATTAAGTTTGAAAATATCTCCAAATTTGCCAAAAATGACCCTTGGTCAGGTACTTTGGCGGGCAGTGGATGACCTTAAATGAAGATCTGTAACCAGTAAGCCTGGACGGTAGAAGTGCATCATGTACTTAACCTCCAAAGCCATTTTCAATAGTTTCCATGCAATATAGTCAGCATTAAGTGTGAAAATATCTCCAAAAAGGCCAAAAATGACCCTCGGTCAGGTACTTTGGCGGTCAGTGGATGACCTTCAATGAAGAGCTTCAAGGTCAAATTTCTGCATGCTTACAGAGGACATATATATGTATTATATATACCAGACATAGGATGATCTGACTTTCTGTATAGGAGAACTGGGCCAAAAAGTGAAAAAATGGCCAAAATCTGACCTTTAAGAGGCCACCAGTGACCTTGAGATTGAAGATCAAGGTCACAAAACATTAGCGTTCGTGGCATTGCCCATATATACCCACATACCAAATTTGAAAGTTCTAACTAAAATATTTTTTAAGTTATCGCGTCCAAAAGGAAATCTCTGCGGCGGCGGCGGCAGCGTGACCGTACTGAATCCTAAGTATCCCCGACTTTCGTCCGGGGATACAATAATATTGTAAAATTTATACTTTATCATGATGTGAGAAAATTAGTCATTTTCCATGTGATCAACAAAAATTAGTGTGTTAAGATACATTATATTCACAAAAACTAGGAATTATCCTGGAAAATAGGAATAAATAGGAACTTGCCAAAAAATAGGAAAAAATAGGATTTACGTCGCTTTCAACACTGTACAGGTCATATCACGATGGGTAGTTGGAAGGGCAGAGGAAACCAGTATATACAGTTTGTCAGGGTTCTGTGCTGTAAACTGCCGACCAACGGCAAACAACTACCAGCTTTCCCACTTGAGGCCGTGCCAGGAACCGAACCCCGGCCTCAGAGCTGGGAGGCGAGAGTGTTACCACTTTGCCACCGTGGCCCCCCTCGCTTAACCCTGAAGGAGGGGTACAAGGTCAAATCTGACCACACAAAAAGATTCTCAACCCATGATTTCCTATCGGTTGGTTTACCATCCCAAACCTTTAGGACCAATAATAAGCAAGTTATAAGCACTTTTAAGTTGGCCTATCCTCATTTGACCTTGAAGGAGGGGCCCAAGGTCAAATATGACCACACCAAAAGATTCCCAGCCCATGATTTCCTATAGGTTGGTTTACCATCCCAAACCTGTATGACCAATAATAAGCGAGTTATAAGCACTTTTAAGTTTTAAGTAGGACCAATAATAGTGACTGGGCTTCAAGTCCTTGCTGAAAGTCGAAAATACGCCCGTGGTTATAAATATATCCTGCAAATTTGAGAAGGCTAGCTATAATATTTTTTGTTACAGCGGTAATGGTGAAATCTCTACACACTGCGTCGGCGTCACAAAAAGAAATCCCTAGTATCCACCGGATGCTATGTGGTGGATACAATAAACAAAATACTGGTTTACTCAACAGTGAGAACCTCAAAGTGGCTATTACTCAGTTATAAATGCAATGAGCTACAAATCTGCAATTTTACTATGTTATTGCTGACCCAAAAGTATCTGAATAATATATTTACACAAAATTCTGCATAAGCAATAGTTTTCAAGTTACCAGTAATTTTACCCATTATGGAAGGTACTGAAAAATCAGAAACTAGCCATTGCTCACTCAGCTATTGGGATAAACACTCAAATTACTCATTATATTGTGGCTATAAAAAAAGTAGCTGAATAACATATTTTAACAAAATGCTCAAAATGGAAATCTTTTCAACTTATAAGTGATTTAGTGTGTCATTTCATGAATTTTTATGAATTTTCACACTTTGGGTGGGGGTATCTCGCTTCTAACAGCCCTGGGGAACATACAAATGGATCTACACGAATAATTTTCCATTTTTGATAGCTGAATAACATATTTATACAAAATTCTGCATAATGCAATAGTTTTCAAGTTACCAGTGATTTTAGTCATTATGGAAGGTACTGAAAAGACAGAAACTAGCCATTACTCACTTAGCTATTCGGATAGACACCCAAATTACTCACCATATTGTGGCTATGGAATATTTTAACAAAATGCTCTAAATGCATACTTTTCAAGTTCTAAGTGATTTGGTGACTAGTTTCATGAATTTTAATGCATTAAAAATATTTTAAAAAATCATAAAAAAATAATTAAAAAAGATCCAGGCCTGATACTCACACAGGGGAATCTACTTGTGGCCTAATACATATATGCAAGATAAGAGACACATCCTTTCAATAGTCAATGAGAGAATTGTGAAAGTGTTACTTTGGGTGGGGGTACCCAAAGGAATCTACTTGTGGCCCAGTATATATATGCAAGAGACAATCCCTTCAATAGTCAATGAGAAAATTGTGATAAATTGTTGAAATTTTCACACTTTGGGTGGGGGTATCTCGCTTCTAACAGCCCTGGGGAACATACAAATGGATCTACATCAATACTTTTCCATTCTTGATAGACAAACAGCATGTCTCTGGGCCTTGTCAATTGAAAGATTCTTCGTTAAGATTTCACAGTGAACCTAAAAGCCACCAGGGAGCAACTACCAATTTTCCCACTTCAAGAATTAAATCAAGGATCTGAGGGATCTGAAGTGTGTCACTGAGGGATCTGAAGTGTATCACGTCCCCCCATTACTAGTACAGATATCAATATTATAATATGACAGAGGGCTGCTATAAGTGTACAGTACTGTCATATATTTATGTAGGAGAACATAATCGGGCTGAAACTAAAGCAGCCTTTACCCTTTAGAATGCTTATCTCTGAACGGCAGGCAACATAAATATTTTGTGACAGAGTGAAGCTGATCAATTTAACAAAATAGTAATACTTTTATTTCACAATACATATATCATGCACACAGATTACACAAAATACAAAAAATCTTCACTAATTTTCTGTATTTGTAACAAATACAATGGCACAAAGATGAAGTTTCATGTTACAATTAAATAGTGGAATACTTTACCATATCCCAAACTTCACTGAACATACTAATATATAAGTATACAATATATACTCTTTTCAAAACAAATTAATCAGATCCTTAATTATGCCATGTCAAAATGAAAGATGAACAGAGATTATGACACAGAATTGAAGAAAAAAAATAGCATCAGAGATTTATTTAAGATTTATTAACTGAAGTATAGCCATGAAAAAAGTGCCATTTAGTAAAAATATAATATAATAATAAGTTGCAGCAATTCATATACCTTTGTGATAAGAGAAATATGTCTCAAATTTGGCAGGTAAACACACTTTGGCAGAGCCAAGGTTAAAGATCACACCTTAATTTAGTGTACCTACTACCTACATACCCCAACCAATGATTCATCTAAAAATCAACTTCCTAAACCTTAGTAAGGTGACCTTACAGTTTCTGAGATATGGCCCAGATTAAATTTTAAAGGACAAGGTCACTACAAAAAGGTTAAATCAAGGTCACACCATGATGATTTGCACCTACACCCTCTAAGCAATGTTCCTACCATATATCAACTTCCTACAATTTATGGTTTCTGTGACAAAACCTGGACAGGAATGTAAAGGTCCAGGTCACTAGTGCAAGGTCAAATCAAAGTCACACCATGACACTGCACACCTAATATGTCACTACTGCATATGAACCTTCTACACTTTAAAGATTCTGTGATATAGTTCAGACAGAATTTTAAATCTCAAGATCACTACAGCAAGGTCAAAGTCAAATAAAGATCATACCATGATGTTGGCATCTACATTCCCTAACCAATGTCCCTACTTAAAGTATCAGCTTCCTATACCTTAGGGTTTCCAAGATATAGCTCAGACAATATTTAAAGGACTGGTCAAGGTCACTATGGTAAGGTCAAATCAAGGTCACGTAATACTGCACATCTTCACCCCTCAACCAAAGCCACTGCCAAATATCAACATCCTGCACCTTACGGTTTCCCAGACAAATCAAGGTCATAACATGGCGTTGCACACATACACTCCCTTACCAATGTCCCTACAAGGTATAAATTCAGACACCTGGTTTCTGATATATAGTCTGGACAAAATTTTAAAGGTCAAGGTCACTATGACAAGTTCAAAGTTCAAATCAAGATCATACTATGGTGTTGCACAGTTTCACTGCCTAAACGATATCGTTACCAAGTATCAATTTTCTACACCTTAAGGTTTCTAAGATATAGCCTGGACAACATATTAAAGTTCAAGGTCACTATGGCAGGGTCAAGGTCAAATCAAGGTGACACCATGAATTGCACATCTACACCCCCAAGCCAATTTTCTGTAACAAATATCAACATCCTACTTCATACGGTTTCTTAGATATAGGCTGGACAAGATTTTTACACTCAAGGCCACTACAGCAGGGTCAAACATCAGATCAAGGTCACACCATGACCTACACCCACCAAGTAATAATTTCCTACACCTTATAGTTTCTGAGATACAGCCTAGACAAACTTAGCCCACCTGCCCATCCACACACCCACCCATCAGGTTGCCATGGGTGAAAATAATACTCACACAGCCCTTAAAGGCTATGGGGTAAAAATATTTGAAACTAGAAATAGGACGCCCTGTTGATAGTAGATGCGAATAGAAACAGGATAGCATAGAAGAACACACATTATCATGTGTAATGTCCACCCCATGAACCTTTTGCCAAAATTGTACAGTAGTCTTACAAGACCCTGTTTCATTTGTAAAATATATCAATGATGCTTAAATATTTAGTAGTGTAGATGTAAATTATTTCAGCTTCATGCCTTTTTGCATTGGTTGGGTCGAAAATTTTGACGAAATCACTCTATCTTGCACGGTTAAGAAGATAGAAGCAAATTCCTGTTTTTCTATTTTTGGCAAAAATTCGAAAATTCAAAATGGCCGCCATTTTTGGGGAGGGGAAATTTTTTTTGAAAATTGCAAAGAGTACATTCCTAATGTGGGTGTTCCACCACACGACTAAGGCTCCCGATTAAGGGTTTTGGGGGGTCGGTTTCAAGTCCCAGACCTTCAGTAAGGGTCGGTTGTTGTCCGATGGGGCCGTGTGAAAAATCAAACATGTTTGATATTTCTCACGACTCAAACCGATTCATATTTCCCGGCGTCAACCAAATGTCCAGTCCCAGGCGTCCTCAGACCCAAATTTACACAGTCGTGTGTTGTCCCAGGCCGCCTGCGACCCTTAGTCCCAGACCTCCGTAGCTTAGTCCCAGGAGGCCGGTTGTTAATCCCAGACTCAAATATGATGCGTATGAATTTCATGCGTGTGAAAGTGGGTCGGTTGCATTAGTCCCCGGAAGCCTCAGACCGTCTGCGGTGTCCTGGGACCCAAAAATCAAGGTCTGGGACTAAGCCCCGACTAAGGGTAACCAACCCTAACCGATCCAAACCGGCCTTCCCAGGATGCCTGGGACAGCACAAATTTAGTCTGCGACGGTCTGAGGACGCCCCAGGTGGCCTGGGACTAACAACCGATTAAGAACCGACTGTTTTCCGCGCGTCAGAAATTAAAACGAGGCAATGAGGGGGTCTGGGACTATATAAGCGACTGCGCACACATTCTCGTTGTTACTGACTGTTTGGATACTGAGAGACGTGTGTCACTGATTTGTAGGGGTTTTCAGTTTTTATTTTATATATATTTTACTTGAGCTTAAGGCAAATTTCACAGTTAGGAGACACATTTTACTATTTTTTTATTATTTTGTCGACTGGATTATGAGGAAAGAGAAAGGAGGGAAGAGAGGAAGGAAAAAGATGGATGAGAGGGAGAAGGAAAGTCAAGTAGAGGAGAGGAGTGAAGTTATAACAGAAGAAGGAACTGAGAGGAGAGAGGAGGAGGAGATTCAGGAAGGTCCAGCTATTGGGGAAGCTGTGGCAGAAGAAGAAGAGAGGTGTGAAGAAGATCCGGCGTGCCATTCTTCAGCCAAGAGAGCCAGGGTGTGTGCCACTTTTACAGACAGCCAGGAAGTTTCCATTGTGGAATTTGTAAAGCTGCACCCTGAACTGTAAGACAAGGAACATTCACGTTTCCACGACAGGACCAGAAGAGGCTCTCTGCGCAGAAATATCTGCAGAACTCAAGCTCCAGCCCTTTGATGTGAGACGTTGGTTTGAGTCCCAGCGAACCCGTTATGGGAAGCTGTCCAAGCTCCAATCTGGCCAAGCCCAGAGGGAGATGACCAAGAGACAGTCCTGGGTCTACCAACAGATGGGTTTTCTTAAAACCCACATCAGAAGAAAGGGGGCCAACAGAAGTTCAGGTTTTGAGGCCAGTCCAAATACCAGCAGGCAGGACGAATCACGTGGGTCAACTACTGACACAGAACACCTCGAGTCCAGTGTCCTGAGGGAGGGGAGTCAGTCCATCATTACATTAATGCCCGTTTCAACTACAGACTCCAAGATTCTCGAACACTTTGAGCAGATGAGGACACTTATCTCAGGTTTTCTGCATCAGAAGTCAGACAGGCAGCCCTTCTTTGACTACGTGGCATCAGAGGCCGAAAAGATGACTCAAGAAGAATTTGAAGAATTAAAGGGCAAGATATTTAGAGTAACCGCAGACGTCAGCCATTGCCCAGAAGATCAGCCACTGTTACCACGGAGTCCCAGAGGGTCGGCCTACTGCCAACAACCACTCCACAGGCGTCTAGTTCCACTCAAGCAGCAGCTAGCAGCAGTTTTGTGTACTATACACCAAGCCCCATTGGCTTCAGCAACCCGACATCTGTCCTAACTGTACAGGACGAAGGGAGCAGACACAATCTGAGTGGAATCTTAAGCCAGCTACCAGATCTGACATCAACACAGATTGTCGAGCAGCCTCAGCAGCAGCAGCAGCAACCGCAGCAGCAGATCTTTACTATCACCACTTCAGCACCGCCTCAACAGCAGCCTCCTCAGTAGCCATCCAGTCAGGGCGGGTCTTTGACCTGCCAGGCCCTTTTCAGGGCCACCAAATCTTCCAAAAACAATTATTCAGCTACATGTTATTCCATTCCCCTCCCAAAACAAAAAAGTTCAGTACAAATACTTATCACAAGAAAAAAAAGTTAAAGTCCAACACTTACACCACCCCAAACATGAAACAAATAACCCATGGTCCACACATAACAAAAAAGGCCACATAAAAAAAATTAAAAATAACTCCCAATATGGCCATTAATCAGCCCATTTTTTGAATAAAATCCATGGGATAGTTTAAAATCTGTAATTGAAAAGTCCAACACTTACACCTTCCCTAGAGTTAAAAGGCATTATTACATACTTGCCAACCCACAAACAGACAAACCCAATACCAAACATAACCCCCAAATAACAAACCCAGTAAGAAACCCAACATCCAACTACCAATAATGAACCCAACCCCAGTAACCACCAACCAAGAAACACAAAAACACAAAATTAAATAGAACCCATGCCAACGAACTGACAAACTATTTTGCAAACACAATCCCCCACTACTGAAAACAAAACTTGTTTTATGGTTATATTTTCCACATTTTTGTGATTAGAGGTGAAGATTTAAAATTGAAGATTTCCATAGAAACATTTCTGCTACAAATAAATTTCCAACCCATGAACAAAATCAAATTGGTGAAATTAGGAGGTGGATTTCCAAATAATAAATTATATAAAAAAAAATTCATTTTAGGATATTATGTGTGACTTTGTGTTTGGCTCTTGTTTAACACTGGGTTTGTATGATTGTTGGGTGAGTGACTTGTGTTTGTCTGTTTGTCCGTCTGAAAAAGTTATGTTTGGCATGGGGTTTGTCTGTTTGTCCGTCTGAAAAAGTTATGTGTGGCATGGGGTTTGTCCGTCTGTAGCAAGCATAGCTGATTAATTGTTTTTGGAATAATTGGTAGTCCTGAAAAGGACTGTTATAGTTAGTCCTGAAAAGGACTGTTTACTGCAGCAGGACTTATATTCTGCCATCTTGCCAGGCCACTGTTCCCTCATTATTGAAGTAGTCCTTCAGGTAATCCCTCTGTCTTTTGGCCTCTCTAGCAGAGTTTCTGTCTTGGCCACCACCAGAGCACCACCAATCAATCCACAATCACCAGGCACATCATCATCCTCCCCAGGCTGCTGACCAGCAGGTTGACCTTGATACTGGCTTCTGAGTATGTTGTGCAGAACCACACAGGTCATGACCACTTCTCTAACTGTTTCTGGGGGTAGTTCAATTGTGGTCCTCATCACTCTAAACCTTGAGACCAGGATGCCAAAAGCGTTCTCCACAACTCTCCTGCCCCTCGATATTCTATAGTTGGCAATCCTTTCCTCCCTTGTTAACAGCCTTCTGCCATAGGGTTTCATGAGCCAGGTCTTCAGGGCAAAAGCATCGTCTGCCAGAATGAAGTAGGGGACATCTCTACCACCCTGGGTTATAGGAGTTGGGTCAGGGAAGCCTATCCTGCCATCCTCAATCCTCCTCTTCAGCTGAGAGGCATTAAATATCTGGGCATCTGAGCAAGATCCAGCTGTACCCACATCCACCCATCTGAACTTATACTGTCCATCTACCAGGGCCAACATCACAATGGAAAAGAACCCCTTGTAGTTGTGGTAGAGGGCTCCAGTGTTCTTGGGTTTCTTCAGGGCCACATGCTTCCCATCCAGGGCCCCCAGGGCATGTGGAACATTCCACCTGATCCTGAATTCCCTCTCCAGTTCTTTCCACTCATCTGGGGTAGTAGGACATTTGAGGTACTCTCTGGTGAACTCATCCTGGATGGCCCTGCAGACCTCTGGTAAAAACTTGGAAATGGTGGATCTTCCAACCCTGAACTGACATGATAATGATGTGTATGACTCTCCAGTGGCCAGATATCTTATGGTGAGGGCTAACTTCTCCCCAACACTGATTGGTGCTCTGTAGTTGGTGGCCTGCCTGGCAAGGTGTGGTTCCAGTCTGGTCTTTATCATTTCAAAAAATTCTGGGGTCATCCTCATGTAGTTGGTGAATCCTGGAATGTCTGTGGCATACAGATCAGCCATAATGTTGTGGTAGGCCCCCCTCTCCTCTCTCTGCAGTAGCCATGGCCTGACCCACATATTGTGCCTTCTTCTAGGTCTCTGTATGGGTGCTGGTGGTGCAGTGGTGGTGCTGGTGGTGGAAGTATTAAAAAAAATGGAAATACATGATTATTTGTAACTGAATAAAAACCAAAAAAGCCCTAAGTTGTTGTTGAATCTGTCTCCCATTAAAAGGTGGCATCCTGCTGTGATCCTAGAAAAGCAATGGTGATTAGATCGCGAATTTTATATATATATACCCAGAAAATCCAGCAACTTTGGAAAACAAGAATCGGGGATCCTGGTCTGGGGAAGACTGAGGAGGCCTGAGGACGCCTGAGGACCCAGTCGGTATGTGTACGACAGGATCGTTTTTTGAAAATTGCAAAGATTACATTCCTTAGATATCCTGTGGGTCGAAAATTTTGGCGAAATCGCTCTATCTCGCATGGTTAAGGAGATAGAAGCAAATTTGTGTTTTGCCATTTTTGGCAAAAATTCGAAAATTCAAAATGGCCGCCATTTTTGGGGAGGGGAATTTTTTTTTGAAAATTGCAAAGATTACATTCCGTAGATACCCTGTGGGTCGAAAATTTCGACGAAATCGCTCTATCTCGCACGGTTTCTGAGATATTAATATTTTTTGTTTTTCGCAAAAATTCAAGATGGCCGCCAAAAGTGGCGAAAATTGAATTTTTTCAATTTCACATAGACTACTCCGCTACAACCCTATGGGTAAAAAATTCTGTCGAAATCGCTCTGTCTCTTACGGTTTCCGAGATATTAACATTTTTTGTTTTTCCGCAAAAATTCAAGATGGCCGCCAAAAGTGGCGAAAATTGAAATTTTTCAATTGCACATAGAATACTCTACCACTACCATGCGAGTCAAAATTTCTGTCAAAATGGCTCTATCTCTTACGGTTTCCGAGATATTAACATTTTTTGTTTTTCCGCAAAAATTCAAGGTGGCCGCCAAAAGTGGCGAAAATTGAAATTTTTTAATTTTGTACAGAATACTTTTCTACTACCCTGTGAGTCAAAAATTCTGTCCAAATCGCTATTATCTCTTACGGTTTCTGAGATATTAAGATTTTTTCGTTTTTCGCAAAAATTCAAGATGGCCGCCAAAAGTGGCGAAAATTGAAAATTTTCAATTTTGTACAGAATACTCTTCTACTACCCTGTGAGTCAAAAATTGTGTCGAAATCGCTCTATCTCTTACGGTTTCCGAGATATTAAGATTCTTTCATTTTTCGCAAAAAATTAAGATGGCCGCCAAAAGTGGCGAAAATTGAAATTTTTTTAAATTTTGTATAGAATACCTTTCTACTACCCTGTGGGTCAAAAATTCTGTCGAAATCGCTCTATCTCTTACGGTTTCTGAGATATTAGCAAATTACTCAAAAGTAGTACTGAAAATACACAATGAAGTATCTAAATGGCTATTACTCATGTACTGACAAAGCTATCAGTCCCAAATGCAATACCAAGCGAGCTATGCACATAACAATCTTGTATTCAAAATTGTAGTAAAATATCTTTAATTATTTTGGCTTAAATGCACGGAAACTAATGGGTACTGAAAATAGCTGTACTTAAGTATTACTCAGTAAGCAAAAGAGGTACAACAGCCAAAAGCAATCCCAAGCAAGCTACTGACCCAATAAGCCTGCATACCAAATTTGGTGACAATAGCTCTAATACTTTTCCTTTAAATGAGCGGAAACCATGCGTGGCGCTGGACATCGGACGCCGGACATCGGACGCCGGAAAAAGCAAAAATAATTAATATATCCACCCCCCAATCTCCAAATCTGTCAAGTTCATTAGTTGAAATGATATCTATGGGAAAACCCATCCAAGTAAATACTTATGGTGATAGAGGTTTATAAATGCTGTAATACTGCCATGCAACAAACCCTGGTGTGAAAGCAAGGCTTAAATTGCTATCAAACTCAATTTATATCCTCAGTTACCATTACCAACCAATGGAGCAGTATACAACTATACCAAACGAACTTTCATGGTAGAAGAGTTTAAAAGACAGATTTTGTTACTTGTTATCCACAATGTTCTCATACACAAGTTTCCTAACAATGCATTCCAATATACCAAGAGTTTAATGATGCATTGATGAAAAAAAATATTATTACATTACAGGGGTGACAACTGCTAGACATGTGACTGAGGAATCACTGGTTGACAGAAAAAAGTCAGCCTCGGCAGGCAAGAATCCCAGCCAGCAGGTACAGCTAAATGGCCAACAACATTGAGATTTGGGAAAATCTTAGGAACAACTTCTGTTGTAAGAAGTACAGAGAACCCACAAGATGTTCTACAAAAGATTCACAGGCCATGATTTCTTACAAGTAGTTTTCATATTTTGTAGCCCTAGAAGCAATCATAACGGAGATATAAGGCCTTTTTGATATGATGACCCTACTGTTTGGTATTAAAGATGTGATATGGCAGTCACTTTGTTTCCAAAACAAGGACACAATTACTCTCTGGCAAGCTTTCCTATCCATTTACATTTTGTGCAAATCTGATAAAGCCAGCTGCAATCTTTTAGTCTGCAGAAAATATTAGAGATTTTAGAAGAAACTTTAAGACCCCGAAGTTGTAAAGTGTTGCCATGGCAACAGTTGCTGCTGGATACCCCCCAAAACCTAATCAGCGCTAGATCCTCTTGGGATAAACATATCCTGAAAATTTGGTGAAAAACCGTGCAGGGGTTTAGTCTGTGGAACACCCACAAACTTTAAGACCTGAAAATGTTAAAAGTGGTGCCATAGCGACAGTTGTTACCGGATACCCCAAAAAACTAATCAGTTCTGGATCCTCTTGGGGTAAACACATCCTGAAAATTTGGTGAAAATCCGTGCAGAGGTTTAGTCTGTGGAACACCCACAAACTTTAAGACCTGAAAATCTTAAAAGTGGTGCCATGGCAAGTTGTTACTAGATACTCCCAAAACCTAATCAGCTCTACATCCTCTTAAGATCAACATCCCCTGAAAATTGGTGAAAATCCGTGCAGGCGTTTAGGTTGTGGAACACCCAGAAGCTTTATGCCCTCCGCTGCCCGGATGGCACATCGATGACTATAAACCCAGCCTTTCATGGACTGGGGTTAAAAAGGTCTTCAAGGGGTGAATTTTAGCATATACTATTCTTGGTGAACAAAGTTTAGTGGAAAACTTTCCAGGTGCATATAACATGCAACTCAAAAGTGTTACAGGTCCATAACAAAAGTTGTTAGTCTGTGTTTCAATGCAGGGTAAAGCAATATCGAGTTTTAGGGGAATAGCTTTTGTATAAGCCAGTATGCCCAGACATACCTTTCTGTTTGTATAATAATTGTTAAGATGTACAATTCACAGTGGTATGTGCAGTGTTCCAAAGAAGCATACTGAACATGCCAGGCTCAGAATGAGTCAGTTACATTGTATAACTAGGTTTCTCAGAGGTAAACTTTACATAGTGTAGCCAAGGCCACAATTCTTCTGCTCACAGTGGCTAAACTGAAGTAATTTTGCCTGGAGATTTTTCCAACAAAGACTTGAGCTTTTCCCTCTCTGCAGTGAGTGTTTCTATCAGTTTTCTGTTATTCTGCAGTCGACTTTCTAGTGACTGTATCAATGGCCCACACATCACGTCAATGATGTGACAAGTAGACTTGGAATAAACTGGAAAAATAAATAAAGCAAGTATTGCTCATAACAAGAAGATTTTTTTTTTTTTTTTTTTTGGGGGGGTGGGGGGTGGGGGTGGGGTGGGGTGGGGGTGGGGTGGGGGGTGGGGGGGGGGTGTGTGTGCTGGTTAACATCACTTTCAACACATTTAAATTGCACATTCAATAAGTAAATTAAATTTTTGTAAGTTAGTACCCTACCTAATGGACAATATATATACCAATTGGCGCATACAGTTCCGACAAATGTCAACGTCCTGTGCAAGCACTGGCAGGACCGGTCGTCCTTCCTTGTCTAGACAACATGAGGTCATAGCATCTTTTTTCATTGCCTAAATCTAGATAAGACCCAAGTAAGGTGATAGCGGAAAAAGTTTGGAGGGCCTCTCCTGTCCATCAGGGTATTAACTCATAAAAATTTATTTTACTTGTTAAATTTGCAATTTTATTGTGTTAATACATCATACCTAATAGGAATAACTAATCCTTGGATGGTGGGTAGCTTATTGAGAACTTAAGATTGAATTCAAAAGACATTAGCAGTCTTTGAGGGACATCAGCTGGTCCCCTTGGGCGATTGCAGCTGAAAAAGTTATTCAAACTAACTGACCTTGGTTCCCCCATTTTTTATTAGACCTTTTCTGAGGTGGGAGAAGATAGGTATGAGTTCAGTCCCTAGAGAGGCCCTCTACAGAAGGAAGAGATGTATGCTTGACAGGCCACTGCCACCTTGAAAACCCTTGGGTAAGGTGACAGGATGCTTGCTTGTGTATGTGGGCTAGTGGTGGATCTGCTGGGCCCAGGTGAAAAAGCTCTGAATCGGCCCAGGCAAACTCCTTCAAGTAGGAGACTCCTGACTGGAAGATCAGTGAAGGCCCTAATCATGGGCTTTAACCTGATGTAGAGTGAGGGCCTCCTGATCAGAGAGGTCATAGCAAAGGATCACGGTCTGCTTGAACCATTATGAGATAGTGGAAGGATAGAAACTATCCAGGAGCCGAGGGAGATTTTCATCCTTGCTGATATTAATGGGAAAATTTTTGCCAGTTTGTCTGCTGTGGCTGATCTGTAGCCATCTACTGTATTTGGAAATAAATTCCTGTACAGAAAAAAATAAAAGAGGAAGTTGTTAATGGATTTGATAGGTGGTGCCCTGAAGTTCACCTGATTACCGTGGTACTACTTTGTAAAAATGGTTCACTTCACTTCACTTCCTAGACTGATCTGGTTGAGACTCTTTAAGGAGCCTCAATTCATGCTGCCACTGCCTCTGAGTAGCCTTGCTACTTGGTCGCTGAGGCTCCAGGAGCCAGGAATAGGGACTGAGGTTGACAGATTCAAGTGTGGAATCTGATTGAATGGCTGAGCTAGCAGTTGGGTAGGTTGGGCAGGAACAAATGGATCTGGCTTGACATGGCTACCAGGTCCCAGAATCAGGACTGTTGGGCAGACTTGGTACAATGAGAATGATTCTCCTGCATGGGTAGTCCCTTAATTATGCTAACACTTTGCCCAGAATGGCTACTGGTGGGAAGACATATGGGTACAGGCTCTACCAAGGTAGACTTAGTGCATTCACTGCTCAGGCTGGGAGTCTGGAACTGGTGACACAAACTGAGGTAACTTGTTGAACCTCATTGTAAAAAGGCCTATTTGAGGTTGATGCCACCTAGTGCATATGAACTGGAAGGAGAAACCATTCTGTTTGAATGATCTGGCCCAGCCTGGATAGCTTGTCAATATTCAGCTGGCCTTGAATGTGTCATGCATTAAGAGTCATCTGTTTCCTGGAGCACCAGGTCAGGATTCTCGACAAAGAGGGCCAGATCTCGTGCCTCTCTCCTTGTTTATGTAGGCAACGACTGTGGCCTTGCCTGTTGCTATGAACACAATCTTGTTTGAACAGAGGTCTTGGAACTCTTTTATGTCCAGAATGACCGCCTTTAGTTCCAAGTATTTTATATGCAATTTATTTTTGGTTGGGACCAAGTCCCTCTTGTTGTAAGATCTCCTAAGTAAGACCCCCAGCCTTCTCTCGAGGCATCTGTAAAGATTTGAAGAGCATGTCAGAGTGGGTGTAGTGGCGGACTTTGAAGGACATTTGCCACTTGGAGCCACCATTTTACGTGTGATCTTGGAATCAGGATCACCTTTTCTAGTGATTCTTTGATCCTCCAATGATTTTTGTGCCAATGGATGGGTCTCATGTGGAATCAACCTAGGTGAACTTGTTTCTCTATAACTGTTAGCAAGCATATGAGTGACATGAGATGCCTGACCCAACAGTAAGGGTCTGTGAGAAGCTCCTGAACGTCTGCCAATGTTCTAAGGTGGGTCTGACCTTGCTTTCTCTGAGGTCATACTGGCAACCTACGAAATCAAAGATATGCTTGGGTTCCAGTTCTGACTTCTCCATGTTTACACCAAACCTCATTCCTGACACAGAGCTACTAAGGTCTGGGAATGCTGGAGGCAAGCTTGGTGGGACATGGCTCTGACCAACTAATCATCTAGGTACTGGTAGATTCTTATATCCTTGTTCTGGGCCATCAGTTTGACTTCCTTGACTACCACTGTGAATTCCATTGGGGCAATGGATAGATCAAACGGTAGAGCTTTGAATTTGTAAGATAGACCCTGGATGTAAAAACGCAGGTATTTCCCAGACTGTGGGTGTTTGGGATATGGAAGTAAGCATCCTGAAATCTATGGAGGTTATCCATTTGCCTTTCTGCAAGGAAGTCCTGATGCTCTCTGGTGTCTCCATTTTGAAAGTCTCTGATTTCTGGTATTTGTTTATTGAGCTCAGATATAGGATAGGTCTCTTGCTGTTGGGTTTTGGAACCAAGAAAAGTCTGTTGAAGAATGTCAGAGTTGTCTGATTTTTTACCTTTTTGCACTTGCATTCTTTTAATAAGTGCATGTAATGCCTCCTTCAGGTAGTTGTTCGTGAGAGGATGCACATAGCCAATTTTTATTATTGTAGACCTGATCAAAGTTGGTCGGTTTCGGAAGGAGGGGGAGGGGGGTGTAGTCTTCCTTGTGGATCCTTATGACCTTGGATCTGGCCCCTAGGGTGGTCCAAGTTTTCAAAAATTAGTTTAGTCTGTAGCCTACAGGCAGATTTTGAGCAACAGTGTGGACATTGATGACAGGTTGGAGTGGACAGAAGACCATTGGTCTACAAAGGATATACCTTTTACATATTTTATTGTTTTACAATGGGACTTATGCTTTTCTTTGGTGGCTGTCTGGCAACAAAAAGTACATCATTGACAGCTAAACCATTTACATTTAAAGTTTGACCATTTTCCACAAATATCTGTCCTTTCAGCCATGTCATTTATAAGAATATGACTCTTGACTGGTCACCTTCTGCCAGTTATCATCTTGAGAGGTGGCTGAGCTTTCAAAATCAGGAACTTGGTGCCAACCCATACAAGATCTCACTCCTCTGACAGTTTTCCCGTAGTTTTGCTCTTCAGTTATCTGCTGATCAGGATAGACTGTTCAGAGTCAGAGTCTGGATACTGAGAGGCAGCAACAGCAGTTGAAGAGGTAGCCAGGGTTATCACTGATACTGGACATAGACTGGGTAACAGTAAGCTGGCTGGCTGGTCTAGCTAGCTGGAGTATTCGCATCCCCTGTTACAGAGTGCTGATGAACATTAACAGCAACTGGTGTAGCAGGTTTCTGGCTGTAGTAGACTGGCTGACCAGTCTGGTAGGTTGAGCCACTGGCATCTCACTGGAACCGTTAACTGACTGGCCAGAAGGATTTCTCTGTAACCAATTCCTTAGAGAGCAAATGGTCAGTCTAACTGGATACTTTACCCATTTCTTAATCTCCTGCCAGCTTATTAGCTGGTCTGGCAGCCTGACCATTACTGGGACCTAACCGGTATTGGTGAGGCAATCTTCTGTGTCTGGTGGCCATGGCCAGTACCAAGTTTTTAGCGGTGTGGGTGAAGCACTCTTCTGTGACCGGTATCTGGTAGCCCTTGTCAGTACCAGGTCTTAACAAGAGTGGGTGAAGCAATCTTCTGTGACCGGTGTCCAGTTGCCCTTTCTACGGATGGATCTTTGGCTCCGGTATCTAGGTATCAAGAGCATTTTACCGAAATACTGTGCAAAACTTTACAACTGCCGTCTCACTTATCAAAACATATATTTGAGGGAAAACTTAAAACTGTAGTAGATACAAACCTTCAATCAGAAAGAAATTATAAACTATTCCCTATATATTTTACAATTGTTACCAGAACTGCCATGCTTTGGTTTCAAGAGTTCAACTTTCTGTAAGAAACAACACTTTGCAACCGCCATCTCGATTGTCAAGACATATAATTGAAAGAAAACTTAAGGTTTTTGAAAAATACCCTAAATCTGAAGAAATGGCACAAGTTTATCCCATATTTTTAACAGTTGAGCCAATTTTATAGTGATTTTGTTGAGAGGAAACTGCCACGCTTTGAATTCATGAGTTTCACTTCCCGTCAGTGGCCCATTTGATTGGGGGTGTACATCACCATAAACCTAGGCTTGGGCAAAGATCTGAACCCATGTCAACAGCAAATGTGTAACTACTACACCGTCCTACTCCTCTGTAAAGTTGTTGGATAAAACTATACTATACAGGTAAGGTTTGCCAACAGAAGTAATTTCTTTGCATGCAGACTTCTTTAATTATCTGTAATTTTAGCACCAGACCATACAAACCTGAGGCATTGTGTATCTTGCTGATAATGTCCATACTTTGCTCAGTGTTACATTTGTTGTACAGTTCGGTCTCCTCAGCAGTTATAATAAATGGTAGCTCCATAAGACAGTGAAGATTGGGTTCTCTGATGCAAGGTACTGGAATAATGTGTAGAGGTACCTCCAATCTGCTGTATCTATAGAAGGGAACATATATGAATGTTTCAATGTTGCTCAATACGATTTCTAAATTTTAATATCAAACTAGAGGATCGTTTGCAAAAAAAAAAAAAAGAATGTTTTTGCACAGCAAAAACAAAGCATCCCGAAAAGGATAAAAAAGTGAGTGCTAAAGTATTAAGAAAATGCTCTGCTTCTAGCCTTATACTGTTCTGGCAACCAAAGTCTGCATAGTCTGCAGAAAATTGAGATGGCTACTCTGCAGAGGTACCCTGTGGGTCAATAAGTTTGTTGAAATTACTCTATCTAGCACAGTTTTGCGAGATATAAGCATTCTTATGTTTTGCAATTTTGTGAAAAATTTGAAAATTCAGAATGGCCACCATTTTTTGAAAATTGGAATTGCTATTCTGCAGAGATACCCTGTGGTCGAAATTTCATGGAAATTACTCTATCTAGCACGATTTTCGAGATATAACCTTTTTTTGTGTTTTGCATTTTTTGTGAAAAAAATTCGAAAATTAAAAATGGCCGCCATTTTTGGCGATACAATTTTTTTTTTTTTTGAAACTGGGATGGCTACTCTGCAGAGATACCCCGTGGGTCAAAAATGTCATTGAAATTGCTCTATCCAGGACGGTTTTCAAGATATTTTGTGTTTTGCAATTTTTGCAAAAAATTTGGAAATTCAAAATGGCCGCCAGTTTTGGCGACACAAATTGGGCTGGCTACTCTTATGAGATATCCTGCAGATCAAAAATTGCATCAAAATCGCTCTATCTCGCACGGTTTTCGAGATATAAGCATTTTTGTGTTTTGCAATTTTTGCGAAAAAATTCGATAATTCAAAATGGCCGCCAGTTTTGGCGAGACAAAATTTTTTTGAAAATTGGGATGGCTAATCTGCGGAGATACCCCGTGGGTCAAAAATTTCATCGAAATCGGTCTATCTAGCACGATTTTCGAGATATAAGCATTTTTGTGTTTTCGATATTTGCAAAAAATTCGAAAATTCAAAATGGCCGCCAGTTTTGCTGAAACAAATATTTTTTGAAAATTGAGATGGGTATCTCTGTACAGAGATACGTACAGAGATACCCTGTGGGTCAAAAATTTCGTCAAAATCGCTCTATCTCGCACAGTTTTCGAGACATAAGCATTTTTGTGTTTTGCAATTTTTATGAAAAATTCGAAAATTCAAAATGGACGCCATTTTTGGCAAGATAAAAATTTTTTGGAAAAAAGTGTTGGTTAATCTGTAGAGATACCCTGTGGGTCAAAAATTTTGTTGGAATCACTCTATCTCACACAATTTTCGAGATGTAAGCATTTTTGTGTTTTGCGATTTTTGCAAAAAATGCGAAATTCCAAATGGCCGCGACATTTGGCTAGACAAATTTTTTTTTGAAAATTGGGATGGATACTCTGCAGAGATACCTTGTGGGTCAAAAAATTCGTCGAAATCGCCCTATCTCGCATGGTTTTTTCGATGTAAGCAATTTTGTGTTTTGCAATTTTTGCGAAAATTCAAAATAGCCGCCAGAAAATTGAAATGGCTACTCTGCAGCGATACCCTGTGGGTCAAAAAATTCATTGAAATCGCCCTATCTAGCACGGTTTTCGAGATATAAGCAAATTTGTGTTTTTCAATTTTTCCGAAAAATTTGAAAATTCAAAATGGCCGCCAGTTCTGGTGAGACAAAATTTTTTTTGAAAACTGAAATGGCTACCCTGCAGAGACACCCTGTGGGTAAAAAAATTCGTCAAAATTGCTCTATCTCGCACGGTTTTCAAGATACAGGCATTTTTGTGTTTTCCTTATTTGGAAAATTTGTAATGATTAATTAATCATTAATTACTTGGCCATTTCTTAACCAATCAATGCTAAAATCTAATGATTTCCAGATTTTAACACAATGAATATATTTGCCAAGTTCCAGGTGAATAGATAAAATCCCTCACGTTATCAGATCAAGTTATCATCCGGACAAGCTTACCCTTCAAAAAAACACATTTTTGGTCATGTGACCTCTCTGATTGGTCAAAATGTCACTGCAGCATATTCCCAAAAATTCCCCAAGGCTACTGCATACGCCAGCCAAATTTGAAAAGATTCCGCCCAACAGTCACAGAGTTACAAGGAAAACAAAATGCGGAGCCGGGGGAGACTGATTTCCTCCTATACACAAACAAGCGTCTTAAATAACAAGTGTCAATTTCAACATCCATTCCAACAACTCACTGCACAGTAGTTGCCAGATACTACTACTGAATTAAACTTCATATTGGTCATGCAGTTGCATTTTATATCCTTACTCTAACTGTCCCTAATAAACTGTGCTGTATTTTAGGCTGCTCAACCAAATGTGAGGCTTTCAAGTGGTTTGATTGACTTCCACATTTATAAATACAGACTACAGTTTGGGCAATATGTCAAATTTGGCCTACCCCTAAGAAAGCCACCAGGAAATACTCTGATAAAACCAATTGTCTGTACACCATATATATATTATATTTGGCAAATTCAGATTGGCATCCAGACAATTACTCCATATAGGCTTTGTGGCACTGACAGAGAAGAATCAAAGCCCGAAGATTTACATGTATGTGGATATTTTGCCAGGTTGGGATTAAAGCCAATGCATCCAAATACAATACCAAACACTATAATATATTGTGTTCATACCACAAATATGTCTGTGAATATCTCAGAAGGCAGATAGACTGTTATAATAATAATTCTACTTTGAAAGAAAGGTTAAAAGTGATACATGTTTTGAATTACAAGTAGAAGCCTGTTTGGCTTTTATTGAGCACGCCACAAGCCAAAGGTTTAGAAGTGTTCAAAGCTGATGTATATTTGACGCAGCTCGGCTTGTTTTTGAGTGTGTACAAACCAGATATGAGGGTCTCTTTTTGGAGCCATAAGGACAAAGCTTTCAAGGGGAAACCAAATACCATCACAATTCACCAAATAATTGATAAACTGAAGCAGCCAGCAACATTTAACAGTAATATACAACAAATTTCTGTTGGTAATAATAAATGGGAGGGTTGAACTTGGACAAATTCGACAGTACTTGACTCGTGATGCTGCTCTTATGGCTGCAAACGCAGATGTGGGGAGTAGACTTGACTACTGTAACTCCTTGTTTAGGGGTCTATCTGTTTCTAACCTACGCAAGCTACAATGCATTCAAAACAGTCTGGCCAGAATTGTTTGTAGAGCCACTTGTCTTTCTCATATCACTCCACTAAGAAAAGCCCTTCATTGGCTACCCATAAGGCACCGTTGCATCTTCAAGACTGCCTTGCTGGTATACAAATACCTACACACTAACTGTCCAAAATATTTCAGCCCATTCCTCAAAGTCAGACAATGTGCCTATAATACTCGGTTGAGTCAATCTGATGGTATAATTCTACATGTTCCTCAATACCAACCATCTACAAATCCACAAAGCAGTTTGGTCCAAGCTTTGCATATGATGCTCCCAAAATATGGAATGAACTCCCGGACGATGTATGATCTGCCACTTCTATTGCTTCCTTCAGAAAAAAACTTAAGGCATACCTATTCTGCCAAGCTTATCCTCCTTAGTATTTTCCACCTCATATGGCGTTCTCCGTGATGTCGACCATTGCTATGGATAAGGACAATGATTTTTTGTGACTATGCTTATGATGTTGCGCCTTAGAGTCTGTCACTTTGGCAGAGATTAAGCACTATAAAAGTTGAATTGGAATTGAAATTAGTGCTCCGTCGCAACTTACCAATTAGAGTTTTATATCATTTTTGTTCAACTCGTGAATGTGAGTCTCTCTTGCTACAAACTCAAGTTTAATAAAATAATTAGAAACAATATTTAAACTAGAGGATCGCTTGCAAAAAATATATAATGTTTTTGCTAAAGTATTAAGAAAATGCTCTGCTTATAGCCTTATACTGTTGTGTTGGCTACATCCAGATTGCTATTTTGCAGGGATGTCCTATGAGTCAAAAATTTTGGCAAAATCACTCTATCTAGCACGGTTTTCAAGATATAAGCATTTTTGTGTTTTGCAATTTTTGCGAAAAATTGAAAAATTCAAAATGACTGCCATATTTGGTGAGACAAAAACTTTTTGAAAATTGGGATGGCTACTCCGGAGAATTACCTTGTGGGTCATTGTCGAAATCGCCCTATCTAGCACGGTTTTTGAGATATAAGCATTTTTGTGTTTTGCAATTTTTGCAAAATATTCAAAAACTAGAGGATCACTCGCAAAAAAAAAAGATAATGTTTTTGCATAGCAAAAACAAAGCGTCCCGAAAAGGATATAAAGGTGAGTGCTAAAGTATTAAGAAAATGCTTCGTTTCTAGCCTTATACTGTTGTGGCAACCAAAGTCAGCGCAGTCTGCTCTATCTAGCACGGTTTTCAAGATATAAGCATTTTTGTGTTTTGCAAAAAATAAAAAAATTTAAAATGTCCGCTATATTTGGCGAGACAAAAATATTTTGAAAATTGGCATGGCTACTCTGCAGAGATACCCAGCAGGTCCAAAATTTTGTTGAGTTCACTCCATATAGCACGGTTTTCGAGATATAAGCACTTTTGTGTTTTGCAAAAACTTTGAAAATTCAAAATGGCCACCATTTTTGGGGAGACAAAATTTTTTATCAAGACCACTGCCGTGGTGTGTATCTCCCGCCGAGCATTAAAGCAGAAGAAATAGCTTTTCCGAGATATTCACAATTTTTCATTTTCGTGTGTGAAAGGTCTTCCAAAAGTAGGTGAATGAGTTATTTGAGAAAAATTGGCTATCTGCAATACTATTAAGAGATAATTCACATTTACTCATTTTGAGTAGGTGAATAATTATCTATGGGTCTGAAACTTCACCAAGTGAAAGCTCTCCCAAAAGTAGGTGAATGAGTTATTTGAGAAAAATTGGCTATCTGCAATACTTTTAGAGATAATTCGCATTTACTCATTTTGAGTAGGTGAGTAATTAGCTATGGGTCTGAAACTTCACCATGTGAAAGCTCTCCCACAAGTAGATGAATGAGTATTTGATAAAAATTGGGTATCCGCAATACTTTTACAGATAATTAGCATTTACTCATTTTGAGTAGGTGAATAAATAGCTATGGGTCTGAAACTTCACAGAGTGAAAGCTCTCCCAAAAGTAGGTGAATGAGTTATTTGAGAAAAATTGGCTATCTGCAATACTTTTAGAGATAATTCACATTTACTCATTTTGAGTAGGTGAATAATTAGCTATGGGTCTGAAACTTCACCAAGTGAAAGCTCTCCCAAAAGTAGGTGAATGAGTTATTTGAGAAAAATTGACTATCTGCAATACTTTTAGAGATAATTCGCATTTACTCATTTTGAGTAGGTGAGTAATTAGCTATGGGTCTGAAACTTCACCATGTGAAAGCTCTCCCACAAGTAGATGAATGAGTATTTGATAAAAATTGGGTATCCGCAATACTTTTACAGATAATTAGCATTTACTCATTTTGAGCAGGTGAATAAATAGCTATGGGTCTGAAACTTCACAGAGTGAAAGCTCTCCCAAAAGTAGGTGAATGAGTTATTTGAGAAAAATTGGCTATCTGCAATACTTTTAGAGATAATTCACATTTACTCATTTTGAGTAGGTGAATAATTAGCTATGGGTCTGAAACTTCACCAAGTGAAAGCTCTGCCAAAAGTAGGTGAATGAGTTATTTGAGAAAAATTGGCTATCTGCAATACTTTTAGAGATAATTCGCATTTACTCATTTTGAGTAGGTGAGTAATTTGCTATGGGTCTGAAACTTCACCAAGTGAAAGCTCTCCCAAAAGTAGGTGAATGAGTTATTTGATAAAAATTGGCTATCTGCAATACTTTTAGAGGTAATTCGCATTTACTCATTTTGAGTAGACGAGTAATTAGCTATGGGTCTGAAACTTCACCAAGTGAAAGCTCTCCCAAAAGTAGGTGAATGAGTTATTTGAGAAAAATTGGCTATCTGCAATACTTTTAGAGATAATTCGCATTTACTCATTTTGAGTAGGTGAGTAATTAGCTATGGGTCTGAAACTTCACCAAGTGAAAGCTCTCCCAAAAGTAGGTGAATGAGTTATTTGAGAAAAATTGGCTATCTGCAATACTTTTAGAGGTAATTCGCATTTACTCATTTTGAGTAGACGAGTAATTAGCTATGGGTCTGAAACTTCACCAAGTGAAAGCTCTCCCAAAAGTAGGTGAATGAGTTATTTGAGAAAAATTGGCTATCTGCAATACTTTTAGAGATAATTCGCATTTACTCATTTTGAGTAGGTGAGTAATTAGCTATGGGTCTGAAACTTCACCAAGTGAAAGCTCTCCCAAAAGTAGGTGAATGAGTTATTTGAGAAAAATTGGCTATCTGCAATACTTTTAGAGATAATTCACATTTACTCATTTTCAGTAGGTGAGTAATTAGCTATGGGTCTGAAACTTCACCAAGTGAAAGCTCTCCCAAAAGTAGGTGAATGAGTTATTTGAGAAAAATTGGCTATCTGCAATACTTTTAGAGATAATTCGCATTTACTCATTTTGAGTAGGTGAGTAATTAGCTATGGGTCTGAAACTTCACAGAGTGAAAGCTCTCCCAAAAGTAGGTGAATGAGTTATTTGAGAAAAATTGGCTATCTGCAATACTTTTAGAGATAATTAGCATTTACTCATTTTGAGTAGGTGAGTAATTAGCTATGGGTCTGAAACTTCACCAAGTGAAAGCTCTCCCAAAAGTAGGTGAATGAGTTATTTGATAAAAATTGGCTATCTGCAATACTTTTAGAGGTAATTCGCATTTACTCATTTTGAGTAGACGAGTAATTAGCTATGGGTCTGAAACTTCACCAAGTGAAAGCTCTCCCAAAAGTAGGTGAATGAGTTATTTGAGAAAAATTGGCTATCTGCAATACTTTTAGAGATAATTCGCATTTACTCATTTTGAGTAGGTGAGTAATTAGCTATGGGTCTGAAACTTCACCATGTGAAAGCTCTCCCACAAGTAGATGAATGAGTTATTTGATAAAAATTGGGTATCCGCAATACTTTTACAGATAATTAGCATTTACTCATTTTGAGTAGGTAAATAATTAGCTATGGGTCTGAAACTTCACCATGTGAAAGCTCTCCCAAAAGTAGGTGAATGAGTTATTTGAGAAAAATTGGCTATCTGCAATACTTTTAGAGATAATTCGCATTTACTCATTTTGAGTAGGTGAGTAATTAGCTATGGGTCTGAAACTTCACCAAGTGAAAGCTCTCCCAAAAGTAGGTGAATGAGTTATTTGAGAAAAATTGGCTATCTGCAATACTTTTAGAGATAATTCGCATTTACTCATTTTGAGTAGGTGAGTAATTAGCTATGGGTCTGAAACTTCACCAAGTGAAAGCTCTCCCAAAAGTAGGTGAATGAGTTATTTGAGAAAAATTGGCTATCTGCAATACTTTTAGAGATAATTCACATTTACTCATTTTCAGTAGGTGAGTAATTAGCTATGGGTCTGAAACTTCACCAAGTGAAAGCTCTCCCAAAAGTAGGTGAATGAGTTATTTGAGAAAAATTGGCTATCTGCAATACTTTTAGAGATAATTCGCATTTACTCATTTTGAGTAGGTGAGTAATTAGCTATGGGTCTGAAACTTCACAGAGTGAAAGCTCTCCCAAAAGTAGGTGAATGAGTTATTTGAGAAAAATTGGCTATCTGCAATACTTTTAGAGATAATTAGCATTTACTCATTTTGAGTAGGTGAGTAATTAGCTATGGGTCTGAAACTTCACCAAGTGAAAGCTCTCCCAAAAGTAGGTGAATGAGTTATTTGACAAAAATTGGCTATCTGCAATACTTTTAGAGATAATTCGCATTTACTCATTTTGAGTAGGTGAGTAATTAGCTATGAGTCTGAAACTTCACCAAGTGAAAGCTCTCCCAAAAGTAGGTGAATGAGTTATTTGAGAAAAATTGGCTATCTGCAATACTTTTAGAGATAATTCGCATTTACTCATTTTCAGTAGGTGAGTAATTAGCTATGGGTCTGAAACTTCACCATGTGAAAGCTCTCCCACAAGTAGATGAATGAGTTATTTGATAAAAATTGGGTATCCGCAATACTTTTACAGATAATTAGCATTTACTCATTTTGAGTAGGTAAATAATTAGCTATGGGTCTGAAACTTCACCATGTGAAAGCTCTCCCAAAAGTAGGTGAATGAGTTATTTGAGAAAAATTGGCTATCTGCAATACTTTTAGAGATAATTCGCATTTACTCATTTTGAGTAGGTGAGTAATTAGCTATGGGTCTGAAACTTCACAGAGTGAAAGCTCTCCCAAAAGTAGGTGAATGAGTTATTTGAGAAAAATTGGCTATCTGCAATACTTTTAGAGATAATTCGCATTTACTCATTTTGAGTAGGTGAGTAATTAGCTATGGGTCTGAAACTTCACCAAGTGAAAGCTCTCCCAAAAGTAGGTGAATGATTAATTTGACCAAAATTGGCTATCTGCAATACTTTTAGAGATAATTTGCATTTACTCATTTTGAGTAGGTGAGTAATTAGCTATGGGTCTGAAACTTCACCAAGTGAAAGCTCTCCCAAAAGTAGGTGAATGAGTTATTTGAGAAAAATTGACTATCTGCAATACTTTTAGAGATAATTCGCATTTACTCATTTTCAGTAGGTGAGTAATTAGCTATGGGTCTGAAACTTCACCAAGTGAAAGCTCTCCCAAAAGTAGGTGAATGAGTTATTTGAGAAAAATTGGCTATCTGCAATACTTTTAGAGATAATTCGCATTTACTCATTTTCAGTAGGTGAGTAATTAGCTATGGGTCTGAAACTTCACCATGTGAAAGCTCTCCCACAAGTAGATGAATGAGTTATTTGATAAAAATTGGGTATCCGCAATACTTTTACAGATAATTAGCATTTACTCATTTTGAGTAGGTAAATAATTAGCTATGGGTCTGAAACTTCACCATGTGAAAGCTCTCCCAAAAGTAGGTGAATGAGTTATTTGAGAAAAATTGGCTATCTGCAATACTTTTAGAGATAATTCGCATTTACTCATTTTGAGTAGGTGAGTAATTGGCTATGGGTCTGAAACTTCACCATGTGAAAGCTCTTCCAAAAGTAGGTGAATGAGTTATTTGAGAAAAATTGGCCATCTGCAATACTTTTAGAGGTAATTCGCATTTACTCTTTTTGAGTAGGTGAGCAATTAGCTATGGGTCTGAAACTTCACCAAGTGAAAGCTCTTTGGGATAGCTGCTCTGCAGAGATACCCTGAAGATAAAAAATTTCGTCGAAATCGCTCTATGTAGCATGGTTTTCGAAATATTAGCATTTTTGTGTTTTGCAATTTTTGCGCAAAAATTCGAAAATTCAAAATGGCCGCCATTTTTGGCAAGAAAAATTTTTTTGAAAATTGGCATGGCTACTCTGCAGAGATACCCAGTGGGTCAAAAATTTTGTCGAAATCGCTCTATCTAGCACGGTTTTCGAGATATAAGCATTTTTGTGTTTTGCAATTTTGCGAAAAATTCAAAATGGCCGCCATTTTTTGCGAGAAATTTTTTGTTTGAAAATTGGCATGGCTACTCTGCAGAGATACCCTGTGGGTCAAAAATTTCGTCGAAATCGCTCTATCTAGCAGGATTTTCGAGATATAAGCATTTTTATGTTTTGCAATTTTTGCGAAAAATTCGAAAATTCAAAATGGCCGCCATTTTTGGAGAGACAAAAATTTTTTCAAAATTGGGATAACTACTCTGCAGAGATACCCTGCGGGTCAATATCTAGCACGGTTTTCGAGATATAAGCATTTTTGTGTTTTGCAATTTTTGCGAAAATTTTGAAAATTCAAAATGGCCGCCATTTTTGGCGAGACAAAAATTTTTTGAAAATTGGGAAAAGTACTCCGCAGAGATATCCTGCGGGTCAAAAACTTTGTCAAAATTGCTCTATCTAGCACGGTTTTTGAGATCTAAGCATTTTTGTGTTTTGCAATTTTTGCGAAAATTTCGAAAATTCAAAATGGCCGCCATTTTGGGCGAGACAAAAATTTTTTGAAAATTGGGAAAACTACTCCGCAGAGATACCCTGTGGGTCAAAAATTTCGTCGAAATCGCTCTATCTAGCACGGTTTTCGAGATATAAGCATTTTTGTGTTTTCCTTATTTGGAAAATTTGTAATGATTAATTAATCATTAATTACTCGGCCATTTCTTGACCAATCAATGCCAAAATCTAATGATTTCCAGATTTTAATAGAATGAATGCATTTGCCAAGTTTCAGGTGAATTGATAAAATTCCTTTCAAGTTATCATCCGGACAAGCTTCCCCATCGAAAAAAGACATTTTTGGTCATGTGACCTCTCTGATTGGTTGAAATGTCACTGCAGCATATTCAAAAAAATTCCCCAAGGCTACTGCCTAAACCTGCCAAATTTGAAAAGAATCCGCCTAACGGTTACAGAGTTATAAGGAAAACAAAATGCGGAGCCGGCGGAGCCGCAGGAGCCGGCAGAGCCGGAAGCTCTCCCATACACAAAGAAGCGTCCCTTGCGGGACGCTTAATTCAAAATGGCCACCATTATTGGTGAGACAAAATTTTTTTGAAAAAAGAGTAGGTTAATCTGCAGAGAAACCCTGTGGCTAGAAAAATTTTGTTGAAATCGCTCTATCTAGCACAGTTTTCGAGATATAAGCATTTTGTGTTTTGCAATTTTTGCGAAAAATTCAAAAATTCAAAATGGCCGCCATTTTTGGCGAGACAAAAATTTTTTGAAAATTGGGATGGCTACCCTGCAGAGATACTCTGTGGGTCAAAATTTTCGTCGAAATTACTCTATCTAGCACGGTTTTTGAAATATAAGCATTTTTGTGTTTTGCAATTTTTTGCGAAAAATTTGAAAATTCAAAATGGCCGCCATTTTTGACGAGACAAAATTTTTTTGGAAATTCGGCTGGCTACTCTACAGAGATATCCTGCAGATAAAAAATTACGTCCAAATCGCTCTATCTCGCATGATTTTGAGATATAAGCATTTTTGTGTTTTGCAATTTTTTCGAAAAAATCGAAAATTCAAAATGGCCACCATTTTTGACGATACAAAATTTTTTTGCAAATTTGGATGTCTACTCTGCAGAGATACCCTGTGGGTCAAAAATTTCGTCAAAATCGCTCTATTGCACACGGTTTTCGAGATTTTTGGACACGGTTTGGTATTTTAACATATTGTTACTGACTCAAGTTCAATTCGAGCTGATTCGTCAGTGGTGTATGAAACTCAAGTTGGTACTCTGACAGCTCACGGGAGCACTAGTTGCAATACTTTTAACCACAGTAATACATTTCTGGATGGGAAAATTTTTTCGATTATCAGGGTTGGAATGTGCACTTACTGAGGCATCTCTCCTTCTGGGCTGATATTTGTAGACTGAAAGCAGGTCACCTCTATTCTGTTGTGCTGAAGTGGAATGAAAGATATTGGTTCATTGTTTATAATGATAGTTATTGCGGCAATATCATCACAGTAACTTTTGAAGTTCTGATACTAGTCATAACAATTATCTAGTAGTCTTTATGTATACCTAGGTCTTACACCAAAATTCACTGCAAATCTCATCAGGTTTTCAAAACGTATGGGGTATACATAGTACACTCAATCTTTGAGTATACTTTATTTATTTATTTGGGGTTTTACGTCGCTTTCAACACTGTACAGGTCATATCACGACGGGTAGTTGGAAGGGCCGAGGAAACCAGTACATACAGTTCGTCAGGGTTCTGTACTGTAAAGTGCCGACCAACGGCAAGCAACTACCAGCTTTCCCACTTGAGGCTGTGCCATGAACCGAACCCCGGTCTCAGAGGTGGGAGGCGCGAGTGTTACCACTCTGCCACCGTGGCTCCCCCCCCCCCCCCCCTCTTAGAGTATACATTTTGCGAGTTTAACAATAATCATATCATACAAGTATGTAATTTTATTCCACTTTGCCCATCAATACCATTACCTTGATTAGTTAATTTATAAACTACTTTTTATTTCAATTTTGTACAATCTGCAGCAAAATAATAAGATGATTCCTTTCTAAGTCTTTCAGATAGGGGACATATTAAATGATCCAAGGTAGGTTATTCCCCAGACATGATAATACAACTAATAGCACATGCTTTCAATTCAATTTGGTTCATTCATAAATTCAATTTGGTTCATTCATGTAAGAAGTAAAATCAATTCCTGAATACATACAGGATATCACACAAGAATATGAAATTATGAACCTACCTTTGTGTTTTTGTCATGATTAAATACTGAAAATATTAGTCCAACAAAACCCTCATCCAACATTTGGTAATCTGCCTGTGTCCTGACATCTGTAAGTACAAAGAAGAGTAAATGCATTCTTTCTGTACCTCAAAGATGACTCCTATTTTCAATGTGCATTATACGTGCAATGAGTGATAAATTTACCAAAATTATACCACTGTGTAATAACAACACTTGTCCAAATTGCATCAGACATGCCCATACCCTAAAAATAGTTTTCAACACCATGAGATATAAAAGAAGTAACAAAGTATAAAGATCATAATAGTTTCAGAGCAAACATTGTGACATGATGTTGCAATCTACAGCCTCTAACCAATGTCCCTACAAAATATCAACTTTCTACAGACCTATACTTTATCGTATACCTACAACATCACCAATGCCCCTACAACGAATCAACCTTTTACACCTTCAGTTTCCAAGATATAGCCTGGGCAAGATTCTGAGGGTAAAGGTCACTTCAGCAAGGTCAAATTGTAGTCACACCGTGATATTACACACCTACACCCCCTAACCAATGTGCCTGCCGTATATCAACATCCTATACCTTACCTTTTCCAAGATATACTATGGACAATATTTTAAAGTTCAAGGTCACTACAACAAGGTCAAAAGTCAAATCAAGGTCACACCATGATGTTGCACACCCAAATCCAGAAACCAATGTCACTACCAAAATTCAGTCTTCTAGACCTTACGGTTTCTGAGATACTGCGCAGACAAAATTTTAAGGTCAAGGTCACTCCAGCAAGGTCAAAAATCAAATCAAGGTCTCAATATGACGTTGCACATCTACACCCCCCTAACCAATATCCCTACCACATATCGCCCAGACAAGATTTTATAGGTCAAGGTCATTGTGGCAAGATCAAAAATCAAGATCACACCATGATGTTGCACACTTACACCCCCAACCAGAGTCCCTACCGAGTATTAACATCTTACACCTCTCAGTTTCTGAGGTACAGCCTGGACAAGCTTTTTCCCGCCACCTGGACATAGTTAAGGCGTGAATATGTCGGGCTTGAGCCTGTTTCCTGGGGCACCAGGTCAGGATTCTCCATAGTACCAGATTACTCCCAAAAGCTAATCACTTGTTCTTTCACTTGTATCTGTCTTTAAAAATTACATTTCATGGATCCAGAAGATCCATATAGTGATGCGGATCACTTCCAAACTTTAATCATTTCATCCCTTTACCTTTTGAGACATATTCTAAACATTTCATCAAAATCCGTCCATACGTTTTTGAGTTATCTTGTACACAAACTGATCTGGCAGCCTGGATCCACATGATCCAGACAGTGATCCAGATTACTCCCAAAAGCTAATCACTTGTTCCTTTTCCCATTTAGGACATTTCCTGAAAATTTCATCAAAATTCATGTCTTTTTGAGCAATTTGTCTTTAAAAATTACATTTCATGGATCCAGAAGATCCAGATAGTGGTCAAGATCACTCGCAAAATGGAATCATTTCTTCCTTTTACCACTGCTTCATTTTACCATTTCTAACATATCCTAAAAATATCAAAATCCATCCTAAAACTAGAAGAATGTTTTTGCTGACAAAAACGAAGCGGCCCTGATGAAAAAGAAGTCACCCATAAAAGATGTCAACATATGCAGCATAAGCAATAGAAACTGTGAACTTTATTGCATTGTGTATGTTACTTGTCCCTATTTTCATCTTTAATAAGTGTGCACAATTAAAGTGAGGTCAGCTGAACAATACAATAGCTGGTGATTAAAAACGCCATAATTTCACTGCAAGATGGCCATAACTTCATTCATATTGGGACTTTAAGGTGACCATAAAATAAGAATGTCCCTTTTCTCATCCTTTATAAGCGCATAAAGTTTAGCTGAGGTCAGTTGAACAATAAGATAGCTGGAGGCTGAAACTTCTTTTTTCACTGTAAGGTGACCATAACTTCATTCATATTGCGACTTTAAAGTGACCGTAATATGAGAATGTCCCTTCAATATCAATATATGTTAGATATGGAAAAAGAAAGGAGCCAGATGGCTTTATTTAAATGTTATGACTTTAGGGGGCCAAAATTATATTACCAGTTTAAGGTCACCTTAAAGTCAGGATAACCCTTTGGTTTGCCATCCTTTATAGGTGTGTAAAGTTTAAGTGAGGTCAGTCGAACAATAAGATACTTGGAGGCTGAAAACCCCCTTATTTCACTTTAAGGTGGCTACAACTCCATTCATACTGAGAGTTTAAGGTGACCAAAAGTGTTATTTTTATCTAGTTTAATACCAGTGATAATTTCGATATCAAAAAATGGAAAAAAAGGAGCCAGAGGATTTTATTCCAATTTGATGACTTTAAGCAGGCCATATGTCCATTAACATTTTGAGTTTAAGGTCACCATAAAGTCAGGATATTCCTTTGGCAAATCTTAATATATGTGGCAAGTTTGGCTGAAAAAAGTGAAAAACTAAGTGAACTGGAGGGCTAAAATCCCCTTTTTTGACATTAAGGCGACCTTGGCGACCTTAAGATTGCAGATACAGGGCTAAAACTTCGGCATGTGAAAGATTATCAAAAAGTAGCTGAATAAGTTATTCCCACAAAACGCCGAAAACCTCACCGTTTTTGAGATACAGACCAAGTACCCATTTTTAAAAAATTTACGAAAAATAAAATGCCTCCCATTCAGGCATCTATGGTCCGACTGATGAGAAAATCCTTTCCGACCTTGGAAATTTGGTCTAGAATGTATCTGACAAATTTTATAGCACTGGTGTGTGTGGTTTTTTCCGAAACGCGATGACGAGGTGTTTTGGAGTTATGCTTAAGGTTACCTTAAGTAAAGCTTAAGGTCTGCACAAAGTATCCCAAAAATTTTTCCCGCCCCTATAGTTTTAAAGAAAGATAAGAAGGAAAGAAAAATTTGAAAGGCTAAGAAGTTATTCAAGGGAAACCATAATCCTGCGGCAGTGGCGGTGATCAGTTGAACTTTGGTGAACTTTGGTGGTCCCTGACGGGCCGCTTAATTATGTGGCCGCCTGGATCCAGATGATCCAGATCACTCCAAAAATCTAATCACTTGTTGCTTGTACCATTTAGGCCATCTGCTGCAAATGTCATCACAATCCATCCATAATATTTTGAGGTATCTGTCTTAAAAAATTACATTTCATGGATCCAGAAGATCCATATAGTGATCCAGATCACTTCCAAAATTGAACCATTTCATCATTTTACCTTTTCAGACATATCGTGAAAATTTAATCAAAATCCGTCCATAATTTTTTGAGTTATCTTGTACACAAACACATCTGGCAGCCTGGATCCACATGATCCAGATCACTCCCAAAATCTAATCACTTGTTCCTTGTACCATTTAGGACATTTCCTGAAAATTTCATCAAAATCCATCAATGACTTTTTGAGCTATTTGTCTTTAAAAATTACATTTCATGGATCCAGAGGATCCAGATAGTGATCCAGATCACTTGCAAAATTGAATCATTTCGTCCTTTTACCACTTCTTTGTTTTACCATTTCTAAAATATCATCAAAATTCATCCTAAAATTATGTGGCCGCCTGGATCCAGATGATCCAGATCACTCCCAAAATCTAATCACTTGTTCCTTGTACCATTTAGGTCATCTGCTGAAAATGTCATCACAATCCATCCATAATTTTCTGAGGTATCTGTCTTAAAAATTACATTTCATGGATCCAGAAGATCCATATAGTGATCCAGATCACTTCCAAAATTCAATCATTTCATCCTTTTACCTTTTCAGACATATCGTGAAAATTTCATCAAAATCCGTCCATAAGTTTTTGAGTTATCTTGTACACAAACACATCTTGCAGTCTGGATCCACATGATCCAGATCATTCCCAAAATCTAATCACTTGTTCCTTGTACCATTTAGGACATTTCCTGAGCTATTTGTCCTAAAAATTACATTTTATGGATCCAGAAGATCCAGATAGTGGTCCAGATCACTCGCAAAATTGAATCATTTCTTCCTTTTGCCACTTCTTCATTTTACCATTTCTAACATATCCTAAAAATATTATCAAAATTCATCCTAAAATTATGTGGCAGTCTGGATCCAGATGATCCAGACAGTGATCCAGATCACTCCAAAAATCTAATCACTTGTTCCTTGTACCATTTAGGTCATTTGCTGAAAATGTCAATCCATCCATAACTTTTTGAGGTATCTGTCTTTAAAAATTACATTTCATGGATCCAGAACATCCATATAGTGATCCAGATCACTTCCAAAATTCAATCATTTCATCCTTTTACCTTTTCAAATATATCCTGAAAATTTCATCAAAATTCCGTCCATATGTTTTTGAGCTATCTTGCACACAAACACATCTGGCAGCCTTGATCCAGACGATCCAGACAGTGATCCAGATCACTCCAAAAATCTAATCACTTGTTCCTCGCACCATTTAGACCATTTGCTGAAAATGTTATCAAAATCCATCCATAACTTTTTGACGTATCTGTCTTTAAAAATTACATTTCATGGATCCAGAAGATTCATATAGTGATCCAGATCACTTCCAAAATTCAATCACTTCATTCTTTTACCTTTTCAGACATATCCTGAAAATTTCATCAAAATCCGTCCAAAGTTTTTGAGCTATCTCGCACACAAACACATCCGGCAGCCTGGATCCAGATCCTGGATCCAGATGATCCAGACATTTATCCAGATCACTCCCAAAAGCTAATCACTTGTTTCTCATCCCATTTACGACATTTCCAGAAAATTTCATCAAAATGCACCCATAAATTTTTGAGTTACCTGTCTTTAAAAATTAAATTTCATGGATCCAGAAGATACAGACAGTGATCCGGATGACTCCCAAAATTTAATCATTTCTTCCTTTTAACATTTTTCACATATCCTGAAAATTTCGTCAAAATTTGTCTATCAGTTTTTGAGTTATCTCATTCACAAACAAACAAACAAACAGAGGGCCAAAAATGACCCTCGGTCAGGTACTTTGGCGGTCAGTGGATGACCTTCAATGAAGATCTGTAACTGGTAAGCCTGGATGCTGGTACTCCATCATGTACTCAACCTCCAAAGCCATTTTGAATAGTTTCCATGCAATGTAGTCAGCATTAAGTGTGAAAATATCTCTCAAAATACCATAAATGACCCTTGATCAGGTACTTTGGCGGTCAGTGGATGACCTTCAATGAAGATCTGTAACCAGTAAGCCTGGATGCTGGTACTCCATCATGTACTCAACGTCCAAAGCCATTTTCAATAGTTTCCATGCAATATAGTCTGTGTTAAGTGTGAAAATATCTCCAAAAAGGCCAAAAATGACCCTCGGTCAGGTACTTTGGCATTCCGTGGATGACCTTCAATGAAGAGTTTCAAGGTCAAATTTCAGAGGACATATATATGTATTATATATACCAGCCATAGGATGATCCAACTTTCTGTACATGAGAACTGGGCCAAAATGTGAAAAAATGGCCAAAATCTGACCTTTAAGAGACCACCAGTGACCTTGAGATTGAAGGTCAAGGTCACCAAACAATCGCGTTCGTGGCATTGCCCATATATACCCACATACCAAGTTTGAAAGTGCTAACTAAAATGTTTTTTAAGTTATCGCGTCCAAAAGAAATCTCTGCGGCGGCGGCGGCGTGACCGTACTGAATCCTAATCATCCCCGACTTTCGTCGGGGGATACAATTACCCAGAAAAATGCTTCAATAGATTAAAAAAGTTTTAAGCTTATCATGGTCTATATTACTTTGTAAAAAGCTAAAACGAATGCAAAAATGAAGCAAAGACAGAAAAATTCCTGATTGCATGTACAATTTGTATATGATCAATGAAGAGTATTTTAAATTCATATTTTTGGATATTCAAAAACATTACCTTATATTTATATGTGTTCTCATTGCTACCTCCACCAGAGGATTACGTTTTTGGATGCGTTTGTTTGTAACTCTTGTTTGTGATTACTGGAAAATAACTACACAAATCTTTATGAAATTTTTTACGTACATTTGGCCGGACCAAAAGAAAATGGGATTAAATTTTGATTTTTGGTTTTTTAAGGTCACGATCATATTCTGGATACAAAAACCTTGAATTTTCAAAGGTCAAATTTTCTATGTATTTCCAATGATTTTGGCTTTCTGTTTAATACTACTTCAAAAATCAGCAGATCTTCTTGACATTTTCAAAATAGGTACAAAGAAAGGATTAAATTTTTTTGGAAAGATCCCAATCATATTCTGGATTCAAAACTAAAATCCTGAGTTTTCGCAAATACCCCCTGATAGACGAAGTTTCTAGTTAAAGTTTGAAGTGGATCTAGAAAATTGAGAGTAAAGCTCAAACATGAATTATCTATATGTAAGCGATTAATATGACCACTGATTAAAACTGGCATCTTCCTTTGAGATTTTAAAGTGTTTCTGATCTTTCCAATGGCTCTCAATGGCTAGTTTTTCCTCTGATATATCTCATTTCATCTTGAGTGACCTCACTTTAAAATATAAGCTGTTTTAAAAATCAGTCTTCACTAATCTACAAAAATTGTACAATTTTATCAGGAGTGTTACATATATAGGCACTGTGTCTGTGCATTGTTTCATCTAAGCTTAACATATATGTATTAACATTTAAAGTAAGGGAGTTGTGTTATGTAGTACTGATGTTTATTGATCTATTTATAGACTTGGGGGAATCCCTCTAGGCTAACCCCAGTGATGCTTTTAATAGATTTGGGGAAACCCTATAAACTACCTAAAGGTTCCAGAACTTCCTCATTGCCTCTAGTGACAGCTGTTATGTTCTATAAGATTCTAGAATTTCTGTACGTATACAGTAGAACCTCGCTTATCCGGCCTTCTATTATCCGAATCTCCGGATTAACCGAACCGAAATGATGTCTCCCTACATATAATGCATGGTCAAGCGTGAGCGATAATACAAGATTTTACACAGTCTCGTAAACGATGAATTGTAGTGCTTTGTAAAACGTACCATTCACAGAGATGCCTAACTTCTTTCATCTTTATCACCATTGTTACAATAGGGGAGGGGTTAATTCAATAACACAACCCCGCTACACAACTTCTTTGATAATGCGCCAATCAATGAAAGTGTGTTCGATTGCGTTTCGCAAATTTATAATCTCCCGGAGTAGGTTCACAGACTGACAACGTTTAGAAAAGAAAAGACGTCAACAATGCATTACCAATCAAACACGCATGTCACTGAAGGCGTGTTCGCTTGGGGTTTTACAATAAATAATCTCCCGGAGTTTTTCAATTGGCAAAATGCGGGACGATGTTAAAGATCTAAAATTAAAATGCTAACCATGCAAGTACCAACCGAACACAACCAGCTCAAGTCCGCGTAATATTTTAAATAAAAATAATAATAATATCCATGTATATGGAGCAAATAAACGACAATTGAAGGGTCACTTATATTATATAACACAAATATATTAAATTATTTTATTAACGAACACCAGCGTCTATGTATATTGCATAACAACAACAATTCTTCAATTATCGCCCACTCGGTAACCCATAGACCGTGAATTTCGGTTTCCTTCATCTATCCGAACCCCTCGATTATCCGGCCGGATTGTATGTCTCCCATGGGGTTCGGATAATTGAGGTTCTACTGTATATAAAGACTGTACATCTGACCACACAAAAAAACTTAGTATTCCCTGGCTATAAGTAAGGCTACTTGAGTCTTTCAAGTAATACCAAGTGGATATAAACTACTTATGTTGTTGTTAACGTTTGCTGGAGTCAATTTTCAGCAGTGTCTGGACAGATTTGCTGTACTTTAGATAATACTTATTATATACAGTGTATGATTCGACCAGAGAGTGGATTTACTGCATTTTGGACATTGTGCATATCTTGGAGCAGACAGTACATTTGTACAAACTCTCTGAATATCTCCATACAAACATTTTGCATGATTGGATATCAACAGGATACAGATATCTCTGTGTTAGTGAACATTGGACAGATCACAGGACAGAACACAGGACAGATCACAGGACAGATTGCTGGATATAGTGGATAAACTTAACTATAAATTACAAAGGTCAGAGCAGATAGGTTTCATTACTGTATCATTGTATGTACTATTGAGATCATACCAACTGACTGTAATCATTATTTTAATTGGTAAATAAATTTAAGTTAAACTTTTTGTCTTTTCCTAAAAGCGGCCAGTAACTGCTACCGTGCTTGCCCCGTGACCATAATGGAACAAAAATGTGTTATTTGAAATATATATTTATCACAACAATACATAAAATAGCATCAGAGATGCCCGTACCCTACAGCCTGGGGAAATAGTTTTCAACATTATGAGATATAGAAGTAGTGAAACAGTACACAGATTGGGATACTTTCAGAGCAGTGTCAGTGTCCAAATAATGTTTAAGTAGAGAAAATAACATCTAAGAGAAAGAAACTGCATGTAAAGACTAGAAAAAGGTTTTTGCTAACAAACACGAGCTGCACGGATGGAGTCTTGAGTTAATAAAACTGTAGTAGTTGTGGTATGAGAATGTAAGGAGAAGGTAAGATTTACTGTGTTTTGTATCTGATGGGAAAGTGTTTTATCTAAAAACTGTATCAGTAGCAGTATTAGACTGTGAGTAGAATAACAGCATGCACAGCTAGGCTTTATAAATCTCAGTGTGAGTGAACCTTTCCATTTTCTTTCAGTTTCTTTTTTTTTTGCAAGACAGAAAAGATACACACATTGCACACATATTCTCCTCTTTGTTTGAATGGAGGGAAGTGAGACTTACAACACACACATAATCTCACTTCCCCATCTCACTTCCCCCCATCCCCAATACACAGAGGCAATTCTTTTCTCACATGCATTTTTATTTGAGAGAGGGGAGTGGGCAGATCTGTGCTGAAAAAGACTGCCTCTTCCTCACTCCCCTCACTGAAATAAAATGCATGCGAGAAAAAGATTATTTACTGCAGTAGAATGTTTAGGTTTTACAGGAATTACTTAATTATGTAAGGGGCTACAGTTCTGAAATTTTACTATATGATAACTGACACAAAACTACATGACAAACACATTTAACAAAATGCTCTAAATGTAATATATTTTACGTTATAAGTGATTTAGTGCATGAATAGTTGAATACATGAATTTTAATGCATGAAAAATTCATAAAAAAATAATTAAGAAAGATCCTGTCCTGATATTCCCACAAGGGAATCTACTGGTGGCCTAGTACATATACACAAGATATGACAGAAATCACTGCAATAGTCAATGACAAAATTGTGATAAAGTGTTGAAATTTTCAGACTTTGGGTGGGGGTACCTCTCTTCTAATGGCTCTGGGGAGCAAACGAACAGACAGATCTGCATGGATTTTATGATTTATCATCCTCGATAGATAAGATATCTTTAAAAAAAATCAGCATGTCCCCGGGTCTTGTAGTTTTGGAGGAGAAGTTGTTCACATGGGCGCGGACGCCGCAGAGTGATGCCATTATGTCAGCTGACTGACAAGTCAGCTGACATAAAAACAGGAATGTTAAGGAAAAAGGTCATCAAAAGTCTTCCTTAAACTTAATCAATCTGTCAAGTTGAACGGAGGTCACTGAACAGTAAGTCGGTCGGGAGCTGAAATCCTCATTTTTACTTCAAGCTGGCCATGACTGTACTTGTATTGGAACTCCAAGGTGGAAAGAAAATAAGAATGTCCCAGTTTTCATCCTTAATAAGTTTGCAAAATTTAACTGAGGTCAGCTGAACAATATGATAGCTGGATAGTAATTACTCCATAATTTCACTTTACTGTGACCATAACTTCATTCATATTGGGATTTTAAAGTGACCATAAAATAAGAATGTCCCTTTTGTCACCCTTTAAAAATGTGCCAAGTTTTATTTTAAAAATTTAAACATTAACTGAGCTTAAGGCTGAAAAACCCTACATTTTAAATTTAAGATGGCCATAACATCATTAATATTTAAATCATAAGGTTGTAAGAGTCTTCTTTTGATCCACTTCAATATCAATATATGTTAGATGTGGAAAAAGAAAGGGGCCAGACGGCTTTTTTCCAAATTTTATGACTTTAGGGGGGCATAGCTCCAATTATATTAACAGTTTAAGGTCACCATAAAGTCAGGATAATCCTTTGGTAAATCTTAACTTATATGCCAAGTTTGGTTGAAAAAAAGTGAAAAACTAAGTGAACTGGAGGGCCCAAAAAACCTTTTTTGACATTAAGGTAACCTCAAGATTGCAGACACAGGGCTAAAACTTCGGCATGTGAAAGATTATCAAAAAGTAGCTGAATAAGTTATTCCAACAAAACGCCGAAATCCTGACCGTTTTTTAGATACAGACCAAGTACCCATTTAAAAAAAATTTACGAAAATAAAACGCCTCCCATTCAGGCATCTATGGTCTGATTGATCAGAAAATTCTTTCCAACCTTCAAAATTTGTTGTAGAATGTACCTGATAAATTTTATAACAGAGGCAAGTGTGTTTTTTTCTGAAATGCAATGAGAGGGTGTTTTTGAAAAATGCTTAAGGTTACCTTAAGTAAAGCTTTAAGGTCTACGCAGTGTCCCAAAAAATTTTCCCGCCCCTATAGTTTTAAAGAAAGATAAGAAGGAAAGAAAACTTTGAAAGCCCAAGAAGTTATTCAAGGGAGACCATAATCTGGCGGCGACAGAGGCAGTGATCAGTCGAACTTACGTGAAAACAAATAAGCGCCCTTGACGTGCCGCTTAATTATTGACAAGAGTTCTGGTCTGCTGAGATTATGATTTTTTACTCGACTCAAGCAGCCTAATAATATATTTCCATAGAGAGTTTTCTTCCTAGCATCGACTCCCAATCTCCATGTATTCATGATAATGTGTTATCATTCGGTGATTTGACCTCATCTTTCTTTAACTTTATCATCAACCTTCTGTGCGTTAGAAATTAAAATTACATAGAAACAACGGCAAACAGAATATCTATGTCTAAGCCAAATTTATTTGAATCTTTACAGTTCCGAAAAATACACTAAAACTTAGCCAGAGCTTTCACATATTAACTGCATAAACGGCCCACTGTTGACCTGTGATTTATTTCAACTTGACAGAAACACAATTTATTGGGTTTTTTAAAAACAGGGTTTGACTTACCAACATGAGAGGGCCAGACTGTGATGTGGGGGTGTGAGTGATACCAGCCAATTACTCTCATTGGCTGCTTCAATACATCAGCTAATCTGTGAGACACTGTCAAGGTACTTTCTAGACAAACCATACATTCTCGTAAAAGATGTCTAGCCCCTATTATAGAGGTTAGAATGTTTCTCCTGGTTTTTAAGTCCATGGTTGAACATTCAAGCTGGGACTGCAAACTCTATATGCAACCTCTAACTTTAGATCAGACCTTCAAAAATACAACATTTGGAAACTGAAAACTGGTTGCATTAACAAATAAATTTGAACACTGCTATATATTCTTTAACAAGGTCTACTGTAATTACTTTGTTTAAAATGTAGTGGTCCACAAAATTTAAATGACTTGTAGGTACCGGGTAATCTCCTCCTTTACCAAAACTTGTCTATAATGCAATGTATAGAAGGTGTTAAAAGGGACATTAAACCCCAATACTATTGAACAAACACACTTGGTGGTAAAAAAAGAAAAGAACTGTAGAGTGACCAGTCATTGATAAACCACAAAAGTAAATCAATCATAATGTTAACATGTTTTATATTTACATAACTACAGTAACAAAGATTAGGCTTTTGGAAACTTAATTTTGAAATTTTTGTTCCTTTGCCAAATGTCTGAAAGGATATTTCAGCTTCTGTAGAGGCAGCACTCAGTTGTTCTGGTGATATTTCTACTCTGTCTGGCTGTTTGTCTGAACGAGTCAACATTATTACAGCAGAAATTTGACAGCTTCGTTGTTCATCTATCTAGAAAAAAAATGGACACTAAGTGTCATAGTGGTAGAATTGGAATTTAGAAACAATCTGGCAGTGAAAACCTGTACACTAAGGTATACCAACAGAGTTTCTATTTATTTTTTTCATTGAAGTTCAATGACAAATGCCAATATGTCAAGTGTAAATGTATAGGCATTCATTGATTTATTCATTATTTAATATCAAGGAGTAAATCTGACTGGCTACGTTGACTGTCTGCATATGCTTTCCTATTCCCTCTCAATACATTCTAAAGCTGTAGAAGCAATAATAATGAGCTATAAAGCAAAAGGATCAAATCTGCTATTTTTATCACCCCAGTTTGACAAATAAGGGGGGGGGGGTCAGGGGGTAAATCTGACCAGCTAAATAGACTCCCCACATATGGTTTCCTAAACCTCTTAATATATTCTAAAGCTGTAAAAGTAATAATAAAGAAGATATAAAGCAAAAACACAAAACCGGCTATTTCATGATCCATAAAGATCAAAGGTGTTAAGGTCACGGGCAAGCGCGGTAGCAATTACCGGTTGTCTTTAAGTTGTAACAGAAAAAGCAAAAAGTTAAACTTAACAAATTTATTTAATAGTCAACAATAATGATTACAGTCAACTGGTATGCTCTTAGCCAAACACACTAATACAATAATAAGATCTAGCTGACCTGACCACTGAGATTAAGAGTTAAGTTTATCCGCCGTATCCAGCAATCTGTTCTGTATCCGTCCTGTGGTATATTCTGTGGTCTGTCTAATGTCCTGTGGTCTGTCCTGTGATCTGTCCAATGTTCACTCACACACGGATATCTATATCCTGTGACCTGTCTCACACTCAACAACACAAAAGGTTCTTGTCCTGCTATTCTTTATATATCTAGTCACACAGAATGTCTGTCTGGAGATATTTAGAGAGTTAACACAACTGTACTGTCTGCTCCAAGATGTGGACAATGTCCAAAATGCAGTAAATTCACTCTCTGTTATATGAATGTACAATATCCAAAATATCCACAGTACAATAAATCTGTCCAGATGATGTATCCAGTTCACTCCAGTAAAAGTTCACAGCAACACAAGTTATATTATATTCCAAAACACAATAGCTCTCCTTATAGCCAGCGAATACAAAGTTCTTTTGTGGTCAGATGTACATTCCTTATATACATCCACAGATTTCTCTGGAATTGTACAGAACCAACTCAGAAAAGCTTGAACCATCTAGGCTAAAGGAGGAAGTTCTAGAAAATACTGGCAATTGGGTTTCCCCAAATCTATCATAACCACTGAGGGGGGGATTTCCCCCAGTCTGTGAACAGATCAATAAACACTAAAACACAAAAATCAATAACTCCCTTACTTTAAATGTTAACACACAAAAAGAACCAACAACACAATTATCCTTTATGACAATGTATAAACATAAAGCTTAAATTAAACAATGCACTAATATAGTGCCTAATATATGTAATATACAATGTACTAATATAGTGTCCAACATATGTAACAAAGGTCAAATTTAAGCATGTGGAAAAATTTTCCCACGCCTAAGGTATATATAACTGCCAAATGCGTTTAAAAAGCTTCCAATAATAAGGGGGATATTCAAGGGAGACCATAATGCCGTGGCAAGGAAACTGAAGCAAAAACAAATAAGTGCCCTTTCAGGGACACTTAATTAGATATTCAGAATACCTCACTAAGTAGTATTTGGGAAGTTTATAGTGGTGGTGGACCAGTTCATGCCCGTGTACTATTCACGCCCACCAATAAATTTATCCCAAACAATCACAGTTACACAATAAACTACAAATGTACATGATCAATTTGATTATTATCTATGATATGATGAACACCTTTTCTATGAAAAAGTACAAATCTTTAAGAAAATTGGGGGTGGGCATGAATAGGTATGCAGGCGTGAATTGGTCAACCACAACTATGTGTTATCAAGGTTTTTCATTCAAAACTGTGACGGTTTTGTCAGTACTTTCCCAGACCTAGCTCTGACCCAAGTCTTGCATTTAAGTCTCTGACTTAGCCAAAAAAATAAATAAATAAACAAATATCCTCGATGTACGGGTTTTCGACATAGTAAAACGTAAACGGCCGATAATCAAGGAAAAACCCAATGAAAACCGGAATAAAACAAAGATAAAAATACAAATTGGAAAATTTAATAGTTAAATTAAATTTTTATTACATAATATCTTACCTAGTGGACCAGTGCATTTGTCTGGCGCGCAGCCGGTCCCGCCAAACATTAGAAAAAAATGTCCTGAGCTGGGCTCTGACCGGGACCGGTAGTGTATTCCTCATTCGCCAGGTGTCGTGACTGCACCCAGCTCCCCTACTGCGCGTGCGCGCGCATGCGTACTTCCTCTTTTTGTGGCCTACCTAAGAATGTACCCCTTTTAGCTATTGCGGGGCAGGTAGGGTGGGACTCTCTTGGTCCACTAGGTAAGATATTATCTAATAAAAATTTAATTTAACTATTAAATTTTCCATTTTATTGCGTTAATATATCTTACCTAGTGGACCAGTGCAGAATAACTACCCAGTGGTTGGAGGGTAGCTATGGAAAAAGGGGAGACAGAGACTCCAAGATCTAAATATATACTCTGTAAATCCAGAGGGAATCAGCCGGGAAGGGTTTCTAACTACCCTGGATAGGCACAGTCTCTCCCCCCCCCCTTTCTTTTGTAGCTGAAGAGTCCACGAGGAAGTGAAGAAGGGGAAATGAAGATTAAGATGGTCCCCCATCTTCTTGCAACGCAAGACAGACTGCAGGGACGTTTTTTTTTTTTTTTTTTTTTTTTTTTGAAAAACTATGTACATGTATGTATACATATATACATAATTATATACATGGAAGCCTCTATTTAGTCTCTAATTTGTTGGGCAGCTACCACAGGACCCAAATGGTACATGTCCGAGTCCGCCCAGGCCAAGTCCTTCAGGTAAAACTGGGTGAAGGCATTATGAGACTTCCAGTGCCAGGCTGCCAAAATCTGGTCTAAGGGAACACCACCCTGAAAAGCTTTGGACGCCGCGAACGCGCGAACGTCATGAGCCCGAACCTGATGTAATTGTTGAGCGTGTTGGTCTGACAGCTGGTAACATAGGACAATGGTTTGTTTGATCCAGGAGGAAACTGTAGCAGGGACAATATCCTTCTGGAAACTCTTCCTAAAGGAAACAAAAACCAATTCCTTGCCTGAACGGAGATCTTTGGTTTTGTCGAAGTAATAACGGAGTGCCCGGACTGGGCACAAACTCCTATCCTCCTTGAGGGATCTGTCCAAGGAAGGAGCCAAGGCTGGAATGATAACAGGGGCCACACAAGCGGGACCCTCCTTAGCCAGGTGATTCTTAGGAATGAAACTAGGGAGGGCGATAAGGAAACATTTGACCAATCCTCTTGATGCCTAATGTTTCTGTGAACCCAAGCATGAATTTCGCTCCTCTGTTTCCCAGAGCCCAAGGCTAGAAGGAAGACAGTCTTAAAAGTGAGATGCTTCAGAGAAGCCTTCCTAAGAGGTTCGAAAGGCGGCTTTGTAAGTTGGTGAAGAACCAAAGATAAATTCCACGTAGGAACCCCACGCCTGCCCTTTGGTTTGTCCCTATGAAAACTGTCCAACAACCTGGTCAAGTTCTCATCCTTGCTGATGTTAATTCTGGAATTTCCCACTTTGTCGGCTATGGCAGTCCTATAGCCTTCTATGGTACTAGGTTGAAGATGTTTCTCCTGAAAAAGGGAAAGGAGAAAATCCGCAATTTGCTTTATAGAGGGAGTTCTGACGTCCACCTTATTCTCCTCACAACATCTGACAAAAACGGACCACTTTGATTCATAAATGGCTCTGGTAGAGCGTCTTTGAGGAGCCTCAATTCTTGTTGCCACTTCTGCCGAGAACCCGGCTTGCTGGATGGCAGAGGCTCTAGGAGCCAAGCATGGAGGTTCAGATTGGGAAGGTCCCTGTGAGGACACTGATTGAACGGTTGAGTTATCAAAATCGACACCTGAGGGAGCCTCGGGGAAAAAGCATAAGCGTCCAGGTCCTCCCAAGGGAGACTTAAGGCATCCACTTCCCACGCTGACCGGTCTGGAACCGGGGATACAAACCGGGGAAGTTTGTGATTGAACCGGGTGGCAAACAGGTCCACTGACGGACGGTGCCAACGCCGGCATATCTGAGCAAAAACCTCCGGGAGGAGGGACCATTCTGTTTGGATCACCTGATTGAGTCTGGACAGTTTGTCGGCTATGACGTTCAGATGACCCGGAATATGCCTGGCCCTCAGGACAATCTGCCTTTGATTGCACCAAAGCATCAGCCTCCAAAGGAGGGCACAGAGTGAGCCTGATTTCATACCCCCTTCCTTGTTGATGTAAGAGACCACAGTGGTGTTGTCCGTACAAACAAGAACTATCTGGTTGCAACACAACCGCTCGAACTGTTTTAAGGCCAGAAGGACTGCTTTGAGTTCTAACAAATTTATGTGCAAGGCGTTTTCTGACTTTAACGAGACTCCTTTTGCCATGTAGTCGCCTAAGTGAGCGCCCCAACCTTCGTTTGAGGCATCTGTAAACAGTTGGAGGGCGTGTTGTAGAGGGTGTAAAGGTTGACCTGAGAGCACCTTGGTCGGGTCCAACCACCACCTTAGATGTACATGGAGAGATGAAGGAATTGGGATGACCTTTTCCAGAGATTCCGGGACATGCCAATGCTTTTTCAGGTGCCATTGAATGGGTCTCATGTGTAGCCGTCCCGAGACTACTTGTTTTTCTGTTGCTGTCAGAAGGCCAATTAAAGACATGAACTGCCTGACTGTGCAACATTCCAGTCCCAGGAGAAGGTTGAGCTTCTGAGATAGACTCTTCCACCTTTCCTGAGTTGGTTTGACTAACCCCTGAGATAGGTCGAAATGATAACCTACGAAGTCGAAGGTTTGTTGGGGCACCAGTTCTGACTTGTACATGTTGACCACCCAACCCAGAGAGCGGCAAAGGCCCATAGGGTCTGGGTATGACGTAGGCAAATTTCCCGGCATGGGGCTCTCAGTAACCAATCGTCTAGGTATTGGTGGATTCGAATACCCTTAGATTGAGCCATAAGTTTTACCTCTTTGACCACCTTTGTGAACTCCAACGGAGTCGTCGACAGGCCAAAGGGAAGTGCTGTGAACTGAAAAGTCTGACCTTTGATGTGGAACCTGAGATATTTTCACGACCTGTGGCTTATGGGAATGTGAAAATAAGTGTCGCTGAAATCTAGTGAAGTGACCCACTCCCCCTGTTGTAGGGAGAGTCTGATGGTCTCCGGAAAGTTGCCGGAGCAAGGTACAGGTTCAGTTGACTTAGATCCAGAATGGGCCTCCATTTTTTGTTGGGTTTTGGAACCAGGAACAACCGGTTGTAGAAGCCCAGAGATGATTGAACTGACACCTTTTCTATAGCCTTTGTAAGGCCTCGTTCAGATTTTTGTTTCGTAATGGAGTTGATGAACCACTGACTATTACAGGAAATCTTGCTAGGGGTGGTCTTTCCTTGAAGGGGAGTTGGTACCCTTCCCTGAGGATGGAGACTACCCTCGGATTTGAACCCAGGGAGAGCCAAACCTGCCAAAACAGTTGCAGACGGCCTCCCACAGGTGGATCTTTGACAACACATGGGACATTTATAACATTTGGGGCAAAGAGACACTGATTTACAGACAAAGCACTGTTCACAGACTTTATTTCTACTTTGGTATGAGAGGGTCTTACGTTTTTCTTTTGCAACGGCCCTTTTACAGAAACTGCAGGAAGAACAACATGCAAATTTACAGTCTTTTGAAAAGTCACTTTGTTTGCTGATGACACTAGATTGAGATCCCCGAACTTTGACTTTAACTGAACTGGGGGACTCAATAAACACTGATTGTCATTTATATGGTTTAGTACCACGGGCAGGCTTGGAGTAGTATGTGGAGCTAGAGCCACCTCTACCACGACTCTTACCCCTGCCTCTGCCCGAAAACTGCCGCCAAGGTTGCTGAGTCTGAGAAGATGAAAAGCCAGATTGACGACTATCTTTCTTTTCGTATGGCTGGTATCTGAACTGATGTTTCTTTGAGTGCTGAAATGTGCCCGAACCGGGACCAGAAGCACTCCTATTTGATTCATGTTTTTGTATAACTTGCTCCGCCACTGCCAGTACATCATCCGGGAACAACCCATAAGTGAAAAGGGGAGCATTGCGCAGCTTATTCCAAGTGTCAGGTTTCAGGCCTGGTTTTACATATTCTAGGTAAGAATCTCTTCTCAACAAAATGAAATTAGCTAGTTGGACAAACAGGCTGTCTGCGAGGTGCTGAAAAGCAGTACCTAAGGCCACAGAGACGCTAGTGTGGAAAGCTGACAAGTCTTTCAAGTCCTTGATGGTGTCCGTGACCTCCTTTGGAGCTTTACCTTTAACAATGGTACAGTTCAGAAAGGAAATATGTTGGTTAATTTTGTCCTGAATTTCACTCACGCACCTGTTAAACCCTGCGGCATGGTTAGTAATCAAGGAGCCTTCCCTAGCACATTGCTCCCACCGTCTAAGGATTTCCTGAGAGATAGGCCTAGAAGCCGGTCCTGAGGATGGATAAGAGGAAATCTTGGCAATACGTGAGAATTGTGAATTCAATCTTGCCTCGGAACCCGACCAGCCAAAAATAGTCCTTCCGGGTCTTTGGTTGCAATCTTGTGACTGTGTATACCATTTAGCCTGGCTTTTAGGTGTTCTGATAAACTGGTCTTGTTTCAGACCCGCTGCTTCCTGGGCGCGGGAAGGGTAACCTTCTGCAGCACGCGTATTGAGCTTCTCCATTTTATAGCAAAGCCAGTCGTCCGCTGGCAGTTCTACTGACACTTTTCCTGTGCGACGAGGGTGTTTACCCTTCCAAGGGTTGTCAGAGCGGTTGTCCGTATCACCTACAGCAGCTTCAAAATCTGGTATGTGTGACCAACCAAGGAAAGCCCTGACCGACCGGACCGTTTCCCTGTAGTTCATTTCTTCGTTTCTCTCAGCAACCTCAGAATCTGAAAGTTCGCCCTCCTCACCAGAGTCTTTATCTGACCGGTCCGGAATGGGTTCCCCGTCTGACAGAGCCGGATCCGGCTGAACAAAACTGTCAGCAAAGGAAGCAGAACCACTGGAATGTTGCGGACCGGTGATAGCCGGCTGAGAAGCGGATCCTAGAGAAGTGACACTGGTAAAAGAAGAAACAGTTTCCTCCGGTTTCTCAAGAGCTTGTAAACCCGGACCGGGCACAACTGTCTTGGAAGGAGGAATAGGATCCATAGCAATCTGATCCGAAGAACCGGCACTAGCGGCCGGTTTAATAGACTTCTTTTGCTTTGACTTTCCTTTATGCTTCTTAACAGCAAGAGAATCCTCTAAATCCTGACCCGGAGGCCTCACCGGAGCCGTGGCTCCGGGGTCAGGAGAGGGATTGATAAAGGCGTGTTTGAGATGGGAGCTTGAATTGTTGAGACAGGCATCTTGGGAGTTGAGAAGATGTTGGTTCTGGAGAGGAGAGCCTCAAAACGGGCGAATTTTTCTTCCAACTGGTTGTTTAACAGTTCAAGGTCCTGACGGGAGACAAAATCTCCAGCACTCGTTTGACCAAAGGCAGCCGGGGAAGAACCGGTAATAACCCGTTCCTGCGCATGCGCAGCGTCTGGGGCCATCTCAAAATCAGTCTGATCCTCCACGGGACCCACAACAATTACTTTACTAGGGGAAACCAAGGTCCCTGCTTTCTTATCTCTTCAGATTTGGTATTGTGGAGTTGCTAACATACCCTTCTGAGAGTCCGAAAAATTATCACACAAATCACAATGTTGTCCTTTGACACAAGGGTCATCTCCCATCTTTTTGTCCCTGCAGCGGGCACATTTCTTGTGAAGGTCGAATCCCGCCATAACATGGCCACAACTACCACGCCTCTGTCCTGGTGATGCCATGACAAATATATTTCGTAAATATCCAAAACTTTCCTTCTAACACACTTGCAAAGAACAAATATAATTCAAAGTTTATTCCACTGAAAATTATCCGTTAACACACTATGGCGCCAAACAAAATGAGGAAGTACGCATGCGCGCACACGCGCAGTAGGGGAGCTGGGTGCAGTCACGACACCTGGCGAATGAGGAATACACTACCGGTCCCGGTCAGAGCCCAGCTCAGGATGTTTTTTTCTAACGTTTGGCGGGACCGGCTGCGCACCAGACAAATGCACTGGTCCAATAGGTAAGATATATTAACGCAATAAAATTGTAACTTACCTAACCCCTGCTTCAATATGTCTTCATATCCATTTAAAATATCCTTTTATAATACAAAATAATGCGGTTGTAAAGGCAAACACTTTTGAGAAAAAAATGTAAGCTCCTCCATTTTGAATGTACATAAATTCGATCACATGACTTTTTACAGTAAAGAGACAAATATCTGCCCTGATAAGGTAGCAAAAACATTTTATTTGTTTATCCAAAAAGCATAACATATCCAAAATTTTAAATAATTTCCAAAACTTTAAAGAAATGTAATATTTGAGAAATAAAAACCTGTAGTGTAAAATCTCTCTTATTGTTCATTAGTCATATTTTCACTCCCATTTGAACAGCAGGGACAAAAGTAACAACTTGTCCTCCTGATGTCAACGCCCCCGGTGCAAAATCTCACATGCACCCAGTGCCCACAATGTTGACATTGTGCCCATTTGACAAACATAATCCTGTTGTACAAAACTTCTCTTAGGCCAGCTGGACTGTATTTTTTACAGACACAACAGATATCTTCATTTTCTGAATGAACTTCATTTTCAGAATCATCTGAACTTACCATGTAATGTGAAGGCCCTGGTGTTACACTCATTCTTTCCTTTGATAACTTTCTTTTGGCTGTTTTGCCCTTTGCTTTCTTACCTTTGCCATTTGGATTTGTTTTGGGTTTCTTCATTTGTTCATACTCGCTTACCTTTTTCAATGTTTCATCCTCTGTGATAGCCTTTCCACTTACCACTGTACTTACAGATTTTCTTGACCTTCTTTTCTTAACAGGATTTATCTTAACTAGTTTACTGTCCAAAAATTGTACAATATTACTGTCACTACTTGATTTTACAACATTTGAAATGACTTTGCTTGTTTGGGGATCATTCTCTAGGTCTTTGGTTTGAGTCGCATTTGCATTTGACTGTGCACCAATTTCTTGACTTTCCACCAAGTTTTGTTCAGAAGGGTTTTCAATGTGATCAACATCTACTTCACTATCCACGTCATGGAAAACTTCATTTGGAAATGTTTTAGTTTGGTCATATGCCTCAGGATTGTATGAATATATTCCTGTCTTTTTGAATGAATTCATTAGGTTTCTAGCAGAAAGGGCAGAAACATAGGCACTGCTGGCTAACTGAGCTACTTCATAGCGGGTTATGATTTCTCCAGGATTTTCACGCAGAAATTTTTGCGCTTTGATGTTATAGATTTTTTGAAGAGGTCCAAAACACCCTACGTCTAGTGGCTGCAATATGTGGGAGTGGTGTGCTGGTAGAACAAAAAGAATAATCCTATTTGATCTAGCCCAATCGATAATTGAAGGGTTGACATGGGTGCTATGGCCATCATAAATCCATAGCATGTGTTCATCTGCACTGCATTTGGCATATACTGATGCATGCGTTTGTAGAAACAGTTTGAATGTGTCAGAGTTTGACCAGCCTGTTGGTGACACAGTTCCCTTTGCACCTGCTGTTGCACCTTTCATGAGTCCATCTCTCATTCTAGCCCCAGGAAATATGAAAAATGGAGGTACATAGTTTCCCAAGGCATTCCCCATTGCTATGAGAGTAGTTTTTGATGACCTTGGTGAAGTGATTGCCTGGGCTTTAAGACTTCTGTTACACACAATGTAGGGAGGCTTGTGCTCACAGGATATTCCTTTTTCATCAATGTTATATATCAGGTCAGGTCTTTCCTTAAGGTTGTACTTTGTCAGTATTTTGTCAAGTTCTTTAAAATAATCCTGAATTTTTTCTGGGTTTGTGGCTCTAGCTCTTATTGCATCAAGACTACTTGGCTTGATATTTTTCAGATTTGGCCAACGTCGAATAAAACCATTGTACCATTGTTGGGACAAATACTTTTCTTTGGCAAGTTTTTGGCATGAATGTGCAAATTGAGAGGCCAGTTCAATTATTTGAAGGCGAGTGTAACCATAACCAATTTGTGCCATGTATTGTACATGCTGTACAAGTTTCTCCTCTACATCTTGACCTAGAAATGATACTGGTCCACTTGATTTAATTTCAATGTTTATACGCTCATCCAGTCTGTCCCTTAGAGTTGTCAATGGGACTTGATATAATTTAGATGCTTTTCTTGCAGAAATTTTATCATTTTTTACAGCAGTATATGCTTGCATTAAATTTTCTGTGGAGTATTGTCTATACTGATTTCTTTTGCTCAGTGTTTTTGGCTGTTTCTAAAAATAAACAGATTATACTGTATTAACATCACTGCAAAAGTGGGATCAGTAAGATGTATGGATCAGTCAAAATGTATGCCCATTTTCCCCTCCACAGACATTACAAAATACACCAGTTAAATCTAAACTATTATTAGGCTGAATAAGTAACTGAGATTAATAACCTCATTTTTATTATTATTATGATTATTTTTTTATTATAGACCAAATAAACAACATATTTGCTTTAACATTAATTTTCAGAGCAAGAGCTGTTTAATTAATAGGCAGAAAATTGCGGGTTTACGGTAGTAAATTACCACAAAAAATAATGGGGTCAAGCAGACAATAATAACAAGGTGTAATTACCTTTAAATTTATTGATTAAAATTTTTACAGGTACTCTTCTTCACAAAAATTAATTACAAAATGTGCACAATGATGGCATTTCTTTAATTGTATGGCGGTACGATGTTATTTCGACGTACTAACAATAAAACATATAATTGCTCATCGGCAACACAATAAACCAAATAATTAATTGTACTTACATGGTCTAGAAGTTCTTTTCATTTGTTTTTCCACTTCTTTCACGACAACTGCATCAAATTTATCTTATTCAATGAGATTTTATTTTCACATCCTCCTTCTACTTGTTGCTGGACGTACTTTATTGATTCGACGTATCAGAAGAAGTCTTACAAAGTACTGAATGTTGCCTTACAGTAATGCTCTAATTTTCTGCTAATATATTAGCCAGAGATATTGGATAATGAAAAAATGAGAGGGCCATAAATAATGAGCAAATCTGTTAAAACTACCAAATGTATTCACTGTAAACAGGGAAAAAGTAATCATCAGTAAAATCAAGTCAGTCTTACTAGTTCAAATTTGCAATAAATAAAGATGTCTGAGAAAACCATGTTAATGATTTTTATCATATCTAGTGCCAGTGCAATTACCCATATCATAACAAACAGTCCCGAAAACCCTCCCCATGTATATATACATATATGCATTGAAAACCAACTAAAGCCAAGTTATATTTTAATTTAATTTGAAAATTAATCTTAAATAAAAAAGTTTTTTTAAGTGTGCGGTTTACTGTTCACTTTCTCCTTGATCACAACAGGGACACAAGAAGATTTCATTCTGTGACACTGAAATTTGTTTGTGGCAAAATTTAAGATGCACCCAATGTGGACAGATATCTGCAGAACATTTTGCCCAATTCACAATAACCAGTTGCTTAAAATTTTTTAGTTTGGGGGGACTTTGATGATGACAAACACAGCAAGGTTCTGACGTGTAATTTCTGTAGCCACCCTTACATTTGTGGGGATTTACCTAAAATAAATGAGGAATACCAGGATTAATGTTATCTCAACACCAAAATAGGGGTGGGGCAAGGAGAGGGGGAAGCCAATCACAGCACCAGTTATCAGTAGCTGAAGTGTCCTATGCATGATCAATTAAAATTTTCTGGTCTCAGGTCAAATTAATTATAAACACTAATTGCCGGCTAGAGCAAAACATCAGAGTATTACAGTAATGAGTACACAGGAAACAAGTACCAAGAAATCACGGAGTGGCAGTTTTGAGAGAAAAATTCATAAAAAGTGTTTTCAAATGGATATTCAGCAAAACAAATAAAATTAAATTAATTAAGGTAAGTTGAAATTTTGTGAAAATATAATATCTTACCATTTTACACCTCATTCTGTTGATTTCTTCCAAATTAACTAAATTTTCCAGTTTTCTTTCGAATCAGGAAGTGATTCCTTTAGGTAACCATAGTGATTTACGGTAAACCAAAGTAAACAAACGTTCCGTTATCGCATATACGATATACGTCGAAATAATATATGCGACGAATTAACATAAAACGACCATACATTAAAAAAATATAACTTACCTGTTTTTCTCTCATTTTCCTGTAAATTTGTCAGTCAAAATAAAAATCACGGCCATTTGTTTATTTTGCTTACGGAAAGGTCATCCGAAAATGAGGCTATAAACCGGAAATGCCGACTTTGAAAAGTGATAGAAAACGTGAACATATCGAAAACACGTACATCGGCGATAAATAAACTTGGCTACGGGTTAGACAACTGTACATTTTTTGGTGATATCGGCCCCAGATATTTAAATTTATGAAAATATATCCGAAATTGTACTTCCACAGGAAACCGTGGTGTGTAGCTACGTACATTTCCGTACTGATCATGGGCGATAATACAACATATTCTGGCTACAGACTTTTACCTCGCCAATCAAGAGTCCCATGATTTCCTCTTTTTCCGTTGATAGGGCATGCGACAGACATACTAAATATGCATCAGCACTGAGCAAAACCTGTGAAACTGACATTTCTACAAGTGCATATTTTTCCGGGATGCTACTAGAGTGAAAAAACGAAAAACAAAACATAGGGTCTCACACTAAAGCTGAATGGTACCGAAGTAGTACGTGGTAATCACTAAATGAATTTTAAAATATGCCATTTTTATCCAGTTGTATGAATCAACCAAAACAAATTACTGTGAGTCTTATAACCTTGAGATTAAATAGTTCTTATTTAGCCAATGTTCAAATTTAGGAAGATCCATGGTATTTTTAATTTAACAGATATTTAACAGATGGTGTCATATTTTCAATGGAAGGGAAACTGAAACTGTAATTGTGTAAGTTTGAAAAACTCTGTGTATCTTAAATGTGAAAAAGTAAAATTATTGCTTTGAAGGTATGATATTTTTAATTTATATTAAAAATAGTTAGATAATCAAAAAAATATGTAAAGATATATCATATTTATATATCTGTATTTTATCATGCCAATATTGTTTTCATATGTGAATGTTTTCACTTTATTCAATCATTAAAAGGTGGTACGGTAAAACTGTTCTATAGAATATATGTTACAGTACAGATTGTCACATTCCAGGGGTCGATTTCACAAAAGGACTTAGCCCAGACTTAGACTTAAATTGAAGACTTTTGTCTTAAAATGAGGCTAAGTCTGTGATCTTAGACTTGGAGGATTTCACAGAGCTGCTAAGTCTATAGGCTTTAGCTAAGTCTACCCAAGAGTGGGCTTAACTTTTGTAAACAAAGGCTTAAATATGGCCGCCATATATTTTTCTCACTTCAAAATTTGAAATGCTTGAAAACAAAGAATAAATATATAGAACACCTCTCTAAATTATTCTTTGGACAGGTCTGTGTGTTTATAAGGTTTCCCATTTAAAAATACAACATGTTTTAAAGATAAAATGATATAAACAAGGGATATATGTTACCTCTAAAATATTTTGAGGAGAAATAAAGGGTCACATGACACAGAAAACCACTGTGGTTATATGACAAGCTTGGACTTCGCTAAGTCACCCTTTGTGAAATCCATTTAAGTCCAGGACTTGGCAAAGACAAATGACTCAGATTTAAATCCCTTACTTAGCCTAAGTCTGAGACCCTTTGTGAAACCGGCCCCAGGGGCCGTATTCACGAAAGGTCTTAGCCAAGTCTTAGGCTTAACTTTTGTATAAAAATATAGCCAACTTAAGCCTAAGACTTGGCTAAGACCTTTCATGAATACGACCCCAGAACTTTGCCTTGAGTGAGGTTAATTAAATTAATCACGTTTGCAGATGAAAGGTAGACTTCTGTTTGTAAAATATGGCTAGAAACTCCAATGTGGCCTCATATTCCCTTCACTCCATGAGATGTTTAGGATATCAGCTTGAACCACACACTGTAGTTAATTTACTGAAATACGGCAAATGAGTAGGTGTATTTTAATGACAAAAATATGCATAATCTGTGTAATCCAGATACAGATAGGAATTCCTTAGATTAGCTTGATTCTTGAAATGCAGTTTTCTCTAGATCAGAATCCAAAACGAAAGAAATAAGAAAAATAACTATTACTATCATAAAAATTACATAATTCTTAAAATTTGTTGTCATTATTTACCACCATTATTTTACAAAGAATAATGGGTAATCCAATGAATGTAAATCCTTGAATCCACCTCCTGAGGTAGATCAATAGATACATAATCTGGATTGGGATTCTGGTCATATCACAAATGAATCCGAAAATCTGAGGAATCTAGATTCGATGGATTATGTTTGTGAAATACGTCTAATGCTACTGTACTAGAGTTTCTTCAAGAGTGTTGTGGTTTATCTTAGTTCAGCCACTTCATATATAAAACCATAGAATGCACAGTAAATTCACTTATATTTATGTCTCTTGATACTGTTTATTTTAAAATTTCTGGTTGTTTATAATGATATCCAAGCAATTTCATTAAATATGCCACATAATTTACATTCAAAATTGTTCACACAATATTACCTGGGTCCTTATTCATAAAGAGGGTCAAGCTTAAGCTATAACCTTAAGTTGAATATTTTTGCTCAACTTGAGCTTAATGATCTCTTTTGTAAACACAAACCTAATATGTATAAAATTCTTTTTTTTTTGTGTGTGAATGTGGAAAATAAGTTTGAACACCAACTAAAAGTGTCCTTCTCAGTGGCACATACTTCCGCTAATCTCTACTAACTTTTACAACTTTTCGGTGTTCTACTGAGTTCTGTGGCGAAAGTTCGAGTTTTTTCGGGTCCATTATAAAACCCGGAATTGGAATCGGAATATTTTCCGGAATAGCACCTCTTACCGCACCTCCATCCTTATTGGCTATTGGAAGTATGGGGGCGGGGCTTCAATCCTACACACCTTTACATACACCATGAGTATAGCAGCCTAATTTAGGGTAATGTTATTTGGAAATTTAGAGTTTTACATTATTCCATCTCATTTCAGAATATCAAATTTATGTTATAAATGATATTAAATGTAGTCGCTCCTTTAAAGATTGAAAATTGTTGAACTTGGAAAATATATTGGAACACTCAGTGTACTCAAATGTATTCAATGTACTCAAAAGTCAGAATCACAACAATGTCATCACCGCAACTCGCACTATCCGGATACCATAATGTCCACATACAATTCCCGGAAATTGACTTGGGTGCTATGGCCATCAGGATGGCCATGTCCTCGTATCTTCTCATTGAATATTAATGACTTGGGTGCTATGGCAGTGAGTTCTGTAGTTCAAAGTATTTCATCTTCGTCAAGATATCCATTTTATAAAATATTGTTAGGAAACTACAGGAGAAATATGTGACCTCATTTCTTCTCATGAATATTAATGACTTGGGTGCTATGGCCGTGAGTTCTGTAGTTTAAACTATTTGATCTTCGTGGAGACGTCCATTTTATAAAATATTGCAAAGAAATGCCAGGGGAAAGCCCTGTCCTCATATCTTCTCATGAATATTAATGACCGCACCTCATATTTCAACACCGCACCTCGACGCACCCATTTTTGGAATTCCGGAAAATATAAAGTACCGTTTTTTCGAGCCTAATTTAAACCGCTTTATTATACACCTATATAAATTGTATATTTTCGCCCATTATTGTGTATTTCAAATATTTTGATAATAGCTCAAGTACCACGAAATATCTGAGGCAGTACAAGTAAAGTGGTAAACTACAGAAACGTTTTGGTAGTTTGTTTTCGTTACACGGTAACTTCAGTTTGAATCGGACCGAAAAATTTCACGGGACATCGTTTGAATACTGTACACGGGTGGTCACTAAGATAAACGGTCACGAAGATAAACGGTCTTCAAAGTTTTCAAATTTAAATAGTGTAAATAGCAAAATCGCAGAAACTAAACAACAAAATAGACTTAAACAATGCTTTTCATGATTTTGGTTTGTGTTATATTGTTGTTTAAACCTTTTAACTGTTTTTATGTGAGCATTTCTGAGGACCGTTTATCTCCGTGACCGTTTATCTTCGTGACCACCCGTGTACTGTACTACTACTGCTTCCCTGCATAAGTTGGCCGCGGGTCGTAAGTTGGCCGCCATCATCATATTTTGAAATTTCTATAAATCTAAAGGCCTGTATCATTCTTGAATGGTCTATTATAATAAGATTTATTATAACTACCACTTTTAAAACCTGTGCAACCACACATTTGTCTGTTTGATACATTTAAATGAGTGGTGGCCAACTTATGACCCGCGGCCAACTTATGCAGGGAAGCAGTAGTAACACTAGAAATAAAGTCTGAGGGTGAGTCCTTTTTGACCTCTATAGTGGTGGTGGACCCGTTCACGCCCGGGTACCAATTCACGCCCACCCTCAATTTTCTTGAAGATTTGTGATTTTTCATAGAGAAGATGTTTACCACATTATAGATAGTCATCAAATTGATCATATACATTCATAATTTATTGTGTAACTGTGATTATTTTGGATAAATTTAGGGGTGGGCGTGAATTGGTAAGCGGGTGTGAACTGGTCCACCACCACTAACAGGACGGTACATGTACTTCCGGCGGATAATGCTGGAAGTTCTGTCCCTTTACAGAGGCCATAAAGTACGAACCTGAGGACTTTATTTCTATTATAAAAACCGGTTTCTTTTATTAATCCAGAAATATTATTGTAAATATGTTGTTATACACACCTATTTGTTGCACTCTGTTTTGTGTGTATAGTTTTGTTCTCTATTATCAGCGATCGTCCATTTATTGTCTCAGATAAATGTACACGAAAATATGTGCACTGTATTGTTTTGTGTGGTCTGTATACTTCCGGTCTTTATAATGTCATATGGAAAACCCGTCCACAGAGGATACTGCTTCCCACCATAAATTGGCACAACTTGGCCACAAAGGTGTCCGGAATATACACGGTCAGGAAGATACGCGGTCAATATTGGAAGATACGCAGTTAATATTTGGAAGATACGCGGTTAATATTTGGAAGATTCGGGGTTAATAATATTTTAGATGAAAACTAACAGCATATTTCCTGTCCATGGACCTGCCTCATTAATATTAATGAGCAAATATATGTTCTTGGGGGGGGGGCATATTTGCTCATTAATATTAATGAGGCAGGTCCGTGGACAGGAAATGCACTGGTAGTTCTCATCTTAAACCAGCCTTTCATTTTGTAAAATATTGTCAGGAAACCCCAATGTGCCTGGATTGACCGCCTATCTTCCTACATTGACCGCGTATCTTCCTACATTGACCACGTATATTCCTACCGCGTATATTCCTGTATTCGCCACAAAAGCCTTATTTGTGCTAACTTTAATGGGTATTTCCGTGGATTTCTTTTTGGTAAAATATTTGTTGACAAATGCGCAAGTTATAAAAGCGTTTTTTGAAATGAAAAATCAAAAGAATAAACCATACTCATTTTTAATGGGCGATAATATAACTTCTGCATGAAATCTGCTCCCCAACTTGACAAAATTTGCCTACGGAAAGTACAGAAGTTATTTAATTTATTGCTACCGTCACTTCTACTTCCTTATTTGGTATGCAAAGTGCACAAGCTTGACCGATGACAATCAGAGGTTAATAAATATTCCAACTTCTGTTTTTGTTATTTTGAGATTTGTGCAATGATAAGGAGCCAAGCAGTACATCTACTGTATGGTGACCATTCTTTCATAGTAATTTTCCAGATACTATACAGTGTACAGTACAATACTGCTCAGCCAGTGAAGGTTGTCATTTGCTGAAAAATACTGCAAGTTAACAGTAAATAAGTCTTAATATTGTCACAAAATACTTAAGGCCCATATTCACTAGGATCAAGCTGAGTAAAAGATCAGCTCATAATCAGATCAGGATCAAAGAAAATGGCTCAGCTCATCTTTGGCTCAAGTCCATATTCACAAGGGAAGGATCAGCTGAGCCAAAAATTTGCAAAATCTCACACAGCAGTGCATAAGTTAATTACTTTTATGCATTTTAAACAGCCTTTTTATGCTTGAATTTCCACAAAGTATACATTAAACTAATATGAATTTGGTTCGTTGTTTTTGCAGAAGAATATTTTAAATAGTTCCTGTTTAATCCAAAAATTTAGGCTCCGCTCACTTTTGATCCAGAATAAACAACAAAATCTGACCCATTTAACACATCAATACAATTAAGCATGCTTAAAACAGGAAACAAGTATTGAAAACTTATTATTATTTGATTGAGTACTATTCAGCAATGAGTTATTTTTAATATGTTTGCTATTTTAGTTAATTATAAAGCTACAAACTTTGATCCAAATCTTGATCCATCAACAAAGGTGGTTCAAAGTAAAGCCAAAAGTTGAGCCAAAAATCAGCTCTACTAAGTTCTTTCTGAATACTAACTTGTTGTTGCCAGTTTTATTTCGTGTCAAATTTAAAAATTTATCCACACATCCAAATTGAGCACCTTCAAGTTAGTAAAAAAAATTGAAAGGACACGGAATGGGCTGGCGTGCTAAGGTATTACCTCTGGCCAAATGACAGAATATCTGTTGGCTGTGCCACCAATAGCCTATGTCTATCTAATGATGGAATATTATCTTGGGTCCACATTGCGGTTAAAATTTTTTATTTGGAATTTAGTGAAGTGGCTTGGATCATATTTTTCTTGAATCAGGCTATCAAATTATTCTTATTTTTATAACATTTTCAGTAAGTTTCATTCTAAGTTTGATGGTAATTCTTTTTAAAATGACATATTTTGACAACATATTCACCATTTTAACTGCAAACCCAAAATTATCTTTGAACACGAATTTGGTATTTATATAAAAGCATTTACCAGATGTTGTGTAGGATGTAATTAAATAACATGGTTGAAAGTGGCACTCAGGATGTATAATCAAGTTATTTTGCCAAAAACTTATAAACATTCACAACATGGTTGAATAAACAATTTTGTTACTTCAATAGATTTTAATATTAATCCAAACTTGTGTGCATTTATTCTAGCCCACATCTTGTCATGGCACGCTACTCTTCTGACAGTGAAGATGACAGGAGATCAAGGAAAAGAAGACACAGGTCACGTTCACGCAGTCGGAGTTCATTGGACTCCTACAGCAGCTCGCGTAGCAGAAAGAAGACAAAAAAATCTAAAAAGAAACAAAGAAAGCGATCTAGGTCAAGGTAATTCATGGAATTAAACTTGTGGTGGCTATTTTACCAACATTTTTTTACCCTTGAAGATTCAGCTTAACGTGATCAAACTGTATTTTAATTATGTTGAGCAGTGTTACAGAAATTTAAGCAATATCTTCAGGAAAATTGCCCACTGTTTATTATCTTTTATAGTATACCCCAGTTTTGAGATTGGCTCATACACCATTCTTCTTAGAGAACATTATCTATTAAATATAGTTTAATTGCAAAAGCAAAAGTGCACAACATTTATGCTGTTATGTGTGATCTATTCGGCCCAAAGTACATCATATTGACAGTCCAGGTATAGAGCAACCAAACTGGAATAGATTGTTCACTGCCGTGTAACTTGGTTAAAATAGAGCTGATTGAAATTTGTGACAGTCAGAGTTTGAACCAAAATTTGGTGTGTTTATTTTACAGTTTTAAATGCATACCACAAGTTTGCTTTTAGGTCGAGTGAGTACAGAAGGAGAAGATCCAAATCTAGAAGTAGGTCACGAAGGAGGTCTAGGTCATACAGCAGGAGCAGAAGGTCAAGGTCACGGAGTAGAAGGAGACGATCCAGATCCAGAGGTAGGTGTCATAGTCTGGAGACTTGAAAATAGTGTTCTAAAACTTATCTTAATTTCTCTGGAACTCAGATTCTGAATGTGAACATTGTTGGCTGTCACCTCTGTGGGTTTGACTCCCACCAGTGGCAACGCTGAAGTCTGTCCTGGCGTGATTGTGGCTGTTAAATGGGGTGAAAACTCCAATCTTGAGCTTTGGCTGTTATCTTAGATGTTCATTTAAGTGTAAAATTAATTTAATACATAAAAATACCCCAGCCATTAACTTGAAGCCATGCAATATTTTACAGTTTTAAAATAAGTTGCAAGTATGTCTTTGAGATATTTTGGAGTATTTATGTTTTCTTTTTTTACAGATAGAAGGTCAAGAAGTGGGTCATATTACAGGTCAAGAAGGCGAAGGTCAAGATCTTATAGAAGGTCTCTTTCAAGGTCCCCTGGAAATTTAAGGTCACGCCGTAGCTCTTACTCTAACTCTCCAGTAAGAACAAGGCCCCATTCCAGGTCAAGGTCAAGAAGAAGGTCGCTGAGTGCAACTCGATCCAAGACCAGGTATTGATTTGATTATTCAAGATTTTCCCCTCGATATTGGTCCCATAAAATTATTTCTTTGTGTTTAAGTCGAAATATGATGTGGTAACAGTAGTAAATAGGAGTGAATCGGTAGTGGCGGTATACCGGTATAGAGATAATTTTACTGAAATACCGTCGTCACTTTTACAGCCAGAATCTTGAATATCAGCTTATACAATTATTGGATATATAATTATTTTTATAATTATTATTTAAAATGAATAGATTCATATTTGTGAAAGATTTGCACTAAGTATCCATAAAAATCGCTTATATAGTTTTTATTTGTCAAACTGATCCGCTTTTAATAGGCCACTGGGCGTCCTGTCAATTCTGTTCCTAGTGGTCTGTTTGTGCTTTCAATTGTTTTATATTTTTAGTGCTGGAACAAAAGCTAAAGAACCACAAAGTCCTCGTGCAGAGTAAGTGAGATCATTATTTTTAATAACTAGAAAGAATTATCACATAACATACCTCCATAAGGGTGCATTTTGGAAAAATTGGTATGTTTTTGATCCAGACCACTTCTTCCTTTTGCAACACAAATTTGAGTTTGAGCATATAATGAAAGTAGGATTTCACTTGAGAATACAGAATTTGAGTTTGTACTTTTTTAGGACTGAGTTTGTGTTTTAGCCTGTGGGGGAGTTTGACATTAATGTTGAGATTTTTTAAGAACACCAGTCTTGGTTCTTGCAGATTCAAGTTAGCAGTGTTTAACTGAATCCAGACTTAAATCGTGTAAGTTGTGATTATTCAGTTTTATAAAGTTATTCCTCAGATGAGTATCGCTACTATCTCCAGTCAATTCAGTTAATTCATGGAATTATCTCAGTCAAAATAGGTAAGAATACTGTAAATTTGCTGAATATCATCCCGGTGTGGATTGACAATTCAACACCTCCTTGAAATAAATATCCCATGGAGAATGTTTTGATTGTAATAGCACTACAGTCTGAGCATTTATTGTTATCTCCTGCCAGATGGGAGATTATAAATTACAGCTTGTACTTGTATGTGTGCATCTGTGTGTGAATAATGATTCAAAGACTATATGATGGATTTCATGTAAGCCCCCTTAAGTGCAGTCCTAAATCTAAGTCTGCTGTATGGTAACCATGAAGTCCCAAAGATTATTTTTACTTTGAATTCTTAATATATTTCATTATTTCTGTGTTAGTGTTTTTTCGAATGTCCAGTGGTAAGACTAGCATACCCATCACCTCAGTCATCCTCCCCTAGTGGGTGTGCGTTAGAGGATTCTCGTAAATTTTGGCCCATGCAAATGTTTCTATTATTACATTTCTTTGATTAGATTTCTTAAAATTTCGCTAAGTTTTTATTCCAACGTGATGTTTAATTGTAAGTGGTGAATTTTGTGTGTATTGTTGCAAATATTGCATTTTACTGCACCATGAAATTCTACAAAATTCTGTGGTTTGTAGAGTTTTGACTCAATAGTGAATACAAATGTGTGTACCAACCGGGAAATACGCTTCATTCTGTTCAAAATATGGTTCCTGTGTCAAGGAACACATAACACCTTTTTAGGGTGAAGGATGACATATATCATTGGAATGTTCAAAACAATTTCAAAAGAACATATATGAATACTGTTCTGTGTCATAACTATTGTTTTATCAGGATTATTAAAGGTTAACCATAGCATTGGAATATCTATGCATGGTAAATATATACATTCTATACATGTTTTTAGGAGAGGACACCCTCTTTGTTTTACCAAAGGCAGTATTTTTGGGACTGTATTTTGAATATATTTTGTCACAAAAAAATTTTGGCGTATGTGGTTTGAGTTATTCAGATTAACACGATACCATTGTTTGATCTCATTTTAAGTGAGTTTTTAAATCTCTACTCTTTTCAATTGCACATTGATAATGTTCACTGTAAAATTTATTACCAAAAAACACGACAATGTCATTCTTTTTGTTTTATTTTAGAGATAGCTGTCCTTCAGTAGTCTGTATCAGAGTTTATTCAATGACTGTTTAAAAATATGTGAAATTTTTTACTCCTTGACATGTAGTCATGATATATTGGCATTGGCTTCTCCAAAACTGCAAAACAGAGAGGTTCTGATACTTTCACTTGACAGTTTATTTCATTTCAGCTTTAAAAGTTGTAATCCAGCTATCTCTGATCATCTGTTTGTTACTGATTGCTTCAAAGTAAGGTATCTCCTTTTTTCGGTTGTTAAATTTTCAAGAAGTTTTGATAATTTCCTCCCTATCTGGATGAGAGATTTTTCTGTAGTTGTTAACATACATAGATAGTACCCTGGTTAATGTTTCACTATCTGATTATCATTCAGAACAGTTGACAATATATTAAATTTTTAACGTAACACTTTTATTATTTTTTTTCAGTGCAGTAATAATGACATTATATGTTATCTTGCAGTATGTTTTAAAGCTTATCAAACTGGTGCCCAGTTGTCTAATATAATTTGAAATGTTATCTAATTAATCTCAAGGATGTTTTTTCTCAAACCTTAACTAATGACTAAACATGGATCTGCACTAATTTTTTTTTTTTTTTTTTGGAAAAATACTTCTGCAACATGAAATGTTAAAAAAAAATGAGGCATGGGCCTTGTATATTTCTTTGATGTTACAGTTTGGACAGATTAAGGTGTTCAGAGTAAAAAGTATTGGGTTCAGTTCTTGTATGTGTCTTGGAGATCATACCCTTGAGTAAGGCACTCTACATATATTGCTCCTGTTCATCCAGAAGTGCATATGGGATTATAGGTGCAAACACTTGCTGGTGGTAGTGGTGGTGGGGGATCTGCGGTAGACTGACAGCCTGCCCAGGGGAATAAACTTACTCTGACTCACTTCTTTTCACAGAACCCTGAAGTAAGCACTGACTATATAAATGACCAGGCCTGTAAAATGAATCTTTTTTATAGTTTATATAAAATTTGGGATTTTGATGCAGTGAGGTACATACATGTATGTTCCTCCAAAAATATGGTAGAGCTGTTTTAAGTTCAAAACAAGGGATAAATTAGATACTGGCACTAATTCCAACTAAGAATAATTGTTACAGGTTACTATAAAAGGGTTGTGAACCAGGTGTTAGTTGTGGTATTTTTACAAGACTTTAGTTATGTTTCTTTTTTCAAATGGTCATATTCCTAACAGCACTAGTACCAGAGTATCTGATGTTTTGATGCATTGCATATAGGTTTTTGGTTCAATTTGATGCAAAGTCCCCTAGAGTTTTAAAATAATTAATGCCCTGGCCATATTTAGTAAATTTACTTCTGGATGCATTATTTTCCAGGGACCCTTGTGCAGACATACCTGGATTTCAAGATATGGTGAGTCACTGTAGTAGTGTAGCTCAATTTTGCTGGCTGTATTCAATTGACTCAATATACCATTTCAAAATAAATCAGTTTCCAGTAAAAATAAACATATTGTTTTGGAGCATTCAGATTTGGTATGTATGCATACATGAGTAAATATACGTGACCTATTTCTTTTATGACGTTAACCGTTAATTTTAATGTCGGTGGTGGCCTTGAGAGTCAATTTTCAGAAACTTTTTCATAAGTTTTTTGGATTGTATGTATAATAGATATCTGTCTCCTCTTAAAACCTGCTGAGATTTTTCCTTGAATCGCTTTTATTACCCCACAGCCCTTAAGGGCTGTCGAGGTATTGTTTTCACCCATGGTGTCCGGATGGGCGGGCGGGCGGCGGGAAATAGTTTGTCCGGGCTGTATCTCAGAAACCGTAAGGTGTAGGAAGTTCATACTTGGCAGGGACATTGGTTGGGGGGTGTAGGTGTGCAACGTCATGGTCTGACCTTGATTTGACCTTTGACCTTGCCGTAGTGACCTTGAGTTTGAAAATCTTGTCCGGGCTATATCTCTGCAACCATAAGTTGTAGGAAGTTGATACTTGGCAGGGACATTAGTTAGGGGTTGTAAGTGTGCAACGTCATGGTCTGACCTTGATTTGATCTTGCCGTAGTGACCTTGACCTTTAAAATCTTGTCCGGGCCATATCTCGGAAACCGTAAGGTGTAGGAAGTTGATATTTGGTGAGGACATTGGTTAGGGGGTGTAGGTGTGCGACGTCATGGTCTGACCTTGATTTGACCTTGCTGTAGTGACCTTGACCTATAAAATCTTGTCCGGGCTATATCTCAGCAACTGTAAGGTGTAGGAAAATGATACTTGGTAGGGACATTGGTTAGGGGGTGTAGGTGTGCAACATCATGGTCTGACCTTGATTTGACCTTTGACCTTGCTGTAGTGACCTTGACCTATAAAATCTTGTCCGGGCTATATCTCGGAAACTGTAAGGTGTAGGAAGTTGATACTTGGTAGAAACATTGGTTAGGAGTTGTAGGTGTGCAACATCATGGTGTGACCTTGATTTGACCTTTGACCTTGCTGTAGTGACCTTGACCTATAAAACCTTGTCCGGGCTATATCTCGGAAACCGTAAGGTGTAGGAAGTTGATACGTGGTAGGGACATTGGTTAGGGGGTGTAGGTGTGCAACGTCATGGTCTGACCTGGATTTAACCTTTGATCTTGCATATCTGATGCTATTTTATCTCTCTACAGGGATATGTGGTACTATTTTACCTCTCTTATATCTCTCATATCTTTTTACTTGAATCTTGGTTATTGCACCTTTGGGTGTCTTTTGATGTAGATTAAGCACTATTAAAGTCATATTAGAATTCATTAAGGGTTTTACTTTTGCAACTTCCCATTGTAACAGATGGTATTGCATCAAGTGAGCCACAGCTTTTGCCCCAACTCCACATTAAGTATGTATTGCCACATCTGTATGTATGGGTAATATTCAAAACATTCAAACCATAATCCGACCATACATAATTGTGATATTTTCATTGACAGCTATTCTACAGTTAAGAAATTTTACAGCTTCATAACTTTTAGTTTGCTGAATTGTCTTGTTTTAATACTTAGACTTTACATGCACTGCTCTGAAAGTATACCAATCTGTGTACTGTTTCACTACTTCTATATCTCATGTTCTTGAAAAATATTTCCCCAGGCTGTGGGGTACGGGCATCTCTGATGCTATTTTACATAAATTAATGTTCAGTTGAATTCTCTCAAATATATTTCTATTCGTGTAACAGCCTAACAGGCTCTATTTTACTGCATACTCTTAGTTGTGTACTTTTACTGTGAAATATAATCCCTAAATGGTCTTTTTACTACTATGAGCTCTCTGCTTTAATTTCTGACCCTTACTCACTGAAAGTTATTATTAAAATGTTGTTTGGTTGGGGGCAGGACATAATTAGAGAAGGGCCATTTAATGTAGGAGCAGTAAATATTTTGGATTGAATGTTTGTAAGAGTTATAGTTTTTTTTAAAATGTTAAACCCAATGTTATAAAATTTGAGGTCTTCGGCTTTGTTTTCAGACACCGTCGGAACAGAATGAAATCAGGATGAAAATGGCTTTAAAAGCTGCAGGTGAGAAGAAAAGTAAATACTGTATTATTCCAAAATATGGCCCGGGCATTAATTATTTTCAAATAGCATCAGACCAGGTGTTAAATTGAACCAGGCGTTCTTTTGAAATACAAAAAAACAGTGTTATAAATTGTAAACAGTGTGCCTGGTACCAGGTGTTAATTTGAACCAGGCGTTTATTTTAACCTGGGCGTTATTTTGGAAATTTACGGTACCGGGTAGTAATGAAAACAGACTTTTTGTAAGTCAAATGAAGGCAGGGAAATTATTTCAGGACAATTTGACTTGAGAACTTACTCAATATTTCATTGTTACTGGTCCAGAAAAAAAATTTTTGTGCAAGAAATTTTGAGTGATATTTCAGTGATATATGTAACCAGCCAATGATTTGAAACATCGATTTAGATACCTATGTAGTAACAATCCAGGACAATGCATTTTTTGTAGTTAATAACTTATTACTATTGCATATAAACCTTGCCTCAACACTAAAGGTACTGTCCCACTTTCAAAAGCTATCATAAGATCTAATTGATTTCAAGCTTGTGGCCATGAAACAAATTGTGTAAATTATGACTAGAGGCAAATTAAAAAAAAACAACTCTAAGTTGAAATATAAGCTGTGGTGCAGATACGACTGATGAGTGATCAAACATGGAGAGGCTCACTCACAATGGTTTTCTAAACATGTTTGAAATAGTAGGTGGAAATTTATCTTTCCCACGGTTACACCCCTGACCTTTCAAATAGGTTCTCATATAGGATTAGTTGCATAACCAACTAGATTAGACTCTCAGCCTCAGTTATTATAGGCAGGAAAATGGTACTGGTGAAAGTGGAAGAGGGGTCTTAAGAATCCACTCATAACAGCCAAGCTCATATTAGAACAGGCCCTCAGCATTGCCACTTGTGGGAGGGTTGGAGGGTGGGGTGTAACTTACACAGAGGTTGACAGCCTGTTATAAGCTTGTTGACAGCCTGTGATAGGCTTGTTAACCACCTTGCCACTGAGGAACTATTAAGGGTCTGAAGTCCGTAATTACTTGTGTGTCATTTGCCACATTTTCTCACTTTCTTCACATCAGCGGAGACAACAGCTCGGTTACGAGAGCAAGGCGTCTTATCTGTGTCCAGTGGAGTGGCGGCAGCGGACATGGAGAGAAGACAGAAAGCAATTGCAGACATTGAAGGGGAGGGATTTATACAGCAAGACTTCACCTCCTCTAGAAACAATGTAGGCAGTCTTTTCTTTGAAATTTGTTTTGAAGTCTTCCAGTGTAAAGTTAAATTACATATAGACAATCTGGAACCATGTCTTAACAATAAAACTGTGTAATAATGATGATTTACTTAAAATTCATATGTTAGCACTTGTCACTAGTCATTTTTTCATGTGTAAAATTACAGTTAATTGTACTTAGGATAAATACTGTAATAAATACCAGAGTATGTATCTTACTTCTAATCTGTTTTACACATCACTTCTTGGTGAGTGTGTGGGCCAAAAAAAGCAAAACAGCAATTAGTGCACTGTATAGACCTAGTAACCATACATTGGAATACATACATATACCAATCAAGTTTTTCCTATTCAGAGTAAGGAGGTATTGTATTGCTGTAGTAACTTCCACAAACTTGCCTATAAATGGCAGAGCAGAGTAAAAGAAGCAATAAAACAGTTATTATGTAACTGCAAGTGATGTTGTGGCATTAACACAGGTTTGTGGCAGTTTGTGGGAAGAGTTCGATTCCAATTGTGATTTTCAAAAATGATCTGGACACTAATGATAGATAAATCAATAGTTTATGTTTAAAGCTCTAATTCTCTCAGATTAAGGGAAGCTATTATGGCAACTAAAACAAGTGTAATATGGTATTTTATTTAGAACTTCATGCAATTTCTCCCTACTGCTGGACTCTAACTACATATTTGACCCATTTTGACCAGCCAAGGAGAGCCAAAGCTCTAATGACCGACATTCCCCACACTGAAAGACAGAGTCTGAATCATGACCATCATCATCCCTGAGGTTCTTTAGCCTGGCACTGGAGATATGATTCTGTGATAGAGGACCACAACTTTAAGTGGTCATCTGAGCCACTATATAGTGGGTACATTGTTTGGCTGTGTGGATGTTGATATTGAATGCATAGATATTTTAGAATATCATTTGATATCAGGGGCGTGATATTATTTACTGAAGCATCTTAATTCGAGATTCCAAAAAAGTTTTGTTCCTGCATATTCCCAACCATTACCAGGACACTAAGTCTATCGAAACAAAATATGGCAGTTCTGATTAAAAAAATCAAAAAATTAAAAGTTTACAATTTCTTCAAATTTAGGACTTATTTCAAACGTTTGCAGTGTAAGTTTATACATAAACTATTGATATACATCTTTGCTTATTGATATCCGCAGCCCTGTCCCAAAACAATAAATATCAGTTTCCATAAATAATTTACCCACTAACCGGTATCTTCATCTACCTGTACCTGGGATGGCACATAGCCCAAACACTAGTGACCGATTGAAGCTGACTGAGACTGAGGCTCAGGGCTGAACCCTTATTTATGTCCCCAATAGTGGGTGGACGATTAGACGTGTGCTCGATTAATCGTCTGTGACAGTGTACAATCGCGGTCGGTCATTAACATTTTCTAATGATCGACTGTTCAGCTTAAATCTTACCTTCCCTGATTTATCTCAATATCCACAGATATTTTACGAATTTTTACTTAATAAATCAACAGATTTGTCATGCATTTCGAGTTTGTTTATGTCTACCGCCATATTTACAGGAAGTGGGTGCTTTTGGTAGATTCTAAATGTCAGAACACCGTTATTCTTACCGCATTGACCTATACTTTGTCCCGGAAAGTGTTTCTTAAATAATAAACAACAATAGAGTAAAATAATGGATTAGGGGTCGATCATCGGTCAGAAAAATGGACGAATAATCGACCATTAAAATTGGAGGTGATTCCCAACGCTAGTCCCCAAGGTTCTTTACCCGGCATTAGGGATAGGATCCAATAAGAGATATGTGTTTTGTGCTTCAGCCAAGAGCAAAGGAAGATGCCACAGACAACCAGCATGAGGCGGCCATGTTTGGTGATGTCACTTCCTTGGCAACCATACCCAAGAAAATAGTTTACAAGGATACAGACTCCATTTTAGCACCTATTGTGAGTGTTTCACTTGTTGTATATATTGGTATGCTTTATTTTGTACTAGAACTAAGTGTAACATTTAATTAGTTTTGGTGTAAAATTAATTCCATAAAGATAAAATTAATTTGCAAAAACTGCCATGAATTCCTAAATTTTAAGAACTTCATAAGAATTTATTTTTCTCAAATGGTTAGAGCCTACATAAAGAGATACTGGTAGTTTTAATATATTGCCAAAAATCTCGTGTATTTATGACCTGTTACCTTCCTTGATGGAAAATTAACACAAATCTTGATTATTTGTCTTGCCTTTTAAAAGGATGCCCTCCGTGGCATATTTCACATCTTCACAATCTTCAGATATCGCCAGTGATTGCAGCACTATCACGTACTGTTGCGAATTGCACATTTCTTACTCAGCATTTGTAATATTTGGGTATTTTCAGTTCTATGAAGATCCAGAAGCCAAATGGGACAGGTGGGTGGATCATGTGAGGGAATACCGCAGGAAGAAACTGGAGGGAGAGGCCATGACTTGAGATTATAGACACCCAGGCCACATATAATACATATAATATCCTTGGGTGTGTATAAAATATATACAGCAAAGGATATTATATGTATTATATTATATGTACTATATATATATATCTGTGCTGCAATAATCTGGTATTATACCTCTTCCTACAGCTGCCTGGCTTTTCCATCATCCCCTCACACCATCCTCCTTCATATTGAGATATGTTCCACACATGATATTGACGGCAAATATAACCCGAATGTTTGTCAATGCAATGGATTCAGATTCATTTTCAGAGACTCTATAATTTGTTTGTACTATGAAACATTTTGAAATTAGCAAGAACTTTTAAGATTCAGTCTTGTGGTAGTCTTGCAACCAAAATATAATATCAACTATTTCCAAATGTAGTACTGATTTTCTCTTCTTAAGCCCAGTGGTCTTTATGAGCCAGATTGGTGGGCTGTGTGAATGGTCACTTTTGGTGTATCTCTCGGCAGAAATGTCTCTCATTTATAGATACTGATTAGGCTTCAGTACAGTGTGAACTGACTTTAAACTTTAGAATAGAACTCATTTACAGTTGATTTTTCTACTGGAGACAATTCTATTTCATCAGAAAAAAAAAAAACAGTGCCAGAGAAGGCACGAACCCTGTCTCGGGGCTAGTGTTGAGAAATCACAAAAAAACATCCAGACTATCTTTTAAGGGGATTGAGGGGGGCTTAGTGGTGTCATGGGTGGCACGCTGCCCCCCCTCCCCCAACTCTGAGTTTGGATATTCAAACCCTGGACCAGACCCTAAGTTGGTAGTTGCTTACCAATGCCTGGCAATTTACCAAATCTTGACCAACTAGTGTATACTGGTTTCCTCTGCCAGTTAAACATCCCATTGTTATGTAATCTATATATTGTGTTGAAAGCAATGTTAAAAACCCAAATAAATCAAATTGAGGGGAACTGCACCACGGTTAGACCATCTTTTAGGGGACTAAGTCACGGATGGACCCTACCTTGTGTAAAAATATGACCCAGGTGTAATCGAATATGGACTTGCATAGTGCTTAATCTCCATCATTTGGTAGAATCTAAGGCACTAGAATAAAAATTGTGTTTAGTAAGACATAGTCCATTAACATAGCTAGCTCATGACCACCGAGATGCTGGACAGCGTGGATGCTAAAGCTCTTCGCAAAAAGTAGAAGTAGATTATTCCAGATGCATCAGAGGAAAAATTGTCGCTGAAAAGTTTGACTGATTTTGAACAGATGAGTGAAAATGTAGAAATGCCAAGTAGTTCCAGTCTAGTGTTATCAGAACAGTTACTGATTTCTACTTACAAGATTATTCCAGTTCTATATAAAAATGGTGGACTGTATTTAATGTTGGCAAATTTTGAGGGAACAGGAATTTACCTGTAGAAACAACTCAGTACATTGTTTGCCATAATGGTGAGCTACACTGTTTATTTTACTTTATGAAATAAATCTTTATTAAAAGTGTACGTGTTGTTTATGTTTACATTGTTGTTATTTTTCACTGATCAATACCAAACAGTGTTGATCATATTTTCTGTAATGGACTTTTTATCAATCTGAAATTTAGTGATCTAGGCATATGTTTGGAAATTGTTTAAGTTTGACTCTATGGTTCTATTCTGGGAATGTGTGGTTTAAGAAGGGCACGTTAAACACGGCACATGACTAACATTTTTTGACACTCTATCATAATTCACCATAATTCTTTGTCATCTAAATCCAATGTAGCAAAAAGGTAAGAAATGTGAGAGATTTGACCACTGTTTATTATGTGGTTTAAACGTAGAGAAATAATTCAAGTTTGTGCATCAATGAATGTTGAAGCTCAGAAAACAGAACTGCTAGTTTAGATAGGCAATATACAATATGGAGTTCAAAAATGCACACATTCGGATAACAAAAGAACAACAATAATTTATGTTTTATCGTCTTAAACCTTTCACAGTCAGCTATGCAAAGGTCACAGTAAACTAGATCTAAAAAAGGAAATGGAAAGGCCCATGTGGTGTGTTGCCTTGTGGTTATGAGTACCAATAGTACCTAAGGCCACAGGGAATGCCCATTCAGCCCAGTGGATAAAGAAGTCTGAATAGATAAAGCCATCTGTGTGACATTGTCCTAAGTTAATCCAATCTGAATAGATCAAGGCATGTGTGGCATTGTCAACAGGGCCTATGATTTAATCCAGTCTGAATAGATAAAGGCATCTGTGTGGCATTGTCATAAGTTAATCCAGTATGAATAGATAAAGGCATCTGTGTTGCATTGTCATAAGGGCCTGTGATTTAATCCAGTACGGAGCCTTTGGCTGAGATGCATGGAATGCCGTATGTTACTGGACTTGTGACCAGTATTATGGTTGTTTGTTATAACTCATGACTTGATGATTCACAATGGCAGCCAAGCACATACCATTGGCAACTTAACAGAAAATTGGCTGGTTGCTAATAGACTGGTCACAAGTGGGCATATGACGGCCTGTATTGGGATGCAACGGTCCTTTTCATCCTTACAACTGAACTTTTGAAGTGTACTGTAAGATAATCCAACTTGAGTCTCTTCGCAAACTTCTGAACTATGATGCTGTTCTCTGCGCCTTAGGATCCATGGTATCATGAAAATAAGTATTGTAAAAGGTTTGCACAAAATGTAATGGATTCCCAAAAGAACAGGTGATTTTAGAAGTGATACTGTGTTCATATACAACATGAGGAATAGCTTTTGTTGAGGGAAGAACGGTAATATCTTTGAGTGTATCAGCACCAGTTAATACCTTGGACAAAACTTCCCGAATGACCTACGCAAAAAACACATAATTAATAAAATATTTATTAATATTGTTATAAATAATAGTTCTCTATAAAACACTGTGACTTATCCATGTGGTTTCTGACCCTTTTCACTGTTTTTGGCCTTCTATAAGGACATCAGCATGCTAGGTACAGATTCGGAACAAGACATAATGATAGGTGTAGATTCTACTAGTCGGCTGCAGTGGCCCAGTGGTTGTCAGGTTTTGTTTTTCTTTGAATTTATCCCCCCCCCCTTTTATTAAACTCTGTTTGACAAAGGATCCTTCCTTAAAGGAAACCTTGAAACTTCAGTGAAATTCCCCTAAATTATAAGTACGCAAAAGACCTACCTTTAATTTAAAGAAATGTCATCCAAGGAATGTTTTTACGAACTTTTGCTCACTCAAGGAATATCTTTGGTTAGGAGAGTTGAAGTAGGCTTGGTGAAACTTAACTTTAAGGTGGACTTCCCCATATGAAAGAAATTGGCCTTCCTTCACGTAAGGAGGTCAATTCTAAAGGGGGCTTTGTGAAACCGAGCCCAGATGTTCAGAGATAATACATCAATATTTAACTTTGTCAACTACTTTTTAGTTGACCAGTAATTTACATATTCAAACCTAAAACCCGACCAAAGGTGGGAAAGCCGGCAGGTCCGATAGTTCAGCAGTGTGAAATCTAGACTTAGTACTCTCTGATTTCCTCCAGTCCCTCAGTCATGTTAAAATACAGTAGTGATGTCACTCTATTGTTAAAACAGTAGACTTGTACAACAGAATGTACTGTTTTCAGTACATTCTGATGCACGAATCTACAGTTTTTGTTGCTAGTGCCAATGGTTTGCAAGCCCTGTGTTGCATGAAAAAGAATATTGATCATTTTCAGATATATCCAACTTATAATTTTCATTCATGAAAGTAGTTTGGGTTATGAACATTTTCTGAATCACTTGATGAATAATTCTTTGCCAGTTTTCATCCTTGCTTTCAGTAGTGAAGACACTTCATGAAGTATACTAGATAACTGCTTGTGAAATGCTTAAATCAACTGTTTTTGTAAAGGGAGCCAAAGTACAAAGCTTGACCATTTACAGTTTAGCCTTCAAATATCACTACATTTTAAATTCCCGTATCAGTATTTTACATTTTTAAAAAATGCATTCAAAGTAGACTGTTTTGTGTGTGATTTTCATGATTTTAATATAATACAAGTTGGGATTTATGAACTATGTAAAAATGTGTTAACATTTACCTACATTATTTTTTGTTTAAACGTTTAAAGGCAAAATAGTAAATATACCAATATTTAAAGGTTTTACGTTTTGCAAGACTATGTGTAATATGTATACTCCGTGAAACCCCAGATCTATTTGACATTCTAATTTCTACACTTTAAGCATTTTTATTTAGGCTGAAATGTTTATAATTTGACATATTTACAACAACTAATGGTAGTGTGATAATTTTGGAAAATTAACTAATAATATTTCCATGCTATGAGAAACGTATTTTAAAATGTAAAAATAACTTGAAACCAATTTGTTTTTGTCAGCTTACAACACTTAAGTAGGAAAATATCATTGCCTGATATCAGAGTAAAGGTCAAACAACAGTCACTTTAAATTACTAGCACACATGCTTCTCTGTAGATTTTCAAAACTTAAAGTTATATAGTTTATAAATTTTAAAAGTCCAGCTTATTCTAAAAATACTTCAAGTACAATCAAATGGCATTATATGCTATAATATGATTTTTTTTAAATTTTATATATTTCGACTGATATACTAACAAAAAAATACCAAAACTGTTACTACATACTATTAAACAGTATTTTAAGTCAGAGAAAGCACTTGGAACAGTAGATTTGTAGGTACAAATGTACTCGGGCCTTCGGCCCTTGTACATTCGTATCTACGAATCTACTGTTCCAAGTGCTTTCTCCATGACTGAATGTTGTATGACATATTTGTAATGTTTTAAAGCACACAAGTTTCCCATAATATATTCACCAACTTTATTGATGAAAACCAAGTATGCAGGGCAGTGCCCTATATTGTTCTGGAATGGTAATTTTGCCCAAATCATTTTAACGTCGGAGAAACAATGTACATTTTTTAAACACCTGGACCAATAATAAATAGAGAAGGCCGTTTGACAATCGTGGTGAAGTTTTTGTGTGATATGTACAAAATCCTGACAAAAATATAGATAAATATGATCAGACAGTTTACATAACATCATTCACCATGATTGGCATTGGAAACCATTCCTATGCAGAAAAAAATATTGGCAGAATTGCAAATACTGGGATATCATTCTAACCCTATCATGTATATAAAAATGTTTGTAAATATCAAGTTTTGATAATGAATAATATAAATATATATGAGTTTTATATGGTTTTTAAAAGGCTAAAACATGGATATAGGTGATAAAATGAATATCCAAACAATAGTTGACCTTAACATCCTACACAATCAACCCAAATAATCATAGTTGATTTTTTTTCTATCCCCAAAAACCCTGGCATATCGTTTCGTCCATATTTTATGCATCTATTGCATAACCTGTGGCATATTTCCATTTGAGTAAAGATTAAAATATCTGTATAAATATGGGAGTACACTGACAGTTGTTCTGTGTGCCAGTAAATGAAGGATTGAGAGTGAAGGTACATACCTTGGTCTGGATACAGTTAAAATGATTGCAATCCTCTGATTTACAGCATATGGACAGAGAACACCTCTTCAGTAACCTATATTGTCTCCCTGGTATTCTGTCATCATTGGTCACTTATCCAAGACACAGATTCTTGTATTTCCACATGCAAAGAAAGCACCAGTGCTTAAACGCATTTCAGTGAAGAGACCAGGTGTAACAATAAATAGAAAGTTTTGAGAATCTAATAAGCAGAAGTAGAGAGCTAGAGCCTTACCACTGTATCAAGTATGGCTGTTTGTGGATTTACGGACAAACTTTTGAAATCCGAGCATAAAGTATATCTGCTTTTAGTGTTACTATTGCCTGAAGTATCAGCATATCCTCAAAGAGGGACAAGACCATTAGAATCTCTAAATGCTGAACAGAAATATCAAAATCTAGACTTATTGACATTTGAAAGTGATGGCAAAGAAGCCAAAGGTAAATCTAATGTTTTAAGTAGAATTTTTTCAAAATACAACAATGTTAACCAAGAAATCCCTGATGCAGACGAGGAGGAAGGTTCGGGACTTAAATTTATTCAAACAGCAGGACTTTTTGAAGATTTAAATCATAGCCTTACTTCAAAATATAACAATACAAATGTTAAAGCCCAAGATGTAATTGCCAAGACACTTGAGGGACAGTTAATGTTGAATGATGATGAATATGTTTTACCAAGACCTAGAGAGTTGCAACAGCGTAGGAACAAGCGAGACACGGCAGTCATGGATGGTCTTTCACTTTCTGTTGGCAGGGAGTGGATTGCTGGGGAATCTACAGAACTTATACATGTTCAGTTAGAGAATATTGACAATGAAACAGATGTTGGTGAAGGTGATGACAGGTCAGATAATTCCACTTTGGTCACACATACCTTGACAAGTGCAAGTACTACTGATGCTGGAGGTGTAGATACCCTGATAAATTCGACAACTGACATAGTACACGTGGTTGAGAATAGATCTGCTCTCTTTCACCAGATGGAGCTTTTAAAAGATTCTATGACTGGCCTGGAACAAAGGGTCAGAAACCTGGAACTATGGTCAGGAAAACGGAATAAAGAAGGTAAGATATTGTTTGACTTATTTGTGTGTTTGTCATTTGAACAAGATTGTATAGATATTGTTTGACTTATGTGTGTGTTTGTCATTTGAACAGGATTGTCAGTATAGCTGATTTTATCAACTTATAGTGCCATATAATGGTAATATTTTGTTTTATTATCATAGAGCACTTTATAATTAGGTATAACCTAAAAAGGCATCTTTAAACAAACTACGGTACTTTGTAGCTGATGGCAAAATAGGGATGAGTTTGCCTCACAACTGCCCTGAGTGAAAGCCTGGAGGTACAACTTACTGTTTCTCTTGTAAAGGTTGAGTGTACACTCAAGGTGGTTGCAATCCTCTCTCCCACTTTCAATATGTTTCAAAATCATCTGCGAGTGAGCATGGGTGTCCCGAATGACGTTGGCCTATCTGTTATTCACACAAGTTATCTTTAGGCTGAAATAACTTGTCTATCAGTTGCTATGACTAGAAGTGGCTGCTGCAGCTACTTTTGTGATAAAATGGAATTAAGTGATCTTGTTCATGATTCATATAGCCCTCGAAAACAGGTAGTAAGACATATCTTTACGGTTAAATGGACAATCCTTCTGGTTATAACACTAAAACAAATATTGTAATGCATTAAATTGGCAGGTATAAAATATCATTATACTTAATATGACAAAAAGTTCTCAGAGACAAACCAACAAACATAGAGCTACGTGTGATGATAATCAGTGGATTTTCCATAAATAACAAAATCAGTGGATTTTTCATAAATTACAAAATGTCAAGGTGACCTGACCTGTACCCCGCCTATTTAGTAGGCGTATTTCACAACCAAGAATCTGCATAATCCGTCGAATCTAGATTCAGATTTGGATTCGTTGGATTAGCTAGATTCGTGAAATGCAATTTTCTATAGATCTGAATCTAAAATATGAAAATAAGATGAACCAACATAAATATAATATATTAATATATGCCAGTATATAGTAAAATAATATTATTATATTACAATATAATAAAAATTTCCTAAATGTTAAAATTTTTTCCCACATGTTGCTGCCATTATTTTACAAAGAATTATGGGTAATCCAAGGACACTGAATCTGTTGATCTACCTCGAGAGCTGATCGAGAGGTAGATCAACGGATTCATAATCCAGATTCAGATTCAAGTCACAAAACAAGCGAATCTGTTGATCTGACGAATCTAGATTCGACGGATTACGGTTGTGAAATACGCCTAGTGTAAATATAATTCAATTGTTAAACTCAAACTGTCTTAAAGCTTTAGTTGGCCGAGAGGTTCAGTCCCAGTTCATGGCAATATATGAGACACACTAAAGGCTTGTAACATATGAGCTTAATAAGTTACTGGAAGGGATGTATAATCCCAATTGTGATATTTGTTTTAAGACATTGGCTTATATGAATATTAACGCCTACATGTTGATGTTACATTGAAATATTTTAAATGTTAAACGTATTTATTGCAAATGGTAGTTATAACATTATAATAATATATTTGTTCTACATTTGGGTGTTAGATATCAGTTATAATTGCAAAAGCTTGCCAGTGAATTGTAATGAATAGCATTCATTAAAAGCTTTAAAAACTCTATTTTGTTTGTATTACTTTTTTTCAAACCAAACAAACTTTCAAATATTTTGATGGCATGAGTTAATGCCTTCGGCTGATAATTCTCGCCGCTATGCATTAATACAAATCTATTTATGGCGAATATATTCTTAAAATAATTACCATTTAATTATACATTACAATTTCACTACAAACCCATTTTATAATGCTAAAAATACACGTTTTTGTTTTATATATAGCTAGACTAAATCATGAGCTCTGAACCATAACACAGTGTGGTAAAACTGGAAAACGTGTGTTGGTTTTCAGTATCTGAAATATTATCACACACCCCAGATAACAACAATAAAAAATATAATTAACTAGCTATCAGCTGATGTTATAAAATTTATTTCAGTGACAAATGCTTGTTAATCCACATTGCTGATATAAATATGTGTATGAATAAAAATATATTTAATGAGATGCTAAACATCCATAGTTGTGGATTAATAACCTATGGAAGACCTGTGACTTTCTACAATATTTATGGTATCTAAAATAATGTAGCAACAACAGAGATTATAATATGAATATATTTAATGGGATGCTAAACATCCACAATGGTGGATTAATAACCTATGGAAGACCTGTGACTTTATACAATATTTATGATATCTAAAATAACATAGTAACAATAGAGATTATATCCAGAAAATTGACAATTGCTGCTCTGCCCCAGTGGTTATGTATTTCAAATTTTTTGTTGCTTTGTCTCTTTCTGTTTGTCTGTGTACACGATCACTCAAAATGATTAATGAATGCAATTTGAAATTTTATGTGTATAGGCCCTGACCATAGGACAAAGTGATCAAATTCTTGGACTAATCTGAATCACAATCTGGATTAAAAATTTTAGAATTTTCAATGTATTTTCGATAACTTTGGCTCTCTGACGGTTTCTATAACACTTTGTTATAGTAATAAGTTATAAAATTGCCATACAAAAACAAAAAATAAAGAGCCTTCACAGAAGTAAGCACTCTCTTAATACTCTTGTGTAAGATTTACAATGAATGGCCACAGCAGTCACAACAATGTTTTGCAAGCGAGGTTGCTCCCAATTCAATCAATCAGTCAACAAGCCATTCACTTAGTCATTGAAGCTATCTTTGTTTTATTGTAGAGGCTGAGGGGTTGTCCAAACACAAGATCATCTATATAAAAGAAGCCTTCATTACTCATGCCCAGATTACTGCAGCATGTCATTCAGTGCATGCTCATAGTCCAAGGTCCACCAGAGTCTACCAGTTACTGGCAAGTCAGCATTTCAGAGGGAAAACAGGTAGAGTCTTATTATCATCGAGAGAGAAGGAATGGGAGTGAAAATATGTTATAATGGATGGTAACATAAGCCAAAACTGAGTAAACATATAACAAGACAGACGTATAGGTTGCAAATTGGTGGACAAATGTCATAATGAAAAGTTGCATATAGGCCAAAGGCGAGTGTAAGTGAGCCAGGGGAGAGTAGGTCACTCAGACCACATATCGGTGAAAAAATGATAGAAAATCTTAGATTTGAAAGAGGCCAAGATAAATCGTCTCGTATTTGCAAAATATTTGCAAATAAGACAAGATAGAAGATGCCATATTTGTAAATAGGTCAAGATGACAATGTCTTATATTTGCAAATAGATAAAGATGGAATGTCTCATATATGCAAAAATGCCAAGACAGGTCATATATTTGCAAACAGGCCAAGATATAGGTCAAGATAGAACGTCTCATGTTTGCAAAAAGGCAAAAATATAAGGTCTAATACTTTAAAATAAGCCAAGATAGAAGATGTCGTATTTGCAAATAGGTCAAGATGGCAATGTCTTATATTTGCAAATAGGTCAAGATGGAATGTCTCATATTTGCAAATAGGCCAAGACAGGCCGTGTATTTGCAAATAGGCCAAGATAGACCCTCATATATTAAAAAAAATATGTCAAGATGGAATGCCACATTGATTAAATTTATCCCATGCATTTAATCATTTGGCTTTCACCTGTGAAATCATAAGTTTGAGTCCAGCTCAGGATGACATGTGTTTTGCACTGAGTACCTGTTCTGACATGACCTCAGCGTTTGTAAGGCATGCAAAGCCACATTTTGTTCAATTTAAATGAGACCAATGTATATATAAACAAATACAAGCCCAGTGTATATTCATCATAACACTAACACTAATAACCTAACCTTATATGAATGATTGACTTATCATGTCTCGTCTTTTCCTGTTACAAATAGTGTTCTTGTAAAAATGAGTCAAGTGATTCTGTCCCAAGGGTAGATAGGTCACACAAGTCTACAAGATCCTTTTGGTCAGACGTCCAGACTTTTCTCTAAGGACAAATCCTGCATTCAAGTCAGTTTTCCAGCACCCTTTTTGGACAGGATCAGTCATAGCATGCCCTAAATGTAAAATTAACTAGGTCTTACTATCAATCGCAGATGTGAAGCAAGGTTAGTTTCTTTAAAAGAACGTACCACCTCAACTTTAATTTTAGTTGATATACTTAATATTATAAAAGCTTGAAACTCTTCAATAGTCTAATGAAAATTACAAACAAATACAACTTTTGCAAAATTTGTTTCAGTTATTGGAAATAATTTTAAGGTAACAATTTTTTTCTTCATTTCAGCAACAGTATGGCTGAAAGAAGACTTACAATTTGTGCAGGAAAACCACCTGGACATCCTTGTACATTGGTGTAAGGGTAAGTATGAAAATCATCTCACCCAGTTTCCTCCATGAAGTGAAAGTTCCACATCCTTTTAATCAGCTAAGGATATACTGGGGAGGCTCTCAGTTTAAGCCACATGTTACCATGAGCTAGAGTTGAACCCACGGATACAGATGTGTGAAACAAGTCTCATGTTTGTAAATTAATTCAGACAGATTCTCATATATTCAACAATCTGTAAAGATAGAAGGTCACATGGATTAAGTTTGCATTTATATCATTTGCCCCTCACATATGCAGAAGTGGGGTTCAAGCTCAACTTATGGTAACATAAGAAGTGCACTGAGCAGCTGCCCTGATATGGACCTTACATATTGAAATTAATGAAAGCTTTATTGTTTTTAAACTTTGAGTCCACGGACTTGTATGGTTAATCTTTTTTATCAGTTCAGACACCCAATATAAAACAAATAGATGTCAAGTATATTGCCGTCATCAAAACAGTTCCATCCTTTGGATGTTGTGACATATCTTGCCAAACTGATTTAATCACTGGGTCAGTTATGTATCCATTTTCTTACTTAAAGCAAGCATTGGGTTAAAGGCCTCAGCAGCCAGTTTGGTTTATTTATCCTTGTGGATAAGATATATGGATATGTCAAAAGTGTAATTTAATACAATTTTTGTTCCGGAAGGAAACACTTCCCACTCTTTAAGTAAATAACAGGACTATTTAAGTTCTATATAAATATCAGAAAGAATTAAAATTTAGTAATTACAATAAAAAACGGAAAAATCTTAAATGTTAATGCTTCATTTTCCTCCAATGCTTTTAATATAATAATCAGCTGCATGTTATAATAATTGCAAATGTACAATTAAAACCAGTAAGTGTATGAAGGACGAAGTACAGCTAAGTGAAATGGGAGTTTGTAATAAGTATTTTTGTATCTGTTTAAATAACATGCCATATTGCTGATTTACTAACAAGTTAACACTTTAAGCAGTAAGTCACTTAGAAAAAGCAGTATAGAAATGGTTTATAACATAGAATGGTATGTAATCTGTTCTATACATCATGCAATTTAAAAGTGTAATCTATTATTTTCTGATTGGTTTTTGCACGATTGCTATCATTGTTTATTTAATACATGGTATTATTAAAAATCTTGCAAATAGGTCCATAGATAATACATTTCCACGTAAATTTCGTTGTTGTACAGCCCCACACCAACATAAAAAGCTGTTTTATTATGAAGCTGTTACATAAGACTTGAACATATAACTGCTGTACAGTTTTTCTTTTACCTTTTTATTTGTTTCTAGTAGGGAGGTACCATGTAATTGACTGTTCGATTGCAAAATAACTCGTAAAAGTTGTGGATAAAATCAAGTTGTACATGAAATAGTTGTACTTAGTTATACAACAGTAATTTTCTTGGCAAAGGTACTGACACTGGGGGGGGAGGGGGTGTAAAATGAAAGCAAATTTCACTAGCATTTTAACAGGTAAGAGGCATCAGTCTTAAACTAAGCATTTTTTTAAACATCGTGTAATATCACCTTTTGCCCAAGAAAATATGACTGCCCTAAAAGCCCAATCTCTGACTGAGCCCTTTGATCTCTTTCAATCATAGAGCAGACATGTTCTTCATATTTAACCAAAGTACTACACAAGTGGACAAATAATCAACTAAATGAAAGGTGCTCCATTTCAACTCTCAGATCTGGACTAGAGCATACCCTCTGGTTACACTTTACTTTGAGTGCATCTTCATCTGTTATATCTAAGTCCCGTATCTTGTGGAGCTTGGAGCCGAATGAAAGACGCAATGTATTTTTTCAGTAAAGTTTCATATCTGCAGTGACAGGCTAAAGAACTTCAGGAATGTTGATAAATTGTTATCCCAGAGACTCTGTATTTCAGCTAGGGACTGCCAGGATTGGCTATATATATTGATTCTGTAGTAAAGAAAATATTATACTGAATAAAAATATACAATTTAAAGAGCTGCCAAGTGTGTTTTCTCTTCTTCATGGACTCTCATGATTCATTTGCAAATGGGCTTCAGTGGAATTACAATTGATTTGAAATGCCACTCATGGTCAGAAGACATCTATTCTTTTACCAAGTGTTTCTGGGGCTACGGTGGTGCAGTGATAAAACACACACCTCCCATATCTAAAGTTGGTGGTTCAAACCCCGAACCCTATGTGGGAAATATGGTAATTTCTTACAGATGGTCAGCAGTTTACAGTACAGAACCTTGACCAACTTTATGTACTGGTTCCCTCTGCCTATAAAACTACCCATCATTAAACACCAAATAAATCAATTTACCGAGCTCTGCTATTCTTGTACTTTAGGTTCTACCCATTTAACAGATGTGAAGAAGAATTGTGTGGTGATGACCAAACGTGACCCAGTCTCCACCATGTTTTGTCTGGAGGCAGTTGATTGCAACTCTCAACAGAATGTTATTTGCTTGGCCAACAGAGAGAGTATTGAATATTCATAAGATTTATGTTCAGATATGTGTAAAACAGTTATACTGCCACTACTGCACATAGCTTTATTTATAATTGACTGTATTTATCAAATGCTGACTTATAATTTATAATGTTTCCAGTCATAACTTGGCACAACTTGGACACAAAACTCTTGTTTGAGCCTATTTGTGGTCATATGTTATAAAGTTTCCTTTGGTTATAATATGTAACAATAAAAGGGGAAAGTCATTCTTTTGTGAGAATTTTTAACTGAAAACTATTCTCTCAGAAACCACAGTCTCTATGGTTTTACTTGAATTTATTTTGAAACAAGCATACTCAAATATGTGTAACAATAAATATTAAATATAATATCTATTTTCATAAACATATGACCAATACATATCTATTAATACAACAATTGTAAAATGTAGGTCTTGGGATTTCCCAGAGTTCATTGTGTTTTCTGTGAGGGCTTGTTTTGACTAAATAAACACGAATCCGCATGAGAATGGTACAAGTTATAAATGTATCTTACCAAAAAAATCATGTGAATTAACCTTGTACAGAGATTTTAAGGGGCGATAATATAAGTTTTAATATTTTATATTCAGTTTTGTGGCATGTTGAGGGTTGTGCCAAGTGTTGACTTGGAACACTAAACTAGAAACTATTTGGTCAGTGCATGTATAAGTATATATTAATTTGTTAACTAGTATTTTACCGAAAACATATTCTTGGTTAAACTGTCGACCATATAATTTCTGTGGCCAATATACATCATATCTATGTAAATACACAAAGCACATATAATGTACAACTTTGTCTTCATGGTTATTACTATTTATTAGCTCAATTTATCCTTTGAAAGTTCCTGAGTTTGTCAGTCGGAGAGTGTTGGGACTGATAGATACTATATAAGTGCTACGGATGATTAGCTACATTGTTTCTTTGGGTGTAAACTTAACAACTGGCGAGTACTGACTGAGATAAGATATGTGTACACTTGCCTCTATAGACCAGCTACTTTTTCCATCAGTTGTGAAAAAATCTTAAATTGTTCAGTAGAGAGGAGACAGCCTCTTTAAAGAGTTACAAGTACTTAGTAACTACTTTTTTTTCTATGTCAACATTTATTTCTATGTCATCATTTAAATTACCCAAGTATATAGTCCTTGTACTGTTTAGACAGCTACAAGTATTTGCCAGCTACTTTCTATCTTTACTATTAAAAAGTCTAAAATAGAAAGTACTGTTTCTGTTTAGCTAGTCACTGCTATTTATGGATTTTGTTTTGTAAATGTAATTTTTAGATTTCTGTGTATATTTAGATGGTTGTTACCCAAAGAGTTGAAGTAAAGTCTGAATTTTTCAAGTAGAGAGTACTGTCTATTTAAGTAGTTCTGACTATTTATGAATAGTTCGGACACTAGAATGATGCTCCTCCTGCTATTTTTAACTTCATTATTGATATTCTTAATTTATTAACTAGAGATTAGGTATAGTCACTATAATTTATCAATAAATGTATATTTTTCTTCTCCTGAAAAAGCCTAAATTTGTCAACTAAAGAATGATTGGTGATTTAGACAGTTGCTACTATTTATAAGCTACGTTTTAAAGAGTGTAAAATAGCTCAATAATTCAACCAGAAAGTACTATGTTAGAACAAGCTGGATGGTATTATATGTAAGAATAATATGTTATCGATACAGTTTCTACTATTTGTCAAATACTTTTTGTTACTTTTAAAAAATAAAAAAGTATTGATTTATTAACTGGAGAGAACTGGGCCATTTTGATCAATTGCCATTATTTAGCAGTTAATTTTTGTCATTCATATTTCAGCTAAATAGCGTGTTGGCACTGATTTGATACTTGTAATTGTTTTATTAGGTACTTTTTGTTGCTTGGCAGTTGGCCTAGAATTTTCGTGTGAAGAGTACTTGATCTGTTGAAATACCATTATTTAGTAGTTACTTTTTGTTAATCTGAAAGTCTTAAAAATAGATATCTTAATAGATTTTGTTATTTATTATTATTTAAGTCTCTATTATGGTGATATGTAACATAATGTATATAAAACCAAACAAAAGTACAAGTATACTTAGCAAGCTCTTTGATGGGATTATGTCACTTGAGGGATAAAAATTTGTTAAGAATTACTATTTTACTGTTGTTCAATAAATTGCTTTCTTTCCAATTCCTGTGAAAAGCATTTCCTGAATAATTACAAGTACATCATTTTCTATGATGGAAGAACTCTTAAAATTTCTATGTCCTGTATATCCCAGCCAAATATTGACCCTTCTCCTAGTAGAGTTAGGGCAGAGTGGTGAAATAAATAAGAAAATAGCCTCTTTCTATTTGGGTTTGGGTGGTTTTTATTTTCACCCTTACACTGTGAATACACAGTACTGTCAGTATGATACAAATACAAATACTAAGATTGCAACATTTTAAGTACAAACCCCTTTATGGGTTATCAGCTGGAAATACACTGACTAGCATTTCTGGCCACTTTACCTTGCCTTGCTTCGTTGTCAGTTTGATCTTGACCTTGGATTTGACCTTGGAGGTCATTGCTCCAGGACCTGGTTTCATGACCTAATTGTTGCTTGATTAGCCGGTGGGTTGGGCAGTCTTTGATATAGAACCCATGGACTTTAGAAAGATAATTTAGTGCTTCCTGCCCAACCTGCCTGCTTTGACCATTTGTCATGTTGTGATCTTGACCTTCCATAGTTAAAGGTCAGCTGTATGACCTTGGAGCTGACTACGGTTGAGATTCACTTCGCCCAGGAAATTTGCCAGGCAGGCTCTTTGGCCAGTTAATGTACAAATACATCATTAAATTAAAACTTTTTAAATATATTTTAAATGTTTATCAGGTAGTAAAGTAGAAAATAAATATTATATATCCCATGTTGCCTCTCTTATTACTTCTTGGGAACTGAAATCTTGTGGGTCCTCTAGTCCCATCCATAGCCTTGTGGGTTCGCGTGTTTGGGATCTAATCACAGACTCCCCTCATTGTGTAGGTTCAACTGATACAAGTGACAATGCTTAGGGTTTATCCCAAAATGACCTTTGACTTCACCAGCTTGATGTATTATTTGGACCTTGTACAAGACTCTTTTCATTCCAGCCACTATACAATAGGACATCATGATTTCTACAATTAGTTGTTCTTATGAATACAAGTCAGAAGCTCTTGGGTCATTATGTACTCCTCCAAAACAGGCATTAATGCTTGGGACAACAGTGGCTCATAGTACAATATTAATAAAGCCCAGCGGGTTTTATAGCATTTATTAGACTTTTTCTATGTTATTAAACCTACTTTATATACATATTCTGAATACCATAACATTTTACTTTACACAAGCCACTTAAGGTGGCCAGTACGGAGTGACATTAATAAGAAACCATTACTTTAAGTTATCACATAAAGATCACTTTAAGGTGACCTTAAATACTTATACATCTTTACACATAAGCAGCACGTAAGCAGGTGACACAAAATTTATGTTAGCTTAGATTTGCAAAGTGAGGGCACTTACGGTGACCTTAAAATTGGTATCAGAAAGTGCTAGTCATAGCACCCTGCTTACTGCCTTTTCCAAGGTAGACCTACAGTCAGACAACTTGGAAGCATGAGGATCAGACACACCCTTCCCCACTGAGAGAATCTCTGATGGTCCTACCCACAGAATGCATTAGACAACATGCACTAGACTCACACTTAAAATTACCAAAGTGTCAAAAGTGCCTAAAACATCACATGTGAAATTGGTGACATAATTTACCTAATCACATGCAAAAAAGTGTGGTAAATATTATGTGGGAGAGACTGGTCGTGCATTCAGAAAAAAATAATGTATGAACATAGACTCTCAGTCTCAAAACCCAAGAATCCAGAATCACCCCAGCCTCAAAACATTTCACCGAGAAAGGTCATTCTGTCAGGGACATGCAATTCTCCCTCTTGGAATGGTGTTCCCTATAATTTAACACTTCCAAATCAGATCGTAGAAAAATGAGAGAGAAATGGTGGATGTGGAATATTGGGGCAATATATCCCATTGGCATTGATCAATTTATTTAATTCAATGTTCCATTTAATGTTCATTCACCCTCTGAACATTCCTTTATTTTCCTTGACCTTAAAATGTATGTTTATGTAATATTTACCATTAACCCTACCAGTAAGGTTAGTAAGGTAAGGATAAGACACAATGATTTTCCAGTTTGAGGTTAGAAAGGTGAGGGTCACTTAGGGTGATGTTGTTTTGTTCTTTGTATTTATGCATTCCCAATTTTCTGACTAATCATTTTACTAGTTGAAACAAAATTGTTCCATAAAAGACAAGAATCGGTTTGCATGTCTACCCATTGATGAAAAAAAACCCACGGAAATCCTTTAACATTTAATTCAGTTTCTTTGATAGTTAATACAACATGTCAGCATTTTTGTCCTGTAAATGGGTCATTAAGTCTGAACATATGAAGTTTTATAAGTGCCTTTATGTACTTCACAGGAGGTGTCCTGGGCTACATTATTGTGTGTTTTTTGTTTTGTGTTTTTTGGGGGGTGGGTAGGCTTGTCTTTTCAATGCAATGCACAAGCCTATAAATGCCTCCCATGGGGACAACTTTATAGTGGCAATAATACTAAGCTAAACAGAGCAGACAGACAGAGTGATGGTAAACTGCATTACAGTTATTTAAGATGATTATGAATAAATTAGTACTAATCAAAAGTATATATATACACTATCTTGAATTGGCGTCCCGACCTCTGAACATGCTGTGACCTGAATCTAGAATAAGTAAAGAAATACATGTATGTGAAATCCTAAGGAATATGTACAGCAAACTTGCACAGACTGGAGTTATAACTGAGTTAACTGATTCTTTTCTTCTTGGTAGTATCCTTTCTTTTTAAATAATGGCCACTGTCGGTATTTCAATATTATTTCATTCTGCTTGTACATGTCTTGCGAATAGTCCATGTTATATTTAACTTTAAAATATCATTACTGAAGTTTATCATCCAAAGTTGGGCTGATATATTCGTATCCTTGGGATTCTAAGTTGGGCTTATATATAAAGATGGGCTGACTCCTATATGGGGATCTATATAGGCCAGCTTTAAAATTTTCAGTGAATACTCGTCCTTTTGACTATTTTTCTGTGGGTGTTCCACCACACGACTAAGGCTCCCGATTAAGGGTTTTTGAGGGTCGGTTTGAAATATTTGCTTAGTCCCAGACCTTCTGTAAGGGTCGTTTGTGGTCGGTTGGGGCCGTGTGAGAAATCAAACATGTTTGATATTTCACACGACCCCAACCGATTATTTTTCCCGCCATAAACAAAATGTCCAGTCCCAGGCGTCCTCAGGCCTCCTCAGATCAAATTTACACAGTCCTATGTGGTCCCAGGCCGCCTGCGACCCTTAGTCGCCGACCCTTAGTCCCAGACCCTCTATTCTTAGTCCCAGGCCTCCTGCGACCCTTAGTCCCATTGCAAAACAAAAATCGGCTATCTCGGTCTGGGGACGCCTGGGGACGCCTCAGGACACCTTGTGGGGTCGGGACTTAATCCTGGGTTAGTCGGCTCTTAGTCCCAGGAGGCCTGAGGCGTCCTGGGACCCAGTCGGTTTGTCTACGACAGGATCGTGGTTCAAACCGACCACAAAAATGGCTTAGTCGGTTCTTAGTCCCAGACCAGTTAGGGACTGTCTGGGGCCTCCTGGGGCGTCCTGAGGCCGATCTGTAGTTAATCCCAGACCTTCATACCGATTCTGTCTTCCACCCCATTGGTCAATTTTTTTTCCATTTTTTCCAAGACTACCCACGATTAGTTTTAGTCGGGACAAATTGCAGGATTTTTGTGAGCAGGACCCCAGGTTTAAAGCCTGATAGGTTGTACTATCAATCGTGAAAGTGGAACAGGTGTATTTAAATGACACCATATCTAACTGTATATCCCAATGAATATTTCCAAGTCTTTATTGTGCAAGTCTGTATTGAAATTTATACGTAGATTCTATATATATGTATATTGGTTGGTACTTCTCTGCATGTTAAATGTATATGTATTGCTCACTTAAGCACAGAGATGGGAAGTGGTTTAACACATGTTTAGTGTTATTGGTTTGCGAAAGCTATTTAATGTCATATATATTTGTTCTGAAGTGGGTCAACGCGGACCCCCCCTCCCCGAAAATTTCTCTATTTTAACAAAGTTGTTTTGCATAAATGTATTAATGGCTGACCGCTGATAGCCAATGCCTGCAACAATTGTGTGCTTAAAAGGACCAAAACACCGTATTATAAGTTACAGTGCCTACCAATGGGTGATTCATTGCTGTATAAATACATAATTTACGCTACAAGTAACAATTATGTCTATATTTGATGTTGGGGTAACACATTTGTGCACAAGTGGAAGAATATGGAATTCTACATCCATGTCATGGTAATTTTGTCTTCTGGTTTTGAAGTTGTATTTCTCCTACTGATGTTTAATTAACCTTGAGAAACTATAGCTTTTTAATGCAATACTGTGGTCCAGCACGGAATGATAAATCCATACATTTCAGTGAACGAGGAAGAGGTGGCGATCATTAAAGGTTCTACAAAAGTGGGGGGGGGGGGGTGAGATTGTGGGTAATATTATGATGCCTTTATTTCATTTTGTGCATTTCTTCTAGTTTTCACATTATCCTTAACTATGTGTAACTTAATTACAGTCCCACTCTCTGTCTGTGGGTCAAACTACCAATTGATCTGCCCTCATGTGGCTAGTGGCTTAAAGCAGGGTTCACACTGCTTCATTTCAGTGGCCCAAGGTACCTCTATTTGAAATGGGTCTCATCCTTCTATATTCTTTTGTTACCAAATCCATAAAACTGGTTTCCGGATCAGCACATAAAACTCTCCCAGATATAATACAATTACCAAAACTGCCACATCACACACCTGCTTGGCTTGTATGTTGTACTGGAAAAGGGAAGGAGTTGAATCCTGACACATCCTACATGCAACCAATCTATATTAGACGTGTTTGTCTGCCGGACTGAAATGGACCTAAACTAGAGATGAGTCGGTGACACAAGTGTCTTGTTATCAAGTCCATTTTGCTGAAATACCATGACGTCACTTTACATCCTGCCATCTCATTGGTCAGCACATGGAAAAGCTTAGAATATTAGAAGCTAACCTCAAATCTATAGAAACTATAAACGTTCATCCCTATTTGTGTGTATTACAAGGCTCCTGTTTTGATTTCTTCAGACAGATTTGCCTTGTGATGTTTTCAGGAAGTTCACTACTGTTAACAGGCTTATTCAATTGGCTTAATTCGCGTATTTATCAGAATTTAGTCTTCAACCATTGGCTTTTGGCCCCTGCGGAGTTTTTCCGCACAGATGGGAGGTCACAGGTTGGACAGGCTCGGACTTTAAGGAGCAGGAAGGACCTGTAGCTCTAGTAACCCCCACTTGATGATCCTGTCGGTATTTGACTTTTTCATCTTGATTCGACGTGCCAGGTAAATAGGTTATTTCTGTAGGACAGGGTCCGGATGCTTAAAGATAAAGTGACTTTAGATCTAAGTAATGCTTAAAGATAAGGTGACATTAGATCTAAGTTAGGGAAGTTTTAAATTTAAGTAATTCATAAAGAAAAGATGACTTTAGATTTAAGTCAGAGAAGGTTTTTCACTTAACCTTTTCTTGGAATCAGTGTTCACCGAACCGGAATTAAGAATATTCATGAATACGGTTTCATAATTTCTGACTTGAAATATAAGTATAACTTAAAATCTAAGTAAAGAACTTGGATAAAAAACTAGTATTTTGGGCTAGTATAAGCCTTCATTATGTATCTGTCTGCTTGTAGTATTATCATGATTTATCGACATACTAAGTCGACATTAAGAAAAAGAAAAAAAATCATCTTTGAGCCACTACTGTTCTGTAGTTCAGGGACTTGTGTTTGGTGTCCTGTAGTTCAGGGACTTATGTATGGTGTTTATTTTTAATTTCAGTTCTAAAAATTTTTCTGAAAGTTTAAAATGATTTACCTTTCTTTGCATAAATACATTATACTAACATAAAAATTTCCTAGCTGAAACTTATCCTTCACTTGTAACTAATCAGACTTCAACTGATAACCTTTAGGGTTCAAACCTGACTACACTTTTGTTACAAACTGTAGTAGGGCAATGATCCCGTATAGTGTACTGGTAATGTATAGTAATCAATTGTGTATTTAGAAATATTTGGAACCTAAAATTACAATTGACAGGTTCTGTCTCCCTTCAAACTAAATTTTTAAAATCAATTGTGTATTTAGAAATATTTGGAACCTAAAATTACAATTGACAGGTTCTGTCTCCCTTCAAAATAAATTTTTAAAAAGCCAGTGAGAACAATTCCTCTTCTTAACTACAATATGCCATACTACATTTGAAATAGGAGGGATCACAAATGTAATTTAGAGTCTCTAGAATCTTCCTGGGCATAGCATGAGTAAAGGTATATATTCTTAGCAGTAACCACAGGCTTAAGGGCTTATGTAACTTCATTGAAGTACAGACCTATCCCACCCCTGAGTATGCAAACCCAGATAATGTTATTCATTAGACGATAGTTACTTTTTCAGACTCAATCTTATCACAAATGCAAAAATCCTATTTTTATATTTCTTTTTTTTTATCTTTTTTTTTTTGGGGGGGGGGGGGGGGGGGGGGGGCTGGTTGAAGGTGGGGTTTAGTGTGTAGCTATCCCCCCGGATGAAGTTGCAATGACTAGAAGATAGAGTTTTATGCAAATTATAGGGAGTTTCTTTCTTATTTATTTTGATAAATAACACTCAAGCTATAAACAGAAGTCTTTTTCCAGGGCGAAAATGTAGTTTCTTTTTTCAGACTGCACTTCCCCAGTTGGGCTACAACCAACCAATCCAGGGCTTACAATGGCTATTTTGTGTATTGCTGATGTTTATTCTTAAGGTTTGACTTCAATCTTGTTTTAAACTTTTAATTGAGTAAAAGATTTTCGAGTGTATATTGTGTATAATTCCTTTCTGAACGAGTTGTCATTAATAGTGTAAAAAAAGTATAGAGAAACATAAATCCAATGGAAATTTACACATATCAACTGCGTTGACTGTCAACAAGATCCATGTGGTATAGTTGTATATTGGTGAATTTTTTTTGTACAATATGCATATCAGAATCTGCAAACCTTATGATCCCTTGTGCGTACTATGTTTTTAATTCATTTTATGCAACTAGGACTATATAATATAAATAGCAACATATATATATATATATAATTTACTGATAAGAGCCACTAAAACGGATGTAAAAAAAAAAATTAATGCCACTATGATGACAAACAAAAATATGCATATAAACTCTCAATTTTAGGATATAGTACAGACATTATTTTCATTTAAATTTCCCTTAGGTAAGTCTTTGCTATCCTTTTGTATTGAGGAATCCTGAATTCCTATTCCTGTTTGATTTAGTTTGCCTTTTTTAAAATAACAAAACATTCAGATGATCCGGACAAGTGTGAAGAAACCATAAGTGAAAAAACGCACATATGTGTTGAAAATGAGAAATGTGATAAAACCAAAGGGATGCACAGTGTACTCATAAGTTCTCATTAGTGAGTAAAAGCAAAGTCCAACCCTCCATGATAATAACTTGCTTCATTAGACTTGTGTATTTTCCAATTCTACAGGGCCACAGGGACGTGAGAATACTAGTTTATTTTTTCCTCTGTTCTATCAGAACAACCAAAATATTGGGTTTGTAGGGAGACGAAAATAAGTTTAAAACCATCATTCTTTGGTGTGTCAAATATGATTATACAGTAAACGCCTACATATATACATGACAAGTATCACTTAATTTATTTCACATATGAAAACTGTAACACTGCTGTGAATTTATGGGTTTGGAGAGGGGTTCATTGTCGTGGTATGCAATATCTTAGCAACCAGTTGGGTTTGTTTATTACTGTAGATAACAGCTCTAAATACTGTTTTGTGGACATTTTCACTATGCACAGATTTTAGCTGTTTTAGCCAATGAGTTTGAATAGTGACAAGCAATCCCTAGTCAAATTTTAAATGTCTGTTATGTGGGTGTTCCACTGGAGCTGACTGATCAGTAACTATGTCTTTTTTGAGAGTTGGGAACAATGTTTACAAGGTCGGTTGTAGTTTTAAGGCCTGTGGGGGAGTGTTGGTCAAATAACAAACATGTATGATATTTTTACAGCCATTGCTGACCCTTGTAACAGACCCTAGTTTCATCCACCTAGCAACAGACGTGTGGGTTAAGTTAATGGCCTGTCGGTTACACTTCCTACCTTGTGGGTTAATGAAACAGGCCTGTCTGTATCAAGTATCAGGCTTGTCCCAAATATGGAGCTCCAGACTGTATGTGATGACAAACAGACTGTGCGGGAAATTTAACAGTACAGTCGGTAACTTTAGCCGGCCTGTCTGTAAGTGTTCAGGACAGGCCTGTAAATTTTCAAGGCCAGTCGGTAACTTTTCACGTCTGGATCCTAGAGTCCGTTGGAATTTTCTGGGTCCTAGAGTCGGAAAGGTTCCGTTCTCAATTCTTCTTTTCAGTTTGCTACGGTTGAATATCTGAATATCAGATAATTATCCACTGGCCCTCATATTGACCCAAATGAAGTTGTACTCTGCATTGACTAAGCCCAAAAGTACCAGGGAGAAGTAGCCCTTGCAGTTGAAATATTCACTGCCTGACTTCTTGGGCTTCTTTATAGCAATGTGCACCGACTGCATGGGGGACATTCCATCTGTTTCTAAATCTCTCCTCTATTTTCTTCCAGTCTTCAGGATCTGTTGGACAAATCAAATATTCCTGTTGAAATTCTTTTAAGATGGTTTTGCAAACCTGGGGGACAAATTTACAGATGGTCGTTCTTCCAACCCTCCAGTGGTATTGCAGTGAAGTGTAGCTTTCCCCTGTGGACAAGTGTCTGAATGTAACTGCCAGTTTCAAACCGACTTCCAATGGCTTCCTGATATTGGTGGTAGACTTCCTCAGACGGGGGCCAATTCAGTTTTCAATTTAAAAAAGGCTGGTTGCATCCTGGTTTGTCAGTTGTGATTAGCACCTCCAAGAGTGTTCTGTTGCATCATCTCTCCTCTCTCTGCAGTATGCAGGACATAACCCATGGATTCTGTGGCTTCCTCCTTCTACGTGGTGGGGGCTGTGGCTGTGGTGGTGGTGCAGGCTGGGCAGGAGCTGGGTTCTGTTGTCTTCTATGTCTTGAAATCATGATGGAAATTAACATATTTAACTCAATAAAAAACCAAAGGACCCTCAAGTTGTCAAACATTTCCTCTTGATGTGTTGCTGTCATCTTTGCAGTGTGAAATAAGTGTCACATCACTAGTGATGGGGGTTTATATAGTGTGATATGGATCCTGATTCTGGATCCCTGACTATAGAGAGCGATCCACAAAATTAATCAGTCCTGTTGGCATGGGTCGGAAACATGCTCCTGGCTTGTCTGTTTATCTTTACGGCTTGTCTGTTTGTGATGTTGCTTGTCTGTTAGGGGTTGAAGGCTTGTCGTACTGCTTCTACTACTGACCGTGCAATAAACGTCCCCGACCCTAAGTCTTGTTGGAGTAGTTATCACGTGCTGTCTGTAAATGTTACATCCTTTCAGGGACTTTTTAACTGACACACCATTTTTGCACTTTTTCTCTACGATCCCACGACTTCCACAACTGACCCTAGAATCGTAGGGTCGGTTACAGGGTCCACTCCAGTGGAACACCCACATTAATTTTCTCTTAACATTAATCTCTTGAGCAGGGACTAGCCTGGCTTTCCATAATTAACCATGATGCAAACATGAAATATTTTTGCCATAATGCACCCTGTGTCAGAGGCCCTTCTTGTCTTGAATATAGCTAGCTAAGCCGCATATATATATCTATGAGAACATGAAAAATAATTATAATACAATGAAATAGTTCTACCTATACTATATACATTAACGCCTGTGGCAAGGCTAAGTAGAGACTTACTTTTAGTGAAAATTAATTCCAGTGAAGATCTTGAAATTTGGAAATTAATGAAATTTTCTTCTAGCTTAAATTTCTACTTATACAGAATGTCAAAAGTGCAATTTAATAGGAATTCTATTCCAGGACAAAACATTTCCCCTTCAAGTTAAGTAATTAAGATATTACAGCTTCACACATGGCGTTTAACTTATCACTCTTTTGTGAGTCTTATACAATTACAGCAGCAGTACTGAGAAGAAAATAACTTTATGGATGCATCTAAAACAAAGATGGCTTATACTTTGGAAAGGGGGTTTTGAACCACATTAGTTTGGATACAAGAGCATTGCAGTATATATTCCTTCACTCACACAAAAAGCAGTCACACACTTTCGTTGATGCCATAATTGTATAAAACAATAATATGTAAAAAGTAAGGTTATGAATTAAAACCATAATGGCTTACATCTTGGATTTTGACATAACAGCCGATGCCTACACATTGTAGAAAAATTCTTGCAATTTAAAATAATAATAGTTTGAACAATAATAAATACAATTTAAATACATATGAGCTTATGCCTGCAGTCCAAGTGTTTCTGCTACATACAGTATAAGAATGCTGGTTAGTGATATTTAGGTTTACTCACAGAAAAACAACCTTACTTCTAATTAAAGTATGGTCATAATAATACTGTGAAATGTGATCAAAGTTGTTACTGCAATTTAACACTAAATGGCTTATATCTTGGATAAAGGGTTTTTACATTATAATAACCTTTTTGGCACAGCAGATTCAAGGTCATATTACATAACACTGTAGTCTTTAAAGGGGAGCTTCGTCGGGCTTTTAGTAACTTCACTAAAAGCTTTTCCCTGCAGGATGTGATAAGTAATTGTGACCTATATGTCAGCACTACTGTATATATTATTAAGCTCCCCAAAAATAATGGTTATGTAGATTTGCAATATATTGGATTAAATCTAAATGGCTGTGGCATCATAGGGCATTAAACTGAGCTTTGATTGTATTGAAAGATGTTGCAGCCTGGCTTTGTAATGATGACCTAGGGACATATTCACAAAATGGATCAAGATCAAGTTTAAATCAAACATCAGCTTAAGTTCAGTGTACACAGCTGGTTTGAACCAATGGAGCAGTGGACTGTCTGGATGGCTAAATAATATGGCTACATTTGTCTGAACTCAAGTGTCTGAGATAGTGGGTTCAGTGCTGGTTTTGCATTTTGTCTCAGTGTCTGTGAAATCCTAAATGCACAGCACCATGACTACTTTGAAATGTATATGCATGCATGGTCCTTTATTTGTTGTAGGGTTTACTTTAGCATCACATTTGACCGAAGAATGACTGCAAGTAAATGCCTGCAATGGACCCGCAAACTTAAGTTCTGGAATGATGAACAATAAGTAGTTATTTTCTGATACTTAATGGTGGACAGGTCCTCCACTGCCCAGTGGTTAGCAAGATTTGCTGCTAATCACAAGCTGTCTGTCACCTAAGTGTGGGTTCAACTCCTACAAGTGACATGGTCAAAGGCCTGCCCCAACATGTCCCTGGCTGTTGAACAATAAGCAAAGTCCGTAACTTGATTAACTTGGCATGATGGTGCAAAAAGCAGTGCATCAGTTATCTCTGATCACCTAGTATGTTCCAGTCTCCACAGTGTATTAAACTACATTGCTTGATCTAACCTGGGCAATATAAGCTTTGAAAACAACCAACCTTGATCAACCAACCAACCCATCAATCAACCAAATAATCAATCAATGCTCTCTGGATCTGTACGAATATGACCATAACTGCTAAAAGAGACAACAGTAATAGGGTTGTGACATTATATTATCGTCCACCAGACTTCCAATTGAAATATATATATATTCATGATCAGTGGGTGTATTTTAGGATAGGGTCCCGATATTTTTCCAATAGCTTTCCAAGTGACATTGCAGTTGGTCAAGAATTCCTTTGATAGGTTCAAGAAATTGCGATAATTTTTCAATCCATCCAAATGGATACCAACCTTAATATGCAACAAGCAATGAAATCACTATGATGGACTTTCAGATGGACGATGTGCTTTGCAAATGTTAAGATAGAAGGGTTTTAAATGGGTTAATGAACTCAGGATCTGATAAGAATGGTAAACGGTTTATGATAATATTACACTGTTTAATATAAGTGGGAGCCAATTGCCTCCCAAACGGTAAATTTTCAGATCATAATCCAATGGGGCTGTAGGACAGGCTTCTTACCAACTTGGACTTTTGACTATCTGTTTTAATACTCTGTTCATGGAAATTATTTTGTTATCCAAACATACTTTTCCATTTCTGTGTGGCTGGGTTATCTGCAGATCACTGCACAGCTTCACAGAAGCCATTTATGGTTAAATGGTATATCTGTGTTGAGAAGAACCAAAACATAGATTTATCACCACAGTTTTGTCATTCTCTCCACCGTGTGTCTGGAAAGTAACACAGCTCAAAGTGTTACACGTTTTCACCATTATAGTATGAGATACAGTGTAACAGCCAGTTGCAAGGGTTTGTTCGTGACCATACAAGGCAGGGGACTAACTAAAAGGGAAAACCTAGTAATTCCAGATTACACTGATTTGTGCTGGTGCTAGAAGCTTTTTTCAGCTGCAAAATATTTCACTCGGGGCTCGTTTGTGGCTCGACACATTTTGTGTTTTAGTAATATCCACTCACTGCAATAACTGAAAATAAGTAGGGATATATATTTAGGTAAGATGCATTCAACACAACAGGGACAGAATTTTCAAAATTTTGGTGGATTATTTTAAATGTTTGAAAAGCACCTACCATGCTCTTTCATGTGGTAAACTAAATATACATGCTTTAGGGATGAAGGGGTTTGGTATTTGCTTTACGAGGCGGCTCATTTTTAACCACATACAAGATCCGAGAATGAAACAATATAGTATGATCACACATAATGTAAAAGCATCATTAGTGCTTTTTTTATATAAATGGAGAAACAAATGTCTTTTTCACTAAAAAAATAGCAGTTTGTTTTCTTTAAATCTGGTCACTTTTCAGCAAAATCTGGATGCATAACCAAAAAACACTAGTCATCAGACTGCATGGGGTTATATTTTCACAAAAGGTGGGTTTTACCTATGCCTTGCTCATCCCGAATCCAGGTATTTTTCAACACTTTTTGGTAAAGTTTGTTATATTTGCGATCCTGATTAATTTAAATTATTTATACCCCATTCACACTACAGGCGGTATCACCCACAGTGGGTCATGTTTGGGGAAACGTCCCTCTCCTTGGATCACCGTCTGAAGGTTGTATGTGACCTTGCAAGTCAGTCCACAATCTTGTGAGTCCTACGGGAGTTTTAAAATGTTTATAATTTCTGCCTCTGATTTTGAAACCATGAGCATACGCAGATGATTTTTCACAAGCGTATATAAATTTCTAACTACGGTAACCAAAGATGTGGTCCACGGTCTACATAAGGTTGTGATTTGGTCGTGTAATACGGCGACATAAGGTTAGTTAAGGTATTGGACATTTCGCTGAAGGTGAGTTAAGGCTAATGGAGGTTGCTTCACGGTGACCAACGTTTTCAGTACTGTCATCCTACTCTTATTGACAGTTAAAACACTGTGTCTAATCAGTGGCCATCCACCTGTGGTGTGAACAACTCAGATGAAATGGGGCGACCTGGGAGGCGGTTCCACTGCCTAGAAAAACTTCCAACTGCAGGATGACCGCCTGTAGTGTGAACGGGGGATTAGAGGCATAGATAGAAAATCAAATTTGAAATGCAATTTGGTAGCTTAAGTTTCTACAGTTGTGGCATCACCTGAGTAGAACATATAAGCGTCTGTAGTCAAGCCATGGCTTCCTTTAGAAAAAGAAAAACAAAGCTTGTCGGTTCAGACATGTCTTCCCACTACCATAATTCTCACTCCCTAGCCTTGCTCAAGGCTCAAATTTGAATGATATCTTTTCAAACATGGTCACAGGTATTTGATATTCATAAAGCACTCATACATGTAAGGATACATAAGCTTATCGGAGAGAGAGAGAGAGAGAGAGAGAGTCTCTCTCTTAGCTGGAAGCTAATGCAAAAATTAGTTCATGTATGAGTACATTATATAAACTGAAACTTCATTAACTGAACTGAAAATTTTCCCTAACTGCAAAGAAGCTTGAGCCTTCTGCAAGGCTACTCTGTTCCAATGGTTGATGGCATTTTTAGATCAATTCCATTCTTATTATTTGATTTTCATTTCTTGGGGAATCAATGCCTTACAGAATGCTCACATTAACTTGGTGAAATATAAATATTTTTATTCAAATTAAGTGTGCACCTGTATACAAGTAGGATTCTCAATATGAAAGGTGACAACTTCACTACAAAAGGTATCGATAATTAAATATTCAGAACCTTACATAAATTATTTATACAACTATTATTAATAAATGTTAAGCAAAACATTTGTAAACAGAACCTTAAATAATTTATTTATATAGATACATGTATTTTTAATAAATGTTGAGCAAACATTTGTTAACAGGTAATCTACTAGCTCAAATAAAAAAAACTGTAGGAGTTAAGGGGTTAGGGGTTAAGTGGTGATTCCATATTCACGACTGTCTCAACTCTTTCCAACTGCAAAGTTGACACAAAATTTTCATGATTGTATAGTCTTCAAGCTGAATGATGAATGTTGGTAAAATTTGAAAATATTAATTTTTTTTAAAGTATGCAATTTTGCTTCCTAACCCCAAAGTCGGGATCATTAGCTTGATTTATCTGAATGTCATTGAGTCAAATCGTAGATGTCGAGACACACTCTGGGTCCATCCTATCACTAATACCCCAAGTGTATTGCTTTTGCGACCAATACTATTAAAATCGTATATGATAGCGAGTAAGTGACCCTGACTCAGACCAAAATAATGAAATGGTGTGGCTACATGTTTGTCAATCTCCTGATTGTCAGTTTTGCACATGGAAGCTGATGGCAGGTGTTTTTCAAACATTTAAAGTTTGATTGCCGATGGTCTAAGACATGAAACCATCATGTCATATCAACAATCCATGTAGTTATTGAAAATCTATAGCTCATGGTTAAAGTCCCGGTCACTCCGAGTAAGATTGAAGATGGTCAGGATATGTTCCCAGATAAATTGGAAGTTCTCAGTCTGATCGCCAGGGATTTCCGACCTTTTATACCCTGACTATAACCCGTTTAGAACAAAGAACCTCTGTTCATAAATATGGAGCCAAACCTCTAAGGCACAGTTAGAAAACATTATAGAGTAACACTACAATTTAGTCTGTGAAGCCACTGAATTCCCATTAAAATTATAAAATACATTTTAAAGCAAATGCATCACTTTCATGTAATAAAAGAGCTTTGAAAGCTCTGTTTTTAAATGTGTGGACTAGTTTCACTGGAAAGCACCTTTCTACCTGGAGTGTTTTTCTTACAGTAAAAACATACTTATGGTTGAGCTCTGGTTAAAAAACACTATCGCGGGGGAAAAATAATGTATTACTGACTTTCATCTTTTTTTTTTCATTTTTTTATAGAAAAAATGTTCTGCTGTCACCCACTTTTTACTTATTACTTTTTTTGTTTTTTCTTACTAATTTGATTAAAATTGTCTTTTTATTTGACAAATTTACTATTTCTTACAAAACATATTGGCAAGGCAAACAATTTCAAATGAAATAAATGAGCTAAGTTTTACCATTTTTACACATCCCATACATTTTAGATTGAAAATTTCTCCTTTTTACTACACTCGCTACTCAATAAATGATCCCTGAAACATAAAGATAAATAATGGCTATTAACAAGGTCATTATGGGGAATTATAAAATTAGTGGCAAGGTAATTAATCAATCACAAAGCCTGAGCATTTAAGTAATTCATTTATCACGGGGAACTGCCAGGCTTCAGGCCCACAAACATTATCATAATATAATCAACAGTAAAAACACTTTAGTATTAGATATAAATTTTAAGAAGGTTCCCTGGTTGCCGATATCTGTAGTGAAAGTACCCATGATTGTTCAATGCTTCCAGTCCACTTATTAAACCCCTGGGTAAGTTCAACTAAACCACACTAGATTGGGATGTGTATTTTTTGTTTTTCAACTCTGGCTTTAAGTGGGCAAGTTCGCAATACAGTCTGAAGTCTTGGCCATGTATTGTGTGTTGCTTTCTGCCACAATTATACCTAGCATAAAATGAACTATATAATGTGTGGAAAATGATCTTGATGAAAAGTGAAAGTTTACATTAGACGTTTCTTTCAGCAGCTAGTTATGGAGCAGTACAGGCCGTTAATCCAACACACAGGTGCCACTGGGCTGGATTTGAACCCACGATCACATCTGTGAGAGTCAGCTGAGTAAATACCAATCTTGTTAACCACTCTGCCATTAATGACCTTCACAAAAAATTAATCATATAGCTTATCGTAGAAATAAAGTTAACAGAGTAATTTGATGGTCCATTATGAGTGTGAGTAATCAAGTGCTAAGTTATGCTAATGTCTCACCTTCCTGTGGCGTTGTCTCTTCACTGATTTAAGAGCGTGTCCTCATGGCTCTTAAGATTGACCCAATATTTCAAAATCCCCCCAGAGAATATAAACTGTGACATTCGAAAATATTTACAGGCTATGTAGCAAAAATACTATAGCTCGAAAATTACTAAATGAATTTTTGTCAAATAGTAAGCAACAGAAACTACAAATATTTCTCTTTCAAACAGTACCAATGCCATATTTGTAGCTAAAATAAAAGAGTCATACAAAACAAATTTCACTCAACTTCCACAAAAGTGAAGTTTACTTGTTTGTTGGGGTTCAGCCTTTTCAAATATTTTCACAATTTTAACTACTTTATCCACAGCTATATATTATACATCATTGCAAAATACATTGAACAGTACTTTTATTCGTTTTTGCTGCATTTAAATTCATCCAAAATTATGGAGAAAAATTATTGAATGTCTAGTTAATTTTTTCACTATTTCCTTTATATACAACCAAACTTCCTCCAGTAAAACAGTCACAAAATACTGTAATTTGCTTTTTAGAAAATGATATATAAACCATATTTATAATTTTGATAGTTGATATATAGTTGAAATGTAAATGTATGTAATTTCAGTGCAAAGATAGAAATTCAAGTAAATTAGAGGATGTCAACAAGTATTCACCTTTGCAATTATTTTTCAAACTATTTAAAATACAAAACAATCAATAAAATATTTAGATAGGAAGTACAAAAACTTAAAAACTTGAAAACGGATTTCACAAGAACCAAAAGAGTTATTTTGCTATGAGAGTCCATCAAATAAATTAAATAAAATGAAACTGTAGGTAGGTATCTAGACATTTTGTATTGAGGAATACGTGGAGAATATTACTGGTACCCCATTTTCACACTGTGGGTCCCCGTTTTTGAAGCCCCATAAGGCACCCTGCATTTCATAACCCTGACGTGAACACTGTGGCATGTTTAGATAATGTTTTAAATTAACATTTAATACAAATGATTAAACATCCACTTTGTCATCAATGGAATACAGAGCAGAATAATATTTTGAAAATAAAAAGTGTATCAAAATCATGCAAATGACCACAGAACACTTTCTCTGCTTGTTTTCACACTTTCGGATAGTGCTGATAGGCAATAAAGATCATAGTTCCAAAGCATGAATAAATTGTCGTGTCCTTGGGCTAATGAAGGCAATATCCCAAAGAAAACAAGGTCTTAGTGATACTGTCATAACTTTTCAACATGGTGTCACTTCTCTGTGGGGTCAAAAAGGGTTACGGCCTGGCCACACTTATCCGACTGATCCAAATAGGGGAGGGGACGGCTTAAGTGTTGGTCATAATTATACGATTAGTATTAATTGAAGGTGGAGTGGGTTATGGCTCATCACATGTATGTGACTGGTCCAAATGGAGTGGGGGCTTAAGAGTTGGTCACACTTCTCAGATAATTCTACTGGAAAGAGCAGTGGTTTAAATATTGACGACACTACCCAGACTGCTATATGGAATGAGTAAGGGCTTAGAGATTGCTACAATTTACAGATTGCTCCAAATGATAAGAATTAATGCTTAAGGTCTGGCCAAACTTTACAGATTGATCCAAGTTAAAGGTTTAGGGCTTTAAGTGTTAATTAAATCACTCCATTTTAACCAAGTGGGCATAGATGGAAAGCTACTCCTCTCACACTGTATTTCAGATTAGATTCTCATGGAAACTGACTCTGTAAGATAGAGTATAACACATTGCCTCTCATATCATCTAGCTCATGGCAATATGTGAGGTTCACTGCAGGCCAGTTCTCATATGACCTTAGTTACTTTAAAGAAAGAGTAGATTACTACCTTTTGAGCTCAGACCTGAAAGGCAGCCACCATAGGTTTTCTCACATAAACAGTTTTGAACAGTGATCTCGAACGGTTTTAGGGAGGCATTGACACTGATAGACTACACATTTCTAAATTGTGTTGTGCTGTTACCCTTCAGCGGATAAGTGGGAATGTTTCTTTAGTGGTGGTTGATTAGATATTGGGACAGCAATCTATTTTAGCGACCTTCAAGGTCTGCAGGAAATGGAAGGCATTTATCCCAATTATCAACCATTCTGCTATTTCCCATTCCCTTCATTTGACAGGATATAACCATTGGATCTTTTAGCAAGAAATTTCCGGTGTTATTGTAACAACATTGAGCTATCATCAAAAGATTGGCACTGGGGCTTACTTTCCATTTAAATAACAGTAACAAAAAATCTAGGCTAATGTAACTGTGGAAGGAAAGTTATTAGAATGGCTTTAGCAGAAATATTCTCCTTTATAATACCCTTCACTAGTTTGCTGCTGCCCAACTATCCGATTACATTGTGTCAAGTATAATTTTGTTGGTTTTAGATCTTATCTTTCCAGTCGTGAAGGTCAGAAGCGGAACAGTTTGCCAGGTTAAACCCAAGGGGAAAAGTTTTGACAACCCCCGGAGGTCACGTGTGATGACCCCAAGGTCAAGCCAAGTGTGTGTGGGGTCATATTTCATAAGATCCAAGATTCGAACCCTGACTAGTAACAGCTTTTAACAACTCAAGGTCATTTTTCAAGGTCATAACACCAAGGGAAGAAAATAAAGTATGGGGGTGATTTAATTAGCTTGCGATGAATTTTGTGCTGTAGATACTTTAAAAATCTTATCCTGAGTAATGCATCATTTTCAACAGCTTCAGTCAGATTATAAATGGCAACCAAAGCATACCATATGTTTACCATGAACAAAAATCGAACCCAGAATCACAGTGGAAAGAGAGAAACTGGATAAATTGGCATCTTTGTCAAATCAACCCCGAAAAAACTTGGCCCGGGTAAATCGGCTCCTAAAAATTCATCTAATAAAAACTCGGCTCTTAATTAAAAGTATACAACACAATGCAGTGTAATAAGAGTACTTTTATAGCACTTGATCTCTGCCATCTAGCAGATCATGTAAGTGTGTATCAGATCAAGTCAGTATTACTGATAAATAATCAGGGGGATAATTCTTTCTGATCATGTTATGCTTGTTTCACAAGGGTGACAGCTTCTAAACTGACATTTGGCAAAAGTAGAATTAACATATATATCATAATTTAGAATAATCTTTATTATCACATTATTTCAAAGGTGATAACGTCATAAGTGATATCTAGTGAAAGTGAAATTAACATTTTTGTATACCGTAATGGATGCCTTTTGATGGGGGGGGGGGGGATTTCACAAAGGGCCGATTTGTCTATGATTCGGTGAGGGCAACAGCTTGTAAATAGTGTTAACCACTTGACCTCTGGCAGGAAAGAAAGTGATGAAAAAATGCTTAGAAACAAAACATTAACATTGTTCTTTGTAAAAATACACTAATTAATATGTTAACACATTTACTAAAATTATGATTTTATTCATAAAAACTTATAACAAAAGTAAATTACTAATGCATTTAGTAAAAGATTGTTTTTATGACGAGCTATCAACATTGCTATCAACCCAAATGCATGTGCACAAACGAAATCAATTAAAATATTGTTGTCCTTTCGTAGTAAGAAAAATCTAAGACATCCCTATAAGTCGTAAGCATGTCATTGAGTCATAAATCATCAACAGAAGGAGGTAATCAATCATATGTCCACTGAGAACAGAAAAAAGGCAATGGGACACACACCTTGTTGAAAAGGTATATTTTCAAGCCTTGAGAAAAAGGAGTCATCTCCAAAATCAAGAAGATAACTGCTGTAATAATATCTGCATGGAAATTGCCAGTTATAAGACAACTCAAAGAACACATAGCTGATTAAATACACAAGATTCCTAGAATTTTATATGGCAGGATCTATGGTGTAATGGTTTAGTACCTCAATGATACAATTAGATCTTACAAAGACATAAATATCTTCATTTCTCAGGTTTTAGACAAAATATGACTTTTCCCATCCCCTCCCGGTCCTTTTGAGGGCAAGGTACTCAGTGGTCTGATGGAGTAGTAGGTTTGACATCTAATCCCAGACTGTCACCGCTGTGTGGGTTCAACTTTCATAAGTCCCTGTATGTCCCTGGCTGTTTTATTTATTTATTTAGGGTTTTACGTCCCTTTCAACACTGTACAGGTCATATCACAACGGGTAGTTGGAAGGGCAGAGGAAACCATTACATACAGTTCGTCAGGGTTCTGTACTGTAAACTGCCATCCAACGGCAAGCAACTACCAGCTTTCCCACTTGAGGCCGTGCCGGGAACCGAACCCCGGCCTCAGAGGTGGGAGGCGACAGTGTTACCACTCTGCCACCGTGGCCCCCTCCCCCCGGCTGTTGAACAGGACGTAAAACCCCAACTTTGACCTTTCTGGGGCAGCCCCCAAAATAGCTGCAGCCAAACAAAATAGCCGCTTTGTGAAAGTTGGGTGTAAATTGAATATAATTATCAGTTTTTGGTTAGATCTTTTTAGTTAGATGAGAAATTTAAAAAAAAACTGAATTTTAAATACATGGCAAAAATTTAAGATAAACTTTCCTTACACTCGTGTGTCTTTAGTTTTGCATCTGTCATCTGCATCAGTTAAAATTCTAAATTCTAGTAATTTCCATACTCTACTCCAGTTTGTTTCTGAATTGTTTGACCTTAATTTTTAATTTATTTTGATTAAAAGGTGATGTAAGAAACACCCAAAATTAGCTGTTGTTTTTTTTAAACCATGCTCAAATTATAATTATTCTGGTATGTTATTTCATATTTGCATGTGTTCCTCCAATGACGACCTTAACTCTGTGATGTTTCTAATTAGTGTAATGATATACCATTCTAAGTTTGATGGACTATCTCTCTCTACAAATTAACACTCAAACTTCTCCTGGGTAAAATCTGTCTTTTTTTTCTACAGTACGTCACATAGTTGTTAAGAACAACTTATGCTCTGTTTACACTTCTCCGGGAGGCTTATTCTGTTGGCATCAGATATACAGATAATTAAAGAACAGCTTGGTTCATAAAATTTCTTAACTCAGGAGTATCACAGTGTATTGATACTTACCTTACTCCTTACACAAATTAATTTCACATTGGTTTATTTTGTTTATTTGGGGTTTAACGTCGCTTTCAACACTGTACAGGTCATATCACGACGGGTAGTTGGAAGGGCAGAGGAAACCAGTACATAGAGTTCGCTAGGGTTGTGTACTGTAAACTGCCGACCAACGGCAAGCAACTACCAGCTTTCCTACTTGAGCCCGTGCGGGGATCGAACCCCGGCCTCAGAGGTGTAATTTCGCATTGGATACAACAGTCCCAGAAATGCTTTCTTATCTGTTCCAGTCTTCAAACCATCAATCCATAAAATAAATAAAAAGACAACAAATATAATCAACAATATCTTTGGCCTACAATGGTGCAATTCCCCGGAAGGAACTGCTCTTCGATGTCCATAGTGCTTCCTCTTAAACTTATTTCACGAAATATACTTGAAACATATTCAGCAAGGATTTATCCTTGACCTACACATTTCTGGGTGATGGCCAAGACACTCCAATGGCTGAACAACTTTTGAATAATAATTCAGTTTTAGGAATCTTAGACACTGATAATAAATAATAAAGATTTGACCTGTCCAGAACACAAATTTGAGTTGAAGTTGAATGTATAGGCAGTTATAGGAGTCTTGGGACACTGATAATGTATAATAAAGGTTTGACCTGTTCTGAGCACAAATTTAAGCTTAAGTTGAATGTATAGGAAGTAAAACAATGTTACAAGTGTTTGGAGACTGGTGTTGGAAACTGGATTATACGACAGCACCACGTTTGAACAAAAAAATATGACTTGTGTAGTTAGACTGGGTTTCTTTCATTTAAACTCTACCACTGACACTACATAATTTTTAATTTAAAAAAGGTTCACTATTGAAGATCTCAGGGAAATTATTATATCCACCAAGATTATGTTTTCAGTTGCATTTGTTTGTTTGTCTCTTAATGTTACCTTATATATTGGTTTTTATATAGCCTTAATGCTAAGACAAAGACAGACAATCTAATGACCTAGTATCTCTTAACATAACATGACATATTTATATAGCGCAATTCTATTTAAGAAAAAACAATCATTGCACTTTTTCTCCACAATATGCTGTTTTAAAATAATGAGGTTTTAGTTTCTTTTTGAAGATGTCCAATGGAAGTTCAATGTTCCTGATATCATCTGGCAGTTCATTCCAATACTTTGGTGCCACAACACTGAAGGCACGGTCACCCATAGAGACAAGTTTTGATCTTTTTTCTTGTAGCATGTATGATTTTCCTGCCAATCTTGTGGTGCGTTGATGTTGCTGGTAGTTAAGCATTGATGTCAAATATGATGGTGCCTGTCGATTCAAACTCTTATATACTAGAAGATTTATTTTAAATTTGATCCGAAACCTAACAGGCAACCAGTGGAGCTGATGCAGGTGAACCGATATAGAATCATGTTTCTTGACATTCAAAACTATCCTGGCAGCCCAATTTTGTACTTTCTGCAACTTATGGATAAGATATTGTGGGAGTTCAGCTAGGAGAGAGTTACAATAGTCTAATCTGGAAGATATGAGTGACTGTACTATTGTGTGTGCAGCAGACTTAGTTAGGTAAGGTCTTATTTGAATGATGGACCTTAGGTGACCATAACAGGATCTGCATATGGCATTTACTTGTTCCTTAAGTGATAGGTCTTGGTCAATGATTACCCCAAGGTTTCTGACACTTGTGCTTGGCTTTATATTAATACCAACCACATTTAATGAGTCAATAATGACTTTGGAGCGCTGTCTTCCAGTGCCAGCAATTAAGAACTCTGTCTTTTCTTCATTTAGCTTGAGCCGGTTATTAGACATCCAGTTGCTTATTTCAGATGTACACAAATGGAGTTGTTCTGCAGTTTGTTTTTGGTTTTCAAAATTACTTGGGTCAATTGATTTGTAAAGCTGTGTGTCATCAGCATACATGTGGAAAAGTATGTGAAACATTCTGATGATGATTCCAAGAGGTAATGTATATTTGCAGTAGAGATCAGGCCCAAGACCTGATCCCTGAGGCACACAGCATTCTAGAACCTTTGTATGAGATTCACAGTCACCAACAACTACTGATTGAGTTCTTCCTGTTAAATAAGTTCTAAACCAGTCTAAAGCTTTGTCTTCAATTCGAAACATTTTCTCAAGTTGGTGCAGCAAAATACAATGATCAACAGTGTCAAATGCAGCTGATAAATCTAGAAAACCCATAAGTATCACTTTTTGATTATCTGCTTCCAATAGAAGGTCGTTCATGATTTTGATCAGAGCAGTCTCAGTGCTGTGGTGGCATCTGTATGCTGAGTGCTGAATGTTTTTAACAGAATAACTATCAATGTTTTCCATGTGAAAGTTAAAATCACCCATAATCAAAAGTTTTTCTTTCTGTAGTACCATTTTACTGAGTAATTCTGAGAATTCTTGAGAATTCTTGAATTTGGTGGCCGGTATACAACACAAACTCTTAACTTGGTGTTGCTATTTGACAAAACACAAGAGATGTACTCAAAAGAGGAAAACGTTTCTGCTGAATCTAATTTGGGGCCCCATTCTTGTTTGCACAGTAAGGCTACCCCCCCCCCCCCCCACCAGACCTACCTTTCCTGTCAATACATTTCAATATGTATCCAGTGGGTGTTAATTGTTTTTTGATAGCATGGTCCTTTTCCATAAGCCATGTCTCTACAATCCCTAAAATACCAAAGTTTTTATCTGACAAGTGATCATTTATGTGTAAAAGTTTATTTCTGACTGACTGGGCATTGAAATAACACACAGAGGTCTTTGATTTAGATGATCTGTAACCACCTCTCACTCCCCTTCTTGTCTGGGTCACTGAGTTTAAAGTCAAGTTCTTAATGAGTGGAACATCAGCTTGTGGCAGTCTCAGGCCAACACATTGATTTCTGATTGCCATTAACTCCCGCCTGGTATAGGCCAGTCTTTGGCAAGTTGTGGTATCCATACTACAACATATAGGAGTGTTTAATGAATACCAAAAAAGGCATGTTTGAAAACGATTATGGTTCAATTTGAGCCTTGAACAAAGCTAGCTTTACATATAAAATATCCATCAAATTACCCCCGTCACCCAGTTTGAGGGTATGAGGGCATTGTAATCACCTCTGTTAATCTGTTTGTCTGTGCACATAACTAAAAAAACTATATATCATATCTGGGTCATGTTTTCACAAGTAGCAACCATGGCTCAGTCCTCCCCAAACACTAGATCAAGCCTGCATCGAGATTCTACAATATTGTTAGGGCAATTTTTTATAAGATCTGCTCCATCACTCAAAAGCAATTAATTGAATTGGGATATAAGATAAGGTGGGTCCTCTCCTTGGTTCAGTCTTCCTCAAAAGTGATGCAGATCCTGATTGGCACTCAAAGTTTATTTTAGGGATTTCTCACCGAAATATGGTACAAGATCATCAGAGGCTCGAGGATTTGTGTTCCCACAGGCACTACTTAATTACTGAAGATATTGGTAAAAGAGGCAAATCAGAATCAGAAGAAAATTTGGTCAACATACAGTTTGTAATGCTTTACTTCTTGTGTAAGTTATCCGGACTGATTTTATTACATCTAATACCCCTTTCACTTTTGGCAGTATCTGTATAATTAGAAGTTTTACCCAGAGAAGGAACCGTCTTCCAGGACAACTCATATCTTCCGAGGTTTGATGTAATGTATCCCATAAGGTATGACTTGCACGGCCACTGATGGGACATAGTGTGTAACTGTCAGTAACAGTAGCACGAGCGCAGTACAAACGTCTATCACTGAGAGACATCCTTCATTTACCTCCACTCACGTTATATAGATGTTGGAAGAACACCTGATACCGGAGTAAGAACAAGTCACAACCTTCTATAAACTATAGACACCACCGCGACACGTGCCACAGTAACCATGCCTTCAGTTACCATATAAAAAGGTATCAATGCAAGGTCACTGAACTAGACAGATATGGATAGACACACATGGACACAGGGACGGCGGTAAGGCTGACAGGGGACAGGGACTGACGGTAATTGACAGCCAAGGCTTCAGAGGTGGAAATTTTAAACATTTCAAAACTTCCATGGGACGCTCAAGAGGTGGAAGTTGGACCACTGTATCACAAGTTTGAATGCCAAAATCAGATAGTAGTTGAAAGGCAGGGGTATTTTGTCCAATGCCTATAACCATGTGTTATACGCCTGAAGTGTGAAAGGGGTAAAACCTAATTAGGACATTTTGCATTTGTTGTTTAACATTTATTTTATGCCAATTTAGTTTGCGTGCCGAACATTTAAGCCAAGCATCAATTTGGCTGTGAAGCAGGTTCTAAGTAATATAATTCTTATGATTATTGGACCAAAGAGCAGAAATAAAGGTAAAGCATTTGCCTCTGGTTCCTTGAATTAGCTATTAAGAAGAAAGCTATAAACTTATTACTGTTATGAGAAAGCTTTTGCACTTATTCTTCCTGAATATTTCGCCTTCAGCTTTGATTGAAAATATTACACCCCTTAAATAGGAAACAGATTGATACAATCTTATCATTTTGTATTACTTAATCAAATATCTTTGGTTTTTAGCTCTGAAGGTTTAAGTCCAAATTCCTATATTATATTCTATCTTACTTTATATTTATACTCGGCACAATATTTCCTTTTACTACAGGACTCAAAGCACTATTTAACCAAACCGAACTGCCCAAGTACAGCTCAAACTCTCTAAGTCTAATTTGGGGTTTTTCGTCCTGTTAAACAACCAGGGTCATATTGGGACAGATTCCCAGCATTGTCACTTGTAGGACTCTAACCCACAGAGGTGACAGTCAATTAATTAGATGCCAAACTTGCTAACCTCTAGGCCACTGTGGACCTTCCATAAACTGTCAAGTGACATTCCCCTAACTTGAAGACACAGTTAAAGGGATGACTAGTTATCAATATCCTTGAAGTTCTTTAGCCTGCCACTGGGGATGGGACACACTGATAGAGGACCACCATTTTAAGTTGTAATTTGAGTCAGTATGTCTCTGCCTTCACGTTTGGTCCAACTTAGGTCATCTGTGTCCCTCACTGAGTGTCTTGTCCACTAGGCTACAGTGGCAAATAACCTGATACAACTCGTGTGGCCTATAGAGACTGGTTGTACTAAAGGACTTAGCCCTGAATGAGAAAATAGGCTATAGGTATATGCAAAATTTACCTTGGTCTATATGTGTGAGGTGCAAAGCAAGCAGACACACGACTAATACTGGAGTACTGATAGTACTAGTATTAGAGTAGAACACAATCCACGAGAAAAAATGAAGCAAAAAAAAGTGAAAAAGGTGATCTCTAGAAGCATGAGCCTCGTACTTACAAACTTCATTGTGATGCCACTAATTGGGCAAATTTTCTTTTACACTGGAATCCAGGGGTTGTTAATTGTGCAAGTTCCAATTGTGTAATTGTCCCACAAAGAATGTAGTCAAATGATGATGTGACAGTTTTATGAGAAAGCACTTAAGTCAGTGACACAACAAAACTTCAAGGCTTCAGACAAAAATAACACAATATTTCCACCCTTGAGGTTTGAAGAAAGAGACCATTGAAAAGTGACTTAAGTGACTCTGAGTTCAGACAAGTAAGTCCAAAGGTGAAACAGGGAGCCAATTTTACAGGTTATTACTGGATTTACAAACAATTAAATGGTAACATGGCCTAAACTCAAGCTACAAGCCTTTACCATGAACACAGCAGGCTATGATACTGCCACTAAACACATATGACAAAGGACAGGTCTGAAAACCTCTTATCACGTTGTCTCCAGATATATTGCTGGGTGTTACGTGTAGTATATTCATATGTCTGACTCTAAATGGATGGCACAGTGTCATTTTTCTAAAAGCTCCCATAAAGCATTCAAAACCAGTTGGCAGCTTCTAGTGCTCTCTGGTAATTTACATGCATGATTGTTACTCTTCTGTTACGGCCTGATCACACTTACTGGTAATTAATTAACTTGCTAGCATTCCAAAATGTATGATAATTAACTTTTTGTTATAACATATGAAAATAAAAAGGTTAGCCATATACCTAGTAGACATCATATATATGGTTGTGGCTATCTTCTTGAAAGTGAACAAATAAGTCTGAGGGTGTTTCATTTCTTTCCTCAGTTCTTTATTATGATACTGCCACGATGTTATTTTTAAAAATTTTATTGGTACACTAAAGCTACCATAAATCTAGCTGACATCGTGGTCATTCTTGCACAGATTGGTTTTTACCAAAAAACAAACCCTCGCAAAAACTACAAGGAATTTACCAATACCAATGTTTTCCAATTATTATGTATGTATTTGGTCTTAAGTTTATCTAAATAACTATGAGATATATATTATATATTTACACATATATGTAAGTATTTTCAGTGTATAATACATAAAAGTATGAAGTAAAGTAGTACATAGGTATACAATGGTCCATAAGCACTCTAGTTTCTGGGAGAGATAGTTTTCAAGTGAAACAAACCTTGCGAGAGAATTATCTTGGTAATTCCCATTGTCATATATTTATTTATTTGGGGTTTTACGTCGCTTTCAATACTGTACAGGTCATATCACGACGGGTAGTTGGAAGGGCAGAGGAAATCAGTACATACAGTTTGTCAGGGTTCTGTACTGTAAACTGCTGACCAACGGCAAACAACTACCAGCTTTCCCACTTGAGGCCGTGCCGGGCACCGAATCCCGGCCTCAAGGTGGGAGGCCCATTGTCATATACGTAAGCTAAATTTCTCAAGGGGGTTGCAGTCTCTGCCTTGATACTCGTTGGCTATGTGACTGTAATGATGCCCTAATTCTAAATACATAGTCATGCATTACTACTGCAGCTGTACACTAAGCGTCAACCCCATTTGGATGTTATATCATAAAATTTAAAATAAAATGCTACAAAAAACTGACATATGCTACCATTTTTCCTTTTTCTGTTTTTAATGTGCCCTGTTCGGTCATTGATGTTCTCATACCATGTTCATTCATACAGAGATATGAGGAAGTTATATTCAATTGATACTGCCTGAGGCTGTAATTTTTTTTTCAATTGTCTTTCACTCTTGGCTGACATACAAAAAAAAACAAATCAATGAAAGTACAATGTGACATAATACAAAGCTATATACAACATAAAACAAAAGTTTGTTGTAAATTGGCAACACCTCACGTGAGCACAAAATAATGTAAACATTAGTTTTAACACCTGGCCATTCATAATGAAAGATACAAAAATATAGCTTTGTAAGCTGCACGTTCATTGGTTGTGTGCTGAGTCGATGCACCAATTCCATTCCATGTAGAAATATCATTTTCTCCCCTTTAAAAAAGTAACATGTTATGGCCCATTCACACTGTTCCGTTTAGTCATATACATATTTGAATTTTAGTCATACATATTTGAATTTTAGTCATATACATATTTGAATTTTAGTCATATACATATTTGAAATTTGCTGGTTAGATCTTGTTCTTAATGCTCTGTAAAAAGACCTTATATGTAGGTAGTACACGTTTAAACATAATATAGCAATTTAGCCTCATCCCTCTGGCATGCACATTTTAGTTTATCATGTGACAAGTCATTGCAGATTTGTTTTTTTTTTGTTTTTTTAAAAGTACATTTTTAAATAGCTGTCACATTATGATAATACTGACCATCTTGTGTCGAATGTGTCCTACCAAACTACAAATCCCGACTTGTTGAACCTTATGAAATGAGCCACAATAATTTCAATATTTTGTACTTGTACGCAGTTTGTGAGGCCAGCCCGAACCATTGTGTCCCAAGCCTTATTATATCCACATTTTGGTGTATAGTTATATGATACCCCTACATAATTTAATCAAAATAGATGTACCCTAAATTACCCTAAACAAGTGCCAACAGATAATTTGTATTGGTGATTGTACCAAGTGTTGACAGCTAACAGAATACCTGGAATATCAACTTGACGTTACCTGTACAATAAATGTTAATTACTACACACTGCAGCAAATTAACTGTAGATTAACTGTAGATTACTGTATCCTACATCAACAAGTACCACTGTAGGTGTTGGCAGACATATGGCTAGCTTTATTAATTCGTGTCCACTTACACTAAACGGCAGACGGCTGAGGTGGCATTAAGAGTCAAGGCTTAGTACCAAATCAGTGAACAGACTAATTGCTCTGTCTAGGTTATAAAGTCCCATCAGATGTGACTTGGTGATGTCTCCCACTCAACGCCAGTCATCTGAGAAACAGGATTATGGTCCTTTGTCTCTTTACACTCTTCTTTGATGTGTCCCAAAACAGAGCCATAAATATGCAACACTATACTCGGCAAGGACGGACTTCCGCCATAAGACTCCTGTCTCATTTTTCTGATTAAGGCCAACCATAGGTCTCCCTTGTATCATACTCTTACCCCTTTTGTTTATGCAGCTCTTCTTCTCACTCACTATTCTTCCTTCTTCATTTCTGCTACTGCTTACTCACCTTAACTTGCTTTGCCATTTACATTCTTTCTTATATCTCAGAAGGTAAATTTCTATAGTATGAAAAATTATAAGACATTCTTATTTGTGCTTTGTTTTATAGTTTAAAACTTGAATTTCTATTGATTGAAAAAATATAAAAATTCTTATTTGTGCTTGTTTAATATATTATAAAATGAATTTTTACTGCATGAAAAGTTGTAAAATTTCTTGTTTGTCCTTGTATTGTATCTCACAACATGAATTTCTATTTCATGTTTTTAAGCATAAATAATGGTGAGGCTCGCTCATTTAGAGATCACTTTTTTCATGAATTGTGGCATAGCATGTTGAGTATGTGTCTGTTCACTGAAGTAAAGCGGCAATGGGCCACATGGGTGACTGCTTCAGTGCACTACTCGTTTCTTTGATGGCTCTGTTTCTTCCTTCCCTGTACAGAGAGGATTTCACGCATTCTCTAAGAGCGAGTTTGGCTTTGTATGTCGAGTGTGTCAGCGCATGCAGAAGAGAAGCCAAACGAGTCAGAATTCTTCTGCGGAATTTATCCATGCCGAGTAATCTTCACTACTGGTGCATACGGATTTCAAGATGGCAGTGTAAACAAACCGGGGTCCAGCACCAGTAAATATCGGGTTATATAGTCATGTTTATGCATTTTTGTATCACCAAAGAAAAAAAAGAATAGCCATAATTATTTTCCCTTATTTTTATTATAATTATAACAGAATAATTATTGCACAAACTGAAACTGAGCATTTCCCCCATTGCCATTTGTTTACTTTAATCCGAGAAGATATTCCAAGCTGTTTGTCTTTGGAATATCTTGTTGGATATCTTGTTGGAATACGAGATCTGCACATGCACACGATTTTTCCTCTGTGTAGTCGATTTTTCCTCTGCATAGTCGGTTTTTCCTCAGTGTAGTCAACATACGATGCTAAACTTGCTCTAAGGAGATGTTTTTCAGATTAAAAACCATCTTTCTCAGAAACCATAGTTTCTACTGCACATATGTCACAGCCAATATAATCAAATATGTATAACAATAGATATTTAGCATATTTTATAGTTATTTACATATATATATATATATATAACCAATAGATATACATTACTCAATAATTGTCTAACTTAATTCTTGGCATATTCCCAGAATTCCTCGCAGTATCTGAGGGTTTGTTTTTGACTAAAAAAACCTTACTCAGGTGGGGATGGCTTTCGCGGTCACTTGAGACACCTTGTCTTTATGCTAGGTGAGATTACATCCCTGCTCTGAAAGTGTCATTTTCAAGTGATCACATTGAAGCTACAAAATATTTTGCAGGTTTTTACTTCACCAAAGCACAATAATGAGTGACTAAATCACAGCCACATATAAATATGTTACAAGTAAATTTTGTAACTGTACAATTTCCAGTTTAGCACTTGTTTTCTAGGGAAATGTCTGACATCTTCGGCAAAGCAATCAATATCCACCATTGTCCAACAATAAAGACGAATGAATTACTCAATAAAGCTGATGAGTCACCATTTTATAACCCTCTGACACAATGGGTTTATGTCAGAAGATCTGTTTGTCTTAAACCTATTCTTTCTGGGCCATTTTAAGGAGGAAATTTCTAACGGTTGACCAGCTAAAATAGAACTGAAGAAGATATATGAGTGACAAGGTTATCTATACAAAGGAAATCAAATCAAGAATTAACAACAAAAAAAGAAATGCTCATTCTTTTGAATCCATGTTTAATTGATGTCAAAATATAGTGTGAAATGGATGAAGTTTATGTATTTTAAAATATAAATATCATATTGTCACTATATGTAAATAAAAACATGGATAACATAGCAATAGCTAAGCCCTTGCAGCCTAAATTACTGATCTAGCTGGACAATTTGACAATCATGTTGCGAAGGTTTGCAGAGCATGTTACTATCATCTTCGTGATTTGCGACGAATTCGCAAATTCCTTGGAGTCAAGACAGCAATACTTCTGGCAAATGCTATGGTCAGTAGTCGTCTAGACTACTGTAACTCTTTACTCTATGGAGTAGGCAAGTCCAACATAGCCAAACTACAGAGAGTCCAGCATGCTCTTTGCCGCAATATCTTCAGACTTGACAAAATGAGTCATGTTACACCCTTTTTGAAAAAACTCCACTGGCTCCCAATTGAACATCGCATCCTCTTTAAGCATAATCTTTTGGTATTCAAAGCTATTAATCTCTCACAGCCCCCATATCTTTCAGCTTTAATAAGATCGAGCAGTCTCACTCGTGGCAACAGGCTATCTATATCCTCAACCCGCCCTAAGAAGCACTTAGGCAGGCGTGGCTTTGCAGTAGCTGCACCAGCTGAATGGAACAAGCTGCCACAGACTGTCAGATCTCAGCAAACAATAGATGGTTTCAGAAGCCAGCTAAAGACCTACTTGTTTAGGCTGGCATACCCATTACCTTAGTTATACCCTGGCGGGCGCTTTTTGCATGTCGACCCATGCCTGTCCCTGGACTCTTCCCTTCTTGGACTTAAGCGCATTAGAAGATTTGTATCAATTTTGCGATATATAAATCCTACTATTATTATTATTACCAGTAACTGTCATGTTAGTTTTTGAATCCCCCCAAGAGTTTTGGACAGCTACATATCTCTGGGGAAGCTACTGAAATATCACAGAAAACAGTGCAACAAAAGGTCAGGCTTGATTGACTTTGGTTTTAATGTCACTTTCAACATATCGGTATGACTCAGAACAGGCAGTTCTAGTGGTGGAACAAAGTGCATACTCGATGGTCAATCTTCTGCTCTGCTCTGAAAACCATTAGCCACCAGTAAGCAACCACCAACTTTTCCCCTTGTGGTCTATCTTGAAATAAAAGGTAACTCATTTCGAAAGAGGGGCGGAGTTGGTTACATCAACATCTGGAAGAACTTTTTGACTTTGTGGTAATGAACTCATCTTATCCCTGCGAGGTCTTAATGACCTGGAAGATTTCAGGAATGTGGATTAGACGAAGATGTTGTTCAAAGCAATAACCCTTTTGTAACTTTATAAAAGAAAGTTTAGTAGAAATAAGTATCGAGAACGAGGAAGGCATTTTACAGGTGGCTTCAAACCCAGTGTTTTGTAACTTCATCCTGATTCAAAATGAGTAAAAAAAAGGTAATAACAATACATAAAACACCATTTATATCAAACAAACTTCCCCTATCAAGGATAAATTGTATCATTTGTGAGTTATCATCAGACCTATCTGACTTAACACTGCAGGATGGGTTGCTGCTATAACAGATGCTACATGAACAAATGGTGGGGAAACTGACAAAAACCAGATGATTTTTCAGTTCAAAAACTAACATGGCAATTACTGGTCCAACCAGATCAGTGGCCATTTCTAAGGTGAAAAGAGAAGTGATACAAACAAATAAAAAATCAACTTCTTCCCGACTCATATGATTTATAAAGATTGGTCTTGAGCACAAGGCACAGAATAATGTTTCAGGTCTTGGAAGAGCATTCTGACTGCCACAGTTTATGTATATGTAGTGTACTCACTCCTCCTATGATGACCTTAAATTTTGAAATTACTCATGTTAAGATTGCTATTATTTTGTTTGGTTAAATGAATTTACAAACTGTAATGATAATTAGTATTGTTATATATGTTACCTTACTTATGTAAAAGAAGAATAAAAGTAACTGTTTAAGCCAAATTGTGGCTTTTATTGTAATTCTCAACTCATGACATTTTACCTTGGATGAGGTAATGAGGGTCACAACATCACAAGTGAAGAGTAAAGCCATATGTACCATAAGATTATGATCGGGACTACATTACTAGGGCAGTGGAGCTTGGGTATTAACTCCGCCTTGTTTTGTCTGTAAATGCAATCTTTAGTTTGCTAAAGTCACACACATCATTATAGACTGAGGTAAATCCTCAAAGAGACAGTAAAATACCTTCCAGTCAACACCATTATGGAACAATTGAAAAGTAGCTTAAAATAATTGCTATGTCGACTTATATAGCTTAAAATAATTGCTATATTGACTTATGTTTGGTGTAACAGAATTACCAACTTGATTTGAGACAGGGAACACTAGGTCTGATTAATTTTATTTCTCTAGTGGTTTGGCGCACAACTGTCTAGGTATAGTCTGATGAAATGGGAGTTAGTATATGTCTCAGTCTACAGCCAAAAATTGCCAGTCTATGATAACACACAGAGCATCAAAAATATAAAATAAGGCGATTCAGGCCATTTCCCTTATTTGCAAACAACTTATGATGTCAAAGTTAAACACAGCTCAAAAGCAATCAGCCTTCCATTTCCACGTATGAGCACCAATGCTCTCCCCAAACCAAGAACATTTTGGCTTTTTTGACAATTGTGAACATCCTGGAGGCCTACCTAAAAGTTCCAGTAGTATACTATATAAATCTTGGCTGCTTCTGGCTGATCTTGTAAAGCTCCCGAATATAAGATGTTACATGTAACTTCTACATGGGGAGGACCAGAGTGGGTTCTTTGTTATACTTTACTGACCTTTGGGAGTCCTTTGTCATCCCTTTGCCATCCCTAACAATGGGGTGGGGACATGGTAGTGTCCTTACATTGTCATGTTAGTAAGCAATTCCTGTCCACAGTAAGGGAAATGGTTTTGCATCTGCTTATGACATATGTAGGTCGTTCGGGTATACATCCAGGTACATCGGGATACATTTGGGGAAATCTGGGAGCAGATACTGGAGCACTGCTTGGATGACTTGGGTAGCATCAGTACCAGGCTGTTCTGGGTTTATTTTTTATATCTATATTATCATCCAAACATCTGGAAACTCATTGTAATTGACCAGAAAGAAAGGCAATGTTACATGAAACAAAGACATGATACAAAAACATAAGTGTATGTTCCTGTTAGAAAGCTATGAAAAGGGTTTCATGAAAACCTACAGAAAAGGGTTAAACAGTGAGTTACAATTTTGTAAATCAGAAAAAAATAACGATGACACAACAACAGCAACTACAATAACAACATAGATAACACAAAGTCACAATCATATCATTTACTCATAAATTATATACAGCAGGAGGTCCATTACACCCAGTTCACTCATTTCAATTTTGGCATCAAGAGCTACATACTAGATAAGAATATTTTACATATCCGTGCTATTTGTTTTGTGGCAGTATTCATCTGGTTTCATAAGTGTACATAAGTCACGATTCGTATTTGTGCAGGATGCATTCACTACACCATGGACCACATGTCCATAGTGATTTTTTAAATGTTAAAAAACACTATAAACTCTTATGTTCCAAAACAAAATATACCCTGTAGGGGAGTGAATTGTGGAGGGGTGGGGGGTGGGGGTGGCTATACAGATGGATAGTTTGCAAGTGGAGACAAAAAGACAGGGTCATGAAGCAACATTCAAGAGTGAGTTTTATGACTGTATGAAACTGGTGAACAAGAGTAAAAGAGAGATACAACGGCTTTCAAAATGTAATGTCTTCAATCTGCAATGAAAGGACAATACAGACAGAGCAGTTCTTATATATTCAGAAAGCCTACTCTACAGGGATGGATCATGCCATCTATGGCAATATTATGCGTGGCAATTTCAGACCTACCCAATTTGGAGACTTTAACTACTGAAAGACATTTTAAAAAAAATGACATTTAATGGAAATTAAAACTGTGACCACAAATGAAAATTGTGTTTCAGCCTGCTAATTAGTTGGCTGTTCTGTCTACAATATAAGCTTCTAACCCCCACTACTCCTGAGTAACATAGAAACTAATTAACAGGAAATACAACTCTACTTTTAAATAGATTTTGGAATATTTAATTCTTATTTAAAGACAACAACCCCTGTGGTTTACTCGTTTTCTTTAACACTCTGAATACATCCTGTTTTTTTTACAACTTTTGGTTCAAAAAACATAAAAAAACATTGCAAAGTCATTTTGCATTGCAAAATTACCTTTCTGTTTCCTCAAATACAAACCTAATGTAAGACAGACTTTGTCTCTTTAGAACACCAAACTCGGAACGGAATAAGCTTTCTCAAATCATCAGATTACAGGATACAATATTAAGTTTCGGAAACTGTAAACAGACCTATATCTTCAGAGAGGTTTGTCCTCTTTCCTCGCCTCTCCTCTACAGTGGATGAAATTTTAGTTACGACCTATTTTGGGGGAATAAAGACTTCTAATTCAGGAAAGGTAGCTGTTTAAAGTATGTTATCAGTTTTGCAAGTACTTCCATTATATATAAAATATAATGTTTATAAGACTTGGAATATATTTTCTGGCTTCAGACAACGATTTAAAGCTCTTTAATTAACATAGCTAATCAAACTTAACCTCCGTGACCCACTGGTAACTCTATGCTCAAGGACATATCAATTATTCAGTGGCTATATGGGCTATATAGAGCAATAATCTATTTTGTTTAATATGTCTGAGAATCTGTTAGAAGATAATAAAGCACAACAAAATATACTACATGCTTGTTTCCACCACTGTTGTAGTGTTACTTAATATGTTAATATATGTTGTTGTAGTGGTACTTAATATGACTAGAACCATGTTTTATCACGGTTGTAGTATTACTTAATACTAGATTACATACATGTCTGTACCACTGTTGTAGTATTAGCTAATTTGATTAGATTACACACATCTCTGTACCACTGTTGTAGTATCAGTTAATTTGATTAGATTACATACATGTCTGTACCACTGTTGTTTTTAGTTTAGTTTTTAGTTTGGAACACTGGGCAACAACAGCTCTCCATTTGATTCTGTCAGCAGCTATAGTCTTAGACTCTTCCCAACTTATCCCCATGCCTAGTAAGTCTTGCTGTAATGTTCTTCTCCAGGTGGTGATTGGTCTGCCCCTTTCTCTTTTATCTCCAGTAGGTGTCCACTCCAATGATGTTTTGGCAGTCTTTCCTCTGGCATTCTTAGGATGTGACGCAGCATTTTCAAATGACGTTTCTTCACAATTTCACTCAGCTTTCATTGTCCTGATCTTTAACGCACATCATCATTTGTAACATGATCTTGTCACGATATTTTCAGTAGCTTCCGTAGACATCTGTGATGGAATACATCAAGCTTGTGCGCTAAGTTGTTACTCTTCCATGTCTCACTGGCATAAATAGCCACTGGTATGACAAGAGAGTTGTACAAGCTAAGTTTGCTCTTCATAGAGATGTGATTTGATATCCAAATGGAGCTAAGTCTCTGGAATACAGATGTTGCTTTACCTAGTCGGCATGAAATGTCCCGTTCAGTGGCACCCTTGTTTGAGATACTGCTTCTGAGGTAGGTAAAGTTTTCTACTTCTTCTGCTCCTGTTGGTTACCTTTAAGGACCAGTGGTTGCTGCTCCCTCACTGACATTACCTTGGTCTTTTCTGTACTGATCCTCAAAGCTACTTTCACTGCTGTACTTGCCAGATTATCAGTCATTGATTGTAGAGATTTAGCATTTTCACCCAACAAGGCTAAATCATCTGCGAAATCCAAATCAGTAAGACGTCTGGTGTTCCAGGGAATTTCCTGTTGGGGATCAGATATGGCCTGATGCATGACAAAGTCAATGGTGAGGAGAAACAACAAGGGTGAAATGATACAGCCCTGTTGTACTCCAGTCATGATGTTAAAATAATCTGTGTGGCCAGAGTTTGTTCTTATACAACAGCTGGAATTCTGGTATGCCATAGATCTTTGCTATTTTTCACACTGATTCTCAATGAATGCTGTCAAATGCTTTCTTAAAATCCACAAAGTTTATGAAAACCTTCTGATTGAACTCACAACTTTCTTGAATGATGTTTCTTAGTGTTAATATTTGCTCACTGCATGATCTTCTACTTCGGAATCCTGCTTGTTCTTCTCGAAGTCTTTTATCAAGGTCATCTTTAAGTCTGTTCAGAAGTGTTGCACACAGAACTTTTCCAGGGACTGATAGTAGTGTAATCCCTCACCAGTTGTTGCAGTTGCTTAGATCCCCTTTTTGGTAGCCTGACAATCATGCCTTTTCTCCATTCATCTGGTGCAGTTCCAGAATTCCAAACGATGTTGAATAGATGGCAGAGTTCTTGTGCCATATCTGGTCCTCCATGTTTCAGTACCTCTGGTGTGATGTTATCAATTCCTGGAGCCTTGTTGTTTTTCAGTGTCTTGATAGCTTTTAAGACCTCTGTAATTCTTATTTCATCAGTGTTGACTTCTAGTGGATACATAACTTCATAGCTATCAAAGTTCAGGAATGAGGGTGGGTCTGGTTGGTTTATTACCTCTCTAAAGTGTTCTATCCATCTATGATTTTGTTCTTCTTCTGAGCTGAGAACATTACCGTGTTTGTCTTTGATTGGCACTCTGTTGTTACTGTTGACCCCAGTTAGTTCTTTGACAATTTTGAATAGCGTCTTAGAATCATTTTTCTTAGCTGTCTCTTTTGCTTCAGCTTTTTTCTTCTCGATAAAGGCTTTTTGTCTTTCTTGCAGCTCTTCTTCACTTTCTTGTCTAGGCTTGCATACTGTTGGCTAAGTTCTTCTTTATTTCCTTGTACTGATTGGTCATGCTTGCATTTGGCTTCCTTCCTTTCATCAATCAGTTTCCATATGTCTTGGGTGATGCACTGTTCTTTCCTTGTTCCCCTTCTTTTACCCATCACTTCTTCAGCTGTCTCATTCACACAGGTTTTCATTCGATCCCACTCCACTTCTACATCCTGTGAATGTTCAAGCGCTTCAAATCAATTTCTTAGTTTTAACTTGAATTTCTCAGCTGTTTTTGCATCTCTTAGGTTATCTACAGCAAGGGGGCTTTAGATGGAGTTTTCCTGCCAGCATATAATGGTCTGACCCCACATCGCCTCCTCTTCTTACTCTCACATCTTGCAGGGATGAAGTCCCTCTCATAGAAATGCATATGTAGTCAATTTCATTTAATGTCATGCCATCTGGGGATCTCCATGTTTTCTTGTGAATGAGTTTGTGTTGGAAGAATGTGTTGCCGATGGTCAGGCCGTTCACTGCACAGAATGATATGAGCCATTCACCATTATTGTTGTGAGCCGTGGATGTACCATGTGGGCCTAGTATTGCTTCACACCCTTGTCTGAGTGGCCCAAGCTGGGCAATGAAGTCTCCCATCAGGATCTTGGTGTCATAGCTAGGGGTGTTGTTTATAACATCTTGCAGCTTGCTGTAAAACTTGTCCTTCTCTTCATCTTCTGATGCCTCAGTAGGTGCATATGCTTGGATTATTGTCACCTTTGCAAGTCTGTTGTTAAATCTGGTTGTTATGATACGATGGTTTACTGGTAGCCAACCTATCAGAGCTATTTGTGCCTCTTTACTGAGTATTATGCCAACTCCATGTGTGTGCATATGTGAATGTCCAGAGTATAATATGGTTTTTCCTCCTTTTGATAGTTGTCCACTTCCTGTCCATCTCATTTCTGAGATACCTAGCATCTTCAGGTCGTAATTCTCCATTTTCCTAATAACTTGGTCAATCTGTCCACATTGGTAGAGAGTTCTCATATTCCAAGTGGCGATCTCGGAGGTTGTTTTGGGTAGAAAGAATTGAGTTCTTCAGGGAGCTGACTTCCTTTTCGCTTTTATCAATTTCTGTCATCTTCGCTTCTAGGAGCACACTGGCATCTTTCTCTCAAGAGTTTGATTTTTCTTCTTTTGTTGTTTCCATAGCAGCTTGGTTTTTAAGAGGCTGGGTTGCTGGCTCAACACTCACCCCCCCTTCACATTCTGGACTTGGGACCAGACAGTGGCGGGGTTACCACTGTTGTAGTCTTAGTTAATTTGATTAGATTACATACATGTCTGTACCACTGTTGTAGTCTTAGTTAATTTGATTAGATTACATACATGTCTGTACCACTGTTGTAGTATTAGTTAATTTGATTAGATTACATACATGCCTGTACCACTGTTGTAGAACTAGTTAATTTGATTGGATTACCGGCATGTTTAACATTGTTGCAGTATTTATTTATTTGTTAAATTTAGTTAGATACAGTTCATTTTAATACCATTTTACAATTTACACAAAAATAAGGCGATTATTTTTACCCTAAACACGACACACAACAATGAACATATTTACAAGTGCCATTGTACAATAAGGCATAGTTACAGTTAGAAAAAGGATAAAATAAATTAAATTAAAAAATAAACCCCAAAATTAATGAGTACTGAAAAACTCAGATATTTTTCTTACTATTTTTAAGCAAGGTGCATCTATTTTCTCTGATTAAAAGAAAGTCCTTGATGTTACCTATATTTTCTAAATCCTCTGGAGCCGATTTCTCAAAGGGACTTAAGTCCATATATAGACTTAAATCTAAGACTTTGGTCTTAAATTTTGTCAAAAGAATGTTAAGTCTGTGATCTTAGACTTAGCGGATTTCACAAAGCAGCTAAGTCCATGAAATTGCTAAATCAGTGGACTTAACTTTAAATCTGAGAGGTAGTGGGCATATATTTTGTAAAGAGAACTAAAATATGGCTGCCATAAACTTTTCTCCACTTCAAAATTTGAAGTGGCTGTAAATAAATTATAATTATACAGAACACCTCACTAAAGTAGTGTTTGGGAAGTTTATATGTGGTAACAAGGTTTTCCATTTCAAAACAGCAGTTATCCTCAGATAAAATAAATCAAATAAAGAATATGTGGTACCAATATTATATTTTGAATACATACAAAAGGTCACATGACACAGAAAACCATTGTGGTTATTTAATAAGTTTGAACTTAGCTAAGTCACCTTTGTGAAATCCATTTAAGTCTCAGACCTAGCTAAGACAAAAGTCTTAGATTTAAGTCCAAGACTTAGCCAATAAAGGGACTTAGTTTATGTCCTTTAGTGAAATCGACCCCTGGTGTGTAGATATTTTCAAGATATTTATCAATAACAGTATTAAACACACTGTGTCTTGTCCGTACTGTATTTCTACCACATTGAAAAGTTTCAGTAAGAACATTTATATTACTAGATACATCTGAAGCACTACCATGCATTACTAGTTTACAACAGGTTCTCACCAGTTCATTGTTGCTAGTGCATGCTTTGAAGAAAAATTTATTAAACCTTTTGTATACTTTGAGCTGTTATGGGTATATCATCCCAGATCAATGGAAGATATTTACTGTGAGTTAAAAGAGGCAATCCCAACAGTTTCCTGATGCCTTTTCGGCAAGAAACATAGTATTTAGAAATAAAGCTAGAATCTAAGTCCCACAGCACACATGCATGTAATGACATACAATAAGTTTTGAATAACTTATATTTAACATCCACATAAGCATCATAACAAGAAGCCATGTTACCATTCAGAGAAATAATGAACATATCAATACCATCTTGAACTGCCTTCATATTAGAATAAGGCCCTATAGTGTGGCCCAGATGAGTCGCAAAAGACTGACATTCAATAATTTGATTGTTATGTATTATATTTTCAATGGATTTTCTGTTAGTAGAATAATTCAGCAGCTGATATTTACGTGAATTGAACACAACTTCATATTCAGTGCCAAAGTCACACAAATATTTAACATAGATCATTAGGAATGAATAGTTGGTGCCATTACATCAAATGCATAAGTAAGAGGACCCATAAAACATTGCCAATATGACAGCCCAGACCTGTTCTTTTTAATCTTAACAATAGCACATCTATGTAAACTGTGAAAAGTATACTATCCCTACTATCATTAAGACATTGTTTTATTAAAGTGTCATGTAACTTACAGATCATAGAATAATGAGACGCATTTGTACAATTTAAATCATCACACCTTAAGGCACTCCATGGTAAATTTACATTGTCTAGTACATTACTCAGTATCTATTTATAGTTACACAGATCGGCACAATTAGCATGTTTCCAGCACACTTTCTCAACATATGAACTGCCAACATGAATGAGATAATTAGCATTAATATTAAAAGTTATTGAAATAGGACAGTGATCAGAGAAATTGTCACAGTCATGATGAGATTTGTATACATTTACATGTTGCAATAAAGACTCATTAACCAGAAAATAATCAATGTGAGACTGGTATAAATTAGTTTTACTTCTAAAGGTAAAATGTACATTATTAACCTCATGCCCAAGTGTTACTCTTAAATTTTCACTGTCAATGAGAGACTTCAGAAGAGTAACATTACTACATTTTCTTTCGAAATCAGTGTTAGAATCTCCACCTATTATAATACATTTGTTATTTAAGATTAATGATCGCACTTCAGGTAGAACTGATCTATATTCTTCCATAGAGAGAGAACTTGTCTCATGTAAACATTACACAATAGAAAAGAGACATTGTTTATTGTAAGAGCTATTGCACTATTATATTCTGTACCGAGAGGACTTACAGATGAGACAAAGTTCTTCTTCCACAGAATACTACATCCCCCATATGGCCTCCCACACAACATTTCTGATGACGACATTGAAGACGTGCAATGGGAAAACAGTCATTTATTTGTTGACCATATATCCCAAATTGGTTGTCCATTAACCAATGCTCTTGGGTGAAAAACCAAGTCATGATTCCCACTTAATAAGTTTAGATTACATGCATTCTCACACTACTGTTATAGCATTAACTAATATGATTGGATTACATGTTGATACCACTGTTATTGTATTACTCAACATATTTAGATTACACGCAAGCTCACTTTGTAACATTAATTTATATAATTAGATTACATGTACATACATTTTGTACCAATATTGTAGTATTAGTTAATATGATAAGAGTATATGCATGTTTTACTGCTCTTTGTGGTATTAATTAATACGTTTTATATCACATGCATGTGTTCACCACTGTTGTAGCATTACTCAGTATTTGTAAATGATGTACATTTGTACACCAACGTTGGATTATGAGTTCATATCCTTAGATTACATAACATACATACTTATGTCACTGTTGAAAGAACCTCTTCAATTGAACACGATCAAGTGACATGATGACTTGGTATATTATCACTACATACCTTAAGTTAAATAAACTCTCTAAATGACCACATTTTTTGAAAAAATATGAAACGTGTTAGTCAGGTAGTTGATTGTCATGCCTCATATTAAGTAAAAACAACAATTCTAATTTTACCCACCTTTTTGTTAAACACGTGTCTTATTGTTTTATTACATATTATATCATGCTAAATGATATCTTTCTTAATTGACACGGCTGTTTTCTAGCCGAGAATATTCCTGGATTCACCATTACAACGCAGCAATGGAACCTGTGTCAACTGTTTCAATGATGGACATATCTCTGTGGCTGATCAACACCATGGGAGACCTGATTGGTTTTAAGTGTGAGCTCTAGTGAGGCTTACACTTCTAGGAATCACTTCTTTTTTGGGGGGTCTCTGGTCTTTCATGAATTGTGGTGCAGTGAGATGAGTATCTCTCTATTTGCTGTGAAGTTAAGCGGCAATGGGCTACATTAGTACTGGGATGGGTGACCGCTTTGGTACACTACTCGTGTCTCTGATGGCTTTGTGGCTTGCACTAGTAGACTGAAACACCTTTCAGCCTTGTTTTTGTCTATTGTCAGCTGAGACATATTGGTTCCATTTGACTGAAGATTTAGTCGGTGTCATTTTACTGAAGTGTGGCCAAGATTAGATGTATACAGAATATTTGATACAAAAATGCTTACTTGCAAAAGCCTTTTTAAAATGTTTAATGTTATCAAAGAGAATCTACAACTGCACTGATTGTGCTAGTGACCTCTATAACTAAAGAAATAAATTATATGACCAATTAGATTATATTCTGAACTGGGTAGATTAATGAGTGGTTAGGGGTTAAACTTGCAATACTGGAACAAACTTGTTTCAATGGCTTCAAAGTTTGTACATTATCAATCACAGAAATGAAATATACCCACAAAAAAGAAATAGAACAAGAAAAACATGTAAAAAAAGACACACATCACATTAGAATTTCAGAATTTAACTATAAACCCAGTTCACTTTAACAAACTAAGAAACTTTACTAGTTAACAAAACCTAAAATCTCAGAAACCTCAACAAATAAGGGAACTTCAGGAAATTAGAAAATAAAAAGCTTAGTCCCCTTAAACAAACTAAGAAACTTCAGTAGCTAAAACTCCCTAAAACATTATATACCTTAAAGAAACTAAGGAGCTTCGGAAATTAAACAAGTCTATAAATTCACACTTAAAAAAAGAAATGAACCTCAGAAGTTAAAGAAAACTACAAGATACACAAGATGATGAAATGATAACTGACACTGTGGCCTAACGGGTAACACACTTGTCTAGGAACTCAGAGGACGTGGGTTCAATCCCAGGTACAGGCAGATACATAGTGGCTCAGATGACCACTTAAAATGGCGGTCCTCTGTCATTGGGTCCTATCCCCAGTGGCAGGTTAAAGAACCTCAAGGACGTTGATACATGGTCATCCTTGAGACTCTATCTTCCAGTTAGGGGAATGTCAGTTACTTGTGAGTTGGGGCTGTACCTGTACAGTCGGATTGGTTAAATAGCGCTTTGAGTCCTGTCGTATATGAAGATATTGCGCTGAGTATAAATACATAATAATAATGAACCCCATAGCATTTGTGTTACGAAAATAAAAACTTTTTAACAAGAAAAAATGTAACACTAACCATAAACCAGGCTCTAAAGATGAGTTTTGACTGCAAGAATATCTGGAATGTTTTGGTATTGCATAAATCTTGTGTTTATTGGACATCCTAACAGCTTGGACTTCCGGGAATTCCCCCTTAAAGCTGAGTTAGTTGAAACACCAAACTTGTATTTATTATGTACCAGTCAAAAAGATCATGGAATCACATCCAAGCAGTTCTTGCTTGTGTTTCGAGGTTGTTAGATGCCCATTGATCACTCACTTGCATGCCAAGTATCTTCATTTATTGCAATAATGTGGTCATATACGACTGGATGACAGATGTTCAGTTTTGTGGAGTATGCAATATCATTCTTTTTATTGGCTTTCTGGCAAAATTAACTATTAACTCAAACTGATTAAGCCCCAGACTGGTGTATTACACCTTGAAAAGCATAAGGTTGCATCCCCAGCAGTTCCTGCATTAAACCACTCTTCCGCTCGAGTGACTTATAGTAAGAGCTAGATGCGTTATTGCTAGGGAGGCTGTTATGGCTAGTCTTGTTGAACAATACAAGAAAACAGAAATGTAGAAACAATTCTTGTTTCATTTTATCCTTAGTGAAAAGGTGAGTTGTATCATTAAAAAGATAAGTTGTGCAACTCTCATGATTTTGCTACCGACTGCAAACTCGGAGTAGTGAAGAGGTAACATCCTGACAATGAAACCGTATTAGCTTCATTATTTTCTTATTATATGTAGATCATAAATGTACAAGCTATAAATGAATGGTACAAATATAGAAGTGGTCAGCTGCATGGTTGTACATAAATGTATCCTTGGTGTAGCGTAAAAACATCCTGAGCAAACAATGGTGAATAGGAGATCCTCAGTGGTCCACTGGACTAAAAAGTTGGGCATCTAATCACAGGCTGTCACCTCCGTGTGCATTTTACTCCAGCAAGTGGCAATACTGACGGCCTGTCAGACAAGGCCCTGGCTGTTGAACAGGATATAAAGCCCTAAATCTGAATTTTGATATTGGTGAATTGTAGTTCAGTATGTGTCATGGCTGTTCTATCTAAACACCGGAATCATTTACTGGCTACAAAAAGTCTCCAATATTCAGAAAGGTCCCTATGGCTGAGATTTGCACTCTATGAGTGTTTTCCAGGTGATATATTCTAACATTTTACCAGTGATAGAATTTCAGTTTTTTATCTTGTGCTAATGTTCTAAAATCATGGATAGTAAAACTATTTACACCTGCCTAGTTTCATAGATGGAACAGCTAGTCTGTGGCCTTCATTCGCTGACAACCTCACTTATTTACGATCTCTAACATAGCCAGCATTCAACTCCCATTTCTGAAAGTTGCTGAAAATATGATTCTTGTAATTGCTGTATAGGTGTTCCTTTCAATTAACTGTAAATGTAAGATAAATGTTTCTCAAAATTACCAGAAACACCCATATTGTAATTGCAGGGAGCACTCTGTTTTCAGTTATAATTGCAGACAGCACTCTATTTTATAATTACACAAAACAGTCCACTTCTCTAATTTACCCGATAGAGTCCTTAATCATGGCACTAGCAGGCCTCTCAGAATTGACAGTTCTCAGAGTTTTCTGATGAAATACTAAGTAGGTGTGACATTATGTCTATTTTATAAACTGCAGTAAACATTTTGACCATATTCAGTTTTTAGAATTGGCCCAGTCTGTTTACCTAAGCAAAAGGATGAATGATAATGTTCACAAAGAACCTGTATGATCTGACAGCAGTAAGGTACAAGCCAAAACAAAATGATTAAATAATAGAACTGAAATTATATAACAAACTTTGCCCAAATGTGCCGATTATGATATGGTATAAACCATGATGAAACAATTTTTACTTTAAGAGTTCTCCAAGTTGTATAGGAATCATCAGCCATTCCAAAAAAATGACCATTGCTGACTTATTTCTGGTCCTATTTGGACAATGTATTAAATGAATTTCAAATGATGTCGTGTATCTGAGCATACGGTTTGTATGTTTTTGGTCAGGCATACAAATAGAAAAGTGGACTGGAAGCTAGTGGAAGCTAAAAGGGCTAGCTAGGGAAAAAAGAGGCCCTGGGTTTGATCCATAGTACAGGCAGATACATATTTACATTGTGACAACTTGAAATAGGAGTCTTCTGCTATTGCATTCTATTGTTAGTGGCAGGCTACAGAACGCCACAGATATGATACCGTGATCATCACTGAAAAGCTGTCTCCAGTTTGAGGAATGTTGATATCTCTACATATTGGTCAATACTGGTCAAGAAGGATCAAAATAAGACTTTGAGCCCTGAGATTAAGAAGATTTGGTGCTGGGTATAAATATGCAACCCAAAAATGAAATCAAAGCTTGAACAACTGAAGTAGAGAAAATCATGTAATCCATTTTGAAAGATTTCTAACTGTCCAATCAAATAACAGGGAACCTAAACTCAGCATTTTCATTGGTTATGTGATTTAGTTATCTGTGTTTTATTGGTCAAACTCAAGTGAGATACAGTTCATTCAGTATGAAGCATATTATAAATGGCTCTAGATTGACCAATGGTGAATACAATGTATTTCAGTGTTAACAGCACTTTTGTTGGTCATCGGTCATGTCATTAACGGTTGGTCAAAGGTCACAGTTAAGATTTGACATCCCTTTTAGCATCTTTAGCAATATCAGAACAGGTCAGCAATGCATCACATATGTAGTTATTGGCTTAACTTGAACCCCCGACCGCACAGGTGAGAGCCAAGTGAGTACGCCTAACTTACTCTGCCTGTAAAGACCTCCTTTGTACCTGAGTGATGGAGTGGGAGTGAGCAGTGCACACCAGTTGGTCAAGGTTCTGAATTTTTAACCGGCATTGGCAAGGCAGTACAAACTGTCTAATCATATAACACGACAAGATTTGAACTGACACCCTCAAAGGTGCAAGACTGACACAAAGCAAGGTACATTTTCCCATCTTTTGTATACTCTTCTGAGGAGGGGCCATGGTGGTGCAGTGGTAACACACTCACCTCCCACTTATGAGGTCGGCGGTTCAAATCCCGGACCTTATGTGAGAAAGTTGGTAGTTGCTTACTGATGGTCAGCAGTTTACAGTGTGCCTGATTGTACTATTTACTGTTAATCCAGTCCACTGAACTTTATCCTACAAGACAGGTAATCTAGCTTATATCCTCTGCGAGGAAAACTATGCCAGAGAGACACTGTGTTACTTAAAACAACACATTACTGTCTCCAGCTCATTCAGTCCATTCAGAGACTCTCGCAAAGCAACATAGAGCCCCAGTTAATGGGGTCAACTCAATGAAATACTCTCAGCTCCGTTACTCTGTGAATTTTATCATATCCCTACCTTCACAGAAAAGTGTTTCAACTATCTCTGGAAAGAGATATAAACTTTATTAAATGTGTCATCTTTTCTATGGATTTAAAAGTGTACAAATAGGAGACAAACAAATACTAGTATGTGTATTGGGGCTGCATCTAATAAAGCATTTCTATTGCTAAGATGACCTTTTATTGGAGGGAGAATAATGGAAAAATGTTTAACCTGTGATGTGGCCAATGAACCTCTGTGCCAATTACTTCTGATAACACAGGACAGAGTGAGTTAATTTATTCATGGTCTGCAGGGGAAGCTGAACCAGAAATCTACACAGACATTCCTTCTGTTTCCTGTTTACAGAAATCTTAATTACACTTAGAAAAACACGAGGCACTGTCCTCTGTGCTTTGTTGCAAGTATAGCTTTGCCTATTTCTTTGTTTTACAGGTTCAGTTTTAATGTGTAAAATTTACTGCAAATTACCTAATTAGGATGAAAAATAGAGAATTCCAATAACTGATTTCTGTTTAAGGTGACCTTAACTTAAGGATGTAAGTAGACATGGTATAGGGCTTCTTTCAGGGATGTATTCAGCACTATGTGGCTTTTTGCAAAAGTTAATCCCCCAGCAGAATCCGGACAAAACCTTTTGCCCCAATGAAATTCTATTATTTCAATTGAATATATTGCTCTTCAGAGGGGTTTCACCATGTCTGCAAAATGGAAGATATATTGTGTACATCTTTTTGTACCTTGTTACAGGAATAGAATTTCCCAGTTATTGCTTTGAGAAGGATAATAGAAGGACTAAGAATTGCATCAAGTGTTTGGAACTATTTAGGTATTTGTTTGTATCCATACTGAATAACATAGTTCCGGATAGCTGTTGAGGGAATCTCCTTGGAACCGTCGTTTAATGAATGATTTTCGGTATGTAATTGTTTTTGTTTTGGGGCTATTTTTGCTACATGGAGAGACTATTTTGGGAATGCATAAACGATTGGTCAATCATATTTTTGACTAAGACAAAATATATAAGTAATTACCAAAGGTCTTTCAATATTCACACGACAAAACTTTTGGCTAATTTATGGTAATTAAAGCTGAACTTTGCATTTTCTACAATTTACCTATTTAGATTCAGTTATCAATATATTTTGTTTTTGCTAACTGTTACGAAATTGATTTAAAGTAAGATTATAGGGATGTTATTATGTTATAATTGGAATGTTATATTTTTGCTTACTGAAGTAATATACTTAATTGCTCATTTATGTACATGTGACAAAACTTTGACAAATTTTATTATTTAATCTATGGATGTTTTAGGTATGATTAGCATCAGTAAACACCCCACCTAAGAAACATGAAATGATAGACCAGTGGGTATTTAAAAGTTAATAGTTGATAATAGTTTTTCTTCTAAATATAATCACATGGGTTTAAGTCAATGATTTTTAGGCATGCACCTTGTACTTGTATACAGTTATTGAGGTTAGGTTAGCAACATATTTGGAAAATTCAAATATTATTCTTATGTTTTATTATCAGCGCATAGAATATCAGGCGCAGAACCAGTGTCATGCCAGCTTTAGGTGAATTGTGCATTTATTTCCAATTAATCACCTTTCAGGTTCTCAGCTGATAAGGTCTGCTAATGATGAAACAATGTAGTAAATTGGGAATCCAAACAATAACAAATTGTATACAAACCATGCATACACAGCATATTTTCTACACAGGGTAAATAAATGCAAGAATCTTGATGACATACAAGTGAAACAAGTTACACTGTGATGGTTTTGTCCGTTTAATGCAGTAAGACGGAAATAAGTATAGCAGTTCATAGGAATCACTCACCTAGTGTGGTTATTTTATTCTCAAGTAGAGCCATGTTTTTACACTTCTAGTGTCTTTTAGGGATCTTTTACTGTCACAATGTTTACTCTGACATCTGTGAAAACCTCTATCATTGTAACTACCTCATGCCAAGTGTCAACTAACCTGTGTCTGAGACTTGTAAGTGCTTTCAGTGTTAAGAGATATTCTACTAATCTTTCACAAAATGAGGCCGAAAGGTGTTTCAATACCCTTGCGCGAGCGCAAAGCCATCAGAAACACGAGTAGGGCACTGAAACAGTAACCTATTCCAGTACTAACATAGCCCATGACTGCTTAACTTCTGTAAAACACAGCCATTGTGCACAATTCATGAAAGTCCAGAGACAAAAAAAACAACAACAAAAAGTTATCTCTGGAAGCACGAGCTTTACTGAGGCTCATGCTTAAAAACCAGACTATAACAAAGGAAGGTGTGGTCATTTAAACTAAAGATTTATACTGTGTGTCAATAATACCTACTGATTGGATGTTGATTTTGTTTATTTTTTGCTTTATGTCACACATAGCACCTTTGTATTGGTCATATTGTGAGGAGTAGCTGGATAGGCGGATGAAACCCGTTCGTTGAGTTGGTCAAAGTATTTGTACTGTAAACTGCCGGCCAACGGTAAGCAACTTTAAGCTTTACCACTTGAGGTCAGGGATTCAGACTGCGATCTCAGAGATGGGAGGCAGGTGTGTTACTACTGCATCACCACAGTCACTGATTAAAGTTAAAGGATTCCATCCAAATAAAAGGGATTTCCTGTTGGCTTGTCTTGTACAGTCGTTGGTGTGAAAAGCTATAGTGTATCATGTGAGTCCCATCACATTGAATTGCATCACAGGTCGTATTGTATCGTTGTTGGTATTTACAGCCTTTATACTTGAACAACAGATGGTGTGGAATGTGATGCCATCACATTACCAAACATCCCATTCTTGTTGTTTTCTGTGCTGAATTTTAAGGTAGTTCCTGTGAGGAGCCCGAGTCTTAATTTGCCAATTTGACTAGTTTGTGGTTTCACATGTCTGCGTCCCAGTATATTATTTATTTAAATGTTCACTATTAGCCACCAAATCTGTGAATTTTTACTCTCTGGAACAGAGTTTCATAGATAACGTTGAATGGCCAGTGATTATTTTGAGAATGAGCATTGTCAAAAATAATAGGCAACAAATTATGCAGCAATTTTTATAGTTTTTTCATACTTGGTATGTTCAACAAAATTGTATCTATTACAGCTAGAAAATACAAGTACTTTGAAGTAACATATGGCTAATTGTCTCTGACGGATAAATAATATAAGAAAACCTGCGACATTCAGTTTCAAATATAAATGTATGTAAAGTGTACAAAATATACCGTCAGATTTACCATGATTTGTTGACTATAGTGATACTTAATTGAGTATTTCTGGTTTCCGTTGACAAATTATATTCTACTGGTGAAGTTTATCATCTCTGTTCAACTCAAAGGGGCCACAGAAGTGCAGTGATAAAACATTATCCTCCCACCTCTGAGATCAGAGTTCAAATCCCAGCCCGACCTCAATTAGTGAAACTTGTTGTTGATTGCCTTTGGTGGGCAGTTTACACTGCAGACTCTTGACCAACTCGGTTTTTTCTGCCAAAACACTACCCATCACAATACAGCCAATTCAAAGGTGCTAGACATGAAGTGAAACACTAGATAAAAACAAGGCTGAAAGGGGTTTTGGTCTACTAGCGCAAGCTCAAAGCCATCAGAGACACGAGTGGTGCACCGAAGCAGTCACTCATCCAAGTAGCCCATTGCTGCTTAACTTCAGTGAGCAGACAGATACTCATCACACTATGCCACAATTCATGAAAGTCCTGAGACATAAAAAAACAAGAAAAAAACCCCGAAAAAAGTGAGCCTAGAAGTGTGAGCCTTGCTAGAGCTCACACTTAAAAAGTGTTCAGCTCATGACTTCTATATTTTTCACTAAGTTAGAACAGCTACACATTTTGCCTTGAGCACTTCATTATTGTCATGTGCAATAAAGTGTTCATCTTTGAAATTTCTTTTCTAATTTTTTGTTAATAATATTTCTTTATTCGAATAGTCTTTAATTTATTAATACGCAGAAATATATTTGCATGACTTACCAAAGTAAAGATTTTTGGTAAGAAGCCAGTACATATTTCTAAATATCAAGTAATGAAATAGACAAAATATGTATTCAACCTCAAGTCTTAACAGTTTTTAGCTTTGTTTTGTCACAAGTCCATACTACTCTGTTCATAATAGCAAACACAGTCAACATGCTCTCGTGTGAGGAAATGCTGTTGTTATTCCTGCTGCCTTATGGCGGCTAATCCTTATATAAAGGCATGCTAATAGACATTAAGCCAGGATTCTGTTCTGTAAGCTGAAAGCATTAAGAATTGCAGGGAAGGTATGGGATTGGGTATTGACTAAGTTGACACAGTAAACAACATGTAAAGCCGTGTCACAGTCATACGAATAAATGTCAATGCTGTCACAGTTTCTGACATTTTGCTCAATGATTGGTGCTATAAAGTTGTCAGCATTTTAACAGGGTTTTGGCCTATTAATTTACATGGTATATTACAACAGCCCTAGGCTGAAAAAGTGACATTTCAGATATGATACCTAATTGTTTTGTCAGGTAAATATGTGTTCAATCTCAAATAAAAATAACATATTTTTTTGGCCCCAACTGCTGACTGAGCTGGTAATCAAATGAAGGTATATATGAAGTAGGAGACAATTGTGTTACCTAATACAGCACTTTATCCCCCTCAAATCGAGTATGCTATAGGTAAACATGTGTACAACCACAAATAATTGCATCATTAAATACAAATACATTTTAAACTTCAAGTAAAGTTGTAGGCAAATATGTGTTCAACCTAAAGTATAGCCATAGTTAAATATGTAGTTAACCTCAAGTATTGCAAGGTAAATATTAGAGGTATTATAAGGTAAATCTGTGTTCAGCTTCAAGTATTGACATAGGCAAATAGGTAAACATCCTCAAGTAATGACACTGGTAAGTTGCGTTCAACCTCTAGTCATAACATAGGTAAATATGTGTTCAACCTCAACTATTGATATAGGTGAATATCTTTTTAACCCCAAGTGATGACATAGATAAATATGTGTTCACCCTCAAGTAATGACATGAGTACAAGTACACTCAACTTCAAGCCATCGCATAGATATATGTGTATTAAACCTCAAGTGTGGATACAGGTAACTATGTGTTCAGCATCAAGTTATGACATAGGTCAATATTTGCGGAACTTCAACTAATGGAAAAAGATAAGTAAACATGTGATTTACCTCAAGTAATTGCATTGGTACTTATGTGTTAAATTTCAAGGATTGATATCGGTAGATATGTGTTCAAACTAAAGTCATGTCATAAGTAAATATGTAGAAAGTATTGTCATATGATATTATTGGTAAATATGTGCTTAACCACAAATAGTGACATAGTTAAATATGTGCTTACACTCATATAATGACATTGGTAAATTTATATTTAACCTCTACCATCTCATGGATAATTATATGTTTAATCTTAAGTAAGGCCAGCCGGTTAATGTGCATTCAACCCCAAGCGTTGCCATTAGTATAAACCACAATAATGACATGAGGTAAAATCTTAGGTATTGGTATAAACCACAATAATGACATGAGGTAAAATCTTAGATATTAGTATAAACCACAATAATGACATGAGGTAAAATCTTAGGTATTGGTATAAACCACAATAATGACATGAGGTAAATTCTTAGGTATTGGTATAAACCACAATAATGACATGAGGTAAAATCTTAGGTATTGGTATAAACCACAATAATAACATGAGGTAAATTCTTAGGTATTGGTATAAACCACAAAAATGACATGAGGTAAAATCTTAGGTATTGGTATAAACCACAATAATGACATGAGGTAAATTCTTAGGTATTGGTATAAACCACAAAAATGACATGAGGTAAAATCTTAGGTATTGGTATAAACCACAATAATGACATAGGTAAAATCTGGTATTGGTATAGATAAACATAAGTTTAACTTTAAGCTATGACATAAGTAAATATGGGATTAACCTCAAATAATGAATATGCGTTCACTCTCAAGTAATGACAAGGGTGAGCATATATTCAACCTCAAGTCAACACATGGATAAATGTGTGTTCAACCTCAAGTAAGGACATAGGTAAATATGTAAATATATTATCTCAAATAATGGCATAGATAAATATGTATTTAGGTAGGTAAATGAAATGATGGAAAATGAAGAGCAAGGGATACCGATCCTTTTGCAGCATCTTGCTATTGGAATAGTCTACCTGATGTCTACAACATCAAAGTGGATGTAAATGATTACAAAAAAGACTTGAAACCTTTCTGTTTAGAAATGCTTTTTCATAGGAGTAGTGCAGTGATATCCTTATCAGTGACTAAAATTGGCCTATACAAGAAAATTTTTTTTATTATTATTAAATATGTGTTCAACCTGAAGTCATGGCAAAGGTAAATATGTATTCAACCACAGCTATTGACATAGATAAGTATTTGATTAACCTTTAAGTAATGACATAAGTGAATATGTGTTCACTCTCAATTTTTATTTTTATTTTATTTGGGGTTTTACGTCGCTTTCAACACTGTACAGGTCATATCACGATGGATAGTTGGAAGGTCAGAGGAAAGAAGTACATACAGTTTGTCAGGGTTCTGTACTGTAAACTGCTGACCAACGGCAAGCAACTACCAGCTTTCCCACTTGAGGCCGTGCCGGGAACTGAACCCCAGCCTCAGAGGTGGGAGGCGTGAGTGTTACCACTCTGCCACCATGGCACCCTGTGTTCACTCTTGAGTAATGACATGGGTAAATATATGTATATAGCCAAGCTTAAGCCATCACATGAATAAACATGTGTTCAACCATAAGTAATGCCATAGGTAAATATGAGTTCACTCTCAACTAATGACATTGAAAAACACGTGTTTATAGTCATCCATAAGCCATCACATGAATGGCATCACATGAATTTTGTGTTCAGCCTCAAGTAATGACATAGGTAAATATGTGTTCACTCTCAAGCAATGACTTTGGTAAATTTATATTCAACCTACAAACCATCACATAAATAAATGTGTGTTCAACCTCAAGTAAGGACATTGGTAAACATGTGTTCAACCTCAAGTAATCACACAGGTAAATATGTATTCAACTACAAGTAAGAATATAGGTAAGTATGTATTCCTGTCAATTACTAACACAGGGAAATATGTTTTAATATCAAGTAATGGCGTAGATAAATGTGCAGGTGTAAAATTTGATTTCCCACCCTTATTGGTTATGTTAGAACACTAGAGTTACTTAGATCCAAGGATAACCATTGAAAAATGTACCTGTTTTTATTTTATATTCCTGGGATCCATGCAAAGGCAATTAAAGTGATTGAAACGTGTCCTTAATAAAAACATATTTTCATTCTTTTAACATCCTTCCGAATTTCTTCTGAAAGGTACGAAAACTCTTGGGAACAGAAGACAAATTGAAGTAGCATATTTTCTTCTGCTACTTATAATTGCATTTGGGATTACAGAGCTGTAAAAAAGTCTGGTAAAAATGGCAAACACCAAGCAATTGTGTTTGTTTCTTGCAATTTGGTCACAAGAGAGTATGAAAATGTATTTTGCAAAAACTTCTGTTTTTTAATATTGCTTTTTTGTGTGGAAATTTGTATCTACACAATTTTCAACGTACATTGCTTGTATCTTCTTTTTAAGTGCTGTTAAAATACACATAATCTCCATTCAGTAAAATTGAAACTAATACAACCTATCTTGGCGATTTGCACTGAAGACAACTCATGATACCAGCTAAAATGAAACTATTTTTATTTTGAAGCATTATATAACTTCTATCGTATTTGTGGGCATTGTCGAAATTGACAACAGGGCTCTAAATAAATTGACAAAATTTCTTTATTTCTGTTTTGGTCTTGAAAATATTCTTACCAATTTGGCGTTGGTAGTCAGCCTATTACTGTATGTGTACTGGTGCATGTCATGAGGTATGATTTACAAGTCCGTTTTAACTAGAAAGTACTCATAGAGCACAGAATTGTCCATGGGCATTTCCAAATATTTGGAATTATGTTTTGGTATCCAGAATTAGACCAAGATCTTTCCTAAAAAGTGTAATCACTTCTTTATTTGGTCATTTACCCACAAAAAATAAATCATGAAGATCTGCTCATTATCTCTGGACATACTGGATAAACTGGATAAACAACCAGACAGACAACATGCCCAAAAACATAACCTCCGAGTAAATACATTTATTTCAAACATTTATTTTAGGCTGAACGTACTGTCTGTGTCCCAGTGTAACATACAGTATGACCCATTTCTCAGTGTTTGAGTGAGTTGTGTACTTGTACTTGTGTTTGTCATAGCTGACCTAATTTAGTTCATGTCCCAAATATTTAGCCTGATCCCCCGAAGAAGGAGGAGTGTGAGGGTGTTGCTACTGGGATTGTTTGTCTACCTGTCTGTATGCTTTCAAAATTCTACACCAGATTGGGGTTATATTTTCACACGAAATGAGGTTTAACCATGGCTCCATCCTCTTCAAAGATGGTCTGGATCTGGATCACAAATCCAACTTTACTTTTGCAATTTTTCCAGCACTACTAATAGTTGAGGGTGTGTGCATTCTCACACATAAGTTGTGTGATATGTATATGGGTCAAGTAGTGTGCTATTTCTTGGACTTCCAATGGACATGTTCAATGTACTTGTTCACTCAAGCTCTTACAACATAAGGAGTCAACAGAAACCAATAATTCAAAACAAGACAGAGAAGGCAAGTAAGTACTCATTAAATATTCCATGTTCCAATTCACAGATGCTACTGAACTGTCAGTTCTTTAATGGCTTAACTTAATTAACAACAATACAGATCATGCAAGGAGCCCTCCATTTGTGCAGAGTTAACCCAAGCTGTGAAAGGTTTTTATTCAGTCCATTAGTTGTGGCTCACAGAGATAAAAACAATGACAAAATTCCTTCCAAGAAAAGCTTGGCAGCAGACGCAATCAATTAACCAACTAACATGCTAATGCCTTGAGACTGTCATGCAGGGCTGCTTTGCATGGTATAAGAGAAAGTGTTTTTCCCCCTTGTTATCAGCAACCAAAACATCTGCGCAAACATTATTCTCTTGGGTTAACAACTGTTATGTTACTTTGCTGTTTATATTATCAATTTGGTGCATTTTTTTTTTGTTTAAATGAAATAAAAGAATACTACTCCAAAGGAATGCTATGAAATTGTTAAAACATAGTGGTTGGAGATCTCATCAGTTTCCAACAGGTGAAGTCTAGATTGGAGGTCAAATGAAGGTGAAAACAATACTGTATCTGGGGATTTCATTTCTGTTCATAACAAGATAGATGTATGGGTTAGGACAACACAAAGCTTCAGGTCTGAAATTCACTTGACCTCCAAGGTCAGATTGGGATTGAAGGTCAGATGAAGGTCAAAGGTCAGGATGGAAAGAAAGAGTTCCAATTGGGAATTTTATTTACATGTTAGTAATATAAGTGTAGTTTAAAAGACTTTAAAAATTTGGAATATTAAAATTTTTAAAGCACCACCCCACTTGGGGGACAGGTAACACAAATACACAGCAACTATAATAAAACTGACGTCTAGCGTCAACTGGCAAACACCAAGATATAACATTATCCATTAAAATTCACATTGATAGGGGGCTACCAGGGTAATGCCTGGCCCTGCCTTGAAACTACAAACATGTATCGCATTAGGTACAGTGGCAGTCTAGTCGAGAGGGGGAACCAGGGTCGGCCTGGCCCAACCTAACTCTGCCCCACCCCAAATCTAACTTTTCCCTGTGTAAGGGAGGGAGGTGGGTTAAAATAATTTTCTTGCACATGTATTCTCATCGCTTGCTATGTAAAAAGTAAACCCCAAAGCATTTGGTGGGAACTAATGAAGTGTGACCTTAACCCTGATTGGTGGTAGTCAATAAACAATAATAGTAGACCTAGACTGTTGGGAATTAAGGTAGGTATACAAGAGATGTATTTAAGGTGGTTGTAAACTGACTCGATAGGCCCCTATTCAGGCCATATCCCACACAGTTTCCAACAGGTGAAGTCTAGATTGGAGGTCAATTGAAGGTGAAAACAATACTGTATCTGGGGATTTCATTTCTGTTCATAACAAGATAGACGTATGGGTTAGGACAACACAAAGCTTCAGGTCTGAGGTTCACATGACCTCCAAGGTCAGATTGGGATTGAAGGTCAGATGAAGGTCAACGGTCAGGATGGAAAGAAAGAGTTCCAATTGGGAATTTTATTTACATGTTAGTAATATAAGTGTAGTTTAAAAGACTTTAAAAATTTGGAATATTAAAATTTTTAAAGCACCAAGCCCAAATCCCGGGAAAAGATGGAGGCAAAGGTCGTAGGTACAATGGAAGGAGCTACAGAAGCTTTTTGCAAATACTGCCAAACTGCAGAGCTTCTCCAAAGACCATGGGCCATGATGTCTGGTAACTGTATGTTGTTGTCAAAAGCCAGGGTTGCCCCTGACCTTCTAAATGCATGAAAGCCATGGCCCTGTAGGGGTATGTTCAGATGGTTTAGGACCCATTTCAGGGCGTCCCTAATGGAGGTGTCAATGACAGGATGATAGGGATAAGATCTATGAGCAAACAAGGGGTGAGTGGGTTCCAAAGGCCTAGATCTTAATAATTGCCTCAGGGCATGTACGGGGCACAGGGGGTTATTGGGGAGGAGAGGAATTTGAACCAGGTGGTGAGATTTACTGTGCTGAAGAGTTTTCGTCCATTTAAGGAGGACATGGGCCCCAGGGGGTGCAAAAATAATATCTTGTCGCAGAAAATGTTTGTGGGCATCAAATTTTTGCCTAGAATGGGGAGCAATATTTGACATTCTTAAGAAGGCAAAGAAAGCCAGCAGAAAAGCTGCCTTGTATAGAGGGGGATCACTCAGAAGGTCACATGTGTGGATGATCTGTGCTAATGTGTTAACATCAAAAATTCCTTTGGGGACCGGGGAAAAGTGGGAGTTTATGGTTATACTTCTTACATAATCAAGTACTAGCTTGTGTTCGAATGGGAGGGGGTCCCAGCCTCTAAGTTTTGCAAAAGTTTTAAGTGAAGAAAGGTAGTTCTGGACTACCCTGGGGGACATGTTATTTATGTACAAAAATTCAAGAAAAGCCAATACAGAATGTAGTGAAAATTCTATGGGTAAGTTCATGAACAAGACAAAAGACATTATGTCCTGCAATGTGTAGTGTGTGCTGCACGAGTGGAAGGTCTATAAGCTGTTTTTATACGCCTCAAGGCTCCAGTAGCCAAAACTGAAGATGGTGCCCCTGGATCTGAAATTATATAGAAAAGTCTAGGTCAAAGGCTTGCAGCGGTACCTCTTCCCAGATGAAGTGGGTTAAACACTGTAATATTTCATAGTTCACTGGTTTATCTGAATAAAGTCGTGACAAAGCATCAGCAATTACATTCTTCTTACCCTCAACATGCCTAACTTCAAGTTCAATGTCAAATTGTGCAGCTAAGAGCCAAATGTTCCGGATACATAGGGCTAAAAATTTGTCCCTAGTCCTTCCGGAACCGACCACCTGGACCACAGCCATATTATCACAAAAGAATGTGATGGCAGAATGTCTCCAGAACTTGCCCCAAATTTTCAAAGCTATGACCAAATTTAGCATCTCTAGGTGAGCTATAGCAAATTGAAACCCAGGAATTTCATAGATAGGGGTAGCATATACCCTATTCCCCATGCCTGTAAGACATGCATCCAAATACAGTTCCTGTGAACTGTCAACTGGAGCCTTGTTCAAACATGTAATGCCATTGAAATGGGGAAGGAAATGGGCAAACCAATCCAGATCCTGATGAAATTCCTGAGTCAATGCAATCTTAGGGCCCTTAAAAGTCCTAAATAATGCCAAAATCCGGTTGACAAAGATCCTAGATGGCTTCACGCACTTTTGTATATATAAGAGCTTGCCCAAAAGGGACTGGTATGCTTTCTTAGTCAGAAACTTCTTACCCTTAACTGACAGACATTCCTCATGAATCTGGGCAAGCTTACTGGGATCAATGCTCAGGGTATTCCTGTGAATGTCAATTTCAATGCCTAGGACCGTGAGGCACTTGGTAGGGGGTGTAAGTTTGTCCTGATTTATGGGCAAGCCCAACTCGTGTAAAAGGTCACATAATTTTTCAAAATATGGTTCTGCCTCGCACCGAGGGGCAACCGCCACGTAATCGTCGATGTAGCAGTGCAGATTGACTCCCTCCTTCTTCATGATAAAGGCTATGCTATCTGAGCAAAGCTGAAACGCCGCCGTGCCGTGGACCCAGCCGAACGCGATCGCCCCATCGAGATAATAAGAATCCTTCCATTTAATCCCCAATCTGATACAGTCGGCTGGGTCCACTCGCAGATTCCTGAAAGCGCGAGCGACATCCACCTTGAACAGGACTGGATCAGCGGCGTTCGCAATGTCCCTCACAATATCATCTATACAGGTGAGTTTCAACGTAAATTCATTGTGGTCAAACCTGTCCCTATCTACCTGATCATTGAGGGAGGCCCCTTTGGGGTAAGAAAGGTCAAGAATCACCCTCCTCTTATGTATATCCTTAGGACGGGTCATCAAAGGTGAACAATGGACCTCTTCGGCCCGAAGGTCAGAAACTGGGCCCAACATGGCCCCTAAGGAAACTTCTTTATCCAAATATTCTTGAACAGCTTCTGGATGTGCCAAAGCCGAGTAGTGATTCGATACTTGTTTGTTATTCAAGCCCTCATGACCCTTTAAGGACAAGGGAAAACCAAATTTGAGATAATTAAGCAATCTGTTATCCGGATAATCTGCCAATCTACTTTCCCAGGCTCTCAGGTTGAGGCCTGATTTCAGAGGGAACCGGGCAACCTTATAATTGGGTTCATTGGTCTCTCTAATTATCCTAGAGATCAGGATACACTTGTCAATACTGTCACTACACACTTCCTGTCGATCAGGACCAATGAAAGTAAAAGTGTCCTGATGTAAAGCAATAAAACCGGTTCGCTTATCTGGAAAATATTTAGCAACTAATCGACACTTCCTATCTCCCCTGCCCAGGGAACCGAACCCGACTCCCCCAGCAGGAGGGTCACCCTGGCTTTCATCGATTGGACCAGAAACTCTACTGTCCAGGTCGTCCACCTTCTTTGGTGGGCTAGCATTGTCACTATACATATTCGACATTGAAGATTCGTTCGAAATGTCATTCGAATCAAAGCCAGGTGAATCCACGAGAATGTCAATAATGTGATTGATATATTGTTCATAAGAACAATTATAACGTTGGCTAAGTTGTAAGTCCTTACGGTAATTCTCATAAACCTGATGAGGAGACAATGTTGAATCATCATCACAGTGATTGAACAACTGTAGGTAAGCCTGACAAGAATAACTGACAGTTAAAGGGCCTAAAGTAGCACTGTCAAACGGACACCAACTGTGCAATCCATAGTATCCACTTCTGTATTCATACCATTTATGTTTCAGTTCATTAGCATGTATGTAAATTACAGATGAAAACATATGATCATATTCATTCAAACACTGGAAGAAACTGACCTTACAGTACTGAGAAACAGCTGATTCATTCTCATCAGACATATATGGGTGAAAATGTTGAAATGCCAAGATACCTAAACAGTCAGATTTATCATATAAATAATTCACGTGACAAATTGTATCATCATATGAATAACAAGGCATATTAATATGTCTCTGGGCCTTGAACTCAGTGTCACTCTGTGAATTATACACGAGGTCATTAACTGTGTCACTTACTACATGTTGAAATTCACTAGAATGAAACACTTTGTCATCATCAACAAACATATCAATACTATTAGTGTTACAAACATTCTTATTTAACACCTTGCAACCATTGTTAACGTGACTACAAGATTGAGTGCCATAGTTACCTGCGTCAACATACGTTTCATCACCTCAAAATCTTGGATAAGTAAAATGTTAGATAACTGCCCACTTGCCCACTGGGCCAACGTAAGATCATCATAAGAAGGTTTCTTAGTCGTGCCTGTGGATACGTACCCTTCATTGGGCCACCTCAGCTCTGGCCTGACAGTGCAAGTATCAGTTGTATTATAACGCCCAGATTTCTTCCTCAAAAAGTCCTTACCTGGGACAATGTCCTGGTGTGTCTGATCTTCATATTGGGTCAATAACTTGGATACAGCCGCTGAGATGCTGGGGATGTTCCTCACAGCCTCCACTGATGGAACAATGGCGTCCCTACTGGCTTCCCTGGCTTCCGGATGGCCAGTGAGTGCGTTGTCTGACAATGGGCGATGTAAGACTGCCTGAGACAGATTGGGCAGGGATTGATGACTGGTCACAGCTTCTCTTCCCCCAGCCCCATGATGTCCCTGTGGGTGAGCTCGCAGTGGGGCTATTGGCGATGAATCCCTACCCAATCTGGGGCCCCTCGGTAAGTTAAAACGGACAGTTTCTCTGGGTCGGGGCGAGGGCACAGGCGTAGAGTTAGTGTCCCCTCCCCTCTCCATCCTCTCCATCCGGCGGGCAAGGTCTTGGTTAGCAGCTTCTAACCGAGATAGGGCAGACAAGATGGCCTGGTTAGGGTCTGAAGGACCAGTCCCATGTGCAACCGAGGTGAAAGACTGAGGTGGAGCACTTACAGAACTAGGTTCGGATCCGACTTGTAAATAAGAACCATCCGCATGAGAGGATTTCTGTGAAGATCTCTTCTTCGTCCGAACTGTGGTAGCAGACAGAGATTTCTTCTTAGTTGCTGATATTGGTGCTTTAGCCCTTGTTGAAGGCATCATGAAGTTCAATAAACGTTGTATGTACAATAATAAAATAGTTAAAATCAGTAAAAGCTTTGTAAAAGAACTAAAAACCCTAAAAACTTAAAATAATTTTCTTGCACATGTATTCTCATCGCTTGCTATGTAAAAAGTGAACCCCAAAGCATTTGGTGGGAACTAATGAAGTGTGACCTTATCCCTGATTGGTGGTAGTCAATAAACAATAATAGTAGACCTAGACTGTTGGGAATTAAGGTAGGTATACAAGAGATGTATTTAAGGTGGTTGTAAACTGACTCGATAGGCCCCTATTCAGGCCATATCCCACACACTGCCACACTATGTTTGAATACTTTTGAGTTGAATTTGATATACAAATCATCAACCTATTTCTCTTTTTCAGCCAAATAAAGGAGAATTATAAGCAGCCATTTTACAATCCACCACATTACACAATGGATCTGAATACTTGGGCATACACACTATATGACATTGTTTGTATCCCCCCTCGCAAATTAAAATAGACAGTTAGCATCAAAATTAGCCTGAATAAGTGCCATATTATCCAAAATGTTTCATTAATTATGTAAGGTAAATTATGTTAAATATAGTGTTAGAAAGGTATTTTACAGGGCTTCTGACAGACCTTGTGCTTGATATACATGTTTTATTTTTGTATTTGCCAATCCGGAAGTTTTCCTATTATCACCAGTCATTGAATAAATCATAATACTGCTGTTCCAATGATTGCAAGACCGATTTTAACATTTTCCCTGAAAACAAGTAAGTCGGGGAAAATGTGACCATCTAATTAAACAAAAATAAGTTTCATTACCTGTACCCGACTGCACACCATTTCTCATCCCCTGTAGCAAAGACGAGGACGACTAAATAAAATGTTATTGAAGGTTCCTTACTTTAAGTCCATCTTTGCACAAATCAAAGAAGCAATATGATCATAGTGTTGTTTTTGATGCTCTTACAATCTGGCATGGTTTGCCTGATGATGTTCTTTCAGCTTCCTCTATCATGTTGTTCAGGAAGATGATGGAAGGCCTTTCCATCATAGTTTGTCATTTACACTGTGTCTCTGTAGAAACGAGCATTACTGTGCCCATAGACTAATGCATTTTGCACTATTGTTTATGATTGTTGGTCATTAGAGTCTGCTTGAATGCAGAGATAAAGGGCTTTAAAAGTCCAGAATAGAATAAAATAGAATGGATTAGAATACAATAAAGAAGATAACTTCTAACAACAACAACAAATGATGAGTCTTGGCAGCAGAGGTTAGGACTTGTCATTTCATAGGACTGAAACCTTTGGCTTATTATGTGTTTAACTTTACACGCAGAATAGTGTGGCAAAAATACGTTGCACTAGCAAAAAGTTATGTTGTAGTACTTAAGGGATAAGTTCCAATATTTTTCTAAAAGACAACATCGGACATGCTCATTCAGGTCATGGACGTTCATTTGGTTTTTAAACTTGTTTGAAAAATTACTCTTTCAAATCAATCTGCATTCATTCATTAGTAGATAGTCAAGGGGGTAATTAGGACTCTTTTATGCACTCACAAAAAGCTTTATTTTCTCTCGTGTGTTATGTGCTCATTGGATGTACCAAAAGCAAGGTTTTACGTCCCCATTCAACAGCCAAGGTCATACTGGGACAAACCCCTTCAGCATTGACACTTTTGGCAGCCAAACCAACACAGAGGTGACAGGTTGGGATTTGATGCCAAATCTGACAACCACTGGCCCACTGAGGACCTCAACTGGAAATAACGTGTCCACGGTCTACTTGCCATTCTTGTTTCTTACTTATTTATTTACTTCCCAAATGAATTGAGAATTATAACAAATTTTTCAGCTTCTGATAAATTTGTTAAAGGGAAAAAACTTTAAGCCTAAGACCTGGCTAAGTCCCTTTGTGAAACCTGTCCCTTGTTCTTAGGGTTTGGTTAGCTTGCCACAATAAAATAGCAGGGAAGACAAATAGACTGTTACCTTGCCAGAGGAAACTATGGATGGCAGCTACAAAGATGACAGACCATCTTGTTTAATGTGATGATAGACCATAAAAAGGCTTTAGTTCTGTTATAGTAGATTCTGACTGATCATAAACGTATGATATATGACCACTGATGACAAGTTGACACATAACAATGTGAGATTTCTCAGATTACTGTTTATCACATATATTATGACATCAGGGATTACCAAAAGACAATAAAATATGATCTCCTGATTGAAATTTATTTTGTCACTATATTGGGGATTATTGAAGTATCATAAAACCTAATTTTCATATTGACGATGTATTTCTACAGTTTGTTGTCCACCTGTGGGGCACAGTAAGTGTTAGCATACCTCACCTTGAAATATGTCAGTTTGATTGGCTATTACTTCTATTCCACACGCACAATCAGTCGTACAACCTAGATGATTCTCAGCTTGAGGTGCTACTGTGATAGATACTGTGAAAAGGGATAGGAAAATAGTCTGGTTCCCGTGCCACTTTCCTGTACATAAAATGGTCTGGTATCAGCCACCGTTTTAGATAATTAACGTTAGTAGTTACACCTAACAAAAGTACACTTAGCATGGAAAAATTATTATATATTATTTACCTGTAATATTATGTCCTGTTTTATTGTACAGTGTTAATTGTGTAATAACTTTATAAAATTTGTCTTAAAACGGAAAATGTGCATTGAAAAGGTTTACATGATTTATCATCGCTCACAAAGCTGGTTATTTATTTTAAAACAAATATCTGATCATAGGGGACTGTGACATTCAACTGCTCATCACTCAAATGAAAACCCACCAGTACAAGGTCTGTATTGCTATCCTGATTAGTTATGCAGCCTACATTTGCAATTTAAGCAGCCCATTTGATAATTAGATAAGATGCATTAGATTGTTAAGTCTGCCTTAGTCAGTGCCAAAGATTAAAAACATTTCAACTTTTTTTGGTAACTCTATTAAAAGACAGCAGGTAAAAGCCAAACATCTGCTGTATAAAAATACTTCCCCACAGCAAATGTATTAAATGAATGATATGCGTTTCATTTTATATGAACAATAATACCTAATACCTGTTCCAACGAACAAAGATCTGATAGGTTATGGTTATGACAGCCTGCCTGTCTGGGAGTAAGCTTCCAACTTTTTGTTTCAGTAACTTATGTGTTCATAGAACCATATGCAGTGTAAGTTAGTGGTGAATTGGCTATAATATGGTAATATGAAATAACGTTCCAGTCCATGTACAAACTGGCCTAAAATGTAAAATATCATTCCTCAACTCAGTTAACAAAAATCTATGCTTTGTTAAGGTCTTGTGTATTTGTAGAGCATCTCTTTTTTGGGTCATATCCTTCGTGTTAAATAAACAAATAAATGTACTGCTACCCTGCATAAGTTGGCCGCGGTCATAAATTGGTCGCAGCTCATCTACAGGCTCCAGAAAGACAAATACGTTATTGTACACCAATGAAAACTGTTGCATATAATAACTTTAACAATAATACATGGTTTCAGAGTGCAATAGGTCACTCATGTTAAAGCCCTATGAAGCTGTGGTGAGGGCGGCCAACTTATGCAGGGAAGCAGTACACTAAAAATCACTCAAAGTGGACAACATTTGAATCCATATTATAAAATGGAGAGTCGTGCAGTCGACTAAAATACTGTTACATTGTACGAACATGACTTTGCAATATAATTTTGAAAATAAATTTTCAAACAAACAATAACAAAATACGTTTGCTTGGGCTTTCTCAGTGATTCATTCATCCTGAGGCTATTTTTGTGATTGAATTGCCAATAAAGTCTGTGCATACATAGTTCATTTCTACATTAACTCTTCCATATATTTAAAATAAACTCGGGGAAACGGTTGCACCTAAACCACAATTCTGATAAAACACCAACCACAAACCCTAGCCCTCAATCCAGTACACTAATGTATTATCCCCAAAAATATGTCATACAAAAATGAATACCAGTTACCTCTATTCCGACTTTTAATAATAACTATTAGGTGTGACTTGTGATAAAGCTTGGCTTCAGTTTAAGATTACACCCTCCAGTTATATAGATTGGACAACAATCAAAATTACAATGCAATATGTTCCTATGCACTGCATAACTGATGTCAATGCAATCAGATTTTTGCAACTCCAAATACAAATTCTCTTTTTATGGTTTGTGTAAGTATGACCTTTTGGTAGATGCTATATATCTAATTCACTTTATTGTTCATTGCAGTGAAAAAGACAAGAGATGTACTTTATTAGGCAAAGCATTGATCTCTTTTTCTACCATTGATAATTTGTATTTGGGTGGATCTTTTCAGTACTTCTATTCTAATCAGGAGCAATGAATGTGCTGATAACTTTAAATGACTACACATTTTATTGTTGCATAGATTTTCTTCATGAATGTAACTGTATAATTTTCATTGAGTAAATTCGTGTGTCGTGTGTAAAAACTCAAAAAGCCCAGTCATATTGCACAATATGTTGGTGTTAGTGTGGCTTATCTTTATTTACTAGGCATTAGGTAATTGTAGACTGTAAACAGTTTTGAAGGAGTTTTTCATATTAAGAAAGTCTTATAGTAATCACTCTGTACTGCAGATTGTTATTGTATATTCATACTCTGCATAATATTTCCTTTAACATAGGACTCAAAGCACAACCTGACACATTCCAACTCCACAAATCCAAGCCTGTTGTGACTAACATTATCTTAACTGAAAGACAGGGATAACCATTTATCAAAATTCCTGAGGTTTTTTAGTCTGCCACTGGAGATAGGACCCAATGACTGAGGACCATCAATTTAAGTGGTCATCCGAACCATTCTGTAGTTGTCTCTACCTGAGATCAAGCCCAGGTTTTCCTAGGCAAAACTGTTACCCATTAGGCTACAGTGGTAGCAATTACAGTTAGTGTTGTCATACATATTGGGGGTTAATTCAATTGAAAAACACGTAGAATTCTATCTGATGAAAGGAAAATTGGCATGTTATATTTTGGTCGAGTGTGTTAGATGTTTTGACAAAGACCATCATTCATATTTTCAAAAAAATGATCACAGCTCAGTTCTTTCTGGGGAAAGATTGCCAGCAGATTGAATCAGCAATTATTTTTTTTCTTATTATCAGTAAGAACAGTTTGGATATATGTAACACCAAGGATAAAGTTGATAGATATTACAGGGTCTTTTTTATATGGCAATTTATCAAATTTATTGTTATGTCAGGGATAACCAAAATGCAATAAAACGTATTTTTCTGAATAAATATTTGTTTTCCTGCGAATACTTAGAGGATTATTGTAAGTCAATAAAATATTCTTCCAGAAGACCTAGTTTGGTAGTGAAGTAATCATGTTTTATCAGTGGCATCATAAGTCCAACCAGAATGCCATTAAAAATAGAAAGCACTCATAGAGCGCAAACATCTGCCTTTGCAACCAAGTGTCACTATATTGTAATTTTACCCAAATATTTGGTTTTACTTATTTAAAGTCCCATGGTCGCAGAAAAATCATTGAAACTGGGACAGAAATTCTAGATTTTTTATGTACATGAATAGTATGATTTGGATCTTTCTCTAAATTTGCTCACTTCTTCCGTTGGTCAGCCCTTACCTACTGAACAAATTCATATATATGTGTTTAGAGTAAGAAATCTAAAATTCGCCACATATCTGAAATTCGCCACATGTGAAAATACTAATAAAATAAATGAATTGTGGTGAGATTTGTTGACTGTATTGTAAATTAAGGCTTTTTGAACTGAAAAATACCAATTTTTGGACAAAAACATCCTTTTCTTCATAAAATTAACTAAGGTTTTAGAGGTGGCGAATTTTAGATTCCTGGCGAATTTTAGATTTCTTACTCTACTAGTTTTGAGGTAAATGCAAGCACAGGCAGACAAATAGACAACAAAACAAGCACAATGAAAACCTGAGGGGGTAGTAATATGTGCCTTATTTGTTAACAGAAACAAAACATTACACTGATGAACACTGAAGTTGTCAGATTATCTCATAAATCAGACATAAAATGACAGGTTTTCTGGTAATTAAAATAAACCCCATGATGTGATAGTCACTGCTTGTCAAAATAATTGAACCACATGACTCAGCTTGTCCCAAAATGATAGCATATATAGCAATAGAAGTGCCACTGTGGCCCAGCATGTAACGCACTCGCCTAAGAACACAGCGGGTGTGGGTCCAGACCCAGGTACAGACAGATACATAGTGGCTCAGGTGACCACTGAAAATGGCGGTCCTCTGTCATTGGGTCCTATCCCCAGTGGCAGGCTAAAGAACCTCAAGGACCTCATAAATAATCATCCTTGAGCCTCTGTCTTTCAGTTAGGGGAATGTCAGTTTCTTGAGAGCTTGGGCAGTACTTGTGTAGTCGGATGTTCATTATTATTATTGTTATTATTACTCATGTACATTTACATAAACCAATAGATATATACAACTAAAACAACTTTAAAATGTAGGTCTTACAGTTTCCCAGATTTCCCTATAGGTTATGTGAGGGTTTGTTTTCAGTAAAAAATGGATCCATCTGAGGATGCAGTTTCAAAATATATTATTTGAAAAGGCATCAGCAATTTCTTCCCATTATTATATACCGACAATGTAAATCATAAGTTTTTCTTACACTTCCTACTTTGTCTTTGTTCTGTGATACACTCCCTAGATACTGGAGCCATATTTACCAAATGTCTTGGCCAAGTCTTAGGCTTAACATTTGTGTACAACTATAGCCAACTTAATCCTGAGATTTGGCTAAGACCTTTGATGAATATGACCCCTGGTTTGCACAAATATGCAGCGTCATGCCACACCTTTGCAACAGGTAAAAAGTATCTTGCTTAGCTTCATGAAATGGTTAACATGCAGTTGGGTATGTAACCATGTTTTCTACCCATAGGCAGCAACTGTAAACACTGAAGGGATATCCTTGTAGAATATGTAACTACAGGTACTAAACAGCTAGTTTTTGTCAACCATGATAGCCCCCCAGGTAATATAATAAAAGACTGATATGTGATCCATTGATGATGGGTTGGTAAATACATAAAGACAACACAGAAGCAGTGTGTGGGAATGATTTGTTTATCATACTGATTCGTTGCAAACTCATCAGCTGGTTTTGCTGGGTGACCAGGGTATGTGTTACACTTTTTCTGTTTTGATGTGGCAATAGACCGTTTAGACATCCACGGGATTTTCTGTGTAGAAGCATTGCACAATTTGTCCTGCTGGAAAAGCATTTGATCACTTGAATCTCACATATCTATGGCTGAAGGTTTGAACCTAGCTTATGAAAATCAGTTAAAAGTACTCATGTTGACACCCCAGATGCCAGGGACATCAAATGCCAGACTTTAATTCATATAGAAAGATACTGGCAGGTCCTCAGTGGCCTAGTGAGTTAGCAGGCTCGGCATCTGTTGCTCACTGGCACGTCCATGTGGGTCCAACCTACCGCAAAGTGAGAAATGCTGAGGACGTCTCTCAGTATGAACCTGAATGTTGAACTGGATGTAAAACCACAACTTTGACTTCAAAAGACATTGTTGATGATGGGGTTCCATGTGTCACTTTATTTGTTTCCCAAATTATTTCTGTACAGACATATACAGTGCAATTCTCGTCCACAATTAATGTTCCCTATATTTGGTAAAATGTCTGAAATTAAATTTTACCTACACAACTGCTTATTAGGCCTATGAAGGCACTGAACCCTGTACAATAAGACTAAGTAGGGAAAACGAGACATCCTATCCAAATTTGAGACCTTTAGAATATTTCTCAGGGGTCTTGTGGGCTAATTTACCTTTTTACCCTTGAACATGTTTTCTATAAACCTGTATTTATTAATTTACTTATTTGGGGTTTTACGTCGCTTTCAACACTGTACAGGTCATATCACGATGGGTAGTTGGAAGGGCAGAGGAAACCAGTACATACAGTTTGTCAAGGTTCTGTACTGTAAACTGTCGACCAACGGCAAGCAACTACCAGCTTTCCCACTTGGGGCTGTGCCGGGAACCGAATTCTGGCCTCAGAGGTGAGAGGCGAGAGTGTTACCACCACTCTGCCACCGTGGCTCCTCTATAAACCTGTATGTTTGGTTTTAAAAGTATTGACTCTGAAATAAATATACATATTAAACTGTGCCCAGGGGCTGGCATTAATTACCAAATTGTAAAAAAATGACCTTTTATTTCTGCCTTATTACAATAAATATTGTTGTTTATGCAAGTATGTTTCTATACCTAATTTATATTCTATCATGGCACAGCTGTGTCTATCAACCTGATTTGATGCGAGCCAGGGTAAGATACATATGTATTGGCTCCTCTATAATAACTGAAATGCATGGAACATAGACTAGGTGATGTGTAGGTTATTATTATTATTATTATGTGGCATCAGCATAAACGAGAGATCTAGTACCCCTTTTACTAGATTGAGCATTAAGCAATGGAAAGCCAAGACATGCTTACAATTATTCTGCTAAACCAGAATATACTTTGCGTGAGTCGAGTAATGTAGTTAAGTTTCTATTTTTTGTTCAGTTGGAAAATAGAGCAACTATTTGTACATATTGATGCAAAACTAAACTGTACATTCATTCACCAGAATCAGATTTAATCTAATTATTGTGACACAAGTAAAGAAGAGACATCACCATCACTGGCTCTTTGGCTTGTGGGAACTTCTATTGTGGCTCATATAGTCGAATATGGGCCTCTGGAATGATAGGTTGGAGGTTTGAGTCCTTTCAAAACCATATTTTGTGGCATTTGGATTCCAGTGTGGGAATTGATAGTGTGGTGGGATTAATCACACAATTAGCCAGTGGTTCTGGTTACTATGAACCAGTAGGAACCCTGGACAAGATTCCAATATGGAGGGCCGAAATGTGATAGAACACGAGAAGTGATAAAATCGATGCTGCTTGTTTGGCGATTAAGTCCCCTATAGCTCATCTGGTAGGGAATGAGTCTTTGGAATGAAAGGTTGTTAGTTCAAGTTCCAAAGTCATGTGGTCCTGTGACACTTCCAGTGATAATTATGATAATTAAAATTATCCCTGTACCCATACACATGTAATATTAAGGGGGATTTAACATCTAAGGGCTGATTTTGAAAACACAGTATAATTTTTCTTGGGGGCTTACTTGACTATGATTAAAGAAACTAATTACTAATGAAACTCTATATTTCTAAAATCGGTGAGCAGAAGTAAAAATTAATATTTATTTTGAGTTTCTTAGAATTTAAAAATTAGCGACGTTTCTTGCAGCTTAACTCCTTGGCTTATTTATACATAGAGAGTGAGAGAATATATTATGATTGTCTTTATGCATACAGCTTGTAGATAGCTAGGTCATATTAACCACGAATAAGCCAACAGATTTCTTTGCAAGTATCATTCTATATCTTATACCTGTGTCTGCCAACATGTAGAAATCTCGTCTGCTGGAGATGTTACTGACAGTCTGCCCTATAAAGCCAATAAATTTCATCAGTGTTTCCATGTGGGAGTTACATCCATAATTAATGATACTAGTTATTCACATTGGTAGTGTATAGCATTACTTTTTATCAGCAGATATGAATATATACTGCCAGGAACTATAACCTCACCAAATGACTTTTGGTCCTTGTCAAAATTTAAGATTGCACTAAGTCAGTTTTCATTTTTTTTTGTTATATAATTTCATTTATGTTGGAATAACTTCAACAAGTCAGCACTTTGATCAATCCTATTTAAGAATGTTTGTATATTTTAAAAGATTTTTCTTGTTCTTGTTTGGTCCTGTTTATTTTGAAATATTATATATATTCTACATTGCACTTAAGTATGCTGTAAGTTTTGCTGTGTGACACATTTGAACCTATTTTCCACAAAGTCCAATTTCTTTTCGGTGTAAATCTGTTCTCAAGAGGTAGATCCACAGGGGTTATATGTTTTGCTTTACATTTCATCCAAATATACAACGACTTATCCATCCATATTTCAGCTTTCAGTTCCTAGAGGTCCAGAGGTCAGGACAACACAATGACCTTGAAGGTCAAGTTGAAAGAAGCATTGCGGATAATATGCATTTATTACACAAAATACTATACTATGATTATGTACAAGCCAAACAGAATTGTTTATTAAAGGCATAGGGTCACCTTAACTAGCACAGATTTCGATGACCTTAACATAAGTTATAAAATGGTGAAATTTAGAAGATAAAGTATAGGAGTGCATAATGAAAGGTGACCCTATGTCTTGTTACTTGAGTGAATACATAATGAATTATGGTACTAAAATGAAATTACTTGAAAAATATTTGTAAATAAATCAGCCAACACAAGTATCACAGATAGAGTTCAGTTCATGAGTCCATAACCTTGGCTGGAGTAAAAATTGCGTTGCATACATTTAAATTACAGTTACAATAACTATAAGAGTTTAAAATGACTTGTTACTGTTAACCTTACATAAGCCACTGGAAACACGTATAAGGCTTAAAATATTGAGCCAGCCAACACAAGTATCACAGATAAAGTTCAGTTCATAAGTCCATAACCTTTGGCTGGAGTAACTTCAAGTTAGATACATTTATGTTATAGTTACATTTAAAAACATGAATTTTAAAGTTACTTATTGCACTTAGAGACTACGTAACGCCAGCTGAACATGTATAAGGCTTGAGATAACATAATCATAGCTGTAATAAATAACAGACTTAAACATAGTTAAACATGTTGCACATAAATTCTAGCAACACTGTTGACACACACAGTGGTATTAAGAAATTAGATGTTACTGGTGGTCATACTATAACAGAAGGAATAGTATGACATACTTTCCACACATGTATATATTGATAAATGAAGTTACTATGATTAAGTAAATGTTATAAATGTTATAATTACAGGCCCCTTAGGCAAAGGAATATACTTAAATGCACATTCTGACATATTCATAACACTTTACATCACTGAGTACATAACTACACATTTAAGTCATACATTGTCACATTAGCTTAATAGTATCAACAGTTGTATAATGATGACACATAAGATGGTTACCATGTTAAAATCACTTAAAATTTTATAAAATGCCATACACGTATATAATACCATGATATATTACTATGTACAAGCCACACTCATGTGATTTCGTTGCTTCGATATTACACAATAAGCTATAGGGTGATTGAGCAAGCCATGCTGAACATATTACTCATTGCAATGTGGATTGCAATTGCAATCAATTTTCCTACTAAGGCTTACAGCCTCATGTACACTACTGCTACCTTTACATGAAACCTCGCTTCAAAAGCTCAGAGATGCCCCTAAAGGACTGAATAATACAGCCCTAAAGTCAATCTTACTAAACCTCGAGCTAGTAACTTTGAGGTTACCTTAAATTTACATTTTACATTGACAAGCCGTGTCACCGTCCATCATTTACCCACAAACTGAGGTTAAGCACACAAGATGGAATCACATCCAGACAGCAAGCTTCGCTTAGGTAGCAGGAGTGTGGCCTTGTACTATGTACAACCTTACTAGCTTGACCTAGTTTTTTGTATGATTTTTCTGGGTACAATTTTTCGTGATGTGAACTCCATCACAATTCTCACAGACATGTCTGAAAAAAGTACCAGCAGTTTTATGATGAGAAGGATATTTGCAATTTCCTTCCTGGAAGAAATGACAATTGACACCAGTCTTATTGCCAGAATTTTTTAATTTTTTACCAAAAGAACGTGTGGCAGAAGCTTGATTGTGGCTAATATGTCTTTGAGCATGAGCTCTATGTAACCGGTCTATTTTCTCGGTTTCCGCCCACTTAACCCTGTCAGCCTCCATGTTAGTAAGTAAAATGGCATGAGCTGCTTTAGCTGAGTCCCAAGAGAAATCTGAGGCATCCTCCATTAGGTTACCCAGGTAATCAAGCATTAAATCCCTGTTATCCCCAGATTTTTCCTCCTGGATACATCTAACGAATCCAGATACCCATTGGGTGATTGTCAAATCGTCATATGTGGGGCGAGTTTTATGGGCACCAGTCAAAATAAAATTTTGGGGCCAATCAATCAACTTTTTGACAGCAATGTCCCCAGGACCACCTCGTTGGGACTTGAGCCTACCTCTTGTGGCCATTTCATTGACATTCTTAAGTTCTGCCAACCGCCTTTCAACTTGATTTTGCAAAGATTCGTTATTCCTCAAGAATTCTAATGAGGGGACCACACTCTGAGCAATATTTTCACTAATATCGTAGTCCGTAACTTGGCCAGCAGTACCCAGGGGAGTAGCCGGAATGTCTATGGCTTGTGAGTTACCCTTTTCGAGTGCTGCCTCCGTACGTTGCACCCTCTTGTCCATACTATCCATTTTTTCACCCAACTGACGCAATTGGTTCAAAATTTCGTCAGAAACCGTAATTTCGTTACTAGAAGAGGGGACAACGACTTCGGACCCACTAGAAAAGGACTCACCTGCCTTCAGTTGACATTTTTTCCCCACTGGTCGGGCATGCTGTGTGAGGCAACTAGAACAGCTAAACACTTTTGGCATGATTAGAATTTGAGCTGAGTGTTAAAAAGTAAAATAAAATACTAAAACACGAAGTTAAAATTAACTCAGCTCAAAAAAACATGTGAATCCTTCAAATTTCAAACGAGTGTGGCGCCAATATTTAACAAAAGCTGGCTTTTATAGCAAAAACTACTGATGCATATCCCCCACAATGCCTAGAAATAGTCTGGTCCCAGAACTGAACGCGATGACCACCCTGTGGTCATCCCCCCAATATGTTGCAGCAAAGATACAATTTTTTTTTATTCAGGATTTCAGAAGCCTACCTGTTAACATTTTTACATTTAATCATCTGAACCTGTATGGGCGTTGGTTCGAAACTTTTTTCTAATTCATTTTGTCATTTATATCAAATATAGGGATAATGTCTTCATTTGTAGCATACTAATATATTTTTGTTTATCAATGTAACCATATAAATTAAAAGTTTGTAAACAGCCTGGTTTTTTGTTACAACAACCATATTAACTAACTGTATAAGTAGAAATCTTAGCTACAAGAAAATCTCACTACTTCTTTATTTGTAAGAAATTTATTGGAAATAATTTTCACCAATGGATACTTTCTACTTGATAGATTAATACATATTTAACATTTCACTATAGAATAATTTTCACTGTCCCAGCTGATTAGCTAAAATAGTTAAAATTAATTCCTTGTGAAAATTTCAATTTATACAGTACATGTATCTACATTACATTATATTTGTTGCTTTGGTTTTGAATTCAGTTGATGGCAATACCTGGATTCACAAAAGGACTGCCTTGCTACAATCAAAGTCATTGCAAGGGATGGAATGTGTTATATAAAAGACAGTTTCACAGAACTAGTTCCTCATAACATATTTAAGATTATTGTGAGGATGAAAACATTTAACAATTTCATCTGTCAAAGGTTCTTTTGAAAGAAAATGTTTTTTAAATATTTTTTTTCTTAAGACAACAAACAGCTTGAAGAGGTTTCATGTAATCTGGCAGTCAGTTCTACAGCCCCTGATTTACAACAGAAAACGATCTGTCATCATGTAAAGTACTGATTTTCACTTCTGCAAGAAGAGAGACTGCATGTTTTTCTAACAATCGATGAAAGATGTAGTACGTTGTCAATTCATGGAGTAACTAGCATAGTTTTGAATTTAATCTCCTGCTTTACTCGCAATCAAGTTTGGTAATAAAATACAATTTTTGGCTCTGTTGGGATTGCACAGCATTGGTTTAGTAAATATGATTTATATTATTGATACATTTTATATATAGTCAGTTGATTTCATAATAACAAACATGTGCCATTTCATTGCTAAGATTTTTAGTAGTTTATTTACTTACTGAGTATACTTACTTCTCAGCAATGAGCACATTCTAATAATTATACAACAAATTTCAGCAATTAGTGTTTTTTTCTCAACAACATAATTTGATCATTTCCTGCATAAAATGACTTCCTGTACGGATATTCTGTTGTCTACACTGCTAAAATCCGGAGAAAGATCTTGAAGGGCCTTGAGGTCACGTGATATGTGCAATCTGACAAGATAAAATGTCTGGTTTGCCAATAATAATTGCCAGATTTGATATACTTGGATGAATTACAGATGTTGTTGTACACAATTAGGCTGGCAGCCGTGAACATATCTGTCTCTCTTAATGTAGTTTGGCCAGTTAATTATGTGATATGTACTATATAATTAAATTATGTTACTATTATATTCTTTGGACAAAAAGTTAAATATATATAGAAAGATATTCTGGGGAATTCTATAACCCATCAGACCTTCATATAGGTTTGGTAAATTTTAATAATTCCATTCTAAAATTAATTAAACTAGGAAGCATTCCAAGAGTTTCTTGTGAATTCGCGACTTTTGTTTTGTATCTAGAGTATGATTTCGATCTTTTACCAAAATTTACTCATCTATTCTATTTTGGATTTGGAGTAATTGTGAACACAGACATACATACAGACAGACAGACAGATAGACAAACAGACAGACAGACAGACAGACAGACAGACATACAGACAGACATACAGATAGACAAACAGACAAACATATCCAAAACAAAAATAAGGTGGTAGTAATAATTCGACTTACATTGGTACCACCAACTTAATTGTTAATTCCATTACTCAGTTCTAATTATTCTAATTACAACTTACTTTTTTTTGTGTTTACACATTGTTCATAAAGTTCTGTGCTCTACCCACATGTTGAATATGACAGCAAAATATTTAACTCATCCTGGGCTCATTTGTGGCTCGATGTATTTTGTGTTTTAGTAGTATCCATTTGGTTTCATAAGTGTATATAGGTCAGGATTGAGGTAGAATGCTTTTGTAACATCAAATAGTGTATTTTAGCACAATGTTTGAAAAACCTGCCACAAGTTCTCACATGATAAACCAAAATATATATGCCAGAGGGATGAAGGGGAGAGTGAATGGCTATTTGGAGCGGCTTGTTTTAAAAACGTGCCCTTCTGATGTACAAAGTCCATTTGCAAGGCAAAAAGGGCAAGGTCGTGAATCAAAATTCAAATACAAGTCGGTATGACCACGCGGAACTGTATGAACAGACCAGTTATGTTCCCTGAAAAACAGGCCCTAAGTGGCAACAAATAAACGCAGATTCCAATTTAAAAATTCCATGTAGGAGAAAAATGGTAAGCACCACTGAGATGCAGGATTTCTAAGAAAGAGCTTTAAGAAAGAGATGACAAGCTTTTCTTTCTATAAGAGGCAATAGAAGGGGAGGCACAAATTTCATCAGACAAGTTATTCCACATTGTAGGTGCATTAAATGCAAAACCAAATTGCTTAACAAATTTGCAAATAGATTAACAAAACTTAGAGTCACAAGAAGTTTACCATCACCTAGGCATCCTGTAGTATTGCACAGACCGACAGAGGAAGTAAAATATGCATTAAGATATTTAGGTAACTGGTGTGATAATCCTGTAGAAAAGTAAGACAGTATTTTGAATATCTCTTAATCCCATTAGTCTTCAGTGGTCAAACTGTGATCTACAACTCAACTTCAGGTGTATCCTCCACCACCTCATTTGCCTTTTAATGGCTTACAATCTACCTTCTTTACTTTATTCTGTCTGTTTAATTTTTAACATTCACAATCTCCCTGATCTAAATGATGCTATTTTGGTGTTCCAATATTTGCAGGAGACTGGATAATGCATAAAAATTAAATCACTTTTTTGTTTTGATAGTTCAGAAGTCCACTGATTATTCGATGCTTCCATGTCTGCCATAGTATTTCATGTATTTTGTTTAGATGTCTCTCTCAACTCCTGACAATGCAAATTGTAGAGTTAATAAATCCATTTTTCACTATTTCTCATATATCTACTGTGAAACTAAATATAGACATAAAAGTTTTCTCTTTTTGTTGATAATGCCTAAATATATTCATCCGAAAAATCCCCCTCAATAGAATTAGAACCCAACTTATTTTAATAACATCTGATGTCTTTGCAACAGTAAGTTTCCATGGTAACAGTTTCACAAGTGTGGGGGGACATCAGTCTAGTCTGGGAAGAGATGACATAACAGACATGTTTTTAGTGTTAAAAGAATCAAAACAGAACGGAAATTGTCCTATCATTGTGTGCAAGTTTCCAGCTCCTCTTTTGACAATTGGATTTTCCCGCCCAAATCTGGAAATGTCGTTTGGCAGGTGGAAACAAGACAATGGGGATATTAATAGACTGTGTTTTTGGTTGTAGTTGTTGTTGATGCCTTTTATCCTTTACTATTTCACCACACAACCTGTTTCACCTCAGTACCTGGATATAGAGACAGAATATAAGTTTTCTTTGTATTACCTGGGCCGGGATTCACGAAAGGTCTTAAATCTTAGACAAAATTTTTACTAAGACCAGTCTCAATTTTAAGAACTTATCTTCACTCAGATTTTGTGTTAACTTGGGATTTACAAAACAGGCTTAGCAAAATCTTAGCTAAGACTTTTGTTTAAGTTTTTTTCATCATAAGTCACATAACCATATCAACAAATCGCTGTGTAAGTGGATCTGACTGGCTGAAAGTCATGGTCCAAATTCTTGCACAAGAGGACATTTAATGTCATTTTGCGTTTTTCAAAAAATATCCACATTATTTTTACAACTGTATAGAGTAAGAATTCTTTGATAAAATAAACACTTACAAGCATATCCACATTGTTTTCACAACTGCAGATATAAATTACATGATATTTTGAGGAACACATTAACATTGAAAAAAAATCCATATTTTTTGAAAACTGTATTACCATATTTTTAATATCTTCAGTGTGTATTTGCACTACACATAAACACTGACATTCTGTCCTTCATTGAGTTCGGTTAGTGTGATTGGTTTGTGAATGTAAACAAAAGTAAGGAATTGGTTTTTACTTTAATAAAAATTAATACATGAAAACTGTACTGAGCAAATCATGACACAACAGTGTTTCCTTGTGTCAAGGTCAGTAAACGAACCATTCTTCTGTCCTGCAAATCCGGGAACTTTTTGCTTTAAAGTGAAAATAAACTATGTTTGTCACATAGTAACCACAAAATTATGAAAATTAATTTATGCGAGTACTGTATATTAACACATATATAGTGTAAGAATTATTTCTGTAAATAGAGGAATAAAGTTTGGAATAAATAACTTAGTTTTGTCTCACCTTACCTAGGTAAGTAGGTCACTTATCATCGCAGATTAGAGGCAGGTATTTACTATGTGTTCTGAGTGGTAACCTCAACAGTTTTCTAATGCTTTTACGCCATGTAACATAGAAATCTGACATACATTTAGAGCCAAGGTTCCAAAGTACACACCCATAAAGAGACATGCAGTATGTTTTAAGGAGTTTATATTTGACATCACAATATGCATCTTTAAAAGTAGCAATAATGCCATTTAGTGCAACAATAAATTTATCAATACCATCTTCAATGGCTTTAGTTTTAGCTGCAGGACCAATGGTGTGACCCAAATGTGTAGCTATAGACTGACACTTGATCAAATGATTATCATATATTAAATTACCAACAGTAGTATTAGTGGTACAAGGATAATGTAAAAGTATAATTTGAAGTTTGAATTAAATTTGACATGAAATTCCTTACCAAAGTCATCACATATATGGAGCATTGATTTCAAAGAGCATACAGTATTGGCAATAATGACAACATCATCAGCATAGCCTAGTGCACCCATGAATAGATCTCCAATGTAGCATCCCAAATTTGCTTTTTTCAGATTAAGAAGAAGGACATCCATATAAACAGTAAACATTATATTATATAATAAAGTCATATAAATAGTGAACCAAATGAATAAAAACCTTGAAGTTATACATAAAGCTTTTAATGTACTGTACATTAATCGGTGTGTTAATTGTGGATATTTTCAATGGATATGTGTTAAATATTTGTTATGTACACCAAACTAGTGGATATGCGCCTAATTATGTGTTACTGTACCCTGTGAAACCTGTTCACTTACTGTTAATAAATGGATCAGAAAGGGGTTAAGTTTGGCAATTGAAAACCTTCAAACCAATTTGAAACATCACAGTAAAATACTTTACAAAGATGTGGTAAGTATTTTAAACTTAATTTTAGCCATATGAAGTTTTGAAGTGGGGAAACATGGCATGACTGCCATATTTAAAACTTTTTCCATAACTTTATGTAGCAGTCTTAAAGTTAAGACCAAATCTAAGAAAATTTTTGTCATAGAGCTTTATTAAATCCCATTTTGTCTCAGCATAAAATTTGTCTTAATTTTATGATAAAAATTTCAACATTTAAGATTTTTATCTTTGACAAAGCTTAGCCTTAAGACCTTTCATGAATCCTGCCCATGATTCCCCTTACAATGGATAATTAGCATCACAACTCCATAAACAAGTGCAGACTATATGTCTCCTTTGGTCAGACATCATCCACATGAAATATTTCATAAAGATCTGTCCATAGCTTTTCCAGTTATCACTAAGGCAGCCAAACAGACAGACAGAAAAAGGAAGAACAAAAATATATAACCTCCCTTAGGAGGTAATAAGAAAACTGTAGGTGTAGCTAAGACTAGCTATATCTCACATTTTTTCTTTGTTATGTGACATTATCCAATCTAATCTTAGTTAAGCTGTATGTATAAATCCTCCAGGTTTAGGCGATTTATTACTGAGCCTTACCATGCAACCTGAACAACTATGAACCATTCCTATAAGTACATTTGATGAAGATCTATAGAGTGGACACTCCTGTTGCCAAGCAGCAATAACCATATAAGCCACACATGATAATATCATTTTATACTGTGGCATATAATAATGTTCTATCTGAGTATAGAATCTATGTTTATTGCTTGGCTTTGTAATGTAGCATATGGCGGCGTAAATATGGCTTAAATAAGTGAACAACGATTTCAAAATCTGGTCCAGATGGGTTGTTCACACAAAATATATAATTTGTAAGCCTTGTGATGAATGATCACGTGGATTAAGGATTGATGTTAAGTAGAAATTGTGTTCTTGCTCCTTAACATAACTATAAAAGATCATTCAACTTCATGTTAAAGTTGTGTGTAAAGTATAGTGACAATTTTTGTTTTTTGTTTATACATCTTTTTATCAAAAGCAGACCATCGTAATTGTCATGTGATAAGTACAAATGAGGTCATTTTGTTTAAGTTCTTTGAAATTACTGAACCTTATAAGTGCTCAGAACATTCCAATGTTACCCTTTATTTTTATGTATACATTAATCATAAAACAGGAGGTTAAGATTAAAATAGAACATTTTCAAGACATCTTGTCACATACTATAAATTATAAGAAACTATAAAGGTTGGAGCAATACCCATTTTTGATAGTCCCATTTAATTATGGTACGAAAAACTATAAGAACAGCCACTGTTTCTGTTCCAAGTTTATAACTACTCATAGGAACTTTGTGTAAGTAAGTGGCATTGTTTTGAAATGTTAAGATACCAAGCTGGGTTATACTGTTAAACAAAGTTAATGTTAGGTTTTGTATCTCCTTAACAGCCAGGGTGTATTGGTATTTCTTAAATTTCTCAAAGGCTCTGCCACTGTGGCCTAGTAGGTAACACACTCGCCTAGGACACAGAGGACGTGAGTTCAATCCCAGGTACAGGCAGATACATAGTGGGTCGGATGACCACTTAAAATGGTGGTCCTCTTTCATTGGGCCCTATCCTCAGTGGCAGGTTAAAGAACCTCAAGGACGTTGATGGTCCAATTCTTTTTTCCCTCTACACTAACCCAATTAGCTCAATTATTCACTCTCACAGTAGTATTAACCACCATTTCTACGCTGATGACACTCAGTTATACATAACACTTTCACCAACAAATTTTTCTTGTTCTATACAAAACTAAAAAACTGCCTAAACAACATTCAAAATTTCATGTTTGCAAACAATTTAAAACTCAATCCTGAGAAAACTGAGTTTATTCTGACAGGCTCCAAAAATAACCGTAAACAACTCCTTCCTCACTTTCCGATCAATATTCTCGGTAATCAGGTCTTACCAGCACAAAGTGTTAGGAACCTCGGAGTGGTGTTTGACTCCAATTTCTCATTCTCAGACCATGTGTCACAGGTCATAAAGTCCACCAGAGTTCATGCGAGAGACCTCTATAGAATTTGTCCCCTTCTAGACCTTAATACATAAATCAGTCAAACTTTTTTCCCATTCTTTCAGTCACTATGCCCCAGTTCTTTGAAACTCTTTCCCCTTCCATATAAGAAATAGCCCCTCTGTCGCATTTTTCAGGAAACACCTCAAAACTCACCTCTTTAATTCCAATTTCCCAACTTAGTTCCTTCCCTCTTGGTCCAGATTAATGACCTTGAACGGCCCTTGACTCTCCTTATGATAATAATTTTTTGTTAAGTTAGCGCACTGAGTTCCCCTGTGTGGGGAAAATATGGCGCCTGCAAAGCAGTAGATTAGATTAGATTAGATTAGGTTGATAAATGGTTATTCTTGAACCTCTGTCTTTCAGTTAGGGGAATGTCAGTAATTTGAGAGATGGACTGTACTTGTACAGTTGAATGGGTCATATAGCACTTTGAGTAGTAAATGGAGATATTGGGCAAAGACTTACCTAATTAGGTATGGGCTGTAAGGAGGGGACCACCATGGCACAGTGGTATCACCCCGCCACCTCTGAGATCAGAGATCCAATCCTGGACCAACCTCAAGTAATACAGCTGGTTGGTGTTTGCCATACGTCTGCAGTTGACAGCACAGAACCCTGGCCAAGTGTATGAAATGATTTTTCCTCTCCTTCCAGCTTTCCGTCACAATGTAACTGATACAAAAACATATATGACCTTTGACATTGTGTTCACAAAGCAAACTCCATTCAATCAGAAGGCGAACTCATAATAGTTGAACAGGAGTATTGTGGTTTTAACTTAAAATAGGTCAACTACAACTCTAACTAGAGCATTCAGAGATTGCAAATCGTCGCCGAGGCCCAACACCACCTCGAATGCTTATGAATGCAATGATAACTAAATCTTTTTAAAAAATTCGTGTATACAGAATTGGTTTTGATGATTCTTAAAATATTGTGTGTAAAACTTTGATGTAAATGTCTGCTGTAGTTTATTCCTAATGTTACTAACACACAAACAAGCAGAATCCAATGACCATATAACCCTCATTTGTGGAGTAATTAGTGACCTATGTTAGGTTAATGAGGGCAGGGGATTTACTAAATCAGCAATTAGTGGGGTAACAGAAGACATCATCTGTGTCTTCAGAGGAACTTACTGGGAAAATGTGTACAGTTTAATGACTGCACCAGCTTTGTAATGTAGTGCACATGTAATAAGGTAGAGAGCATGTCTCGATGAGAGGGTATCATTACATGTGTTGCTGAATCAGTTTAATTATGCAGCACACTACTTGTCATTCCACTGAGCCCCTAACTGTGGACAAGTTTTCCTATTTTGCGTAAACAAGTATGTCAATGGATCAGAAAGGTGGAAGTCGCGGTTTTACGTCCCATTCAACAGTCAGGGTCATATTGGGACAGGTCCTCAGCATTGTTACTTGTGGGACATGCTGGACCTCCCAATGGGTCAGGAAAAATTGAACTCAGGACTTGAGAGACCGGAAAGGACTGTGTAGCCAATGATGCCACGTTGATCCCTCAGTTTCAAGTTTAAGAAGTTGTCAGTTTCAAATAGTATATTAATAATTACCGGATTTTACAATCCACACAGACAACACCACTGAAGATCCAAAATGACATATCTACATCTGTGGACTCACGGAAGGCAGTTACGCTAACATTGTTAGATTTCTCCATAGCATTTTTTGATAGATCATTCAATTTACATGGTTATCTAAAAGACCAATTTGGTATTGATGATATTGTGCTGATGTGGGTAAATTCTAACCTTACTAAAAGCAAACAAAAAGTTAAATTTGGGGTTTTTCTAAGGCCTTTTTCCCCCATTTTGGTGTCCAACAAGATTCTGTTCTAGGTCCTCCCACACTTACCCTCTATACTTATCGCATTAGTCAAGTCATTTCAAGTTTTAATGTCACACACCATCTGTATGCTGATGATACCCGGATATATTTAGTCACAAACTCTAGGGGATCACAGATGATGTCTTCTGTTACCCCACTAATTGCTGATTTAATAAATCCCCTGCCCTCATTAACCTAACACGGGGTTCGATCCCCATCATGGCCGTAAGTGGGAAAGCTGGTAGTTGCTTGCCGTTGGTCGGCAGTTTACAGTACAGAACCCTAGCGAACTATATGTACTGGTTTCCTCTGCCCTTCCAACTACCCGTCGTGATATGACCTGTACAGTGTTGAAAGTGACGTAAAACCCCAAATAAACAAATCATTAACCTAACATAGGTCACTAATTACTCCACAAATGAGGGTGATATGGTCATTGGATTCTGCTTGTTTGTGTGTTAGTAACATTAGGAATTTCGACTCCAGCATTGCGAAGCTGAGTGTCTTTTTTCCTCTCCAGGAGCAGGTGAATGATGTAAAACTTAAAGTAAGTTTTGAATTCTGCTTCTGAACCTTGTCCTATGGATCCTTGAATTCTGAAAAGAGACCTTTGCGTTGGTTATGAACATTTAAAAATTAGACTTCCTTTATAGTGATACTGCTCGTCTCTAGACACCTCAACCTGTATATTTTAACAGGGTCTATGCGAGGATGTAAAAAAAAACTACATTAAACATTTTTTTTAAAAATCTGCTAAGTGCCGGAAATGGGATCCGTGCTGTGGATAATATGTCCTACCTAAATACCAATTCTGACTTATGTATACTTTACAAAGCCAAACAGATACCACCAAAAAGTGAAATGCATTGAATCACAGAAGAAATATTTTGCAGCTTGCATATAGCGCTTGAGGGCAGCTTGGAACAGTGTGACCTAGGCATTAATGAAAAATGCCAAGCTAGCTAATGTCTTTTATTGTGTTTAGTTTTTGACTGATATGTATGTGTTGTTATGTCGGATGTTTTATATGTTTGAATTTAACAGACTGTTTTATGTGTGTAATAAAGGCTTTGATCCCATTATGTGTATACCACTGTCTGCTGGCACAGCCATTGGATTTACACCTCATCTGCTCAACTTTCCTCCACCTGATCTTTACTAAATACACTACAATTAACTTCCTTGTTGTATGGTTTATGTATGCATGTGTGGTTATATCAGTTAACATCCTATCCAACTTGAGTATCAGTGGCATAAACATGTTGGCTGCAATACAATCACATAACTGTACAGGTCAATTAATATGTAAATAATACCTTGTCATAATCTTGTATTTGTCATCCAGAGGTGACAATATCGAACATATTAGACTTTATTTTATGCTTGTCCAAAAATGGTGGCTACTAATACTTGTAAACAAGTAAGAGATCAATTGTAATGACTTTAATTTAGTAAATCAACAGTTTTTAGCAAGGTGTGCCAATCAAGTATAGTCTGAAATTCAACAACATATTTTGACTAAAACTTCCTATTCTCTATGACTTTCTATGCCATATTTGGACTGTTCCTATCTCATTGGATGGATATTGAGCACAAAACATCATATTTGAATTCCTATACATTACCAACATACCAGCACGACCCCCCTTTCCTCCCTTGGGCATCTGTCAAATGAAGCCATGTGTTATGTTTGGGCTGTCTTCCCTCAAGTGATTTTGTCTGTCCTCTCATCACCATGTACGTGTAATCAGTGAGAATCCTTCCTGACCAGTTTCCATTTCCAAAGCTTCCATTCTTGAAGCTTAATAAAAAGTTAAGTCAACCTTAAGCAAGTAGTCTGTAAAATATAAACCTCTGTGTAAAGTTAAAGTATACTTTTCCACTTAGCCCAAGAGTGTGACAGGTTGGACAAAAAGGACAAATTTTAGTATCCCTACTGTATTAAGCCTTCGATATGGTTGAAATAAACTTGCTTCAGGTGTAACCAAGGGAAAGGTTAATCTTCCTTCCAGACCGTACATGTTATTTAAGGTACTTGGACGTCTTAATTATTACTTTCTTCTTGGCAAAGTAGAAATGTACAAAAGGGGTGTTGTCAAAAATTAGCTTGAAACAGTTGAGCTTATGACAGAAATATACCGAAACAATTTGAATACATGTATAAATGCCCATCTTAGACAAAAATGAGCTATGCAATGGAATACAGTACCTGTTATATTTAAATCCACAAACCATATGTTTCAGTATATTTTTAATGAGCGTTTGACAGTCAAATGTGTTTGTTGCTTAAGCTGTTGATGTGTGCTAGTAAATTCAAGCATATGCTTGTACCACAAGTTATTATATGTTTGGGGAAAGTTGATGGTTTGGTCTAGTCAGTATAGTACTCATCTGGGAACACAGAGGATCTCGGTTCAATCCCAGGTACAGGCAGATACATAGTGGCTTGGATGACCCCACGTCATTTGGGTCCTGCCCTAAGTGTATGTCTAAAGAACCCTGGGCAATGTTGATAAATGGTCATCTCTGAGACACTATCGTTAAGTTAGGAGACTGTCAGTTCCTAGGTGTCCTGAACTATACTTGGGATGGGTCAAACAACATAGTAAAGCCCATATAGTAAAAGAAACAGTGCACTGAGTATAAACATACTATACAATACAGCATGAAGGGAAAAATAAATGTCAAGTCTGTTCCAGCAACTGGCCATTTTATGGGTTCATCTATTGTAGTAGTGGTACTCAGAAGGATCATAAAGATTCACATATCTGTAATGACAATCTTAATGTGGGATTTGGTAGTAAAATGATGTCCACACTATAAAGTATAAGGGATATTTATGACATCTAAAGTATCAAAGATACTGAATAAAAATATGTTAAAAGACCATTTCCAGTTATTATGATGCATATGGCTCATACTGTAAAGTAAATGATTATATTTGAGTACTAAATCTGCAAAAATATATATATATATATTTCACTCCTCTTTTTCAGTATAAGTTTACATTGATTATACGTACTAAAGCATAACACATGAGAGGAATTTAATGCAATACACTGAGACTTGATCAAATTGCACAAAAATACTAAAAAAACCCTCTTAATTACTCATTACTTAAGTTTTGATTTTTTTACTGGAAAATTTCATGTCAGACCTTTTGTACATGGTCGAGTATACATTTCCACAATACCAAAAAAAAATATTATAAATGACCCCACTTCATTGCAATATTATACTGATGGTTTGTAGATTTTGTAGTTTTGTAGAATTCACACACACAAAAAAAACATGTTATTTCAATTGTATTCTTTTGGCCACTTTTTAATGTTTAAATACCAATTTCGAAGCATGTACTCTTTTTCATAAATCAATAAATGTTTAAGGGCAAGGATACTGTTTAAACAATTAAAGAAAATATGGCTTTACAGTTTGATAGATAATATTGGTGATTTGCATGTTGAATTGGCTGATATCGAATCACATGACCATTTCAAAAGTATATGCGTAATCTAATCTAATCTAATCTACTGCTTTGCAGGCACAATATCTTCCCCACAAAGGGGAACTCAGTGTGCTGAGTTAACAAAAATCATTATCATAAGGAGAGTCGAGGGGCGTTCAAGGGTGACCAAGAGGGAAGGAAACTAAGTTGGGAAACTGGAATTAAAGAGGTAGGTTTTGAGGTGTTTCCTGAAAGATGCGACAGTGGGGCTATTTCTTATTTGGAAGGGGAAAGAGTTCCAAAGAACCGGGGCATAGTGACTGAAGGAATTGGGGAAAATTTGACTGATTTATAAACCTTAGGGCAATCCTTCTAACAAATAAATAACCAGTCATGAAAATAATACCTCCTTGGCTTAGGTAATATACCTCCTTGGCGAGGTATATTTTTCCATTTTATCACTCAAAAATTTTTCCAAGTTCAATATTGTTCAGGCTGTTTGTTTAAATATAAGAGGCTCAATCTTTCGCTAACTTCAACATTAAGATCATATAATTATAATTGCTTGCTCCAGCCTTCTGGTTGTAAAAGTTATCTCAATATGTTGATTAACAATTGATCACTGAGTAAATTATTAATTATGGATGCTGGGAACTTCATCAGGGAATATGAAAAGCTGTCATTACCTAATCAATACATAGTATTTCCACATCAAAATGTCCTGCTAATTTCATATATATTATAGTCTGTATCGCAGTAGTCATTATCTGTTCAATATATTGCCTTTCTACATAGAGGTGTTGGTTGATTTTACTAAATTATACTCTGTGTTTCCAAACAGTCATTATCTGTTCAATATATTTGGCTGATTAAAACTTATTCACCCTATGGGTCTTTGCAGCTATTATCCAGTCAATCTATAATAATATCTGCATATGTATGTATTGAACTTATTTAGAGTTTCTGCCTTCTTTTATAAAAGTTTAATTAGTTTGCATTGCCTCTATTAATTTATTGCCTTGTGCTAAAATGACTTTATTTTAAACTATTTATACTGACACTTTCTTTTATTTTCTACCATGTTTCTACCTTCAACTAGGGATATTGGTTTTATTGTTAATGAATTAATTAATGAATAAGTTGTAAATAACAACTGTACGTTAAATAAACTGTACCTGATTTTACTCTTAAATTTACCTACTCACATTCATATGCCAATGTTGGGGGTTTTACATCCTTTTTAAGAGCTGCACCTGCACATTAGGGCAGGCCTTTATGGTCCAGTCCCAACTTTCCTTATGGTCTTTTACTTTCCTATCGATGACCTTGTCATCATGTCTCCATAAATGGACATTGTATCTCAGCAGTACACATTGAAGAATGGGCCTCCTTCCCTCCCAATATCTATCCTGCCTGCCCATCATCCAGAGCTAGCATGTTGTAGTACAGTTTTTGACAGGTTATTTGAGGTTTTCAAAATATTTCCTCAAATTGGTCCCCAAATACAGAACACATTCTTAGTTGTGTCGGATTGCGTCCCACGCAAATAAGAATCCCACCAAATCCAACAGACCTACCAATAGACAAGGCTTTAAAACCAAAATTTGACAAGCTTGTTCAGTTATAGTTTGTTAGTCCAGCACAGAAAGTTGAAATCTGTGTGCCCATGAATATCAAATGTTTTCCACAAGCCATATTTGAACCTGTGATCAATGACGAAATACATCACCAAAGATGCTTGTAGTATACTAATGCATTTACTCATTACTTCCAGGCTGGATTATGTAAATGGTACACCTTTTGGACTCCCTAGTTGCCAGTTGATGAACATATTATGAAGGATTTTGAATAATGCTGCTAGGCTAGTCACACTTAGTTCTGGAGACTGTCAATTTTTCTGATGTTACCTATAACCTTCACAGGTTACCAATCAAACAAAGAATTTATTTCAAAATGTTACTACTAACTTTCAAAGCTTTGAATGACAGTGCTCCTAGTTACATAAAGGAGCTACTGAAACAGTATAACCCTATAAGAACACTAAGATCCTCTGATGGGTTGATTCTCCCTGTTCCCAAATCAGTCCACAGACCCAAAGGTGACAGATCCTTTCCTTACAGTGCACCTAAACTTTGGAAAAATTTGCCAATTGAAATAAGAAGAATTAAAGAACTCTCTAGTTTTAAAAGTTAAATTAAAAGATTATTGTTCCTTGAAGCATACAATCACCTTTTGTAAATTCCCAAGTGTCTCTGAATATATTTTATAGATTTTCTGCACTTTGAAGGCCTATTGTATTGTATTGTAAACTGTGAGACCAGTAATCATATACTGAACACATTGAGGCCTTTCACTAGTAATATAAGGTGACATCCATTTAGCTTCGGGAAAACTAAGTTTAATACTACATATTAATGCTCTTATGAAACTTTTACATAGCCAGTTATGAGCTGTAAGTTATTAATTTAAACTGCAGTGTGTATCTATTAAGGTCACCCTTAAATTAAAGACATATAATTGTGAGTACGTGTAAAATTAGCCAATGTGCCAAATTGTGAAGCAGTAGAGCTAATGTTCTCACAAGGTTATTATAGAGTATTGATTATTATTTACGAAAATTACAAATTAGTCGTCACACCTCTATCTCACCCCCACCCCACCCCCCTCAATCAACCCCCATTATATTCATCACTGCTATGGTCATGATATCTATTTCTACCCTCTAGCCCACCTTTGTTATTTCCTGGATGGCACCCCCCCCCCCCCCCACCCTAGATCCTCCCCCAGCTCTTTCCTCTTCCAATTTCTCGTCTGCTCAGGTTATAAAGGAAGGGCGAAAAGTGAGGAGACAAATACAGTTGTGCAGCAAAAGGAATCACAGTTTCATCCAGATTCAAGACACAGATATTAACTAAGCAGTAGAAAAAGATGCTTTTAGTTGTCTGAAGTATAAGGAAAATAAAACAAGGCAGGAATATTTACTAGCCGTCTTGAATTATTCAGGTTTTTATGTATCCTGTGCCCTCGAGGGAGCATGATGTATTTCATTAAAATACAGCTATAGAGAATAACACAGTGGTGGGAAAACAACAATAAAATAAGAACTGCAAAACAAATCTGTCTTGCAAACAAATTTAATGGGATTGGCATTGCAGTGATAATGGTTATGGTGTATTTTTTAAACTTGTAGTACATTTCTGATGTTTATTTTTCCAGTAACTGCCCTACATATTATTAATTTCTATGGAAAAAATCATATGGATACTTTTAAGGATAAGTTGAATATAAATAGGTAACCAAATAAGACGATAAAACTGCAGATGAAAGGAAATGAATTATAGATAAAATCTGAAAAAGTGTGAGAATTTTATATGTAAATAAATATTTCCAACTGAAATATTGTTTACTCAACTCTTGCTTGACTGGGCTAAAACTTTATTTTACTGGAAGCTAAACAATTTATGCAAGGATTTATTGCACAAACAGCTATCATCCTTGGACTACACAAATATTTCATAAGGTGAATGAAGATGTTGTTTTAAAGTTTATGTGACAAAAAACTTATTTAAAGCTTATTAGTGACATTTATTTGCAAGGATTAAAGTGGGTGGATTTATTACGAAATAACATAGCAGTTATTTCCACAAAGGACTACACATTTGAAGAGAGAATTGATTCAGAGACAAATTCAAAAGTAAATAAACATAAAAAAACTGGAAATAATGAGTATTGGGTGTATAAATTGTGCAATTAAAAAGAAGAAAGTAATATAGATTCTTCCAGAAAGGCATCAGATATTTTAAAGAAGCGACAAAACATCAAAGTACTTTTCCCAGGTAAGTTCAGATGTGTTTTCTCTGGCTATGTCTGTTACTCTACAATCCAAAACAAAAATAACATCAGTATACCTGAAGGAGTATACCTGATGAAAGACTGAGGCCTCACAAATATTCACCGAAGGATAAATAAGGCTGTTGATAGTATTTAATTAGTCACTTGAAAATGGTTTGACTTTCTACTCAAACAAAGTACAAAGTTCCAAACCCAGTAATCGAGAAACCATCCAATGGCAGATACAGTGTAAATTACTTAATAAACCTCAGTGTTCACTAGAATTAATCTGCCTAACATTGGTTTCAATAATTTGATTACACCTATAACAATATTATTTACATGTCACGGGTACATCTAGATGGTTGTCACTAAAACATGGATGCCTGGATTTGAGTAGGTTTATGAAATATGAATTTGTGTAGGTTCAATCCCTGTGAATTTGTGTAGGTTTATGCCATATGAATTTGTGTAGGTTCATGCCATAAGAATGTGGGTAGGTTCTTACAATGTGGAATTTGGTAGGCTCTTGCCACAAGAAGTTGGTAGGGACTTTCCAATATAATGCATAGACTCATTTTATTCCTTGAGTCACTGCCTCGCTAAGGACCATATATTAGAACTTCTATTGGTGCTACTGCTCAACTGTGAAGTGTTATAAGAATCGCACTATAAACTTAGGTTGCAATCTTGAAAAAAATGCAAACCACAATTCTTAAAAGTTAAAGGGGTATTGAGTGCAGGAACGGCTGCTTTAATAATATCTGGTATCATGTGTGTTAAGCTTTTTACCTGAAATATGAGATTTTGTTCTCATTTGGCATTAACTGAAGATCTAAAGGCTAATGCACATTGACAGTGATACCACACTATAAGGTAGTAAAGTCAGAACTCATATTATTCAAATTGTATATATTGACTGGTGTGAGATTATTTTTAAGTATGAACTCTCTGAGGTTTACACTTCTGGAGATCACTTTTTTCAATTTTCTTTTCGGGGTTTCACTTGGACAATGTCTCCAGGGGACGATTTCACAAAGAGACTGAAGTCCAGATTTAGACTTGAATTTAAGACTTTGGTCTTCAATTTTGTCAACAGAATGTTAAGTCTGTGGTCTTGGACTTAGCGGATTTCACAAAGCAGCTAAGTCCATGAAATTGCTAAGTCAGTGGACTTAACTTTACGTCTGGGAGGTAGTGGGCTTAAATTTTGTAAAGAGGACTTAAATATGGCCGCCATAAACTTTTCTCCACTTCAGAATTTGAAATGGCTATAAATAAAGTATAATTATACAAAAAACCTTACTGAAGTAGTCTTTGTTTTAAAGTTTATATGATGTAACAAGGTTTTATATTTCAAAACAGCACTTATCCTTATAAAAATGCATCAAATGAAGGATATAAAATGTCATATGACACAGAAAACCACTGTGGTTATTTGATAAGCTTGGGCTTAGCTAAGTCACCCCTTTGTAAAATCCATTTAAGTCCCAGATCTAGCTAAGACCAAAGTCTTAGATTTAAGTCCAAGATTTAGCCAATAAAGGGACTTAGTTTAAGTCCTTTAGTGAAATCGGCCCCAGGCTTTCATGAACTACTCTAGTGCACTACTCCTGTTGCTGATTGATCTGCAGTTCACACATTTACACTCTACACAAATTTTGTCATTGTCGCATTAAAGAACTATCTAACATGTATCACAAGGGTAGGTTTCATCAGCATATAAGACAGGTTTCTTGTAAACTGAGCAGGATATCTTACAGCAAAAAACGGATCCTTGTTGTGATCTGAGTGTATATATAAAACATGTATAGGTCACATGATTTAAACATTTTACCAAATATGGGTCAAATCACCCATGAACATAAGCCATATATTTTCATTTTATTTTATTATAGTGACATGTATTATACTGTAACAAAAAGTTTTACAAAACATAAACAAGAGGAAATACCCAGCCCTCGTTTGGGCTTATAAGTCACTTTAAATATAAAAGTTCTAAGTATGATTGGTTTGATTAGTTTAAACTAGGAATTTATATTAAAGTATGAAGATAAATGATAATAACCACAAATACAAAATTGCAATCCAAAAAATGTATCATATTTAAAGGAGAGAAAAAAAAACACTTACAAAAACAAACTTAACACAATGTTTTTTCGTATGTTCCATATTTTCTCAACAAATTGAGCAAGATAGTTTGTATCAAATGACATAACGGCAATAAATTTTTCATTCAAATTCCAAGAATCAAAATTTGGGTAAACAGTTTTTAATTCTCTATACAACTGTTCTCTTTCTGAATTATATGCTGTACAGCAACAAAGAAAGTGACATTCGTCTTCAATGACCTCATCAGAACAATAAAGGCAAATTCGTTCTTGTAACGGTTTCCTATAGTATCGGCCAGTTTCAATATGTAAGGGTAATATTCCCATCCTTAACTGTGCCAAAAGTGGTCTTTGTGACCTTGTCATAGAGAATTTAACATATTTTTCTACATCAACATCTTGTTTAAACTGTGTATAATAGCGCAGCTTTGGCTTAAAGCCAACATTATTTGACCATTCGATATGTATTAAATCAAAAAAGTCATCGATTATGTCAGTCATGTTTAAATTAGAGCCTGAGCTTATAATCTCTGTTCTGTTGATTTCATCCATTATTTTATATATTTCACCACACCAATTATAATCACTCAAATTTACCAATTGGTGTTCAAAAAGCTGTCGTGTTAATCGCTCAGTATCCATATAACTCCTGTGCTGCACACTTATATTATATTATCCTCTTCATTCCATTTTGTTCATTTATGTCATATTTTATGTCATGAAGGCAGTGTCCTTATCATATGGAGACACTGTAACTGCTGAAACTGGCCATACTATTTTGAATAGATCAATATTATCACAGTATTTTAACCTACAAAACAAGTGAACTTCTAACTACAAGCAAATTGTGATAAAAATACAAACATTATCTTTATGCTATTATATTTAGATCAAACAATGTCTTTGCAATCAAATGACGGTTGACCTTTCCCACTTAGGTACTTACATTTTTATAACTCTCTCTAATGTAGATGTAGGAAACATTTTAAATTCTAAATAGTCTGACATTTTATCCCTAGAATGTGGCTCTCCATGTTATGTATGACATTTTATCATTGAAAATCCACAGGCTTTTCCAGGACAGAGGTTTAAGATATTTGACAGTTGACCTTTGGGACACTCTCTTCAAGAAATACATATTTATATTCACTTGAACCATGTATATTCAAGATTCCAACATTAAAACTTATTTCAGATATCTCTTGTTAAAATAGTAAATTTAACACACTTTTTACCTTAGTTAAGTGCAGACTTATATTGTAATTTGAGGTGATCACTTAATTCTGCATTATGGTATCATTTGTTTATGTAAAAGGACGGTTAGTATATATATAGAAATGATATTTTGTAACAAATTTATAAAAATAGTTGAGAACATTTTGAAGTTGATGCATCTTGAATTCATACTCAATGTAAAAGCAAAGCCAGAAAAAGAAGAAATAATTAAATTTATTAAACTAATGATATTTCATGTCAGATTGGGTTAAAAAAATTAATTGCACATTTGATCAGGTATTCAGATGGCAGTGTCCTCTATTTGGGGCAGTAAGCTTGACATATGACATTACAGAAAATGAGAAATCATCCTGTGGATTTTATGACAATTAGCCCATGCTGTAAGTAGCAAAATGTTATGCCTTCTTGAAGACTAAACTTTGGAAAAGTATTAATGTATTTTTTTTCAATTTCCAAGAAGTTAAAGAAATGTCTTCCCTCCTTTGATTTAACTACTACTACTGCTGCTGCTGCTGCTGCTGCTACTACTACTACTACTGCTACTGCTACTGCTACTGCTGCTGCTGCTACTGCTACTACTACTACTACTACTACTACTGCTACTACTGCTACTACTACTACTACTTACTACTTTAGGGGAAAAACTATTTTGATTTCTTTATGTAACCTCCACAGCTGTCTTATGTACATTTCAATATACAGCTGTAATATATCTATTCAAAACCGAAACACAAGTCAAAATAGCAGGATAAAAAGGGATTCCATTTCCCATCTATGACAACACGTTTTTGTTCTCTCAAATGTTGTCATGACCCTAGAGTTACCTGAAGGTTGTTTTTGTTTATGATCAGACCCCCTGCTTTCCTGTATCAGTCAACAGCTCAGCCTCACTCTAATCACCACTCTCTGGTGCCAGCAGGGGCTTTTATAGGAGTCTGTGATACATTTGTATCCTCACTTTAAACCCAGTCCTTTCCCCCCTACTTCCTTCCATAAGCCTATTATTTCCCACTGCAAAGGTTTCACTTATCTGTCCATTTTTTGTCATTGTGTTAAGTTCTATGGAGGAAGGTTAGAACTAAAAATAAAGCCGTAGGTAATGTCACTGACTTGTCCACATATGGTTTAGAACTTGTAGTCGAAGGATATTTCACAGTGGTACTTTTGGCACCAGGAAAATGCATACCCGGATATTGCATACCCAGCCCTATACATTTAAGACCAAAAGTTCAAACTTTTAAATGTCTTATTTATTGGTAAATTTTATTGATATTTTAAAGCACTTTTTCAGTAGGCACATGGTACAAGACAACACCAGCCAATTATAACTGCACTGTGAGTAAAATAATAGTGATGTATACACTTACCAACAATCACTGAGAATTATCATATCATTATGTATAATTGTAACATTGCATGAACAAATGCTTAGAGCTAGTATGGAGCATTTTTGACACTGTAGTAATTTTTAAATAATTACTGCTTTGGTTGGTTGTTAATTTATCTGACACAACAGGCAGTATGTCACCAATGTAAAGGTTTTAACTAATCAATATCACTCATATAAAAGTAAACTTTTGAAAGCTGATATTTAGTTGGTTGAGTGATCATTTAATGTCATAAGAAATTGCATTATCGCCCCTCTAAAGGTCATGAGAGATATTTTAATAAGTAACCTGTTATTTTTTTTCTTTATGAAGTCAACTAACCAGCAACAATTCTCTCAAGCTCAAAGCAAGTTCATGCAAGGGTTTGTTTAAAGTTGTATTTAATAAGCTAATTAGTAAAGCTAATTGCAAAGTCTGGGGATACAGTGCTAACATACTTGCTTTTCAACTCTTTTGTCAATTCTTCGTATTTTGCCAAACCCTAGGAATTTAGTCACTGCTTTTTGCACTGCCTGATAGTTTGCATTGCAATATCAACCCACATCAGTCGATTAACCCAGATTGCAAATGAATAGAATAACCATATTTAGGTATGAGGCATGCAAATCAGAGTGCATTTGTAGAAAGGGAACATTTCTACTAAAGTACTTTTTGCAAAAAAGTGATCATGATTGATGAACTTTACGTGTGTAAAATTGTCACATTTTGGTGTGGAATATGCAGATCTGGGGGCCATACTCACAAAGGTGGATTAAGCTCCAAAGAAAAATATAGTTTAACCATGGGTAGAATTTGTGAATAAGTCTCCCTTTTTGTGAATTCCTTTTCCATGTGGTCAAAACTGCTCCAGTGCACAAATATAAAGGCTGTATTTTTATCAAGGCTTCAGATTACCCTTACTCTAATGTGGCTTTTATAGGTGCAAAAAGCTGTGGCATCACAATTTAAAAGTAGCTTTAACTTAAATGTCATGTACTGTGCAAGTAGAAATCGTAGCTTAAAGAAAAGTTCACTAATTCATATTTTTAAAGAAATCATCTAGAAGTCTTTGTCAAAAATGCTCAGTTTCTACTTGAGATATTAAGACAGATTTAAAATTTCACTAGCAATTATATTTCACCATCCAAGCTCTTTATCTAAAATATCTACAATTAATGCCCAGTAAAGATTTTAAGGGCACTCAGCGAGTCCATACCCTCTGCCAAGGCATGTAATAATAACTAATTGGGGAAATCTGTATTATTTTTTGTGTGTCCAGACAGCTATCCAGATCATAAGTTGGACAAAGATCTCATCTTCTGAATTTTTCAGGAAGATCCAAATAGTAGTATTTGCTTAATCCTGCTTATAAACAAAACACAAAACCAGACAAACGGTGGTGAAAATAATACCTCCTTTGTGGAGATACTTACATAAAATGACACCAGCTTATAAACCATATTTCCCTTGACAATGCCTCAACCAAAGTGATAGGTTCATTGCAATACTTTGGCATGGCTGGTATGTACAGCTGTCATAAAACTATCATACTGCGAAAATAACAGCCCATTTAAAGGAACACAAATGAATCAAGTCACTCAGATGTTACTCCGTACAAGGATAGAACCCTTTTCAACCTAACCCAACTAAATCAAACCAAAGAGAAAATCAGACATTTAGTAGAGAGCTAGCACTTATCCATCATGTTTATTTCCCAAAGTCAAGCTATTACTAAATAGAAAACAAGCCTAACAGAACCACACTATTTGCTGATGACACTGTCGTAAAAACTAACAACTTTAAGAGGACCCCAACCTTGTACAGCAGTAATACTTGTGAAATTTCTCCTATGACAAAGTCCCACTTATATTCTTCATGGAATAATGGGATATTTTGCATGATGGATGTTATATTTTTACCATATATTGAGGGCATTTTATCATCTGATAAAAATGTCTATAATTATGCTTCATTATGAGGGATGCCCCACACTGGGTAAGTTCTACGTGTTATGGACAAACTTTCATCTTTCTTACTGTATAATCTGATGAAATGGGAATCTGAAGGAAACCCTCTGTGCCAATTAGTTGATGGAAAATTGTTCCTGCATCCTTACAGAAACATTCAAATTTGTACAAGTCAAAAGGACTATTATTTTACTGTAACTACCCTTGTAAAATAACCATTTTGTATAGGAAAAAGATCTTTTGAAGATAAAACTTTGGATTTCTTATTTCTACATTCAATTGCAGACAAATAGGTCTTTTAAAATAGAAAAAAAACCATAATTTTGGTATTAGGTAAATAAGAGTTCTTGTAATTCGTTTTAGGTAATAAACTCTTTTTACTTGATGCATTTAACAGAAAAACCTGATTAATTAAGCTGTTATAAACCCCACACTCTGCTCAATACGGTACTGTCTTCAAAAATATTTGAAATATCCTGAAATAATCAACATTGAGGAATAATGATAGATTGTTTAATCATTTGACAATGCCCAAAAACCTTGATCCTTTTTCAGCCGTAAGTAATCTATAGCATACCCATTGCAACAAAGAATATCTTAAATTAATTTGAACTGAAGCCTTTGCTGTTGTTGTTGTCGTCATCTTCAGGAAATATTTGACTACACAATCCTAAAATATCCAGCATAATGCAGATTAATTTGTGAATAACACACTGCAAGTAATTCTTCACATTTTTTGGAATGTAAGCATATACATATATATCTATACATATATATTTATCCCGATTTATGGTGACTTTGTTTTTGCCCATTGTGGATTCTCTAGTTAAGTCAATGGCAGTTCAATTTCTGAGGCTATCTATCTCCTGCTGTTGCTTGACTTAGCACAATAGGGCAGAGGTTTATATCTAGCTTAAGACATCGTTTTCTTTTCTTTGGGGGGAGGGGTTTTTTTGTTCGGATGAGATTACTAAAGCCAACAAGTGGAAAGGACATACTACACACAACATAAAAGGATATATTTGGCGACAATTATTTTGCCTGGCTTCTTGGTATGGTAATTCAACACACGCCCTAAAATGTCATAAAGGGGATATAAACAACAAATTGGGTCTGTATCCAATCAGGATCATCAGTACATGCATATATAGATTGTAAGCTGGGAGTTGATTGGCTGTGTGAGGATATGGTATCCTAATGTTATTGATAACCTGTATCAACATCCTTTAAAATTTGAGTTGGTTTCTTATTGTTAAATACCTAGATCACACTGTTGCAGACTGGCCCCATGAGCAAAAAACAAATATAAAATATTTAACTCATCCGGGCTCATTTCTGGCTTGATGTTTTAGTAGTATCCATAAAGTTTAATAAATCGGGGTTCGTATCTGGGTACGATGCATTAGGCACAACATAGATGGCCATTTCAACACATAACAAAGTTTTGGAATGTTTGAAAGACCTCTTGTGAGATTTCATGTGATAACTTAAAATGAACACACTGAAAGGGTATAAGGTTGTGAAGCAAAATTCAAATAACAGCTGTTATGCCTCTCAGAACAGTGCTATGTCTGAAACTTGCCAATGCATATTTTTATCAATACTTTTAGGCTTCTGTTTTGTGTTTGTAATTTATATGCATATATATTCATATGTGAAACTACACAGATTTATTACAGATAACAAGTTTCATTTCAACCTCTGTGTTTGTGAGTTTGAATCTTATTTGTGGGTATAAGAAGGAATATCAGCAGTTACATGTCAATATCATATGGCTTTAGGAAGGAATGTTAGCAATTACATGTCAATATCATATGGTTTTAAGAAGGAATATCAGCAGTTACTTGTCAATATCATATGGTTTTAAGAAGGAATATCAGCAGTTACTTGTCAATATCATATGGTTTTAAGAAGGAATATCAGCAGTTACATGCCAATATCATATGGTTTTAAGAAGAAATATCAGCAGTTACTTGTCATTATCCTATGGTTTTAAGAAGGAATATCAGCATTAACTGAAGTTATCTTATAGCTTCTTACAAGTAATGTTCCATAATGACTCATTCACACAGTTCTGTGTGGTTTATTAAGGCCTATTTGAGTTTTATTTCATGACCTTGCCATTATTGCTCCGTAAATTGACCTGGTAGATGGGTTGTGCAAGTCTGAAAATAGGTCATCAACATAGAGTCATTCAGAGTCCCTTTTAACCCTCCTGCGCGTGCATTTTAGTTTAGCATATGAGAAGTAATGGCAGCTTTTCGCAAACATTTTGAAAGAGCCTTTGCTGTCCTTGTCATGTGAAATGTGTCCTATACGATAAGGCAATTCCGGACTTATTAAACCTTTTGGATAATACCAAAACACTAAATATATTGTGCCAAAAACAAGGCTAGAACCATGTGTAGTTTGTGATGCCAGTGTGGAACATTGTGATGAAGGCATTAGATACATAATTTATAGTTTTAATAAATCATATATCTTTTCAATGATAACCTGATGTTTAAATTGTTTAGATATTATATGTCTGTTGTGTTTGTGGTGCTAAGCTACTAAATCAACTAATCATGCTTGTCAACCGAGAGATCCATAGACATATGTGTTGTATGAATGGTGGAGGTTTAGTGAAAAACTAAGAATGGGTTTCAACATAGTTTTCAATATGTTAGTTCTGAAAGTGAAAGCCAGGTGTGTTATTCTGTTTCCTTAGAAACCTTCTCAAATATACACTTCAGATACAGCTCAGTCTTTGCTACTTCTAACAAAAGGAGATAGCGATTATGGAATATCTTTGTCTGTTGATATAATTACCTAAAACTGACTAACAATTTTTGAAGAAAATTGCTAGAACCGAAAAAGACTCAATAAAAAAAAAAGAATAATTACAAAATTTGTGATAGTAACACAAGTGTAGTTTTGCAAGATAGTTTGAAAGAATTTTGATGAAACTGCTAGTAAAATAATATTATCCAAACCAAAAGGATATAGAAAAACTGGTGATAGAATAAAAATGCAAAAATTAACAGGACAAATTAATCTATTTCTGTAGGAAATAAAAGCTTTCACTGATGACAAAACACACCACCCTACTGCTATTGCTGTTCTGATTTAGGAATCTTGAAATCGTTTTTTATTATTGCAAGACAAGTTATTTCCCCATGCCTTATATAAGGATTGTGTGGTCTTTGAGTTCTCTTACTTACTTATTTACCTGTAAAAAGTCGTGGTCTTCAAATTAGTACAACATTTAGTACGAATGAGAATGTTGCCTGATATCCATGTCTCCTACATGCGAGAACATCTGTCTTGAACTCATTTGCTGTATGGTTTTTGACAGCAAACAATACATCTCACCAAAGTACTATCTGTGGAGTTCAGGAATTTTTAAATAGTTCAATATTTTTGGTATGGCAAGATATAATGTATTTTTAGGCCTTTTCTTAAGCTTGTGCTCACTGCGTTCCCTATTCTTATAAATGACATACAAGTTAAATAAGGAAAAAAATATTATTACTCTAATGGAAACGGTGGCTGTTGAAAGGTATCGTGTCTTCTCTTTTTCAGAGTCTATTTTTAAACTCACTTATCTTATGGTCCTTGTCAGCAGGTCTACTACTTTCAAACATTAAGTAAGCACTTGGGGGTTATTAAGTAACTCTTATCTCCAGTGAGTAATGTTATTTTTTACACCGCTTAATTATTTATATACTGGCCTGGGATTTGGCTTTAAAAAGTCCCGGAAACAGATCTGATGCGGGTTCTGTTCAAGGTTGATGTCCTACATATGAGGTAGATGGAATACATTGAATTAATTTGATGGACTGGAAAATCAAGTGGTTATATCTCACTTATATGATATTTTAAATATCATGAGGCTGTGTAGAGTCTGTGTTATGTGTTGATCTACAATTTCTGAATGGGATTTTTGTGTTCAAGTGAAAATGTTTGATTTATTGAACAGAATGATAGTTGTTTCTATAAAAAAACGGTGATGGAACTTAAAAATTTTCAGAATTTGTTGATGATTAAATTTATAACTTAGAATATCTCAAGTAGTTTCATCAATTTACAAGTTGTTTCACAAACTAGAGTATCTCATGTATATCCATCTATTAACAAGTTCATTTTATAAAGTAGAGATTGTCATTTCTCCTGATGCAACTTAAAGTTTGTGTCATACAGCCTTACTGACAACCACTGATAAAACATAATATATATGTCTCAGATATTGCTTATTACTTAGGCAGCGACAAAAAGTGGTTGGAGAAGTGGGTAAGACACTCTACTTGTACCCCTCAGGTTCTTCGTTCAATTATTGACATGACCTACAGTAGGACAGTCAGTAGTTGATTGCTGGTGCCCAGTGGTTTGGCAGAAAATTGGGCAATCAGTATGCCTTCTCCCATCCCCTCAAACACCCATCGTGATATGACCCTATACAAAGTGTTGTAAGATATGATAGAGACCCTTAGTGGCCTTGTGGGTCAGTACGTTTGGCACCCAATCACAGGTTTTCACCTCTGTATGGGTTTGACTCCCACACACAACTGACAATGCTGAGGACCTGTGACAATATGAGTCCGGATGTTGAATGGGGTGCAAAACCCCATCTTTGAAAGTCAAATTTATGTAAGCTATGTCAAACAGGTGAGATAAATATATCATTCTGATGCTAAAAGTAGGTTCTTTTCTCTTGGGAAATAATTCTTTTTAAATATTGTCTCCTGAAAGATAAAGCTTTTTTTCCTTCCGGAGGATGTAATGCAGACAAAGGTAATTTGTGTTTCTTAAGTGTTAAATGTGAAAAGCAGCTCATCCATTCTTTCCTTCAACCCTTTAAAAGCCAATTAGATATAGCAAGAAAAAAATTGTACATTTTGCATAAGGTTGGAGGGTTCAGTAAAGTTCAAATACTCCTCACAGAGTGATTCAATGGTAAAATTGTTTAAACTAGACCTAAATGGTGGTTTGAGCAAGTTTCATGATGCAGTATACATTGTGACAGCAATTATTATAAACTGACATCTGGAGTCAATTGTTTTGGGGATTCACATTTGTTTTACATTGTGTCACACAACTGGGACTGGTTTCACAAAAGGACTTTAAATTTGCAAAAAAAAAAAAGTCATCTTTAAAGCCCAAATTCACCAAAAAAGCTAAAAAACACGGTGATAATTGTAGATGTCTTTTTATATGGCTTTAAAAATGCTCGTTTTAAAACAATGTTACATAAGTGATTCTTGAAAAATTATATTTCATCAGACAACAGGACTGGCACTTTAAATCCTTTGTAATTTAGTATCTACAAGGCCTTTATTGATATTTTATTTGGTCACTACTGACCTACTTTTCATATCTTCACTTCCTCTCTTAGACCCTTTTGTCACTCATCTACACATGAAATATTGATTTTTTCATCACATTCCTAAGGTTAAAATAACTTCAAATTGATTTAGTTTAACAGCAACTTTGAAATTATTTAATTCATGGCCAACTTTGGGCCATCTTAAAATGTTACTAGTTTTAAACTTTAACCAATTAAGGTACCCCTAATTTGTGTGTAGTTCTTGCAGTATGTCAATATGTTATGGTAGAAATACATTAATTGTCCTGTGTTCCACTTTTCCTCTTTTGGCCTCCTCGGGGCACTGTTGTGGGCCAGACTCATCAGGACATTGTTAACTGTGGGTCAAGCTCATCAGGAGACAGTTAAACGAGGGTAAGACCAATCAGGACATTGTTAACTGTGGGTCAAGCTCATCAGGAGACAGTTAAACGAGGGTAAGACCAATCAGGACATTGTTAACTGTGGGTCAAGCTCATCAGGAGACAGTTAAGCGAGGGTAAGACCAATCAGAACATTGTTAACTGTGGGTCAAGCTCATCAGGAGACAGTTAAGCGAGGGTAAGACCAATCAGGACATTGTTAACTGTGGGTCAAGCTCATCAGGAGACAGTTAAGCGAGGGTAAGACCAATCAGGGCATTGTTAACTGTGGGTCAAGCTCATCAGGAGACAGTTAAGCGAGGGTAAGACCAATCAGGACATTGTTAACTGTGGGTCAAGCTCATCAGGAGACAGTTAAGCGAGGGTAAGACCAATCAGGACATTGTTAACTGTGGGTCAAGCTCATCAGGAGACAGTTAAGCGAGGGTAAGACCAATCAGGACATTGTTAACTGTGGGTCAAGCTCATCAGGAGACAGTTAAGCGAGGGTAAGACCAATCAGGACATTGTTAACTGTGGGTCAAGCTCATCAGGAGACAGTTAAGCGAGGGTAAGACCAATCAGGGCATTGTTAAGTTTGGGCTAAGCTCTTCAGGACACTGTTAAGTGAGGAAGAGACTACGTTGAGATCCTGGCCAGGCTAAAGGTTACTCAGAAAGTTTACCAAAATCAGTGAAACTGTCCCATTTTCACCGTTTAATGCATCGGTGTTATATACAATTACATGCAACACACTTAGCTAGAAGCTATGTCACATGACATCGATTTTAAATACATTTCTTCTGCTTTTTTTCTTTTGTTTCATGTTAGGTTATCAAAGCACTGTTTCCAATGTCTCTGCAGATTTAATTCCACTTATGATCTACACACTGGACTGGATTCACCACATAAACCCTGTTAAAGAAATTGCAAGTGTATTTAGACAGTTTAAATCAGCTTCCAGAAGAAGCCGCCCCCTATGTGTCTTTGAAGGTTCACATGCCTAGTTTCCCTGTGTCAAAATGAGTGGCAGGTTTGGTATATTTTTCCCCTAGTTTTACAGTGTTATCTTAACCAGATCTGACTTGAATTGACATAATCAAATATCCTTTTTAATTCCCATGTAATGAGAGTTGACTTCTGAAGGCTTTTTAAACTTATTCCCAACTGGGACAAATAACTGTTTTTGGTGCCAATCAAGTTTGACAGTTGAGTCCATGTAATTACCAGATAATTTATCTTGCCTTTTAAACTGTTTTTGAAGGAAATTAGATTTGCAAAGAGGATTTTCATACCTCTTCAGACAAATTGATTGGTTCTCTAGGCACCAATAGAATAACTTAGCAACGGGAACTGAACAGTGTCTTAATATGTGCATATTTTTTAAGTTATGTCACAATAAATGCAACATTTATTGCAGCCTGACATAGAACAACATGATAGAGTGTATCTTTTGCATACCTAAAATACAACTAACCCTACCTAACTAATCTCATTAAAACAAAAAGTGATTAACCCGAACTCAAACTGAACAACAAAACCAACTTGTTTCAGAATTGCACTTTAATGTAGCTGCCCATTCCAGACAATCCAATCAGCTCCAAAAATAGGTCCAAATCAATCAACTTTGCAAATGTTGTAAAATAGATCATACATGATGTATAACAAGAAAAAATAGTGGAAATATCAGAGTTTGGCAATATTGTGGTATATCTCATGGACTAAGGTAGAGTTGGAGCAGTTCACAAATTTAGAGATTCTCATCACTCTCATATGAAATATATATCCAATTCATATTTTCTGATCCTAAAAGTTCTTTGATGCTTGGCAGCTTTTCTGAAAAATTCCTTAGTATTCTTAAGCAAATCTTTGTGGCTTTGTCTCCAGAATTAAACAGCGAAAATCTCTCATTTCTTATAGGAGTCACTACAGAATATGATCTAATCTAATCTACTGGTTTGCAAGTGCAATATCTTCCCTACAACGAGGAACACAGTGCGCTAATTAAACGAAATCATTATCATATGGAAGTCAAGGGGCGTTCAAGGTCAGTAATCCAGGATTGTGGGTGTGACCGGGAGGGAAGGAAGACTAAGTTGGGAAGCTAGAGCTGAATAGGTGAGTTTTGAGGTGCTTCCTAAAAGATGCAACAGAGGGATTATTTCTTACATGGAGAGGGAAAGAGTTCAGGGTATAGCAACTGAAGGAATTAGAAAAGTGTTTAATTGAGTTGTGAACTCTACGATCAAAAGTGGGGGTTTGAAGGAACTTGGGTTTGGGGGTACTTCACCTTGTGTTTCTAAAAGAGGTGTAGGGGTGGATTATTCCTCTTAGGTAAACTGGTTGACCCTGGGTGAGAATTTTGAATGTAATAAGACCAATTTTAAATTGTACCCTGTGTCTAAGTGGTAGTGAGTGGAGTTTTTTAGTTGAGGGGTAATGTGAGAGAATTTAGAGGAACAGGTGACAACCCTGCAGAGTGAGTTTTGGACTAGCTGCAATCTCCTTAACTCAAAATCAGTTAGCGATAAGAAGAGTGAATTGCAGTAGTCCAGCTTGCTGCTCACCAAAGCATTCGCTAACACTGGTAGCCAGTGATGCGATCACTTCGTTCCTTAACCATCACAAGCCATTTGATACAGTGAGACAGACACCGCTTTTGACATCTTATCACCAAAGCAGAAAAATGGAGACAGTACTCTGCCCAATACAGCGAAGACATACATTTGAAAAAAATAAGTTTGGCATTTAAAGCTTAATATCCTCAAACTTTTAACAATCGCTCCATTCCATTAAGCTGCACGTTGGCTACCTTTTGGACAATGCTGTAACTTTGAAACTCTCACACTTGTTTATAAGTGTTTAAATACTGGTTGTTGGAATTACAGTTTCTACCTGAACAAGTGGAACAATAGCACAACATCAGATAGAGTAGACTTGATATGTCCCAGAGGTTCCACATCTTACCCCTGCATTGCAAAAATCACAGAAGTATTTCTCTCACATCTTTGCTTGTGATGCTCCCACTTTGTGGAATGGGTTGGCCAATGTCATGCTTTAAAGCCTCACCGGCATCCTTTGGAGGTAAACTTGTGACATACCTTTTTAGCAAAGCATACTTTCCAAACCTATCTCACTCTTTCAAGCAGACGCTGCTATGTCTGATGATTTATGCTTTTGTTACCTGAAGCTGCCTCTTGCAAACTTTAAAGATTACTCTGTTGCCAGTGATTAAGCACTATAAAAGCATCTATTGGATGATGTCATATTCTTTTATTGTTTAGCAGTTACAGACACAGATTCCCTTATTTTACCAGTAACTGGCAATTATCTTTTGTTTCTGCAATCATGAAATTGTTTATAATCTGGACGCATTATTCTTTGTTAGAACACATGAATTAATCAATCTCCCCATCATATTTTTGAATCCAGCCTTGAAATGATTGGCTTACAAATTTGTTTTCCTGTATCGTTTCATTAGGAAAAAGGGATGAAATTGCATTCCAGTGTGATTTGATTTTTGAATGAGATCCACACCATGGCCACTTTTCATAATATTCTTTTTGGACATTTTACAACTAGATTTCCTGTGGTCTGATAAATATCAATGTAGAATTTGATGGGTTTTTTTTTCTTAAGGTTGGTAACCTTAACGGGATGAAGCAACACAGAACCTCATTGTTTCAAGATAGAAATAAACTTGATTTTCATGTTTCAAAGATCTCAAGAGTCTGTATACTAGCCAAAAGTAAATATTAAAAATTAGCAACTTAAATAAAACAATACAAAACAAGAAGTACAAAGCATGCAAGACCGTGAGTTTTTAAGCATTGGTTTATACATCAAAAAGATAATATATATTTACAACAGAGATACAATCAAGTATTTAACTGAAATTAATATTGTTTGCTACTGAGTTGGAACTATTTTCACAAAGCATTTTTGGACAGATTGCTAGTGTTTTCTAGCCAGCCAAATGGTCATGCTGTAGTATCAACACTGACCAACAGTAAGACACATAAAAGGATAACAATCCTCTGACGTCACTGAAGGTAATATAAATTGCTACATCTGGGGTCGGTTTCAGAACAGGACTTAGCCTGGACTTAGATTTAAGGTTAGGACTTTTGCTTTAAAATTAGGCTAAGGCTGTGGTCTTAGACCAAGAGAGGTTCACAAGCTGCTAAGTCTAGGCTTTGGCTAAGTCTACCTAGCAATGGACTTAACTTTTGTTAACAAAGACTTAAATATGGCCGCCATATATTTTTCTCACTTCAAAATTTGAAATGCCTGAAAATGGAGAATAAAATATATAAAACACTTTTCTAAAGTAGTCTCTGGACATATTTAAGTGGTTACAAACTTTTCCATTGCAAAACAGCATTTTGCAGATACAATACAACATGTATGTTAAACAAATCATACATGTCACCATTAAAATATTTTGACTAGATATAAAGGGTCACATGACATAGAAAATCACTGTGGTTATATCATAAGCTTCAACTTAGCTTACTCACTCTTTGTGAAATCTATTTAAGTGCTGGACTTAGCAAAGACAAAAGACTCAGATTTAAGTCCCCAACTTAGCCTAAGTTCAGTCTAAGTCTGAGACCCTTTGTGAAACCGGCCCATGAGATTCATTATGGACCTGTTCTGGTATGTCTGCAGTTGTTAAAAGGGACTTAAAACCCCAAATTTGTCTGTATCCTATCCTAGCTTAATTGATATTATGTAGAATAAGGTCATCCTATATTTTTAAAAGCTACTTACAGCTAATGGATTTATTAGTTTAGTTTTATTGTAACAGCAAAAAAAAAACAATCTTGACACATCGATACCTTTGAGCCACAAAACTGTGAAACTAGGGAGTCTTTAATACTTAACTCAATCTTGTTACTGGTATCTTATCCAGTAATTGGATTATTGTGGGTAATTGTAGATATTCTATAGAATGCTGCGGTAGTGAAAAGGCCAGGTTCCTGTCCATGCTTGTGAATGTACAACTAACATCCAGCTTTGGTAGCAAGATGGACTCATTAATAATTAGGTTTCTTTGATCTCATGAGATAACTTATTTCCAAAGTAAACCATCTCTCTATGAAGTGTCTATGGCCCAAAATAAACCTACTCACTACTTTACTTAATATTCTTATTTGTACATGAGTAACAATAAATATCCTTTGATATGACAATAAATATTATATATTAAAAATCATAATTAATTATAGTTATTAGAAAATCCATAATATAACATAATTTATTGTTAGAAATTTAGCATATGGTTCTGAGAATTCCTAGTCATTTCTGTAAGGGTTTGTTTTTTGATAAAAAATATATATATTTTGTCCGTTTGGGAATTGGATACTGAATCTGTAACACACTCTTGCTTAAAAACTGCCTAAGTCTTGGGTTCAAACCTCAGCTGTCATTGTTCAGTGATAAATCTGAGAATGTGCCCACAATGCACATAGAGTTAAACTGCAGAATCTTTAGTATCTGATTTGAATTGCTTTTTTCAACTGACAACTTATAATATTTTAAATACATTTTGAGAATTCAGTAGATATAAGTTTCTAATGCATACTCTGTTACAACATAGATTGGTAATATGGCACACAGCTCAAATCGTCACATTAAATACATAACCAATTCAGATAGCTGGCATGATTCTGATTTTAATTCAACTTTTATAGCACTTAATCTCTGCAAACTGCAAATTCTAAGGCACAACATATCCATACGCCAGAGTCTTTAATCAGATATTCGGGGACAAAAAGAAGGCATCAGCTGCAAAGATATCAGGGAGAAGTAGAAAGTAAGGTGGATAAGCTTTGGAGAACAGGTAGAATTTTTGATCTGAAGGATGTAAGAGAACTGGCCCATCTGATGTCTTAGCCTTACAGAAATTGACCATTGTTAGCTCTGCGTTGGTTGGGTGTATGGCAATATAAACACATTTCAGGATTTTCAGTATGTATAGTGTGTTATATTCATCGCCTTACATTCATTTTACAGTGGCAACCTACAACTGATTAGTCAAAGTTTTATGGGGTACGTTTTATGTCCTGTTCAACTGCCAAGGTCATATTGTGACAGGTTTTCAGCATTGCCACTTGTGGGACTTAAATCACACAGAGGTGACAGCCTGTGGATAGAACTACTGACTATAAGGACCACGGTTGCCCTGTGGTAACACAGCTTCCTCCCACCCTCTGAGATCAGAGTTCATATCCCGGCCCATCCGCAAGTGGGAAAGCTGGTAGTTGCTTGTTGTTGGTCAGCAGTTTACAGTACAGTACCTTGATCAACTGTATGTACTGGTTTTATACGCCTTTCTAACTACCCATCATAATATAACTGATACAAAGGTACTAGGCATGGTGTAAAACAATAAATAAATAAATACAAGCAATTAGTGTGTTCTGTTTGGTGTCCAGTTGAGGTATTTGTTAATTTATAATGCCAAACAATAAACGTTGAAACATTAACATTTTACACTCAATGCAGCAGAAGTGGGAGAAAACTCAGTACTCGGCTTGAAACTATGCAATGTATATATTATACTTCATTGCAAGTTAAAAAGGTTTCTCTGCAGATCAAATTGTCTGGTCCATAAAACAGAATTCTATAGGTCACTTTTTATTGTTTGGGATTTTTTTTAAATAACACAGACCTTTGGTTTGTTTTAATGTTTTCTTCATTATTTAATGACCTTTAGTCAGAGGTGTCTGAAGCTACATGAAATGTAGTGGTTCATTTAATGTGATATATTTGGTGGCATCAGTATGGCTGTTAATATACTTTTATAAAGGTCATGCTTTTGTAAGGTAGTTTTAACTTGTTGAAAGAAATCAGCGGATACCCGTTGGCAAAGATTGTATCAGACACATTCCCCATTGGTTCTAGGCATATGTATATTTCTTTGCATTCATATTTATACTCAGGGCAATATCTACGTTACTGCAGAACTTAAATAACTATTTGACACATCCCTACTGCACAGGTATAGCCCAAACTCTGTAGAAACTTGCATTCTCCTAGCTGAAAGGTCATGTCTCCACGTACTCTGTGTTCCTAGTATGTTATCCACTGGGCCACAAACTTATGACCCAGTATGGAGATTGTACCTGCTGTGTCATTCCCGTTAAACATATAAATTACAGATATATCCAGGGCCTTAGCAGCCTTGGGGGATCAATTCTTGGAATTGCATAAGCCAGAAATATATGACCATTATATGTCTTTAAACTGGGTAATGGTTTCAGGTGTTAAGAAGCCATCAAGTTTTGTAAATGGTAGCTAGAGTCTTATCTCTGTAACTTTGGGTTCGAATAAATCACATGGCAGTATGTTTGTTGTATATACTTTGTTATATATACTGTGAGAATTAAATATAGTCTATCTCTCACTGTGACCTTGTGGTTTAGTTTCCTAGTGCAATTCCGTGAGTTTGTTTAGTTATTGCTGCTTGAAGTATTTGATATTTATCCAATCAGTAATATTCAGTATGACCTGGATAAAGTTAAAGTGGCCCGCAGTGACCTAGTGGTTAGCAAGTTTGGCATCTAATCACAGGCTGTTAATTCTGTGTGGGTTCCACTCCCACAAATGACTGTGGACATGTCCCAATATCACCCTGGCTGTTGAATGGGACGTAAAATCCCAACTATGACTTTGGATAAAATAAAGCTTGTTTTTTGCTCTGAAACATGTGTTTCTCCTTGGCTCAGAAATTTGTCACAATCTCTCAATTGGCATAAAAATGAAGCACACAAAACTTAGAATCGTTCTTATAAAAGGTACAACTTGTAAACTGAATCTTGACTGGTTATGGGCCACTTAAGGCTGTTAATTTCAAATGTGTATTGTATAAGTGCCCTATATAAGGTACTCTTCAATATAAATAAGGGGGGCCATGGTGGTAGAGTGGTAACACTCTCGCTTCCTACCTCTGATGCCGGGGTTCTATTCCCGGCACGGCCTCAACAGTGTTGAAAGCGATGTAAAACCCCAAATAAATAAATGTACTAGTACATAACTTCTCTATGGTCTGTCAGGTAAGTAGTTTTGGCAGTCCGTCACTTGATGCCAACAATGTGTGGGTTCTCCTCCAACAAATGGTAATGCAAAGGACCTTTCCCAATATGACCTTGGCTGTTAGATTAGACATAAACTTTTAAATTTGTTTTAACCAAGTACCAATACATGTTTCTATGAGCAGACACTCACCAAACAAAATATATTATATTGGAATTGCAAAGCCATGCAGTAGGCATTTTAACTGTATACTTTTAAAAACAAAATTTATCATATCATGTGTTTTGCAATTGTTTATTAAGGCTACAAACATACCCTATTGACAAGCGGTATGAAGTCCTAATTTACCAGTGACATAGTCTTTTGTTCACTCATGACTGACCTTTGAATGACCATATATGGAATAAATCAATAAAACCCAAATACATAGAAGATACAAGATATAAATGTTAAGTTCCTGTCCTGTGGAGTTTAATATGCTAATTCATTATGAAAGTGCAGAGAGAGATATGTTGGACATTTATAAATCTTTTATGAAACCTATGAGTATTTCTTTTTATATGTTGAAAATTTTGACATTTAGAAGTGTATTAAAGGTGATATTTAAAACATTTACCTGTGAATGGTGCTTAGATTGGAAAAGCTTTGTTCCAAATGTCAGGAGGGTTCCATAAGAGAGTCATATGAGTATGTTTGACGAGGGTATAAATACAGAAAAACGCTGGTGTTAGATTTATTATTGTTTGGGAAGATCTTTTGGAAAGTCAGGACTGTCGTTTCAAGAGTTTGTGCACAGGCTTTTTTGGAAGTTATCGATGCTACTTAGTCATGTTAAAAGTTGTGGAATGATTTATAATATTGGGATCTGGATTAAGTTAGAAATAAATGTAAGAAAACAATGAAAATAGGTTGGAGACTATACATAGTAAAGTATTTATTGAAATGGAAGTTCTAAAGACAAAAAACATGAGAGAAATGTCTTATATACATGATACGTCTGTTTACAAATTAGGTATTTCACCTACATCTTAATAAATAATAAGTTCACAACATAGCCTTGCAACTTGCTTTTTGTAATTTGAATTGACATTTATGGCATGTGATCTGAACAAATGTAATAATAACAAGGGAAGGTTAATGTTTTAGGTTGTGTTGATAGAAATGCTCAAAGCGAAAATAGATGTTATGTTATAATTTCAAACAACTGCTGTGTGTTAATTTTTATTAATGTGTTCAGAAAATATACACACAATTGTATTTAATATTTGAAAAAAGATTTTGATAACCTTTGAAAATGGTTGTCTAGAACTATTGGGTCACAGTTTTATCTATTTGTATCTATCAGACCTACTGCGATATCTAAAATAGCAGGATATGGAAGGAACATTACATAATTAAAGTAATAGCATTAAAGTCGGTAATTTTAGCAACATCTATCTATCTATCTCCCCATCTATCTATCCTCCTGGTGCCTTGTGGCACATATAGGGCCTCCACAGAACATCAATTTTAGCAACATGGTTAATATTAATAAAGTGTGTGGTATTATTCAGATAATTTATACCAACAGAATTACTGCTAATAGGGAAACTCGTATGGGTAATGTAAGTTTTACTAATAGAACTTCTAGGTTAGGTAGTTTTTAACAAGAAACATATTCTAAGTTTATTCAAGTGAACCCATATGATGAGCCTCAGACTACCACAAATATATTTCTACTTAAGAAGACACTACAGGTAATTTTATTATAACTATCTTGAAACTATCATCCTAAGAATACAACCTTGCCTGAATCTAGATTCTGCTGTCTAGAGATATTTCTACGAATAAGTTTTCCTATCAAACAAATATAAAAGAACTTGTAAAGTGATCCAGTACATAGCAGAAGGAACTACATAAATGGTCCAACAAGCTGCATGGTCACGGAAAATGTATTTAAGTGGATAATGTCCTGTACAATTGCAATCTACTGCACCATGCAAGGAGAGAAAATTAATGCAGGAGTAATTGCAGTTCGTAGGTATATTACAGCTCTGAAAAGCATGGTAAGAGTCAATTAACAAAGATAGAGCTAATCATTTCTACAAAGGAGAGACGACAAAAAAGAAACAGGAACATGAAAAGCACAAATATGGCAATATTGCGAGGTAATCACAAGAAAATTGTCAATTCTCTGATAAAAGCTTAACCCTTTATGCATTTGTAAATAGGTGCATTTCTTTTATCTGATTCTCTCTCACTGCTTAGTATTTCAGGTGCCTTTGTGCCCTGGCAGGTAGCACTACTAGCCTAGAACCTGGGTTTGTCCTCAGTGGTTTAGTTGGTTAGTAAGATTGGCAGGTAATGATGGGCTTGTCACTTCTGTGTGGAATTGACTCTGGAAAGTGGCAATTACCTGTGCCAGCATGACCCTGGCCATTGAATGAAATCTTAAACACCAACTTTGAGAACATGACTTCGATTTAGTAGCAGGCTAAAGAATCTCAGTGACTTAAATAAATACTTGTCTCTGAGATCCTATTTTTCGGTTATAGGAATGTAAGTTATCAGAGCTTGGAATACCTATTTAGTTAGGATTGATCAGGTAGTGCATGATGTCCAGTAATAAAAGAGAGATTGTGCTGAGTATAGATACCCTCAATGCAATAATAGAATACACCCCAATGGTTATGATGTTTTAATTTGATTTGATAGTACAGGTATTAAACACTATGTACTAGAGTGGATTCTGAAGAGCAGTGTATTGGGATTGTAATAGAATAAAACGCAATATTACCAAAATTGGTTTAATTATCCTTTGTCCTTCTTCTATAGGAAGATAAACAGTAGGTTGCAGTAAGTTTGTGCTTACAAAAGCAAGACAAATTCAGAAAATTCAGAGGAAACAGAAAAACATCGGATAATAGATGATCATCATTTAATAATTCATGTAATTTATTAGCCAATCAAATGTTCACAGAATTAGGTTAATATTTACATTTGTATAATTCATTGAACTAGGTCAATACGTGCATATCTATTTCATGAACTAATCGAATAAAAATATAATTAGGTCGAGACATGTCAGGGTACATTTCAGTTAATCTGACGGCTATGTGAGTCTTATTCCTCCAAGGGTATAAATGGGCCTCATCCTGTGTCAGCAAGAGACTACCACATCAAACTTATTTCCTGTATGTACAAGTTACTTTCATTTTATATAGTGCAAAGCAAACCGGAAATTAGCACAACAACAGAGTAATAGAGCTCATCATCCATATTTTTGGACACAGCAAAACGGAAATTGGCACTTAGATGTGGCCATACTGTGCCATTGGTTTGCTGATACACATGAAGAAATAGCAACAAAGATTATAGTATTTAGATTATATATCCAATGTTAAATATTTCTGCATATTTATAACATTATTCAACAACAAATGACACACAGCACATTAACTAATGTATCTTGTGAATCGGATGAATTTTCACATTGATATAAATCAAAGAAAAATCTAAATATTTTACATAACTGAAGAGATAAAAAGTCAACCACACAGCATTCTGTTAACATTTCCAAGTGAGGAAACTGCCTTCTATTCCCTTTGTCTTTTGGGGATTTATTTACACATTTGTGAGTTTTGTACATCAGCCTCTGATCTCTCATGATGCAAAGTTAAGACATATATTCTCATTATTCTGTCTTATTTTTAAGGGTTGGCCACGAGTGGCGAATTTCATAAACTCTACTAAAATTCACTCTGCCTTGTCTACATTGAAGGATTTGTTCATTAAGCACTGTGATTGTATTGCTCAAGAACTGGGGTAGTTTTCCTTGACAAATCGTTATTGTCTGACAGTCGTTTTGCAAGGTCTATTGCCCGTGGTCTTGTGGCTCTGACTTCAAATGTAATCCTCCTATTTGGTTTGATTTATTTTCTGTCTAACATCCCTTTCGCCAAATTGAAAAAAGGTGCTGCCATGACAGAGTGTTTCTGTGATAGAAAAAGGGCCAAAAAGATTAGCTTGTCAAACATCTGCACTTTAAATCACTTGACATTTGTGCTGTCCTAGTCACACTGGAGGCTGCATTACCTGTATTCATTGTTGTTTTATGTAACTCCTCATTCCTCCATGAACTGTCACACTTCTGTCACTAATCTTTAGATACTGTGATTTAGACATATTTTTGTTTTTGTTTGATGTTGCGTTCAACAGCCAGGGTCATATTGCGAAGGGTAGTTTACGGTTGGAGGAACCAGTGCATACTAGTTGGTCAAGATTCTGTACTGTAAACCACCGGGCATTGGCAGGTAACTTCCAACTTTCCAACATGACCTGCCCGGGCCAAGATTTGAACCGAGCACTCTATCTGCTACTCCACTGAGCCCCCAACACGCTATGATATTCTCTGCGTTTTCTGTGGCCTCCTACATACACACACACACACACACAGAAATTTTGAATTGTTCAAAATTATTTTCACCTACTGTGGATGGTAGGAAGTTCTGTAGGGTAAATGTGGGGGAGTCCTATCATTTCTGTAGCTGTTCTGCAGCCAGCTTTCCTGGGTGAGGTCAAAGAGACACTTGAAACAAAATAAGCCATTTCCTCCTGCCATTGTGGAACCCCACCTGAGCATAATATGAAAAAAAGATTATGGATTTGACTGTACATTTGTGTAGGCGAATCTGTAATGTCATTCAGGCAAAGCATCTAATTCTGACCTCTGCATCTTCACATACATGCGACATAAGGCCTCAAGCTTTGAACTCCATATCTATGCTGACATTTGATTAGCCCTAAATTTATAGTATAGGAGTTCCTATAGAAATATGTGATTTCAAAATGATGCCACAGTGAAAAGAAGAAACAACATGGACACAAATGAGTTATTGCTATTCCATTTAATGGCAAAAAAAAGTTCATTAGATCACGCAGCTGAAAACTCTGAAAAATATTATTTTATATAGAAATGTATCACATGATAATAAATACAGCCAGAACAGGCAAACAGGGTGCTAACAGGGACAGTAATATATCAAGGTGTCTATACTTATGTTCAGATGACATGTACAGTCACTATTACACGGGGGAATACCACTTATTCATGTGCCATTTCCTGTCATCTCCTACAATGCATCTTTTGGAAAATAGCTCTTATGTATGTCCTGTTGTAAATATCGTATTTTCTCTAGTTTCATTATTATCATTATGATGAAAACACACCAGTTATTACTTTCTGTCACAGAATCACCATTGCTGAACAATATATATTATCTTACCACAATAAAGAAATACAACAGGGGTTCAACAAGATGGATGTTATATGATTAAAAAAATTCACAGATCTCAATAAGATCTCAATAATCATTTATGCCCCAAACATCCCAGATGTGGTATTTTATGGAGTTTAAGATGACAGAAAAGAGATAAGAACTACAGAAAAGAATAAAAATTGCAGAGGACAATAGCCATGGTTTACATAACAAAAAATAATTATTTAAATAAATAGTTTATTTCTATTAACCCCCTGAGATCCTCAGTGGAAAATGGTTAGCAAATTTGGCATCTTATCACCGGTTGTCACCTCTGTTTGAGTTTGACTACCACAAGTGACAATGCTGATATGTGATATGATGGTATGATTGGATTACACATGATTAACAATTCAAAATGTGATGGTGTATTGTATGGCAGTATTGATTACTAGGATGGTAAACAAAGACACTTCAACTGCATGTGGTGAAGCAATACTTCTTTAAATAGCATTGATGCTTTTTCCTTTTCTTTTCCATTTTATTCTTCTCTCTTTTATTATATATTCAAGTGCTCATATCAAGGTGAACGTATTCTACATATTATAGAACTTAAAGTACAAATAAAGTGATATTATATATAATATTGCATGTGTGGCCAAGCCTCACAAAATACATGTGTCTGTCATGAAGATAGTCTCTGGTGACACACATTTAAGATATGCTGGAACTAAAATATACTTTGGCCAAATGAAAGAGCAGGTAAATTCAACAATACACCACTTCACTGACAGACAGCCACCCTGGAGAAGCTGCTTCATGGTAATTGAGTAAGTTAACTGTCTGGAAACATCATCATCTCTGAAGGCTTTGTGCAGTGCGGATGACAGGTGAACTTACAATTTGTATCATTTGAAATGGGGACACAGCCATTTAAAATTTGTCACTTCAAAGGGAATTAGAAATCATTCATAGAATCTTTTACTTGGGCAGGGGAGCGTTTATAAAAATATCAGAATATGATCAATATATGTCCAAAAATATAATCACTTTTTCCCCTGGCCAAAGGATACCCACACAAACAATTCATGAAGCTGCACCAATCACTTTTGGAGTAATAACTGCCAAAAACTTCATCTTGTTTTGGTTGTGTCGACCTGTACTGACATGGCATATCTAACAGATGTGCTCTGAATACCTAAAGAAACCAAAATACATCATTATCTGTAGATAATATATAGCCTCTTACGAAACTGATTACTGTCTAGCACTCGAAATACAGCTGTAACACACAGTAGGGAAGGTACCTAAGTGACATACATCTTATCATGAGCAAAGTCATTAAGGAATGCCCAAGTCTACAAGATAAGGATGTTTATCTGTTTTGTTATTTCAAGCTTTGGTACACTAGTTCAGGTGAACTGGTACATGAAATTGTCGATATAAATCTAAAATGTGCCACAAAGTTGAAATTATATCTGTGAAATCCGTTCACTTCCAATTCCTAGTATACAGACACAGCAAACCACATTCACTGATTACAGAATATGTACATGAAGAACAAAAAAAACATTGCTGTAAACATCCTGTGTCCATCTGTCCAGTGTAGCTACATAATTATAGGTAGTTTTCCCAGCTTCAAATTAACTACAAATTACAGCTACGACTCTTATTACTCTTCTGCAGTTTTGCAACCAGCAGGATATGATGATGTCACAACATAACATTACTTTGTCACCAAGGAAGCTGATACAGAGGGAAAGAGAGAGAGAGGGAGCCAGACACAGGGTATGACACTGGTCTTCTGAGTGTAATTATCACGTGATAGACAGATACTCATGTTTATTCTTTAAATAGGCTTTCATCTCAACCAAAGAGATTATGCTATCATTGGATTCTGCTTGTCTGATTGTTTGTGTGCTATCAATATTACCATAGTAACAACTACGTGGATTTACATCAATTTTTCACAGTAGGTAGTTCTCGTTTTGTGAGCTGAACCAATTGGCCCTTTGGGACATACATCCTCAATGACCAATGAAATGAAATTTTTCTTCTGAATATAATATTAATACTGTTTCAGCTATTAGATTTACCCAATGCAATGCCAATTGTCCAATCAGATTAATAAAATCTGAACAAAAGAGCAACTTAAAGGTTAGCTGTAATATTTAGATTTATTTGTTGTTTTACGTCGCGTTCAACAGCCAGGGTCATATTGCGACGGGTAGTTTTACAGGTGGAGGAAACCAGTGCATACTGCACTGTAAACCACCGGGCATCGGCAAGTAACTACCAACTTTCCAACATGAAGTGCCCGGCCTGAGATTCGAACCGGTGGCCTCAGAGGTTGGAGGCGAGAACTCTAACCACTACACCACCGAGCCCCTGGTTAGCTGTAATAAGGCACCAGTTGAGTTAAACTCTCATGGGTGATCAACCCCTTTGCTGACCTAGTGGCTATCTAGATAGGATACTAATGGTTTGTTCCCTTAAACTAAAGGCTCCTTGGTGGGCAGTAGCTTTGGTATCTAATCCCTGGCTGTCGCCTCTGTGTGGGTTAAACTGCCACAAGTGGTAATGTTGAGGGCCGGTCCCAATTTAATCCTCGTTGTTACATTCAACGTAAATCCCCAGGTTTGACTTTAAGTTGAAGACTTTAGATAGAGTTATTATTTGGTCAGAGTTACTGTTTTTAAAGGAAAACACTCTATCTCAGAAATCATCGAGTATATGCCTCTTTTAACTACTTTACTTAATGATTTGAATACATGTATTGTAGTCCTCGGTGGCCTAATAGTTAGCAAGTATGTCCTCCAATCATAGCCTGTAACATATCTGTGGGTTTGACTCCCACAAGTGACAATGCTGCGGACCCGTCTCAATATGACCTTAGCTGTTGAACAGGACGTAAAACCCCAACTGTTTTTGATACATGTTGCACCAAATATCCTTATGTATATAAACAGGAAATACAAACAATATTTTAAAGTAATAATATACAAATAATTACACATAAGACAACAAGAATAACTAGCAATTAGTCAGTGCACTGACACTCGCCCAGAGATCCATAACCACACATTGGCAAAAAACACTGAATCAATTCCGGAATCTCAATGAAAATCGAATCATCTTTTAGAAGGACTGAACCAGGGGTAAACCCCAGCTACCTAGACCCAATAATAAGATTCCAGTGTATTCTTTTTATTTTTGAGTTACAGAAAAGTTGAAAATTCCTTTTTAAAAGTCGAGAACCTCAAACTAGATCCAGAGGATCTTTGAACACGACAAAGTCACAAGTAAACTCTACCTTGTTCAGCATCATGGCACAGATCCAATGTAATGTTGTTTCTTTTAGTTAGTATGCAAAGAAAAAGACTGGCAAACAGATATGAATGCAATCATAGGGAAGTTACAGCTTTGTTATAACATGGGCCTGATTTTGTTAACTATCTGACCTTAATGTTTTTAATGCATTATTGAAAATAATACTGTTTACCTTATTATAACAAATACTAATTTAAATGATAAGAACACAATCACTGTTATCAAGCACCACAAAAGACTAAATGAACAATAGTGTTGGTCGGATTCCATATTCTTTCCTAAAATGACGATGTATTTACAGACGGTGACACAAAGCTGTGTTGCTCAGCTCATATGGAAACAATTGCATGTTGTTTTGTTCTCACTGTTGAACAATATGGCAGATCTTGTCATTGTTACCAAGAGATGGCATTTAATACTTGGCCATCTGTATCTATATTTATGCCTGCCCTTGATCTTGTCATTTCATTACCCTTAAATAAGTGAGTTGTTTTTTTTTTCTCTATGATACTTTCTTCAAAGAGCTATGTTACAACGGAGACAGACACATCATTCGTTTTGCTAGGCCCCATATCAATGTAATGTAGTTGACATGGAACTGTAGAGTGTTATGGAGCTGTCACATTTGTCTGTGCTAAACATAAATTGATTTTTGAAGGGCACAAACTCTAACTGAAACACCAAGGAAATTTTGAGAACTATTAGTTCTATTTATTCTTATAAATATTTCAATTCTATTCCGATTTATCAACGTATGAATATGTTTATCAATTTATAACAAATTACATATACTTAGAGTAAGACATCTAAAATTCGCCACATATCTGAAATTCGCCACATGTGAAAATACTAATAAAATATATGAATTGTGGTGCGATTTGTTGAACGTATAGTAAATTAAGGGTTTTTGAACTGAAAAATGCCAATTTTTAGACAAAAACAGCATTTTCTTCATAAAATTAACTAAGGTTTTAGAGGTGGCGAATTTTAGATTCCTGGCGAATTTTAGATTTCTTACTCTAATAAGATATACTTTCCCTATATGTCTCCTCTTTTCCCTCTGGCCGAGCCTTACTCTAGCCTTGCATGAATATCCGCTTGTTGCCCTACCCACCTAAAAAATCAGAAATATCCGTTAATTTCTTTTGCGAACACAGACAAGTTAACAAACAGACAAATGAACTAAACAAAAAAACATAACCCCTTGGTGGAGGTAAGTGACGTAGTCACATAGCTGTATATCGGGCCAAAGATACACAATAGTTTCGGATCATTTCATTCTTTAACTAATATTTATGCAAGAGAATGAGATGATATATACTTTTCCAAATGATAGACTGTTCTGAATGCGGAGTAAGATCAAAATTAAGGGGGGGGGGGGGGGGGGGTATCCAGGCCAGGTGTAGACACTACCTTGTGTAAAAATAAAGACCCTAATGTAATAAACAGTTGTTTTTTTCAGTTTCAGATATTGTTAAAAATCACTGGAAATTCTTTAAGTCTCAACCCAGATCCAGAACATGTTTGAACGGGACCGAGCCAGAGATTGACCGCACCTAGTATAAAAATGAAACCTGGATCTGACCTAGTTTTGGGAATTATGCATATAGACATACAAACAGACAGACAAGCACGCTTACAACATCCCCCACCCCCTCCCTTTGGAAAGTGGTCCTCATTATCAGACAATATAATTCCCCTGTCTGATAACTGTGTCCAACACTTCTGTTCTCTCCTGTAATATATATGTTATTAGGCTAAAATGGATCTCTCAGAAAATGTCATTATTTTCTCCCTCTAAAGGGAGCATAGTCGCCATTGTATCTGATACTCTGGGTTCCACATTATCCATAATTTTTACACAAAATAAATGTCACAAAATGCTCTGTGATTTTATCCCCGTCAACCCACTCCCCCCACCCCCTACAGTGTCATAACACTATCAAGTGTTATGGGCTGGCTTTTTTCAACCGTCCTGTTTTATGCCCTATTTTCTATAATGATACAGCAGGTTTGCTGCTATAAAGCTAATGTGGGTGTTCCACCACACGACTAAGGCTCCCGATTAAGGGTTTTTGAGGGTCGGTTTCAAAAATATGCTTAGTCCCAGGCTTCCTGTAAGGGTCGGTTGTGGTCGGTTGAGGCCGTGTGAGAAATCAAACATGTTTGATATTTCTCCCGACCCCAACCGATTATTTTTTCCCGCCATAAACAAAATGTCCAGTCCCAGGCTTCCTCAGGCCTCCTCAGATCAAATTTACACAGTCCTATGTTGTCCCAGGCCGCCTGCGACCCTTAGTCGCCGACCCTTAGTCCCAGACCCTCTATACCTTAGTCCCAGGCTTCCTGCGACCCTTAGTCCCATTGCAAAGCAAAAATCGGCTATCTCGGTCTGGGGACGCCTGGGGACGCCTCAGGACACCTTGTGGGGTCGGGACTTAATCCTGGGTTAGTCGGGGCTTAGTCCCAGGAGGCCTGAGGCGTCCTGGGACCCAGTCGGTTTGTCTACGACAGGATCGTGGTTCAAACCGACCAGAAAAATGGCTTAGTCTGTTCTTAGTCCCAGACCAGTTAGGGACTGTCTGGGGCCTCCTGGGGCGTCCTGAGGCCGATCTGTAGTTAATCCCAGACCTTCATACCGATTCTGTCTTCCACCCCATTGGTCAATTTTTTTTCCATTTTTTCCAAGACTACCCACGATTAAGGGTCGCCGACAGGATCGGGGCTTAATCCTTTGGTGGAACAAGGGCATTACATTAGCAGGGTATATTCGTCGTGACAGATACTTCAATCTGACAAGAAGGACATCATGTAATCTTTTCCGCCATAATTCAGCACAACTTGCACACAAATTATTTATTCGTGAATGCGATTATTTTTAAACATAATTTTCTTTAAATAATAAATATGCATTGACACAAACCCCTCTTTCTATTGACTTCACAATAATGATAAATAGCTCAGGAACCCTTTAGAGGGATTTTTTAATGGTGATAATACAGTTTCTAGACGAAATGGGAAAAATGGGAACCCAAGCAGTCAAATTGACACCTTATATAGTTTTACTCTTGTATCAGTGTAACCGTTTCTTAAGCTTTGTGGTGTTTTGATGAGCATTTATGTGAGTAAGGCCTCACCAAGGGAAGAAGTAATTTAATTTTAGGAAAGATTCAGCTCATATCCTAGATACCAAAAAAAAGGAGGAAAATATTTTCGTAAAACGTACAGCAGAGGAGGTCTGCACTCCCGGAATGCTTTCTGGTTTTTACTGTATTCCCACATCGCTAAAACTGACCCATTTGATGCATTAAAAGAAATATTTAATTCCAGTAAATTTAAATTTTATGTATATAACAATACTCAATTACTGGTTGTTAGTAACAAGGTCTCTTTCCATAGCTATTCCCATGTCCAGGTGTGATATATATCAAGTCTGTCACATGTGGTGATTTTGCTGAATAATCTGTTGACTAATACATTTAAATGACGAAGAGGGTATAGCAATGGAATCTGTTTGTCTGTTTGTTTCTTAGAGTGACTCACATAAAAAAACTATACATAGATTATGGATCCCTGGGCGAGGGTTTGTGCTCTCTGAGGTACTACTTGTTTAATAAGCCAGTGACATTCTCTGAAAGGGGGAAATAATGGAAAAAAAATTACAATTCAATTTTCACTAGATTTAAAAACGAGAAAAGTTTTATTGTAGGTTACTTGTGGAGGCTTTAAATGACTGTTGTAATTGGGTCATAACAAAATGAAAGACCTGTCGAGTCAGACATATTTTAACAAGCTTTAATAGAGCAAGGAAAGTCTGGGAACACACATTTGATCATAGCATTTATGTTTGGTTGTTTTTAATTTTTAATATGTACCTAGATGCATTGATGAAAATGAAAAGATTTGTGGAATTTGGGTTTAATTTTCAAAAGCCTTTATAACCAGAGAAAAAATATTATTTGTGTTTTCTTTGTTAGAGCTTAAAATCACTTTGCAATGAGATCTTACTTTTATGACTTATTACTCCCTACTACAAGGCACCTACAAGAAAAAGAGAAAAAGAAAGTAAAACGTGTAATAGACTGTTTACAAGTCAAACCAGCTGGTACCTGGTAACAAAGCCAAGACTTCTTCCCATACAATGGTGTACATTACAGCAAACCAACAAGAAAAATTCATTCCTTTCCCTTTTGATACCCCTTGTCAATAGTGAATCAATAACTTGTAATTACAAGATACAAATACATGAATAGCTCCTGTGTTTCATTTTGTTCATTTGGCTATTCCAAACCATTAATTTTATCTTTGCAAAATTAATGGGAGGATTTGTAGTAAAATAAGTAGTATGGACTTTCTAGATCAATGATTAAAAACAGAAATCGCAGGACAAGTCTTCTGTAGTAGTTTTGATACCACTCAGTTGATACCTTCAAGTAAGTTTCATACATTTTATGATTTTCCAAGGCTTAACAGGAGAAATTAGTAGGAAACAGGTTTATTATTTTGTTACTCTATTTGTTAATAATATGTGTCAATCCTTTTTTACCTTAGTAGGATTAATATCGCCCAGAATGTATTTATAAATAAATAACTATCTGCATTTTACAAAGTTTTATTAAAATTAATGCTGCGCATATTTCGCGAATATTTGTTGTGCATTTCTTTCTGAATGATCCATAGTTTGTGATCCCTTTCATGGTGGCTATAAGCTCATTCAAGACTAGAGAGTAATAAAAGCTAAATGACCGATCTGTAGCTGTCTTAGTTCTTGTATTATGTCACCACATATTAAGGTTACAGGATGTACTCAAAAACTTTCTCAGAGGCCATGGTAGCAGAGTGTAACACACTTGCATCCCATCAGAGGTCGGCGGTTCAAACACAGAACCCTATGTGTGAAAGATGGTAGTTTCTTACCAGTTGTTTGTTGTATTAGTATTATTCTTGGGCGCAAAGTACCAATCTGCGCGATCTCGAGATTTTACTTGCGCGATGTGATAAGTAAAACTTAAAGGGCTGGACAATATTAAACAATAAAGTGCTTGTTGAACTGATCGGATATACTGATGTGTGTTTTTAATGTGTTTGCAATATGTAATAAGTTTGTTTAGTGTCCTGTAATATGCTTCTTTACTGTTTTAATGTTTTAATATCCATTTATGTACAAACCTATTTTATACTCACTCAAATGTCATGATAAAGTGTGCTGTAAAAATCAGCCAATCATTGACCGACTCAAAACATAAATACAGCCAATCACATCAAAATTTTGATCATACCATCATAATATCTGCAACTGTAATTTATTTATTTATTTGGGGTTTTACATCGCTTTTAACACTGTACAGGTAATATCATGATGGGTAGTTTTGTGGGAAGAGGAAACCAGTACATACAGTTGGTCAAGGTTCTGTACTGTAAACTGCAGACCAACAGCAAGCAACTACCAGCTTTCCCACTTGAGGTCGGGTCGGGAACAGAACCCCAATCTCAGAGGTGGGCGGTGAGACTGTTACCACTCTGCCACCATGCCCCCCCCCCAGTCATACTTCAATATTGTTACCTATCTATCTCTACTACCAACCATTCCACCATAATTTTTTCTTCTACGTATGAAGTGTGGACTTTGACTCCCACAAGTGACTATGCTAGGAGTCTGTCCTAATATGGCCCTGGCTGTTGAACTTTATGTAAAACACAAACATTTTGACCTTTCTCCATAGGGATACCACCAAACATGCCATCATGATTTCTTCAACTTTCACACACCATCAAAGGTTATCTTTATTGATCAGTCAAGCATTCAACTACGTGTTTGTTGCCCTTGGTATCACCATACAACACATGACAAACTGTGTTACAATACAGCCAACCAGCATTTTATTGTTAGCCTTCCAGTTCATCTACAAACCTATAGTGCAGGTTGAAAGTTGGTAACTCTTTGCCTGTGTATTTAGCTTTTTATGCAAAATCTTGACCAGCTTGTATGCACTGCTTCTCTCCATCTAGTCAACTACCCTTTGTGATATGAGCTGTGCATTGTCTTTAAAATGATGAAAAATTGAATTCAATATCTTCATGTACTTGGGTATTCTTTTGTCTTGTTAACCATCAAACATATTAGCTAAAGGCAAAATCCATTCTAAAAACATTGAAATGCTTTTCAAAAATGATATTGAATCAAAATTTCCATTAAGGCAAAGTTATCTTCCTAGTTGAACAGTTATATGGGTTCGGGGACTAATTGCAAACCCCAAGCCATTTCTGAGATCAAAATACCTAAAAATTATATCCTGTAAAATCTGTTATGTTGTATAACATGAATTAAAAACACTCTCTCCTTAATGGGTGAAACCTAGCAAGTGTTCAACACACAGAGATAAGTAATTTCAAACCTTTTAGGATGGAATGTAATAAAAAAATAATCAGATTTTGTAGAAAGTATCAAACTAATAATATAAAAAACCAAGAGTTCCATTTTGGATTTCCTGAACCTTAGAGATCATTTAACACTAAAACTGACTGGACTGTGTCACTACAAACTGGTTAAAACTATATTTAGACCCCCAAAAATAGCAATTTGTGAAAATTCAACATCTAAGATTTCTGATGAATGGTGTGAATATATATTATCTGCTAAAATATTACATGCTATGTACCCAACTATCTGAACAAGTGACTGTTAATTCATATAGAAGCAAGTAGTGCCTGAGGGAATGCAAACCTTCGCCTTGGTAACCGGAACTAGATATTGGATAAAAATCTCACCTCAAAGATCTGATTTTGTAAACTTCACTCCAGTCAACCTGAATTGTGATTACATTAGCAGGACTGGAAAACAGCTAATTAGCACTTGTTTACAGTACACTAAACCTGAAGACACTTTTCAGTCTAATATATTATCTAAATTTATGTTCTTTTTGTCCTGAATCATTGTGCTGCTAGATATTACAGTATATTAGTAAAAACAAAATTGACTATCTAAAAAAAATTAACCATTATAGTTCTTGGATATGACACCTTCAACAGCTAGTCTCTTATTGATGTTATAACCACAGGCCTCTTGACTTTTGCTCCACGATATTGCAGTGTTTTATGGGGGAGACATCGGATCTACTTTATTGCTATTCATTTGACAAAACTGAATTTCATTAGATCCTGTCGAAAGTGACAAAGCCCATTACCACAGCCATCCTTGTGAATCTGAAATTCTTCTCCTTTTTGTGACAAGATTTTCAGCATATGTGGGAAGACAGGAACATCTTATGCCCCTGTTCCACCAAAAGATTAAGGCCCGATCCTGTCTGGGACCCTTAATCGTGGACAGTCGGTGAAAAAAAAACAAAAATGGGCGGGAAAACTGGATCGGTTTCAAAGTCTGGGATTAAGTACAGATCGTCCTCAGGAAGCCTCAGAACGCCTCAGGCGGCCCCAGACAGTCCCTAACTGGTCTGGGACTAAGAACAGACTAAGCCATTTGTCTGATCGGTTTGAACCACGATCCTGTCGTACACAAACCGACTGGGTCCCAGGACGCCTCAGGCCTCCTGGGACTAAGCCCGGACTAACCCAGGATTAAGTCCCGACCCCACAAGGTGTCCTGAGGCGTCCCCAGGCGTCCCCAGACCGAGATAGCCGATTTTTGTTTTGCAATGGGACTAAGGGTCGCAGGAAGCCTGGGACTAAGAATAGAGGGTCTGGGACTAAGGGTCGGCGACTAAGGGTCGCAGGCGGCCTGGGACAGCATAGGACTGTGTAAATTTGGTCTGAGGAGGCCTGAGGAAGCCTGGGACTGGACATTTTGTTTATGGCGGGAAAAAATAATCGGTTGGGGTTGGGAGAAATATCAAACATGTTTGATATTTCTCACGGCCCCAACCGACCACAACCGACCCTTACAGGACGCCTGGGACTAAGCAAATTTTTGAAACCGACCCTCAAAAACCCTTAATCGGGAGCCTTAGTCGTGTGGTGGAACACCCACATTATAGTATGAAAATTACCTGAAATACCTAAAAGAGCTTGATAGCTTATACTTGCTGAACGATTTTTCAAGCTGAAGAATTAATTGGTGATATATTTCTTTACTTATATGATTTGACATCCTCACATCTTTCCTGTAAAGGAAATATGCGCGATTACCTTAATAATGATGCAGAAATAATTTACAGTATTGATTGTTTATATATTTTACAAATAATCGAGGGTAAAGATAATAATTACCACATCCCAATTCTACTCTATTCTATTCTAAACTTTCATAGAGCTTAATCTCTGCGAAAGACAGACTGTAAGGCACAACACCAGAAACCAATTCTATAATCATTATTCCATAAATATGGCCAGAACATAGCCAATAACACAAATATTGTACGAGCTTCACCCCCTCTCCTCTTTGACTGTATAATACTAACAACAACAACAACAATAATAATAGAACCATTTTTAAAGTTAAAACTTGATGAGGACATTCTAAGAGGTACTGTTCTCCAGGAAATAAAGGCCAAATGCCCAGTGAAAGTTGGTTGTCAAAGGAGATTTCAACCATAGCAGAAGCAAAGATCTGAACATAGTCTGGTCTTAGGAGATAATTCTAACTTTTAACTCCAATAACCCAAGTATCAAGTGGCCATCATGTCAATAGTGACTTGGCATTGGCCTTTGTTGTCCTGGAATCAAATACACTTCGTGGATTGCAACATGGGGGAAAATACTGATAATTATAGACAATATGAACTTAGTTTTTGAATGTAGGGATGTAGGAGAAAACAGTTTTTCACATTTGCTGAGTTATTTTATAATAAATAAATATTTATATATTCAAGCCACGCATGTATGACAAGTGAACAATATATGACAAACGAACAAGTAGCAGTACAATACAACATAAAACATTAGCATTTTAAGTGTAGAATAACTATAGATTCTTAGTTAGCAGGTAAAAGAGGCAGTCAATTAATACAGGCTTGGTGGATTTGTTTATTTGGGGTTTTACGTCGCTTTCAACACTGTGCAGGTCATATCATGACGGGTAGTTGGAAGGGCAGAGGAAACCAGTACATATAGTTCGCTAGGGTTCTGTACTGTAAACTGCTGACCAACGGCAAGCAACTACCAGCTTTCCAACTTACGGCCATGACGGGGATCGAACCCCCGCCACAGAGGTGGGAGGCAAGAGTGTTACCACTCTGCCTACAGGCTTGGTGGAATGGAGGGAGCTGAAGTACCCCTCAAATTTTGGCATGAATCATATGTAGAATGCAATACTGAATACTTAGTAAGTAAGTTTGATAAATATGCAAAGGCTGTATCATCAATTAAAGTAAGTTGACTGATATAAAATATATATAAATTAGCTGCTTACATTGGCATATTCTTTATTAGGAAGAAACAAGCATAAACTTTTAAAAAACTGATTTATATTTTTTACCACATGAGTCATTTTGTCTGGGAGCTTATATCATTCATCACAATGAGATTTACATGCTTAAATTTATCATGCTACCCAAAATTGTACTTTTGAAAACTAGCACCAACAGAAATACAATACAAAGAGTTTGTACAACTGTAAATGGCATATTTTCAAAGACAAAATAAGAATAGGAAAATTCATACATATATCCAGGATGTAGCGCTTCCTGTAATTTTTAGTTTTGTCAGTGTCACTGCAGTCTTGTCACTGGTTTTGTTGTTTAACCTTATTTATTATTCAGAAGTTGGATTCATTTGATCTTGTCAAAAATAAGAAAACTCAGTAGAAGAGACAGTTCTCTGAATCAAAGATGGTTGAGTTTTTGTCGTAAACAGAGATGTAAAGTTAATGTGTCAAACCAAGTTCACACTTAACCGTTCAGTGAAAACGTCTTTATTTTTCATACAATATTTAATGCGGCCCATTGTTATAGCACCCTTGTTTAACCAGAGAAGCCCGAATGCACTTTTAGTTGCATAAATACCAACACTAAGACATTCAACATTGTTTCATATCCTAGCCATCAACCATATACAATTACCATGCAGTTATTAAGCAAGCATAACTTAATGAACCTAATTATATGGCTTTTGGATGTATTGACAAACTATTGTTATGGAAAGGTGTGTGTACTATATTTCAATTTCTGCCTAATCTGATTAGGCAAAACAATTGAATTGAACGTTTACGTCAAGGGAGCTTCTGTGGTTGTTCATGGTGGCAACATTAGGTTTAGCAAACCTACCATAAGAGTGAAATATCAATAAGCTTCACATGGATCTTGTTGGTTATATTTATTTATTTATTTGGGGTTTTACGTCGCTTTCAACACTGTACAGGTCATGATGGGTAGTTGGAAGGGCAGAGGAAACCAGTACATACAGTTCGTCTGGGTTCTGTACTGTAAACTGCCAACCAACGACAAGCAACCACCAGCTTTCCCACTTGAGGCCGTGCCGGGAACCGAACCCCGGCCTCAGAGGTGGGAGGCGAGAGTGTTACCACTCTGCCACCGTGGCCCTTGTTGTTTATAAAACCTTGTTCTCTTATGGGACAGTTCACGTTAGATGAAACCATAAAATGCTATAAATGTTTTAACACATATATCTTAAGGCATATATACATTACTTTTTACAAAATATACATATATATACTTACTTAATACACCAAAATCTAAAATGAAACTAATCACATGACTCGGACGTTGAAAACTTTAATTTTTCTCCCAGTTCTGTCAATTTATGACGTTTCAAACATAAACTGATGACATCATTTGAAGTTTACAGGACAACATAACTTAGTTGACAATCTCTCAATAAAATTAACAGCAATACACACATTCATTCTCCTTCAGAGTTAAAAAGTCTGTCTAGAATTGCTGTTTCATTTGAACTAGCAGATGCTTCTTGGACAAGGAACTCATTCAGAGTAATGAGTTTTTTTATCTTCACACACCATTTATGTAGCTTTACATTTATCGGCCACATAAAATGTAAGTTAAATGTTTTAGAGCAACTTTCACTGTTGCATTTGAAATACCAAATGCTGCCTTGTAATGGCACCCCATCAGACTTTTGGTGATAACCCTACACACCTTTCCCACATTTGGAAACATCCCTTTGAAGCCTGAAAACCTAAATAACATTATGATTCAAAATATATGATCAGGTAGCTTAAAGATCGATAATGGGATTGACTCAAAAACATTTAAAACTAAAGAGCACTCACAGAGTGCGGGTCTGCACCATGGGGTGTTCTGAAAATATGGGAATATTTTGTTTTCAGGAATATGAACTGTGTCTTTCCCAAAATGCAATTGCTTCTGTCTTTGGCCATGCCCTACGCCTCATTGCTCCTGGATAAACAGCAAATAAAAAGCAATAAAGTCATTAAAATGCTTTGAAAAGACCTTCGATTTGGTATTTGTTTACAGTGTAGAATCTTGACTGTTAACAGTAATACTAAACCAATGCTTACATGCATGTTACAAGTATGGTACTGTGTTTTTGTTTCAATTGTTTACAGAATCAGTAAAAACACACATTCCACTTCCAAGTGGACTTTTCCAGAATGGTGACCTCGACCTTAGCTGTCCAATAAAACCTGGGGCCGGTTTCATGAAAGGACTTAAGTCCGGTCTCAGGCTCAAATATTGTAAATATTTTGCTGAGTCTGTGGACTCAGACTCAAAGCATTTCACAAACAGGCTCAACTTGAGATTTGGCTCAGTCATGGGCTCAATTTTGAGCCCACCAAGGAGGTGTCTCAAATTTTGAGTCCAAAGTTTGTCATCCAATTCTTGTGTTTTAAGCAATATAATTTGCATGAAAATGAATTTGTTGAATCTTGCAATATTATATTTTTATTTTACTTACTAATTACAACTACATATTCAATATTCATAATAAGAAAAGTCAATGGAATTGACATGCTTTTTTGACCGTTGTCAAGTGACTAGTCTCAAGAGGGGACTCAAAGCTTGACTCAGTCTCAGTTGAGTCTCAAACAATTGGCTTGTTACCAATAATATTATATCAAGTTTTTCATGTGTTATCAGTGTTAATGCAATTTAAATCGATAATGGTGATGAAATAAATGCATTTGCATAAAAAACAAACCAAGGAAGCATCTTAAATGAAATTTAAAAGTTGAGATTATGCCTTGAGACCAGTCTCAGCTGAGTCACCTTTTGTGAAATCAATTTGAGCCAAAAACTCAGCCGAGACAAAAGTCTCAGATTTGAGACCCAGACTCAGCCCAAAACTGGTCTCAAACTGAGACTTTTCATGAAACCGGCCCCTGGTCACAAATACAGCAGTGATGTCAGACTAGCAAATTATTTAACGAGTATTAAATAAAGCTAATAAAGCTAAAAGATATTTTAAATGAAGTTCCTCTCTTGTTTATTATTTTCATTTTGTTTAATTTTATCTCAAAGTGACATTTGCTAAAATACCCAAATATTTTTCAAGAAAGCCAACTAGTGACGTTGAGAAGGAGTTTTCTGGAAGAAAATCACTGAAAACAAACATACTAATATGGTTTCTCGTACCCTTCACACCACAATTACTTAATTAAGGATCAGATTTTTTTCAGACCTTCTCTATGTCATTATCTGAAAATTCAATTATCTGAAGACGTGTAAAGAGGATTTTGAAGACTTGATTCCCAATGTGCAAATAACCATCATATTTTATTCAAGCCACGTTATGCTAGTTTTAAAGTACAGTGGCAATTGTGTGTTACTTAGCTATTTTCAAATGTTAAGGAAGATCTTTAAGGCATGTAGTAATACCAGCTTCTAAATATAGCCAAAATCTAAACTGATCATACCATTTCATATCCCTTGGATATTGGTGTAATAAGAATTGAAAGTTATGTGCATTGACTCAGTCAAAACACTTTTAAGTGTTTCATGGATTAACTATATTGCATTTTGGCTCATTGCAAAAATTTGTTACTATCAAATAGTGGTAATACTACATACTGGTTCATTTCATATACCTGTGAGTATTATTAATACTGAAGATATTACATATTGGCTCATTTAATATGCCTATATAACTATTATAAATGATAAAGATATCACATATTTGCCCTTTCAAATAGATAACAGTATTACAATGATTTAAAATTTTGCATACTGTGTCAGTTTCATATACGTTTCAGTCCTACAAGGATTGAATATAAGACATATTGGCTTGGACACAGATTTTGTTCCAATCTTATGAAGATCAAACTTTTATTACCCCAAAGAATATTTTAATTGCCATATGTGTCATGTGTTCATTTCACCTCTGATTTGCTGTGTTACACAACCACAATCTCACGTGTATAGACATCCACAGTGTAAAGGACATCAACCAACGATAACATACAAATAAAGGATTTACAGCCAATACTTGTCAGCATAAAAGTAGGCTTCAATTACACAAATGGATCATAAAAGGTTATGAAATGTCAATAAATCTTGGTCGAGGGAAACAAATAATTATGATTGGTTTTTGTTGACAAGGAAAGGGTGTTTACTTTCTGTGCTGGAGTTATGGTTTTTTTCATTGGGACAATTTCCTGGGAAATATTTGTACTCTGATTGTATCATTGTCATTGTTTGGCCTTTTACATTTGGTATTTGAAACTGATTAAGGCTCAGAATTCAGTACACTGGTCAAATTGCACAAAAATATTTACCTGAAATACATCAGGCAAGTTGTGAAAAAAAAATTACCAAATTTCATTAATATCAAGGAATGACTAAGTGAATAACTGATTTCACCCGATGTCTAATTCGTTCATGTCATGTCTGGCTGTAAGATTTGTCTATTGTTAAGATTACCCCAAAAGTGATGAAACATTCATGACATTTCAGGGAAGACCTCAACCATATTTGGTATACTCATCTGCTAGGCGGAGGTTTCTGCAGTATGAGTGCTTCCTAATTTGAATATACAAGGAGCAAGGAAAGTAATTGCTGGCAAACAATTGCACTTAATGGCATTATACACTTTTTATCTTTCCTTGTATATTTTTTTTCCATCGGAAGATTTTTATTTCCTCGGGTCAAATAGAAGTTTCCAGAACAGCACTGCGGTTGTAGACTCCTAGCTACTTTGACTGAAACATACGACTCTCTTCAAAATGCATAAGTAAAGGTAACATTATTTACATAATCACTTTGAACGAAAATTATAAGATACTTTGTGAAATAGTTAAACATTTGTACCATAATCATAAGTCAATGAGGTAAAATAGTTTTTTTTAAATAAAATGCAGACCTAGTGTAGTTTTGTTGCTAGATATACCCGTGGCTTTGATATTATTGCACATAGAATAGCATGAAATGTTTTATTCATTTCAGTAATGTGCTATTATTGACAACTGTACAAATACAAAATAGAAATAAAACGGATAAAATAAATAAGTTCTGTCTAGTCTCATTAGACTTCTGTGTAGCTACATCTAGAAAGGAAACCAGACAATTATACTTCATTGTCATTTTACAAAAATACGTCAATATATGCAATTATCGACGAGAGTTTAAAAATATGCCAACAATTAGAGAAAAAAGATAGAACATCACAATTAGATCATGTGTGTATTAATGTAAGAATACATAAATAAGTAGATAATTAGTTTTGATCTACTTTAGGAAGGAGCTTAAATCCTATCTCTACACAGAGGTATACCCCCACCCCTTAGTCTCAACAACTGCCTGGCATTCTCCATGGTGCTTGACACTTTTTTCCATTCCTGAATACTAAAATTGGTTGCTCCTTAGAGTCCACTTAATAAATTGCAGATTAAGCGCTATGACAGTCCAATTACAATTTAACTAAAATAATCAGTTTCCATATATACCAAAGTCATACTTTTAAAATGTTTTAATACCTTGAGCTCTCCTTTTGTTTATGTCTTTATGTTTATCGGTGTGATGAACCCCGGCCAATTGCTCATTCATTGCTCACGTTCCACCTCAATAGGTCTGTGGATTCAAATCTCACCCAGAAATAAAGTGGGAGAGGTGCTGGTAAAAACTCCTTGATGCGATGAAAGGGATAAAACAAATGAAAGCAATCAAAAGTAAAAAGCATTATGTCTGAGCCTCAGTCTTATTACCAAGCTGAAATTGTGTTGTAGCTGTGATGGTCATGGGACATGGAAATAGCACAGCCAAAGACGGATAACGTTTTTTAAAATAGAAAATGACTTATTCTGTATGATTTCTATGGTAACGTAACTAAAACATTGCTCCAGAATCAAGGATATTGAGACCGTTTATGCCAAAATTTGAATCAGTTCTTCATTGTAATTGTTTTGGTGCTACACGAAAACAAATCCTTACTATCTGTACAGTAGATTTGGAGTTATGCCATAAACAATCAAATGAAGCACTTGGCCGAGTTACACTTTGAAATCTCGCAGCATACTAGTGAATGCAATGGCTACAGGTCTGTAACTTCACTACGTGGCAGCTTAGCCTAAAGTAGGTGAATAAGGTATTGAAAGAAATTGACCGTGCTGACGAACATACAAATGAAAGAAATTGACAATGCTAACAAACATACAAACTAACAAAACTGACTGAACAACATACATAAACAACTATACAATGAGCTACAGGTCTGCAATTTTACAATGTTACAGCTGACCCAAAAGTAGGTGAATAACATATTTCAACAAAAAAAAATGCAATAGTTTTCAGTTGCAAGCGATTTACTCAACAGTGAGAACCTCAAAGTAGCTATTGCTCAGCTACAGAATGAGCTACAGATCAGCAATTTTATTACGTTATAGCCGATCCAAAAGTAGGTGAATAACATATTTCAACAAAATATTCTAGATGCAATAGCTTTAAAGTTACAAGCGATTTACTCAACAATGAGAACCTCAAAGTAGCTATTGCTCAGCTATGCAATGAGCTACAGGTCTGTAACTTCATAATGTCATAACTTACCACGACATAGGTAAATAATGTATTCAAAGAAAGTCAAATTGCACAATAGTTTTGAAGAAATTTGACATGTTCTCATTTCATAATTTTTGCTACAAATCAGAAAATAGCTATTTGTCACTTAGCTAATGCAACAGAGCTCCAAAGTGTGTACCATCTTATAGCTAAATCTAAAGCACCTGAACAATATGTTTAACAGAAATACTCTAAAGGCATTAGTTTCTGAGTTATAAATCATTTACTCAAAGTAGCTAAAATGGCCATAGTTGTCTGAAAAAATGCTTCCGATTATGTCGAAATTCTGACATGTTCTATTCTATAGTAATGTTATAGGGATAAAACAAATACTCTAGATGTAATAGTTTCAGAGTTATAAGTCGTTTACTCAAAGTAGCTAAAATGGTCATAGCTATGTAAAAATGCTATAGATTTTGTTGAAATTCAGTCCTTCTCTATTCTGACACTTGGCAATGTTATAGGAAAAGAAATGAGAATCCTAGCGGCAAAATTGTGACCAAGAGTGTGATAAGAAACAAACAAACCGACTGACCAACAAAATACTTTGAAATTGAAATATTTTGAAGTAACAAACTTACAATACAAGCAAACAGAATCAGAACCGTACTTTGCAAAAAAAAAATGTGCAAGCTTATTATAAGCTTACCTTATGCAGATGTTTTATAAAAATGTGCTTGACACATGGAAACAATGCAAGGGGTAATACTAAGTTTCCACATGCACAGTCGATTGACATCATTCTTTGTCCTGAATTCAACATGAAAGAAACGTTGGCCCTCGACCCTCTTATTTAAATTTTACATACTTTCTTAAGTAGAGGGATAGTGGTTTCAGTCAAATCCTCTTTTTTTGTGGAGTGAACTCCGCAGAAGCCTGCATAACATCGCCCACAGGGTGGCTTTAATAGGGGGTGAATAAATAGGTGTGAACAATTTTTAAAAAGTGAACATGTAAAAGAGTAGATTCACTATTTGCCTTGAGTTGAATTCCAGCCCACAAAATCAGAAATGAGACACATCCATCCAAACTACCGTAATCCACTTAAATAGTTGTAAAAACATTGATCTTTTCACTTAAAATTGCTTCCCTGTACACGTTTTTTTGTGTCCAACTTGATTTTAATGTTAATTAAAAATTGATGTCATCACCATGGTTACACCTGGGTTATACTTTGAAGCAGACACAAGTGTCTTCTGCCAGATGGCACACTCATTAAGTGCTGATTGCTCAAAGTATTCAAAGTGCAGGAGTTTTCTTTTTTTAAATAAATAATATAGCTTTCTCAGTGAGAAACTATGAACATCCGTCTGATACTGGGTCTTTGAAGGAACTGGATGGACATGGTTTTAAAATCAAAGTAAATTTAAAGTCAGTAAATCTGAACAAAAATTTTGATCAGTTATACTATTCAAATCACTGACTGCTTAAATCCAGTGATACCTTTTTTTTGCATAAAAAAAATATTTATTTCTAAAACATAACAGTGACAACAGTCGGATGTGGTTCTCTCAAAGAAACTTGGATAAAATTATCTTGTACAGAAACTGTTGAAAATTACTGAAAACCATTGAAAGTGATATTTTTAAAACTCACATATATTAAAACAATCAGTACCTGATAATGCATAAATCCTGGCCTGTGGGTTATGTTGAAAAAAAAATTCTGGAGATAAGATCCAGATCAGGATGAACATCTTTGATCTCGATCCGGAACAACGTAAAAAGAAAACCAAGCTATTGATAGACCTCCGCCTTGTGTAAAAATATAGCCTGGATCCCGTCAATGTTTTAAGTTATACAAAGTGATATTACTGAACTAAAAATCATAACAACAACTCAGAATTTGCAATCCTGATCTGGGTTATCTTTGACCAGGACTGAGCCACAGATTAATCCTTAATTGTGTGAAAATAAAAGTCTGTTCTGATATATAGCCTACAAGTTATGTACACAGACAGACGAACAGACAGACAAATTATCATTTCTTTTGCTAAAATTTAAGATAATTGAAGTGGGGTTTTTTTCAATATTAAAAATAGTTTTTCACTGTACATCTCCATTTTTATTGAAGTTCATGTGATATCTAATGTATAAATCATTATGAACTTGCGCTGTCTAATCATGTAAAAGATATTTGATTAACCTAAACTTGTGTATTCATTCATTGAAATATAAAATATCTTGTTTGAACAAACTTAAATATATCATAGTATTAATGCTCTCATTCTAAACAGCCAATAAGAAAAGAACTAAAGATATGATATTCCATGAGTAAGGAAAGCATCAAAGCAAATTAGTTAATAGAGTTTTAGGGCCATTTTACTAATGAAATAGTTGTGTTAATTACACACCTTTCGTTAAGAATACTTTTGTTTAAGGTTTCCTTAATGGAAGCTCTAAAAGAGATGCAGTAATAGCTTCTTCAGATAACCTTACCAAATGAAACTTTGCACTTTCTTTGAATCTGTTACAGAGGTCCACAGTTGTCAAGTAGGTTAGCAAGTTTGGAATTTAGTCAGATTTGGTCACCTCTATGTGGGTTCGACTCCCACAAGTGGCAATGCTGAGGACCTGACCCAATGTGACTCTGGCTGTTGAATGGGACAAAAAACAACAACTGTGAATCTGTTAGATCTAAACTGCACGTCCTTGAAATCCAGGGTCAAGGACAGGGACTTTAAAAATAGAAAATTCATTGAAACTGGATCTAGAGTATGTATTGGTCTATAAAGCTTCATGGATAAGGCAGAAATTATCAATGGGAGAAAAACTTTTAAACTGGCATTTATCATTTAGGGGTCATATCTAAATGGAGTTTTCCAGGAAAAACTTGATTGATAAAGAAACTGTGTAAGATTTATAGATCCTGCCATCATTTCAGTCACTTTTCATTTCTCCAAATTTTCCTCATCTTTGGATTGGGCTTGATTCCTTTGAACTATTTTAAACAAAATTCATATTGATTCAACATCCTTGGCTTAGAGTCTTATTAATTAATTGCTATTTTGGTATGAATTGTAAAATATATAACAGTATGGAATAACAGCATAATCAACAAAATTGAAAGTGTCCACTTGGTGATATATTCTTTGAGGTCAAAAATTAGAAATCATTCGAAGAAGCATAAAAAGTCCTGCAATTGCAATTGCCTGTTCAAGGCATATACCAAACGTGTCTCCGAAAGTAACAGAACAAATAGATTTAATTTTGTTATTTTTAACTGTTTTACTTAATTTATATTTTGAGTGTCTTGCCTCACGCCTTTGTTATGTTGTGGTGGGTAGTTAGAAGAGTGGAGGAAACCAGTACGGTTGGTCAAGGTTCTGTACTGTAAACCACCGATGTATGGAAAGCAATTGCCAGCTTTCCCAGGGCCTCAGGCCATTAAGTTTACATAATGGAGCACCACTTGGCCATTATCTATATAATATTCCTCGGATATGGATTTCTTTGACGTATTATTCAGACAAAATTTTGGATAATGAAAGTAACACATGCCCCAATAGACATAAACAAAAAAATACATACCACACATGAAGATTAACAGTATGATCCTTATGCTACCCATTCATATAATACTTTCGTTTGTGACATTTATTTTAAATATATCATTCAGAAAGTTTCCCATTATGTTGTAGGCAATGTAGAATTCATAATATAGATGATCTTTTTCACATGTACACAAATTAGTTAGCCAAGATTCCATGCAGTGAACTACCAGACACCTGCAAGCATCCATCACATTTTATGCATTTGACCAGTGTTAAGACTCGAACCAGTAATCTCAGAGGTGGGAGTCAAGCATGTTACTACTACATCATCACAGTCCCCACTCTTACACCTGATAAGAAAGTGTGATAACACAATTATTAAGAATCATTGCGCTGTCACTCATGGAAGTAACAAAGCATTTCTCTCAGAAACCGTTGTGTCTGCAGTCAATTGTCAAACTACACACAACTTCAATTAATACTTTAACTGGTGTATAGTTTCAAATAAATGTTCTTAAATATATATATTTTAACAATATTCAACATTTCTATCTGTGATTTATTTACATGAATATATCATCAATATGTGAATTTTAGAACAACAATTGTGATATACAAGTCTCGGCTAATTCTCTTAATACTTTGCACTTTCTGTGGGGTTTTGTATTTGCTAAAAAAACATGTCTGCCTGAGGATAGCAACAGAGGCAAATTATAACTAATGTGAGATGTCACAACAATACACTACAGTAGTGATACAGGAAGAAGATAGATTACAGAACTCCAAATACACACGTACAATGATAATGGTAACACTTCTCACGAGAAGCTTTCAAAGGGCTTTGTAACATCTGCTAACTATTGAAATGTTATACATTTGTGAGGATTTGTTTTACAACTTACACATTGTCAGAGTTAACATTCAGTGTAAAACTAATGAGCAGCACAATGCTGTGGCAATACTTAAGATTGTGTTTGTAGCTATTGTCATTGAAAAGACAAAATGGATAGTATTACACACAGTTTTTTTACAGACTTGACTGTTGGATAATGGCCAAACAAAAGTAAAGAAACTGTCCATATAAATAAATAATGTACATAAAATAATGTTTAATATATTAATTCTGTCACATTGAAGATAAGGAGGAAAATATGATGGATAATTTAATCTCTGATTGAAAGTTGAGAGAAAAGTGCTCACAAAATTTTCACACGATTGTAGAAATGTTTGAAAAATATTCAAAGGTAACTTTTAGCTTTATTGTCCAGAAATATTTCAGTTTTCAGTGATTATGTCTTAGTGCTAGAAATAGTATATCAGACAATGGATTCCATACATGCACTTCAATTTGCAGTTTCCTACAAGATCACTTTCAAAACTATGCTTTTGTAAAAAATTAAGCTAAGAACAAACAGAATATCACCGGATCTCTTTGTTGATAGATTGGTGTTCATATCCCTTAGTGGTGTTCAAAACTGTCTCACTGGTTTACAAGTTTCTTTTAATCTGCTATCCTAAAAATTAAATGCATACTGCAGAAATAAAAATTTTAGCTATTTCACTATTTTTTTTCATTTTTTAAAGAAATTCATAAGAATTAATTTTCAATACCTCTAGGATCTACTTGAGAAATTATTAATACAGATTCAAAATTTCACTAGGAATTAATTTTCACTATCCCACTAAAATAGCTAAAATTAATGCATAGTGTAAATTCCAACTTCTACTGTATCTTGTTCTGACCTCATATGAGTACATACGTATATTGTTAAACTCTTGCAAATAATTACATATTATTATCTGTATTTTGTTCTTTTAGTATGTCAAAGACTGTAAAATATTGTCCATTTATAATTCTTATAGCAACCACTATTATGAAGTATTACTTACAAAAGTGACATATAAGTCCATTGGGGCTGGGCAAATTGTTTACTGTCTTATTTGATTATTGTTAAATGTATTTGCATGTCACTATAATAAATAAAATTCTATTCTATTCTATTCTACAATGCTGAGCTGTGTCAAGGTAGTGGGGAACATTGGAGTTCCACAGTTTTGTTCATTAATTCAAAAAGCAGTGAAACAACTTTGGTTTTAATGCACTTTATGGTGTGAAATGAGTTGCCTGGTGGGATTTGTTCTTCCTGCTCTGTTGCTTCATTCATTCAAAAAAAAAGAAGAAAGAAATTGAAATGTTACCAGATTTGTAAAACATAAACAACATAGTCTCTTCGTTTGTCCTATGTCTCTCCGGTGCTGACTTTGTTTGTTGTTCCAGAATTTCTTTAAATTGGAATTTGTATTTGTTTATACTGTGACACAGGGGATTGCTTTTTAGTGGAGATTAAGTGCCATAAAAGTTAATCCGCAATATCGTCCCTTCCTGTATTAGTTTCAAGGTTAATATTCATTCACCTGTATTAGTTTTCAGGTTAATATTCATTCACCTGTATTAGTTTTCAGGTTAATATTTATTCACCTGATTAACTCTGCAGACGAATATATATCCACCTGTGGTATGCAAGTTAATAATCATTCCCCTATCTTTGTTTGTAAATTAATACTGATTAACCTGGTTTGTTTACAGGTGGGATACATTAAACAAGCAAGACATGTCTTCGTGTTTGAAGAAAGTGAAGTGATTCCACATGTGAGTAACTTGTTTTTCTTTCATGTTAGTTGAGATCCACATGACACATTACACGTATTTATATTTATAGCGAAGATCATGGAAATTTCATCATTATAGCAACACAAAGCTTGTCACAATAATCTGGAAAAGCTAAATATAGTTTTGTATGACAGGAAAACTTCCCTTATAACACATGCAAAAAAGACATATCATAAAGAAAGATGACAGTATAACCCGGAGAACGAGCATTATATTTTTCATCTTCATGAGTGATATTTTTCGTTCCTTATGTCTAATAAAAGACATTTTACTTTTGTTATTTTGATTTAATTTGATTCAATGTTTTACAAACCAATTTCATGAGCCACAGTTAATTAATCCTGTTACCTAGTCAACTCAATTTGAGGTGAAAGAAATCAAGTTCAAAAGAATGCTAGAACAAAAAGTAAATCAAAGACTAATCTAGTTACCAAGTCACATACATAGTCAAACAAATCAACGTTAAAGGAATGTTAAACAATAGATATAGCACAATCTAAGCCAATTGCTTGATCACTCCCCACAAGTGAAACAAATCAAGTTGAAAGCAGTGGTTGAACAATAGACACCTTATGACCCTCCCACTGTCAGATTAACTGAGACAGGGTCTTGGGGCAATAAAGGAATTACGACTTATCCTGTCAATGCATAATGAGGTAAAGAAAAGAAGTAACATTTAGGTAGAAAAATAACTAAACAATATTATTTCAATTTCAAAAATAAAAATATATGTGCAAATTATAAGTTAGGCTAATATCTGTTACCGAATCTTCAGATAAGATAGCACAGCAAATCTTAAATAATATTTCACAAACATATATTGCATAATTTAAATTTTAGTATTTAAATAAACTAACATGGTTGTATCCAATTTCATGATTAAAACCACCAATGGAGTGTGACATAACAAACTAATATTGAATTAGCTGGTTAATATTAAAGTTGGGCTAATAAGCTTAATAACCTTAGCCCATCTTAAAATAGGCTAACCAACTTAGGATCCTAAGTTGGGCTATAGCCCATCTAAAGATGGGCTGACTCTTAAGTTGGGCTCCACAGTAACACGCTTTTCTCCCACCTCTGAGATGTTCAAATCTAAGCCTGACATCAAGTAGGAAATCTGGGGACTACTTGCTGTTTGTCGGTGGCTTACAGAACAGACCCTTTACCAACTGTAACAGTTTCCTTGGCTCTTCCAACCTTTCATCACAATATAACTAATGCAAAGGTTCTAAGCGTGATGTAATACACTACATAAAAACCACAAGCCAACTACACTGAACACAGAAGCATGGGGGTGCTGTCACATATAAAAATATCTCTCAGTTTGGATTTCCCCCCATTTCGAGAAAGTACAGTCTTGTGTGGATAAAACCATATTAGCCTAAAAATATTATTCAAGGGTCATATTCACAGAAAATGTTAAGTTAATAAGCAGTGAAAAATTAGCCCAAGTATGCAGCTTTTGACATTAAACATAAGTTAATCTTTGGCTTATCGTTAAATAATTCCTTTTGTGAATGCGGTCCCAGAGATATAAAACTAATTTGGTGTATTATCAAATTGTTTGATTTGGGTAATCTTTTCAGAAGACCTGGTTGCTTTTTGTTCTTGTAACCAATTCACCCTACCTTTTGTCAACATATACTCATATCGCTAATCAACATTTCAGGCTATGGGTTAGATTACATCTTTAATGTAACTGTGTAAAAGTATAGCGTGTAATAATATAGTATAGTTGATCACGTCTACGGAACCTCAGTTTGGACCAATGTCAAAAGTTGGGGTTTTTACCTCCCATTCAACAAAATTGGGGCAGGTCCTCAGTATTGTCATTTCTGGGAGTCAAACGCCTACAGAGGTGACAGCCTGTGATTAGATGCCAAACTTGCTAAACCCACTACCGAGAAAACAACCTTGGAAAAATACATTGTAAAATAACAGAATCTAGGTGTTTGGTATTATTCAATACAGATGGTACATTTGTATCCATTGCACCATATATGACTCATTATAGAAAGAAAAGATATCATTACATTTCACGTTTATTTAGATAAATGATGACAGGCCCTAATGTGAAATCATTATTGAACTCATTCTCTTGCAAAAAAAGTTCCTTTTGTCAAGAAAACTATCTCTCTTAAAAACTTCAGTATCTGCAGCCACAATGCACATGTGCACAACTTTACTGAATACTCGTTCTTTTTACATTTTCACAAGAAAAATTCTGAAATAGAAATAATAATAGACATTGTATTAGTGACAGAACCCAAGAAGTGATAAATGTTTGAAAATTATGTATGTTTAGAACATAGATATTTACTAAAGCTTAATTTCACCTGAATTTTCTTGTCTACCCAGTGCGGTAAAGGATACAGTCCAGCCAAGAGATAAGATAGTAAAGATTAAGGTGAGGTCACAGTTGAACGAATTTGATGATGTTAGTGTAGTGACAATAACAAAAGGGAATGGGAGACAGAGCTTTTTATTTTACAAGGATATACATTACCATATTTACAATGAAATTAGTACGGTTAAACTATACATGAAACAGGACAAAAAAGGCCCCAACACAGATTACTGTTGTATATAGATACGTAAAACTAAAAGAAAAGACTAAAATACAATACTTGATGAACTAAAACACTTCAGTTTACTTTATGAGTGCTGGATATAGTGACACATGTGTGGCAACATGCATTAAGGTAGCATTACAGTGTACTAATAATAAACCAGTTGACAATGTCTTCATTACGTAACTATGAGTAGCTGGTGGAGAAGGTGCCCTGGCCTGTAGGAAGGAGATAAGGCGCAAGAAGGGGAGGAGGAAGGGTGCTGCCCAGTACGGTAAAGGATCTTTACATTATTCAAAATAGGCTAGAACAGAAATTGAAAGCAGCAAAAATTTAAAATGCACTTTGCTAAAATGTATGAATGATTCTTATGCCGATGTTTTGCCATATTAAAGACCTTCAAAAACAAAAAAATGAATATATTGTGTATGTAACATTGTTTTTAACCTTCTGGCATCAGTTGACACTATTACAGTTCATTAGCATGATTTTGATAATTATATGTAAAAAAATTGTAATGACTACCTATTGAGAGACATAAAGCTTTATAAAAGCAATCATATGGTCAGATTCTTCATATACCTCTTGCCAAAAAATCAGCAAGTTTTCATATCTATCTTCTCTGATTAAGTCCAGGAACAGCACCAAGGGAAATCCCCTTCCTACTGAAGAAAATTACCAGATGCTGCTTTGGTTGGAAAGTACTTTTTGAATGAAAATCACTTCTATATATGGCCATCGGGCATAACATGTATTTTCAAAAGTCACCTAAAGATCTAGCACTTCGGAGGAGATTCTCATGTAATAATTAAATACTTTTATTATAAAACAAACAGTGAAAATTGTTATATATTGCACAGTCGTATTCAATAGTGGATCATAGTGGAAACTGGTGAAGAGCTAAATGTCACTTATAGTTACCTCTCAAATGACCCCAGAGCACCGACAGGTACAAGTCTTGACAAATGAAAAGGCTAGTTTATTGTTGCGCCAGTATTTCCAGGGATTATACATAGGAAGAAACAACTCTGAAAGAGATTTCAGTGTACTAGCGCGAGCTGCAAAGCCACCAGAGACATGAGTAGTACACCGAAGTGGTCACCCATCCCAGTACTAATGTAACCCATTGCCACTTAACTTCAGTGAACAGATACTCATCATGCTGCACCACAATTCATGAAAGTCCAGAGAAAAAAAAAAGAAAAATAGTGATCTCTAGAAGCTCGACCCTCACTAGAGCTCGTGCTTAAAAGAAGACACAGAATGTTGAACCTCTTGTAAATCCAAAGTACAAAGCTCTCATCACAGTTTTGCAAAAAAGGAGAATCAAAAGTGTGGAAGACAATGGTTACCATTGGACAGAGAAATTATATCGAAGATATTGTATAGATACAGTAACGTTACAGCAAACATAAAGCTTCACTGGAGACACAGAAAGATACAGAATAGCACATAATTACCAGGAAAGGCAACTGAACAGTTAGAGAAATGGTAAGACAGTCCCCCCCACCTCCCTAGTTATTGGTCGGTTAAGGAAGATGACCTTAATGCAGCTTATGGGGTGTGCAGAAGTTTTGAACAGTGTAAAACTACCATGTGTGTGGCCATGGAAAGCATAACTTAAGATAGTATGTAAACTTTTCTGACAGAAGTCCAGAAGTCTGATAGTACATGGATGAATGAGACATTATTTAAAATGTAGGTAGAATATACCCTAGACCTTCTTTTGTTCAACTCTTATCCTTATGAACTCGCGAGAACCCCTGAACTTGATATGTGAAGTCTCGCAAGTTTCTCTCGTGTGATTCAATAATGACTGTGTCTATAACTGTAGGCAATACCTCCCGGGGTTGGACTTGGCATAATAAAAACTAACATCAAGAACGCATCTGGGATAAAGCAAAATACATACATTCTGTTTATGTTTTACGTTTTCTTAACAACAGTTGAGACTATTGCATATTATTACTGTGTTTCATTGATTAATTGTCAAGATAGATAGCAAAAATCACAAGACAGAGATAGTTATAAATGTATTTACATTTATTTTCATTGAGATAAATGTGGAATGTAGACATTGACATTTCAAGACCAAAAGAAATCTCAAACCTTTGAAATAATTGATGATTTGAATTCATAAAAAACTCCAAAGGTCAGTTTCTAAGCAACGATGTATTTTTTGTGCTAATTAGGGTAACAACATAAGAAATAGTAAGGTAAAAATACAACTAACCATATTGTTGTTTCTCCTTTAAAACCAAATCAGAATTTTGACTGTGAGGTTAACTTTTAATGACATTTTACATGCGATATTGCATCAGAAGCAATGCTTCTGACCATGAAAATATAAATGCTAGACAGTTTGTATGTAAATTAACCTGAGAACAATAGATAGCTATCAAATCACAATATTTTTTTCATACTTTCGTCTCTAATTGCAAAACGGTTTATACATAATTACATCAGACATCAAAGGTAATGACTTTGTATAAAATGGCTCTCGGAGAGCACAAAACTCTACCAAGGATCAACAAATCCTTTAAAAATATTGTAGGTCCAGAATGGGTTGTGGATAGTTCCTAAAGATGAATCAGTTCTATGTTAGACCTAGAGTCATCTACTCTGACATTTGGATGTAAAGCTGTACAGTAGCTTTCTACATATTCTTGTTAACATACATACAAACCTACTGTGACATACAAAAACCTAAGATCACCAACACACATATAAATCTAAGATCACTAACATACATACAAATCTACAATGACATACAAAAATAGGATCCCTAATGTACATACAAACCTATAATCACTAACATACAATCATGAACATACATACAAACCTATGATGTTGAGGCAAACCTTATAGATATTCTTATAGTTTATCTTTAAATGACATGTAAGAAAAATATATCACTAATGAAGATAACAATATTATACCAGTGTCAAGTATGAATATTGTATTATCTTCTTGAGTACTATATATATTTTTTGTAAATGTCTATTGAGAGATGTTTTACTTTTATTATCCAACATTTTGTTTAAATAATAAGTAAAATATATCCATATTTAAAGAAAAAAATTAAAAAAAACATAAAATCATAAATATAAGGGCACCAATGTGTATTAAAACTTCCATATTAACTTACCTTTTTACCACCATTTCTTCCTGGATTAAATGTAACAAAAACGAGCAGAAGTCTCTGTAAAAAATACCTTTCAAATGAGTACATATATAATGTATTTGTAGGTTACATAGTTTCCGAAACATTGTTCATGAATTTGAAAGGCTATTTATCCATAATCAATGGTATCAGGGTTTACAAAAAAATATGTCCCAATCTGTATATCCCCCTATTTGGACATAAATACACCATCATGTAGTGAATATTAAAATAGAGATTTTCGTGATTTATTCTTAAAAGGGAAGACCTTTTTTGTATATATACCCCCCAAAATATTGCCAGTTTGATTGTGCTATAAATCCTTCTCATGAGTTCTTACCTCAAGTCTAGCCACTGTAAAATGGCCCCTTTGAGGGTTGAAGCATACTTTCTCAGTGACTTCCAATAACTATACCCACTACTGTAAAACCCAACAGGGAAATGTTTCATGTAATTGCCCACGTGGAACTCTTCCTTGAGAAGGAAAGTTATGTTGTGTATCCACCAGTATTTACGATGTCTTGACAAAGTCCATTCCTTTCTCACAATAACAAGTCCGTAGCTTTATCAACTAATACTTAGGGGAGACCAAGACTGGCTTCAGTGACAATACATCAAACTGCAGAGTTTGGTAGGAAATTCCATCTTTTCATGGCAGAATTTGACAAGATCTTATATAAAGTATGACCTTTTCCCATCTTTTCATGGCAGGATTTGACAAAAGCTTATGTAAAATATGGACCTTTTTTCTTTGTGAATGCAACATAGATTAGGCATTAAGCTACTGGATTATTTGCCGAGCACAATTTGCAAAGGAAATCTTTGAAAGTCCAGATGGAAGAGCCAGCCAATGACAGTTGAAAAAATATGCCATTCTCTATAAAGAAATGTAATAAACGTCACAGGAAATTCTTGCTGTTTAATTACTGCACAAATAATGATCATTTAACAGATGTCCTCTAGTTTTTCCGGTAATTTTAACATTTTCTTTTCGATAGTGACCTTATTCTGTAAATAATTTTAAAAGGCAAAAAAAAACAGGCCAATTAATTGGAATTATGTTGGAATAATATGTCACAAAGAACTATAAGACAAAGACGAGAAAGTTTTCACTAAATAAAAAGGAGAAAGAAAAAACCAGGCATGCAATTGGCGAGAGCTATGGACAATTAAATACTGATTACAGTCCCAAGGGTCATGAAGCCAGCAAGCAGTAGGTCTTTATGAAAGCCTGTAGAGCACTTTGTAAATGGAGTTGTTTTGGTGCTGATAAATGAGGAATACAAAATGTGCACAATAAAAGATGGGGGCAATTTCACAGGACATGAATATTGCATCACCAAATAAATTTACTGACTTTCTGGTTGTTCCTGTTGTTTTAGATCATTAGCAATGGATGGAAGAAAGTAGCCAAAAAGCCTAAGTAATGTACATTTTGTTAGCTATACATTATTATTATTATCAATATTATGTATTTATACTCATACAATATAGCCATATACTACAGGACTCAAAGCGCTATTTAACCAATCCGACTGTACAGCCCCAACTCACAAGTAACTGACATTCCCCTAACTGGAAACATTCTATGTTTTATAAGGCTCTGGTACCTTCATAAGTGAATACTTAAGTCTTATAGTGCTGTTCCACTATGTCAAGTATATCCATATACTACAGGACTCAAAGCGCTATTTAACCAATCCGACTGTACAGCCCCAACTCACAAGTAACTGATATTCCCCTAACTGGAAACATTCTATGTTTTATAAGGCTCTGGTACCTTCATAAGTGAATACTTAGTCTTATAGTGCTGTTCCACTATGTCAATTGTTTTGTCATTTGGGTATTCAATCAATTTATTCTGATAGATCTTAAAAGGCATGGCAAACTCACAATTTGGATGATCATGTATGGACCTTCCAGCTCTCTCGGATTGGACACATTCGGGAGTCAATCAAGAAGTGTTTGTGTCACTCCTCTGTCTGAATTAATTGTAAACTGTTCCAGATTCTTTTCAGATCATGCATTCAGAAATCCGTAGGAAGCCCATATTAAACTTTCCCTTGCCATATGTAAAATCATCTTTTAGATCATGCAGCGCTCTTAAGCCTATCTTAACATTCGCAAAGCAATCTTTTCCATCTTTAGTCTGTTATAAACTCGACAGCACTGCTAAGACTGATCCTGTTTAAAATGCTTGAAAACTGACAAACTACAGCAGGGGTAATGAGTGAAAAAAGTGTCACGAGTGATACAACCAACAGAATCCACCTTAATGACTCATCAGCATAACTCTTAACAAAAAGCCCCGGCCTAGTGCAGTAATAAGAGAGATTTGTACAAGTAATATTCTCAGGGGAAACTATAAATCTGTTCCACTTTTACAGCAGACTGAATAAGATTAGTAATAGAAGGAAAAAAGAGCATATAATTTAGGGTTTAAGCTTTCGTGTTTGAGTTTAAACTAAACCCCATGTTCTAGTTTCAACAAATGCCCTCACCCCTCTGGATTCTGGTTTGATGTTTCTCACCCCTCAAGGATTCTAGTTTTATTACCCTCACTCCTCAGGATTCTAGTTTAATGATCCTTAACCCTTAGGATTCTGGTTTTAATGACATTCGCCCCTTAGGATTCTCTTTTAATGAGCCTCACCCCTCAGGATTGTGGCTATAATGACTCCAACCCCTCAAGATTCTGGTTCTAGTGACCCTCAATCCTCAGGTTTCTGGGTTTAATGTCCCTATCTCCTGGGGATTCCATTTTAATGATCCTAACCCCTCAGGATTCTGGTTTTAATGTCCCTATCCCCTGAGGATTCTGGTTTAATGACCCTCACCCCTCAGGATTCTGGTTTTAATGCTCCCCACCTAATGCCCCCCACCCCTCGGGATTTTGTTTTTTTTTGCCCCTCACCCCTCAGGATTCTGATTTTAATGACCCTCGTCTTCAGGATTGTGGTTTTAGTGACCCCAACCCCTCAAGGTTCTGGTTCTAATGACCATAATCCCTCAAGATTCTGGTTCTAGTGACCGTCACCACTCAGGATTCTGATTCTAATGACCCTCAACCCTCAACCCTTGACCGAGATGTCAATTCTAGAAAGTTATTTCAGCAGTACCCATTGATGATTGTTTTGTGGCACTGCTTGTTTTCTATGATTTTTTTTTCCATTCCATGTAATTGCTGACATTTGCATATGTGTACAGTAATTGTGAAATTCACCGCTGTAAATGAAATATATGAGTATGCATGAAAACCTGTGAAATTATGGTTTTCTTCTGCATTTATTGTTCTCTATATTAGCACGAACATCTTCGAGAAACCGTTTGGTCTTGGGGAAGTGTTTCATTTACTGATATCAATCTCAGAGAGACAGACACTGAATGAGAACTATAGAATGGCTGAATGAGTGGATTATTGAATGGCATTTTGTTTGTCATTTGCCTTCACTCTCCCTGTTGTTTGCTCTGTGAATCCTATTTTGTATAACTGTCCAAAGCTTGGCAAAAAGATTTTGTGCCTTTTAATGCCATTCATACCAATGGATAAAGACCAAAGAATGAAAGATTTCAAGCTATAAAGGTTGTGGTGTATATTAATTAGGTTGCCGGTTGTGGGCTTTGAATACCTGCTTACTTGCATGGTTATACAATTTTAACATAAGCATGAGATCATCAATAACACATTATAAGCCAACAACCATGATTTGAGTAAAGGTACAAATATGAAATGTTTAGTGTGTCACAATCTGGAATGCATCAAAGAGGTAAACAAAGATTAACTTATTTCATATATAAATATTTATTAAATTTGAATTGACATTTAACGTTGTGCAAGAACACTGATATTTGCAAAATACTTTTTTTTTCAATAAAGCTGTTTTATCATTGGGCCAAAATGTAATCTGCATTTAGAAAAACTCTATTTCTTCATGAAACCATGCAACAGCATTTTACAAGTTGCTATGACAACAGACACAGTAATTAACTTTGTAACTCTAGCCTGTTACTCGAAACTCTAGCAGTTTTAACACACACAGTAAAAACTTAATACAATTTGCTCTTTGATGAAGATATTATAGAATTTTTTCCATCTGTATTCTGAAACATTTTCTGTGCATCTTCACAAACTGCATGGTAAGTGCATATACACATGTATATGGCTGACAACACTCGTCATCCAATTTGCGACAGCAATACTTTTTCTGCTTGTCATATGTTTGGATGTTTAATTGTGTCCGAGGCTGATATGTGGCAAGGGACGTCTGATTTAAGACAGTGAAATCTTTCCCTGAGGGGTTAGGCGGTGAAAATTGGACAACAAGTAAAATTGCAAAAATGCAGATACATTTGTATATTTTAGTATAGAAAATTCGATTTACTGTTTAAAAGAATCACACAATGAAAATTGCATATCAGTCATCAGATTTCACCATAGTTTTAAGGGTTGTATGCGGCTAGCCAATAAAATAAGATGTGGTAAGGTTTGCCTAGATACAATAGTAGAAGACAATAGTAACAAAAATTTAAAATCAAACCATAAATGAATAAAGCCTATTCATTTTAAATGGGACCCAGTGTCATATGCTGATGATAACTTCTGATATGATAAACTTTGGACAAAATTTATCCCAATGACAATCACTTTCTGTTGGCACATATGGTAACATTGGTGTCAATAGGCAACGGGCAATATGTACAGGAGGTTTTAGCCAGATCTCTTACTTAAGTTGTCTGTAACTGTACACAAAGTTCAGCTTCAGACTTAACTAAGACCTTTGATGAATATTGCCCCAATTCCAATTCATGTCACATGACAAATGATTCAGTAGAGATAGTTGTAAATACTCTTACATTTATATTCATTGACATAATTATAAAATTTATACATTACACAATTATGGCTATTTTAGTTGCTAAATAAAATTGGTTTATTAACCCATTTAACTGTAATGAAGACGTACTGACCTGCATCAAAAGCAAGTCCCTGATAGAATAGTTTGCAGACAGTGTCACTTGCTAAAACACACATCTCAAATGTTCTTCTTCATCCACAATGTCCTTATAATTCATATTTTAATTACTGCATTCCAATATACCCAGATTTTCAATAACAAAGTTTTGAAGGAAAGAAAAATGTAACCATAGAGGGTCATTGGCTGTTACCAGAGTTGGCACTGATGAATATATTCTACTATTGAATGCTATCTGAGAGACATGGTCTGGAAGAAATGATATGTACAAAAATAAACTGCTTTAGGTTTAAGTACAGACTAGGTAAATAAAATACATCTGCCTTATATAATTAACTCTGTGTTAATTGTATTTCGACTGCTGATTTGAGAGTACAGTCTCATCAGAGGCTATGATTTTTGTGCATCTGGACTCCCTGAAGTACTTTAGGGGTTCAAGTGTTGAACTACCATTTGAACCGGCTCTGAGCCGGTTCTGAACCTGTTTTGTACCTGTAAATACAGGTACAACAGGTTTATACCAAATGCATCTTATGGGTGGTTTTTTGGGGGGGTTTCCAGTAAGCATCACTCTTAATGGCCTTAATTTTAGTTATTAGAGAGGGATTTTAACTAATTTTACTAATAATTGTTAGTAAGATTAGTAAGAAATAAGATAGAGTTGCGTTTTATTTTAAACTGAAAAATATGTTTTGAGGTCTAGAAAATAAAATCTAGAAGATTTTAAAAAAACTACTCACAATGGATTAGTGGAGTAGAGTTTCCCAATGAAATTATCTGGTTATATTTAGGGTTTCATCTCATGAACTCCTGCACTTTTGTGAGATCCTGCTGCTCTCTCATAAAAGAATCGGTCAGAAAAGCCAAAGATGATACCCCCACTAGGAGAGACTGTTCAGCCATTAGGTTTATTAGTATCACCGGTTACACCAGAAAAATAGTTTGTATAAGCCAATATGTCACAAGAGTATATAAAATGTGTTTGAGTAACGTGCTAAATTTATTATGATATATAAACATTTAATAATGAACATATTAAATTTGTTAATGAAGGTGTATTAATGTTGTTTCTGTCTTTTAAAATCTCCAAATGTTTAGATAATCTTAAATAATTTCACCTGACCTGACTTGTATGAGTTATGGAAGACAGTATGGTGATAAACATTCAAGTGTATGTGCTATTTAAGCACTGTTACTACCATGTATTTACGATGTATGATGGATAACTAAGGATCAAATTTGCTATATCAAAGTGTAGTCTTTTTATGCCACATGTTTATAATTATCCTTTATTGCCAAACAAAACTGTTAGGCATGGCTTTGTGAAAATAAGAGACTTGTTTGCCTCATTTTTATCAACATTGTCCTTTCCAGTCCCACTTTCGGTGGCAGAACCGCCCCAGGTCACCCCATTTCGTCCGAGTTGTTCACATTACAGGCAGACGGCCACTGATTGGACATAGCTTTTTAACCATCAATAACAGTAGAATGACAGTACCACAAACATTGGTCACCAAGAAGCAACCTACATTAACCTCAACTCAGCTTCGGTAGCTGCCGGATGAACATGTGGCAAAACGGCCAATGCCTTAATTCACCTTATGTTGCCATATTACACTGAAAAAGACAGAATCACAACCTTATGTACACCATGAACCACACCTTTGGTTACCGTAGTAAGAAATTCATACGCGCATGCACAAAAAGTCTGTGCATGCCCACGGTACCAAAATCAGAGGTGGAAATTTGAAAACATTTCAAAACTTCCGAGCGAAGCACGTGGTAATGGATGGTTCGCCACTGACTCGCATGTTGGCAAATGGATGTCAGGCAGTAATCCAAGGACAGGGACGTTTTACCAAATGCAGGTTACAGTGGGACATACCGCCTGTAGTTTAAATGGAGTATTAGATTCATATATGCATACATCGTATACAGTTTTGCTGAAATTAATTTGATCTTGTTAGAGGACTAACTAATAAACTGAGATAGATCATGTGATTACGTCTGCCATTGGCATAATAAGTTAACTAAATATCTAGTATTGGGTTTTTAGCCTCATAAATCAGCACTGGCATGGCCCATTTGCCACGTCTATCCATGTCATGGCAAAGTGTTATCCCTTGCTGCTTGTTAGGTGCTTGTGACCTGTAATCACCGTTTAATTGTCTGACAAATGGCATGTCTGATTTCTTTTATTTCATTTAAAAAATTATTCACTCCTTGTCAACAAAGGAATAAATAGGTAAAATGTTCTTATTTGGGATTAGTTTTATACTATTACAACTTGAACAATCATTGGGCCTTTGTATACCTTTTGATATTTTTCTCAGACAAAAATAAACCATTGCTTTGTGATGTTTGCCAAGATATATTTTGTATTAAGTTCTCTCTAATCTATGACTTACCATTAAAAAGAAATATGTGCCATTCTATTTGTGATTTATACAATTCTGGCCTATGAAGATGCTGTCACATTCTGTCTGCAATTGGTTTTGAGAAGTTTAATCAAGTCTCATTGTTCTCCCAAATGATACTTGTCATGGTACTGACAGGTGATTGTGTAGAACAGTGGGCTCAATCAAAGCCACACAAAATGCTGTTGGACTGTCAGACAATTTAATTCCTCTGCCAGTAAGATCCAGACAGTAATTACATGAAACATTTCATGAGTTTGAATATCACAGCCATAAAGACCCTGTTGGTAATTGCTTCCCAATGCTTGGTAGTTTTCCATGCGGAACGTTGATTGAGCAGTACATCCTTTATTCCTTCACCCCTTCAATTGCCCCTTCTGATATATGTGTCGAAAACCATATTTAACCTACACTGGTTCCCTGACCGCTTTACTCTGTAATAAAAAGTCAGATATCAGCCACCATTTTGGACAATTAGCATTCACAGTTACACATAGAAAAAGTAGAGAAAAATATAATGTACTTCTGGCCATCTCACTTGGTGCACACTTTGACATAATGTCCCTCTTTTTCTGTGTATCGTTATCACATAATAACTGAATAACAGTTGTCTGTTTAAAAAGGTGTGAATCCATTAAAGTGTTATGTATCTTCCAATCATTGCTCAAAAATATGATTTAGATTTTAACTGTAAATGGTCAAACCAAATGTTATTTTATTTTATTAGCAATATTCCATTTCATAAAATTCATATTAGAGATTTAATTATTTAAAAATCATCATTATTTTTGAAAAAAGAGACAAATTATTAGACTGGTAACCTCAACAAATCTGTACGAAAACCAGACTAGGTGAAGGTTACCTTAGGCACCACCAGGGGCCGATTTCACAAAAGGGACTTAAGTCCAGACTTAGACTTACAGTTAAGACTTGGGTCTTAATTTTTGTCAACAGAATGGTTTTCCATTTTTCGCTAAAACAGCATTTATCCTTAGATAAAATGCATCATATGAAGGATATATGTCACCAATAGTATATTTTGAATATATATAAAAGGTCACATGACACTGAAAAAGACTGTGGTTATTTGACAAGCTTGGACTTAACTAAGTCACCCTTTGTGAAATCCATTCAAATCCCAGACCTAGCTAAGACCAAAGTATTAGATTTAAGTTTAAGACTCTTTGTGAAACAGGCCCCAGTCTGTTTTTTTAGTTAAGGTGAGTCGTGACCCTTGTATTTATAACCCAAAAATGTAATCAAACAATCATTTGGCTCCAATTCATTGTATAGAACCATTAGTTGTGATGTTTTAGAGAACAGATTTTTATCAGTTGTTCAGGAATCTGGCATCAGGAGCATAAGGAGCCAAATACCATTTTTTCCACTAAGAGGCAGTGTCAAAATTAAAAACATATCAACTAGGTATGAGGAGACATCTCTCTCCACCATGCCATCAGATTCTTTGTGACTGGTAGCAGTAAGTAGAAAGCTAGTCAAATAGGAAATTATTTTAAATTGCTTAACTAGTACTACATTTTATTTACTTTAGTTATCTTCATTCATTCTTAAATACACATTACATCCATATGTTCATGATTTTAGTGACTGGCTGGAGTGCTTCTATTAGTGTAGAGAGGGGACTTTCTCATAAGTGTATTTAACATATATCCTAAGCTTATTTTTATAAGTTAATCCTACACTCAGTCCTAAATTTAAAACTCATTGGATGGCCTGTACACCCTTGCTGATATCAGTAAGCTTACAGAGTTTTACATTAATTGTAACTTTAATTTAACACTCTGTCTATAAGTATAACCTAAACATCTGCCATTTTTCTTGTTTTTTCTATTCAGCACGCCAAGGTACATTTTATCCTCTCATAGTACTCAATTTACAGCCAAGATTTATTTTTCACATTGGAAGGAATTCACATAAAACACTGAGTTATAATTTCATTTTTCAAATCAACTTGTGGATCAGACATGTAAGCTAATCCTGTAACCTTACTCCCAGATGTATTATAAACTGGTTCACTATATCTATGGTGAGTACCAAAAGGGCAAAAGATGTCAACAGAGCTTGTTTGCAAGTTCTTTACAGGAACAAATAATCAGGAAAGTGGTCGTTTAAAAGTCATATAGATTAGCACCATGCTGTGAAAAGGGTTCCTTGGAGTAATACAAGATCGGTGGAAATGGGGGAGCAAGTGTTGATAGACATGACTTCCTGGTATCAAGGGGTATTTGCAAAAGTAAAAAAAAATATTTTGAAGAGCAGTTATGAACTAAATAGAGGACTCCACCTAATGAATTCGCTCACTGAAAATGTGTATTTTACTTATCTTATATTTTCATAAACTTTTTAATTATTATAAGATTTTGTTTCAAGGATTCAGATACCTCCCGACTGAGGGTTCTGCCACAGGTCCTCAGTGGCCTCGTTATTAATAAATCTGGCATCCAATCAAAACTTGCCATCTCTAAGTGGGTTTAACTCCCACGAGAGGCAAGGCTATGTTTCTGACCCCAGTTGTTAAACTCCAACTTTAAGTTTGTATTGAGAGTCCAAATCGGCATACGGTAGAGAGGTTGCAAACAGTTTTTCATTCAAATTGTTACATAAACAAGGCCAAAAGGGGTTTCGGTCTACTAGCGCAAGCTGCAGAGCCGTCAGAGACAATGAGTAGTGCACTAAAGCGATCCCAATACTAATGTAGCCCATTTCCACTTAACTTCAGTGAAGAGACGGATAGTAATCACACTACGTCACAATTCATGAAAGTTCAGAGACAAAAGAAAACAAAAAAAGTAATCTCTAGAAGTGTGAGTCTCGCACGAGCTCGCTCTTAGAAATGCAACATAAATTAAAAGAGATTCAAATCTGACTTTTATGTGGCAGAGTCATTTCAGTTAGTTGCAACCTTTTTTTTAGTTTGTAATGTCTGTAGTGTATCAAGTGGGTACTGTCCAAATGTCACAGAAAAGACTCCCGAATGACACACAAAAAATATTACGAATATCGATAACATTATACTATGAATTTATATCATGAGTAATATAATGGCTTCTTTTAATGAGTGATCTGTTTTTATGTATGTTTCATGAAGGTAGTTTTACTTCAATTGCCCACAACTTTGTTCATTATAATGAGTAAACTAAGTCCATAACAATAAGTAAGAAATAAAATCCTTATTTCCCACATGAATGCCATAAATTATCCATGGAATGTATCAGTACTTACAGGCACCAGTGAATAGGAAAACATCCCTTTTCAACTTAAAACATACCTTTCTAACGATGTCTGCATTATTTTTGAAAGAAACATAATTCACGAAATAAATTGGCTAGATATACTATAGAAATGTTCTGTTTTTATTTACACAAAAACTTACACCTGGTGATGGGTATTTGTTGAACCATATGAAAGATATGCTATTTATCACTTTATTGCATTCCAGGTGAGTCCCCTTTAAACATGCACATCTTTAGTGCGACCATTGTCATTGAAAAGTGTTTTTTATCTCTTGCTTTCAATCTCAATGACAGACACAATGAATAGACTGAATGAACGGTTGGATGGATGAATTGTTGAATGTTCTTTTATTTTGTTATTTGCTGTTTTATCGCCTGCTTTGTCTCTAATAAATCCTATTTTTTTCTGCAACACATCTATTCATGGCTTGACAAAAGACTTCTGTACCTTTTATCACTTTCATATGAAGACCAAAGATGAATTAGCTAGTTCTGATGAAAAAGTGAGTTGTAAATGAGCTTGCAGTTTGTTATCCCTGGTTTTCTTAAGCTACTCTTACATGCCACCGTACTGGTGGCCAGTTTGTGGGGGGGGGGGGGAACTAGATATTTGCAAGTGTGGCTCACTTACAAAGCAAGGGAATGTTATGGTCTGGCTGCTTGTCAATCCTCCCTTACATCCCATCGTCCATGCACTTATGTCCTGGTTACAGAGAAAATTTGCTATTTTGCAAGGGATACTCTAAAGCTACACATTCTATTTCATAACAAAATGTCAAGGTTGCACAGACCCTGCAGGCCACGGTGGCAGAGTGGTAACACTCTCGCCTCCCACCTCTGAGGCCGGGGTTTGATTCCTGTGATGGCCTTAAGTGGGAAAGCTGGTAGTTGCTTGCCGTTGGTCGGCAGTTTACAGTACACAACCCTGGCGAACTATATGTACTGGTTTCCTCTGCCCTTACAACTACCCGTCGTGATATGACCTGTACAGTGTTGAAAGCGACGTAAAACCCCAAATAGAATAAAAATAAAATAAACACAGACCCTGCAATGAAACATTGGCATGCACATTATTCTCTGCGCGCACATGGTATGGCAACAAAACGCATCCATGTCTCGAGGAAAATTTACGAGAGGCTTGGGCACATGTATTCTTGCTAGTGCTAGTACTTGCAAATTTTGCCTTTGGCCAACAGGTAGAAACATGTACAGCAGGATTGTAAGAGAGGCTTTACTTGCTTATTTGTGCAGCCTTTCTCCATGATTTGCTGTGGCATTGCTTAACAACAAACAGTTGAAATTGACTGCAAACATCCTGTCTTATTCATAAATGTTTTAAACTTTTCACGTAGCAACCTTGAATTAAGGCTTTTGCAGTGAGATCTGAATGGTTTTCTGTGAATTATTTGAAAAATACAAACACTAAAATTGCATGTCAACATCCATACCAGTTCAATAGTATGTGTGGACCCTAAATAGAGTAACCTTGGATTAATCCTATTTGGTAAATATAAACAGGATAAAGACTTCATTTGGAGCACTATACAGTTGAAAAGAGTGATTCTCCTGAGAAGGTTTACCTCATTGATAGAATAGTCAAACAACAGTGGGCTGGATCTCTCACAATATTCTATTCTGCTTGAAGATTTTGCACAAATGCAAGAAGACAGTTAGATACTTAAATAGACTTTCATTTAAGGCTGTGATAGGTTACCCGTTTACCCAAAAGTGGTTCAAATTGTTTGAGAAACCGAATACAAAGTAACAAATTAGGTAACCGAAAAAATATTAAATGTATTGTAAATCAATAACTACTTGGATAACCCATAGAATTTTGTCAGATTTCTCTACCTGGTATAAGTTTTCATGTACTTTACCTTATTTATATGGATATTTTGCATTTATTTTCGTACCGTTGTGTTTACATCATCCTCCATGTTTTCTCTCTCTGGTACCTCCAGTTGGTGACAACTAAAATGTGATTACTCAAATTCGGATCAGTTCTTTCCAGATAAATAGATTTTTTTAAATTGGGTTGCTGCTTCCATGGATCATGTGATCTGAAAAATCATGTGTTTTCTCCCTAGTGAAAAGATAAGTCTTCTGACTGAAAATCATTCTTAGGACCTGTCCCTGACTGGTATAACTGAAAAAGATCACTAGTAGCACTAAACCTGGTCCAGTCTAGACTGTTCATTGAATATGGTACAGAATAATAGTAATAATAACAGTAGGATTTATAGAGCGCAAAATTGATACAATTCCTCTAATGCCCTTAAGTCCAAGAAGGGAGAGTCCAGGGACAGATATGGGTCAACATCTAAAAAGTGCCCGCCAGGGTATAACTAAGTTGGGGGGTATGCCAGCCTAAACAAGTGAGTCTGAGTCTTTGTATATTCATAAAAAACATCTGAAGTACACCTGTGTACATCAGGGTAAAGAAAATAGTCAAACTTCTGAAACCATCTATTGTTTGTTGAGATCTGACATAAAAAGCACACAAAAGATTTGTGGTATCACCCTAAAACATTTGTAACTGGAACATTATGGCCAAAAAATGTAGGTCATGGGTAATCAGGAAAAAAATGATATAGTCAACATGTTTAATAATTTTGATAAATATCTTGCTGCTATTATATTGTAATGTGATGATGATTTTGTTACATTGGCAGGATAATGGCACAGTGTGAATGAGCTTGGCTCCATAAATATCATCCACCCCCAAAACAGACAATATATTTCTGCATAAAGCCAGACATCAGCATCTCACAAATTACTATGGTAACAGGCATATATTCATTAACTTTGGAACTCTGGTCTGTAACTTGAAACTCTGATATTTGAAAGGTATACAGTATATGGCAACAAATGAATAGTACAGTTTGCTAACTTGCTTATTTGAGATACTGCTTAAAAACTTGAGGCAAGATATGATTATAAAGGCTGATGGCTGTGAATCTAACTAAAACATACTCTTGTAATATTCTTCCTTCTTCCGATGTTTGCCTGTACTGTTGGAAACTATGTCTATTGGTTCATCTTTTGTTGATTTAAAAGTTACTCTTGCTGTAATGTTCTAGTTTTGCTGGCCTCTGGACAATATTACCCTTTACTCACAAGTTTACCATTAAAAGTTTAACAATATATTGCTGCTGAAATGGTATGGGCTATTTTGCTATTTACCTACATATTTCTGGTCTGCATACAGAAATCCTTTGGATTTGTGTATTTCTCAGGACCGTCATTTTTATGTTTTAATGAATGCTCGATTTACCTTCAGTTGCAAAATAGCACAATCTTATATAACTGCTCTTATATATGCAAAGTCAAATGAAACTGTCTCCCTTTTGAACAGTGTTAACCACATTAAAAATCGAACAAAGTAATACATTCCCTGATGAAACAAAAACCTTCACATCTCAAGGTGTTCGTGTGGAAATAATCACATAAATGGTGTCACCTAAGTCAGTTACTTCACATCCACTTGTATAATTGAGAATTACACAAATAACTGAAGCTCTATGTCAGGAAAATCATGTCAAACATATATTTCTTACTGAGACATAAAAACACCATCAGAACACTCTTTCTGACATATTATATGTCACAAAAGTCACCACAAAGAAGATAGGCCTTATTTGCTTCACTGTTTTAAAACGTTTTAACATATTGCCTCTGTCCTTGAAGGTTTTATATATCTGTCTACCTGTTACCATGACGACTGGTTACAGATATCAAAGAGGTGATTTCAAGATGCGTAAAAGGAGGACAAAAAGAATCAAGATTCGGAAATAAGTAAGGTGGATAAAAAGCATTAGTAATAATAGTATAAATTGGCCTAAGTAAGGAGTAACTGACTGTTTGGACTTTAAGAAAGTTTATGAGTCTTATGTTTTCTGACGCAGTAGCCTAGTGGGTAAGACACTCTCCTAGGAACAGGGGACCTTGGTTTGATCTCAGGTACAGGAAGATACATGGTGACTCAGATGACCACTTACAATACCAGTCCTCGTTGGGTTCTATCCCTGGTGACAAGCTGAAGAACCCCAGGGATATTTAAAATGGTCATCCCAAAGACTGTGTCTTTCAGGTAGTGGCATGACAGTCCTGGGCTGTACTTGTACAGTCAGGGTGGGTCAAATAGTGTTTTGAAACATATAATAAATACTTACCACAGTTTACCTCAGTATACATTAAATAAAAATATAAAAATGTCAACAAAAGATCCTTCAGGAAACACATCAACTTAAGATACACCATTGTGTTGTTGGTGCTGAAATGGACTAGAACCTCTGACCTTAAAAATAAAAGAGAAGCATAAAACGTTTATACACAAAAGCTGGCCATAGCATTTCAGTCCATATTAACCTTCATTTTGTTAATATTTTTCCATTGTTTATATATTTGTATTGTAAAAAACAGTTGGAAATGTCAGGGATAAATATACTAATGAAAATTAACCTCGATCTAATCATACCAACCACCTTCATTTCAAACCTTGGAATATAATAATATTTGATTTTATTAACTCATTACCACTGTCCTTAAAATATTCTTTCGTTCATTTTATATTCAATTATCTCTGTATTGGATGTTCAAGAAACATAGGTCACACTGTTTAAGTACTTAAAGGCTTGAAGTTGAAATAAATATCCCTAAAGAGAAGGATTTCTTTTTGAATATACCAATTCATATATATGTATCTCTTGGTAGGTTTGGGAGGCTTGAATCCTTCAGCATTAGAAAACTCTACAGATATTCTTTAACAACAGACATCCTATTCAGCCTAGCAGGAGGTAAAGCAGTATATCCTTGCTCAACCCGAATGGTCTGAATTGATCCAATGTCTTTCCAATTTCCGCCATTTTTTCAGTCTATTAACACTTAGTAATAATTATTTTTGCAAAAACACAATACATTTAACTGTGAGGTACTATTAGATTTGGACATTTGCTTCATCAGTATGTTTTCAGAAAAGATCTCATTGTTAAAAACTGGTCATTAACATTGTTTGGTTCATTACTGTTTGTAGTATAATATTAATTCTATTATGACTTTTTCTAGCACTTAATCTCTGTAAAATGGATATTTTACACAACAAATCCACAAGTATAAGTGTGGAAGAAGCAGATATCTGGATATATTGGAAAAGATCAGTAACGATGAAGTCATGGAGATAGAACAGAAAATAAGATCGATAACAGGTGGGATTTAAGTTTTAATTTGAACGATGCTAGAAAGATGGCAGATTGAATGTCATCTGGCAACTCATGCGAGATGTTTGGTATATAATATGCAAATCTTTGGTTCTAATAATTCTTTGATTGTTGGATAGACAGAGAAAAGATGAAACTTGCATGACATTCTGTCAAACTAGATATTGTGGGAAGATGTGTACGGAGTAACATTTGAACCAAGGTAGTTCTGATAACCAGTGTGAAGGCATTTGTACACAAGTGTAGCTGTTTTAAAATGGGATGATGTTCTACATGGAGGCAGGATAGGCTTCTAAGAATTGGGGTTGCATGCACATACTAATGCCCAACAGTTTGTGCTTTTACAGTTTTCTTTTACGCTGGAACTTCTCTTTTCATGGGTAGGGTGTTGATGGGATTGTGGTGTTACCTGGGGGGAAAATTGGCCTGTGTAACTCTAGAAGCATGTCTGCAGAGATATTTTTAGATAAATGGGATTCTATTTGTATCAGTTTAATAACCAAGTAGTTCAGACTGTATGAGGAATAGGGGAATAGATTTGTTGGAAAACAACTGCAATTTAGACTTGTCAGTATCTTCCCACTGCAATTTGTCTTACACTCTTCCAGACACTTGCTATTTGCATCATAATGGGGCTCTCACTGGGATGGGCTATGTAGTTAACAGAAGAAATTGGAAGAATTGTTTTAGACTGTATCTTCATTGGGAAAGCAATTCTAGATGTCTCCTTGATTTCGACAAAATAAGTGTTACTTTAAACACATCCACCGGTCAGCCTGCCTAAAATTATGATAACTTCAGTTCTGTTCTGATTTTCGTTTAACAACTGACACATTTGTGAAGCTATGTTGGATAAATTGAGCTTACAAATTCAGAATAAATAATACATTTCTGACTGATGAAATTGAATGATGTAGATAGGCTAATTCTATAATGGAAATAATATGAAATATAACAATAACTTAATTCCAAAAATCCACAAAGTATAAATGTAATTCCATAGAGTTTTCTCACAACTAGTTTCCCCATCCATGTCAAAGATCACAGAACTCATTTTGGCCTCAAGGACAGGACACTTCTCTCTCTTATTAGTCTTCAAGTGTCTTATTTGAAAGGTTTTTTATTACTGCCATTTGTAATTCTGATTCTTCTTTACTGTGACATAACTGTAGCTAGAGGTGTCCAGCTGAGTTTCACAGGAGGTACAGCATTCCTTATTTCTTTTTAAATTTGTCTATGTTTGTTTTTCCATTTAAAAAAAAAAACAACTTTTTTGGACTGATTTTGATGGAACTATCAGGAAATGTTTGACAATGGCAGAAGGATTTTGATTCAATTTTAGTTGGTATCCAGATCACTGCCTGGATCTAAGTACAGTAGAACCTCTATTATCCGACCCTCACGGGGGAGTACCAATAAAGTCGCATAATAGAATGGTCGGATAACAGAAGGGCTAAAGTTACAGACTTAAATGGAGTTAGGAGAGTAGAATTGAGGTAACATAATTTAAGATTTGAATAAAAGAGGGTTGGATATAGATGTTCTGCTGTACTTTTCGAAGGATCTTTTTTCCATTACGAGGGAGAGGATATTGAAATGGCACCTGATAATTAAGTAATCTTTTGCGGATAAAAAGTCAAGCTTTTACTTTACATACAACAGCCAGGGTAGTATTTTAAATTTTACTTCCAGTCCTCCATGGATGACCCTGAAAGAAGAGTCTCAAGGTCAAATTTGTACATGCCTAAACAGGACATGGATATGTGTTTAACATATATTTATTTATCACTGAAGCCAAGGAAGTAACCATATATGTATGCCTACGCGGTAATGTAAACAGAGGGGTGACACCTTGAGACGTATAAGCCGTGGGAGTAACTGTAGCAACCAACACTAATCAGCAAGCAACGCCTGAGTACACACAAATGAACATTCAAGGCACTTCCCACTGTGATACAATACATACAGCGAGGATGCTTCATTAGTTAGTGCAAAGAAATTGTATTTCTTTACTATTTCATATAAGTAGCACAATCCCTTTATGTCAGTCTCCCATCAAAGGTTCATTTGACATCTATGCTACGAGAAAACATGAGAGAATATATCCATGTCTTCAGTAATTAACAAAATTAGTGACTACTATTTATGCTGGTTTTCTAGAGCAAACGTGCATGATGATGTATATTAGATTAAGTATGGCCTTGTTAGCCCTTAAGGTAGCACATAAAGATAACACATTAAAAGAGGATTCTCTGCTGCACTCCATATTTGATTATGTATTCATCACATGATTATTAGGCTGTCTGCTTTACTTCTATCCTATTGCCAATGTCAACACAACTAAGTAAGTGTGTAGGCAGAGAGATGTTGTGCTTCTTTTGTTTGAACAAAGACACCTGGGATATTTCACTAATAAAGTTATGAAATGATCTTTTGTTGGCTCATTATGCTGAATGTTGTTATCATTGAGTCAGGAGTGTTCTGTTAATAATAGTAACTTAGTTTCAAGGACAATAAATTTCATTTGTATTTTTATATTGTATTGTACGTTTATACCTATTAAGTTTATACCTAGTGCAATAACGCCATTTACATGTAGGGCCTCAAAGCGCTATTTGACCCATTTCCAGAGTATTTAGGATGAATCTTTATCAACATCCCTGGGTTCTTTGGTCTGCTACTAGGGCTATGCCCCAATGGCAGAGAACTGCCAAATCTAAGTGGTCATCTGAGCCACTATTTATCTGCCTGTACCCAGAGTCAGACCAAGATCATCTATATTCCTAGTAAAGTGACTTACCCAGTAGGCCACAGTGGAAGATGTTTGTTATAGTTATTCTGTTAGGCTTTTTACAATTATCTAAAACAGAGCAGAGTGTGAATTATATTGCTCTCCTGGTGACAAATATACTACGTCTGTAGAATGTTGTTCAATCAATTTGTTGCATCAGTGTGGCAAAATAGAAAAGTGCATGTAAATATCAAAGCAATGTATAGGCCAAATCTACGTAAGTCAAATTTCAGACCTGTGGGTCAGATCAGTCTCAGTTGAGCCACATTTTGAGAATAGATTTGAGCCTAAACTTAACTTAGACCAAAAGTTGAAATTTGAGCCAGTGATTCAGCCCCAATGGTCTATCTTGCAGATATTGCACTCTGATCATGCTTTGTTACAAAGCAGGCAGTCAGACCACTAAGAGCATTTGTGTTGGCATGCAATGATCACAAGGGCATACAGGTAAATTACTGTATCATGGCTTACATGTGTACCTTAAGTGTGGGCCCACCATTTACCTTTACAAGTCAAAGGATATTCAAATGTGTCACATGATTAGGAGATCTGCTTACTGCTCACAAATCCTTCTAAATCCTGTAAGAAATAAATCAGATTCATTTGGATTGCAAACAGATACATGAGCAAATCTGATTACATCTCAACCAATCTTTTTTGCAGAACTGCCTTGAATTTCCACTGGCAATATGCAATATGGATAAAAAAAGTCTCATTTGATTTTCTCAATCAATTACCCTGGTTTTAGCATGTCTTCCCTTGCATTACATGTCATTAATCAAATCTGAATGCTTTTGCAAATGTATCTTTCACATTCAAAGAAAGAAGCTTTCTCTTAAAAATAGGAGTATAAGATTGGATTGATAGATCTGTAACATCATTCCATAGAATAATGAATATTCCATTTTTTCCTCTTGGAAAATATGTTCTTTAATCTTTTAAAGTGAGACTTTTGTTGTCAAATAAGACATTATGTTAACGACAATAATCAAGGAACTAATATGATCTTAACACATAACATTTCTTTCAGTGTTTCTTTTTAGAATTTGCTATTTACAATTTTGTTTGTAAAGCTAAGGACACTGCTCTACTTTTCTGGCTTTGGATCATACCTCATGATACACTAGGCTATCTTTTTCGGTATATATTCAGTTTTGCATTGTATATGTATCCCAGGGGGCCACGGTGGCAGAGTGGCAACACTCTCGCCTTCCACCTCTTAGGCCTTGGTTCAGTTCCCAGCACGGCCTCAGGTGGGAAAGCTGGTAGTTGCTTATCGTTGGTCGGCAGTTTACAGTACAGAACCCTGACGAACTGTATGTACTGGTTTCCTCTGCCCTTCCAACTACCCGTCGTGATATGACCTGTACAGTGTTGAAAGCGACGTAAAACCCCAAATAAATAAATATTTGTGTCACATACCATTTTGGTATAAATTCTCTGACATATTTAGACCAGGAAAAGGAGGCCACCGTGGCACAGTGGTAACACACTCTGAGGTCTGCGGTTCAAACCCTGGACCCTATTTGGAAAAGTTGGTTGTTTCTTACTAATAGTTGGCCGTTTACACTAAGGAACCTAGACCAGCTGAATGTATTAGTTTCCTCTGCCCTCAAAACTACCCACTATGATATGACCCGTACAATGTTGAACGTGACTTAGAACCCCAAATAAGTAAATATACCAGGACAATTTAGCTCTCTAAGAATAAAATGATATTACTAACAAGAAAATATGATTTAGAAAAATACATCAAGTATTTGATTGAGTGAGAATGTTTCAATATAAAACCATTCCTTGCGAAGATATCACCATTCTGGACAGTCAGGAGTATTGAGAGATCAAGATATTGATTTCTAATTGCATTTTACACTTGTATATTGAATTACAAAAAGTAGGGTGTCAAATCCTTTCAACGCCAAAGGTCAAGACAGGCCTTAACAAATCCTACATGTTGTTGTGAGCAAGGTTCGAACCTACAACCACAAATGCTTGAGCCAAGTGATTAACCGTCTGAGCTGTCAACCAAAAACTTCATTGGGATCACAGTGCACAATACAAAATGACATCTTATTATGTAAAGCCATCTATTTGGGTCTCAGTGCACATTCTGTGTAGTCATAACCTCTGCAGTAATAGGCTTTAGAAAGACCCCGTTAAGCAAGATATACAGTTGTAATATATGTAAGCAAAAAACAGGATTTTTCTTCTGTACTTTGTCAGCAGTTCTTTACATATGATGTACGTGACCTTTTTAATAATGAAATGCTCAAGAAAATACAGACTTCAGATCATAGTATTTTGCAAAAAGGCCCCCCTCTTTAATTAAAGACATGACATTATTCATGATAAGTATCCATTTATTTATGCGTTTTATCTTTCTTATATGTTAAGCCAACTTTGATTTTAATTTATATAATGAGGGGGGATACTGATAAAATCTTTACAACTAATTCAAAGTTAGATTTATGTATCTTTTAACAGTTAGGGTCAAAATAAAACAGACTATCAGGGATTGTCACTTGTTCCAGTCGAGCCAAATTTTCCATCCACTAGGCCACTTTTTGTTATACAGCCCCTTCGAGCCCCATTGAAAATTATGTTATTGTTACATACAGTTGCACAAAATATTATTTTAGGCCAATGACACACACCTGTATTCAATGCTACCTGAACTGTTTCAGGAAAAAGACTTAAATCCTATTTATTTAGCACAGACTTTTTCATTTTTTTGGGGCTTCCCCAGTATCACCTGGTGGTAGCCCTTCTTTGATTAATGACTCAATGATTCTAGACATTGCTCTGATTTCATTATAAAACTTAAGTCCACTCCCAGGTGGACTTAATCTTGAGCACAAAACTGGGCCAAAGCTTTAGACATTGGTGTTTTGTGTAATCTGACAATCTAAAACTACAGTCTAAGCCTAAGTTTCAGACAAAAGTCTTAACTTTAGGTCTAACTCCAGGCTAAGTCATTTTGTGAAACCTGGCCAGTGTGTTTGACGATAAAAATATAAAGAATGTTGGGTGAAGGTGCTTGATTCAATGATTGAGGGAAGCAACAACATGTGACAAAAAATACAGTTGTATTTTGGTCTAGAAATAAGCCTGTTGGTTTCTTCCAAGTGTTTGTCTGAGATAAACAACATGTTGAATGTGTGTAAAGCCTCTTTCAGAACATGGTTGTTGTCTTGCATTAATAAATATACTTAACACTGAGATATAAATATGGGATGTCGAAAGCTTAAACTTACCAAGATATTTGACTTATCATATAAATCACCAGTAATCATGCTGTATATACTTTATTTTACATTGGTACGTTGTATAAATACATTACATAGCAATGCAGTTTAGGCTTTTCAAGCTGAAAAACAATGGAATCGGACAACACATTCGAACCAGTGCTTTAAGTTTCTTTAAACTGGTGCCAAGGCCAAACAGTGTATTCTAACATGACACAGATGTGTCTGTCATTCTGATTGGCCAAGAGCGATTTCTAAACCGTCTAAAATTCTGCATCAACATTGAGGTTGTTCCATCAACTTCCTCATGTGTTTCAATTGAACAGAAGAAAATGTATCGTTTTGTTACTTACATTAATTACAGTCCAAAATGTTTGTAAAAAGGGAAGATATCCTTTAAAAGAACACTTCTTTCAAATGTAAAAGAAACTAAACAGAAAAATTTTCTTGGAAGAAAAAAAATCATCCCTTCATTTCAATTGATGGAATAGTCAATATGGATATTTTTTTTAATCTTACAAGTCTTTGCGGTATTTTATTTTAACCAGTCATATTAGAATAGGAATATTAGAACTCAAAAACCATCTAAACGCACAATTTTACACTGGTTGCTGTGATCAAAGCACTCAGGCTTCGCCTTCGTGCTCTGACCATGCCAACCAGTCTAAAATTCTGTGTTCAGACGTTTTTTTTTCATGCTACTATATTCCTATAACAGTCAGGTCAGGTAAAGTTGGCCTGCTGATTTTCTTTTTCATTTTTTTTTTTTTGTAAAATTTAAACTACCTACTCTAGGTCAGAGTGGCTCAGTCCTTTCTACATTAGTAAATGCAAACGTCTGTCATCATTACATGGGTTTTACCACAGTGTGTGTGTGGGTTTAAATGTACTCACAGGACTCACTACAGGCATCTTGGGGGCTAGTTAATGGAGTGGGTAACAAGCTTGCCTTCCACCCCTGAGGTCCATGGTTCAAACTCTAGACTCGAACCCATGTGGGAAAGATATTAGACTCTTATCAGTGTCATGAATCTTGACCAACTAGTGTGTACTGGTTTCCTCCATCCTTAAAACTACAGACCATGATATAACCTATTGAAAGCGACAATAAACCCAAATGAATCAAATCAAATCAATACGTGCAACTTCTGTTATAACGGGTATAAAACATCCATTTTCACCTGGTCTTATACATGTTGTAATGAAGTAAGGTAAATGACAGCAAGAGCTAGACAGGTATTACATACAGTCACTCTTTTATTCCTGCCATAATGAGACATGGAAAGTTGAACACTAATACTGAATATTAATTAACTTTCGTCCATGTAGACCCTTCATTTGCAAAAATGAGAGGCTCAAAAATATCCAGTGATTTTTTGTGTTCTTTTGTAATTTATTTTAATTATCATTGTCATGTCAATTTTGGAATTTTTTTTCTGATATCAGTTTCAAACTAAAGTCTTAAGTTCCAATTTATTCCAGCTTTTGATGCATTCATTATATTTCCTCTTTTAATTAAGAATTAAAACATTGGTTGTCACAAATTACCATAAGTGCAAAAAACCTACTAACAGGTATTTGAAATGTGACCAGTCTTCATTTGCTAGGATGTCACTGTCTGATAAAAAGCCAAGGGCTGGTTTCATACATGGTCCTGGACTTAGCCTAGACTTAGGCTAAGTCTAGAGGGATAAATCGGAGCTTTATGTCTTTCCTAAGTGCTGGACTTAAATTGATTAACAAATAATGACTTAGCTTAGACCACGCCTATCAAATAACCACAGTGGTTTTCGGTGTCTTGTGACCTTTTAGCTCTAGTCACAATATTCCACTGGTGACAAAAATCCTTCATTTGGCCTATTTCATATATGGAAAAATGCTGTTTTGCAATGAAAAACCCAGTAACCACATAAAATTGTCCAAAGATTAATTTAGGGGGTATTCTTTTCATTCAATCTTTATTCTCATGCACTCCAAATTTTGAAGTTGAGAAAATTTATGAAAATATTTCTTAAATGTTTGTAAAAAAGTTAAGTCCACTCCCGGGTAGACGTGCCTCTCAGTTACTCATTAACTCCCTGAGTAACTTTCACAGACTCCCCTGTAAAATGTTTCAACGCCGCTAAGGTTTTTCATTGAAAAGATATGTTTTACATATGTTGGACATACTTTTTATTTTTTATAATTGAGAATTTATTAAACATGGCTTATGTATAGTTAATGTATGAAAAAGTATACCTTTCTGTGAAAATAATGCACCCTTGAGTAACAGTGGGCATTATTTTACCATTGAGGGTAACGTTACATTATCTATGGGTTAAGTACAGATCAATTATCTGTTATGTGAAGTCTTTAACTTCAGTTTAACACAGAAACTTTAGCTTTAAGTCTAAGCCAATGCTAAATTATTTGGGCCGAATTAGCCCCGATTCTTTAGAAAAAAAAATAGGGTGTAAGTTACGGTTGAACTTAATAAGCACACTTTAATTATGTCCAGGGCCTGTATTCACAAAGATTCTTATTCTAAGAATTAGTCTTATTCTTCGAATTTTTCTTAGAATTGTTGTTTTTCTTAGAAAAATTCTAAGTATAAGAATTTTCCTATTCACAAAGATTCTTATTCTTAGAATTACGCTTATTCTTAGAATTTTTTCTAAAATGGCTTTTATTCTTAGAATAAGAAATTGCTATATGCACAAAAAGTGCATCCAAATACAGAAAGTCACTTCTGGGCCTGTATTGACAAAGATTCTTAGAATTTTTCTTTGAACTACACTTGGTTTAACCTGTGCACACATTTCCTTTTACTTCTATTCTTAGAATTAGTCTTAGCTAAGAATTGTTTTGTGAATAGGATTTTATTCTAAGAATAAGAAAATTCTTAGCAAAGAATTTTTCTTAGACTTAAGTGTAATTCTAAGAAAAATTCTAAGAATCTTTGTGAATACAGGCCCTGGTCACACTGCAGGTGATATAGTCCACGTTTGTAGGTGTCCAAAATATTATAAAGCCCTAGTGAAAACAATTTCAAACACACACAGGACAGCTTTTGAACAGTTTAAAACTTCCACGTTAATGTCCATGGAAAGTCCAGGGGCGGATTTCACGAAAGGTCTTAGCCCGGTCTCAGACTCAAACTTGAGACTTTTGTCTCAAATTATTGGAATATTTTACTTGAGCCCATGGGCTCAGCCTTAATGGATTTCACAAAAGGTCTCAGTATCAGCTTTGGCTGAGCCACTGGCTCAAATGTTGAGACTGGTAGAAAGTGGGCTTAAGTTTTGTAAACAAAGGCTCAAATATGGCCGCCATAATTCTTTCTTCACTTCAAAATTTGAAATGGCTGAAAATAGGGTATAAGTATATAAAACAACCCCTGAAGTAGTCTTTGTGTGTTTTTACATGTTTACAAGGTTTCCCATTGCAAAATGGTATTTGACCAGATATATTAGGTGTCAAACAAGGAACATATATGTCATCAGTAGAATATTTTGACTACAAAAAAAGGTCACATGACACAGAAAACCACTGTGGTTATTTGATAAGCTTGGTCCCAACTGAGACCCCTTCTGTGGAAACCATTTGAGACAAAGACTTAGCTGAGCCAAAAGGCTCAGATTTGAGCCAGTGGCTCAGCCTGAGACTGGGCTAAGTCTGAGACTTTTCATGAAATCCGCCCCAGAATACCAAAGTGTACAAAGTTTAATGACAGAAGTCTGATAGTATATGTAAGAATTGGGTGTTATACAAAATCTAGACAATACTACCTGTGGTGCAATAGCAGGCATAAAATGGTTATTCAACTATGCTGATCCCTCCTTTGATTCTGTTGCAATCTTAGAAATAAGTCATTCGGGAACATTTGGAAGGTTAATCTTTTTAAACGTGAGCTCTAGTGAGCTTCGTGCTTCTAAGGATCACTTTTTTTCTGGACTTTCATGAATTGTGCATAGTGTGATGAGAGTCTGCCTCTTCACTGAAGTTAAGCCGCAATGGGCTACATTAGTCCTGGGATGGGTGACAAGCTAGTAGACCAAAACCCTTTTCGGCCTTGTTATTTTAGAGGTATGTGAACCCCAATTTTAAAATTCGGGACAAGCGGCTAAACTTCAAGAATACTCCAGAGGGAATGATGTGTGTCTCCAATAAATTCAAGCTGTCTGAATTTATCATAAATTTTCTGTGATCCTTCTTTTCAGATGTAGTGTTTGTGAAACTCATTTGGGAATATTTGTAAAGGCATTTGTATGATTTTTAACTGAGTCATAGCAATTGTATAGGCCTTCTTAATGTTCATAAACCCATTTTTTAAATCCTAGAGTGAATGTATCTCGAATTGCAAACTCGATCAGAAACCTATCCTTTTCACGGCTATAAATTCTCCTCCCATTTCTTCACTTGATGATCAGGAGGTATCAGAGAAACAACGCCAATAAATGTTTCAAGAAACATAAGAACATTTGAATATTTTATATGTTTCATATATATTTTATGCACTATTTTGTATTTGTTAACCATGGCATCGATTCAGTATAGATTATTTATTGGATAAGTATGGATTGGGTAAGAGTGAAATCTAGGTTTAAGTGTATAAATAATGTGGGTTTAGTATATAAGGATTACAGAGAGGCTACTATGTATTAAATATGAATTAAGAATCGTGTGGGTTATGTTACATTATCTATGGGTTAAGTAAAGATAAAATGCAATGATTAAATCAGAAAGGCAAAAAAAATTATCATTGTGAGTGGAGTTAAAACATCTCTCAGATCAGGTTCTCAACCATAGTTTTCTGTACAGCTTTAAGTTTGTTTAAAAACATCACATTAGTCTCACATGTTTTACTGGCATGACCCCCCTGTGAAATGTTTCAACGCCGCTGAGGTTTTCATTGAAAAGATATGTTTTACATATGTTGGACATACTCTTTATTTATGTAATTGAGAATTTTTTTAACATGGCTTATGTAACAGGTAATGTATAAAAAAGTGTGCCTTACTGATAAAATATTGCACCCTTTACACACCCGAAGGGTTTGAGTAACAGTGTGCATTATTTTGCCCATTGAGTACTTAAAGCTCGCAAACATGTAATACACTTTTATGGACTTGTTTTAAAAAACACTGGACAAACCAGTTTACTTAATGTCAGTACATCTGAAAAAGAAGTTGTTTATATATTGGCATTTGTTTGTGACTATGTTGTCCACATTTGACTGCTTCATGTGTGCATTACCTAAAAATAATGAACACTTTTAACAATAGAATGACACCACTGCAAGTGCGCTCTAATAACCGGTATTGACTGATGCAATGATAAAATCTGAAAGGCAAAAAACAAAACCCTTCCTTCGATGGTATGGAGCCCCTCAGTTACATTCTTTTAAGAAACTATCTTAAGACTTCCCTCTTTAATTCAAGATTCCCCATTTAGTACTCTTCCCTCTGGTCACACCAACAACCCTGGATTACTGGCCTAGATCATCCTGTGACTGTCCCTTTGAACGCTCCTTCTGTTGATTTGACTGTGGAGAAGATATTGCGCCTGCAAATCAGTAGATTAGATAATATTAGATTAGACAAACATGTAAATATTTTTGGCGATCTTAATTTTGTTGCAGTTGATACCAGGATCCTTGAAATGCATTGGGAAAGCCGTTTAAATGTAGTCTGCTACAATTATTTCTCATGTAAGTCTAATACTGACACCATAACATATCTCTAAAGTATTGGAAAAGCAGTTTAGGTATAACAGGTTGAAATGTATTACTCCTGTAAGTCTAGCACTGACATCATAGCTGATTCTTAAACGTTTAGAAAAGTCTAGAAACGTGTCCCTCAAGTGACCCAAACCTGAGAAAAGAACAGAAAAAGAAAATGATGCCTTTCAGATTTGCCACTCCAGAGTTTGTATCATTTCAAAACACCATGGGACGGCTTATTACTGAGTCAAAAACAAACAGATCAAACACTGTTACTCCATGTGACACAAGGACAGGCTCTTGCACATTTGCATTTTACATGCAATATTATGTATTGTGATCTGGATGGCAAAACATCCTGCTTGAATAAATATATCCGTGTGAAATAAACAAGAGGAGAAATGTGAAGAAATACTCTATTTTAAAAATTATTTATATAGTAACTTATTACTTTATTAACTTCATTCTCATTATACATTACAAACTGCTGCAACTAACATATATGACCAGTAACAGCAAAAATTAGATTTGAAAATGGAGTCTGTTCTATAAATGTCATCCTGACGTCACATAATGACATGGATGCAAAAGTTCAACAAAAACTTGAAAATATAGAAATTTATTTTAGACACATACATCCAAAACAACCTTTTAATTTGACCATAAATGCTGAAAACACAAAATTACATAGCAAAAATATTGAAATAAAAAGTAATGATGTTAAACAACACCTTAAAAATTACATATTACATAGGACTGTAATGCGTGGCCCTTGTGGTTGGCAAGTTTGGCATCTAACCACACACTGTCATCTCTGTGTGAACAGAACTCCCACAAGTGTAAATGCTTAAGGTCACTTCCAAATATTACTCTGAATGGTTGAATGGGATATAATATACCAACATTAAATAAGTATTTTGTAATTTTTGAATCCCTTACTTTAAAATATTGACCACTTACTTGACCACTAATAGCCTATGCATATGCCCATAAACAGGATGAGCCGATTCATCAGAAAAGTGTGACACCATTCAGTGAAATCAAGTCTGTTGTATAGAAATGAAAAGTTAATTTATAAAACCAAACAGAATTTGAAAAACCCTTTAAAATCTATTTCACATCCTATTAATTTCTATTAGTAGTAGGTTAAGGGCCTATTTGACTGGTTTAAAAATTGCAAACATTGGCATCAGCTGGTTATATCCATCCCACCTACGCAATTACTTAACTTAAAATACTTGCTACTTATTTTCATGAAACCTAATCTCAAAGTCACTGTGAAAGAAATCTCTAGAAGAAAGGAGTGTCTTTATTAGACACAGAGCTTCATAACAGAAGAAGTTATTGCTAGAAGATTGATCAAAGTTCACACTAAACTTGAAAGCTCTCATTCCAGAACCCGCCATTGCAGCCGAGTATTGGCATATTATGATTTCTCCTATATACTGCTTTTGGGTTTTAGCCCTCATGATGGTATACAATAGCCAAGAAAATTATGGAAAATGTGACTGTTGAAAATTTGGGATTGTATGTATCCATGGTGTGACCTGAAAGTTTCCCAAATATTTAATCACCTTCTTCCTTTGGACGGGCACTATCCCCACAAAACATTTCTTAAATACGCATTCCTTAGTTTGACATTTATTACGAACACAGAGAAACAAACAAATGAACCCATCCCACATCATAACCTTTTTGATGCAAGTAAGTAAAATGAAATTTCTGATTTGTCAGACCTATGGCGTGTCAAAAGAAACAAAAATGCATCACACAGTTAGATTTGGATCATGTTTTGCATGTGAAGCTGTCTTGGCAGAGGCCTGCACTCAACGAGTGCTTTCTAATTTTAAAAAAGTTTTGAGTGTAATTTGACATTAAATTCTTAAAATCCTTTCAAATCCTGTCACTCGAGTCAAAATGCTAGTGTTCTAACACAGCCACCCCCGCCATTACAATGACTGGAAAATAAGATAAAATAGGATAAAAATGTCTCACTTACAGGACATTAAAGGCCCATTAGTAAAAAGAATCAAGATTTCATTTACAAAAGAAACTATGTTTTAATAGCCAATATGTCATTTTTCATTCTTACACCAAGAAGAATAAATATAAGGATTGAGTATCATAGATTTTTCTCCTTTTTTAAATTTAAATTACATCTTTCTTTATCATAATGGTACAAATTAATTTTAAACATTTTTTTTCAAGAAGTTTCAGGTTTGGTCACATAATCACAGTTGACAAGAAAGCCTGTTCACATAAAAGAGCCTTCTGATTTGTGTGTGTCCCAAAATTAGAAAAGTAATTAGTTATTTAATTACAAATAGTTCTGCTTTCTTAACCTACATGTACCAAAGCCTCTCATTTTATTAGCAGTGATGAAACCTCAGTAATAGCTGAGTTGATACCAGGAGGGCCCCACGTCATGTTATGAGCTGTATTTGAACCCAACACCACAGATATGAGGCTTACAGATTCATTGTAACCTTGTTAGTTACTTTACTGGTGCAATCAAAGTTCTGGAACATGATTTAGATATAAGTTGGGTTTGACCTCGCTTTCAACACATAGTGTAGGTTACATCAGGTAGTTTTAAGGGCAGAGGAGATAAGTACATACTAGTTGGTAAAGGTTCTGCACTGTAAACTGATAGACATCAGTAAGCAACTACCAATTTTTCCACATAGGCTCGGGTCCAGGGTTTGAACCACGTACCTCAGAGATGAGAGTTAAGAGCCTTACCCACAACATCACCTGGCCCCCATTCTGCAAGATGAAAGTATAGTCACGTATTAATAAATCAAAGGTAGCAACCATTTCAATTAAGAGGAAAATTTTAAATATTCACAAAAACCCTTTTCGTTTATATTGAATAAAAGCAAATCCTTGTGTCGCATATGCCAATGATAGATTGATTAAGCTTTTCGTCTTTCAGTTCGTTTTGGTTCTTTCTTTCAAATATGATGTTTTTTTTTTGTGTTGGTCCCTCAACTTGTATAATATTTTGCTGTTAGTAAATTTGAACATACCCCTGTTACCCATTTAGGTCGGGGGTTGTTTTGGGCTGTTTAATTTCAGTAGGCCACAGTGGGCTTATTAAGCATGCTTGATTTGATAATACTGTGAATCTCACAAATGATAGGGTCGTGATTTTTCAAAGCTATTGATTAATATTTTTTCAATTGTCATAATGATCATGTTATGAATGAGTCTGTATCAGACATCATTATTTCAACATATGCAAGTCACAGTAAAAAAAGCAGCCAACCAAATCAAAGTGAAATGAAGATGTGAAATGCTTAAAGTGTTTCAATCCAACCAGAAGCAACATAATGAGATGAAGCAGGTTATGAGGTGAAGTGTAAAGGCAAGTTCGGAGAAGCTTTTAATTTTACAAGACATTTAAAAATTCTTAACATAAATGTAGTGGGTTAATTACTACATGAGAGTCCATAAGGCCCCAAACCCAATCAGGTAGTAAGTATTTTTTTTTTTGTTTTTTTTTTTTGAAAATAGAAGCTACCTTTGAGGATCCTTTTGGTGTGTGTTGGAGATAGGTGTTGATTGCTGGGGAGGACCAGTCCCCATGAGCTCTAAAAGTTTACAAAGAGGCATCAAGGCACTTTACTAATGATAGCTGTTGGTTTAGTTGAATAGGTAATATAAGATAATGTAAAGCTTTGAATACTGAGAGCTTACTGTATCACCAGGGAATCCATTTTAAACATATGACCTAATTATCCTGGGCAATCAAAAGTAATAAGCAGCACAATAATATTACATGTGTGTAAATGTAAAAAAAAGATCATTTAGAATAAAGGTCCATTACATCTGAGAATATGTTGAATTGTAATGAATACATTCACTGTCTCATCATAGTACAATTTACAAAGAAGCTGGTTCTATGGTCAAGATATTTTGCAGTGAACAAAATTGTGTTTTAGTTTAGTTGGCAATATCCTGTACAAAGAACCACAGCTAATAAATTTTACATTCAACATGAAAGTATTCATAGAGCACATACATCCGCCAGTGCAGAAGAGAAAGCAGAATTTGATCAAGATCATTGCTTAAATGTAATGAATGATTATTTTGTCATGCACATAAACATATAAGAAAGATCTGTTCCTTATTTTTGAAGTAATCTCCACTACAAAACCAAAATCATTGAACATAGAACTGTGGAAAATTTGGGATGATTTTTTGTATCAAGATCATGATTCAGATCTTTCCCAAAATTTAACCTTTGTTCAAACACTTCGATATAAATGCCTTCATTAGTTGCTGAATTATCATAAACACAGACAAACAGACAGGCTGAGAGAGAGACAAATGGACAGATAAACATATAAATCCACCCCAAAACATGACCTTCTTGAGGGAGACAATCTGTCTGTTGATGTCAATGGAGATCCACTAAGAGCTGCTAAAATGGATAGTTAAAACGTTAAAACATAGTGACATAGAAACAGAAATCAACAGCTTATTGTTTTGAATACTATTTATTAAAAAGTGTACTAATTTTTTTTACCCTTATCCAAAGGTCATGCATTTTGGTTTTAACTTCCCTGTCTCAAGCTATGTAAACCTTTAAGTACAGGGTGTTTGATTTACATCACAATTTCCATCATGTTACTTTTGGCATTTTCTGTGAACATCAGGGTTTCTGGATATTTTTCTTTGATCAATTCAAATGAAACGGGCTTTCCTTTCTATATGAGCAATTTCTTGCAAAGCAAGTTGGTAGTTGAGATTTGCAAGTATTCTCACAAAATCAGGATTTTCTGTTAAAGGCCTCTATAAATTCCACTTCATCTCCACTAGATATTTATTGCTGCAAAGTTTAATGCTACCTGTTTTCTGGGTGCTTTATTTTAATCCCTAAGTAAAGGTTAACTTAAGACTATTTCTTAAAATTATCATATTACCTCAAGTCAAATAAACAAGAAAAAACTCCCCTGAAGAGATTACATAGAGACATGAATAATAAGATCCAGCATTAGTGACTTTATCCTCTTTGATTTAAAAAGAGAAAACAAAATTTTACCAGTATAAACTTTAAAAATTCCTTCAATATCTTTCAGGTTTTGTGCCATCAACTCAGTTGATCAGGAGAGATAGTTGTGTAAAAAAGCAGATATTTTCTTATTCTATGTGTCCTATAAACAGGCCACTGTCTGGGAAAAGTGCCTTCTTTTTTAAACAGTGCAGTTTTATTAGATTAACAGCATATCCAAGTATTCCAGACTATATAGTTCATAGTAATGATGTAGTATTACATTATACTTCCCACTGTATTTATTTAGTCTGGGTATAATTGTTAAATTGGTATTACATTTAATTAATATGTTTATCACCATAGACAACATATTAGATATTAACTGTCTATGTGGGTGTAGCTTTACCAGTTGCCACCTGATCACTGAAGTTAAGCAGCACTTGGCTTGGTTAATACTTCGATGGGTGACCATCAAATTTCTCGACCAGGTATGGGCAGATACACAGTGGCTCGAATGAATTATTAGCTTATCCCGTCACATGACACAGAAAACCACTGTGGTTATTTGATAAGCTTGGACTTAGCTAAGTCACCTTTGTGAAATCCATTTTATGTCCCAGACCTAGCTAAGACCAAAGTCTTAGATTTAAGTCCCTGACTTAACCAATAAAGGGACTTAGTTTAAGTCCTTTAGTGAAATCGGCCCCTGTTTCTGAGTGGGTTAGCAAGTTTGGCTTCTAATCACTGGCTGTCACTTCTGTACAGATCCACTCCTGGAAGTTGCATATGCTGTGGGCCTGTTCCAATATTACCTAGTCTGATTAACAAGACGTTGAACCCAATTTTTAACTTTCATTTAAACGTTTTATATAATTTACTAATGATTCATGTATATTGGGGGCAGCCCTAGAGACATAGTGGTGATTGTGATAATCTAACTTAGTCAGCTGTGAATATTACTTCTCATGTTGAACAAGATTTGTTGGGTTGTCCTCATGTCACTTTTAGCTGTCCAAATGGTTATAAACCCCAAAATATGAACTTTGATGAATTATTTTATTGCTGTAAAGTCAGACAATCACAAAAAAAACCACTTCACTTAATTTTATCCTTTAATAACAAATACTTTTAGTATTTAAACTGGAATTACTTCAATAATAATTTCTTATTGTTGAAAGATAATTATCAAAAGTCTAAATACTGGTCTTCAATGAAATATACTGTAGGTTTGACCACACTCTTCTCTTCATCAAATCAACTTAGTTCATTATAGTTTTTCTATCACTGTGGCCACACAAAGATTCTTGTTGAGAATTATAGGGAGTAGAATAAAATATATTATGGTGGTATGCACATACAAAATATTACCAATTAACAAAAAATAATGCAATATATTTGTCTGCAGAGTTTTAACTACATGGCTTTGTAACATAACATTTGCACATAAAAGATATAAAAAGTTTATAAACCTGACACCTAGGTCACACTTCTCTTTGTTGGCTGGGGTTCATTTGTGGCTCAATGCATTTAACATTTTAGAAATATCGATATAAGGTTTCAATTATTTATTTGGAGTTTTACGCTGCTCTCAACACTGTACAGGTCATATCACAACGGGTAGTTTTGTGGGCAGAGAAAACCAGTACATACAGTTGGTCAAGTTTCTGTACTGTAAAGTGCCTACCATCGGTAAGCAACTGCAAACTTTCCCACATAAGGTCCAGGGTTTGACCCGCTGACCTCAGAGATGGGAGGCAAGTGTCTTACCACTGTGCCACTGTGGTCCCTCGATAAGGTTTTATAAGTGTAAGGTTATGGACCAAAAGTCAAATATTCAAAGTTGTCATGATCACACGGAACTGTGTGAACAAGCCATAAGTAACCATATGGCAATAACATTTGTTGAGTTTACCATGAATAACAAATAAAATTTACCACAAGTTCCTTTAAAAAATTTCAATGTCTTAATTAGACAGTTTTTCGTTATCAACTGTGGAAACCATATGTTATGACATGTCAGATGACATTTGATGAAAGGTAATAGTTGAGGTTTAAATCCCCTTTTAATAGTGGAAATATTTGTTAAAAATCTTCATTTGTGATATGATGATTCATTGAAGTTATATATGTCATAATATCTTTGGGTCTAATGTCTACATCATCCAGATCAAACTGTCTGAATGGAATTATTGAGATTAATATCATCCTTGAATTATGAACCCGCCTTAGATAGAATTGCAAATGTTGCTGTTAATGTATTTCATCATGGTAACTGCAGAAAAACACGTAAATATTATTTCAAAGATCAAACATCTGAAGATCTTCAGATGTAGAGAAACTTGTGTAAACTACAGCGAATGATATGGATTAAGGTTTTCTTTTCAATGAATAGAGAACGCATTTTGTGGTTTGCCCTCTTTGAAGCTATTCTTTTGATAGGATGTTGATAATGTTAAATGGTTTATCAACTCTATATCAAACATTGTAAGCTCGAAGACATATGTGGCGTAATTGCAGATAATAAGGACTTATAATGAATGCTGTTAAAGTAATGTCAGTTGCAAATTTAAAATATTTATTTTTTTTAATCTTACCCACAATAGGAGATATTTTCAGTTAGACATATATTAAAGTAACTGAAAATATATAATTATTTCAGTGTAATATTAAAGTGCTATGGAGTATGAAATAGCATTTTCAATGACACTTTGAAATAAATTATTTCAATATACATATTCTTGTTGCTGAAAATGGCTGCAACTTCAAGAAAAGACTAACTGTAGTACATCATGTGCTCAGGGTTACATATGGGTACTAGATAGATTTCTTCTTCTCATATAAATAGATTTCTTCTTTTCATATAAATTTTAAATGCTGTCAGAATGCACCTAATTAATGTTACTTTCTGTTTTTGTAGACTGATGAACCTGCTACAGATCAAATCTAACTGGTAAAAGAAACACACAGCCATGAGTGTGACACAGAATCCCACTGTATTCTACAATACGACAATGGCTGATCATAACTCCAGTGATACATCTGAACCTTCTTTGGATTATGTATGTTATTTCACACAAATAGAAGACACAGTACTCATTTCTGTGAAGGTGGAACTCGTGTGGTCTTTGATAGCTGTAGTTGTTGGTCTTGTGGCCAATTCTCTGAACATCGCTGTCTTCACCTCTCAGGCTATGCGCACAATCAGCTCCAATGTCTACCTACTCAACTTGGCCATTTCAGACTCCATGTATTTACTGACTGTGTTTCTGGCCAAGATTCTGACTGTCATCCGGTGTCTGTATTTCTTTGACACCCGTATGGATATCTACAACACTAGTAATGTCATGTGTCGTCTCCTTCAGTACATGCTGGATCTGTTTTCCGACTACTCAGTGATGATGATACTTGCTTTTACGGTGGAACGTTTCATAGCCTGTTACCATGCCATGCGCTTTAAAGAGCTCTGTACAGTTTGGAGATCTTGGGTGATTTGCATATCTTTACTGGCCACTATTGGTCTTTCCATTCTCCCTTACCATATGGCTTGTATTGGGCTGGTGCAGAACTATTACGTCTGTACAGTCCTCAACCAGCCACCAAGAGAAACTATCTTCTTCTATGCCTACATTGTGGAGATGATGACCTATCGCATCATCCCTATAATTGTGATTGCAGTCTTAAACGTATTCATCATCTTTAAGATCTGCCACGTTCACAAACAACGCCGACAGAGACATGCCAACACACATATCAACAAGTTGACTATACAACAGCGAGGGGAGGATAAACACATACAACTGACTATCATGTTGATTACAGTATCCACAACGTACATTGTCCTACTCATCCCTAACATGGTCTACTTTATCATCAACAGACTTATCACCATCAAAGCCTATTCTATGGACATAGAGAAAGAGAACCTTTTCAAGAACTACACCTCAATGTTCTTTATTGCTGCTTTTGCTGTGAACTTCTTTTTGTACACTATGGGAGGCAAAGTCTTCAGGGACCAGCTGAAGACAATACTTTGTATTGGTACTCTACCCTGGAAAAAGAAGTCCAAGAATGCTACAGCTAATGGGAACTTATCAGATGAAACTCAAGAAACCTTGATATGATGAGAAATAATGTCAAGCTATATAACTGACCTGTTGTGGATCTATACACACATATACATTTATTGTGTATTTCATAATAACGATGAATTGGACCTTACGAATATTTGAAGCAGTGATAGATACTTCCTGTTACTGGGACTTACTTTTTGACATGGAATAATGGACATATCTTGACTTTAGCATTCTAATACAAGTAGTGTCTTTCTTGTCACTTTCTTTGGCAAGAAAAGTGGCTTGAATTGGCAAGTGGGTTAAACGATGTCTACTTTACCTCAGCTAATGCACTTTGTACACTTATAAGACCAGGATCTAAAGGAGCCAGGAAATCAGAAGTGAAAAAAACAACGTCTGGGCAAAAAAACAGGCAAATCTGGGAATAATGTACTAGGTTGAAGTGGTCTGACATCAAGTACAATACATAATGACAAATCCAATCCTAGATAGACATGAAGAGCCAGAAGAGCTGTCTCTGTGAATGAACACTTATCACAAAAATGGCCTGTTTTAAACTATATCAGGCTGCATTTATCAGAATTACGTTAAAATGGATCTGACTAGTCTTGATAATGTTCAAATAGTTTGCGTGTATACAAAGGATTAACTTTACTACACGTGTATTAAGTTTTATACATTGTCTTCATATTCTTTGTTTCAATAGAAACTGAAGTTATAGTTTAAGGAATGTCTCATTCATTATGAAGTGTGGGTCTGACAAGCCACTGTCTCTCCACCGCATGAAAATGATATTGCTAACTGGCCCATCTGGTTTTATCAGATATTAAATCACACTTTTACGAAGCTAGATCTACGGTCGGACAATGTCGAAGCACTATATAAGGTGGCAAGTGTCCCAATTGTATATTGAAATATAATTGATAAACACTGACTTGTTGATTTTAAAGTTGAATTTTATTTTCATAAATTAAAAATGTGAAACAGGCTTAAACATAAACAAAAGGTTATTTTGGTGTAAGAAAGAATAGTGAGCTTTAGGGAATCACATCTTTCAAAGCTACATTTATAGGGGGGGGGAGTTCTGGTAGTAACTTAGAACATCTTTGAATAGGCTTACTACCTCTACAAATTAAGGCTGGTTGTTATAATAGAGAAAAAATGCATGAGGCAATTTGTCTTCTTGCACTCATATGCTTACAGTAGATAGAAACTACCGTCTTTGTTATTTGCATGTTATAGATATATTTGATTAGAAAAAAAATCGATTTGGATACTGACTGTCAGATTTAAATGAATGAAAATGAAATTGCAATTGTGAAATACAATATGTGGCATCTTATTAACTATACTGAAGCACTCTTGAACAAAAGACAGAATTTTGTATTATAATTTTGTAAATTTTATTAATGTTTTGAACATTGAAGAGTTATAAACATTTGTAATTATAACTGTACCTTCTTTATACTTGACTTAGTTACAACATTCACTTGTTGCAGCATTTTTTCCCCTTTTTGAATCACTTGTAATCCCAAACGAGGGGGGGTTGGTGTTTAACAATAGTTTCTACATAATAATATACATTTCTAACAAAAAAATGATAAAAATAATTATTGCTTGAACTTAGTAGACCATTTAATTATGTAGACTAAGTTACAACCATAAAACGAAAGATTAAATATAAATTGTTGCTGGTTACGATGGTTAAAGGTTAGTAATGCTACAGCATATTTAAACTGAACATATTACTTTGAAATTTATTAACAATATTAACATATTGGCTTGGTTTCATATCACCGGATATGATAGCCGTATCAGTTTAGTACTTAATATTTGATATATTTCATGTTATACAGATATTTTATGTAATATAGTAGTTTATATGTGAGCCAAATAATCCAAATTATTATCATAGAAATTGCATGGTGGTCAGATGAAGACCAGGGGCCGGTTTCTCGAAGCCTCCTTAAGATAAAGGTCACCTTAAATTCTAGGATTTCCTTCATTTTCTCCCTCCTTTAAAAATCTCTGTTTCACAAAGCCTCCTTCCTTAAAGGAGATCTTGAAAACTCCCTTGAATTTCAAGGAAGCTAAGGACCTACCTTAGATTTAAGGAAGTGTCCTTCAAGGAATGTTTATTAACTTTAATGAACATTTTAAGGTGAATCCACCTAAATATATAGAACTTGTAACACTATTGTCAAACCTACATCCACAAACAATGTTTTGCTGTTTATTTCATACAATTTGGTTGTTTAATTCTTGAAAAATTGATGATCAAACTTTTGAAGTGAGAAACATATTCATGGAGTTTCCTTGGACATAAAGGGCCTCTCCCTTAATTTGGGTAAAAAATTGTCATGTGACCTACTGCATTAATTTGCAAAATATAATCACAACCAATCTGTATTTTACAAAATATATCAAAATATAGTAAAATATACATTTACTGACTTTACTGATATTTAACAGTGTTACAATAAGGACATTGCCTCCATAAGGTAATTTAGGTACAAAATAAGTACACAAGTACTTACAGTGAAAGAAAAACATTGGTGTGGTTATATAGGTTTTGGAAACAACTTCCAAAAGAAATAAAAATGCATATAATATATCTGAAAATTAAAATGTACCTAATTTTTCAAGTTTAAAATAGTTAAAATGCAATTTACTCTCTTAATATTTAAAATAAATTGTGTGAAGGTTATATAAGTAATGGAGGGGAAATTCCAAGCAGTGTGGTTATACAGGGGATCGCCCTTCCTTTGTTTAAGGAAAGTCTTTGGTAAGGTGGAATAAAGGAAGCTTTGTGAAATAGGATTTAAGAGAAGCCTTGCCAAAGGTTAGAAATCCCCCTTCCTTTACTTTAAGGAAGGAAAAAACAAAGGAGGCTTCGTGAAACTGGCCCCTGATGAAGACCAAAATGACTTATAAGGCAATATGAAAAGTATAATTATTAATATCTTTTATGAAGTAAAAGTTAGGTTTGGGTCATTTATTGGAACAGACCACCAGTAAATCCCACATGTTTGTGTCATATATTGAAACAGACCATCAGTAAATCTCACATATCTGTGTTATTTATTGGAACAGAACATTAGTAAATCCCACATCATTTTGATCAAAGACTTGTAATAGGTGTAACCACTCTGTAAAAATGACAACTAAGTCATCAAGGTCATTAAATTGTCGTGCTGTAGTACATGTGTATATATAATTGTAGAATAAATCCAAATATAATCAATGTCTCATCTGTAGATGGGCATAAGATAACAAAAGTGCAGTTATGCCAATAATACTTAAAATGGTAGCATGTCACGTTTTACCAACAATAATACACAGGTAGGTAAATGCTTAGCAAGTTTTGCAAATAATCACTTTGAGCCAGTTTCACAAAGGGCTTTAGGCTTACCATGGACTTAGGCTAAGTGAGGGACTTAAATCTGAACTTTTGTTTTAGCCAAGTCTTGGACAGAAATGGATTTCACAAAGGCGGACTTGTCTAAGTCCAATGCTTATCAAATAACTACAATGGTTTTTTTTTTAAATTTGACCCTTTATTTCAAGTGAAAATATCTTACCTGTGACTTGCTTCCTTTGTCACATTTTATCTTTAGAAAAATGCTGTATGCTTTTGTAATAGAAAACCTTGGCACCGCATGAAATTGTTGAAAGACTAATTCATAGGGGTGTTCTGTATATTTATTTTTGGGCATTATACATATGAAGTGGAGTGAAATTTTTGATAGAAACGAACAACATGTGTATATGTATAAACATGCTCTTTAGATATTTTGTTAAGTGTATTCTTTATGACGAAGAGCAAGAACAGTTGTCTCTGTGAGTAATGAACAATTTATGCCCAAAATGACGTCATTCAATGTAATTTGAGTGATCTGTGTGGCTTTGATGATCTTCAAAATTTTGTGTACATACAAAAGATTTGATTCTACAGATTGTATTACACAGTGTTGAATTTTATATATTGTCTTCAGGCTCTTTTTAATTTGAATAAAAAGTAAACTTTGAATAAAAAGTAAACGAATTTGTAAGCATTGAAAAGTGTGGCGTCTGACAAGCTGCCTTATGTCATGTAAGTGGAAGCCAAACTGAAACAGGTGGACGAACATGCCATCACTGTAATATATTACAAGTATCCTACAAGATCTGTACTGGATGAATATGACAGAATAATTAAATGATACTTTTTGTATTAAAACAGTTGGTGTTACTTTGCAATGTTTGCATTTATAAGTAAGGAGAAAGTCTTGTCAGTAAATTGGAAAACTGTTATGGGTATAAGACAAATGTTTTAAAAGGCTATCAATGGTTGATTACAGAAAGCAATGTAACTACAGTCAATTGATTATTTTTATTATAAAGTAGCTAACATGTGATAGTATTCCTGCAGAAAATTATTAAATTTTATTCTTCATGAAAATGATTATTACATGGAGGCATTTGAAGGTATTTTTAAAATATATTCCGAGAAACTTTAGAGGTATGTATTTTTGTGGTCCATTTGTCTGTATTTATTATTTAGTAACTTTCTTGTTTACTATAACAGCATAGAATCACATACCGATACACGGTTGTTATATTTTCATGTGTTACAAAACTGACAAATCTAGTAAAAATCAGATGAATAACTTTGGGTACAAATTAGAATGGGTATATTATCCCTAACCATTGAATCTTGTTAATAGAAAAACATTTCAGTGAAATATTGGTCTTTTTTTTTTTGCTCTGATAAACTTATAACAGAATAATCTCACCTTCTGTGTCACTGTGCAATAGTTAATACAGGACTATTTTCAGTTGAAAATTGATAAATGTGAAAAAAAAACATTTACACTGATATTGACCCGACATTTAATGACAGCAGATAACGGATCATGGGTCTTCAGAAATGTTGCACAAAAATATATTTTCTCCCTTGTTCTTTCACTACGATCTATCATGAAGGACCAAAATTGTGACAATAAAATCCTGTGATTACATATGAACTGCTATTGGCAACAGCAAAATGTGTCTACTACTGGTACCCGGGCAAACTTGACACATTGTGATGTAATTTATTAACAAGGTTGATACATTGGATTGGTTTCATGTTGTGGGATTTGATATCCCTGTAAATTTTACCCATCACATTTAATTTAGATCTACTCTATACAAGATTGTACATACATATATATGTACAAGTGAAATGGATCTACCTACTCTAAACCCACAATTATGCAGTTGCAATTAATTTTTTCTCTTTGAAATATTTTTGATTTCAATTTTATGCCATCATAAAAGGAGTGACCTGTACTGTTGGTAGCAAACGATTTATGCTGATGATACTGTCTTCCCAACCAGAACATTCTGTGAATATGTCACCATATTTATATCCAGGATACTCATTGCACAATAAAAACTGTTATAAACTGTAGCATTTTCAAGAATCTAACAATCCAAGTTAATTATTTATCACAGGAATTGCATGGTTAACTTATAATGAACAGAATTACTAGCAATTGGAGAAATATAGCATTATATAAAATTAATACAATATTCTGAAATAGTTGGGTTCTTGAGTCATGTTAAAGGCGAGACCAATATTGGAACAGGATTTTAGTATTTCCCATATCTTGTGATGAAATGACTTCAATCACAGAGTTAAAAGAAGACAGACCATCTTCTTAATTTGATAACAACTAGGTCACTGAGCCATCATATGATTGTATTCTAGTATATTATAATTGAAGAAAGACTTTATACAGAATACAGGACTAAATAACGGATGGGTAAAAGACAAACAAGGGATTAATTTGTTATTTATTATTTTGCAATTACTTTGAATAGTAATATTTCAAAGTTTATATGTTGAAACATGTTAGTTACATATCCCTTTCATAAGTGTGTGTTTTCCAATGGTATTACTCAAGTTGTAATGCATAGCTATCCTACATAACTTCATTGTTGTGATCTAGATTAGATTGTGACATGCATTACAAGGTTCTTTTTCAGGTGTAAAATAAATGTAAATTGTTGAAAATATTGTTTTTATAAGCCAAATATACAACCACACTGTCTCAGTTCATAGAATGAACAAATCGGATCCACACTTGGCACATATGGTTTTCACAACTGTTGCACAACATCAGAACTCTTGCTGTCATGCCATGTATGAACATAAACACCACTAGAAGACCTAACAAAACGGATATAACTTCTTTCCTATCTATCATTCTACCCGAACCTAGGTACATGCTACATTTATTAAATGTACTGCTTGTTTCAGCATGCAGTTAATACAAGGAATATTTCACTTTCTGGCATTCTTGTTCTTTTGATTCTCAGATATACTTCATCAGTCTTACTGACAAAATTTGGAGAAATTACTAGTGGCAATCAGAACAAGTGTGAAACCAAACTTAATTTTGGATAACAAAAAAAAACTTTCTCTTGAAGTTACTCATTCAAAACCGAGTCTACCAAGTTAGACTCTCCAGTCTAGGACAAGGACATGGAGAAAAGTGATCACCGTGTTTTAAAACTACACCAGTGTTTAGTGTGTTTTAAAACTACGCCGGTGTTCACTGTGGTTTAAAACTTCACCAGTGTTCCCTGTATTTTTAAACTACACCAATCTTCACTGTGGTTTAAAACTACACCAGTCTTCACTGTGGTTTAAAACTACACCAGTCTTCACTGTGGTTTAAAAGTACACCAGTCTTCACTGTGGTTTAAAACTACACCAGTCTTCACTGTGGTTTAAAACTACACCAGTCTTCACTGTGGTTTAAAAGTACACCAGTCTTCACTGTGGTTTAAAAGTACACCAGTCTTCACTGTGGTTTAAAACTACACCAGTCTTCACTGTGGTTTAAAAGTACACCAGTCTTCACTGTGGTTTAAAAGTACACCAGTCTTCACTGTGGTTTAAAACTTCACCAGTGTTCACTGTATTTTTAAACTACACCAATCTTCACTGTGGTTTAAAACTACACCAGTCTTCACTGTGGTTTAAAACTACACCAGTCTTCACTGTGGTTTAAAAGTACACCAGTCTTCACTGTGGTTTAAAAGTACACCAGTCTTCACTGTGGTTTAAAACTACACCAGTCTTCACTGTGGTTTAAAACTACACCAGTCTTCACTGTGGTTTAAAAGTACACCAGTCTTCACTGTGGTTTAAAACTACACCAGTCTTCACTGTGGTTTAAAAGTACACCAGTCTTCACTGTGGTTTAAAACTACACCAGTCTTCACTGTGGTTTAAAACTACACCAGTGTTCACTGTGGTTTAAAACTACACCAGTCTTCACTGTGGTTTAAAAGTACACCAGTCTTCACTGTGGTTTAAAACTACACCAGTCTTCACTGTGGTTTAAAAGTACACCAGTCTTCACTGTGGTTTAAAAGTACACCAGTCTTCACTGTGGTTTAAAACTTCACCAGTGTTCACTGTATTTTTAAACTACACCAATCTTCACTGTGGTTTAAAACTACACCAGTCTTCACTGTGGTTTAAAACTACACCAGTCTTCACTGTGGTTTAAAAGTACACCAGTCTTCACTGTGGTTTAAAAGTACACCAGTCTTCACTGTGGTTTAAAACTACACCAGTCTTCACTGTGGTTTAAAACTACACCAGTCTTCACTGTGGTTTAAAAGTACACCAGTCTTCACTGTGGTTTAAAACTACACCAGTCTTCACTGTGGTTTAAAAGTACACCAGTCTTCACTGTGGTTTAAAACTACACCAGTCTTCACTGTGGTTTAAAACTACACCAGTGTTCACTGTGGTTTAAAACTACACCAGTGTTGTTGTTTGCATGATGATTCAGAGGTGGGCCCATAATAACTAACATTCATATTGATAGAATAACAATTTCCTTACTATATATGTGTTTTCTTAGAAAAGAATTCTTAGAAAATTAAGAATTCCTTAAGAAAAATCTCTTCTTAGAATAAGAAATTTTCCAAATTTATGTAAAAAGTGTAATTGCAATATATAAATACCTCAACGTTGGAAAATATTGATACCACCTGCTTTCCACACAGATGTAGCATCCATTTAGTCATTATTGCCTTCAGAAGTGTAAAAATTACTATGAACTTAAAAACTTTGTTATTGTTAGAAATGGTTCATATTCTAAGAATTATCCCATAATTTCCCACACCTCCCGAAGTTTTATAGAACCCTTGGAGTACATTAACAAATTTGATACAACAAACAAATAGTCCATCATCTCTGAACACCCTTCTTTATTCACAAAATTGACTTCAGTTCTAACTTAAGGCTCTCTTACATCCTGTCGTACATGTACGTACGTCCTGGTTACAAAGAAACATCGGTTGATTTGCAAGGCACACTTAAGGTACACTTGTGATTTTATAACAAAATTTTAAGGTCGTACAGGCCCTGCAATGAAAATTGACATGCACATTTTTTCTGCATGCGCGCAGTATGGCCATAAACACATCCATTTCTCAAGGGTAACTTACAAGAGACTAGCGCACGTGCATTTCCCTTTCCAGTGTTGCAAGATCTCCCCATTCGCTTGCAGGGTTTACCCATGCCGTATGGTACACTCACGTGTACCTTGCATGTATATAAACCCACTGTACGACCAGTAGCTAGTAGCAATTTGTTCTTTGATCTTGAAGTTGGGACACTGTTGCTGGCAGAATACACCTTGTTTGCATGTGCAAATCTCTACTACCCCACTAGCAGGCTACATATTTTTTCAACAATATTTGAAGCCGACTTATATGTATATACACGCATGACGGGATGTAAGAGAGGCTTTAGATTATTCAAATAGTAGGGGGTCCTGTTGGGACAGACCATCAATATTTCCCACCTCTTATCATTGGTTTGTGGATGAAATCCTCTGACTACCAGTGGTTAGTAAGTTTGGCATCTAATCATATCTAATCACAGGCTTTCACCTCTGTGTGGGTTCCACTCCCACAAGTTGCAATACTGACCCTGGCTTTTGAGCTGGACGTAAAACCTTAACTTTGACTTTGCCAAAGGATTGTATTAGAACCCACAACCATAAGAGAAAAGAGACCAAATAGTAGTTTGCCAACTTGACAGGCATTAGACTACTGGATCCATCAGTTTATGCGAGGTTACTTATAATGACTAGGCCTTGACGAAAAGACTGTTTTGATACTAGTAACCAGGGATAAACGTCATCATAAACTGTTTGCTGCTATTTCATTACATGGGGGAACTAGTGGACACCATCAGGTGTCTGAATGGCCTAGCATATGAGATGACAGATATATCTCCCACCAGCCACATAAAACACAATTTGCAAAGAAACATTTTGAAGATTTTGCACTTATATTCTGTTATGTATGATTATTAGATATTCAAAAGAATGGTATTTTTCATCAAAAATGCACAAGGTGATGTTTTATCTCTTACATCTGGCTTGGTATTTTGAGTACAGAAATTAGACTGGTTTAGGTTCAATGTATGTCTGAATGGCAACATGAAATACTTTTAATCTAATCCTTTAGATTGTCCAGTCTATTTGTGAGACCTTAGAAGCATGAAATAAGTTTTTTTCAGCTGACATTTTTCTCTCAAATTGAGATTTACAAAGCCGATCTTAGCTGAAGCAAAAAATAAGGTAATACACATTGAAAATATCTTTCTTGAGGATATCTTGAGAATTTTTCATAAAACCGTCCTGGTAGAGTGACAAAAAAAATCCCAAGTCAACCTGCCAATGGTTTTGTACTTAAGTCAAAGCTTAGACTAAGCCTCATCATTTTGAGACATTAAGGGATTGTCAAATGAGAAAAAGATGTGTTTTTCACAAATGTTAGGCTTAAACATAATTAGAATCTAATATATAAGACCTTTGATGAATTTACCCCAATTCTGACCCTCGATTAATCAGATTTTATTCAAATTTAGCCATTTTGTATTTCCTTTAAACAGAATATGGATCAAACTAGTGGTTTTATTTTTTTCATTTATTTCATTATTATATGTACATATGATTAAAACATAAATACATTTGACATATGTACATGTGATAAGAAGAAAATATGTACATTTGATAAGAACATGTGTTCATCTGATTAGAACATATGTACAATTGAGTAAACCATGTGTATATTTGATTAAAACATATGAACATTTGATTAGTTACAACAGAACCACTAGTAAAACGTGAAAAGAATACAACAATACCACTGGTACATAGTCATATGTAGATGGCATTCAGCCATACACAAATTTAGAAACTTGGGCAAATGAAGGAATTAGATTAGTATCCCTTCCAGCAACTGACATCATACCAGGACAGGTCTTCAGTGAATCTGACTTAATGCCCTGAGCCGGATGTATACACCCACCACATCAGCACCACCAGAGAGGTGCAAGGCAAGTCATTAAATGCCAAAGACATTTACAGCTTAGCAAGTGAGTCATTGCCAGAACATAGTACATGATCTGGTACTGGCTAAAGATTCTAATTACATCCCCATCGTAGGTGTGTATACGCATAAGTCTGCTGCAAACATTGTTGAAAAATACAAGCATAGCCTGGTAGTGGGGTAGTAGAGATTGTGCAAACAAGGTGTATTCATGGACACATGGATGCATTTGTAGCCATACGCAGAGAATAATGTACATGCCAATTTTCATTGTGGGGTCTGTGTGACCTTAATATTTTGTTATCAAATCGCACATGCAGCTTAAGTTTCCTTTGTAAATTGGCCGGTTTTTCTATGTAACCAGGACATATGTGCACATACAATTGGATGTAAGAAAGACTTAAAGCTGCAAGATATGTGGTGTGAGTTACTTGTTGTTATATAGAACAGGACACCAAATGAGCCAGAAGAGTAACTGAAAGTTTACGTCCATATTTTTTAGCATTACTATGGTAATGAAGCTCGACAACATGCTGTCATGACAGAATGTAACACTAAGTAGTTACAACTGGAATGTCATAGCAGTAACAGGAAAGTATCAGGAAAGTATAGTAAGGCACCCCTCAGTGACCTATAAACAGCTATTGTCAAAGTGTTTCACTGATTTATATGGTGAAGAGATGAAAAAGAGGAACTACCAGGTATTGACAGTCAGTGTGACTTCAAGTGGTAAGTAGTCAAAACTTGTGACAATGGAACCACTGGATTATCCAGAAAGTGTAAAGTGGGTATTAGTGATCCAAACCTCAGTCAAACACCCCAAGAGGTTGTACACTTGTTGCAGAAGATAAACAGCTATTAAGATTAGCAGTTAGGTCATTTAAGCCATAGTATCATTCACTAATGTGTTTCTTTGCTGAATCAAACACCCTCAAAAGAGTTATGACCATGTGTTTATTGCCATAACTTCCTGTATTCTAATGGCATAAGAAGCAACCAGCCCACTCAACTTTTTACTGGTTTACTGTTTACTGGAATTTCTGGTGACATTGACATAAAGAATTCTAACTTAAGTTGAAGACTAAAACTTAAAAAAAAACAACTAAAAATAACACTGGGTGTCCAAGTTGTAGTTCTAGTAAGGGGGCTTTCATGATTATCCAGACGAACAGAGTTCTGCATATGAAACAACAAAGATATATAAATTGGATGGGTTTTAACCAAATTAGACGCACAATGAAATATAATAGCTATTTATGTTCTTCCAGTTTTGCACTTTTTCCTTTCAGATTCCAGCGCATTAGAGTGTTTCTTTGATCATTTTATTATTCTTTATTATTTTCATATATATAACCATTACTTCAACAGTAAACACATATTTAAAAAGATTGTTTTATGGTTATTATACCCAGTTAGCCAAGTCAGGGTTTCACTTTTAACAGCTAGGGGCATATTGGGACACACCCTCAGCATTGTCACTTTTGGGTGTTGAACCCAGACAGAGGTGACAGATTGTGATTAGATGCTAAACTTGCTAGCCCACTAGGACAGTTTTTTCCTAAGAGCAAATCTCTAGTTTTAAGAGTTGAGTTCGTGCTACAGCTCTATGAGGAAATAGAGTCAGATAACTACACCTGTCCTTCTTTTCAGTCAACTATTGTCCATGTCCATGGTTCCCTAAATAAGTAGGCCTATAAGTGTGTAGTTGTCTTTGATCCTTCCTCGTCAGGAACACAGATAACTACCAACATATCTAACTATCATTGACACAAACATTTGCTGGCGTTGACAGACAATGAAGAAAAATTTGGAGTAGTTTCCAACTTATTAGTCACTACTGTTCAAGCAGCTGTTCCATGGGTCTCAAAATAGAGACACTGGGTGGTGGAAAACTACAGTTTTACGTTTTACTCTAGCTACTTACACTTTGTATCAGACATACAAACTAGATGCATTCTGTATCATGCATTATGTATCAATATTTACACACATAATCCCATTCAACGTCCTCTGATTGTCATCATTCAAATGCCTGAATGCAATAGGATCCAAAATCTGTGATGCTGAAAACTTGGATAGGCATGACTTCTGCCCATCTAATCACAACTAAATATGAATTTATGTTTTATATTTTTGATTGGTTGTATTTATTAAGCATATATTTAGAACACTGGCCACTCTTTGCAGGCTAATTTGGTAACACAAGTTACATTATATTCTAATTTTGACTTTGTCATGAAAATGAGGTTTAAAATGTTTGGAGGTAATGTATTCTATAGTTATTTACATTACCCCTGGTAGTTTTTCCTTTGTTAAAAGTGGCCACTATTTTTCATTAATGGACAGTCGTTCATCTTAGTAATTATGATTGCATATGGAACCCTTTTACTTTTATTTCAATTAACATGGCCATAAAACTGAAAACAAAAACATACATACCAGAAATATAGAAATAAAAAGTAATGATGTTAAATAACATCTTTAAAATTAGAAATTAAAGCGGGTGTAACTAAAATAGATTAGTAGTCTTTACAGTGTCTAATATTTGAAAGTAATGGATTGTTGCCTTGGTCTTTTAACAACCAGGATTATATTGAAGGCAGGGCCTCAACATTGTCACTGTAAACAAATTCAATCCGAAAACCACTCAAGGTTCTGATATACAAAACAGAAGCATTGTAAGATCTATATTGGTTGGTTGTACTTTATGTGTCACAATATAATACTTCACTATTATGTACATATTGTATTATCCCTCCTTGATTTTTATTTATTTATTTATTTGGGGTTTTGCGTCGCTTTCAACACTGTACAGGTCATATCACGACGGGTAGTTGGAAGGGCAGAGGAAACCAGTACATACAGTTTGTCAGGGTTCTGTACTGTAAACTGCCAACCAACAGCAAGCAACTACCAGCTTTTCCACTTGAGGCCGTGCTGGGAATCGAACCCCGGCCTCAGAGGTGGGAGGCGAGAGTGTTACCACTCTGCCACCATGGCCCCTTTATCCCTCCTTGAAAAGATCCTCTAAAAGTATCATTTCAATTGTGCTTTTTCGACAGTGCATGTTGTTCTCATTATAGATACCCAGCCTTATTTTCATATGACATAAACAAATAGGATATTTCTGCTCAGGATGAATTACTGTGGATGGCAGTAATTTGTACATTTTTCTCCCAAGTGACTCTGCTTTAAGAACCATAGTGGAGCAAAAATTATGCGTTAACTGGTGCTCGTGACACTAGCTTAACAAATTCCTCCCAGTAGATTACACACTGATTCCATTGAAATAAGCTTACACGATTTTGTCATCATCATAGAACTATCTTATCACAGTAAGCCACGACTACACACCCACAGTGTGTGAAATAGTACAATGATTTCTATCCCAAAAGACTCCTTCAACGTATTCCAAATGAAATTTAACAGAGCTTTTTTCTTACTCTTCGTTATTCCTCATTAATCACATTGAACCGATAACATTTAAACATTTCCAAGGCCATTTGAAAATATTTTGCCATCCAAGCCATTTGTAAACAGGAGCCACAAAGAACTGCATTTTAACTATAAATTCATTTTCTGCTTATGGGTTGTATGCTTATCGTAGTCACTAAAATATTTAGGTGAGTTTATAACCAGTTGCATAATAGTTGCAATCGACTTTAATGACTTGAAAAGAAGTGAAGTTCTTTGGTAAATAGAGTTCAAACTTGGGTTTTCACTTCCCATTCAACAGCTAGGGTCATTTAGTACAGGTCCTCAGCATTTGTCACTTATGTGAGTCGAACCCACACAGAGGTGACAGCCAGTGATATTTGGTGCCGAACCTGCTAGCCCAATAGATCACTGAAGACCTTTCTTTGGTAAACAAAACTAATAACTTAAGTATTATGTTAACTTATGTTATATATGTTATGTTTTAAAGTCAACATTAGGGTATGATACCCCTTTTAACGGCCAAGTTAATATCAGAGAAGACCTTCACTGACTCGCCTACATTTCAATTAGCTGGATTCGTACCCACATCTACAGTGGCAACAGTGAAGCCTTAAAATTCTTGTAAATCAATAAATCAAGGCACCTAAGAAAAAACATAACGTGATATTTTATACACATATATGCCCTATTTGCCCCAGCCTCGGTGTTAGAATTTTGAAATTGTAGCATATCATCATCTAAATGAATTAGTAAGTGTAACGTTAAGTTATCATTTGGCCAGAGAAGCCTCCACATATGTTCCAAAGCAAATATTGATGACTACCAATGCTTCTCAGCATTGTGTTACATTTTAACCAGATTGGTTTGCAAATCAGTTTAAATTTCATGCTGCTTTTAGTAACTTTTCTATGGTGTGTTGTTCTAATATGCTAACAGAAAAAAAAAACAAATATTGTAACTCTTTAAATAACTCCCCAGAAGTTGTCTAATGCACACAAGGATGGCTTAATGTTGATGTGAGAAACAAACTCATCTCTAAAAACAAAAAGGACTCGATACCAGCTACAAGTAGAAACAAATAGTGTTTCAGATGACCACTTAAAATCCTATGTCAGTGACCTTTTTCCCCAGTAGTGGGTTGGGTACGTTGGTAAATTGTCATTGCTGAGACTTTCTGTTAGGAATATGTCCCTCATTAGAGCTTGGACTCTACATGTGCAGTTGGAACTACACTAAAAGGAGACATTTCGATTGTAAAAATACAATGCAATACAAACCTCACAATGGAATAATGCAGGTCAAACATGGTCACCAAGGTAACAAAAACTATATATTACATTATCCTTGATGGACAAAATCTACATTGTTTTAGCTCATCAGTCTTATAGATTTAAACTGCTGATAATTTATGTGTAAGCCTTTGTTAATCATCTGCAAGCGAGATGATGCTACAGTTCATAGTATCAATGTCAGCCAGTCAAACTATGCAGATCTATCCAGATATGTGGATACATTGAAGTGCATTAACTGGGGCCATGGTGGTGCAGTGGTAACACACTTGCCTTCTACCTCTGACATCAGAGTTTGAATCCTGGAAGCGATAATTGCTTGCCGTTGGTCGGCAGTTTACAGTAAAGATCCGTGACCAACTGTTTGTACTAGTTTCCTCCACCCTTCTAACTACCCATTGCAATACAACCGATGCAAAGGTTCCAAGCAGACGTAAAAATAGAGTGGATACAACACAGTAGTATAAGTGATGTTCAATGGTATCTATACACAAATTACAGTAATTGCAAACAGCAGAATCAACAAGATTCCACTTAAAAAGATTATACCCCCAGTTGACAGTCCTGTGTAAGATTTTAAATTGGAAACTTTGTAAATAAGGTTCTTTACTTATTTCATGCGCCAGGCTAAAAATGCGGACTATTCTAGTTTTTCTACGAATGGAAATAAGTCAATCCAAGTGTACAGTGCAGTTGGTGCTTTAACTTTATTGTTTACTAATTCCGAGTATATATCTGGACTTTTAAGTTTAATAATTCTTTTGGTTTTTATTAATTTGTATGTTAAATTCAGACAACCTTTCAAAATTTTCTGTATGTATTTGACTCTCACGTTTCCATGTTACCAGTATTGCTGAAATAAGATGTTGTATATCGAGAATGGTTGCTCTACACTTAATTTTTTTTAATTTTTTGCAGGGATCAACTTTTTCATCCAAAAAGTCGATAGTTTTTAGGTTAAAGAATTCATCACTCATCCTAAGCATTCTAGGAGTTAAAGGAGCATTATTCACTAGAATAAATTTATCCATAAAAACATACTCATTATATAGCTCTATTATTGTAAGTGGCTGTGTACTTTTAATATCGTACCAGCAATTTAGTACTTGATGATGAAAGCTGCCAATTTTACATGTGCTAATATCAGACACTTGTAATTTATGATCCAATAAAAGAAAATTTAAATTACTTAATACGAAGAATATTTTTTTCCATTTGCCTCCACTTGTCTGCAGTCTTTTAATGCAGAAGGCTAAGTGATAAACTTATTGACAACCAGACCGAAAGTGTTTTTCTTACCGAAATGGAACTACATGTACTTCTAAACCGGATGTATATAATCACTATAGTTCTAGTTGCATAGATATATCTAACCTACAATATCAAACATGCCATATACATGTATATAATATACTATAATTCCATCAGGAAGCAAGGTGGTGTAGTGGGTAGCTCATTTGCCTCACACCTATCAGATACAGGGTTCACTTCCCAGCTTAACCAACTATGTATGACACACTTTCCTGCATCCCATCATCTACCTATTCTGATATAACCAATATTGAAAACCTAAATAAGTAAAGAAATCTATATCTCTAGCAATATAAATTACTCTGCAAATATGCAATAGCAAAATGGCCTCAGATGGGGAAACCTTTGCTCTACACATTTTGGTTGGTCTCCATATTCATTAGTTCTGCTAATGTCCTCTCTGCTCACACGTGGTACATTGTTGACCATTGTCACTGTGGCTTCATATGTCCCATTGCTAGGGTAAACAGAGAGCTCTATCTTCAACACTTCATCCACCTCTTGACTCCTTTCTGACTTGGCTATAGTCTTGGCACCTATGATTCTATTAAGTGTTATGGCATGACACACTGAACTGAATTGCTCAATTTGTCTGTTGACCTCTGTCACAACACTGTGAGCTGCTTTGATTACTCTACTTTGAGAGATACTAATATCCACCCAACTGACGCATGCACACCAATGTTGTTTTATCCCAATATCAGAACAAGTTCTAGTTTTAGAGATGCCATGCAACAAACTCCTACCTTTATGTGTAGATTTGTCTTCATAATTTTCCAGATTCATTAGATGCAAAATGGTTTCGTGTATATCCAATGGAAATACCAACCTCTTTGAACTTTTAAGTATTTGCTGATGAAATTGAGGATAGGTTTTCTTGAACCATGCTGGTAATCTGATGCCAAAGAAAGGAAGTAATTCTTCTGTAGATCCCTGTTTGGTCCTCCGAAGCTGCTGAAATCTAGCCCCATGATCAGACATCAATAACAGTATAGAATTATTCAGCACATTTGCATTGTTTAAATGCTCTAGAAGATCAACAATGGGTTCATCCATAATCTTCACCTGAGAATTGCCAGTATGGGAAAATTCTGAATGAAATATAAATCCAAACTTAGGCTGATGCTTATACACTTCAACAAATTCTTTCATCCAGTTTAACATGTTCAAATGCCTTGGTATAGACCCAAGACAATATGGTTTGTGCTTATGATACTCCTTTTCTGCCTTCATGTATAATACCCTCATATAATGATCAACGGGTTTGTTTTTGAATCCGCGCATGCGCAGCTGAAAAGTCCCTGACCTTGCACCATCTTCTCCCCACAAAGTAGCATATCCTTTTTTCTTGAGCATACTCCACAACCAGGGGTAGTGATCCAAAGTGTCAGCCCCTGGAAAGCCTCTTCTTCCCTCAGGCAACTCTTGCATCAGCTTACCAGTCAGCAAAGCCAATAAATTAGCAGTAGTACCTCCACCAACTGTATTATACCCTTCAAGGACAACCCCTTTCAGATTATAAGTGAAGAAGTTGTATGTATGAGGCAACATCCTCTTCCAGTGAAGCCTTGACATTGAGTCAAGGCCAATAATTAATACGTTTAAGGATTCTTGTTTTGCCATATTGTCAACTGTATATTGTTTATCCCCTGGACTTACTTCCCTTTCAAATTCAGGTGCAACACCTGTGACTATACTCCTGTGAATCTTGCCTCTTGTGTTTATACAAGTTACTTCGGAAAAGTCACTGAGGAGTGGTTTTCCGTCTTGTATAGGGACCTTTTGTGATATTATGTATGTATAGTCATCTTTCCAACGAATGGCCTGAGCTGAACAAATAAACTTTAGGTTACTCCCTTTGTCACTGTGCTGTAGATATTTGTACCGTCCGTTCACCACCTTGACCCAGTTTTCTTCAGTTGTGTGGCATTGCAAAGAAACCGTTTCGTTTATCAGTGGAATGACGTCTTTTGGCCACAGTTCCAAAGTTGGTGGAAGACAAATAGCATCATCTGCAATATATATAACAAGGGAAAAGTGAGCAGAATGTTTCAAGATTCAAGAAAGCTGCTTTGACATTGTTGGTTTACCAAAATATGGTTCTGATCTTACATTATCTCCAACTGCGCAAGCCAAGCTCAGGGGCGGATCCAGCCATTAAGTAAGGTGGGGGTTCACATCAGAGTAAGGTGGGGGGTTCACATCAGACATACCATAACTAAGGGGGTCGGGGGACCCCCCCCCCCCCCCCCCCTGCCCCCGGATCCGTTAGTGAAGCTGAACACATATATATAGTACATGTGGTACTCTAATTACTTCCACCAAAGGGGTATTATTTTAATGACCATTGGTATGTCTGTTTGTCCATTTGTCTGCTTGTCTGTTTGCTAGCAGGATTATGCAAATACTATTTGTTGGAACTTCGGGACAACATTAGAAGATGGATCTTGGTGTGGCTTAAATCCCATTAAATTTTGAGAGTGATCCGGATCACCGTCTGGATGCAAAAATTCCGTAATTTTCCATTTACTTATTTTACATGCCTTAGCAGGAGGTCTGCAGTCTTTTGTTTCTAAGTTATGATATGGAAACACAGTGCCTTAGTGGATGACACACTCACCTGCCACCTATCAGGATTTGGGTTTGATTCCAGGCCCAACCTGAAAAAAGTTGGGAATTACTTGCTGACGAATGTGGAATAATTGCATGGCTACCCTATATCCTCTCAGCTACAGATCACGACATGTGTTGAAATTGTTGGTAAAGCTAAATCAACCAATTCAACAGATCTTTTTCAGATAATTTTTTTGAATCATTACCTCCAAAGATAAAAACAGTCTTATCAATCCGATATTTGTAGCTGTGAAAGCTTTTTCTTTAAAACTTTGGGATCCAATGGACCATTTTCGCACATTTTCACACACTTTCAGACATTTAGTAAATGTTTATAGCAAATCAATAAATATTAGGAATATGACTCTAAGTTAAATATAAACATACAGCATTTATCCGAAACTGGGTATGTATTCAATGTCTCTTCCTTTAAAAGATGTATCATAAAATTATTATTTTATTCACACTTTTTAGTGCAGTTAAGAAATTTGATGTAGTTGTGTGTGCATGTCTATGCTGAATTATTTTATTTGTTTGATTGTTTTTCTTTTCTTTTTTTCATGTTTGTGTGTATTGTCATGTACTTAAATATCTTAGAGTTAATTTTTTCTCTTTTGTTATGGAGTACTAAATACCATCAAATGTTACATAATATTCAATCCTTTTCCTATTATACGTAATTGTATTGTATAGTTGGTGTGATATTTTTTACAAAAAAAAGATAAGTAGGAATCATTCAAACAATGGAAAGTGACAGCACTGCAGTTCTTTCTACGTTGAATATATTACCAGTGAACTGTAATTGTGAAAACCAGAGCCGTTACCATTGCCTTTACCAATAACTGCAAACAACAGCCACAGGGTTTTTTTTCAACATATTAGTTTTTGTACAGGTTAAGATATCCAAAGTTTTTATTTGGAATTAGCTAATATTAGTATTATCCAGTACTAGGTAATGAATGCTAATATAGTTATTTACTCTGATCTGCAGATCTCCAGTCTAAATGCAGGACCAGCTGAATGCACATAGATTCCCTAACCGACAAACTGTGAGTCGGTGAAATGAAATGGACCTGTCCTATATACTTTCTGGCTGGTATGTTGGAGTAACCGCATTGTCGGTTTCCTGTTTCATCTTGTCCTGCAGTGTTCCCAGCTTGTCCTGCTGTGATGTTACCGACTTTGTGACCAAAGACTTGGAGCCAAGTAAAACTGACCCTAATCGTCTCTGTAAGCATTGCTCCTGACCCTCATAAAAGTCCATAGATACCAACAAAACAGATCCATTGGAACACCACCATAACTTGTGGCCTTGTGGGTTAGCAAGTTTGACATTTTTCACCTATGTGTGGGTTTGACTCCCCCAAGTGGAAATGCTGAGGTCCTGTAAAAATATGACCCTGGTTGTTCAACTGGATGTAAAATACTAACAATGGCCTTTGAGAATAAGGCAAAGTTGCCAAAAATCCCTTCACCAGGTATGGCGTCTTGTGTAGCTACTTTTCAAATTACTATGGTTGGTCAAAATTTGGTTACCCTATGATCCAAAGTGCTACTGACTGATATTCAAATATAACAATCCATATTGAATGGAGGAAATATGTATCACCAGTCCTTTATTGCAAGTCATATACAAGTATGTCAAAATAAACTGTCTAATCAAATAAATTAAGATAATTTATAGACACGCATATAATGAACTCTTTTGCAAATATTTTAATACTAGATTGGCGGAGAGTAAAAGTGACCCTTGTGAAATGTGTGTTAAAATATTATCAGTCATATAGATGCTATTATTTTGTCTTTGCTCTTGATAGAAATTAAACATATAGAAATACATCACTCTGGGTATATTACCCATATATCCCCTTAAGGAAGTATCACACTACTACGTATGAATCATACACATTCCAGAATAAGCTACATAAATCATTTGAATCCTCAATGAAATATGACCCAAGAATCAGCTAAACTTTTAATGAAAAAGCTATGTACTTGGGCTCATCTTTCACTGAATCATTGTTGTGAATTCTAGTCCATATTACCTGTTAAATCACGTGATGTTCCAACAGCCCGTCTCACATTTGATGACAAGATTCCACTATGATTCTGAAAAGCCAGTGTTGCTAAACATATTAATATTAGTAGCCATCCTATTCGTTTATATATTTTTGCCAATTTCATGAGTAGATTCATTTAGTTAAGTTCCTTTCTGACAAAATCCTGAAATGTTAAAACTTTTTTGCATGTTTTTGTTACACTGTAAAATGGGTGACCTTCCCTGTTATGTGACAGAAAAACATTTGATATTTAAATTAGCAACAGAAAGGTGAAAGAGTCACAAGAGATGACATTTTAACAAATCATTTAGCTTTCATATCTGTATTTTTAGAATATTTTAATATTTGATAGCATATATATGTATGTCTTATGTATTCTCTGCGACGTTTATAGTACACAGGACAGTAAACAACATATTTATTGACTGTAAGAGTGACTTCATAAACATGCTTTTAGAATATGCATATCCAACTTTAAAGGAAATCAAAATAATACTTTTATCTATATGCACCAACAAGATCATTTTCATTAATGAACATTAATTAGTTTTAAGTGTCACAGTGCATCAGTTAAAAGTATTTTGTTGTTTTGATTTTATTTATATGTCAGCATACCTTAAGTTAGTACATTACGGGATTCTTAATTCTGTTTGTTTAACCAAATGCCTTTAGCTTAAGGGCACAAACTTCTTTTCAATCCTGTCAACTGTGAAGCATACATTTTTGCATTTATGAAGAACATAAATTATTCAAGAGTGCATTTACAATTTCTGCAAGTGCATAATAAATTCATGCATTGACTTATGGCTGGCATCTATAAATATGGCTTTTTTGTACAGTTGCTGAGATAAAAAAGAGCCTATGACTCGATTGACCTTAGCTGTTCAAGTGACATGACTGAGCCTAACCTTTGAGACAGCTGTAGCTGTTATTGAGTGTTTATAATATGGAATAACTTGTATGAACTTTAACTGTTGTGGTCAAGGTTGTATTGCTTTGCCTCTCCCAGCTGCACAAATACAGCTCAAGCTCTAGTGACTAACATTCCCCTAACTGAAACACAGGGCTCAGGATAATTATTTATTAATAGCCCTGGGCTTCTTTAGCCTGCCACTGGGGATAGGTCCCAATCACAGAGAACCTACATTGTTAATGGTCATTTGATCCCCAATGTATCTGTCTGTACCTGGGATTGAACCAAGGTCCGCTGTTTTCCTAGGCGAGCGAGTGTTTTATTCACTATGCCAGAGTGGTAGGTGACAGACAGAGGTCAGAACCTGCAAATATACCTTCCAGGATGACCTGTCACTACTGCTAAAGCCAAAAAGATTCATACAGTCTGCAGGTGTAGATTAATGTGAAAAAATTATCCTGTAAGATCAAGGTCATCTCTTAGTCAAGCCAGTGAGTGAACCTGAGTAGTCAAAGGTCGAATTGCCCAGGAAGATCAAACCCAAAGGCTTCCAAATTGAATCAGTCTGATTTTTCTTTACAAGTTAATGCCAATGTTTGCTGAATGTAGCATGTATATCATATACAGTTAACTGATGTAAAACAGAGTTAAATTCTTAACTATTTCACTGCCAACACAGGAGCCCCCCTTTGAGATCTTTGAGATTTGAAATAACTCACGCTAAAGCAAACAAGTTACTCTTTCACAGTTATTGAACATGATTCATTCACCTCTGATATCTATTGAATAGAAATTTATGTATCAAAATTATAACTCCTAATTTCAGGAAGCAAAGTAGAAGGGAAGCAAGGGTGATGGTGGGAGTTTGTTTTCTGGTGTTGTTCCAGTGATAACTCCAAATGGTCAAACATTTGGGGTAAAAATATATGAAGGATCAAGCTGACCAGTGAGCGACTGACCATAATAAACAGTGGAATTGTCCCAGAACCAATTTGCCAAGAAGATCTAGGAATAATTAAAGTAAATTAAAAAGAAACAAACCAACCAACTGCCATAGCAAGACCATCACATGTATTGCTATTATCAGTATGTTTTTGTGATGAAGGTGCCTAAAAGATACTCTCCAATGGCATAAACTGAGTAAAGGACCTTTTCAACTCTGATATATTTACCTCGGGGAGTGATCTTCAGATTATATTCTCACTCAATTTTGTCATTTGGTTAAGAGGTAAGAAATATCATACAAAAGGAACTGTGAAGCAAATGATATATCTTTTACTGCTACTGAAATTGCAACAATTGCTTCGATGAACTCCATGTACAAAAAATACTGTAATTGGCAGGAAAATATGTTTTGGATTTGTTATCTAAAATCAATAGAGGGATTTCAGTACAACCGAGAGAACTCAATACAAAAAAATGCACTGTGGAAACACATTCTTTTTAAATTTAATTTCCTTTCATTTAGTATGACAATTTATTTACAGAGTGTATCAATATTGCTAAAACCAAATTAAATACATTTCTGCCGCAAATGTCCCAAAACCGAATGCTTGGTTAATTGTTTATGCTCATATTGAAGCTAATACCTAATATCTATATCACAGAAATAAGTTTTTATGATTATTAACATTTTAAGGATTGACTGCCTAACAAGAGAAGGTCATCTTATTAATTTTAAATCATAAAGATAATAGTGCCATCAGAAATGTAGAGATAAAACACAGTGATGTTAGATTAACTTATAGCAGATAAGATTACATTAGTCACTGCATGGCAGTGAATAGAAGACAGACATTACATTTATGGTGATACATATTAAACTACAAAAGACTATCCACGGTTTCTGCCCGTACTTCACAATAAACTATATTGCAGAATTGACAGAGAAGTCTCATGTTAAAATTGATGTTTTTACAGTGACTGTTGCCTATAACAATGGTTTCACAGCTATTTATTGCATTCTTTTGATAACTACAGATTTATTTTACTTATTATTGAAGCAAAGTAGTGGACACTAAAAGTAAAACAACCATCTTGGTGTCTTTTTAAAAATGTACCACTCACGAAAACAAAACACACAATCCTTGTCCTTCAAAATCTTATTGTATTGATTTAACTTCTCATGTAATAAAATTTCCAAATATGTTCCAGCAAGGGAGGTTTCCTATTATAATACAACAGACCCTACACTGTTATCTTATCATTATAACAGACACAGTAAACTAACCTCTTCTGCAGAACCAAATGTAAGTATAACATGCAAGTCATGTGACCTTGAAGTAAATTTGTTTTGTTTAATCTATAGTCACCTGATTATTGTAAAGCAAACCTGAAAAAAACTCAAAATCATGTGACCTTCTAGGCCATTTTGTTCAGTGTTTAATCTCTTGTTTCACATTAACATCCTTCTATTTTATTAGGTTACTTTTTCTTCTTCAGTACCCTTGGTATGGGTCTGTTTTTAGACACCAGCCTCAGAAAGGCATCCCCCATCCATTCAGGCATGGCTTGGATTGGCAACCAGATATACTTGGCATCCTTTCCCACTATATACCTGGCTCTGGGATAGAGACCAAGTAATGCATGCTCATAGGCATCCAATACGTCATGGATACGTTCTGACACAATACCTCCAACAAAGTTCTTCAACACCTCACTGATAGCTACAATGTACACATATAGAACAGTTAATAAGGTCATTATGACGTTATAATAGGAAGTTATGAACAAACATGAGTGAAATTATATTTGCACTAGATAAAGTTTCATTTTGTGAATAAAAACATATTGATATTTTAGAAAATTTAACTGTTAGTGTAAATTCTTTGGCAAAATTTCTTCATGTGCAAAACTCAAGAATATTGAAGGAAGGTCATATGTATTTTGTAAAAATATAATTATTATAACTAATTAGTGTCATGTTAGTACCCTTAGTGGTTAGTCAGTGAGGCATCTAATGACAGGCTGTCACCTCTGTGTGGGTTCGACTTCCACATGTGACTTTGCTGGGGACCTGTCCCAATATGACCCCTGACTGTTGGATGGGACAAGTAAAACCCTAGCTTTCACTGACTTATTTGCTGTATGGCAGAGTGGAGTGGAATATGAGTTAATAGCAACAATCCAGTTTTCCACTTAAGCTTAAAAATGTTTTCCACTTACACTTAAAAATATTGCCCAGTCAACCTTGAAATAAGAAGAGGTGAAAATAAAATAAATCAACTCAAACAAATAATCTACAACATGGTTAACACAGCTAGACTTACAATGTTCTACAAACTCTTCCCCATACTCTTCTTTGATTTCATCAGAGCACTGGTCCCAGGACTGTCTCAACAACCTGGATATGTTATCTACATTTGTGATGTTTGTCTTGTGAAAACCTGGCTCAATTAGATGTACAGACACCTCAAAGTCACGCAGTTGACGTCTGCAATAAAGTGTATTATGAATAAAAGTATTGAATAATGTCAGTGATATGCTGGAAAAACAAGAAACCAAAACAGAACCCAAACATATGCCGCCGGTCAGATATGCTGCAAAGCTACTACTCTGACAGGGAAGTTTGTTACCTAGTGAAATTCTTCACTTTCATTTTATCACAATGTTAAAGCTTGATCACAGTTAAATTCTATTGTGTGTGTAGAATTATATATTGCTGATACAAGAACTTGTTCCCATGGAGCCTGTATTAGGATATAGCAGGACATATATTATGTGTTAAGTTTTATGCATGAGAAGATCACTTGCGGATGAGAGTTTCTTGTACAGCTGGGATTTTTTGGTCCTTACCAGTAAACTAAGTTTCATAAACTTAATTATATTGTGATTATGAAAAGGTCCTGTGTGCAGAAGGTTATCTTATTATCATAAACTAATTAAATGTCCTGCACAAGATCACTGGGGTAACCAAGACCATTTTATAATCACAAGATTATGCTTAGAGCAGATTCCAACCCTTGCTCCCAAAAACCATGTAGTTCCTGAACCCAGCCGCTGAACAAACCAACAGAGTAATCACGCAATAAAGTAGTGTAAAGCTGGGAAAGTTTTGTTCAGTAAATACAAATGAATGTCTTTTTGTATCTGTAATACCATTTCAGATATCATGTTCAAAACATATCTTGTTTGTGGATATGCTTAATACAATAGAAATATGACAAACCATTGTCACATCACCTTATTGCATCAGAGAAAGCCTCCACTCCATACTTAGATATAGAATAAGGGGTGGATCCTGTCAGTGAAAACCTGCCAAACACACTGGCAGTGTTCACAATACGACCTTTAGATTTCTTCAGCAAGGGTAGGAAAGTCACTGTGGTGTCAATCAATCCGTATAAGTTTACATTGAATACCTAAAAAGTAAAACACATAACATGAATACATTTGTATATCAAGGGTATCTCTGTGAAGTCAGTATTCCATATGGTGCTGTGTTTCAGACTAGAAAATGTTTTACAAACATGTATGATAACAATTGTGAATGAAACATCAGATGTTGAAAGCCACATACATGTGAACTCTAATTAACTACCGGGCCACTAAGCATTGAATATGTATGAAAAATTAAATTACATATTACCTTACTTTGAAATTATTTGGTATAAGCACTATGCTATTATTTGACACCCAAATCGTATACAGGGGCCACGGTGGCACAGTGTTAACACACTTGCCTCCCACTTCTGAGGTAGGCTGTTCAAATTCCAGACCTTATGTGGGATAGTTCATAGTTGCATAACGATGGTCGGCAATTTACAATACAGAACCCTGACCAACTGTATGTACTAGTTACCTCTGCCCACAAAACTACCCATCGTGGTATGACCTGTACAGAGTTGATATTGACGTAAAACCCCAAATGAATAAATAAACCAGTATACACTCTGCAGCCTGGTAGATCCAGGGAAGAAACCAGTGTATGTATTAAATAACTTTATTCACTTTTACCATAGCAACCAGCAATTTTACCAGTGATAAAAATTCTATGTTTCATCAATCACTGTTCTGCATGCACTGTCTTGTTGGGCATGCACTGTTTTACTCCTACCACAGTATTTCAGATGTAAAAACGTCTTCCATTGTCATTGTGTGCATTACTGGTATTTATGTGACAAAAGAGGTAAACTATCTAATGCCAATTAATACAATAGCAAGTATCATTAGTTTATTTGGTTGTAATGTTACTAGGACTGTTATCACTGAGCTAACGTCTTTAAGTCGGGGACATGTCAGTCACAAAAGAGCTTGGGCTGTGCTTGTCCAGTTGGGATTGGTCAAATAGTGCTTTCAGTCTTGCAGTAATGCAGATATTGTGCTTAGTATACATAAACAATACAGTGCCAGTAAACTGTGGACTTTGGCTACCTTTTATATTAATTAAAAATACTTTAGAAACTCATTTAAAAATCAGCCAGGTTTCAATCCTGGACTACCCGGTCAATTAACATTTAGACTACTGTAATAGTAGCAGCATTAATTATCAAGTTGCATCATCCTGCTTTAAAAAGTTACTGATTCAGTAGTTTTATATGCGGCGCATGGGCCATTGCTTAATTTAATAAAAAAAATCATTATTTTAAAGACCAAAACAAGCATAAATTAGCAATTGGTGTTACAGTTGTTCCAATTTATGGCCTCAAAAAGTGACAAAAAGAAGACGGGATGCTTAGTATACATAAACAATACAGTGCCACCAAGCAAAAAACAATCAATTTCCCCACCTATGGATCCAACCACATTCAAACCATAGACCATAAAATAAGGAGGGAGATGGAGAACAGTGTGTTAGCCAGTACACCTTGGTGTAATTGACAAGTGGTACTATGTAATGCCCCTTCAACACTACAGGCAGTCATCCCACAGTTAGAAGTTATTCTCGATGGCAGAACCGCCCCCAGGTCGCCCCATTTCATCTGAGTCATTTACACTACAGATGGACGGCCACTGATTGGACACTATGTTTTAACCATCAATAACAGTCGGATGACAGTTCTACAGATGGTCACTGAGAGACAACATACATTAACCTTAACTCACCTTCGGCGAAATGACCAATACCTTAAATCACCTATGTCACTGTATTACACAAACAAAATGACCGAATCACAACCTTATGTACACCGTGGACTACACCTTGGGTTACCATAGAAATAATTTCATACACGAATGCGCAAAATCATCTGCACATGCTCATGGTACCGAAATCAAAGGCAGCAGTTTAAAACTTCTATAGGACACACCAGGTAATGGACGGTTCGTCACTAACAAAGGTTGTCTAAGGACATCAGACGGTGTTCCAAGGACAGGGACGTTTCTCCAAACACAGGTTACCGCGTGTGATAACAACTGTGGTGTAAAAGGAGTATAAGGAGTTTCTTACAACCACTACTTACGTCTCTGTAATCTTGTAAGGTCAGCCACTCAGCAGGGCCAACTTTCCCAGAGATGCCAGCATTGTTTATGAGGCCCCAAAGACCTAAGGAATATAGAAAGAGTAAGATTTTGCGAGTAAGAGTAAGTTATATGAAACAGTAAGGATATACCTGAGTTCTTGCAAATCCTTTCACACATTTGTGGTTTTGTCACTACATTGGGCATCTGATAAATGTTGATGTAAAATTGGCACACAATGAGCCATTGCAAATTTCTGAGAAAGGCAGTTTTTGATTGAAAAAAATCTCAAGTTATGTCTCAAAGTTATAGCAAGTTATGATGTGGAGCAGTATACTTGCAACTTTAAATTTTATTATTACCCGTTCCACTAGGAATTGCCTGCTTCACAACATCAAATGCTTTCCGTACACTGTCTGGCTGGCTGACATTCATGTGTACGGTCTTCAGTCTAGTGGAGCATACTTTCTTCAACTCCGTCTCACCAGCTTCAGTTAGGCAGGCAGCAAACACATGACAGCCTTGCTTGTCCAGCCTCTTGGAAATTTCGTGTCCAAATCCAGTGTCACATCCAGTGACCAGGATATAGCGACTGGATAGTGATCCTACCTTTGGCATTCGGTAGAAGTAGTCCAGTATCCGAAACAGGATGTAGAAGGCAACAGCATATGTGATGAAGATGACGACATCCATGATAAAATGAGCTAGAAATTAAGTATAAGAATGAAAAAATGAGTAATCTGATACAAAACATGCGATTGGTTATTGTCCACACACTAATGTTTGACCAATATACCGTGATAAAAAGACTTAACGCCCCTTTCACACTACAGGCAGTGGTCCACCGGTTATAAGTTTTTCTTGGTGGCAGAACCGACTCCACGTCACCCCATTTCATCCAAGATGTTCACACTACAGGCGGACAGCCAGTGATTGAACACAGTTTTTTAACCGTCAAGAACAGAAGAATGACACTTTGTATTCCCCAGTGTAACCATGTCCCAGAAGATATATTGATATAGTTTAGGCTAGCTCTCAGAGTATTCTTTGGACTAGCCCATCTTAAATCCCAGGGGTTATTATGGGCTAGGCTAAAGTACACCCGTGTGCAATGTTATACCCAGACATAGATTAGGAGATTAAAAATTAGTCCACAGGGTACATTTTGGATTATTCTTTTTCTAACCCGCAAGGTTCAAAATAGGTTAATTCATAATACAAACATGTAGTAAACTGTAGACTTTGGCAATCTTTTATAATAATTAAAAATACGTCAGAAACTCATTTAAAAATCAGCCAGATTTCAATACTGGATTACAGGTCAATTAACATTAAGACTACTGTAATAGTAGTAGCATTAATTATCAAGTTGCATTATCCTGCTTTAAAAAGTTACTACTCCTTAGTTTTATTTATAGTTTTGGGCCTTTGCTTACTTTAATAAAATATCATAATTTTAAAGACCAAAACAAGCATAAATTAGCAATTGGTGTCACAGCTGTTCCAATTTATGGCCTCAAAAAGTAAAAAAAAAAGAAGATGAGATGTTTCAGAAGGCATATCAGGATTTACAGCAAAACTATATGTTACACACAGAGACCATTACTGGGCCCCTAAATTCTAATACGGTCCTCTAAAACATCTTATAAGCAGTAAAAATTAGGTCTTGTGTTAGATGAACATCCATCACAATTTAAAACCAGTTTAATTAATGTAAAACTATAATGCACACGTATATAATACTTGATAATGTAATCATGAAGAGGTAAAGAAAAACTGTGTACACAGTTTTTGATCCCACCGGAAAGAAAGACAGTTAACAAAAAATAAACAGAAGCTATAAACAAAGCTAAGATATTTATTTTTAAATCACAAATTGTACAGCAATTACCAATACACTTCAGCAATACAAAAAGCCTTTTTCAAACATTTACCTTGCATGCAAATCATATATATTAGAGCTCTCTGTACTGTGTACCTTTTTCAGAAGAATCCTATTCTGGTTATATGTAAGTACTGATTTGTAATTTTGGTTTTAAGTATATCCAAGTGTTTCTTGAACATCAGATAGGATTAAGTTTATTTGACAAACTCCCCAGTTAAACGTTGTTGGTCAGTTTTATTTATTTCCCATACTCCCAGTGTATTTATGTGTTTCCACATAAGTTCTGATACTGTACGTTTTGAATGGCCAAAGGTTTGGCAGATTGTAAACAATAGCCTTGCCAAGGAGTTATTCTTTTAGGGTATGTGTCACTTTATTTATTTGGGGTTTTACGTCGCTTTCCTCGCTGTACAGGTCATATCATGATGGGTAGTTGGAAGGGCAGAGGAAACCAGTATATACAGTTGGTTGAGGTTCTGCACTGTACCCTGCTGACCAACAGCAAGCAACTACCAGCTTTCCCACTTGAGGTAGAGCCGTGAACCGAACCCCAGCCTAAGAGGTGGGAGGCAAGAGTGTTACCACTCTGCCACAATGGCCCCTGGTCTATGTCATAGTTAGGTTTTCAAGTCTCTTTCACCAAACAAAGGTTGTATCATGACTTTGGATAACGACCTTATTCATAATAATCCACTGGTGTTCTCTGTGGTGCCTGACCTCTTTTATATCTCTGGATAGTAAAACTGATTGACAGTATTGGTGATGTTGCGTCTTAGAGCCCATTTCATAATGGGGAGATTAAGAGATAATAAAAGTCCAGTTACAAGTACAATTACTAAAGATATACACCTAAATGATAACCTAGTTCAAACTAAAATTTCACAAGTCAATGGGTTGTTATTGGATTACCCACCACACCCTATATTTGGTCCAAATGGGAGGACAAACAGACCGGATATATTACCGTATATCCCAGTGGCATTAACTATGTATAATTTGCGTCACAAGTTCATCAACAAGTTCCATTTTCATTGATACATCTGAAACTTACAATATAAATTAAAACTTAACTTTCCATTTCCATGATCTATTTCACACACATCCAGTATTTTTATGACACTGATCTTGTACAGAACAAAGTGAAAAAGCTGTAGTTATTCCATTGTAAACTACAGCAATTTTGGGATTTAAAATAAAATTTTGCCCATTATTATTTTTTTTCTCTCATTATTATTTATTTGCCATGCATTAAATATCCAAATGTCAACGTTCCAAAGAACAGTCATAAAAAAGATTATAATTTCAAGAATATGAGAGTTAGTGACTGGGCACCGAGCCCACTCTAACCTCTCGTATATTTATAAAATAGAATATTTGGACACTGTGTAGTAGTGAAAATTTTAGTCTGAGAAAATTTCCAAATTTTAAGAACTTCACAGGAGTTAGTTTCCTCCAACGCACGTGACTGTTCTAGTAGAGAAATAACCAGAGATATTTCCATTAAACTAGGCATTAATTTTCACTATTTTTTTCACTCACTAGTATCCAAACTGAATGCCTACAAGGGGATTTGTTCATTAATGTAGTATATGATGCAGTAAAACAGTTGTTAGCCCCATAGATTACAGAGTACCATTATATTTAAAACCTATAAAATCCTACAATGAATGTACATAATGGATGTGGCATAAAATAGTTCAATAAGGAATTTAAAATTTGCCAGAGTACAAGCGAGATTCGCCTGTAGGGTACCTGTTAAGATTAGTAAAACTTGTACTTATTTTTTATCAGGGGAGATAAAATTCCTGATGTAGTTACACAAACCACAAATGTGCCAATAAGTTTCAGCAAGTCTGAGAAATAGAAGTGGGGATTCCTCAATGGTGAAATTAGCATATTTGTATAATTATTTTATTTTAGTGACATGTTTCACACAATTTATAGTTGCAAACATTTAACACAAGAAAAAGAAAATATCCAGTCCTCTGGTGGGCTTATAAGTCACTTTCAGTTTAATGATGTTTTAGGTGGTGATAGTACATTAGACAGAATACACTCTAAACGTCTGTCTATGAAAAATTATTCCACCTGTATTAAGTTAAATGATTGAGTAACATAAAAAGGTAACATACGGAGGCAAATGCCATATACCTTCCTCTAAATACAACAAGGCCACTGCTGCAGCAGTTATCTCCCACCTTAGAATCAGTAATAATGGAGAACTAAACAAAATATAAGGCCTTTGTAGTAAGATAACTCCACTTGACATTGAAAAGGGGGTCAAAGGTAAAAGTCAGTAGTTGGAAAAGTCTCAGGCCATGACTTCCTTTAAGTTGTGTTCACATTTGGAACCCCTAATAGCAATGATAAGAGAGATATAAGGCCTTTTTAAAAGGATTATCCTATTTAACATTAAACATGTGATACGACAGCCATTAAGTTATCGAAACTAGGCCAAATCACTATCACACTAACTTTTCTAGCCTTACATCTTTTGTGCAAATTTGATTAACTTAGCTGCGATATTTCAAGTTTTAGAACATCTTAATGATTTGAAATAATTGGCTATGGTGGCCATTTTGTTTTTCAAAATAAGGCCACAATTTTTCTCAGACAAAAACGTTGCAGGCCAAGACTTTTCATGATCTATCTTTACATTCCAAAGCCATAGCACCAACAAAAAGGGAGAAATAAGGACATTTTAGTGTCATGATCCCATTTAACCTTGAAGCAGATGTCAAAGGTCAAATTCAACACCTGGAAAAGATTTCCAGGCCATGACTTCCTACAAGTTGTTTTCACATTCCGAACCTCTAGGAGCAATTTTAGGGGAGATATAAGGCCTTTTTAATAGGATAACCCAGTTTGACATAAAACATTTGATATGGCGGCCATTTTGTTTTTGAACTAGGCCAAAATTCTATCCGGCTAGCTTTTCTAGCCATATAGCTTTTGCGCAAATTTGATGAAACTAGCTGGAATATTTCAAGATTTAGAGCACCTTTATGATTTTCAAACAATTACCTATGTCAGCCATTTTGCTTTTCAAAATGAGGCCAAAGTTTTGCACAGACAGGTTTTCATAGCTGTAAACATTCCCTCCAAATTTGGTGAAGATATCTTTATAAATGAATGAGACATTAAGGTTTATGTAAAAATGTGACAAATGGACGGACTCACAGAAACAAGCACGCACTGAAGGTGTTTATAATCTTCCGACCACAGCCTTTGGCAGCAGGCGGGAGATAATTATACAGGCAACAATAGAACACCATTATTTATATATTAAAACCTTGTGTGTTATCTTTTCTGAGATTTTGACTTAACTCTGATGCAGATTAAGGGAACACAACAGGATCACGTAGTTATTGTGCGAGCTTAATCATTCATATTTTTAAAAGAACATCTTGTGTCAATATTTTTAAGTGTTAGCAAAGCCTGTGCTTCTAGAGATAACTTTTTTAAGCATGAGCCTTTGGAAGAGTTCGCCTTTCTAGAATACACATTTACTTCTCTTTTTTTATTTTTTTGTCTCCGGACTTTTATGAATTGTGACACAGCGTGATGAGTATTTGTCTGCTCACTGAGGATAGTACTTGGATGGGTGACCATCTGAGTTCTACACCAGCTGTGGGATATGTCTCAGTTGAAATTTCTTTGTGTTGCCAATTCTGGTGCACTACTCATGTCTCTGATGGCTCTAAGGGACCAAAACACCTTTCAGCCTTGTTGTCTTTGTTTGTTTTGTTTTGTTCTTTTTGTCTCAGGACTTTCATGATTTGTGGAAGAGTGTGATGAGTACCTATCTCTTCATTGAAGTTAAGCAGCAATTGGCTATATTAGTACTTGGGTGGGTCACTGCTTCAGTACACTACTCGCATCTGTGATGGCTTTGCAGCTCACACTAGTAGACCAAACCCCTTTTCCGCCTTGTTGTGTCAGTTGCCAACAGAGTTAAATAAGCCACATTATTTAACTACAAGATGAATGCTCTGATAATTTTGATAATATCTATTTAATGTATTTTAACTTATTGTGAACAAACGGATAGAAAATCTCCCATGAAAACATATACCTGTGGGCATGCTTTATTCTCTCTTTTATCGCAGTCACCTTCCTAGTACTCCTAAAGCAGAGACCTCTTTCAAGGCAGCTTAGTAAATATTCCCATACTGTAATTTCAACCAAATACTGTTTTTTAATATATTTAACCCCCATATCGGGATAGAATGACCATAAAAATATAAAGAGTAATGTTGAAAGGCAAAAGCATTGAAAATTCAGTGGAAATAGGACTTTTGTACAATCAGGGCAGATTCTGGTCCGGATCTTCACACAAAATGTAATCATTTCTTCCCTTAGTTAGGTCCCTACTCACATAAAAAATTCACAAAGGTCTGTTTATTGGTTTTGGAGCAATACTTAGCACAGACAAACAAAAAACACAGCAGAAAACAGAAGATCCTTGACAGGAGTAAAAATATCGGATGTTATTGTTATCAAAGTCCATCTGTTTTCCACTGCGTTACATTTCAGTCAACACTGTCAACCATACGGAGCTTATTGTAGAAAATGGATTTCTGGTATAGACTTCTTCTAGGATGTTGTTTTATGGTGCATTTTCGTATTGCAATTTTATGAGATGCTATTGAAACTCTCTCTTGTTGCTAGTCTCGTAGGGCTGTGAAATAGTGTATTTGGTAAAATGACACTTTTGTAAATATAATGGTAGTGTATTAAACATTGAATATAAAGATATAATAAAACCACAACATCTATTTGCATCAAATTTTTAGTTCACGAAAGTGAGACATGTCGGCTTGGGCGATATTTAAAGAAGAGAAGATAGAGCCTTACCCAGGCTAATGTGTTATTTACCAAGGGGCAGACTACAACCAGCTAAGGTCCCCCTTTCATTCGCCCTCTTCACACAATGTTCCCGCATTTTTTTGTTTAGTATTTTCACAATATAAAATCACAGATATATATGTGTGCGTGTACAGGACATGCAAATATAAAAGAATTGTATAAAAGTCATCCATCTATGTTAAAACACTCACACAATAGCAATAAGTAATTTAATAAGTGGTGTTACATGCACATCAAAAACGTTGAATATATATGTGTATATAAGTCAATAGCTAAGGTTTTACCATATATGGGCATCTAGTATACATACATATACATGTAAGTATATATATAAAAGTAAATCAAGCCTTATTTGTGAGGTATAGTTGTGTGCCGTCTGTTCCTACTTTTATAGGTCTGGTATGTAAGGATTGGTGTAGCATAGTAGGATCTGATTCTAGGTCTAACCAGTAGTTTGAAATTCAAATATTACAAGCTGATGTAACTTATATGTGCATATATACTGGACAATTATAACCAGCAATCTTATTGATTCCTGAAAATAGATAATATTGGTTGTGTATAATATAATCATATATTATCCTGAAATGAAAAAGATTGCTTTCTGAAGTGATACATCTTCTAGGATAGTTGACAATTTAATTGATGTTTATAGAACATATATCTGGATACTTTGATGTGTAGAAGATAAAAAAAACATTGATAAAAGGTGAGAGTGAACTTACTTATCATTAATTGACATCTGATAAGTATTCAGCCTTGTATAAGGCGTTGGGGATTTTGTTTTAAATAAATTTTGATTTTCCAAAGTAATTTAGACAATAACAGAGGTCATATTGTATTAAGTGGGCACATTTGTACACACTTGTGCAGACAATGATAAAACAGACATTAGGACAATTCTTAATGTTTGAATTAATGTTTGTATTTACCAAACGTGTGCAAAAACTAGGGATGAAAAATATATGCTTAGTACGGGCACCAGTGAATCGAAAAAAACTGTAATTTTCAATTTGAGATCTCTCCAGTTTTTGTGCGTTGATCTTAATGCAACATAAAGAGAGTAGAACCCGTAAAACTAACTTTATGACCTGTGTATAAATATACTATTTTGTAACTTACATAATTAACAATATACTTATTGGGGCCATGGTGGCAGAGTGGTAACACTCTCGCCTCCCACCTCTGAGGCCGGGGTTCGATCCCCGCACGGTCTCAAGTGGGAAAGCTGGTAGTTGCTTGCCGTTGGTTGGCAGTTTACAGTACAGAACCCTAACGAACTGTATGTACTGGTTTCCTCTGCCCTTCCAACTACCCGTCGTGATATGACCTGTACAGTGTTGAAAGCGACCTAAAATCCCAAATAAATAAATAAACAATATACTTACGAAAATGACCACTTGTTTATGCATTGGTAATGTTACATATCCATGGTAAGGGGCACCGATGAATACAAAACAAAATAAACTTCTTATTTGATAAACTTCTTTTGTACATATAGCCCAGAGCCCAGATAGGTTAAACATGATGACAAAGTAATGAGTTATATTTACAACACTTTACTGATTAAAACAGATGTCAAGATGAATCAGTTACTGCCATTACAGTTGATTGGTGTCGATGTATTTAAATCTTACACTTTGGTATTGCCAAGTTTAAATCAAAATGATTTCTTTAGGCTCTTACATTCACACTAATAGGCCTGTTTCAATGCTGTACAGAAAATTACACTTAAGGTAAACTACCCTTCAGATAAGTTGGCCTTCAGCAAACTGCCCTTCAGGAATGCTGTCCTTTATTAAAATTGAAGGGTAGGAAAATTGCCCTTGTTGTATCAATCACAAGTTTATTTTGTAGAGGTCTGTCCAATACCTTTCAACGCACTATGTAATATATTTCAGCAACATTATTGCAAGGTTGTTATACAGAAATATATACAATGTATTTCATCATAATATCTGATATGTGAAAGCACAATTAATCCTAGAACACTAACTATAAGTACTAGTAGTCTTATAATTCTATCCCAGTAAATTAAAGCACTATAAATCTTATAATTGTCAACAAAATTATTTATTGTCTAGTTAACACAGTCTAATACTGTGGCCCACTGCTTGCAAAAAACTCTTCCAGTGATTTCTGATCTCTAAGTAAATCAGTGCATAGTTGTTATCTTTTCTGTTAAAATATTAGATCTTTTTGTGTAAGAAGGGCAATTTTCCTAGCCATCAATTTTAGTGAAGGGCAGTTTTCCTGAAGGGCAGCTTACTTAAAGGGCAGTTCTCCCCGATATATTCCATTTTGGCAAATTGATCTCCTCAACTGGGTTGCAATCCTGAAAATTGGCCTATCAGAAGGCAATCAAAACATTCGTAAACCCAGCTGGAACATTTGTAGACCAATCGAGACCATCTCGTGATCGAGAGCTTTGAATTGGGAATCAATCGGAACATTCAGGGACATTTCTAATTATATTAAAACGTTTATCATTATTGTCAACTCTTCTGGTTGATTTTCAGATCCCATCTGAGACTCAACATACTGATGCTCATATGATGCTCCAAAACTTTGGAATGATATGCTACCGGAAATTCGAACCACTCCTACACTTTCATGTTTCAAAAGGCGACTTAAACCTTATCTGTTTCAGAAGTCTTTCCATCCATAGTTTTTCTGTCTACCGAACACCGATGGTCCCCTTGGTGATGACCCGATTATGTTTTACAACTTCTGATTTGTGCATAACGATTTGGATGGTGTACCTTAGAATTCACCAGTTCGGAGATTAAGCACATTGATACCTGATTCCTGAAACTGTTCTTAAAGTCATCTTATTGATCCTACAGTGATCTTTAAGTTATCTTAGCTTTCGCAAAGCAATGTTTTTCATCTTAGGTCGATCCTTAAGATCTGTAAGCTATTTGCATGGATTGGAAAACTATCAAAAACTTTTAGATACAAGTCCTGTTTCAGATGAAGGAAATGGTGAAAAACTGGAGCAGAAATAAGGACATTCTGGCCTTTTAAACTGGACATCTATGGTATATGCTCAACACTATGTGCCAATCTGATAAAAGTTTTAAAATTCTTAGAATGAAAACTGTTTTGTATCAGCGCATTTTAATCATTTCTGGTTCGCACAGAAAGGGTAGATCGTCTTTATACTTGTATTACATTGCTGTAACTGTGTACAAAGACTACTTTTGGGTTTGTAAACCATATAGTAGTACCAAGTTTTTGTGTATTGCCTTTAGTTGAGGACAATACTATGCCCTCAACTCTGGAAGCAGGGTGTGGAGTGTCATTAAGAATCATGAGCTTTAGTGCATGTAAACAAGTATACAACGTCCGACATCAACTTTTGATTTGCTACAGTGATTTTCCCAACTTATCATATGAACAAAACAAATCATGTTTTTGATTTCAAATCAGACATGGGATATGGTGAACCACATACCTGTTTATGTGGACTAAGTCTTTTTTTTTAATTATTTACAAAAGAGGGAATATACTTGGGCAAATTTGGGATTTTACGTCCCATTCAACAGTCAGGGTCATATTGGGATAGATCCTCAGCATTGCCACTTGTTGCCAATCCTTTCAATAGCTAGGGAGAGGCCTTTGTAATATCCTCACAAACTCTCACAAGCTTAAGTCGAACCCACGTCCACAAAGGGGGGGGGGGGGGGGGGGGTCACGTGATCATTTGCCAAACAAAAAGTTGATAACCACGAGGCCAATGAGGTCTGCTTGGATAATTTGAAAAACAATAGCTTAAAAACGTTTGATAGCTTCAGGGGAGCTGAATCATCATGTGATACTTGTATTGTACAAACTAGCATTGATCTTCCTGGTACAAAGTGTTGCCAAGACACATTGGTCTGTCAATACGATGTTGTGTTACCTCTGCTTCTAATATGGCTCATGCCTCAGTTCCATATGAGCGCCTTCCTGAAAAGTAGGTGATCAAAAACTTGGAAGATTGGTATTTATTTTCCAGCACAAGGCGTATTTGACCTGAACAAGGGACTATACAAATCAGGGGTTTTTTTAATTTTACCCAGGGGGTAATTACAATACATAATTTAGTGCTTTGTATACATCATCAAGCACTATTTTTGCTAATATGTCGATAACTATATAAGGTACATATATATATTCATGCATCATCAGAAATGTATTTTTACAACGCATCTGCTCTATTTTTGTTCCATTAAAATCTATGCAGATATGGCGGAACAGTTTCAAATTTTAAAAAAATTGAATTTTGTATGATCAACGGTTACACTGGTAGAACTATTAAAATAAATTGATGGACAACAATAAAATTCATCCCCCATTAGACTTATATGAAAAATATAGATCACTCATGAAGATTAAGAATATAATACTCATACTGCTCTCTGTTGCAGATTACCCTTACATACCGCTAAAGATTAGTTGTAACCCTAACCACAATAACTTTTGAGCTTTAATCACTAACATAACTAGCCTTTTCATAGAACAGGGTTACACAGTTCCATTTCCACAGAAGAATTTATAATATTAGTCATGATACCACAATAATAAGTTTGTATTACCAAGAAGATAAGTCGTAGCACCACACGGTTAGTTGCAAGCAACTTTCAACCAGAAAGATCAGTAGCGACAACTCTGGACCCCTCGCAGAGGTTTTTCAATGTATTTCAAACGTGATGAACATCTATGATCACAATGATTTCACTCACGACATTTTACCACTGGAAAGAGAAGTCTTGCTACTAATAAGATTACACTTGGGATGACATTGTTGGAGGGGACAGGAGGCAAGTCGTGACAGTTGAACTGAGGCATTATACATAGAGACCGAGATCTGCACTGTATTGTATAACTGGTCACATTTGCTGTCATGTTGGGATTATTATGTAATAGTGCTCTATTTTCATCTGGGGCAGTTGGTTTCGTGTCTAAATTATCAGGTTAAGTTTAAACTGACACACAAGCACAATTTATAGAGCACCGGCCATCACTGAAGTCATTTTGCAGGAAATGCTGATGTTAAATACCCCTTTGGATTTCCATAACTTCTGAAGTTGTATGTATAAGGTATATATTTGAAGTAAGGGTTCTATGTCAATAGATTTTTTGTTAAGACAGACTTTTAGTATCTCAGCTGCAGCTGATGAGTTGGATTAAAACAGTAGGAGTAGTAATACCCCCCTAGATGCATGGTATTGATTTTTGACTCGGACAAGCTAGATCCCTTACAAATGCACCCTTGTGAGGCTAATACAGAAATTTTAGGGGTAGTAGCAAGTCTTCAAGTATTTATGGATTAAAAAACACTGAAAGCAAAGGTATTTACTAGTAGTTTAGTGTCAAAGAATTGTAATTTTAATATTATTCTATCTTATGTGTACATATATTACAGTTACATTTGTTTTACAGTTGAATTTTAAATTACCAATGTAAAGTGATGTTTATTAAAATTTTTATATACTTATTCAATAGACCATTATTTTTATGATAACAAATTTTGAGAGTCCTCAGCAGGTTAGCAAGTTTGGCATCTAACCACTGGCTGTCACTTTTGCGTGGATTCAACTCCCACAAGAGGCAAATGCTGTGGACCTTTCCCAATATGACCTTGGCTGTAAAACGGGAAATCAAACACCAACTTTGATTTTAATAGAGATTGTAAATATATGTATATCTAATTCAATATGGCGAATTTTAATAATTTCTTGAATTCGCATATGGTTGGGAATTTTATTCAATAAAAACCAAAATACTGGTAAAGTATTTTGGAAATATTCAGGTTCTTAAATACTTAATTTATTGCAGTGACATATATCTTTACAACTAAATTTTATACACACAATCAAATAACATAGCATAATAAAACCCAGCCCTACATGGGCTTGTAGGTCATTCTAACAATACAAAAGCAAAGAACAGAGTGGAAATATGGAAAACTTTTGACACTCTACATATTCGTGGAATGAGATATTGTAAATAAAAACATTTTTAGTTTGGTATAACAATATGTGCACAAACATTTAGTGAATTTGATATGGATGAGAATTCTATTCATTAAAAACCACAAGTGTCTTGGTTGAGAAAAGCCTTTGTATGTGAGACCAGCTCTGTCATATTTGAGGTGTCAATCTGTACTGAACTGAAACACCCCAGGGTAAATGCATTGTAACGTGGTCAAATTTTGCCATTCTTTCAATCCTCCTAGAGCTGTCTGTAGAATTATAGAAGCATGGTAGGAAAGACAGTGACCAAGTGGTTATCGAGATATGCAAAATAATTACAACATACTCGGCTTTCAGTGTGTTCGAACCCACCTAGTGACTTCCGAGGGTCTATCTCAATAAGACCCTGACTGTGTAAGCATTAATTCGGCTTTTAAAAACTTATAGAATAAATGATCAACAATGCAACACTCGTGTGAGTGTCATTTTTAACTTTTCTGTCAGAAGTTCTTTAACATACACATTTGAATATTGAAGATGAGGTTGCTATCCGATACATGATCAAGTGCATCAGTAATAAGATTTATAAGCTACACAATCATATGTAATGTAATAACTACACCAACCATATGTCCAGGTCACACATTTTCTTGATATTTGTTTTATCAATGTCAATAAAACCTGTATGGGTAACCAAATTGATGGGCAAATTCCCAACCCTGAAAATTTGCTGATGGGCAAAGTTCCTGATTAGCATTGTTCCTGATGGGCATAGTACCTGCTGGGCATTGTTCCTAATGGGCATTTTTCCCTACACCCATATTTCCTTAGGGTTGTTTCTGTATGTCTTTGGCTTTCCCGTTGACTACCTTATTCTCCTAACTCTGAATAAAGACCCTTGTATCTTGGTGGTACTGGCTGGAAAATGAGCCGCCTGAATATGTACCACCCCTTTGTGTGGTTTGTCTATATTCAACGCAATATCTTCTTGTACTACAGAACTCAAAGCACTATTAATCCATCCTGACTGCACAAGTGCGGCCCAAGCCTTCTGATGACTGACATTTCCCTAAATGAAAGTCACACTGTGAGGAATGATCATTGTCCAAGTCTCTGAGGTTCTTTAGCCTGCCACTGGGGATAGGACCTAGTGGCAGAGGACTGCCATATTAAGTGATTATCCGAGTCACTATGCATCTGCCTATACCTGGCACAGAACTCAAGATGGTCACCCATCCAAGTACAAACCAAACCCAATGCCGCCTTCAGCCCTCCAGTGTGTTTGCAGTTTTTAAGGAGCAGCAGGGTTTTTCAATCAAACACAGACGTGGTCCTGAACACAAATTATGTCAAATACAGCAAAGACATTTTTTTCTAATGTAAATCCTCGCAAAGGTATCCTAATAAAGTATGAAGTGAGCTGAACCTCAACTCAACAAAACCTAAAGTATGCAAACCTGTTCGGTTTTAGCACACGACTCCAGTAAGGTACAGGCCAGATCTAGCTGTTAGACTTTTGGCTTAGCTCAGCTACCTTCTGTAGCTTTGAATCGAAACCTACATTGGTGGTGTACTTGTAACATTCTCCTCTTCTACCACTAAAGTTTGCATTAAAATCTCCCGTCGCGACCAACATTAGGAAAATGGGTAATTGTCTTGCTCAAGCCTTGTGATTTACAATGCAGAATCATGACCCAACTAGTATACACTGCTTTTACTTCCTCCGTCCAACAAAGTAACCATTATTGTATGCACTAAACAATATGATTAATAAATCTTACAGCAGCAAGGGCATATCCCTACTGAATCTCTGAGTGAAAACAATATATTACCAGGAACTGGATTAGAACCCAAAACCACAGAGTTGAGAAGCATATCAAGGATACACTTGAGTCACCATTATTCAAAACAAATTTAAGGAAAAACCTTTGCTTTGGTGTCAAGGGAAAACAGCACAATTGGTCAGGTTTACAGTATATTTGAAGTTAACAAGTAGCATTGTGCATCACACATAAATGACAATCAGAATAAGTGACATGGCCATTTGGACTGTGAATGAATTGATAGCCCTGGGGGTTGTATTCTGTATGTGTGAAGTCTTTTTTTTGTAAAAACTGTGCGTGGTACAATGTTTCAGGATGTTTTTCGTGTATGGTATCTTTTTACATCCAAAATATAATTCCAGCCAAATTATTGGCAAAGTTGCTATGTCTCTATGTAGCAGCACATACCTTAGTCATCCTTGTATTAAGTGTATATGATGTGCAGTAATACTTCATACATTGTAGAATTCTACTGGCCATGGTAATTTTTAATCAGTGTCTTTGACCTTTTAGATTAAACCCAATTCATTTTAAAATTACACCTGTAGCTGCGAATAGCTATATCTCTATTCCGTTTTGTATAAGGATGATACACTTTTTAAACGAAAGCTCCCCTTCATTCTGGATTAGTTGAAGTTAACATTATCTTTAACATACAATGAAGGTTTCAATTACTTCTATGGAAGTTTATCATTTAATTTAGGTCACCTTAACTCTTTATTCGTTTAATTATGTTTTCAGTTTGTTTAAAAATGTGCGGCTTGTCTTAAGCCAATTTAATTTACGGCTTGTCAAGAAGTACAGATTTTATCTGTAGTCTGGTGTTCCATCCTGGCTAGGCTGGGTATTTTCAATCACTCTGTACACAGTTAATTGATAGTTGCAGATTGTTCTAATACAGCTTCTCCATTATGTTTAATATCTGAAATGTGAGTTACCCTTCATCATATACTTGATCAGCATATTGGTGTTATATAAATAATTCAATATTTGACATTTACGAGCAATTGGTTTATATGACATGGATTGCAAGGTTGGCCAGAGGTTGTACATTCCCATTTGAATAAATATCACTCCATTTTATTAATTGTTTGTGGTATTATATATATATATCACCGCCCAGCTGTATATACCATCAAACTATTCATATCCCACCATTTCAAGATTCCAGGAGCAAATCTACTAAACTGATGGTCTGTGTATACAAAGTATGAAAATTTCTAAAGGTCTCCATAGCGTTTTTGTTGTTGCACAGTCAAGAATTTGGATTTTGGGCTGGCTGCAAGCCCTTTTGGCAGGTTAGATTTTACCGACCTGAAGTGAAGAAGTTGTTACTCACTTGTTGATGTCCAATGGCTTTCAGTGCAAACTTTTGACCAACTAGTATGCACTGTTTCCCACCATCCAATCAACTCCGTGTTGTGGTATTAGTATAAGGTCCTCAGTGGTCTAGTGGTTAGCAAGTTTGGCATCTAATCACAGGCTGTCACATTTGTGTGGGTTCGACTCCCACAAGTGACAAAATGCTGTGGACCTGTCCCAATATGACCTTCCCTGTTGAACAGAACGTAAAACACCAACTTTGACTTTGATATTGAATATAAAATGTATTGATGGCATCGGTAAAGCCAAACCAACAAATCAAGATCAAATGGGTGTACAATCACTTGAAGTCAAGCATATGCCATATATTCATATGTGTCTGTGATAAAACAATTCAATCCTCAAGGACTGGTTACATTGTAAACCACCAGGGGCTGGTTACATTGTAAACCTCCAGGGACTGGTTACATTGTAAACCACCATGGACTGGTTACATTGTAAACCACCATGGACTGGTTACATTGTAAACCACCAGGGACTGGTTACATTGTAAACCACCAGGGACTGGTTACATTGCAAACCACCAGGGACTGGTTACATTGCAAACCACCAGGGACTGGTTACATTGCAAACCACCAGGGACTGGTTACATTGCAAACCACCATGGACTGGTTACATTGCAAACCACCAGGGACTGGTTACATTGCAAACCACCAGGGACTGGTTACATTGCAAACCACCAGGGACTGGTTACATTGCAAACCACCATGGACTGGTTAAATTGTAAACCACCATGGACTGGTTACACTGTAAACCACCATGGACTGGTTACATTGCAAACCACCATGGACTGGTTACATTGCAAACCACCAGGGACTGGTTACATTGCAAACCACCAGGGACTGGTTACATTGCAAACCACCAGGGACTGGCTACATTGTAAACCACCAAGGACTGGTTACATTGTAAACCACCAGGGACTGGTTACATTGTAAACCACCACGGACTGGTTACATTGTAACCACCACGGACTGGTTACTTTGTAAACCACCACGGACTGGTTACAATGTAAACCACCACGGACTGGTTACACTGTAAAACACCACGGACTGGTTACACTGTAAACCACCACGGACTGGTTACACTGTAAACCACCACGGACTGGTTACACTGTAAACCACCACGGACTGGTTACACTGTAAACCACCAGGGACTGGTTACACTGTAAACCACCAGGGACTGGTTACATTGCAAACCACCAGGGACTGGTTACATTGCAAACCACCAGGGACTGGTTACATTGCAAACCACCATGGACTGGTTACATTGCAAACCACCAGGGACTGGTTACATTGCAAACCACCAGGGACTGGTTACATTGCAAACCACCAGGGACTGGTTACATTGCAAACCACCATGGACTGGTTACATTGCAAACCACCAGGGACTGGTTACATTGCAAACCACCAGGGACTGGTTACATTGTAAACCACCAAGGACTGGTTACATTGTAAACCACCACGGACTGGTTACATTGTAAACCACCACGGACTGGTTACATTGTAACCACCACGGACTGGTTACTTTGTAAACCACCACGGACTGGTTACAATGTAAACCACCACGGACTGGTTACACTGTAAAACACCACGGACTGGTTACACTGTAAACCACCACGGACTGGTTACACTGTAAACCACCACGGACTGGTTACACTGTAAACCACCACGGACTGGTTACACTGTAAACCACCAGGGACTGGTTACATTGTAAACCACCAGGGACTGGTTACATTGCAAACCACCAGGGACTGGTTACATTGCAAACCACCAGGGACTGGTTACATTGCAAACCACCATGGACTGGTTACATTGCAAACCACCAGGGACTGGTTACATTGCAAACCACCAGGGACTGGTTACATTGTAAACCACCACGGACTGGTTACATTGTAACCACCACGGACTGGTTACTTTGTAAACCACCACGGACTGGTTACACTGTAAACCACCACGGACTGGTTACACTGTAAACCACCACGGACTGGTTACACTGTAAACCACCACGGACTCGTTACACTGTAAACCACCACGGACTGGTTACACTGTAAACCACCACGGACTGGTTACACTGTAAACCACCACGGACTGGTTACACTGTAAACCACCACGGACTCGTTACACTGTAAACCACCACGGACTGGTTACACTGTAAACCACCACGGACTGGTTACATTGCAAACCACCATGGACTGGTTACATTGCAAACCACCATGGACTGGTTACATTGCAAACCACCATGGACTGGTTACATTGTAAACCACCATGGACTGGTTACATTGCAAACCACCAGGGACTGGTTACATTGCAAACCACCATGGACTGGTTACATTGCAAACCACCAGGGACTGGTTACATTGCAAACCACCAGGGACTGGTTACATTGCAAACCACCAGGGACTGGTTACATTGTAAACCACCACGGACTGGTTACATTGTAACCACCACGGACTGGTTACTTTGTAAACCACCACGGACTGGTTACACTGTAAACCACCACGGACTGGTTACACTGTAAACCACCACGGACTGGTTACACTGTAAACCACCACGGACTCGTTACATTGTAAACCACCAGGGACTGGTTACATTGTAAACCACCAGGGACTGGTTACATTGTAAACCACCATGGACTGGTTACATTGTAAACCACCAGGGACTGGTTACATTGTAAACCACCAGGGACTGGTTACATTGCAAACCACCACAGACTGGTTACATTGTAAACCACCATGGACTGGTTACACTGTAAACCACCACGGACTGGTTACACTGTAAACCACCACGGACTCGTTACATTGTAAACCACCAGGGACTGGTTACTTTGTAAACCACCATGGACTGGTTACACTGTAAACCACCAGGGACTGGTTACACTGTAAACCACCACGGACTCGTTACATTGTAAACCACCACGGACTGGTTACATTGCAAACCACCATGGACTGGTTACATTGCAAACCACCAGGGACTGGTTACATTGCAAACCACCATGGACTGGTTACATTGCAAACCACCATGGACTGGTTACATTGTAAACCACCATGGACTGGTTACACTGTAAACCACCACGGACTGGTTACACTGTAAACCACCACGGACTGGTTACATTGCAAACCACCAGGGACTGGTTACATTGCAAACCACCAGGGACTGGTTACATTGTAAACCACCAGGGACTGGTTACATTGTAAACCACCATGGACTGGTTACTTTGTAAACCACCATGGACTGGTTACACTGTAAACCACCAGGGACTGGTTACACTGTAAACCACCACGGACTCGTTACATTGTAAAGCACCACGGACTCGTTACATTATAAACCACCACGGACTGGTTACATTGTAAACCACCAGGGACTGGTTACATTGTAAACCACCAGGGACTGGTTACATTGTAAACCACCATGGACTGGTTACATTGTAAACCACCAGGGACTGGTTACATTGTAAACCACCAGGGACTGGTTACATTGCAAACCACCACAGACTGGTTACATTGTAAACCACCATGGACTGGTTACACTGTAAACCACCACGGACTGGTTACACTGTAAACCACCACGGACTCGTTACATTGTAAACCACCAGGGACTGGTTACTTTGTAAACCACCATGGACTGGTTACACTGTAAACCACCAGGGACTGGTTAAACTGTAAACCACCACGGACTGGTTACACTGTAAACCACCATGGACTCGTTACATTGTAAACCACCACGGACTGGTTACATTGCAAACCACCAGGGGCTGGTTGCATTGCAAACCACCAGGGACTGGTTACATTGCAAACCACCAGGGACTGGTTACATTTCAAACCACCAGGGACTGGTTACATTGTAAATCACCAGGAGTTGGTTCAACAAAGGTCTGCTAAATATAGATGATAGCATGTTACTTAGTCCATACCAATTATAAGAGCTCTCAAATGATGCTAATAGAAATTTTAAAATCTCATTAATATAAAGATGTAAGTGTGTCTTGATACACATGTGTCTGTCTACCTGTGCACCCAAATCAAAGATTGTAACATTGAGGACATAATGTTACCCTAAAGGTCTCAATAGTTTAGGATCACAACAAGCTTGTATTAAAGTAAAATTAGGGTTTTTGACATTTGTTCTATTGACTCCCACCTTTGTGGTTATGGGATCTAACCCAACTCATGACGACATACAAGATGAGGCCCTGTCATGATATAACCTAAGCTGTTGAAAGGGAGGCACAGTCCCAAATTTGTCTAAACTTGTAACCCATCCAGTCATGAAGAGGTGTGAGTAAATGTGATGTAACTGCACACATTAGTGTGCTTTCACTACAAATATGACGTGTAAACTAGTAGAGACAAGGTTTAGTTAACCTAAGTTCCAAGTCATACCAAGCAGTGTCTCATGTATTAAAACTACACAATGGTAAATCTAAAGATTTAAAATTCTATCCAGTATGTGAACCATCTACCAGTAATATTCTTTTTCTCTGTTGTGTTATGCCACACACCTTTGTTCTAAGAGCCAATGAGATTATTCAAGGAAAAGTGATCATATTACCCTATATCAAAGACTTCTGTTTTCTAAGACACTAAGATTAAGTCAAACCTTAAAGTCCTGACTTTATAATGCGCCAGATTATGTGGAGGTATGACGTACAGCTGGGGTACATATTAAGCCATCAGCAATCTTATAACCTCATGAAAGTCAATTAATTTATGCATTTACTTAATTGATAACAATTGAAAATAATCTTGGCAATATAAATTTAAGGTTTATAAACCACTAAAAAGATCTCCTAGTACACATACATTTTTCGGTATTTGTCTCCTAGTGCTAAATGTTTGTGCAAGGTTAATAAGAAAATAAGGCAAGCATTTGGAGGAAGTATTGCCTCTTCCATATAGACCAATATTGACATAGCAAATTTAATGTCAACACAGTCATACATTAAGGTCTGTGTGTACTAGTCTATTATCAGTAAAGAGACCATTGACAAAATGACTAAACTAGCCATTAGACCCTTTTTTCTGAATGGGGGAGCCCACATTTGGGACACACACTCATTTTGGCATTATTTGGTACAGTGGACCCATGATAGTACTTGTGTGTCATGCCATGTTTTACAAATTATTACTGAACAGGTAAAAAGTGAAAGAAGTGCGGTTGCATATGTAAATAATGTAGAATTGTCCAGTTTACTTCATCTCCTTGCCAGAATGAAGCACTTAATTGCTAATTGTTAAGTTTTAGAGGATAAGTGATTCTTGGAAATAAGTAGAGCACAAATAGGTATTTATAGCAGTATTTTAGATTATTCATTCAGTAATATTAATTCAGTGTACAGTGGTGCAACTATAGTGTTGTTAAAATCTGGTGCATATTTATTTATGGATATGTTATGGGACTTATAAAACACTGGTGAAGATAAATGGTAAGTATTAAGTATGAAATATTGATTAATTTGAGTTTAACATTGCTTTCAACACATTGTATAGGTTATATTTATTCTATTTTGGTATTATTCAGGACTTTTAGAGTGCTCAATATGTGCATTAAAACAGACTGTAGGGTGTAGACTCTATCATGACTGGTAGTTTTAAGCCCAGAGGAAACCAGTACACACGAGTTGGTCAAGATTCTGCACTGTAAACTGTCAGGCACTGGTCAACAACTACCAACATTCCTACATAGGGTCCGGGTTTGAACCTGAGGCCCCGAGTCCCCCCTTCCCCAGCAGTGATGGAATACAGCACGATAATACTGTTGAAACTGTTTTGACATACCTCATTAGAGCCCCTCAATGGTAAGTTTGACATCTAATCACAGGTTGTCACCTCTGTGTCGTCTCTACCTCCCACAAGTGGCAATACTGAGAAACTGCCCCAATGCAACCCTGGCTGTTGAATGGGATGTAAAACTCCAACATTCAAGTAGTATCTAAATTGAAAGGTATTATTAACATGCAGGATGTAACTCTATGCAAAATCACCACAATTTTTTTATGTCTGAATCGATTTTGTCACCATTTTTCTCCAGGCTGAAAAGACCTTTTATCTTAGTCTACAGATAAGCTTTGTATGCATGGACCTTTAAGTACAGATGAACACCAGACAAGGTACAATGTGTAAGCATATTTTATTACTGTTTCAGTTTTTGGTTGCATGTACTTCATTTGACTATTGAACAGGTTGTAAAAAGCTTTGACATTTTGCATATACTCTGTGTGTACAAGTAATGTGTACCAGACATATGTATTTAACTCTGTTGAAAGGGATATTAAATCCCAAATCTGACACTGACCAATTAAGTTTCATTATTTTTCAGCTGAACTACAGGTTGCAGAAGAGCCCATAACAAAGACTGTCTTCTTCACTGTCTAAAACTCTATAGAAAAAGCATCATGGCTGAAGAGATGCCAAATAATTTGGAAGGGTACTCCTCTTCACTATTATCTGTGATTACAGCTAAACAAGGAGAGATTCCCTGGGCTTCAGACCTTGGAGCCGTTTACCAGACTTTACAACAGACTTACACAACCTTCAGCTCATCCAAGAATATCCCTGATTCTGCCAAACAGCTTGCCTTCAAGGTCAAAGAACTGGAGAAGTATGTAACTGTTGACATTGAAAGGCATATTACCATGAAGAATGCCAATCCCCCCTATTATCTGGGCAGAATTCTCAATCAGTTAAACACTGTCTTGTCTACCTGTTCCAGTAACAATAACAGTGGTAGTTTTGATGATTCTACAACTGCAGTAAGAGCCTATGACCATCTGGTGGCAGAACTCCAAGCCACCTTCAATGAGTATGGTTTCTGTGATGTTGTTGATGCTATCTACGATATAGGTGAAGCCACAAAGAAACTAGATGCATTATCTTTGAAGCTGACGAAGATAGAAGGTCAGTCAAATGGCATTGACCCCGGTGTAGCCATTGCAACGCTGCATGATGTTCAGGCAATGCAGAATGGCATCAGACAAGCCATGACAGAGGGAAATGTCATGCGGATGCAAAGTAAGTTTGAACAGATAAGCAGAAGGGTTACTTCTGCTGAAGCTAGTTTTTGCAGTGAGTATATCCAAGCAGATTCTAAAGTCTTTCTGGAATATCTGGGACAGCAGTTTCTACTCCGCAAGCCATTTGTGCAGACCATTTTCCACTCAGACTCTGCCAGTGTCATAAATGACCATATGATTGTTCCTGGAACCAGGCAATGGGTATTGGAAAGGATACACCGCTGGCTACAGAGTCCAGGAAAGAGGTTTTATTACATTGCTGGTCAGCAGGGAACAGGAAAAACTGCCTTAAGTACAGCAGTGTGCAAACTCTACAACTACGATATTGCAGCTTGCCACTTTTTTGATAGTTCTCAAGGACAATGTCTTCACAACAGCATGAATGGTCTAATTCAGGCAATAGCTTCTGGCATGTGCAGTACCATGCCTGAATATATCAACTGGCTGGATGATAAATATGGGCAGACAGATCTGGCAGCAAAACTTAGCACTAGCTGGCAAGAGAGCTACAAAATCCTTCTGAAAGAGCCAATCCAAGATTTGTATGGCATTGGAAAATCTGCCAGCCCACATGCCAAAAGAAGGCTTATTGTTATAGATGGTTTGGATGAGATGGATCCAGAGAATTATAAAAGCTTCAAGAGTTTCACCACGGCATTTATGAAGGACATATCTGCTGCATTTTGTCTGTTTGTCACAGTGAGATTAAAGCGCTTTACGGAACTTATAACAGTAGATGAAGACACTATGGAAGGGATAAAGTTTGAAGATCGGGCATGGATGAACAGGCATATCAAGGATATTGAGATCTATCTCTCAAGTTCTTTAGGTATGTAAATATATTACTACGAAAATGTTAAAATGTTTCCTTTTTGAGCCATAGAAAGGTTTTGGTGCAGTTTTTATTTGGTAATATTTTATAAAAATCACAAAATAAAATAATATGTTATAGCAGAAGATCATTGATCTTACTTTTGTACTTTAACATTTGTGAATCCATGTCCCATTCTCTCACAACAGTTTCCTACTCTTTCAATCTGGGACAGGCGATAGACAGACAGAGTTAGTTCTGATATAAGAAAGTTCCTGAAGCAGTAAAGCTGCCAAAAGTATATTAATAGACTAAACATCTTGTGAGAGTGACACCCTGGCTGTTGAACGGGACGTAAAACCCCAACTTTGACTTTGTGAGAGTGACAGTGAATTTATGAATTTAATTTTCAAATAATAGAATGAGTGATGTTATACTCTACAGCTACAAAGGACATCATTATGCAATTTGTAAAATATAGTAAAATGCTTGACCTTTTATCTCAGCTCTTAAAGAATTTCAGTAACATTTTACCTTTGTCCCAAAATGGTGCATTTCACAATGATAAACTTGACACTCTTTTCTGTGTTTCTTTGTTCAGGGGCTGTGTTATCTGGGGAGGATGAGGTGGATGCCCCACAACATGCCAAGGCTGATGAGACCACACTGCAGAACACAGTGGATGAGCTGCTCAAGTGTTCTTCAGGACGGTAATAACTTGTAATATATAACATAGTAAGGATAACTTTATATGTGTACACACTGTGCATTTTAAACAGAGCTGTGTTCAATGAAACTGACCATTCATACACATGTCTATCAGCAAATATTTAGATGTTTTTATTATGAGAAATTTTCTCGAAAGACGAGGTCCAGTGGTTAACTCTAGACAGTAAAACCATAAACAATGAGGTATTTAAGACTCAGCAATATTTCTGAACATTGATGCACAATATTTCCGAACATTGATGCACACTATGCTCCTTCTAGGTTTAACTACTAGCCACATGGCATCAGGTCCTGATCAGTTGATGAAGAAGTTTGCCAGGTAATTTGGGCCTAGTGGTCAGTTAATGGGGAGTTAAACTCACATAAATTAAATAACATAAGAATCAGCATTCAAACTTGTGTTTTTCCTTCCAAGTATGACAATGTGAATTATGTCAAATGCCATTAACATTTGTTGCTCCCCCTGTGGCTTTATAGCGTAACTATAAAACAGATATGACTGCATTCCGTGCAATTTAAAGGTACAACACAAGTACAAATACTTTTCAAATGTATTTAGGTCGAAGTACTTGTACTTTAAATACAAATAGATACTTTAAATACTTTGACTAAAGTATTTAAGTAAAAAAAAGTATATTAGTACAGTGTACTTTACCCCATCCCTGCTTTTGAAATATTGACAAACTTTTGAGTGTGTTTGTTTTTAGGTTTGACTACGCCATTCAGTTAATGGAGAAGTTTGCCAGGGAGTTTGGATCCAGTGGCCAGTTTCTGGGTAGTGTAAAGAAAGCCACCTTACCAGTGAGACAGAGTGTCGGCAGTGAATATGACCAAAATATGAGTGAATTTGCCAGTCCTTACAGGGCATACAGAGACAAGGAAGGCAGATCAGGTATGGCTTAAAACATTGCCAACAGGGTCACCCCTTCAAGTTAAGTACCTCAGTGAGCTCAGCGGTGACACCATGTGTTCAGTAGAGGGGAAAAGGTTTATATCCAGTCAGGTGTATGTGTGCACATTATGTATCATCCCAAAAAGGCTGTAGAGTATAGCAAGGTAGTACTTCTGATGACATATATGTTTTTGTTATCTAAGTTTTAATTGTGATGCACAATTGTACAGTCAAAGTAAAAGCCGAGGTTTTACATCCATTTCAACAGCTAAGGTTATAATGGAATTGGTCATTACTGAATCCCATAAGTTGTCATAACCTGGATTTAGACTGGATGATCATGCAGATTATATACTAACATAATGGTTTAAGGGTTTGAGGGGAGTATCTGCTCAGAAAAAGAAACATCAATTGTTTTTGTTTTTGCGTTTTATAGAACAGAACAGAATGGAGGAGCTATAGATTTCGTGAATATTTTCGTGTATAAGTAACAGATCCATTTGTAAACAAAATGCTACTCATCTGCTACTTGTTGTGAAACTAAAGCATGATGCATCTCTACAGGTTTTAATAAATAATCCCCAGAAACTCATATGCCTAATTTAAAAAGTTAAATCCACTGTATATCTTACCATTGTCCTTCTGTTTTGTCACAGTGACAGTCCGAGTGATGCGACAGAGCCAGTATTTGATGGACAAGACACGAGTTGCCTTGATACGCGGACGCCACAAGATCCACCAACTCAACCAGTGATGTCAGAGTTACTTTACACATTGTAATAGATCCTTGTATAATCGAATCTAATGCCTGTGGTACTTGGAGACATCTAAATGCTTGCCTTTTTTGTCTTAGGGATACAAGTCATCTGACCTGTGTTTATTTCTGTGTAGTAACCACAAACCACTGGGATTGAATCCGACAAAAGACACGAGTAGTTTTTGTACAATCTGTTTTACAGTGTGTCTCTAGTAATTAAGTGAAATCAGTAATTTACTATACAAAGGCATATCAATGTACATTTATAAAGATACAGATTGAATGTAGTATATTAAGTTTACACACAACTCTTGATGTGCAGAATCATTCCATTTTGTGATATGGATGTATTGTAGTGGAACTTGTATTGTGTTAATCTTTGTGTTATTTTGTTGTCATAAGAGCCACAGCTTCAAGTAACAGTAGATGAATGGGATGTAAAGGCCTTACTTTGAGTTCGCAAAATTTACAATGGATTAGATTAAGTAGTCTACAGTTATCGAAAAAAGGTTTAATAACCCAAGGTAAAATCACATTATTTCACTGCAGATGCATATGGATGTATAAACATTAGAGAACCTTTTTAAGATTAACATGTTGTATTTCTATTGCAGGTAGATGTCTTTAGATTTGAGTAAAACTAGATATTCAGTGAATTTCTTAAAAATATTAATGCTGCTACTGTAATAATCTGCCTTTCCTTGAGTACATCTTTCAGTTCATTAATTATTATTAACATATTGTTATTGAACATATATTTTAGGAAATTCTTTGTTGTCATGGTTCTTCGATAATTAAATAAATGATACTTAACAGCATCATATCAATCCACTGTATCTCGAGATACAAATGTATATATAAAATGCACTCATTTATTATACGCAATCATGTCTACTTGGACCTGCTTAATATGTATGCATTTAGATTTTCAAAAAAAGATTGGACTTTTATCTCACTTAAACAAGGTAGAAATCACTGTGGTTATAATTGCGGCATAAATGAAGCTAGTTTGTTAGTTTACTATGTAATTTTGTACTTGTTTTTATCATTGCACTGTGATCTAACAGAGAATTAGAATCTAAGATATAATCTTTTTTGTGTGTTTTTTTGTTGGTTTTTTTTTGGAGAGGGAGAGGTGGGGTTATAGGTGGGGTGGGGGGATGGAATCACATAGTTGAACTACTTTTTGCACAGTCTAGTTTCTGTCTAAAGTTTTACAGTAATCTGAAATTGTTGTTTAGGTAAAAGCATTTTGACTTCTCACTCAAACGAACATTTGAGTTCAGTTGTATTAGTTAAATTGTAACATAGGGCAGGAAATACTAAATAAGTTCAAAAGATTTGAGATTATTCATTGGATGCAACCTTTCAGCAAGGTTCTTAGTGCCTAGTGGTTAGTAAGTTTGGCATTTAACCACAGATTTTCACCTCTGTGTCGGTTCCATCCACACATGTTGCAACTCTGAACACCTCTCTCAATATAACCCTGGCTGTTGAATGGTTCATAAAATACCAATTCTGATTTGACTTTGCAACCTCTCAACAAGAGGATGCAGCGTCATTACCATATTTTAAGAAAAATTAATACCACATGTTCTGTATGTAAGTGACAAATATGTAATGGATGAGAAGATGTTTTCATGTTGCCAAACCTCCACACTTGGACTCCTCAATGTTTGTAATAAAGTCAAATAAAAATACAATTACATTTTTGTCTTGCATAAAATGTTGAATGCATCTAATGACCTTTTTAAATTGCTGCATAATGCATAAAAATTTTGCCTTTTGTAAATATCCAGGTGATTTTCTGGTAAGATATATGTTAGATGTAGTATGCTTAAATGGTACAATAACTGCTAAGTTTAAAGTTACAGAAAAAAATATTATATTAAGTTGAGCTGGGTTTAGCATATCTGACTTTGTCACATTTTGTTGCATTTGAAGTACTAAAATACTAACATTTCAGTGAACTATCAATGATATGTGTTATTCTATATTTATGTTGATATAGTAGCAACATTGCATAATGATAGGATCCCCTATGAATTCTGCATATCTCAACTAAACATGCAGATTCATAAATGTGGTATAGTGGTAACACACTCGCCCCCCCCCCCCCCCCCGCCCCCCCCCCCCCCCCCCCCCCCCCCCCCCCCCACCTCTGAGGTCGGCGGTTCAAACACTGGACCTTATGTGGGGCAGTTGGTAGTTGCTTACCGATGGTCGGCAGTTTACTGTACAGAACTGTGATCAACTGTATGTACTGGCGACTGCTGCCCACAAAACTACCCATCATCATGTGGCCTGTACAGTGTTGAAAGAGATGTAAAACCCCAAATAAATAAATCATAAATGTGGTAAATAAAAGTTCAATTTTAAACTTGAAATTTATCTGCCATTGATAAATGAAAAATCAGCCCTTGTTTACACATGTGTACAATTAATTATCCATGGTAATGAGCAACAATGAATATAAAAAATGGCCTGATCTGTGTAAGTCCTGGTATATAGGGCTAATACTTTATATGGTGGACAGCAAAATACATCTAATGTCACGATTTTCAAATTTGAATTGAAACGTGGATTGCTTAGCATGGCAGTTCAGCACATGCCTCAAACTGGTACCACCTTAAGCGATATCTGGAAACTCGTTTCCAATGAAAATCGTTGATGCATAGATTATTATAAGGAATAACCCAACCCCACCCCCCACCCCTGACAAAGCATGGTATATGCAGAATTTTACCATGGTTCGAGGTTATAAGACCTGTAGGCAAACCCTGAGGGGTTTATTGCCGCAAACCATGGTAAAAAATTCTGTGTATACCATAGTTTTAAAGGATTATTCCTATTCTAATATGACAAATTTTTTTTATATATATTTTTATTTTTCAAAAACATAATACAAAAAATGCATACATGTACAACATAACAGAGATACAGTAATTATGAAAAACTTCAACAGGGAATTGCTTAACATTGACAAAGAATTATAATATCTGCATTACTAGAATAGTATACACAGGCACAAACATTTTACTTGACACATCAACTCTCTTTTATTCTATTGAGCGCAGACCAGTTTGTTTCAAATTTATCACATTGAAAATTTATTTTAGCTATATATTCTTGATCAGCATATACACTTTGAAGATACTTTTGGAAACCACTGACATTTGGCATGTTGGACTGTCTCAAACAATAAAAAATGTATCTCTTTGCAGCAATAATTATAATGTTTTTGGCTAAAAAATCAATTTCCTTTTTTAATATACCAAACATAATATTCAGTGGACTTGTACTGAGGTACAAACTAAAGACAAGTTGAAGCCATGCTTTCAAATTAGTCCAAAATTGGAGGATAACTGGACACAAAATAAATAAATGACTCAATGTCTCAACTGCATGATGTTGCACAGAAAGCACACAATGCAGTATTACTTATATTCATTTTGTGAAGTAAAGCTCTTGTACCCAGTATTCTGTGAATGATTCTATACTGAAACCAAATAAAATCATTTCTCTTTAGTGTTTTAAAACATACTTTGTAAACATTCTGCCAATCATCTGTATCAATATCAGTGTTGAGTGTTGTATTCCATTTGGTCTTTAAATTTGATATTGTTATACTGTTGATTTAGTATTTCATAGAAATGGCGACTTCCTCTGTTGGGGCTAACCAATAGTTTCAAATATAGAGGAAGGATAGGTCTTTCATAAATTTTGCAATGAAAGTTTTTATGCATCTTTTTACTCTTAAATACTCTAAAAAAATTATTTTGACTTTGTAAAGTTGGCATATTTCATTGAGTTCCATTATATTTTCGGCTTTATTTAGTAAATCAGATGGCGAGTAAATTCCTGCATGATACCAATGAGGAAAGCATAAAGGCTCAATAGAAATATTTGAATTATACCATAAAGGGCACAACAATGCTTCATTTTCACAAGGAAGTTGTTTTTCAAGTAATTTACCCCAGGCCACCAATACTTCTTTCCAGAATTGATTGGAGATATAACCAGAAAAAATTAAGGGCCATAGATTTCCCATCATATACAGTCTTTCTGGAGTTGCCATTGTTAAAAATACTTGAACCCAGGGAGATTCTGGTGAAACAAATAAACGCCTAATCCAAGCAACCTTTTGAGACAGTATGAACATTTCAATATCTATCATTTTTAAACCGCCATGTAAATAATCATTCGTAATTTGCTTTTGGCTTATTTTGTTTGGTTTGTTATCCCACAGAAATGAATACAATAAATGATTTAAATTAGAAATAATTTGTTTATCAGGTGAAGGAAGAGAAGCAAACATATGGTTTAACGTACTAATGACAAAAGTTTTTATCACTATAAGTTTACCAAAAGGTGATAAATTCCATTTCTTCCACCTATTTAGAATTTTATTGATCTTTACTGAAGCTAAATTAAAATTTAGAGTGGTCATTTTTGTCAAGTCTACAGAAAACTGCAACCCAAGCAAGTTGAATTCGGTTGCACCCCAATCAAATTTTTGTAATGTGTCGTACATATCTTGAGAATGTTTTTTTTGGCCCAGTCAAATTATTTTTGTTTTGTCGGTGTTTAACTTAAGCCCAGAAGGAGAGCCGAATATTTCTAGTGTTTTAAGAGTTGCCCTGAGAGAGTCTCTACTACCATCAAGAAACATTGTAGTATCATTGACAAACTGTGTGATTTTTTATGAGTATGCTTGTTGACTGTGATTCCTTTAATATTGATATTATTATTGACCATAAGGTACATAATCTGACAACATAATAGAAACAAATAAGATGCTATCGGATCCCCCTGGCTGCAACCCCTCTGTATACTAAAAAATTTGGACAGGAACTCTGACTGAAGTATTGATGCCTGTATGTTATTGTTAAACGCATTAATCCATTTGCAAAATCTTTTACCAAAGTTAAAAAAGTCTAGCACATTTGACAAGAAAGACCATGAGACAGAATCAAATGCTTTTTGAAAATCGATTAACATAAGCATACGCTGTAAGTTGTTTTTATCAACATAATGCATGATATCATAACATGACAAATTAGTTTAAGCTAAATAATTATTAGAAATTTTACAGTAAAACAGTTATTGCTACGACAGCAACTATGAGCGATAATTCAAACCTAACAGGTTATGATGATTTTACCCATGACATATTTCCTCGATTAACTAATCAGAATTGAGGACACAGCCGTGTCATGTTAGACTATTTTGTGAGCACTTTTTTATTTGCCACATGCTGCTTTGAGGCACTGGTTTGACGGTGACCTTGTCTTATCACTTTTTTTTTTTAAATCTGAAACATTACATAATGATATATAATTCGACTGCAACCAGGAGCAGTTTTTGTGTGAAAAATGCTGATGTATAGCTTGCTCCATTGTGTATCTTAAACAAAATTCACCTATAATAATTTGCAATTTTTTAGAAGCATAAATGAGGATTTTACATTAAATTTTTGCCAAATGACTATGCAGAGCAGTAAATCACAATCTGTTTATGTAAGCTTCAGTGACTGTAAATCATTTGCCACTAACTTCTATTATTGCCTCTTCAAATCCAGCTTATGGCGACATGTGCCTTGTATGTCAGAATGTTTTTATATCCCAGTGTGACTGCTCCAGCAGAGGAGGGACTATAGCTCCTGATGAGCAAAGTGTAGCATATCATAAATAAGTCAGCAGTGGTCATTACTGATGGATTGTAATATTTCTGTCAACATTTTTACAAGGTTTTTACAAAGTACTTTGGATAAAACATTCTGTTGAGCATCTTTGTGACTTAGTAAAGAGCAGCTGCGGAAGAGCCAGTGGAAGACCACATTAGCTCAAATTATCTGACTCAAAGAGTCATTTGCATCAGGTTTTCAGCCACTGCAGATTAAACTAATTGAAAGATTCCCTGAATTTACAGCAGAATATGAGGCTGAACTTCAATTTCATACTCTCACTGTTCAAACCAGTACTGTTTTATACATTTTGGTATTCCATTAGTCCAAACATTATCCTATTGTGTAAGTTTGTGCAGGACATTCCTCAAGCGTTTCAAGTCCTGTTTCATTGTTAAACAGTATCTACATGTATTTGTTTAAGTTTGTAGGAACATGTTTCCATGTGTTTCACACCTTTTTCATTACTCAGATAGGTTTTGGTTGGTCAATGGATTTTGTTGGTCAAAGTTGCTTTCAACACATTACACAGGGGAGCTAGGACATCAGACTGAACTGGGAATTAAACCCAGGCCCTGCAAAGTACAATAAGAGTGTCACTGGCCAAAACATCATCATACCTCTTGACCAAATAGTATTGCTATATTGTGATATCATTTACATAAACATATATTTATTGGGATGTCAATATTTTGAAGCTGTAGCTTATAGTACCTGCAGTCATACTGTGTATTTCACTAACGGGTGTTGGAAAAACTGGAAATATGTATGACATAAAAGTGGCTTTGGTAAGTATATATATATGAGCCTCAATGAATAGTATTTTAAGGTCACCTTACTAAAGGGATATTTTTCACATTTTTTTTTAGTAAAGAGACCTTAAATATAGGACTTAGTGAATACGGCCCCTGGGACTTCCGCTTAAGCAATCTCTAACTTGGATGGTAATACCCTGGGTGGATGATTAATTTAACCAGTCAAATAAAACAATGTCTCCTGGGCAATCTATAATTACACTTATAAATTGCCTGGTATTAACTTCCTATGACTTAAGGGTTTTCTTAGATACAGCCTTTAAAGACTGTGAAGTAAAAACTTCAGCAGTTCAACTTGCTATTCCTGAAATCCTGAATTCTCAAATGTCCTATTTTCGTTATATTTTCAAAAGCCTTTGCTTTCTGGTTGACTTAACTCCAAGAAGAGATTGCATTTTGGGAAGATCTAGAATCTAGATCATTTTCGGAATGCAAAAAAAAAATCCTGAATTTTCAGAAAATGCATCCTGCCGGCGGCCTCCACTCTATAAGTGATTTCTAGTTTTAATTTTGTGTTTGTGAAAGAAAGTCGTGGATTATATAAAAGTAAAACATCCCGTATTTTAAATATTAATCAATTGAGAAGACAAAACACACTATCCCTGTCCTTCGGATTGTATTGATCTGTCTTCTATTGTGATAAAATTTAAACATTTGCACTGATCAGATAATGTTCCTATTACATCAAGTCATCAACCATTTCGTATTTTAAGCAGATTTACTAACTTTTGACTGTTGGTTTGAAGTTTTTGAGAACAATTATGACAAAGTATTGACATATCCTCACAATAGACTCGATTATTTAATTTTTAATGTTAAATCTGCTTTACTTTTTGCCGAGGTTAATTTTTATACAGATCATCATTATAACTGCTAAAATGTATAAATACTTGAGCTTTTTACAACTTTTTACACAGCTATTTCAATAGGAATTTTAATGACCTGTTTTGTTGACAAATTTTGGGTATGACACAAGAAAAGGGGAAATTAAAGTTTCAACAATGGAACATAACATGCTTCACTTAGCAGCTATGACATTTACATTGAAATTATAAACATTGAAATATTTCTGCGTAAATATTCAATTGGCATTTTTTAAAAATTAAATAAATATAATGCCACTGTGCCTATCACGAACCAGTTATTAATTATCCTTTTATTAGATCTTTCTTTGGAATTCTGAGGCAATATTAATGTTGAATTTCCTGTAATTTCTGTCTGATTTTACAAATAACTTTCTAATAACCCCCATTGTCAAATGCTATAAATATAGGCCAGCACTTCACTGAAGTTATTACTCGCTCATCAAACTATCCGAGACGGTTGCACTGAATTCTACATCTTTACGACAGTTCATCAACTCGTTAAACTTACAGAATTAACCATGAACAAGCACACTATGAGCGCTCTGTGTCTTCTTGTTCTGGCCGCTTCAGCCATCTTGGCTGATGCAAATGACTGCCAAAAGGAGAGGAGATGTAAAAGAAAACTCAACAGGATCTTGCATGTTCTGAAAGAGGCAAATCTGGTCTGTGGGACGGAAGAAGCCGCTACAATAGGCGGTAGGTCATTTTGCTGTGTAAACCTTTTTAAATTGTATTTCATTAACAGAGTTACAATAGGAAATCATACAAGTGCAGTTGCAAAAAAAAAACATAGAGAAGGTACATGCTAGTTTGACAGTATGGGTGCAACAGATAGCGAGTGAAGTTGTAAATGCACCAATAGTGTGAAAGTTAAACCTCAGTAAATATGCTGCAATTAAGGGCAGAATCACAATCATGTAATGATGGAATAATACACTACGACTAGGTTCTGTTTGATCTAACAAAACCAGGGGTATAGCTTATGTATAAGCTGGTACGCCTGGGTGTACCATTGTGTTAGTAGAATCATTTATGACATATACAATACCCCATCCCCTAACAAACATTGCATATAACCACAACTTTCTGAAACATCAGGGAGTACCCAATCAAAATCTTCTCCCCTGAAAACACTGAGCATTTTTTTTTAGCGGGGGAAGTTTGCTATCTAAAACCTTGCATCATATATCCTTTACACAGGAGCTGGACCAATTGTTTTTAGTGCACTGATGACACTACATGCGGTATATCCCTCCCTTTATAGGCGTTATGTATAACACCTCATTCCCCCCATGATCTGCTAGACTTCTGTCAGCAAAGTTTGCATACTTTGCCATTCCTCGCTTTCTGTGACAACCCACATACGAGTTTTTCAAATGTCCAAACTTTTTGGGCTATCAGGGCAGTATCAAGGTTACCTCCCTCATGTGGTTTAAACTGTAGGATATTCAATCAATTATGTGCCTGTTCTTCTGTCTTTCCACCTGATTGTGTGCTATTCGGTCCCATTATTTGTCTCCAACCAAGGAACATATTTGTTGTAATGTAACTGTATCTTCACAAGATCTTTTCTGTATCTCTTCTATATCAAACCATAGTCATTGTCCTAACAAATATTGATTTTCTTCTGCTAGCAAAAGTGTTTTTATCATTATTATTATTGTTTTACCAGATGTTATGTTTCTGGGTATCTTAGTTCATCTGTTTGTGTTATGATTTCTATCATTTAAAACAGAAGACAAGAGGTCTGATGTACTATAGGGTTGTGATACATTCGGATTTAACGTCACAACACATTTGCAAGGGTCATATCACGGCCTACAGTTGTTCAGAAGATGGGATAAGCAAACCTATACTAGTTGGTCAAGATTCTGCACCACCAAACAACTACCAACTTTCCTACTTCAGGGTTGGCTGGGAATTGAACACTGAACCTTAGAGATGGGTGGTTAGTATGTTACCAAATAAACTGTAGCACCACCAATGCACTACAGTGAATAAAGCTATACATGTATTGGTTGCAAATGATTGAAGTGGTTTAAACCATAAAAAGTGATCTTTTCTCTTTGGTTGGGCTTTTCATGGCACTACAATCATTTCACTGAGTGATCCTACGAGGAAGACCGATCACTTCGGTCATGATTTATGTGATCGAAGCAATTGTAAACAAATACATGTTATGTAATCTAGTTGTAGCTACAAGTGATGGGGCAACCGCTAATATGCAGCTATTGGTTCTTGTGGAAATGAAATATTTTATTGTAATGGGAACTTGATGCCAAAAATATTCTACAGTGATCATGTACTGAGGGAATACATGTGGTATAGTAAGAGCTGGTAGGGGTAGCTAAATTGTACATTTATATGTACTGGTGTAAAACATGTATTGTAAACTAATATGTACTGGTGTAAAATATGCATTGTAAACAAATATGTACTGGTGTAAAATATGCATTGTAAATTACATGACAAGTTACACTTCCCTAATATTACAGCATTTACAATCTTTGTTAATAATTTTTATAGCTATTTTTGATGCACTTGAACATCTGACCGATGATACAGAGGCAAATGAAGGCACTACCCCTGCTCCAACAGTTTAAAATGCAAACCCCGAAGTATCTTATAATGCTAGCTGTTTCAGGGCGCCCAGAGAAACAAGCAATTTGCAGAAATGTTTAAATGTGTAATACATGTATGATCTTTAAAGAAATAAAACTTGTCAGCAATATTCGCCCTTTTTGTGATTTCCAATGCACAAAGAACACTTTTGTTCACTTGGCAGTTGTTTTCAATTTACTACATCAAGTAATTTTGAATACTTCTATTTTAAAGTATTTCCTGCAGATGACACAGAGGTTTTTAAACACGAGCTCTATTGAGGTTCAGGCTTCTAGGAATCTTTTTTTTTTTTGTCTCCGAACTTTCATGGATTGTGGCGTAGTGTGATTGAGTGTCTGTCTCCCCACCAAAGTTAAGCGACAAGTGGCTACTTTAGTACTGGGATGCCTGACCACTTCAGTGCACTACTGTTGTCTCTGTTGGCATTGCGGCTCGCCCTAGTAGACCGAAACCCCTTTCAGCCTTGTTTTCTAACATGAAAAATAAAGGCTGCTCCAATAATAAAGTTCAAAGTTGAGAAGTGACTTACCTCTCTATCAAACCTGATGCTATTCTGGCATATACTTGGCAAGTTTCACACAATCAACACGTGAAAGAAGTGGCAAAGTTGTACATAATCTAAATACAATGTCAGTTATGAAAACCTCAGATGCCAGCTGTGTATGTTTAAGATAGCAAAATCGTGGAGGTCATGTGACAATCTTTTCACTCGAAAACGTCAGGAGAGTCAGCTGTGGCTGTCCAATGTTTATTCCTCTCGTTGAGAAGGGTTTTATGAGCCAGCTTGTCAAAAGCTTTGTTAAAATGGTCCAGTACAATAGAAAAACCTCCCAAATGACAAAAACCAAGAAAAACATATATATCATGAATAAAAATGATAGTATTACACAAGTGTATAGAAGCAGTATGTTATTGTTAATCTTCAACGGTGCTGCATCTTGGATAATGTCTGTCAAGGGATGTTCTACTTTTATTATCCCACATTTCTTAATAAAACATGATTAAAATGAGGGTTGCTTTACTTTGATTATCAATCATTTTGTATGAATAATAATTAATATAAGTCCATATTTTAAGAAATACTTTAAAAAGTATCTTACTATAAAATCAATATCTACTATAATTTATTCTTTATAAAACTTGCATTTCTGTTTTAGGTAAGTATTTATTTTTGTTACTGGGAAACTGTTCCAGGCATTTCGCAAACTCCCTGATTCACTTAGGCATTTAACGAAGTGCCTAAAATTTCCAGGCATTTTATGTAATGCCTAAACTTTATTATTACACATGTTTATTACACAACTTGCCTGATATCTTTCTGAAAAAATGTGAAATATGATATTTCTATGTTACGGACACAGTTTTTGCGTTTCATCCAGGTATTTATAAAGAAATGAGCAGAATAATAAATCTATTTAAACCATTCTTGTTGGAAGAAGTATATCTTGGGTGGTATTTCAAGCTGTGGTATTTAATAAGATTGCCACAAATGGAAGAAATATTTCAAATGACTAGGCATATATTCTAAGTTTTAGTCGCAGTTAATATAGAGAATTACATAAAGTCGGGATCAGTTCTTCAGTTAAAGCAGATGATCTTATATATAATACCCAAGTGGTACTCCATTGTGTAAACTTAAGGGCCCATGAGGCCCGAAGGGTAGAAGAGCCATTAATTTTACAGAATGGAAGCACCAAGAAATTGGAATTTTACCCCTTGAGATTGAACTAGGTAGATATGTCAGAACCAATGTCTTGGAGAGGATTTGCAAACTTTGTAAACAGGACATGGAGGATGAAATTCATTCTGTTAGTGTTTGTCCTTAATTAGACTGCGTTAGACTGAAATATTCAAATGTATTTAACAGGTTAGAATCACCATCTCTTATTCATAAATTTATTTAAAATAATGTTTAATGGTAACTTGAACTGGTCTATAAATTTTGTATTTGATTTATGGAGACACAAACTGTATCCGTGACACATTTATCATCCATCCATTCATTACAGTAATATACTAGTAATTCAGAAAGATGTTATGCTTATATCCACATTTAGTTTTATAGACATTCTATTTCCCACTATTTATTGTACTTTGGTATTTATTGCAGTGTATCATTTATATAGATACATGTCACTATAATAAACTAACTATACTATTATAAAACCCCATGATTTGAAATCAATTGATTAATTGAATAATTTTGACACTTTTTACCGAAAGGCCAACCTAAGCATTCTTTGCAAGGTTTGCTTTGGTGTGAATATAACATGTGGATTTCATTAAATTAGTTCTGTGGTAAATTTAATTTCAATAAACAATCAATATTGTTTCACCATGTCTATCACTGGCTTTCCTTTTTGGGAAAAAATACAATTTTGGATAGAGCTTGAAAATTGTGATAATAATCTGAACCACAATTTTTCACCATGGATAGTGATAATAGATCAACTACAGAAAGCACTTTCCAGAAAAATGTAATTCAGATTGTTTATATGACTATGTTCATGCTGTGGATAATTTATTGTGGTGAGTTTTTCATGTTCCTATACTGACTTGTGTTTATGTTAAGACAGCAAGTGATTATTATTTTGTGTTGATACACTGAAAGCACTAAAAACTAATTACTTTCTTGGGGTTTTTGTGTTGAAGTTTTCAGATTTCATAAAATTTGCCTTTTTTGTCCTTGACTCTAAAATTAAAATCAAGGAAAATGTCTAATGGATTGATTGTTTCCTCGGAAAAAAAAACTCATAGAAAGTATGCATACACCAAATTTCGCATTCCACAAATGCCTCCTAACAAATAAATCCACATTTAAACACAAAATTTATTTCCACCAGAAATAGTGTGTCATGTCAGAAGTATAACACAAAATGTAATAAGATTAAAATCCATGTTTTGAATTTTAAAAATTTTAATTTAAATCACATGGAAATCCAGAAATAAAACATTAAGTTCTACATCATAGCACTATGTTAGAGTTTTCATTTTCCATCTTACTTCAATAGAAAAATCTTTCATATTGCACAATTTGAATTGTAAATCAATAATAATGTACATTCTGAGCCAATGAAAGCAATCCTTTTAATATAGTATTGCGGGATAGATTTTAACAATGCACACTGTAAGCCAGCAAAACCATTCTCTTTTGTCGATTACTACTCAACTGTGACCTAATCCTGGGTATGTTTGAAAGGGTAGCTGCCCTTGCAATTGTATCCACAGATTGCAATTGTAACCTTATATTACAAAAAAAAATCCAAAGACTTAAAAATGTCCAGCTTTATAAATTAAATTACTTGTATTTTATATGTAAGTAGGTATTTTTTCCAGGTAGTTTTTTTCATGAGGTATTGTGCCGAGGATGACTGGAAACCACCCTTTTATTCTAAACAGACTTCCCACTGAATTAAACCACATTTCACTATTTGAAAACATTGTAGATAGTGTTAACTCTCCATTATGCAAAAATAATGAAGGGTTGGCACAATAGGAGGGCGCGCTGGTCTGGATTTTATAAGTGAAGTAATGCATTTATCTTAATTATGGAGGCTCTGATGAATATAAAAGCTCCATGCAGTGGTTCTCTTTATGCTGCTATGTTTGGATAGAAGCCAAGGTTGGATTAATATAACCAGTTTACAAGATGAGTTTTTTTTATCTGTGGACAGATAAAGAGATCTGTTGTCTGCATTAGAGCAACCAATCACTTCCACAGAAGAGAAACCAGTGACTAATGAGCTAGAGCCCTTGGAACGAAAATAACGCACCCACTCATATACCCTAGACTTTCCTCAAGTCCTTTTGTCTTAGGTATTATATGAGGACTGAATGACTTTTTGGCCAGAATTTGGCGCCGACATCATCCCTCAGTAATATCCCCACCCATCATGATGGGTTCATAATGATGCCATGTATGTCAGATTTAGTGGAATAAGAAATACAAAGACTTTAAAATACCCGTGCTGTCATCATATGATGTACCTACTCCACTTCTAACAAAGGCTGATCAAGACCCTGCGGTAACCAGAAATTAAAAAGGCTGCAAATGTTTGGAGCACATGCTTTTAGGCATTTCACGATTTTGGACACCCAATTTAGGTATTTCATGAAATGCCTGGAGCGCAAAATCAGGCATTACATAAAATGCCAGAAAATTTAGGCATTTCGCAAAATGCCAATGTGAATCCAATCAGGGATTTTGCAAAATGCGTGGAATCTTGAGGGATTTCGTGAAATTGTAGTCTTTTCTCCCACGTGTTTATTAAATAATTGTTTGTTTTGATACATATGTTTGTGGGGGCTCGGTGATGTAGTGGTTAGAGTGCTCTCTTTCAATCTCTGCAGTCGCCAGTTTGAATATCAGCCCGGACACTTCATGTTGGAAAGTTGGTAGCTACTTGCCAATGCAAGGTAGTTTACAGTGCAGAATCTTGACCAACTCGTATGCACTGGTACCTCCACCCATAAACTACCCATCACAATATATGACCCTGGCTGTTGAACCCAACGTAAAATAAATAAATATTTGTATGTTTGATCATGTTTCATGTACTGTTTAGTTGGAGTATTTATTAATTTTATTGGTGCAGAATAACACATAGCTGTTCTTGCACCTTAAGATTTAACTAACTATAACCTCCCTTACAGGCAGTATGTCCCGTGGTTAGAAGTGCTGTCGATGGTAGAACCACCCCAGGTCGCGCCATTTCGTCTGAGTTGTTACTACTGTCCCTTTCACACTATCTAGTACATCCCACAGTTAGAAGTTTTTTTGTTCAAACTACAGGCAGATGGCCACTGATTGGACACAGATTTTTAAATACAATAACAGATGGATGACATTACTACAAACGTTGGTCACCAAGAAACAACCTCTATTAACCTCAACTCACCTTTGGTAGCCCGTGGGACAAATGCGTGACGAAACGACAAATAACTTAACTCACCTTATGTCGCTGTGTTATTCTGAAAGACGACCAAATCACGACCTTATGTACACCGTGGACCACACCTATGGTAACCGTAATAAAAAAATTATACGAGTACTATACATGAAATCATCTGCGCATGCACACATTACCGAAATCCACAGAGCCTCTAATCGGACATGGTAAAATAAAAATTGCACCATGTATTTAGTCATGTGCACAAGATGATCTTGTGATGAGAAAATAAGTTGTGATAATGAGATGATCTCATTATAATGAGATAATAAGTCGTGATAACAAGATCATCTCATGATATCAAGATGATCTGGGGAATAATGAGATCATCTTGTGATAACAAGATCATCTTGTTATCACAAGTTATTTTCTTGTGATAATGAGATCATCTCATTAGCACCACTTGTTTACTTGATATCACAAGATCATCTGGTGCTCACTAAAGTGATGATCACCAGATAAAGTAGTTATCACGACATAATAAGTAGTGAGTACTAGATGATGTGGTGCTCACTACTTATTTTCTTGTTATCACATCATTTAGTTATAACCAGATCATTTCAGGCTCACCACATCATCTGGTGATAGCAAGAAAATAAGTAGTGATCACCACATCATCTGGTGATCACTAGATGGAGAGGTGAGCATGAGATGAGCCAGTGATAATAGAATGTGATAGTGATCACTACTTTATCTGGTGATAACAACATAATAAGTGGTGAACACCACATAAACTTGTTCTCACTACTTATTATGTCGTGATGACTACTTTATATGGTGATCACCAATTTTATATTGAGCACAAGATCATCTGGTGAGCACCAAATGATCCTGTGATATCAAGAAAACAAGTGGTGCTAATGAGACGATCTCATTATCACAAGAAAATAACTTGTGACAATGAGATGATCTTGTTATCACAAGATGATCTTGATATCACCAGATCATCTTGATATCATGAGATGATCTTGTTATTGATCACGACTTATTATCTCATTATAATGAGATCATCTCATTATCATGACTTATTTTCTCGTTATCACGAGATCATCTTGTACGCACGACTTAATACATGACTTATTTTCTCGTTATCATGAGATCATTTTGTGCGCACGACTTAATACGTGATGCAATTTTTATTTTACCATGTCCTATTTGGGGCTCCGTAGGAATCAGAGGCAGAAATATCAAATATTTTAAAACTTCGATAGAACCCGCAAAGTAATGGACGGTTCGCCACTGACTCACAAAGTCACAGATGGACATCAGATGGTGATCCAGGGACAGGGACGTTTCACCAAATGCGGGTTACCGCGGGTGATACCGCCTGTAATGTGAAAGGGGTTTTAAGAACTTTTCCTGAAAGTGCCACTGGAGGTCATTACAGGAGGTCATTGTGACACACTCTTTCCAGAGCTTGTGGTTTTCTAAAAGTCATACAGTACTCATATCTTTCAACACACAGGGTGAGAGTCCAAACAAATTCCACTTATTTGAAAAGTTCCTTCTTACATTTAGATTAGATTTAATTGCTTAATATGTTCTTAGTTAAACTAATAAATATATATATTTTATTTAACGACATAATGTAAAGAAGTATTTTGTGTTTGAGTTGAGATATTTCGCAAGAACGATCGATGTAGTGTACTGAGACACCAATGTTTTCTCCAAAAGTGACCCACTTTTCAGAAAAGAGTTTTCAGTGTTTTAAGACCACGTGCTGTTGTTTATTGATTTGTAACCATCCGCGAGTAAATTGTATGATGAAATACGCTTTCGATTCCGCCTGAACACAGGAAAGTGTCGATTTCTTGGTGCACCAAATGGGATTCAGGAAAAGAATACACCGGATATATTCTCTAATTGTACATAATGTATGTACTTTTCAACTTTACTTCCACCCATGGAGGAAGCGTAAGAATTCAATGTTCCGGGCGTGAAGTGTCTTGGGAGTACACTATGCGCTCATAACTAGATACGAAATTTAGGATACTGGTAGCCTAGAGCAAGGCGTGTAGTAATTAGGCTGAGATAATAAAATGGTATTTCGCCTATTTTGAACATGTTACTCGAATATCATTTTAACTGAGCTATTTGTATTTTTTGGTTTTCAAATGAAAGATTGGACAAGAATTTACTGTTTTGGTATTGCAACTATAAAGGTTAAATTACATATAGTGCAAGGTTTTCAGTTTACTGCCATTCTCTGATACGTAACATTTCTCTCCAGTAGGACCTATAGCTTTTTCACTCCCCTGTAAGAAATTAAGAGCTACCTTTGAAGGAGATCAAAAATAAGTAGCCGCGGGTTTTAATAGCCATGTAACTCGCAACTTTTCCAGTGATGTTTATATATAGAACAAACCTCACCAGAACTCGCCCTAGCTTAAAAGGGATATGTTACATGTATGACTTACATATAGTGGCTGAAGATGCTGTTATTCCAGTATGTTAAATCAAGACTGTAAAACACCCCTGCATTATTCCCAAAGATACAACAAAGAAAAGACTTGTAAATCAGTCTATATACAGTGGCAATAGCGAAACCTACCACACTCATGAGATCACAGGTACAATGCATTAAAATTCAGAAAATTCAGAAAATTAGCACAACCAGAACATTAGGCAATTCATGTGTAACCAATGAGGATTATCTTAAGAAAATCAGTTAATTGTCTATTTTTGTAGGTTGTTAATATTTTTGTTCTGATTTAGGACACTCATTGAGATCAAAACAACAAGTATAATCAACAAAACATATGTATCTCTCGGATTCACAAATGTTGTCACTATACAATTACAGCCGGGTCACATTAGCGAATGGGACATCCATAGTGAACGGCAATCTACCATAACATTAAAAAGATAGATAGCAGGGGCACAGGGTTCCAACACAACACTTATTTCAATGTATGAATAAATAAATGATCATCTAACCACTGGTGAACCCTATCCCCCTGCTGTCTATTGTTATCTCCCCCGGGCCGATAGGCCCGGTACGGGAGATTATAAAATGCCCTGCGTCCATGCATCCGTTCGTCACATTTTTTCAAAAGCCTTTCTATCTCTTAAAATATTATAGCTAGAGCTTCCAAATTTGCAGGATAAATTCATCATTGGAAAAACTTGCCTGGGAATCTTTTTCGGCTGATTCTGAAAAACAAGATGGCCACGACGGGTGTTAACAAGATGGCTGCCATGGGTTCGGGTGCATAGGTGCCATGGGTATTGCACGTATCATCATCAAATTACATGTAGCTTCATTATGTCAATACCTTGCTTGGTATTGATTTTGGGCCTATTATTTTAAATGTCACGGTAGATTGCCATTCGCTATGGATGTCCCGTTCGCTAACGTGAGTTGGTTTAGTGAGACATATATTAAACAAATTCAGACATGCAAGAACACTCAGACAGGGCATGCCACTGCCAAGGCATGTAATAATAAATATACTGGAAAAACTGTATCATTTTTTTATATTAAGGATTCACAGCAATTTACGTGATTTTAGTGATCCGGAGTGATCTTTTCTAATTCGATTGGGGCCTCCGGTGCAACTAAAATCATCACACCAAGTGATCCTACAAGAGAGACGGATCACTTAGATCGTGATCCATATTACCAAGTGATCGTGAATCGAATAACCCTATAGATGGTGATTCCGTTTGCTCTCAAAATTTAATGAGATCTAAGTTCGAGCAAGATCCATCTTCTGATTTATTATTATTATTATTTTTGATGAAGTTCCAACCAGTAGTATTTGGGTGATCTTGCTAGCAAGCAAACAAGCAGACAAACATGAAAATATTACCTCCTTGGCTGAGGTAATAAATATACTGACCTGTGTTCAAATAACGCTGAATTTCTATCAGCACTGTATATTAGGAGTCTACAGAAAGGCTTTTTTAAAAATGAGTATATCGCAAGATCACGCCATATAGATTTATCGCCTACGTAATATATGTTAATGTGTACTGTAATGCTTTATTTTTAGTATAATACAGTTTCACATTCCTAAATTCAATAATTGGTGAAATTAATGCAGAAAATCTACAAGAGAAAGACTTATCATGAACAGATATATATAGACAAATCAAAAGGATCACTGTGTTTGCAATAAGATTTAAAAATTTAACACATTTCATTAAAATATATTGATAATTTACTGTAAAACTTTCGAAGATAACATATATTAGTGCATATATGTTGAGAAGCTGAACTCTGATAAAGTAATCTACACAAGAGTGATATGGGTTTGTTGACTGTTTTATTGAGCGTTGTTGGTACTTCCAACTTGCATAAATATACGTATTACTAAAAAGGATATTTTTTATTTGTAAGTAAAACTTAAATTCCTCTAATTGGTACAGAGACACAATGCACAGTCACCACAGAATCCAGATATTGTACAGGAATATAATTAGTTCAAAATACTGTACAGTATCACATTACTATACTGAAGTATTTTGCCAGGTAAATTTCTGTCTCTTACAGGATAAAAGAAATCACTGAACAGCCTGGAGGGACTTCCCTTAATTAATTATATTATTTATGATCAAGTTTATATCAGCCTTGTGACATATACGTAACCACGGCAGTACTGTGTATAGTGTGATTTTATAGTTTTTTCAAAGACTGCATGGCACACACAATTTTAGCCGCATCAGCATTTTGTTCAGCTCTGAGAATAAACAGAAAACATCAGGTACTTTGGTAAAGTATTCTACACAACATGTACTTATTAAATCAGGATTTATTAAGACAGAATTGTGGATTTAAAAAAAAGACGAAAAACTAACTCATCAGAAATGTATTGTTTTTCTGAAGGAAGTCAAAAGGTTACAGTATTAGGAACTAAAGATTGTTGAATGACACTTTGTTGTACCAAATTAGGTACATCTACGCATATATTTTGCAGATTTACTTGTGTAGACTACAACCCTAAGTTGTAGCATGGCTGAAACAGGACAAAGTCCTGGTACTGGTGTACCCAATGGCCTGAAAAAGTCACAACAGTGCCAGGGTGAAAAAGGTCCATATAGGATCATCTATCCTACTGCAAAGGCCATCACCTTTGCCCCATCAGAAGAACTTGTTCCTTCTGGTTGTCCTTTAGACTCTTCTCTTTCCTCTCAATTCTTAATTGAATATCTACCAGTGAAGGCAGAACTGGTTCCGTCTGGCAGTCGTTTATGTGACGACGACCGTGTACAGCCACCTTACCTCGCCGTAGACATTGCAAACATTCCCTGGAGAGTGGAAGCACGGCAAAGGGTTGATAATGCCACTAATTTATTGCCAGACTTTGATAGATTGTTACCAGGTGAAAGTGTCGAGGAGGAAAGGATGAGTCCTGGTCTAGTGTCTGTACCACCGCAAGGTGGTAGTTTGGCTGAGACAAATATGGAACCTCTGCCTGTGGGCTCTACTGTTAACCCAGCAACGCAGACAGTTGCAGTGTCAGATTTCAGGGTGCCCGAAACTTCAGCCGCTGACAGTGGGGTGAATTGCACTGATGCGGGAGCTTCATTGACTATGCCTGACGGTGCTTCAGGACCAACAACTGGCGGAATTAATGAAGCCCAGAGACCAGATGTATGGAAGAGACCAAACAACCGGAATGAGGGAGTGGCCAGGGATTTGGAAGAGGTAAGTGACATGGCAATGTAGGCCAGGGATGAATGCAATATGTTTAGGTTGGGCACTTGTTTTAACCATCTTTACAGGGCCCTAGGGGGCCACGGTGGCAGAATGGTAACACTCTCGCCTCCCACCTCTGAAGCTGGGGTTCGGTTCTACCTTAAGTGGGAAAGCTGGTAGTTGCTTGCGTTGCTTGGCAGTTTACAGTACAGAACCTTCACCAACTGTATGTACTGGTTTCCTCTGCCCTTCCAACTACCCGTCGTGATTACGTGATATGACCTGTACAGTGTTGAAAGCGACATAAAACCCCAAATAAAAAAATAATCACCTTTACTTTAGTTACCTAGCATGCATGTAATGGATTGCTCTAAATTATAACCACCCATATCCACACTCGAAGAGAATTAAAAGTCTAAAAAAATATAGAAAATTCTGTTTAAGCCAATAGACCTGTAGGTAAAATTTATGTTAGGATGAAAGATATAAAAATCTCTTTTGGTCTACATATGGGCCAATAATCAAGTGCAACATTTAGCCTTGAGTACTCAATAAAACCTAATTGTTGTATTCATGAGCATCAAGTATTGGGTCACAGGTGAATATTTGGACCTGTTAAGAATTGGAACAGGCCAACTTTAAAGAAACATTACACGCTACATTGCTGGGTATCTGTATTACTACCGGGTATATACATTTTAACTATCCAGGTCTTTTAATTGAAATTGAACACATGCAATTAATAAATCATGAATAAGTCCTTATGTGTTAACCGAGTCTTATGTCAGTCTAGATACTGATTTAAGCATAGTTGTAAATTGTGGCAAATTATTACATTGTAACCATTTTCCTTTCCTGAGTGAATTTGAAGTTCAAATTTGTTTTTGTCAGGACAGCTGGTATTTGAATATAACTTGCACAATGTAATTTCAGGGAATATACAGCATATAAAAAGTCTCATTACTTGACCCTGTTGTGAAAGCATTGTAATCGGATAATAGAAGAATCATAAAATGTTTACAGAAGGTGGTTAAATAGATTATAGAACAACAGGGAAGTAAAAATTGGAGAGAGTCTAAATGAGGTGATAGAATATTTGGAGAGCAGAAGATTGGAAAATAGAGTTCATGTCATAGTTGAGTAAATGCAATGGACATTCTAGACTTCTCCAAATTTTTCTGCCAATTTCAATTTTGGCCACTTATTATATGTTCATCATCTAGTTTGGCTAGTCTTTGTTTCACCCTCACCTCCATGTTTGTTGGAATGATTCTAGCTCATGGCAATATAACTAGTACATGATAAAATCCTAGTGAATTTAACAGAGTCAATCAGGCTTTATCTTTGTACTGGTTGATAAATATTTGATGCCCCAACTTCCCTCCCCCTCCCCTTTCCTAAAAAAGTACGGATTTTGCTTAAGTCATTGTTGTAATTAAATGGCGTTCAGTGCAGATGTGTGGAGATGATTAAGAATAAGAAGTTAACAAAAGTACAATGTAATATTCACCAGTAGATTTCAGTCATCTCGGCAAGTTATATGTAAAATAAAAAATACTTAAATACTATAACCCAGAAAGCATGCAGATGTTGGCCCAAAGTCGGCCCAATGCTGTCACATCCATCGGTCAACAAGGGCAGCCACCATTGGCCCAATTGCTTTTTGGCCAGCGGACTCTATGTTGCTCCAACCTTGGCAAGTGCCTGATAAAAATTTTAATCCCACTATAGCATTAGTCAATGAAATTGCAGTGTGACTATTGTTTACAAAAGGCAAAAAATTGGCAGATAGTGAGCAGATCTTAGTAGAAGAAATCTTTGATAAGTCAAATGACCAAACATTAACATTGGTGAAAGAGTGTCTTTAGATGATAGTGATAAAAATGTAATGTTCAATTACAACTTTTTATGTCCACCCCCCTGGGGGGTGGATATATTATTTTTGCTTTTTTCGCCGTCCGATGTCCGATGTCCGTTGTCCGATGTCCGGCGTCCGGCGTCCGGCGTCCGATGTCCGGCGTCACGCATGGTTTCCGCTCATTTAAAGGAAAAGTATTAGAGCTATTGTCACCAAATTTGGTATGCAGGCTTATTGGGTCAGTAGCTTGCTTGGGATTGCTTTTGGCTGTTGTACCTCTTTTGCTTACTGAGTAATACTTAAGTACAGCTATTTTCAGTACCCATTGGTTTCCGTGCATTTAAGCCAAAATAATTAAAGATATTTTACTACAATTTTGAATACAAGATTGTTATGTCCATAGCTCGCTTGGTATTGCATTTGGGACTGATAGCTTTGTCAGTACATGAGTAATAGCCATTTAGGTACTTCATTGTGTATTTTCAGTACTACTTTTGAGTAATTTGCTCCTATCTCCTTAACCGTGCGAGATAGAGCGATTTCGGCAAAATTTTTGACCCACAGGGTATCTGAGGAGTGTACTCTTTGCAATTTTCAAAAAATTTTCCCCTCCCCAAAAATGGCGGCCATTTTGAATTTTCGAATTTTTGCCAAAAATGGCAAAACACTAATTTGCTTCTATCTCCTTAACCGTGCGAGATAGAGCGATTTCGTGGAAATTTTCGACCCACAGGGTATCTAAGGAATGTAATATTTGCAATTTTCAAAAAATTTTCCCCTCCCCAAAAATGGCGACCATTTTGAATTTTCGAATTTTTGCCAAAAATGGCAAAACACAAATTTCCTTCTATCTCCTTAACCGTGTGAGATAGAGCGATTTCGTCGAAATTTTCGACCCACAGGGTATCTAAGGAGTGTACTCTTTGCAATTTTCAAAAAATTTTCCCCTCCCCAGAAATGGCGGCCATTTTGAATTTTAGAATTTTTGCCAAAAATGGCAAAACACAAATTTGCTTCTATCTCCTTAACCGTGCGAGATAGAGTGATTTCGTCGAAATTTTCGACCTACAGGGTATCTAAGGAATGCAATCTTTGCAATTTTCCAAAAATTTTCCCCTCCCCAAAAATGGCGGCCATTTTGAATTTTCGAATTTTTGCCAAAAATGGCAAAACACAAATTTGCTTCTATCTCCTTAACCGTGCGAGATAGAGCGATTTCGTGGAAATTTTCGACCCACAGGGTATCTAAGGAATGTAATATTTGCAATTTTCAAAAAATTTTCTCCTCCCCAAAAATGGCGGCCATTTTGAATTTTCGAATTTTTGCCAAAAATGGCAAAACACAAATTTCCTTCTATCTCCTTAACCGTGTGAGATAGAGCGATTTCGTCGAAATTTTCAACCCACAGGGTATCTAAGGAGTGTACTCTTTGCAATTTTCAAAAAATTTTCCCCTCCCCAAAAATGGCGGCCATTTTGAATTTTCGAATTTTTGCCAAAAATGGCAAAACACAAATTTGTTTCTATCTCCTTAACCGTGCGAGATAGAGCGATTTCGTCGAAATTTTCGACCCACAGGGTATCTGAGGAGTGTACTCTTTGCAATTTTCAAAAAATTTTCCCCTCCCCAAAAATGGCGGCCATTTTGAATTTTCCAATTTTTGCCAAAAATGGCAAAACACTAATTTGCTTCTATCTCCTTAACCGTGCGAGATAGAGCGATTTCGTCGAAATTTTCGACCCACAGGGTATCTAAGGAATGTAATATTTGCAATTTTCAAAAAATTTTCCCCTCCCCAAAAATGGCGGCCATTTTGAATTTTCGAATTTTTGCCAAAAATGGCAAAACACTAATTTGCTTCTATCTCCTTAACCGTGCGAGATAGAGTGATTTCGTCGAAATTTTCGACCCTCAGGGTATCTAAGGAATGCAATCTTTGCAATTTTCAAAAAATTTTCCCCTCCCCAAAATTGGCGGCCATTTTGAATTTTCGAATTTTTGCCAAAAATGGCAAAACACAAATTTGCTTCTATTTCCTTAACTGTGCCAGATAGAGCGATTTCGTCAAAATTTTCGACCCACAGGGTATCTGAGCATTATACTCTTGGTAATTTAAAAAAAATTTTCCCCTCCCCAAAAATGGCGGCCATTTTGAATTTTCGAATTTTTGCCAAAAATGGCAAAACACAAATTTACTTCTATCTCCTTAACCGTGCGAGATAGAGCGATTTCGTCGAAATTTTCGACCCACAGGGTATCTAAGGAATGCAATCTTTGCAATTTTCCCAAAATTTTCAGCTCCCCAAAAATGGCGGCCATTTTGAATTTTCGAATTTTTGCCAAAAATGGCAAAACACAAATTTGCTTCTATCTCCTTAACCGTGCGAGATAGAGCGATTTCGTCGAAATTTTCGACCCACAGGGTATCTGAGCATTGTACTCTTGGTAATTTTCAAAAAAATTTCCCCTCCCCAAAAATGGCGGCCATTTTGAATTTTCCAATTTTTGCCAAAAATGGCAAAACACTAATTTGCTTCTATCTCCTTAACCGTGCGAGATAGAGCGATTTCGTCGAAATTTTCGACCCACAGGGTATCTAAGGAATGTAATATTTGCAATTTTCAAAAAATTTTCCCCTCCCCAAAAATGGCGGCCATTTTGAATTTTCGAATTTTTGCCAAAAATGGCAAAACACTAATTTGCTTCTATCTCCTTAACCGTGCGAGATAGAGTGATTTCGTCGAAATTTTCGACCCACAGGGTATCTAAGGAATGCAATCTTTGCAATTTTCAAAAAATTTTCCCCTCCCCAAAATTGGCGGCCATTTTGAATTTTCGAATTTTTGCCAAAAATGGCAAAACACAAATTTGCTTCTATTTCCTTAACCGTGCCAGATAGAGCGATTTCGTCAAAATTTTCGACCCACAGGGTATCTGAGCATTATACTCTTGGTAATTTTAAAAAAATTTTCCCCTCCCCAAAAATGGCGGCCATTTTGAATTTTCGAATTTTTGCCAAAAATGGCAAAACACAAATTTGCTTCTATCTCCTTAACCGTGCGAGATAGAGCGATTTCGTCAAAATTTTCGACGCACAGGGTATCTAAGCAATGCAATCTTTGCAAATTTCCAAAAATTTTCCCCTCCCCAAAAATGGCGGCCATTTTGAATTTTCGAAGTTTTGCCAAAAATGGCAAAACACAAATTTCCTTCTATCTCCTTAACCATGCGAGATAGAGCGATTTCGTCGAAATTTTCGACCCACAGGTATTTGAGCATTGTATTCTTGGCAATTTAAAAAAAAATTTCCCCTCCCCTAAAATGGCGGCCATTTTGAATTTTCAAATTTTTGCCAAAAATGGCAAAACACAAATTTGCTTCTATCTCCTTAACCATGCGAGATAGAGCGATTTCGTCGAAATTTTTCAACCCACAGGGTATCTAAGGAATGTAATATTTGCAATTTTCAAAAAATTTTCCCCTCCCCAAAAATGGCAGCCATTTTGAATTTTCGAATTTTTGCCCAAAATGGAAAAACACAAACTGGCCTTAACCGTGCAAAATAGAGTTATTTTGTTGAAATTTTCGACCCATAGGGTATCTAAGAAATGTACTCTTGGCCATTTTCAAAAAAATTTCCTTTTCCCAAAAATGGCGGCCATTTTGAATTTTCAAATTTTTGCCAAAAATAGAAAAACAGGAATTTGCTTCTATCTTCTTAACCGTGCAAGATAGAGTGATTTCGTCAAAATTTTCAACCCAACCAATGCAAAAAGGCATGAAGCTGAAATAATTTACATCTACACTAACAAATATTTAAGCATCATTGATATATTTTACAAATGAAACAGGGTCTTGTAAGACTACTGTACAATTTGGGCAAAAGGTTCATGGGTGGACATTACACATGATAATGTGTGTTCTTCTATGCTATCCTGTTTCTATTCGCATCTACTATCAACAGGGCGGCCTATTTCTAGTTTATTATGAATTCGTATTGAGAATGTTATTTTTATGTCTAAAATTGTTAAATAGTGGGTTAAAAATTGTACAATCACTGAAATCTGGTTATTAGATATACCGATAATACCACAACAAACAATTGTTATTACATTTCCCCAGGTCCCCTATAATTGCTCACCGTTGCCTCGAATAAAAACCATCTGTGGGGCCAACATAGATATGCAGCCCGAGTAGTGGTTGGCAAACCACTGGTGGCCCAACCATGGCAGAATTCACCCAACACGTAACCAATAGCCAATATCGGCCCAACATTGACAAAACCTGCCGACCAACACTATTGGTCTGATAGCGGAATGCTGTCTGGGAAGCCTTTGATGAATCAGTCTGATATATATTTATAATTTACTATCATACTGATGTATACGCACTGGAGTGTGTGCCCAAAACTTCTCCAGTTACGAATACACCTTCATAATGCAGCAAGTTGTGATGTCAGAAATTAATACTTTTGACATCATTCATATGTGACATCGACAACAATAATACAGTACACTGTTATGTCATAATAAATCATCAATTTGTTTTTGCCTGTCACCAACTGACAAAGTGTATATAGTTGTATCCACCGGATAGCATCCGGTGGATAATATGGATTTCGCTTTGTTACGCCACCGCCGCAGTGTGTAGAGAGATTTCACCATTTATGTGACTGCTTTAATGAAAAAAATATTATAGCTAGCCTTCTCAAATTTGCAGGATATATTCATAACCATAAAATCTTGTCTGGGAATATTTTTGGCCTCATTTTGAAAAACAAGATGGCCGCCACGAGTGTTTTTTCAACTTTCAGCAAAGACTTTTGTGAGCCCTCTAAAGCAAAGGGTATTACAGGTAGAAATATCAAATTCGCAGGGTATGTTCTTCAATGCAAAATATTGACTGAGAATATTTTTGGCCTCAGTTTGAAAAACAAGATGGCCGCCAAGGGTGTTTCTTTGTCAGTCATGAAAAGTGCTTATATCTCCCTTATTATTGGTCCTAGAGTTTTGGGATGGTAAACCAACCTATAGGAAATCATGGGCTGGGAATCTTTTGGTGTGGTCAGATTTGACCTTGGACCCCTCCTTGAAGGTCAAACAAGGATAGCCAAACTTAAAAGTGGGACTTGCTTATTATTGGTCATACAGGTTTGGGATGGTAAACCAACATTTAGGAAATCATGGCCTGGGAATCTTTTGATGTGGTCAGATTTGACCTTGGACCCCTCCTTCAAGGTCGAACGAGGATTGCCAAACCTAAAAGTGTTTATAACTTGATTAGTATTGGTCGTACAGGTTTGGGATCATCCTGGATGGTAAACCGACCTGTAGGAAATCATGGGCTGGGAATCTTTTGATGTGGTCTGATTTGACCTTGGACCTCTCCTTCAAGGTCAAACAAGGATAGCCAAACTTAAAAGTGCTTATAACTCGCTTATTATTGGTCCTAGAGGTTTGGGATGGTAAACCAACCTATAGAAAATCATGGGCTGGGAATCTTTTGTTGTTGTCAGATTTGACCTTGGACCCCTCCGTCAAGGTCAAACGAGGATATCCAAACCTAAAAGTGCTTATAACTTGCTTATTATTGGTCGCACAGGTTTGGGATGGTAAAACAACCTATAAGAAATCATGGGGTGGGAATCTTTTGATGTGGTCAGATTTGACCTTGGGCCCCTCCTTCAAGGTTAAACGACGATAGCCAAACTTAAAAGTGCTGATAACTTGCTTATTATTGGTCTTAGATGTTTGCAATATGAAACCAACTTATAGGAGGTCATTGGCTGGGAATCTTCTGATGTTTTCAGATTTGACCTTGGGCCCCTCCTTCAAGGTCAAACGATGGTTCACTGGCTTTGGTGAGTTGTCTTTCTGGTGGATACAAATTTGCATCGGTTCTCCAATGCGTAGGTCTAGTTTACAAGTGTATTCCTGAAAAAAAAATTGGTGTTCCACATAATCCATGACCATTAATGATACACTACTAAATGAAATTGTGTGTTAAGTACCCTCTGTCAAGCCATGTAAACAAAGTAAATGGGAAAATTTGGATTTTTATTTTGTATCCAGACAGTGATCCAGATCAGATGTAATTTAAAGCAAGATCAAGAATTTATTGTTTAAAAGGTGCAATATACAACAGCAAAATATGTAAAGTATGGTATACCTAGTAAACAAAGAAATGCAATATACCGGTATGTTGTAATTCATTTTTTATAAGGCTTGTGTTGTTTTTTTTGGTTAAGTATATATTTATGAAACACTTTACTATTTTAATTTATCCCTTCTCCTAATTTTGCATTAATGTATTGGTTTCATATTTCCACAGGATTCTGGAATGTATTCGTAAGATGGCATCACTACCAAGAAACCAGTTTTCTAAAGTGGATTATGTGCAGCAATTTTGTAAAACAAAATGGAAGAGAGACACAGTTGCCAGATGCAGAAATGTATTTGTTGTACATTTGATGTAACTGCGGTGGAAATTGCTTTGTTTTCAATAATTTAAAAAAAAAAAAAAATGAAAAAATATGTATACATTTGTATAGAATATATAGTTTATACCCACAGTACATAAAATGTATATAGGTTGTATACTTGATGGGATTTTGTGGAAGTTATAACTTGCTGAGAAATGTAGTGGTCTTTGGTTTCCAAGTCAGGCATATAAGTGACAATGTTAATGGCCTGGCCCAATATGACCCTAGAGCCGTATTCACGAAAGGTCTGAGTCAAGTCTGAGGCTTAAATTTGTATACAACTACAGCCAACTTAAGCCTAACTGTCTCACTGACACTACGGGCGGTATACCATACGGTTAGCAATTTTACTCGGTGGTGGAACTGCCTCTCAGGATGCCTTATATCTTCCAAGATTTGGAGCATTCACTCGTACGACCTCTGATTGGACACAGTTTGTAACCATCAATAACAGTAGGATGACAGTACTGCAAACGTTTGTCACCGAGAAGCAACCTCCATTAACCTCAACTCACCTTTGGTGGCTGTCATAGAAACACATGCTACTGAAACACAACCGAGCTACAACCTTATATAAACTGCGGACCACGCCTTCAGTTACCATATGAAAAGTTTATGTGCAGAAAGACACAGTAAGGAATTCAGAGGCGAAGGTTTTAAACATTTTAAAAATTTCCATAGAAAGCTCAAGAAATTGGATGGCGGGCCACCGTATCCCAAGTTCGCATAAAGACGTCAAGCAGTAGTTGAAGGACAGGGGCATTTTTTTCTACCGCCTATAAATGTGGGTTATATTGCCTTTAGTGTGAAAGGGGTGCAAAATTTGGTCAAGACCTTTCATAAATACCACCCCGTGGATGTTGAATGGGACACAAAACCCAAAAGTGTGTACAGAAAAGTTCTGTGATATTGTGTTGTATTACCAAACATTGTGTATATGTTAAGGAAATGGTAAATGCAATTTTTGGGGTGCTTTTTAATTTAGCACATAACGAAAAGTAGCAGAAAAATGATGTAAATAACACATTCAAACTCTTTTTTGATTATCAAAGTACATTGACCCCAACCCTGGTTTGTATAGTCAGAAACTCAGGTTCTAGAAAACAAATGCAATTGTTACTGGCACTTCTGCTACAGATAAAAGGGCCCATGAACCTTCATCATTTACCTGTTAAGTTGTTAACCAAATTTTCATACAGTGTGGGGTATCACAATCATATGCTGAGTTGAAGCACTGATTTCAAGTAGACATAACATAATTAGTTAATTAATGCAGCTAATATGTCTTTAAAAAGACTCTAACTTCCTTATTGATTGACCGATTTTAAAACTTCTGTCAACAGTTAAGCCCATTGTACACTAGCGCGGCGCGGCAAGGCTAAATAAAATAGAAATAAAGGAAGTAGTTCACTGCTTATACATATGTGCGGCGCGGCAGCTAGCGGTGCGGTGCGGATTTTTCTATTTAGAAAATTTTCTAATTTTTTCAAAAGCCGCGCGGATTTTTTTTACTATTTCCACGAGTTTTCATTTATATTTGGTTCCCCACAGGTTAAAAATGGCAGTCTATCACAGAACTTTACACAAATATATTAATTGGAAAAAAAATGCAAAATACACATGCTCATTGTGAAGGGATTAACTACTAGGAGAGAGATGACAAAATATGGTGTGTCCATATAGACACATAAAAAGGTTTAACTGCATGAGGATTGCAATTAACAGCATTTGGACACAGTGGTCAAGGGCCTTGTTTGTAGAGAGATTAAGTACTTATAATAGACAGAGGGATGTTAAGTTAGGCCATGTTGGGTGTGTGGCAATATCTGTTGACACAATAAATGGAAAGGGGGTGTAATCACCAGTATTATAAAAGGGACACTGGTCAAGGCTTTTCATTGTGATGAGATTAAATGCATGTAAGGGTAGGAGGGTGTGGACATGTACTGTGGGGTATTAGCTCTTTAATTACATGTATGATTATTTTAACTATTCTATCCACTTTCACTCTAGTTAAAATATTTCGTCAATATACTGAAACTGCTGGGAAAAATCACCCAAATGTACAAGGTAAAGAAAATTCGTCTGCTCAGTATGCAGTAAAAATCGTACCGCACCGCGCCGCGTATATGTGCAAGAGCCTTTAGAATCAGATGAAAATTTTCATGCCAACTTTAATATGTAACCAGAATGTGTACCACATCTTGCTTGTGGATCTGTTACAAGTTGATCAGTGCTTGTAAATTCTCACAAGTAGCACACAAAGAAACGCTCCTTCTATATAGGCATCTGGTATTTCTAGACGAGGTGTACAGATAAAGTTTTTTATTGAGGTATAGTACTGAGTGGCAATGTTTTTCATTTTTGTTTGTGAAGAACTTCAATTGGTTTTTTTCTGTTTCAAGCTTGGGATTGGGTTTTTTACCCCACATTCTTCATGTAAAAAAGGAATGTATCAGGGCACATTTCATCAGCCTCTGGTGCTCACTGACCCATATGAAAGAAAGTTACAAGTAAATATGTATAAAATATTGTGGCTAATGTTTAATGTACTGTTTACAAACACTGTGTACACATATACATACTAAAATATCTATTTTTGATATGTGCCAGATATACAAATGTGCCCCCTGTGGAGTCGAACGATTGACAACAAATATGTCAATTGACATGATTCACACAAAGCTCATATTATGAATCATATAGGTTTAACTATATAGGTTTATCAGTAATTTTCTGTAAAATTTGTCAGCCTTTCCCAATATTTTTAAAGATGTTTATTATCTCCCGCCTGCGGCCAAAGGCCGTTGTCGGGAGATTATAAAACGCCTTCCGTATGTGTGTGAGTCCGTGCGTCTGTCTGTTCTTCACGTTTTTGCATAAACCTTAATATCTCATTCATTTATAAAGATATTTTCACCAAATTTGCAGGGAATGTTTATGGCTATGAAAACCTGTCTCTGCAAAATTTTAGCCTCATTTTGAAAAACAAAATGGCCGCCATAGCTAATTGTTTGAAAATCATAAAGGTGCTCTAAATCTTGAAATAGTCCAACTAGCTTTATCAAATTTGCACAAAAGCTATATGGCTAGAAAAGCTAGCCTGATAGTAATTTTGGCCTAGTTCAAAAAACAAAATGGCCGCCATATCACATGTTTAATGTCAAATAGGGTTATCCTATTAAAAAGGCCTTATATCTCCCCAAATATTGCTCCTAGAGGTTCGGAATGTGAAAACAACTTGTAGGAAGTCATGGCCTGGGAATCTTTTCCAGGTGTTGAATTTAACCTTTGACCCCAGCTTCAAGGTTAAATGAGGTCATCACTCTAAAACATCCTTATTTCTCCCATATTATTGGTGCTATGGCTTCAGAATATAAAGACAGACCATCAAAAGTTCTGGCCTTCAAATGTTTTGCCTGAGAAAAATTTTTTCCTTATTTTGAAAAACAAAATGGCCGCCATAGCCAATTATTTAGAAATCATTAAGATGCTCTAAAACTTGAAATATTGCAGCTAGGTTCATCAAATATGTGCAAAATATATATGGCTAGGAAAGTTAGCCTGATAGTAATTTAACCTAGTTTCAATAACGAAATGGCCATCATATCACATGTTAAATGGGATTGTAGAAATAACACACGACTAGCGTGGGGTTATGCAGGGTTTTACAACGAATAGCGATATTAGTAACACAAAGGCGAAGCCTGAGTGTTTCTAATGCGCTATGAGTTGTAAAACCCTGCATAACCCCACGCTAGGAGTGTGTTATTGCTATTCTAACATGACACTTCATTTTTCACATTTATTTCTTGTCTTCTTACTGTTTTGATACAGATTTGTAGTGTATATTCTTTGTAATTTGACTTTTAAAAACTGAAGCGGGATTATCGCCCACACATGAAAAACTGGCCGTGAGGTTATGCTCGGTTTTACCACTGAGATTGACCAATCAGAATCGCGGACACAAGCGTGTCATGTTAGAATATCCTTTTAAAAAGGCCTTATATCCCTTATCATTGCTACTAGGGGTTCCAAAAGTGAAAACGACTTATACGAAGTCAAGGCCTGAGACTATTTTCCAATTGCTGACTTTTACCTTTGACCCCTTCTTCAATGTCAAGTGGGGTTATCTTACTAAAGATAACCCTAAAGGCCTTATGTCTCCTTTAGTTCTCCATTATTACTGATTCTAAGGCAGGAGATAACCGCTGCGGCAGTGGCCTTGTGTTGTATGGTGGTTGTATGTCCTTATAATACATTAAGAATCAGAAAATTGTCATATTTTGCAGTAAAAATGGACAGTTTCTAAATAGACGCAAATACTGACTCAGTCTGTTGTTTCACCATGATGGTTGTGAAATCCATGGCAAAATGATCAATTGTTTGATGGATAAAATGTAGACTTATATGTATATATGTGTCGAAATAACACATACGTAATACGAGTTCAGAGCATAAAACTGAACACAATGGTGCAAAAAAAAAATTTATAAAAATTGGGCAACAAACAAGGAAGTTATGGTTAGTTAACCTAAATTGAAAGAAAAAACCAAAGTACTATGATTGCTTATATTGTAGCGCCGGATGTGCAATTCCTGAGTCATAGAACTTTTTATCTGAAGGAAAAAAAAACTAAAAAAATCAGGAAAATTGGGTAAAAGTGTTTTTAATTCCTGGATTTGTTAAGTACAAGTCAGAATGATGATATTGGGGTTAAACAGAGCTACTTGATGTACCTCTGGGTCAGTTTGGAACATCTGATTGATCAAAGACACAAATGTGATCAAAATATTTACTCCGATCAAAAGTACACAAAGGACTTGTTAGACAAATCATACCGTTCATTTATGCAGAGAAATTTATTTGTTGTCAAAGTTGCATTTAAAGCAATCATTTTTTCATGACTGTAAATACTTGTTTTATCTGTGAAATACTTAAGTATACAAAGTATACGTGTTTGTTGGCTATAAATACATATACACTCGTATAGTACTGAGTGCTTGCGTTATCTTTGAGAGTATGTGTTGATGTATTTGATAAATGCCTCTTGTTTTTATAAGAGCTATTGAATTCTCTTTGTCCTTGGAAGCTATGAAAAATTGATATTTTGTGAATTGTGTTCAGTTTCCTGGTAGGTTTTGGTGTGCCTTCCAACAGTTTCATTATATTGTCATCATAACTTTATAGCTGGAGAAAATCATTGAAAACATCATGTAAAGGTTTTCATGTAACCACTGTAACAAAATGAGAAAATCTAATTCATCCTCCCATTTTTGATGAAACTTCAGCCAAAACTCCACTTGTGAAGCCTTTGGTGAATGCATGTTCATTGAGAAACAAATCGCAAAAGTCTTTCACAATCTTTAGTTTTGAGACCTCACAATATCTCAAACTTATTTGTACAATGAATTACAACACATATTGGTATCATATGTAAAATCTAGATTGAAAAACTGTGAAATTTATTTGGCATTTTAAATTTGATTAACATATGCTTCAGTTTCTGACCCTTGGTCACTGACATTGGGGGGGGGGGGGCGGGGGGCTTTTATTACAGAAATTACAGTATATAGTGTACTAAATGTTCCTGTTTCATCTTTTCTGTGCTATATTCCTCCATTGACTTCACATCTTGATAAAGCATTGTTTGTAATGTGTAATTAATCTTCAAGTGTGAAAGGTTTAGGGAATAAAATTCTTATTAAGTTTCACTTTTGGTGTGTTAGAGGTCTCCGAAGTGATTTAATCTTCTTTGGGGGAAAATTTCAAGACAAAAGTCCCATTAAATGTCACTTTCGGTGTGAATCAACCATCTGTGTGTCTGTGAAGTCCTCTGTAAACTATAAAATTAACAGCAGTACAACTGCTGTCATGTATATAATAATGGTGTGGAACTTGTCTTATTTATTATCCATCATGCCCTGTATATAATCAACATATGGGGATACACACACAGCTGTGTTGCTGTATGAATAATGGATAATTGATGATTGAATTTCGTGTCAACAAGTGTTGGTTTTTCATCAGTATCTTGGAAAGTATGTGTCATATAAATATGTATTATATATCATTAGAAAGGTCCCTTTACAGTTCTACTGCTGGTTTTAGTTTTATTAAAATCCATAAAGGAATGGCTGAGTAATCGCAAGTTAAAGATTAAGGTTTTGTATTCACTGGTGCCCGTGTATATTATGAAAGCATTTTTGTCATATTCCTTCTTTAAATATGGATTTATGTTAGCCAGCCATAAACCATACAAAATGGTGGATAACAAGAGTAAATCCTCCTTCATTAGACATATACAGACAAAAAATATCACCGATGAAGATAAATCATATAATACTCGTGTTACATGTCTCCATTCGTATTTTTTCTGTATATATCTTTCTTCAAGTCCTTTTGTCTAAGGTATAATTGTATGAGGACTAAATGACATTTTACCAGAATGTGGGTCTGACAAAATTTCATGTTTTTCATCAGGCAGTAGCTTCCCACTGACCAGTTAGATTCATAAGGGGCCAGTTACACATAGCCGGAGGCCCCACGGATATACCCCACGGTTCCATATATGGTAACTGATAGGGATGCACAAGGGATGGGGGTGATCATGTGAAAGATTTACGGATCTGCCACGGATCTGCTACGGACCGCTATGCACATGTTTGTTTATGAAAAGATTGCACCAAGGATTGGTCCGTAGCAGATCGGGCAATGTTTTTATGGATATTTTTTGCCGCAGAAGCACCAGGGATGTCACAAGGACATCCAGGATGGGTATATATACAATAAGGACACTCACAGTGAGCTAGGATGAGATATGGAAGAGCTACGGATATCAATTACAGATAACATCCGCAAAGCCGTTACGGAAAGATCAAGTAGTGTGATTTTTCCGTGGCATTCCCACGGACATATAGCATCTGTGGTGGAAGCCACAAGGACATTACGGATGGCTGTATGGATGGAAAAGATGATCCGTAAATCACTCAACATTTTCCATATAAGGAATCCTGCCACGATTCGGCGGTACATCCGGCTATGTGTAACTGGGGTCTAATGATTCCATATATGTCAGATTTGATGGAATGAGAAATACGCAGACTTGGAGCAAGTCTAGTATACATCATTTGGGGAGTTTTCATATTGTAAATAAAGGCCTGTTCGCACTGTTCTATGTGGTCATATCCAGCTCTCTTCTGTACCTGTGTTTAAAGGAGATCAGATTTGAGCAAATCAGATTGAGCAAATTTTAGATTTCTTACTCAACCATCTGATGTAACTGTGAAATCCTCTATAAACCCTTATGATTATGGCAATGTTACAGTTTTGATGAAACTGCAATGATATTAGGGACTCTTGCCAAGTCAACGTTGAGAAGTTTATTTTAGCACCATATGTATATGACAGAGGAGCGAGTGACTTTAAGCACTTTTTGACCTCTTGAATTTGGGCTTTTAAACCTCTCAACTTTGGGCTCTATGAAGGGTTCAGCAGTAAAAAGCTGTTCTCAGTTAATAGAACTAGGGATGCTATTGGGTTTGTTTGATTAAATGTCGCCTATTTTAATCTCATGTTTGGTTTAGTATATACCTGTCACAATGTAAAATTAGAATTACATGTATTATATTGACTATGTGGCATATTTTTTCACTTTTATATAAAATTTAAAAAAAAACATTTAAAAAAATATGCAGCTATATTTAGAAGCTCAAATTTGAAGGAAGAGGCAAATTAATAAATTAATGATATGGTTATGTGTATTATAAAATATACCGTATTTTTCAGAAATAATGCCTGGGTTTAAATTAATGTATAGTTCCAGTAATAGCTGTACAAGTGGAACGTTTAGCTAGACAGGAAAACTAAAGTAATTCTTGATTCACTAGTCTAGAAATTTGCTGCAATTATTTTATGTTTTCATTCTTTTTTACTGAAGTTATCATGCATCTGAAATAGCTTTAACCCAAGCTAAAATTTCCACTTGTACAGTCATTTGTGTGGACTCCCCTGGATATTTATGTTTAATATTATGGTCATGTTTCACATTGAACCTTTTGGCAAATATTCACAAAGAATCTTCATCTGTTGTTTACTTTAAAAATAATGAATTTACTGGATATTTTAAAACGTAGTATTCTTTATTTTAAAATTGAGTTAAAAAGAAAAAGAATAGAAAACTTATTTAAATAAAAAAAAATGAGTAAAATAAACTTAATCATAATAGCTTTATTAACAGATCAGGAATCTATGTGAATCCAGAGCCTGGTCTGATCCATGCCAGGGCTATATTTTGATTAAAAAAAATATATTGTTTTCATAAATTTTCAGTTAAAAATTAAAAAACAAAACGATGGAAGTTCACAGTTTGCAAGATCTTGTCTGTGTTCATGAAGTTATATTTCTAAAATAATTCCTTAGATTTTCTTTTTGGATAGAAAATAAAATTGAATTTTTTCCCCTTTCTTTGAAGTGTCTTTTTTTTATTTTTCAACAATTCAAACTAGCACTTGACCTATTTCTATAAGGATCAAAGGCAATGGCAGAAGAGCTGGATCTAATGGTGGAAAGGTTTCTCTGTATTTAATTTTGAAATATCTAGTTATATCTACATACCAATCAAGTATCATATGGAGCACATGTAGTAAGAGCAAGAAATTTGAAATTTACTTCAAAATGTGTATTTTCACCATGAAAGTTATAAACCAAGTGGTCAAACTGTGTGACAATTTTGCATCATTGGAGATCAAAGGCCCAAGGCAATCAAAAAAAAATCATAAAATGTTAAAAGCAATTCCCACAAGTCAGCGAAATAGATGGGGGGGGGGGGGGGGTGGGGGGGGGTCCTCACATGATTTCACATGACAGTACCACGTTCACCATGACCTTATTACCTTTTACTGAAGTATGTAATCCTTCTATGTGTAATGTTTCACAACAAAAAAAATAATATTATTTCAGTTCAGGTATATTATTCCAATCAAAATAAGATCTTCCTAGGATCAAGCTCAACATGCCATAAAAAAACTTGAACAAAAAAGTTTTTTTTTTCTGTTGCCATTCCTCTGAGCAAACATGCAGGCAAAAAGTTAAAAATTTGACTCTATGACAAGCAAAACAATTGATCAGCAAACCTTCTACAGACCATTTTTGGTAAATTTACTATTGCTTAACATGATATAAAGTCATTATAACAAAGTTATTGTTGGGAGTTTAAGGTCACATGAAAGTACCGGTAGATAGCTTCCCAGAGTCTAGCTACACCCATGTACCTATTATACAGGAAATCCATGAAGTAACGTTTGAATATTGGAACTTAAGTTATTGTTGGTGAGTTTAAAATCGCCCATAATGTAGATGTTCTGTCCTGAGTTCACCCACCTCCCAAATATGAATGAAATCCATCAAGCAGTATCTTCCACAAAAGGAAATATGAGGGCCATCAACCAAACACATAAGCTGCTACTGTGGCCTAGTGGTTAACTGTGGCCTAGTGGTTAACACACTTGACTAGGAAAACAGAGGATCTATGTTTGATACCAGTAGAGGATCTATGTTTGATACCAGGTAGAGGCAGTTATTACTGGCTGTGATGACCACTTTAAGTGGTACTCTATCATCGGGTCCTATCCCCAGTGGCAGGCTAAAGAACCTCAAGGACATTGATATATGATCATCACTGAGCCTCCACCTTTCAGTTATGGTGCAAAAATAAATATCCCCCCCCCCCCCCCCCCCCAACTGATAAAAACTATCTATATAGTCAATCTATGATTACACCATGCTGGGAATTTGTACATACACTCATTGACATCACACTTGAGATTTTGCCATAAGCATGAAATAGGAGTGTTTTTACAACAGCTTTTACAAGTTGTGAGGGATCAAATACTATTAAATTTGGAATTTTATTGCGTTAATACATCCTACTCAATAGACAATTGCTGAATAACTACCGCTTGGTCGGCGGGTAAGTTACGAGGGACTTCAAGTGAACTCATAAACAATAACAAAATTTCCCCAGACCTAGGTTGACTTAAGAGTCAGGAAACCTGTCGGGCTATGGTCGGTTACCAGTGCCCGGTTGCCGGGGATATACTGATGTTGCCCCCCCCCTTTTTTACAGACCTACTCTGAGGTAGGGGAAGATAGGGATGAGTTCAGTCGCAGAAGATTAAACATCCAGACGGAAGCACATCACATTTTTTTGACTATGTACAACTATTTACTTATGTACAAGATCTCAATAACAGGACTATTGGTGGAACTGCTGAGCAGCCACTACTGGGCCCAACTGGTAGAGCTCTGAATCAGCCCAAGCCATATTCTGCAGATAGAATTGTGTGAAGGTGTTGTGTGACTTCCAATGGCAGGCTGACAGGATTTGTTCCCAGGAGACTCCTGATTGGAAGGCCTTGGAAGCAGCCAATGCCCTCACATTATGGGCTTTAACCTGATTTAAGGTGAGGGCCTCTTGGTCAGAGAGCTCATAACACAGGATCACAGTCCGTTTGATCCATGAAGAGATGGTGACAGATGAGATGTCCTTGTCAAAGCCTTTCTTAAAGGACACAAAAACTAACTCCCTGTTCTTCCTGAGATCTGAGGTTCTGTCCTGACCAGATACAAGGACCCATCAGAGCTAAGAGACTTATCCAGAGTTAGGGCCAGGGCTAGTATAACCATTGTGACCACACTGTCTTGACACTCATTGGCCAGCGGATTGGGTGAGGGATAAAGAGACTTTAGACCAGTGTGACTGATGTCTGATGTTCTTGTTTTACCAAGCATGGAGCCACTCCTGCGTTTGCCCAAGCCCAGGGCCAAGGGGAAAACAGTCTTGAAGGTCAAATGCTTCAAAGAGGCCTCTTTAATGGGTTCAAATGGAGCCTTTGTCAGCTGGTGCAACACCAGGAAGAGTTTCCAGGAGGGGTCGACCCTTAGGTCTGTCTCTGTGAAAACTATCTAAGAGATGAGTGAAATTCTCATCTTTGCTGACATTAATGGACGAATTGCCCAGTTTATCAGCAATGGCTGATCTGTAACCAGGTACACTAGGAAGTCGGCTATTGACTTTACGGGGAGTGCCCTGAAGTTGATCCTCTTTGAGGAGCCTCAATTTGTGCTGCCACTGCCTCAGACGCCTTGCTCCTTGAAAACTGAGGCTTTAGGAGCCAAGCATACATGTTTAGGTTTCACAGCTTCCTGTGTGGAGTCTGATTGAATGGCTGAGTGAGCTGATTGGGCAGGTGGGGCAATCACAGTGGGATCTGACTGAACATAGTCACTGGATCCCAAACCAAGGCATGTTGAGCCATCCTGGAGCAATCAGAATGATTCTTTTGCATGGATAGTCCCATAAGTGGTCTGGAACTGGTGACACAAACTGGGTCAGTTTGCTGTTGAACCTTATAGCAAAGAGGTCTATCTGAGGTTGGTGCCAGCTGTTGCATATTGACTGGAAGACCTTTGGAAAGAGAGACCATTCTGTTTGAATGGTCTGGCCTAGGCTGGATAGCTTGTCTGCTACCACATTCAACCAGCCTGGAATGTGTCGGGCTTTGAGCGTAACCTGTTTTCTGGAGCACCAGGTCATGATTCTGCACAGAAGGGCACACAGAGGGCCTGACTTCACTCGCCCCTCTTTGTTTATGTAGGCAACACTGTGGTGTTGTCTGTAGCTTTGAGAACTATGTTGTTCCAGCAGAGGTCTTGGAACTCTTTTAGGGCTAGAAAGACCACCTTTAGTTCAAGGTAGTTCATGTGCAGCTTGCTTTCTGGAACGGACTATGTGCCCCTTGCAGTGTGCTCGTTTAATGGAGTGCACCGCCCCTCTTTTGATGTATCTGTAAAGATTTGCACAGCATGTTTTAATGGGTGTAATGGTTGACCTTGGAGCACTATGTCTTCTTCCAGCCACCATTTTAGATGGGGGTGAAGCAACCTGGGGCTAGGGATCACCTTTCCTAATGATTCTGGTACCCTCCAATTGTTTTTCAAGTGCCACTGTATGGGCCTCATGTGGAGTCAACCTAGGTGGACTTGTTTTTCTGTGGCTGTCAGCAGCCCTATGAGGGACATCAGTTGCTGGACCGAACAGACCGGACTAGAAATCAGGTCTTGTACCTTTGTATTTAAGGTCTGACAATGATCTAGGGTGGGTCTAGCCATGCCCTCTTTTAAGTTGAAGCAGAAGACTTGTTTGGGGTCCAGCTGTCATTTTTCCATGTTCACCAGCCAACCTAGATCCTGACATATAGCTACTAGGGTTTGTTTATGTTGGAGACAAGTTTGTTGGTCTCTGACTCTGACCAACCAGTCGTCTAGGTACTGATGGATCCTTATACCCTTGTGTAAGGCAATCAGTTGGACCTCCTTTGCTACTACTGTAAGTAAGTAAGAAACACTTACATCACAGTGGGATCACACATCCTCTAAGGCGCTGATGTCCAAAAAGGGATAACTCCATGGGTGCTGTGGACAGCCCAAATGGCAGTGCTTTGAACTGGTAGGTTTGCCCCTGGACATGAAAACGCAGGTACTGCCTGGACTGACTTTGAACCTGTATGTGGAAGTATGCGTCTTTGAAATTTATGGAGGTAACCCACTCCCCTGCCTGGAGGGAGGTCTTCATTTTGAATTTCTCCGACTTGAGGAATTTGTTCAGATTGCTGAGGTCTAAGATAGGTCTTCAACTATTGTTTGGTTTTGGGATAAAAAAAGTTGGTTGAAAACCCCCAGAGTTTTGATTTTTGACCACTTCTATTGCATTTGTGTTGATAAGCTGATGTAATGCCTCCAGCAGGTAGAGCCTCACCGTAGAGGTTCCTGTGAGGATTGACATAACAACTTATGATGGTCGGTGACCTTGTCAGGTTTGGCTAGGTCAGGAAGGGAAGGGTGTGGCCTTTGAGGATTTTTACTATTTTCGTACTGGCACCCAGAGCTTCTCAAGTTTCCCCAAACTTGTGCAATCTTGCCCCTAGACAGATTGATCTAGAACATTAGACATTGTTACAGGTTTTGCAAAAGACAATTGAGCGTCACAGGAAACATATTTCACACATTTTAATTTCTAACAATTTAAAACAACGGGACTTGTGTCAGCTCTTTCTAATGTGGACTGCCTTTTTCCAATATGTGCAAGAGTTACAACAGGCGAGTGTACACTTAACGTCTGTTGTGTCTGAGTTTATATTGTCTTTCTGGTTAAAGTCTCTGGTGACTGGAACACATTTACAGTCTCTTTGCTCCTGGCTAGCAGACCTGCATAAACTGGAGCATTTACAGAATATTTGTCATTTATAGGACTGCTGACCATTGGCTGGACGTGATGAGTAGTGAGATGACTTACACTTGCTTCTCTTGCCTTGGCCATCAGACCCAATGTTCTTCCAAGCCGGCTTGTCGGATTTCTTGCTGTTTGGACCTTTCTCCGGACGCTCATAAGGGTGGTAGAGACCCTTCTTGTAAGATGTGCTGGAGTGAGTTTGGATTCGTTTGAATTCATAGTTCGGAATGTCCTCCTCAGCACGCTTAATAACACTGTCCGGGAATAAAGTGGCCATTTGATGTCCTCACATCTCTCAAAGGCTCTTTTGAGAGATCTATCGAGATACTGGTGGAATTGAGGCAATGCCGGCCAGTCTGGCTATCTGACTGTAACTGTTGTTTAACTTTGAACTTTGGATTCGTTTGAATTCATAGTTCGGAATGACTGTAACTGTTGTTTAACTTTGAGGCATCAGTGTTCCATGAAGTCACAGAATCAGAATCAGTCTTTGGTTGGTCGGTGTGTAGCCCGTACCACTTTATCTGTGATTTCGCTGGTCGGATAAACTGATCCTTGAGGAGCCCACTGGTCTCAGAGCTGCGAGAAGGGTATCCCTCCACCATGATGAGGTTCAACTTATTAAGTTTTTTGCATAGCCATTCATCAGTGGGCATCCAAACCAACACTTTATCGGCAGGCTGCAACTTCGGACTGGCAAATGGATTGTCATCTGGAAGTTGAAGTAGCAGAGTCCATATCAGGGATGTGTGACCAACCCATATAGGACCAAATCCCCCTCACAGTCTCTCTGTATATCTGTTCTTCAGATAGGGTCTGGTCAGGGTCTGTAACAGTGACCTGGTTGGACTGAGACGTCCCCTGGCCGTCCACTACCCCCCTTCACCTTCTTCAACAAAAATGTCTACTACTGGTCAGTCCGATATGTCACTATCAGAGTATGTGGTCCTTACTGGAGGCACTCAGTCCTCTGGTCAGTTCAGTGGTTGAATGGCTGGTAGCCCATCGCTGCGGAGTAGGAGTCAGTACCAGTCAAATCTGTAGTTCTTGGTTGGTCCACTTTCTGAGGTCGGTCAGTGTTCAATTTGCTGGTAACCTGTCACTGCACAGCTGGAGAGTTGGTGCCAGACAAATCTGAGGAAGTTGATTGGTCAGTAGACTGTGGGAGAGACTGAGGTCGGTCGACCGGCTTGGTGAAGGGGTTGGTAGACTGGTGGGATGTGCATTGGTGTAACCTTGGCAGTCTGAAATGTTAGTTCTTGTGGTTTTTACAAAGTTCTTGCCATCAAAAGTGCCTCTAGCCTGTTGAATCTGTCTGACCATTTCTGGTCTAAAGCATCAACCTTGGCATCAGCGAAGGACTTGGCAAGCCTGCTATCAGAGACTGACTTGGCAGGCTTGTCTGTGGATGACTTGGCCGGTTTGCTGGCTGGCAACTTGGACTTATCTTCAGAAGAGACAACCTTTTTTTTTCTTCAGACTACTCAAGCCAGGAGACTGAGACGTCCCCTGGCCGTCCACTACCCCCACTACAAACTCAAGTGCTGGGTCCATGAGGGAGGAACTGTCAGTGTCCATAGAAGTTTTATTTCTCTGACTTCTTAGAGGCACGTTTTTCCTTTTTACCCCACAGGCCTGAATGGCTGTCGGGGTATTGTTTTCACCCATGGTGTCCGGATGGGCAGGCGGGCGGCGGGAAAAAGTTTGTCCAGGCTGTATCTCAGAAACCATAAGGTGTAGGAAGTTGATACTTGGTAGGGACATTGGTTAGGATGTATAGGTGTGCAACGTCATGGTCTGACCTTGATTTGACCTTTGGCCTTGCCGTAGTGACCTTGACCTATAAAATCTTGTTTGGCTATATCTCAGAAACCGTAAGGTGTAGGAAGTTGATAGTTGGTAGGGACATTGGTTAGGGGATGTAGGTGTGCAATGTCATGGTGTGACCTTGATTTGACCTTTGACCTTGCCGTAGTGACCTTGACCTATCGTCTTGTCCGGGCTATATCTCAGAAACCGTAAGGTGTAGAAGTTGATACTTGGTAGGGACATTGGTTAGGGGGTGTAGGTGTGCAACGTCATGGTGCGACTTTGATTTGACCTTTGGCCTTGCCATAGTGACCTTGACCTATAAAATTTTGTCTGGGCTATATCTCGGCAACCATAAGGTGAAGGAAGTTGATACTTACTAGGGACATTGGTTTGGGGGTGTAGGTGTGCAATGTCATGGTGTGACCTTGATTTGACCTTTGACCTTGCCGTAGTGACCTTGACCTATCGTCTTGTCTGGGCTATATCTCAGAAACCGTAAGGTGTAGAAGTTGATGCTTGGTAGGGAAATTGGTTGGGGGTTGTAGGTGTACAGCATCATGGTGTGACCTTGATTTGACCTTTGACCTTGTCGTGGTAACGTTGACCTTTAAAATCTTGTTTGCACCTTTGGGTCTGTCTTTTGATGCAGATTAAGCACTAAGAAAGTCATATTAGAATTATTAAGAATTTTGCTTTTACAACTTCCCATTTAACAGATGGAATTTCATCAAGTGAGCCAGAGATTTTGCTCCAACACCGCACATAAACATTCATTGAATGTATTACAACTTCTGTATGCCTGGTAATATTCAAACCATCCAAACCATAATTTGGCCATGTCAAATGTAGATAAAGAGTGTCGTAATGTTTAGTTTACTGATTAATGCTGTCATCTTGTTATTGAATTGTCTTTGTTTAATATTTCATCTTCATCTTTACATGCATTATCTTTCTCTTAGACATTATTTTCTCTATTTAAACATTGTTTAGACCTTTATATAACTGACAGTGCTCTGAAAGTATCCTGAACTTTGTACTGATGCAGTACTTCTATATCTCATGGTATTAAAAATATTTCCTGAGGCTGTGGGGTACGGGCATCTCTGATGCTATTTTACAGTTTGTAACTAGGAGTTGACAACTGTGTGTGTTGGTCACTAGTTAACACATTGCAGAAATTACAGTCTCTATTAGAAACACAAGGGTCTGGGCCCTTACCTTTGTCACAACATCTCGCGCAGAAACAGTGTGCATCAAATCCTGCAATAAGATGGCCACAACCTCTTGGTTTCTGACCCGGAGACACTATGTTGTTCTATACAGTCACAAAGATCCTCAGAAGTGAAAATAAGTTACAAACTTGCAGTACTCCACAAAATATTCAAACTCTAAGAGCTGACAATAAAATTCTGTCTGCACAGTATATGCGCCAAATGAAAAAGATGCGATGACGTCAGTCTGTCTAGACAGGAAGGAAGTGGGATGTGCATCTTGGCGAATGCACAGTACTGGACCGGCCCAGGCGGAGGAGACAGAGAACGGCTTTTTCTGTCATTTGGTGGGCCGGTCTGTGCCAACCAGATTAGCTATTGTCCATTGGATAGGATGTATTAAACCAATAAAATCTGAATTTTTAAAGGCCTCATAACAAGGATTTTGTATTTCTGGTTGCCATTACTCCAGAAGTAATGAGTGAATTTTTATGCAATTAATGAAGGTATTGCATGTTGGGAAAGATGTGGATCATATTTTTGTATACCCCAAAAAATGCGAAACTTTTGGAAAACGCCCCCAGGTGGAGGTCTGTACTCTACGAGTGCTTTCTAGTATACTCTATCATTTAGCTGGCCAATGAGAGATGATAATATACTCCTAAGTAAAGAAATACATAGAACTGATGGAAACATTCAGTAATAGTAGATAATAGGTTAGCCTTAGTATTGCTGCTAAATTTATGCATATGGAATTATTTCCTTATAATAAAATCAAAGAAGAATTTTCCACAAAGTTCTTTATTACTTTCTTCTATTCAGCAACAGTATAGAAATATCTATCACAGATTTTCAGTTATGCACAATTGTCCTTTAATTACATTTGCATACATATATATATACAAGTTCAAAATTAATACTGTCCAAAATACACAGTAACAATAGCAACAAACAAATTGTAGCAGCAATAAAGTAACCATTCATAACATATAAATATACTTTAACTTATATGGTGTTGCCTCTAAGAAAAAAGGCCATTACATTTAGGCTTTGTTATATTCAGTGATGAGACAACACACTTTCCTTCTATCCACCTAATATTTGTTTTTTGTATACTTTTCCTTATTTACGACTCACTTGTTACATGAACCCCAATTTTTGTTTTACTAGTACCCCAAGCTTATTCCTAACATCCTACTTAACCTATCCTGTACCATAGTGGGCTATCTCCCCTATTGGACGCTAATAAGGGTACTGACCTCCTTCTGGAACTGGACTATCCCTTTGTGGACATCAGCACCTTTGAGGATGTTTACATCAATTTTGGCGCTATATAAATGTTTTTTACTTACTTATTTACTTACTTACTAAAGTGTGGATATCTAGATTGCTACTCCGGCATTTAGGGGTTGAATGTGTCTAAGGAAAACCATCCCCCAAAGTCACACTCTTACTTTCTAAGATATCACGTTGATGACAAGTTACTGACAGAATTGCTTTCTGTATCCAAGGTCAAATCTCTTTCAACTGTCAAGGTCACTATAAAGACAAGACATCAGTGCATGATCCAGGCAGTTCAAGTTTCAACCTTAACAATGCCTAACTCGTTAAAACACAGTAACTGATGCCTGGTTTTTGTACATCAAATTGTCATGCCTCGCGCAGAGAATTGCTATGTTTTCAGTGTATCAGAATAATCAAGGAAATCTTCATATTTTAGACAAGTTATGCCATATTTTACAGAACATTTTAAAAAAAAAATTTCATTTATTTGTCAATACAATGACGCTGTGGCAAAGAAAACCAAATAAAATAACAAAAGAATTCAGTTCCTTGTAAAAAAAAATAAAAGAAACAAAAGAAAAAGAAACTGCTGACATTCCAGAGACACAACTTAACTGATCTCATAGTTAAATGTGTCTGTTTACAATGACGTCAATACTTGCAGTATTTTGCAGAAAGTTAAAAGTGTGATTCACTCTGAGTTATTGTGAGGATATTTAATCAACCATATTATAGTCATGACTGACTGGATTATCAAGTGTTTCATAGACCTTTTACAGTCCATAGCAAGCATATACTAGTGTAGAGGGCGATAGTCAAAATATCAAAAAAGTGAAGAGTTTCAGAACTAATAGTGGTGGAGATTTGATATGTACTTTTAATATATTGGCCTCCTTTTACCCACGCACATACACATTAATGGAAAAGATCAATAAATAGATAAAAATACTCCTTAACTTGCAACACTGGCATAATAATAATTGGTTTACTGAAGCATCACACATATACTTGCCCGCATTATCACCTTCCTGATAAGATACAAAAATTATACATATATATCAATTTAACTACAGTACAACAATGTGTTCAGAAGAATGTCATGAGGCAAATAGACTATATATTTATTTAACGAAGTATCAGTACTCAAGAATTTCGAAACAAAAATAAATAAAGAGGAAAATTATATATAATTTTGTCCTCTACAAATTACTCTCTCTTTTTTTTCCAAGATGATATCATGAGCCGTTTTTTTTTTTGTTTTTTTTTCAGACTTCCTGTGTTTGTCTGGCCTTCTCTTCCATTTCCCTCATTGTGTCTTTGATGATATTCTGTACATTCCTGGCTTCCTTCACAGATCTGGCGCGCACTTTGTTGTATTTATGTTGGACCTGCGAAAAATTAGAAACGCAAAATATTCCAATTATGTGCTTCAAGCCTGTGGTATCATAATGCCAGTAGGTGGGCATGGTGGTATAGTGGGTAGCAAGCACTGACCACCCATCTTTTGAACTCCTGGGTTCAGTTTCCATTCTGACTTGAATAGAGACAGTTGGTAGTTGGCTTGCCTGCCCAATATGTATATCAGTGCATAATCTTGACCAAATAGTACTATGTACTACTTTCCACTGTCTCCACTCAACTGCCTGTCAATATGACATATATATAATATATACCCACAATAATAAATGTACTGTATGTATGAACATATAGGCTGTACCAAAACAACATCACCAAATTAAGATACATGATTGTATTCTTTGTCAATCTTCCAACTAGACCAAGGTACATTCTATGTGTATTGACTAAATATTTGCTGTGGCATGATTAGCCCATAAACAATGCAAATCCAGGAAAAATTTGAGCTCCTTGGCTTATTGTTTCATTTTTTATGCCGGGAAAAATCTATTTGTGAATCTCTTAGCAACAATTACAATATTTTGAGTTCTTCCCCTAACAAAATCAGTTTTCAATCTTCTGGTTTCTACATGCAGTTTATACATTAAGTATGTTATACTTCACAATTATGAGGCGAGTTCCTCAATTTGATTGTCTCACTCGTGTTAATCTGACTGAATATAACTATTCTTATATGCAAAAAAAAAAACAAAAAGGAATGTGTCCCACTCAAGTACCAGGAACATGTAGAGTTTTTGAGCATGTTCTGTCATTCTTTCTGGTAAATTCAAACAAATTCTAAAATACAAGTGGATTCTGCATGGTGCAATCAATTATGAATCATGACTAATTCTGAGCTGAAGGAAATAGACTTTTGTTTTTGGTAGGGTTGCCATGAGTAGTTATTTTTGTACTCGAGCGCTAGTCTTCAGTTCAATATAACTCTATGCTTCAATGAGAACTCTTTTTTAGTGATAATCATTACCAAAAAAAAAAAAAAAAATGTGGCATTTTTCTATGATAATTAACAGAAATTGGCCCACTTTTGTCACCATTTAGTGTATATTTTTACAAATGCCTATGTTTAGGTGGAAAATGGTACTCTTTCTGTAATTTTTTACTCCAAATAATCTGTTACACTATAGTCTTTAACAACTACTCTTCGTCAACTCCAGTTTTCTTAAATACCGGTACTCCTCTTGCATTGACTCAACCTGAGAATGCAAATAAGGCTTCCGAGTACTCTTATTTACTCCAATTTTTTTCTGCTGGGAAGCAAAAAAATTACATACCCAATGCTTACAAGAGAGGTAAGTTCATTTTAAATATTCCAAATGCTTTTAATGGCAAGGACTCAGAAATTTGCCTTTTATACTCTGTTGATTCACACGGATGGAGTGCTGGGTTATACTTTGGGCTTTTATCACTATTCTGTTGCTCAACTGTCAGCTTCACACCCTAGTACTTTGGGGTGAAACAGGTGGCACTGATGCCATCACAATTATCTTTTTGTTGTTGTTATTCATATTTTTGGTTCTGTCGACAATAAAGGTGATCACGCTTTTTGCTAGGTAAACTGGAAAACCTTTAACTGCAAAAAGTATAAACTTTTTTTTATTAAAACATCATTTAGGAATTTCATCATGAACGATTCAAACAATTTGAATGCGTAAAATTATGTATCAGTCATTTCAGCACAATTGGGTCAAAAACTGTTGTGTTCACTTTGTCAATTTTTTTTACTTTTTTCTTTTGTGCAGAATGTATGTACACAGACTTTACCAGTAACACAGCAAACCAACTGACTTTAACAAGAAAAATGAGAAATTGACAACACCAATATAAAGAGGAAAAACTGACAGAAAGTTACTGCTATGTCATGTTTGTGTAAATTGGGTCAAAAACTGTTGTGTTCACTGTGTCAATTTTTTTTACTTTTTTCTTTTGTGCAGAATGTACCCCCGCCCCCCCCCCCCCCCCCCCCCCCACACACACACACACACACACAGTAAGCCATTGTAATTTCACCACTCACAAGAATTTACTGATGTTTATTTACTGAAAGCAAAAAGTCTCTGACTCTTTTCTCACACAAATATATACAATATACCGTAGTTATCTGTACAAACGCCCCCTCCCTATTAATCGCCCCCCACCCCCCCACCCCCGTCCTGTCTACCTTTGCAAAGTTCATATTTCAGGGTTTTACATCCGTCTCAACAGCCAACACATTTTGCGATTCTGGGATTCTGAAAAAAGATGCATTTTTGTACTTCCCCAATTGAATACCGCTTATGAGAAATGAAGAAAATCAAAACAAAACATGGCAGTTTTGATCTCGGACGCATTGAAATCTGCAAAACTACGAGATAAAACTTTATAATTTCTTCAGGTTTAAGGTTTGTTTCCAAAATTTTAAGCTCTCTCCACATTATACATGCTGATGCTGGCATGCGAGATCAAGGCTCTAAGTGTCCACTATCGCCCACTGCCGCTGGACTCGAGAATTGATTTTTTTATCTGTAATAATCGCCCCCCCCCCCCCCCCCCCCCCCCCCCCCCCCCCTTTGAAAATCCATCGCCCCTGGGGCATTTATACGGAAAAATATGGTATGCAAAACTATGAATCAAAACTAAAACCAAAACTATCAGAACTGTGGTTATATCAAACAAAACCAGCAAAAATTCCAATGCAATTATACATCTCAAACATGGTGTACACACTAACACTGTTGGTACACCAGTTTTATGAATGTGCTGATCAAATTTAAATATTAAGGATTTTGATATTTTCCATAGTTTGTAGAGTAAGGAATCTAAAATTCGCCACATATCTGAAATTCGCCACATATGGAATCACTAATAAATTAAATGAATTGAGGTGAGATCTGTTGAATGTATAGTAAATTGCAAATTTAATAAGTAAATTAAATTTTTATAAGTTAATACCCTATCCAATGGACAATTGCTTTACCGGTCGGCGCGACCGGTCCTGCCAAACGTCAGAAAAAGACGTCCTGTATATACTACCGGCAGGACCGGTCACAGAGTGTGCATTTGCCAGGTGGCGCATCGTACTTCATTTCCTGTTTACCTATTGACGTCATAGCATCTTTTTCGTGTCTAATCCTAGTAAGACCCCTAGTAAGCTGATAGCGGGGCCGGTTGGGTGGGCCTTGCCTGTCCATTGGATAGGGTATTAACTTATAAAAATTTAATTTACTTATTAAATTTGCAATTTTATTGCGTTAATACATCCTATCCAATAGACAATTGCTGAATAACTACCGCTTGGTAGGCGGGTAAGCAGCTAGGGACTTATGTGAACTCATAACAACAAATTTGAACAGGCCCATTTGACCTAGGGTCAGAGAACCCTGAAAGGTCAGGGTCGGCCACTAACTCACCGGTTACCCGGGAGCCTGCCGACGTTGCCCCCCCCCTTTTTTCTTTCCTTCCAGAGATGGTCTGAGAAGGGAAAGACAGAGAGAGAGAGGGGCTGAGTTCAGTCCCAGAAGAAATAAACTTCCCAAAGGAAGCAAGTCACAGTTTTTTTTTTGTTTTTTTTTTGAAAATATATGTACACTCAACATATTTCCATTATGTACATATCTAACATATTTACACTTTGTACATATTTACATATATACAACATCCCCTCACTTCTGGGCCTGGTGGTGCACCTGCTGGGCAGCCACTACAGGTCCCAGGTGGAAGAGCTCTGAGTCAGCCCAGGCAACATCCTTCAAATAGAATTGGGTGAAGGTGTTGTGAGATTTCCAGTGGCAGGCTGACAAGATCTGGTCTAAGGAGATCCCTGATTGGAAAGCCTTAGAAGCAGCAAAGGCCCTAACATCATGGGCTTTAACCTGATGTAAGGTGAGGGCCTCCTAGTCAGAGAGCTCATAGCACAGAACCACAGTCTGTTTGATCCATGAGGAGATGGTGGCAGGTGAGATGTCTTTATCAAAACCCTTCTTGAAGGAGACAAAGACTAACTCCTTATTCTGCCTGAGGTCTGCAGTCCTGTCCAAGTAGTAGCGCAGGGCTCTAACTGGACATAGGGACCTGTCACCCTTGAGTGACCTATCCAGAGATGGTGCCAGGGCTGGGATGACCACTGGCGCCACACTATCTGGACCTTCCTTAGCCAGCTGGTTCTTGGATAGGAAGCTGGGTGAGGGGTACAAAGACACCTTAGACCAGTCTGACTGGTGTCTGATGTTCTCATGTAACCAAGCATGGATCTCACTCCTGCGTTTACCTGAACCCAAAGCCAGCAAGAAAACAGTCTTGAAAGTCAAATGTTTCAAGGAGGACTCTTTCAGGGGTTCAAAAGGAGCCTTTGTGAGCTGATGTAAAACCAGTGAAAGGTTCCAGGAGGGGATGCCCCTCCTGCCTTTAGGTCTGTCTCCATGGAAACTATCCAGGAGACGAGTGAGATTCTCATCTTTGCTGACATTAATGGTGGAATTGCCCAGCTTGTCAGCAATGGCGGATCTGTAGCCATCAATAGTGCCTGGTTGTAACTTCTTGTCCTGAAACAAGTGCAGGAGGAAGTCAGCAATGGCTTTCAGAGGTGGTGCCCTGAAGTCCACCTGATTACTGAGGCACCACTTTGTAAAAATGGTCCACTTTGCCTCATAGACAGATCTGGTTGATCTTCTTTGAGGAGCCTCAATTCGTGCTGCCACTGCCTCAGAGAAGCCTTGCTCCTTGATTGCTGAGGCTCTAGGAGCCAGGCATGTAGGTTCAGATTCGACAGGTTCCTGTGAAGGACCTGGTTGAATGGCTGAGACACTAGGTTGGGTATGCTGGGCAGACACAGTGGGATCTGGCTTGACATTGCTACCAGGTCCCAAAACCAGGGCATGTTGGGCCACCCTGGGGCAATCAGGATTATTCTGTTGCAGGGGTAGTCCTGGAGCTTCTCCACCACTTTGCCCAAGATGGCTGCCAGTGGAAAGGCGTATGGGTCCAGGTCCTCCCAGGAGAGACTGAGTGCATCCACTGCCCAAGCCTGGGGGTCTGGCACCGGTGACACAAACTGCGGCAGTTTGTTGTTGAACCTGGTGGCAAACAGGTCCACTTGTGGCTGGTGCCACCTTGCGCATACAGCTCGGAATACTGCTGGATGAAGTGACCACTCTGTTTGAATGGTCTGGCCAAGTCTGGATAGCTTGTCTGCTATCACGTTCAGCCGGCCGGGGATGTGACGTGCCCTGAGGGTTACCTGCTGTCTGGTGCACCAGGACAGGATTCTCCACAGTAGGGCACACAGTGACCCCGACTTCATCCCCCCTTCTTTGTTGATATAGGCAACCACTGTTGTGTTGTCTGTAGCTATCAACACAGTCTTGTTGCAGACCAGGGTTCGAAACTCCTTTAGAGCTAGAAAAACTGCTTTTAGCTCTAAGTGGTTTATGTGCAACTTGCTTTCTGGAAGGGACCAAGTTCCCCTTGCAGTGTGGTCGTCCAAGTGAGCGCCCCACCCTTCGTTTGATGCGTCTGTAAAGATCTGCAGAGCATGTTTTAGAGGGTGTAATGGTTGACCTAGTAGCACATTGCTTTCCTCCAGCCACCACCTTAGATGAGGGTGGAGGGACTTGGGGACCGGGATCACCTTTTCCAGTGACTCTGGGACCCTCCAATTGTTTTTCAAGTGCCACTGTATGGGTCTCATGTGGAGTCGCCCTAAGTGGACTTGTTTTTCTGTTGCTGTGAGGAGACCTATGAGGGACATGAATTTCCGGACCGGACATACCGGATCCGACATCATTGATCTGATCTTGTCTGTCAAGGCCTGCCAACGTTCTTCTGTTGGTCTGACCTTGCCCTCTTTCAGGTCGAACTGGTAACCTACGAAGTTGAAGACCTGTTTGGGTGCCAGTTCTGACTTTTCCTTGTTCACCAGCCACCCTAGCTCCTGACAAAGTGTGACCAGGGTTTGAGTATGCTGGAGACAGGTGTGGTGGGTAGAGGCTCTCACCAGCCAGTCGTCTAGGTACTGGTGGATTCTTATACCCTGTCGTAAAGCCATGAGTTTGACCTCTTTTGCCACCACTGTGAACTCCATGGGTGCTGTGGAAAGACCAAAAGGCAGGGCCTTGAACTGATAGGATTGGCCTTGAATGTGAAAACGCATGTACTTCCTGGACTGACTGTGAATTGGAATGTGGAAGTATGCGTCTTTGAAGTCTATTGAGGTGACCCACTCCCCTACCTGTAGGGAGCTTCTTATGGTTTCTGGAGTCTCCATTTTGAACGACTCTGTGTTCAAAAAGGTGTTCAAAGTGCTCAGGTCCAGGATAGGTCTCCACCGGTTGTTGGGTTTGGGAACCAAAAATAGCCGGTTGTAAAACCCTAGGGAGGTCTGGTTTGTTACCGGTTCCACTGCATTTTTGTTTGTTAGCTGAGCCAGTGCCTCCAAAAGGAGGGACTGTCTGTGGGGGTTTACATACTTGCTGATGACCATTGGTGACCTGGTTAGGTTGGGTCTGAACCGGAAGGGAAGGGTGTAGCCCTCTCTCAGTATTCTGATTACTTTTGGACTCGAACCCAGAGTTTCCCACTTCTCCCAAAACTGCTGAAGCCTTGCCCCTACAGGAAGATTTGTGACAACAGTTGGGACATTTGTGACAATTTTTACAGAACTCAAGTGATCTACACAGGAAACATCGTTCACATGGTTTATTTCTCTGATAGATTGACAATAAACGGGATTTACACCTTTCTTTTGTGGTGACCCGCTGGCAAAAGGAACACTTGCAACAAAAGAGTTTACATGTGATAACACAGTCTCGCTCTTGCTTGTCACTGGTGGTGGTGGGTTCAAACCCTTCATCTTGTCGGATACATTTACAGAGTTCACCAATCCGACCACATTTGAAACACAGTAATTGTCATTTATGCTTTTTAAATCCCCTGGCCGGCTTTTGGATGAAGTTTGAGGCTTTACCACCACCTTTCTGAGCAGTTTGCCGGTCTCTAATCTGCTTCCATGCCGGTGTAGTGGGCTTCCGGTCCGGCTGGTGAGGGGTTCGATTGGAGGGGACGTATGGATGAAAACGTCCAGGTTTCCTCTGTGTGGTACCAGCAGAACGCCTCTCTTCACTACGTAAGATCTCCTCTTCAGCCTTGACCAGTAAGCTGTCCGGGAAGAGTGACAGTTGGTGGACTGGAGACGTGCGTAAGGCAGACAAGGTGTCAGGTTTAACTCCACCTTGTATGAACTCTAAATAACTGTCCCGACGGGCCAGGGTGAGATTAGCCATGCTGATAAAGACTCCCTCTGAGAGATCCTGCATGGTACGCTGCATCGCCTGTGAAATTGACCGGTTGAATGTAACCAGATACTCCAGTTCCTCAACAGCCTGTTGTTGTTTCTCAGCACTTTTGCCCTTTGAGGAATCGAACCTGAGGGACTTCAACTGGGTGACCATGGAGTCCTGTACTTTCGTGAGGCATCTGGATAGGCCAGCAGCGTGATTACACATCACTGATTGCTCTCTGAAGGACCTCTCCCACCTTCTAAGGGTGTCCTGGCTGAAAGTACGGGAAGCTGGAGCAGAAGGTAAGCTGCGCCTTGCAACTCTAGAAAACATACTGTTAAGTTTTGCCGGTTCCGGAGACCAGTCACCAACAGCCTGGGTAGACGTATCCTTCTTAACAGCTTGCATGTCGTACCACTTTGAAGTACGGGGTGTCTTGACAAATTGATCACGCAGCAGTCCACTGGTTTCTGTATTCCTGGAAGGATAACCTTCAGCAATAGTTACATTTAGTTTCTCCAGCTTTTTACAAAGCCATTCATCCACCGGCAATTTAACTGACACTTTACCGGTAGTCTTCACTCTGGAACCGGCAAAGGGATTGTCATCCATAGATGCAGCTGAGGTGTCATAATCCGGGATTTGATGCCAGCCCATGAAACTCCTCACCCCTCTCAAGGTTTCCCGGTAATTTGCATCTTCAGAGAGGTCCTGGTCAGTGTTTGTTTCCGGTACATCACCCTGGTAGTGAACACTAGCCGGTGAAGCCGGTTCCGCATCCAACTCAGCCTCGCTGTCAGATTCCCTAGCAACCTCAGTATTCTGGCCAATGGGAGGCAACTGGTTAGACAGCGTAGTTTCATAACCGGAAGGCAGAACCTCAGGACCTGCACCGGGAGCCTGTGTAGGCTGGGTGGCAGTCCCTGCACCGGGAACCAGTAAAGGTTGGGTGGCAACAGTATCAGAGGTACCGGGGCCCTGAACAGGGTGGGTAGCACTCTCATTCACTTCCTTCACAGCTTGTGTACCGGGAACCCCCAGCGGAGGTTGGGTAGCCGTCAACTGCGTAGCAACGTCACCAGTGCCCTCAGAAAACATAACACTTGTAGAAGCACCCGGATCAAAGAAGGGGTGTTCTCTGGGCACCACAGAAGCAGAATTCACCGGTCTCACAGGGACAGCAAATGACTGGTTAATCAGCATTGCTTCCAGACGGGAAAATCTCTCACTCCACTTGTCATCAAGGGACTTGAGGTCGTCTGAAGTGGGCTTACTGCTGTGCTTCCGTTTACTAGACCTTGGGGAGCCATCAGAATGCTTCTTCTTCTGCTTGGGTGTAGAATCAACAGGAGACTGCTTTCCTGAATTAACAGGACCCAGCAGTGAAACCTCAGACGGATCAACAAGCTTGGGAGACGTACTTGTCAAAACTTCAGATTTCTTCTGGCTAGAGCGTTCTTTCCGTTCCTTGTAGGTCGGGGTTGCTAACTGGTGGATCTGAGCAGGCGTAAACGCCTTACAGATACTACAATCCAACTTCTTCACACAGGGGTCGTCTCCCACCCCCTTGTCACGACAACGCGCGCATTTCTGGTGGTTGTCGAAAAGGGCCATAACGTGCCCGCAAGAACCTCGTTTCTGTCCAGGAGACGACATAATGATCAGTAACGTTGTGTAAATACTCCGTACTAATAAAAAACAAGAAACTTGGAAGAGTTCGTTGTAAAACTTCAAAAACGTATCTCTGAAGAAAATCTTCTGCACACTCTTTCGCGCCAAACGAAAAAGATGCTATGACGTCAATAGGTAAACAGGAAATGAAGTATGATGTGCCACCTGGCGAATGCACACTCTGTGACCGGTCCTGCCGGTAGTATATACAGGACGTCTTTTTCTGACGTTTGGCGGGACCGGTCGCGCCGACCGGTAAAGCAATTGTCCATTGGATAGGATGTATTAACGCAATAAAATTAAGGCTTTTTGAACCAAAAAATACCAAGTTTAAGACAAAATATCATTTTCTTCATAAATTAATAAAGGTTTTTAGAGGTGGCGAATTTTACATTCCTGGCGAATTTTAGATTCCTTACTCTAAAATTTGACACAAAGGAGGACACCCATATTATAGGAGTAAACCCCGACAAACCTTGGTATATGCAGAATTTTACCATCGATTGAGATTTAATAAGCAACCCAGAACGCCCAGCTTTTCTAACATGACAAGTTTTTAGATGTAACAAATAGTGTTATTATTAACATTTTTGTCACAAAAGGACATTGGGGTTATTGTTGAGATGGCCATCGTAAGCGATAATAGAAAGCCACAGGTTATGCTGGTTTTACACACGAAACACTTCCTGGATTAGCCAATCAGAATTGTGGACACAGCCGTATCATGTTAGAATTTTCCTTAAATTACGACTTTTGTCATTACTTACAACAAAGGCCAGCTATACTCTCTGTTGTACACTGTTTTGTGCATTTCTTTCTAATTTATTTGTGGTTTTGTGGGTGTTTCTCTGTGGTAAATCTCCCATAACGCAATCAATTTCACATGTGTCATTTCTTACCCTACAAAGGTCACACAATAGCAACAACCTAAACAAGATCACTTAGAGAGTGCAGGCCTCCACCAAGGCACGAAATAATAAGTAAATGGGAAAAATCCAGATTTTTTTTTTTTTTTTTTTGTATCCAGATGGTTATCCAGATCATTCTCAAAATGAATGGAGTCTAAATTGGGCCAAGGCGCATCTTCTGATTTTTTTTTTCAAAAAGTTTCAACCAGTAGCATTTGCCTAATCTTGCTAACAAACAAACTGACAAACGGTCATGAAAACTAGATTGGGCCAACTCGGCGCCAACATATCCCCAGACAGGTCATCACTCACGCCACAGGTTTTGATCGGGAATTTTTTAAAACATAATTACCCATTATTATATGAACTTCAGCACATCAATCTGCTCTGTTTATATCTCCCCAAGGAAGATGGTGTATCCCCAGACGCCGAATACATAACTCAAATTATATTTTCAATCTTCCTGCAATGATAACTCTAAACCTATTTTCAAAGTATTTAAATGATTGATGATTGAATGTCCATTCTAAAATAATAATCCCAAAAGAGCATATCTGTTTCTATATTTGTTGACAAATAAAATATTATTTTTAACTCAACTCATCATATTTTTCAATCTTCCTTCAAAGTATTTAAATGATTGATGATTCAATGTCCATTCTAAAATTCATAATCCCAAAAGCGCATATCTGTTTCTATATTTGTTCACAAATAAAATATTATTTAAAAAAAAATTATTTATATTATTATTTTATTATATTATTTTTAGAATTTGCAAATTGTTTTCAGTTATTCATTTCCTCTATACCTATATATGTGGTCCATATATATGTAACCTAAATATGTGACACAATCTCAGTTCTGACTCCCCTTTGTGTTATATGTAATGAAGCCCACCACCTCCCACCCCCACCCCTCTCCCCTTCTCCACACCTCTCTCACTATTACACAAGATCTGCAACCCCATTGAGTTCTTTGTTTCTCATCTGATATCATTAAATACCTTTGTTTATTTAGTGTCACTCAATATAGCTGGAGGTCCCAGAGGTGGGTGGGGGGAATCCGGGTGGGGGGATGTGGGTTGAGCATAAATGGTAAACAAACAATCTATATAAAAGGGGTACTCAAATACAAAAAGAATTGAGAATTTTAAGTATGTGATTATCAACTGAAATGAGTTCATAACTGTAGGAGCTGTGCCAAAATTAACTGAGGCAAGTTGAATAAAACTGGGCTAGTTGAGGGTTAAAAATCCCCTAGTTTTACTACATAAGGATATAATTTCATTAATATTGGGACTTAAAGCTCACTTAAAGTGTCCATTTTGTCTACTTCAATATGTTTCACCAGTTTCATTTTAAAAAGTGAAAAACTCAGCAAGCAGAGGTATAACACACAAAAATAAGTTCTTAAAAGACTAAGATAGCCATAACATTATTAATATTCAAAATTTAAATAGACAGGCATTTCCTTTTAAAAATTCAAAGATTTCAGCTCTATAACCCACATAGTTTGACAGTTACTGGGCTTTAAAGTGGCATAATATCCATAAATTGGGTTTCTGTGAGCATTTTACAATTGTTAAAGAGACCTTAGCAATTAAACTACAGATCTGAAACTTTTTGGGGGGACATACATAACAAACAAAAATCATATATAATACAGTTTAAGACTTGTCACACTAAGCATTTCCAAATAACAGGGCAAAATACGGAAAAAATGTCAAAAAAGGCACTTGGGCGAGTGTCTATGGCCCTCATACACAGGTTAAATGTCTACTAAAAACCTTGATTTTCGGCATATGTAAAAAGGACATAATAATGCATTCCCAGATGGGATTTCAGCTCCATCAATCACATAGTTTAACAGTTACAGGGCTTAAAGGTGGTAAAAAGTCCAAATATTGGGTCATTGTGGGCCTTTTAGAGATCTCGATGTGGCTTTCAAATTAAAGCTTCAGACTTAAAATTTGTTACATACTAAGATTACACATAGAATATGTATCTAATAAAGTTTGAAACTTCTCAGACTTACCATTTCCAAGTTACAGAGCAAAATATGTGAAAAATGTCTTAAAAGGGTCACTCAGGTGGGTGTTAAAGGTCCTCATACACAGGTTAAATGTCTACTTGAAGCCTTGATTTTTGGCACATGTAAAAAGAACATAATAATGTATTCCCAGATGAGATTTCAGCTCTATCAGTCACATAGTTTAACAGTCACAGGCCTTAAAATTGGCAAAAAGTCCAAATACTGGGTCTTTATGGGGCCTTCTAGAGACCTAAATGTGGCCTTCAAATTAAAGCTTCAGACTTAAAATTTGTCACATACTAAGATTACACATAGAATATGCATCTAATACAGTTTGAAACTTCTTAGACTTACCATTTCCAAGTTACAGGGAAAAATATGTGAAAAATGTCTAAAAATGGTCACTCGGGTGGGGATTTATGGTCCTCATACACAGGTTAAATGTCTTCTTAAAGCCTTAATTTTTGGCACATATAAAAATAACATACTAATATCTTCTCAGATAGGATTTGAGCTCTATCAGTCACATAGTTTGACAGTCACAGGGCTTAAAAGTAGCAAAAAGTCCAAATATTGGGTCTTTGGGAGCCTTTTAGAGACCTCAATTTGACCTTCAAAATTAAAGCTTCAGACTTAAAATCTGTTACATACTAAGATTACACACAGAATATATATCTAATACAGTTTGAAACTTCTCAGACTTACCATTTCCAAGTTACAGGGAAAAAGATGTGAAAAATGTCTTATAAGGGTCACTCGGGTGGGTGTTTATGGTCCTGATACACAGGTTAACTGTCTATTAAAGGCCTAAATGTTGGGGCACATATAAGAAAACACATAGATATATTCCCAGATGATATTTAACTTAGATGAGAGACATAGTTTGAAAGCTACAGTGCTTGAAAGTGGCAAAAAGTGCATAAATTGGGTCTCTGTGGGCACTTTTGAGACCTTAAGTCGACCCCTTTGGGTAAACCTACAGCCCTAAAATTTTCTACAGACAAGGATTACATATCAAAGTTATACCTAGCGCAGTTTGAGACTCATCAGAATTATCACTTCCAAATTATAGGGCAAAATATGTGTAAAGTATAGCAAAAAATCCCTAAGTGGGGGTATTTATGGGCCTCAAACACAATTTTCTCCTCAACTTAAAGTCATGATTTTCGGCACATGTACTAAGAACATATTAATGTGTTGTCAGGTAAAATTTCAGCCAGCTGAGCATCATAGTTTGTGACCTACAGGGCTCTAAGTGGCCAAAAGTGCAATTTCTGACCTTAAGGTGGCCATAAGTTCTTTTTTACTGGGAGTTTAAGGTCACCTTAAAATAGGGATCTTCCTTTGGGCACCCTTAACATGTGTACCAAGTTTGAAAAAAAAATATTAATTTGTTTTTGAGTTATCGCGTCCACAAGGAAATTTCTACGGCGGCGGCGGCGGCGGCGGCGCGACGGACCTGAATCCAATATATCCCCGACTTTCGTCTGGGGATATAATAATACCTCCTTGGCTATGTTCACCCCATTAGTCTTAAGAAAACTATTTACATCAGATCTTATTCCAGTACAGCTTGTTATATGACTATGATAAAGAAGAATGTGGATAATAAGAGGTTCGCAGAACTGAAGAGGTATTTGTAATGAAAAAAAAACAAGAAATACACATTTGGGAGATCACAAATGAGTTCATAATTTTGAATATTTGGATAACAGAATATCAGATAATTGAACTTCTACTGTTACTGTATTTCACAGAGTGCATTAAAGGTTTGACGCAAGCCTCTGATAGAGGGTTGGCTACCTTCAACCTTCCAGGTAGCAGTCAAGAGAGTGCATACCTCTGCCATGCCCAACACCTGAAATATTACTTGTGAGACAATGCAATTATTATAATGATATTTCCTTCAAAAAAAAATTTCCTGGATCCAGATGATAATCAGTATTATCACCACCACCATGAAAATCTGTCCATAACTTTTTGAAAGTTATTTTGCAAACAAACTGACAAACGTGTGCCGCCAAACAAATAACCTCCTTTGGTTGAGGTAATAAAGAGGTACATATTACAAACACAGGGGAAAAAGCAAACACCAATCTTATACTAAAAACCAATCTTTCACTAATTGGATCTTAAGTACTACCTATGGTCTGTTATTGATTGAATAGTCTTGATCCTTATCATTTAGGATCTGCCCATTATTTTAAACTGCAAAGAAACACACTGAATTTCTGTCATGTGACCAACCTCAAATTTGCATATTCAATATTCAGATTATGTTCATGTAACACACAAATACTAGTAGTCGGTTAATAATCTGTGTTCTTTTTATAATAATTTTGAACATATCTACTAAACAGTCAAAACAAATGAATCAGCAAAGTAAAAATCTTACTCTAATTCAATCATTATGGTGACTTAACTATATGAGCTACCTTTATACACTTTAGGCAAAGACTGAGGCTGATGGTTTAAGGTCGGTAAGGTTTGGGGCGTGGTCTTGGTTTGGAATAGTCGTAGGAAGCATGGACCTGTAATATGATGGAGGATAATAGTATTAAAATATACAGACTTTATAATACATATAAATAAATAAAAGAATACAACCAGACATCTGTTTACTGGTGCTTTAAGCCAATGCAGAACAATTAAACAATGGCACAAAAGGTTTAGTACCAAAAAAAAAAAAAAAATAAATTGATAAAAATACTTTAAATTATCAAGTTTCTGAAGAGACTAAAAATTACAAAAGGTCAAAATAATACTACCACATCCAATGTTACATTTTGTAAGGCACGGCAAATTTTGAAAGATTTTAGTATACAGTCAAGTGAACAACTGCAGTAGTTTGTATTCCGTTATTTTCTTTGTTTGCATACAGAACAGAGATCTAACACAACAAAATTCGTGCCAAACCCAAAAGTTTTGAGGATGGTTTTCAAAAAAATTATATACTTTGTATATCACTCTGTCAAAAGCTTTCTTGAAATCTACAAGAAGAATTATGCCCAATAATCTCTCTTTCCATTGTGAATTACATCAAGCATAGACACATCTATCCATGGTAAACAGATTTGACAGGATGTCTGTCACACTTGCCTTGGGCTTGTTGGCCCATAATGAAACTGTTTCAGTATTACATCAGAGTATACAGACCTGACACATTTCAATTAAAATAGATGACTTTGCACCAAGTATCAAAACTTTCAAGGATGCACATGTGTCTCTGACTATTGCCAGCTGTATTTGAATTTATCTGAGTATTAAACCAAAGTTATAAACAATAACTACAGATACCTTGTAGTGTTGGGACTCGCCTCCAACTTTCATGGTTAATTATTCGTCCATTTTTCCAACCGATGATCAACCCCTAATCGATTATTTTACCCCATTGTTGGTCATTTTTTAAGAAACACTTTCGGGGATAAAGTATAGGTCAATCCGGTAAGAACAACGGTGTTCCAACATTTAGAAGCCACCAAAAGTACCAACTTCCTGTAAATATGGCGGTAGATGTAAACAATGTCGTATTTCATGACAAATCTGTCAATTCATTAAGTAATAATGCCTAAAATATTTTTAAAATATGTGGATAATGAGGTACATTAGGAAAGGTAAGATTTAAGCTGAAAATTTGAATATTAGAAAACGACAATTATGAGCGACCGTCTTTGTACACTATTACAGACGATTAATCGAGAACACACGTCTAATCGTACCAACACTAATACCTTGTATTAGTTGAGAGCCACGATTTATTAATATCAAAAGCTTTTGTTAAACTGCCATTCACCCAGGTTATACTGGAGTTATATATCCCACAGATATACACCAGGGGTTAGCTATTTACAGTAAGAACAATATTATACAACAAAATGTTAATATTCACACCTGTAAAACTGCAACATATTTTCACAACTTAAGTTTTACTAGTGCATTAAAAACATTACACAGTTTTCAGATTTAACTGCAACTGAAAACACTGTATTAGTAGACTTTTCACAATGAGAACTAGTTTTGTGGGAATAGTTAAGTTTCAGAAGTTCTTCTTTCAGAAACAAGTCATGGATAGTTGAATTGATGCCCATTTCCATTTTTTGGCGAGTAGATTTTTTATAAATTATGTTGTGGTTACACTTTTTATCATCTTCCCAATGACAGCTACTTTTTAGATGTATACTCAGAATTAACAAATTTTCTTTGAGAAAAAAAAAACATTTAGGATTTATAGATCCATTACATGTTGTAAAATTTAAAATACAGATAAAAATACCACATACAGGGTAACCAATGCTACATATAGATAAATAAGCCAATGAAAAGTGAGTACAGAATAGTGCTCATGTTACAAATGATATGATTGGTTTATTTAAATATTTACCTGTTGTAAGAGATCTGGAGCCTCTGAGAAATGTTTCCTGTACGTTTTGGGATGGTGTAACACATTGGAAAGTCCTTCTTCTTCAATAGTTTTCCTACAAAATGTTGAACGAAAGGTTGCAGGACCATTTCACATATCCCACTTACTATACAACTAAATATATATAGAAAAATCTTTTACTGATTCCAGGTATATTGATCAAAACCTGACATCAAATATGGACAGACACACTTTTCTTCAATATATTTTTCCCTGAAGTATAATCAAAGAGAGACAGGTATATATCCTTATTAATAGCTGAGATAAAATATGAACACATACATACAGTCATTTATATAGTTTCCCTGCAAAAATACACAAAGGTCAAAGATCATTCCAACAGCTAAAACAAAATAAATACATAAATTGAATGCAATACTCCAACAATCAGTGGGTATTTTTAAAATAGTGTTGTAGGTTATATTCATTTCAACTTTCAGCAAAAGATCAACAATTGTGAGAATAAGATAATATGTCTATTAGTGCTGTGATGATACTTGTAGAAGTTTGACAGCTGATTGATTGGCCAAAAACAAAGTTTAGTTCAAATGTCTGCAACATTGCTGTTGCTGGACTTGGCAGAATGTTTAGAAACCACTAAAATTACACAAAGAATACCTTTTTGGCCCCTCTACAAAAAAAAAAGTGTTTCATAGAGAATATTGTGAAATTTTAGAAAATGTCTGCAGATTTTCTGTTCCTACCATATTTTCAACAATCTGAAAGTAACAAGTTTTTATGCTAGATTTCTGTATTTTAAAGCGTAGATTCTACGATCAAACAAGATAAAAGTTTGCTTAATTGTGTTAAGAGATACCAAACATCGAACCCAAAATTTCAAATGATTTCACAGCAATACTGTGTTTCGTACAATAAAATAAAGAAAAATACAAACCTCTCTTTGAGGAATGTCAGAGCTTCCTCTACCACAAAAGTTCTTGGTTTTCTTGGTTTACCCTGCTTTACTTCTCCCTGTTTTATATAAAACCAACACATTGTAAATGTGCATCCACTGGCACTGTATCAGCTGACTTATATGTTTACTGATTGGGAAAAAAAGACACATGAAAAAATTTTCTTTTGTTACATTGCCACTCCTGCATTAATAGTAATGCAGATTGCTGAACAAATATGCTAAACAAGTAAGATATTCAATTTTTAGTAAATACGGTCAGTTTTTACTTTACCAGTACCAGATTAGGGTCATAATATAATCTTTATATTTTTTACTTTTTCCATTTTTTATTCCAAACAAAGATAGCTAAAATATTGCAGTATGGTAAAATCCTAAGTGAACAGGCACCCGTAGGTTTCGGTTTAGTTATGGACTATTAGGTGTTCCAACATACTGAGAAGAACCTAAATATAACAAAATTGAGTACTGCATCATTAGTATCTCCCTGAATGAAATTAACTGAAGGTACTGTTTTATAATTGTATCTATTTATTCTGTTAATAGATAAGGTTTCAGACAAAGCTGTCTGAAATGAATATTCAAAGATAATCTAAATAATGCAAGTTTTTGCACCCTCTTTTAGCTTTATCAGGTGTATCCGATGTTATTAATTTATGAAGATGAGGGATCTTTTGGTCTACAAGTACCCACTTTGCTACTTTTATGCACTTTTTCAACAAATCACAGTCTTACTCATTCTACTTACACAGAGTCTACTGTCCTGTAAACGGATGTGGCAGATACTCACCCTAACATAAGGATAGAAGGGTCTCTGCGGTCGGTCTAAGTGCACACGGTTTTCCCGGAACACCAAGGGATGGTTTAGTGCGTACTGCAAGGCTCGAATGTTTCCACTGATATCTGTAATTTTAGGTATTTAGTTAGTTTTTATTTGATGGCAGTTAAATTTGTGTAAAAATAAATTTATTTTACATCACATAATATTAATCCAGCACACCATGCAGATTATTATGTTACTCTAAATTCAAGATGGCCACCAAACCTGGTGTGAGAACAATTTTTGGCAAAGGTGTTCAAATGAATCTACTAAATCTCTCTTGGTCTGGGCAATAATTTGACCAAAATCACTCTGTTAAATGATTATTATTGGGTTTCTGAGATACTAAGGACTTCATTTTCATTCTTACGAAAAAATTGTAATGTTTAATGAATCATTAATAAGTAAGCCATTTGACAATGTATAATATCACTTCTAAAGCTAATGATTTCCAGAAATCTATACAATGAACCTACTTGCTAAATTTAATGCAAATAAGAGGAGCATTTTAAGTTATACACCGGACAAGCACACCCATTAAAAACATGTTTTTGGTCATGTGACTTCTCTGATTGGTCAAAATATCATGACACCATATTCAGAAAAAGTTTCCCAGGACTACTGCATACATGTGCCAAATTTGAAGAGAATCAGCCCAGTGGGTGCTGAGCTATGACCCATAGAAACTGCAGCAGCCAGGCCCTTCCATGTGAATTTTCTCCTGTCTACAAACATCCTTTGTGGGATGTGTAATCACTCTACACATAAGTTCCTTTCTGTGCTTAGAGGGTAGACACACTGTATACCTTTTGGAGTGGGAACTGGATCAGTGACTTGAGATTCATCAAATTCAAGCAGCTCTTCATACCCTTGATATCTGAATTTAAAGAAACAGAATAATAAAAAAACACAAAAGCCAAAAAGATATGTCTTCCCTATCAGTGGGGTTTAAAGCAGCTTTCAGATATAAGCATGCATGCAATCATTGAAACTGAGGGCATTAAAAATGTCAATCAGAAGCAGACATTTAACAGTAGATTATTACGACACACTGTATAGTAAAACAGTAATAAGAAATGTTAAGAAATAACCAGAATGAATTTTTACCGGATTAAAAAATATTTCATTCAAAATATTGTATGATGCTCTATTACCAACAAACAAGAAAATACAACAAATAATCCAATTATCGATTAATCATCAATCGGAAAACAGGCATATTAATTGATTTGGGACAATTTCTACCAGGTACAAACAGTCGCTTGGTTTCTTATATACCTGGAGTTGACACGTTGCTCTTGAGGTTTGCTCTTCTTTTGTTTCTTTGGCTTGGTTCCTTTCTCAGAGGACGTGGCCATGGGTTCATCCTCAGGCTGGTCTTCAACCTGACAGGGTGGAACACCAAAAACACTGACTTTTAAAAAAAGCATGATAGTAAGAGGAAACTGGCACTCTGTGGACAAAACTATTTCCCAGTTTTAAATTTCAAAGAATCTTTTGAACAAAAGGGTTTTTAAAGATTTGTTGAAACAAATAGCTGTTCACAGATTTTGAAGACTTATCTTTTTGCAGCTGGTTCCAAAGCCTTGGAGCCACGTCTGAAAAGGACCTATCACCAAATTTAGTCTTGGTGTTTTTACTTCTTCAATCAATAGGCTTTTGTTGCGTCTAAAACCTCAGTCACACTACAGGCGTGTACACCCTGCAGTTATAGGCATTGGGTGAAATACCCCTGTCCTTCAATTATCGTCCGAGGTTTGTATACGAATTTGTGACACAGTGAGAAAAATGTACACTACCTTGCACGTTCTATGTAAGTTTTAAAATGTTTAAAATTTTACCTAACGCCTATAATCATGAATTATATCACCTGTAGTGTAATGAAAACACCAAATCTGAGAAGGTATGAGGCATCCTTGCAGGCAGCTCCGCTGCTGAGTAAAACCTCTAACAACAGTACATACTGCCTGTAGTGTGACAGGGGCTTAAGTGATCTGGCTTGATTTTTTTCATTAATATCAGATCAGACAGGTAGTTTGCGGTCAATCTTGGAGTACTTTGAATGTAACAAGAATTTTAAATTCAATCCTCTATTTCATTGGCAACCAAAGGAGTCCTCTTTATGCCATATTTCAACATATAAATGCCTCAGGGCTAATACCTTTTGTAAAATGGGGGATGAGGGGGGTGACTATAACAAATAGAATAAAAAAACTCTAAGAGTCTGGTTTGAATGAATGATTTTTACATTTTACAACCTGCATCTCAATTGCCAGTACATATAACTGTGAAAGAATTTAAAATACTGGAAACAAACCTTAAATATGAAAATATTATAACAAAGTCAAAGTTGGGGTTTTACATCCTGTTTAACAGCCAAGGTCATATTGGGACAGGTCCTCAGAAATGCCACTTGTGGGGCTTGAACCCAGAGGAGACAGCCTATGATTAAATGCCAAACTTGTTAACCACTAGGCCACCGAGAACCTTGTTATTTTGTATTTTTGTAGATTTTAAGTTGTTTTCTATCAAAACTGCCATGTTTGTTTTGTTTTTTATTGTTTTTTTTACTACAGTTCCTGTTTACAGTTATTCAGCTGGGGATGTACTAAAACTTTTTTTTTTTTTCAGAATCCCAGAATCACAAAGTAGAGGGGAGTGGGGATGGGGTTGGTTTGCCTTTAGAAGGGAGCGGGCATTTATACAGTGAAATACGGTACTTGTAAAGCATGGGAGTTTCTGTCTGCTAAGCATATCCTTATTCTGCTATTATGTAATTCATTGTCAAATTTTGTATGTTTGCTGGCTGTCTCCGGTCCAGCACCACCACCCAATAATATATGTGATATTTATTGGAACCTTTTTTAAAGATTTATCCATATTAAGGTGCAACCTCAGTTACAGCTTCAATTTTGAAATCACTTCTACCTGATTGATGTAGATTTTTGTGAAATCAACTTTATTGTCTCTTACCGCAGTCATGAAGAACGCCTCCCCTTGTTGACTGTCATGTGACTTGGAATGGGCCACGTCTTCCTCCTGACAATCATCAACCTCAGTGTCAAATGTGTCATCGTATTCTTCATCTTCTTCTTCCTCCTCAATAATCATTCCTCCAGCCTGACTGATAGGTGGGAGGGGCTTAGTGGTCTCAAACCCTGCCTAGAAAGAACAGACGGAAGGGACATTTAACATTAGCAGTTTTAAAACCTGCTTGAAAAATGTAAAGGTCAATAGGCATTTAATATTTAGAAGCCTCAAAACCTGCATATAGAGACAATGGGCCTATAACATTTGGAAGTCTCAAAACCCACTTGCAATTTTTGACCAGTGATATTTTGTGTCAAAGGTTAAATTATGAAAGGCTCATACTGCATTTCTCAACTTGCTATGAGATGGATTCAAACACATGACACATATTTGATTAAATTGCAAGGCTGAAAAGTCTTTTGATCTGCATGTGTAAGCTGCAAAGCCATCACAGACAGGAGTAATGCACTAAAATTCATGAAATGGCAACAAAAGCAAATTCTGTCAGCCAGATATATCCCATACCAGTCCTAGAACTCAGAAAGTCATCCATGCAAGTACTAACATTGTAATATACTGCTTAACTTCAGTGGTGAGATGGGTACTCATTACTCTATGCCACAATTCAGCAAAATCCGGTGAAAAAAAAAAAAAAATCAGAAAAAAGTAATCTCTAGAGGTGTGAGCCTTGCTGAAGCTTGCACTTAACAACACCAGTATATTTTCTATACCTCCTCTGGAGGGGGTCTAATTGATGACTGTGAGCTGGAAGAAGCCACTGAAGGCTCCTTGCTGTACTCCAGGGCAAGCAAGGCATCCACGTCCACTCTTGGTACTGGAGGAACCTTGGACTTCACAGTACGGTTGGGCTTTACGGTCACTTCTATGCCGGGCTTTTGCAGAGGTTTTGGTTTGGATCTGTAACCAAATTTTAAAGTAATGCACGAGGATGTAATTCTTGGGTTATTCCTAATTAATTTATTTTTACAAAGACAAAAATATACAGCACTAACAGACACAGAGAAACTACTATACTGTATGGAAAACAGTGAGAAGACGAATCAATGAAGCAGTTATTGGTATGGGCACACCCAGGCATTGATCGGTAACAATAATTTAATGATCCATAATAATCGTTATATCCATCCAAAAAAAACATAATGTATATTTTTGCATATTTTTTGTACTTTATGTTATTTTTATGTCAATACCATTTTACAGGAGATATCTTCCAGATAGGAGGTATTTATAATGCTAAATGTTAAGAAAAGAACGGATTGACCAAATTTTGGGTGGATCTTTTTAGTTCTTCATCATTCATTGAAATCATTTTACTGTGCATAAATAAAAGTAATGACACTAGAAGAAATAATCAATTGCGCATCGATCACTGGACAAAAAACGGGCCTGTTAATCAACCCCAAAAACAGGTGCAAGTCATAGTACAAATAGAAATACTACAAACACCAATGCATACTACTGTCATTTACTGTATCTACAGGTGCTAAAAATATATCAAAATACACTGGTTACACACACACAAAATATTTAATACACATGTTTTATTCATACCATATAGAACAATATCTTAGGATTTTTGTGCATAATGTTACCTTTTTATTTTACTTAGTAATAAGCGGACGCATTAAGAGTTTGGAAATGGAGAAACAGTAAGTCTAGTGTATTATCTATTATCAAATTTCACATGCTAAGTAATTTCCAACATTAACATAACACAATAATTTCCATTCAGGCTCTAAATTGCAAGGAAGGGGGGTGGGGGGGGGACTATTCTCTGTTTGTTATTTCTTCATTACCTTTCAATGTGTATGCCCAGCCTGTCATGTAGGAAGCGTTTCAGCAGTGGTGGATCACCACGACGTTCCATTGTCAAGGGGTTGTCATGGATGATGATTTCGGACAACATAGGCCAGGCAGCGACAGCTAGTAACCCTTCCTCTTCTTCCACCTGGTGAAAGAGAAAAAACAGAACCTCGGTCACCTTTTATATTAATGGTAGCCTGAAAAAGGTGAATGGCTGTCCACTTCCAAGCAATCTAATCTAGGTTATCAACTCATCATGATATACATGATGTAGTTGAAATTTATCTGTGCTATATTATTTTTTCGGGGTACCAGTCTATTTTGTGTTCACTTAGAACAACGTCTTCAATTTTTTTTTTTCCCCCTCATGTTCTCTTTATTCTACCTTTTTTAACAACAACTGTAATCCTGGGGGGGGGCGAAGGCGGCAACCTCCCATCAGGATTTTACAATATTTCTTGTACACAGTACAAAACAAATTAATTGGTTGACAGACAGTTTAGTTTTGTATTTTACAGATTAATTACAGATATATGGCACTGTCTTTAAATCTCACTAACTAAACACTAGATGCAATATAACAGCATTTCTAATTTTTCTTTAGTAGCATGGACTATGTAAGATACATATGCTATTTATAACTCCTTATCTTCACTCATCAGTCATTTCTTCATTTCCAGTAAGTAAAGTAAACACTGACCATAATTTTTTAAAGTTGTCATATCGCGTTTCTATTTGGGCTAGATATTTTTGCCCAGTATATATCTTAATCATATAATTCTGATACTGAAGTATGTTTAATTCTTGCTTTTTCTTTGAACACTTGAAAATATATCATTTAGCTAAAATACTAATTATTATTTATGTCTTGTCCTTGTTCCAAATGCCAATTACCAAAAAGCAGAATACTTGGGCTTAAATCAAAGTTTATATTTCCCTTTTCCATTAACCAAGTTCCTATGGTCTTACAAAACTTAGATGTTTTTTCACACCCGACAAATAAATGATAAATAGTTTCTTCTTTTATATTACAGAAATTACACAGTTGTGAGTCTGTCAGTTTCATTTTGTAAAGAAGTGAATTTGTTCCTGTCAATCTATAGATAATTTTATATTGAAACCATATTAATGTCTTGTCTTGGATTGTATAGAAGCAATTTTTGTGTATTCGCCTCCAGGAGCTATGATCAATGGAGATATTGAGGTCTTTTTCCCATTTGTGTAGTGCACGCGGTTCCTCAATTGCGATATTACTTTTTAAAGTTTCATAAAAATCTTGTGCACCTTTTTTGGATTTAAGGAGTAATTTCATATTGGTTGTGGAAGTATGGCCTTTGGAATTTTGATTGGTTTTTGCAGTCTTCTACATATAATTTCAAAGATGATATTAATCTGTGGTAGGAAAGAAAATTGCAAATTTAATAAGTAAATTAAATTTTTATAAGTTAATACCCTATCCAATGGACAATTGCTAAACCGGTCGGCGCAGACCGGCCCGCCAAACGCCAGAAAAAGACGTCCTGTGTTTCCACCGGCTGGCCGGTCCCAGTACTGTGCATTCGCAAGGTGGCGCATGGTATTTACTTCCTGTCTAGACAACATGACGTCATAGCATCTTTTTCGTTGTCTAAAACTATTAGACCCCTTGTAAGCTGATAGCGGGGTCGGTGGGAGGGTCTTGTGTGTCCATTGGATAGGGTATTAACTTATAAAAATTTAATTTACTTATTAAATTTGCAATTTTATTGCGTTAATACATCCTATCCAATGGACAATTGCTGAATAACTACCGCTTGGTCGGCGGGTAAGTTACTAGGGACTTATGTGAACTCACAAGTAATAGCAAATTTTAACCTACGGTCTAGGCTGACTTCGTCAGGAGACCTATAGGTCCAGGCCTGGGTTGACAGGAAACCCTGCAAGGCCATGGTCGGTTGCCAGCAGCCGGTTACCCGGGGCTATACCGCCCTAGCCCCCCCCCCTTTTTTGCAGACCTGCTCTGAGGTAGGGGAAGAGAGGGATGAGTTCAGTCCCAGAATGCAAATAAACCTCCCAAAGGAAGCACGCCACACTTAATTCTTATGTACATGAAGAAAATGTTTATACATATATACAAATCTCCTCAATCTAAGGGCCACTTGTGGATCTGCTGAGCAGCCACTACCGAGCCCAATTGGTAAAGCTCTGAATCAGCCCAAGCCCCGCCCTTCATATAGAACTGTGTGAAGGTATTGTGACTTCAGTGGCAGGCTGACAAGATTGGATCTAAGGAGACTCCCGACTGGAAGGCCTTAGAAACAGCAAAGGCCCTGACATCATGGGCTTTAACCTGATGTTAAATGTGGGCCTCCTGGTCAGAGAGCTCATAACATAGGATCACAGTCTGCTTGATCCAAGAGGAGATAGTGGCAGGTGAGATGTCTTTGTTGAAACCTTTCTTAAAGGAGACAAAAACCACCTCCTTATTCTGCCTGATGTCTGAGGTCCTGTCCAAATAGTAGCATAATGCTCTGACCGGACAGAGGGACCTGTCAGACTTGAGGGATCTATCCAGAGTCGAGGCCAGGGCTGTTATAACCCCAGGGGCCACACTGGACACTCTATGGCCAGCTGATTCTAGGATAGAAAGCTGGGTGATGGATACAGGGACACCTTTGACCAATCGGATTGGTGTCCAAAATATCAGTTTTGCCAGGCATGAATCTCACTTTTGCACTTGCCCGACCCAAGGGCCAAGAGGAATACCGTCTTGAAGGTCAAATGCTTCAAGGGGGCCTCCTTGATTGGATCAAAAGGAGTCTCAGCTGGTGCACGGCCAGTGAGAAGTTCCAGGAGGGTATGCCACTCCTGCCTCTGGGTCTGTCTCTGAGGAAACTATCCAGGAGACGAGCGAGATTTTCGTCCTTACTGATGTTAAAGGGTGAATTTCCAGTTTATCAACAATGAGTGACCTATAACCATCAATGGTGTTGGGCTGTTTGCCAAGCATGTATCTCACTTCTACGCTTGCCCGAACCCAGGGCCAAGAGGAAAACTGCCTTGAAGGTCAAATGCTTCAAGGAGGCCTTTAATGGGTTCAAAATGAACCTTGTCAGCTGGTGCAAAAACCAGGGAGAGGTTCCAGGAAGGGGTTACCCTCCGGCCTTTGGGTCTGTCTCAGTGGAAGCTATCCAGGAGATGAGTGAGATTTCCATCCTTACTAAAATTGATGGGCAAATTTCTAGACCATCAGCAATGGCTGACCTGTAACCATCAATGGTACTGGGCTGCAACTTCCTGTCCTGAAACAGGTACCTAAGGAAGTAAACAACTGACTTTACAGGTGGTGCCCGAAGTCCACCTGATGAATGATACATCACTTGGTAAAAATGACCCATTTGCCTCATAGACTGATCCGATTGACCCCCCTTTGAGGAGCCTCAATTCTTGCTGCCACTGCCTCAGACAAGTCCTGCTCCTCGATTGCTGAGGCTCTAGGAGCCCTGCATGGAGATTAAGATTTGTCAGATTTCTGTGAGGGATCTGATCGAATGGCTGTGAACAGGCTGGACAGATTGGGCAGGCTCAGCGGGATGTGGCTGGACATGGCCACTAGATCCCAAAACCAAGGCATGTTGGGCCACCCCGGAGCAATCAGAATGATTCTCTTACATGGGGAGTCTTGCAACTTCACCACTTTGCCCAATATGGCTGATGGTGAGGTGTATGCTTTTAGATCCTACCATGGCCGACTGAGCACATCCACTGCTGTGGCCAGGGGATCCGGTACCGGTGACACAAAACAGAGGCGATTTGTTGTTGAACCTCGTGGCAAATAAGTTTATTTTGGGCCGGTGCCACCTACTGCATAGAGTGGAAGACCTCTGGAAGGAGAAACCACTGTTGGGATGGTCTGGCTTAGCCTGGACAGCCTGTCTGCTACCACATTAGGCCGGCCTGGAATGTGTCGTGCTTTAGAGTCACTTGTTTCCTGGTACACCAGGTCAAGATTCTCCATAGTAGGGCACAAAGTGGGCCCAACCTCATTCCTCCTTCCTTTATGTATGACACTACTGTGGTGTTGTCAGTTGCTACAAGTACTACAAGTACTATCTTGTTGAGCAAAGGTCTTGGAACTCTTTTAAAGCCAGAAAGGCTGCTTTAAGTTCTAGATAGTTCATATACAACTTGCTTCCCGGAGGGGACCAGGTTGCTCTTGCTAAGTGCTCATCTGAGTGAGCGCCCCACCCTTCTATTGATGCGTCTGTAAATATTTGCAGAGCATGTTTTATTGGGTGTAATGGTTGGCCTGTAAGTGCATTGTCTTCCTTCAGCCGCCATTGTAAATGGGGGTGCAGGGACCTGGGGACTTGGATCACCTTTTGCAGTGATTCTGGATACCCTCCAGTTGTTTTTGAGATGCCACTGTATGGGTCTCATATGAAGTCTGCCTAGATTAACATGCTTTCTGTAGATGTTAGTAACCTATCAAGGACATGAATTCCCGGACCGGGCAAGCCGGTAGGGATAGCAGTTTTAACAGTCTCTTGAAGGTTCTGTCATCAGTCCAGAGTCGGTCGGAACCGATCAGAACTGAAGTCGAACTGGTAGCCTACAAAATCGAAGTCTTGTTTGGGCTCCAGCTCTGATTTCTCTAAGTTCATCAGCCAACCCAGTTGCTGACACATTATTTACTAGTTCCTGTGTATATTGGAGACAAGCCTGGTGGGATCTGGCTCTCACCAACCAGTCATCTAGGTACAGGTGGCTTCTTAAATCCTTGTGTATGGCTATCCATTTCACCTGCTTTGGTATCACGGTGAACTCCAAAGGAGCTGTGGACCAACTGAATGGCAGGGCCTTGAACTGGTATGCCTGACCTTGGATGTGAAATCTCAGGCATTTCCTGGATTGTTCTTGTATAGGTATATGGACATAGGTATCCTTTCTTCAACAGTTGTACTACCTAGGGTCCAGCCCCCAAGGCTTCCTATGTTCCCAAAAAGGGCTTAGTCTGGAACCTATAGGCAGACTGTGTGCCACATTTGGGACATTTGGTATTCTGACCAACATTTTCTGTCCCTCCGGACACTGGTCCGGTCTGGCAACAATGATCCAGGTTAACAGTCTCTCTGTTCTTATTGTGGTCCGGTGTTGCTGACACAACTTTTCACATTAATAGACTCTTCGCCCCGGGCCAGCAGCCTGCAAGGTGCAGTATTTACAGAGCAATTGTCATTTGTGAGATGTCTGACCCCTGGCCGGACATGATGACAAAATTTATTATCTCTGCAGTCAAGTCCAGCACCGATAACAGGTTGTTGAGAGGTGTGATAAGAGACACTGTCATTTCCCTGTCATATCACCAAGACCACTGACTGGTCTAAGAATTCTCTGTAACCAAATAAACCTGAGGTAACTCTGTCCGGTACCCGGGCTCCCTACTCGGTACTTTACTGTAACTAGTAATTCTCTGTAACAAAAAACTGGCAGGCTGGGGTCATCCATGAATTTTGACAGCTACTGGTCTATATTTACCCAGCTTTTTTTTTTTTTTTTTTTTTTTTTTTTTTTTTTTTTTTTTTTTTTTTTTTGTGTGTGTGTGTAACCTGTTGGGTTGAAGCACTGTACAGTAAGGACTGTGTCGCCAACACCCTGTTAGTAGACTTTGTAACCAGTAGGTTGAAGCAAGTGTACAAGACTGTGTAGCCAGTACCAGTCGGTACACTCTGTAACCCGTTGTTAAAGCAAGTGTACAAGACTGTGTAACCAGTACCAGTTGGTACACTCTGTAACCAGTTGTTGAAGTGTACAAAACTGTGTTACCAGTCAGTACACTCTGTACACAGTTGCGAAAGCAATTTTACAACTATCATCTGTGTTGAATTCAGCTTGTAGGTTTCCTCCATTAATTAATGAATTTCTTTAATCGCACGTCTTATTTGTAGATTTGACAGTTGCTGGGAAAGCCCTTGTGAACTATTTTTAGAAACACTTGGTGTTCGGTGTGTCACGTGACCAGCTTGCTGGTCGGAAGACACGCGATTGGCTGATTGGAGCTCGTCAGTTGTGACGTTCTTTTGTGATACTTAAACATGCAAATACGCAGTATTCTGCTCATCCACCAACCCCACTATCGACAACGAAGCCGGGTCTGCAAGGCAAGGACTGGAATCACAAAAGACGTGAGTTCTGAAGAACGCACTTCCGACCTTCCTGGTCGGTGAAAACACGTGACCTGCTTCGTGATTGTTCGGAAGGACACGCGATTGGCTGACTGGGGATGACGTCAGTATTCGCGTTCTTTGTGTGATGCTTTACCGGCAACTTTACAGTCCACAAAACCCCACTACCGACAACCAGGCCGGGTCTGCAAAGCAGGGACTGTAGTCACAGTAGACGTGAGTTCTGAAGAACACACTTCCGACCTTCCTGGTCGGTGAAAACACGTGACCAGCTTCGTGAGTTGGAAGGAAGGAACGCGATTGGCTGACTGGATATGACGTCAGAGGTCGCGTTCTTTTAAGCTGGCCGGCCGGCTGATGCTTTAAAAGCAGGGGAGCCTGGACCAGTGCGCTCTGAAGATTTGTAGATGAAATTCCTTCTTCCTTTCGTGATAAAACCAGTGAACTGGCCATCCACAACCCTCACTACCAACAACAAAGCCGGGTCCGCAAGGGAGGGACTGATATCACAATAGTAGACTTCATGCTCTTCTGATGGAATTCCTCCAGTGTAGATAAATAAATATATAAGCTTGCCGGTCGACTAATGCTTTACAGCAAACATGTCTGGACCAGTGCGCTCTGAAGAAATCTGAAGAATTCATCTCTTGCTTCTGATGAAAAATACTCGAGCTGGGCTGGTGTGACTGATGCTTTACAGCAGAGAAGTCTGTACCAGTGCGCTCTGATGAAGAATGCACCTTGGGGAATTCCTTCTATTTACAGTGCTCAAAACTACATAGACTGAGGTTTCCGTGATTTCTAAGACGTTACTATGGTGACAGAAGCTGGAAGGTTATAGATCGAACATTCAAACAAAGACACGGATAAAAATACCTGCAAATAGTAAATCCATAATTCCTCAATAAAGTCGATCTGCCCCTAACAACACAATGGTTGAATGGGAGGAAACTAGCAAAAATGGCTGCCTTCATAATTCTCGTCGATTACTGCCCTATCATCAAAATAAAATTGAGTCAACTAGGGAGCGTTTCCAGCAGATTTCTAACTGTATATCCGTGCTTGATCAGTAGATAAAACTTCTACACTGAAAATATCCACATATAAGGTTGAAAATCCGTCATAATGCACACTTTTCCTTAAAATATCTGGAGATGATGAAAACACATCTGCACAGTACGCGCGCCAAACGAAAAAGATGCTATGACGTCATGTTGTCTAGACAGGAAGTAAATACCATGCGCCACCTTGCGAATGCACAGTACTGGGACCGGCCAGCCGGTGGAAACACAGGACGTCTTTTTCTGGCGTTTGGCGGGCCGGTCTGCGCCGACCGGTTTAGCAATTGTCCATTGGATAGGATGTATTAACGCAATAAAATCCACTTGTAAGTTGTAAGATTCAGTCACCTGATCTTTTGTCATAAATTGACCCTTATCTGTTATAAGGTCAATAGGGCACAAAATTCCATTTTTATAGAATTGTGGTAAGAAATTGATAACCTTTTCAATATTAGTATTATACCATAGGGGCCCATGCCACTTTTCATAGCCATACATGTTACCAGGTATGTTTTTGATAGTATCATTCCAAGCTAAAAGGGTGTCTCTCCAAAACTGGTTATCCTGGCTTATTTTCAATGACCACTGAGATCCAAACAGTAGGATCTTGCTGGGATCCCCAAGGAAATGATTTGCTAGTTCTACCCAGGGTATTTCTGAATTTTGGTGCAATCTACGCAACCATGAGACCTTTAGCCCTTTTATAAATAAAAGAATACTTGGCATTTTAAGTCCACCTTCAAAATATCCATTTGCAAGTTGTTTCCTGCTAATCTTATTGGGTTTGTTGTCCCAAATAAATTTATAAAATATATCATTTAACTTTTTAATAAATCCCCATTCTGGATTTGGGATTGATATGAACACATGGTTAAATTTGGGGATGATTATAGTTTTTAGAATAGTTACTTTGCCAAATGGTGTTAAAAACCTCATCTTCCAGTTTTTTAATTCTTTTTCAACTTGCATCATTATCTTGTTATAATTAGCTTTTACCATTTCACTTAAATCAACTGAAAGTGAAAGACCCAGTAGTTCGAACTCTGTACATCCCTTACCAGTTTCAAATCTGTCCCTACTATATCGTTTTTATCCAATCCATATCAGTTTTGTTTTATCAGTGTTTACTTTTAGTCCTGACAATGAACCATATATCTATATATCATACGTCTTCAATTTAATAGTAAATAACTATGACATCATTTGTTTTGTTTATATTTTGCAAATCTCCAAGAATTTTGTGCGAATCTCTGTCCCCCCCACCCCCTGTATATGTTCTAGCACTACACCATAACTGGTGACATTATTACCAATTGCAACATTGTGATGCAGAATCATGAGACTACTGAAATCGTAATATCACGGTGATGTGAATGGTAATAGGCCAACTGATATTTCAGGTAATCTTCCATTGTTGTAGAAATAATGAAAACTGCAGAGAATATTTTAGAATCAGGCACTGAAAAATGAAAATATCAGTAATTTAGGATTTTTGATGTCTGATAGATTAGGTAAAAAAGAACTTCAATTTTTATGTTAAAATTATTTCGTTTGCAAATGCATTCACAGGAAGTGAGAGTGAGGATGGGGTACAAGGGGGATAAGGATTTGGTGGCATGTATACCAATATATTAAAAGGCAATATTTCAACAATTTTACGATGCATATACTTGCTACTCTACTTCCTTGCTCATATACTGGAAAGAATTTGTTCTAGAATAATTAAAGTATTTTGTCAACTGCATGTTCAAATATAACTGGGATTAATTAGACCTTGAAATTTTGAAAATTAATGCACATCTCTGCTGTTAAACACACAATGTTCAGTGAATGTAGGTTATAATTGTTTCATATGTAAGTTGACTATAATTATTATACTGGTAGCATCTAGCTATGTCCAAACCTAATCCCAGTTTTATCAAGGTTAGTGATTTGACATCATTCCAGAATGATTTTACTTCCGTACAATTACATGTGTAATTCACTCAAAGATGTGACAAATATTGTTTCATTGTTGGTCATATACAAATTGCAATCTCTATATATAATTCATATAAAACTTAATTTAATTTTACACACAAATATTTTTTGTCCCAAAATTCTGAACAATATACAATATTAATGTCATTATCGTGAATAGTTTAAACTTTTAAAACAATTGCTTGGGAAATTTTTATGTGTAAAGCAATTCCTCTCAAATAGAAATATTAATTTAAAATCATAGGGGCATCATTGCATAGAAGAAAGACAAGAGAAATAATAAAGGGACAGGTGATCTAACAAACATCTTATGATAGCTTATCACATTATCCAGACAATCAAGAAAATTGTACAGAGCTAAAATTCTGATCAACATCATTATCAGGCATCTACAGAAACTTTACAATAACTCAGTGTGAGAAATCATTCACAGAAGACGAAACGTTCAATTTCAAATTTTTAACAAGTCTGTTGACATAATCAACCTTAGACTTGCCCACAAAAAAAGTTTTTTTTAGGCCAGGATTCAAGACTTTAAAATAGTCTATAAACCCGTCGCTTTCAACACATTGTACAGCCAGTTAGATTGATTCACCTATTATACTATCCCCAATGCACTGACTTATGGTTGCTAAAGTTTGAATATTATGTTATTACATTCTTAGTTATCCTAAAATGTTTTGTTCATAAAAACTTAAAAATTCTTTCAAGTTAGCTTTATAAAAGGCTGAAAATATAATTTAATGAAATTTGTATGTATAAATAGTACTAAATAGTGTTGGTTAATTTAATTTGATTTATTTGGATTTAGCATTTCTTTCAACACATTGTATAAGGTAATGTCAGGACGATATAGTATTAAGGGCAGATGAAACCAATACATACTAGTTGGTCAACATTCTGCACTGTAAGCTGCCAAGCATCGGTAAGCAACTATCAACTTTCCCACATATAGGGTCCGGGGTTTGAACCACAGACCTCAGGTGAGTTTTTCAGCCCACTCCACCACACTGATGTCCGTCTGTCTGTCTGTCCACATTTTCATTTCCGGACTCTAACTCGAAAACGGTTTGTCCAATCAAATTCAAACTTGACAGGGAGATAGCTCACCATCATAACTAGGTTCCTTTCAAAACTGGTGTAATTCCATTCATTCGTTTGCCTGTTTTTTGTCCGTTTGTCTGTCTGTCAACATTTCTGTTTCCGGACTTTAACTTGAAAATGCTTTGTCCAATCGAATTCAAACTTGACAGGGAGATAGATCACCATCATAATTGAATGCTATAGGTTCCTTTCGACATTGGTGTAATTCCGTCTGGTCGTTTGTCCGTTTGTCTGTCCATCAACATTTCCATTTCCGGACTCTAACTCAAAAATGCTTTGTCCAATCAAATTCAAACTTGACAGGGAGATAGATCACCATCATAGCTAAGTTGCTTTTGAAATTCGTGTAATTCCATCCTTTCGTTTGTCCGTTTATACCATAGATACAATTATGTATAAACCTAGATTACAAGTTTTACATTTTTTAGCACGCCTAACACACTCACCTTAACTGGGTAACCTAACATTTCTTTCCTTGTTTCTAAATTTAATTACAGCAGTCACTAACCTTATTGCTGCCTGCACAACCTGCCTTTTGGGGCATCTTTGACCCTCTTGTTGTTTATAATGACATAATAAGTCATGATCAAGAGATAATGTTTATTTACTTGGGGTTTTACGTAGCTTGCAACACTGTAATGTCATATCATGACAGGTAGTTTTGTGGGCAGAGGAAACCAGTACATACAAGGTTCTGTAAACTGCCGACCATCGGTAAGAAACTACCAACTTTCACACAAACGGTCCGGGGGTTTGAACCGATGACCTCAGAGGTGGGAGGCGAGTGTGTTACCACTGCACCACCCTGGCCCCCTATCCAGAGATAATAAGTCGTGTGCATGAGACGTTGTCTCAGCCACAAGATCTTGCTATGAGCACGACTTAGCCTAGCTGTGCCATGAAACTTTGCATTTTAAGTTAATTATCATCCAGACAAGCACAAACCTTTAAAAAAAAAAAACATATTTTTGGTAACTATTCTGAGTGGTGGATATGTGATGACAGCATACACAGAAAAATTTCCCAGGACGGAATAAACATGCCAAATTGGAAGAGAATCCCCCAATCGGTTGCTAAGCCCATAGAAAATGCGGGATCCGGTGCATGGCCCCCTTCTGAATGCATTTTCCCACATATAAATACAAGCTTCCCCTATTGGGATGCTTGATCACTTCTTCCTTTGGTTATGCTTTTACCCACATAAAAGAAATTTCATAAAGATGATTTCATTAGCGTTTGAGTTATCAAGGTCACATACTAATGAACACACCCCAGAAGCAATGAACTAATAATGTTATTTTCTACAAGTCCGTTGACATAATCAACATTCGACTTGCCCACAAAAAAAGGGTTTAATATAGGTCCGAGATTCAGGACTTTAAAATAGTCCCAAATCCGTCACTTTCAACACATTGTACAGTAAACAGGGCAGCTTCATGTAATATATGAGCTCATATAAACTGATTTATGGTTGTCAAGGTTTGAATATTACAAGAACTTTACACCCACTAGAAAGGTATTTACAAATAAGATTAGCTAAGTTTGAATATTAGAAGAAAGATTTTGTGTTTAAAAAACATGCGTCAATGTTGCGAGCAGATATAAAATGTTTATGTTAACAGATTATGTTAATTTAAAATTTTAAATAATAATCATAAGCATTAATAGAAGTAATGTAATTATCAGTGTCAAAGTTGTATAACTTTATTTTTAAAAATGATTTAACTCTCCAGTAGTGTATTTTGCCTTTCAAAATTATATTAAAATAGCAGTACATTGTTTATTTCCATGTCTCCTCTGTATGTTATAAAAAAAAAATGTATCTTGTAAAACATTTAATTTTAAGGGTATGACACACATAAAAGGATTGCAGAGATGTCACAATCTAAAAGGAGACACTATACACATTTTAAAACCTGAAAAATATTATTTTTGTGACACATTGAATATACAAAGGTGCTTTTTATAAAAGTAACAGTAAAAAATGTTTGTAGTGTGAAGGCTATATGGTAAACAGTCAACTCAGTTCATATGAATTTTGTGCCATCTAAATTAATATATTTGCAAAAGAAATTAATGCTATGCAAACCACTTTTTTCTTATTTATGCAAACCTGGTTTAATACTGTACTTATAAAAAATAGAAATGGGTTAATAACACATAATGGACTTATTATCAGTCAGAAACATTTCATCAAAACAAAAAATAAATAAATAACATAAACCTGTAAATTTGGTTTATTAAATTTAAGAATTCGTTTTAACAAAGGTGGACAAGTTTCACCTTAGTGTTGACAAGGATATGAAATATAGGATTTCGTTCATTTCAAAGCCCTGAGGAACAAGTTTTGATTTCTGTACATGTTCTATAACCACTCACTGTCTTCTTTATCTGTATTTTCAAATGAGTACAGTAAAACCTCTATTATCCGACCCTCTTGTGGCATAACAATTAGGTCGGACAATAGAAAGGTCGGCTAATAGAAAGCCTAAAATAACAGGTTTAAATGGAGTTGGGTGAATGGGTTTGAGGTTGGATAATTGAAAATTCGGACCACAGAGGGTCGGATAATAGAGGTTCTACTGTACTTATGGTACAAGCACTCTTTACTATTGGTGGAGTGATGAGATGTGAGGTTGTCAGTGGCAGTTTACTGTAGCACTCAGTCATTGACAATTTGAAATTTATTTCACAAAAGTCATACTTTCTATATATATATATATATATATATATATAACACTAAAAATTATAAACAATATAATTCAACATATTTTATGCAGCATTTATCCAATAAGCTGATTACTTTGTCACAACTTCTTGTTTTGTTTACATTAATCGCCACATTTACAGAAGTGGGCATTTTAGGTAGACAAATACCATGAAACTTTCAGATCAACACTTCTTATCAGAGTGATCAACACATAAAATGTTTTATCCAATAATGTAGCTAAAATAGGTGATGAATTGATTTTGGCTTGATCATGGGTTGGCAAAGGGGCAATTAATGAACTAAAAAAATTGGGGGTGATTCTAGACACTTGCTTATCTTTATACAATCCTACTCTTAACAGTGTTCACGCTTAAGAAAAATATGGAGGTGGTCCGAAGGATCTTCAACTCTGAAAATGTAAAGGTCCGAGCCAAAACTAACAAGTCCAAAGTTTATTTATTTATTGTTTAAGTGAGTTTGTATGTCTATTGCTTAGGAGATTTAAAATAAAAATTAAAATGAAACAGTTCACAGTTCATTCACTCATTTTCACTTTTGGCGAAGTCATTAATGTACCACAATTGACTGTTTAACTTTTGACTGGCTCAAATGCCCAAAAATGTCTCTACAAGTAGTACACGGGTGGTCACAATTGTGTCCGGTTCATAATTATGTCCTTCAATTTTTTATTGAACGTTAATGTACTCAGTTTGGGTGTTTAGTTCAATTTTTAAAATTTTCATGAATTACACTCAATCTCAGCGGAATAATTTGAAAACAAAATATTCAAAGTTCTGGTAATAACATTTTAAAAATAAACTACAACAAAAATCGGACATTATTATGAACCGGACACAATTATGACCACCCATGTACAAAACATTGCATTATTGCCTTGGTCATACAGAATCCAGGGGTATGACTTCACCCAGGAAGCCTGAAATTCCCTTTTTCTGGTATTTTTTTTTCATATATCCCTTTGCTCTGAAATTTTTGGCTTTTTTGGGATTGGAACCTAGGTTTGTCAGGTATCTGTCCATGTCAGTTGCTCATGAACCAAGCATATATCAGGTTATTTGGTAGAATTTTGATGAAATAAAAGACCCAAAAGCAATACTGGAAGCAATGAAAATGAAACGAGATTTCAACTTTAAATCTCGAGGTTTGCGAGATTTCCGCGAGATTTCCTATCGCGACACCAACAACTAACAATAAAATCTCATTTTAAAGCGTTTTTGCAAAAAAAACGTATATATACAGCAATAACAAATAAAATATATTTTGTTTTAAAGTATTTGCCATCCATCTAACCCTTACAGTTCTTTTGCAGAACGTTTTTCAATGGGCGATAATCGGGGATTTTCGACAGTCCGTCGGACCTGTAAGTACTAAAACTCGGTGGTCCTGCTGCAATATTGGCGGTCGCGGACCCGCAGGACGGCGTTGAGTTCGAACACTGACTCTTAACCAAACTTACCTGGTTGTGTGAGATGTTGAGGTACTGTAACTCTGGAAATGGAGGGGGAAGAGGCAGATCTTCAGGGTACTCCTACACAAAACAAAAATGGTAACCATAGTAAACGACCATATATGCACCAAACCAATTCAATACCAAATATAGGCTTAGTTATAGGCCCTCTTAAAACTGAAGAAAATGGTGTAAAAAATCTGAAAACTGATCAGAAATTAGGAAACAATTTTTATTTTTAAGAATTTTCAAACTTCTAAGAATGTTCCAGTTTTCCAATGGGTCAGTTGGTGTCGTCACCAAAATCTCAAAATCGCACCAGAAATCAGGAAATTCTGTTTATTTTAACTGCATATCCATGTTCTATGGTAATATTACTGTTTTCTTTCTTATTTTTTTTTGAGTATCTGGTAACTCTGTAAATGATGTATATTTTCTAAATAATAATTAATGAATAACTTTTTTATTACAGAAAAATTTTTACCTGTCAATATCTAGAATATATTTGTGAATACAGTTTCTGAACAGTACACATCTGAAAATTCTTGATTTACAGTAAGGGGTCATCTCACTCATGAAGTTCACACACTGTGACATATATTCCACATTTCCAGCTGTCATTCCAAGAATAAAGTCTCACCTGGAAGGCGGAGCTTATCCTGTCAATCGTCTCTGCCTTCTTTCTCTCTTCTTCCTCTTCTTGTTTTTCTGCTACAATCTGTTGCTCCACCTTATGGTGAGGAAAAAAATTTCTTATTATGCACTTAATGTTTTACCTGTTCAAGCAAAACTTCATTAAAATTAGGAATAACTTGTGATCATATTGAACTTGAAATGATTAACTCGGTGAATTGGCCATAATGATTATGACTTTTGGTCATGAATTCCTTTTTAATTATTGTATAATGAAAAAAAGTTTACTATGCTATATGTATGGTTTTTGATCATAACAATTTTCCGGTAAAATCTACAGGTGCAAGTAACAGAACACTGAAATTTTTCCAAACAACCAAATGCCAAATAATGTTATAACCAGACTCATTTTGTTTTATTATGAGGCCGCAACTCTTTGAAAAATAATGCAAAAATCAAGTTGAAACATCAGTGCTCAACTGTTTCCTCATATATCACCCACCGAGTCGGGATCTAATTTACTGTCAGCTCCTCCCAAACAATCATGGGGATTTAATTTTGCGATTCCCAAAAGATTTCATTAATTTTTTTTCACAAGACAGCAATTGCTGTGGACAGAATCTTCCAGATAATTTTCTTTGATTTTACAACTTATATGTACATGTTTCCACTAAAGAATAATCAGGGGCAATCAGGACCTCAACTTTCCATACAGTTACTAATCCCCTCCCTACCTGCTCATCGATTTTATCCAAATTGAGCTCTTCTAACATGTCATCTAAATCCAGCAAACTGTCCACACTTTCCTTCTCCTTCACATTGTCACTTGTAACTGTCTTGGTTTCACTTTCATTTACTTCTTTCTTTTCAGTTTCATTTTGTAGAAGCTGTGATGTTAGTTTTGTAGTGTCTCCATCTTCATTGCTTTGTGGGGGCTGTGGGCCACTTTCTTTTTGTGACTGGCTTACAGAATCGGAAATATGGGAAGCTGGGTCTTTTGCACCACTCTCTGTGTTACTTATTTCTGCTATTATTTTCATTTCATCAGCCAGACCCTCCTTTTTAGCTGTATCTTTGACACCCTCATCCAAAAGAGGGGTTGCTGAAGTTGCTCCCGTATTATCACCCACTCTAGGTTGACTCCCAACAACACTGATCTCTCGGCTTTTGGAAGACTGAGCAGATTTACGAGCAGACTTCCTGCTGCTACGACGACTAGATTTCCCGCCACCACTCTTTGGTGTTTTTCCATGGCTTCGGAATCCCTCAATCTCTTCAGTTACATGCCGACCTTCTACTAACATTAGTTGAGGAATAGAATAGATCTCATTCTTGGAGAGGTTAAGGTGTTTCAGCCTAAGGAATAGAATGAAAAAAAAAATGTTCAAATGAATCTAGCAGTTATTTGTACTTTGTCAGATCCTAATTTAATTGAATTCTATATTATCCAGACTTTATTCCAAACTTTATTTAACCATTTAAATCTAATTTAATGAGACTTAATCTCTGTAATAATAGACTGCAATGTATATATAACGACTGGACAAGCATAGACTGTATCTTCAATTTTATGTACTCATTAGAGCTGAAACAATTAACCTAACAGAATGTAAGGTTACCAAGACACAAGCTAGCACTAACAATGTTTGACTGTGAAACTGTTTTCTTATGTAAGTGGAATGCTACTGTACTTTGTCATCATTAAAATTCTTAATTTTTCACACCAAAACCTAAAAAGGTGTCAGTTTAAAGAATTCAACTGTATATAAGGTTAAAACTATAAAATATGACAATTTTTTGCCAATCCTGACCACCAATTAGCATCAACTAGTTTTCAAACAAAACAATATCTGCCATATATATGTCACAGGCAAAGTGTGTAATCAGACATTTCACGAAATGCCTTGAATCTTTAGCCATCTTTAATACACAACTTGCATGATGCATTTCAGGCAAATTGTAAAATACCATATTTCTGAATTATAGCCGCTATTTTGGAGTTTTATCCATCAATGTTTTGAAGAATGAGCAGAATCATAAATCTGTTCAAATTATTTTTGTTGAAAGAGTTTATCTTGGGTGCCATTTTAAGTTCTATTATACATAACAAGATAGGCTCATGGAAGAAATATTCAAAAGACCAGGGCATATATTTTATGTTTGGGTTGGAATTAACATAGAGCCTCATATTGTAGTCAGGATCATTTCTTTAATTAAAGCAGAGATTTTGATTCTAATAATGTCATGACACAGAGAAGCCACTTGAGCCTTGATCTTAATTAATTGGGCCTTCATTGAAATCAAACCAGTGAATAATCCCTTGCAGCAGTGAACCTTTATCAGATATATGAGTGAGCAATGTTATTTGGTCATTGAATGTAGTTCTTGCTATATTTGTAAATTGTCAATGTACATATATTGAGGTTTTCTAAATAAAATGATTTTGTACCTTTCAGAATAAACTATTTGTGCACTAAATTTGTCTTCTTAAACTAAATACATGAAACAAGAGACCAACCAATGTTCAGAGCATCACAGTTTAGGCATTTTGTGAAATGTATGGAGCTCAAAACCAGGCATTTCACGAATGCCTGGAATTTTTAATCATTTCACATAATGCCTTTAAATCAGGTAATAAGGACTTTTTGGGAGCTGGCCCATTAAAAAGGACATTTAAATTCAGGGTTAATAACCTCAGCAATGGTATAAACCAGTCAAAGCCTCTGAGAGGGGATGGATGAGTTAAACAAGTAATTAACTATATTAATATTAAGTTTTATTATATTTTGCCTGACATTATGGTACTTTTTATATAGTTTTATTTATCAAAAATAACAAATAAACAAAATTACTCAAATTTTAAACACAACCTCAATAGATGTCACAATAATCCCTTTATTGCCAGTGATTGGAGTATAATTAGCCCTGCCTCAGCACTGGTTGAGAAACTACCTCAACAAATGTCACAATAATCCCTTTTAATGGTCTGAGTAAAACTGTTAGTGGTTAGAGTAAGACTTTGTTTTTCAATAGTTACCTTATTGCCACCATTAATCCAACAGTATAGAAACCGAAGTATTTTGTGTCAGTGAAAGATGATTCCACATAAATTGAATTCGAGGTTTAATTTTTTTTGTTTAATCATTTTTTTTTTTTTTTTTTTTGGTCACATTGTGCTTCTTACAGGATACAACATAACACAATAACAATAGCAATTATGAATACATTACCATAATAACATTTCTAAACTTAGATATTTTCTTATTACAAATATGTACAATACAAATTGTTCTCTATTCATTTTATGATCAAATTTTTCAAAATAAAATGTTCTTATAACCAGAAGAAACCCACTCTTTTCATAACTGCATATATATTGTTTTCATAAGGTTATGTACTTGTTTGTCAACTCCACCCTTAACATTACGACAAGAAGTACTATGATATATCTGAAATTTTGACTTTACCAAGTTCAGGTATTCCACAAAGATTATTTTCTTATTTTCATTCCTAGTTTTATTTATATACCATTTACCAAGAAGGATAATTAAGTTCTGTATACGTGTTTGCACTGGGTATTTTGTTTCATTTGAATCAATACCAAATAAAATTTCACAAATTGTATAATGTTTATCATTTCTTGTATTTAGGATTTTATTTATCCATGCTTTTAATTTTGTCCAAAATATCTTTGTATCAGTACAGAAAAATAAATGATGTTCTATTGTGTCCTGTAAATGGCAATAAATACATTGAGGATTGTTTTTAATCTTCCACACATGCAAGTTGTAGTTGCAATTTAAGATTCTATTGATTATCTTATACTGAAAGGACTGTAGATAAGTTTCATAATCTGAGTGATGTATCATTTTAAAAATTTTATTCCACGGAGCTGTTTCTAGAAAAGGAAATTGTTCAACCCATTTTTCAACTGCTGTTGGTTCTTGTATCTTATCATTAACTACCATCCAATATACTCTTTTATTGTTTACTTTTGTTAGTTCGGAAATAGTATTTATGACTTTAATCCTCGGTTCTTTTGTAATTTCTATCTTTGTATTCTTTATTATGTGTTTCCATGTATTTGGTATTATACTTAATAGCTTTCGGTAGCTAAATATGTCTAAATTAATGCCAAGTTTATCATTTAAAGCATTCCTTGTTAAAAATGTGCGATCATCATCTAAGATATCTTGAATAACTAAATCGTACATGTATTCTCCCTTTATATTTAGCGTTTTAGGCTGAATGGGTTTATTATCTAAACATATATATCTATTGTCAAATATGAATTCATTTGATATTTCTTCAATGGTTGTTGGAGGAATAGCAGTAATATTCTGCCAACTGTCAAATAGCTGTTTATGGAACGGTGTAAGACAGCTATTTCCCTGTGATTCAGGTAATTTGTGTTTTATCTTATTTTTTGTGATATTTAGAAGATACCATGTTAAGTATTGCCACTTCATTTCTATGCTTTCATGACTGACTAATTTTTTTATCCATTTTATTTTTGCAGCCGTATGCACTGCAAAGATATCTGGCATTTTTAATCCCCCGTTATAGTAATTTGCAATTATAGTACTTCTTTTAACCTTTGCTGGTTTTCCATCCCACAAAAATTCTAAGAATAATTTATCTATTTTTTGTAATATATAATGTGGGCAATAGCAAACAGATAGTAAATAAGTTACTTGCGGAAGCATTAATGTTTTTAATACTACCACTTTGCCTTTTAGGGATAGCTTCCTTGTTGACCATATATTTTTTAATATTTCCATTGTTTCAAGCTTTTTTTGTAAAATTTAGATTGACTGATTCTTTTATGTCATGTGAGAACCAGATACCAAGTGTTTTAAATGCCCCAAAGTTTAGTTTAATTTTGCTGATTGCTTTTGGCAATATAATATTCTTCAGTCTGTTTGTTCCAATTGGTACAACTTCCGATTTCTCTAAATTTATCTTTAATCCTGAATGTGTCTGAAACTCATTCAAAATGCTTACTGCATGACAGACTGAATCTAAATTTTTAACAAATAATGTTGTGTCATCAGCCAGCTGGCATATTTTGAACACTTCTTTATTAATCTTTATACCCTCTATATTGTCACTGTATCTTATTAAAATTGCCATAGTTTCTGCTACCAAAATAAAGAGAAGTGCTGATATAGGGCATCCTTGTCTTATCCCCCTACTTAATTTAAAATAATTGGAAAAATATCCATTATTGTTCACGCAAGAGGATATATTTGTATATAAGATCTTTACCCATTTCACAAAAGTGGGGCCAAAATTAAAGGCATTTAAAGTTTCAAAGAGAAAAACCCATTCTATACTATCAAATGCTTTTTGAAAGTCAATTAAAACCATATAACCAGCACATTGCTTTAAATTTGTATATGACTTTAAGTCTTCTATAATTCTGATGTTTTCTCCGATATATCTATTTCTTATATATCCCACTTGGTCATGATTAACAATTTTGTATATTACTTTCTGCAATCTATTAGCCAAAGCCTTAGTTAATATTTTGTAATCGGTATTCAATATTGTTAGTGGTCTCCAATTATTGAGATATCTTAAATCCTTATTAGGTTTCGGTGTTAATGTCAATATCCCTCTTCTTTGTTCATCAGATAAAAGATTGTTTTCGAAAGAGTACCTGAAGCTATCAAATATAAGTAACTTTAAATCAGTCCAAAAAAATTTTAAAAAATTAGTAGTGAAGCCATCACATCCTGGTGATTTGTCATTTTCTAATTCATTTAAGGCTTTTGCTATTTCATCTATTGTTAGTGGAGATTCACATATTTTCTTATCCATATCACTTAGTTTTGGTGTATTAATTTTACTTACATACTCCTTACAAAATTTGTCTTCAGTGTTATGTTTTGTAGAATATAATTCACTGTAAAAACGTTTACCCTCTTCAAGAATTTCATGTGTTTCAGTTATTTCTTGTTGTGTGTTTAGAATTAATTTTCTAATACATTTCTTTTCATAATTTCTTTTTTCTAAATTTAAGAAGTATTTTGTATTTTTTTCCCCTTCTTCTACCCATTTGGCCTTCGATCTAATTATCGCACCTTCCACTTTAATATTTTCTATTTGCTCCCATTTTGATTTTAATCTCCTATAATTATCATATGCCTCTTCATTTGTCAAGTTATTTTCTAGAGATTCTATCTCTTTCTGCAATTTGTCTTCTTTTTGTTTATTTCTTTTTGCTTTTGATTTACAATATGTCATTGTTATAGACCTTATTTGACATTTTGCAAAGTCCCACTTTGTATTTTTGTTTTGTATTTCACAATGATGTAAAATTTCCTTAATTTCATTTTTAATAATAGCCACATACGTTTCATCAAGAAGTAATTTGTTGTTGAATTTCCAATAGCTTTTTCCCCTTGTCTGTGGTTTTTGGAAATCTAATTTTACTTTTACAAGACTATGATCTGATCGAAACCCGGGTAATATATGACAGTTTTGTACTTGATAGGCTAGTTGTGTTGAGATTAGAAAGAAGTCTAATCTTGACTGTACCAGACCACTCTTGGTATTTTCTCTTCGTGTGAATTTTAGTTCACTATTATTTCTGGCCCTCCAAATGTCTGTCAGGTTAAATTCTTCAATCAATGAATTTAGGTTTTTAGTATAGGCTTGCATAAATTCTTGTTTTCCCCCCTTTTTATCTAAGTTATGATTTAAGTATGTATTGAAATCCCCACCTATTAATAAAGTTTTATCACCATTTTCTTCGATTATTTGTCTTAAGTTATTTAAAAAATTATTTTGAAGAACTACTTGGTCTTTGGTTGGAGCATAGATATTTATAAGTATAAGGTTATAATTGTCTATCTTGCAATCCATTGTTATTATACGTCCTAAATTATCTGTTTTTATATTGTTTATTTTAAAAAGTGATTTAAGATTCTTCGGTACTAAAATTGCCACCCCTCTGCTTAAATTGTTACCATGTGAAAAATATATATCCCCATCCCATTCTTGCTTCCATTGTATTTCATCATGAAATACAGAATGCGTTTCCTGCAACATAGTTATGCCATTGTGTCTAGTCTTTAACCAGCCAAAAACAGAACATCTTTTTTTCTTATCTCTGAGACCTCTGCAGTTAAAGGAGTTGACAACGATTTTTTCTTTAGTTAGTATCATCTTTACAGTATAATATGCATTCAAAGCTTGATACAAGAAAAGAGTAGGTTTCTAAATGAACAACTTTGATTTTTAAACAACCATAAACAAGATAATATTTTTTTTTTTTTTTTTTTTTTTTTTTTTTTTTTTTTTATTTACCCTTTTTGTACAGCAGTGCAAGAGTCCGGAAGGGCGAGAGTAGGAAACCCTCCATCGGACGCATAACAAGTGCTACATACGTACATACATAGTCACAGAAGGGAGACGTATAGTATATTAACAGTTTTATGAATCAACATTTGGAATTACAGTTTCTTTTCGAATTATGTTTGTAATACCTAATATCTTCTAACAGCAGGTTGTCTATATACATTACAAGTAAAACAAACTAAACCTAATAAAGTATGTAAATGTAACTTTTCAAAAAATAAAAGTAAACTATTAGGACATTTATCTAATTGAATAACTGACTAAAAATCTTCCAGGTTTGACAGAAGGCTATTTGTCTCATTTGAACTCTGGATAGGTAATACTGTTCAACATATTTTGACTTCAGGAAAGTTTGATAGTTAAATATATTTAAACTTTCATTTTTTCTTGCGCAAATGAAAATGAAGTATTTACCAGTAATATAAATAACATTAGTGGCTTGTTGTGAATGTCTTGAACTTGAAATACCAAACATGATGGCAAGTGGATCTAAGAATATCTCAAAATTGACTGATCTACTGAGCCATGTTTTAATATTTTTCCAAAATTCCTTTGTTTTTTCACAATTGATAAAGAGGTGTGCTAATGTCTCATCACAACTTCCACAGAATGAACAAGTTCCAGAAGTAGCTATACCAATTTTATGCATATAAGCCCTAGTTCCTAGAATTCTGTTTATTATTCGGTACTGAAACCAAATTAAAGAATTATCTTTGATGGTGTGAAAGCAGACATTAAGGATATCCTTCCACATTTTATTGTTTATTGGAACACCACATTGATGTTCCCATTTCTTTAGGAGTTCTATAGACTTGTTTTCATTTATTGAGTGTAGAATTTTGTGAAAGTCCTGACTGCCCTTTTTTGACTTCGAAATGACTCTTATCTGACTTGGGATGAAAGGTTTTGCTTGAAGCATGTTATCAATGGTAGTTTTATCTATATATTTATTTATCCCAACTTTTAATCTGTGGTAGCTTAAAAAATTTGGTGATGTTTTGAAAAAATGTTTTATATTTTCGGATGACAGTAGTTTGCCTTCAATTGTCAATATGTCTACTGGAGCTATAACACCATTTTTAAAAAGTTTAGGTTCAAAGAAATGATCTTTTGAAATCTTAGGATTATACCAAAGTGGTGCATTCAGTCTATCAGTTTCTATAATAATTTCCAATACACTAGCCCATGCCAGAACAACATCTTTCCAAAATAAGTTTTTTATTTTATCTACTTGTTTATATGACCACTGGGGACCTAGAAGTAATAATTTATTTATTTCACCAATGTTAAGGTTTGCTAGATTTATCCAAGGTGAGTCTTGGCTCATGTAAAGTCTTCGTACCCAAGTTACTTTTAGAGCCTTGATAAAACATTCAAGATCAATCATTTTGAGACCACCCTGATCATATGGTTTACACATTTGTATCCTACTTATCTTTTCAGGCTTTCCGTCCCATATAAAATGATACATAATGCGATTTAATTGAGCAAGGTAATTATAAGAAGGATTTGGGAGGGACAGAAAGAGATGATTAAACATTGGAATTATTAATGTTTTTAATATTGTTATCTTTCCCAGCGGAGTCAGATAATGTTTTCTCCAAGATTTTAAAATATTTTCTGTTTTTATTATTAATGGTTTAAAGTTTTGGTCCATCATATTACATAGATCCACTGAGAATTCTATACCCAAGAACCTGAACATGGTATTTCCCCAAGACAAATTTTTGTTGATTTCAAGTTTATCTTTTGAATGTCTCTTCTTACCTATCCAGACCAACTTAGTTTTGTCAGTGTTTACTTTTAAGCCGGATATGCTTCCAAATATTTCAATGGTATTTAATGCAGCCAACAAGGAGTCTCTACACCCATTCAATATAAGTGTTGTGTCATCAGCAAACTGTGTTAATTTTATTTCTTTTCCATCAATTACAATTCCAATTATATCATCATTGTGGGCCACCATCATTAGTAATATTTGTGCACATAAAATGAACATATAAGCAGCCAAGGGGTCTCCTTGTCTGCAGCCTCTTTCTACATTAAAGAATTTTGACATTTTTCCACATTGTATGACGGATGCTTTTATTTCATAATTGAAAGTCGAGACCCATTTTAAAATGCTTGGTCCAAAATTAAAGTAGTTCAAGACAGAGTATAGGAATTTCCAAGATATAGAGTCAAAAGCTTTTTCAAAATCAACAAGCACAAGGAGTCCACTAATGTCAAAATCTTCTGTATATTTCAGTATATCATATAACAATCGTGTATTTTCGCCAATAAAACGTCCACTTACAAAGCCTGTTTGACTCTTAGAAATCAACTTGTCAAGATGTATCTTTATTCTATTTGCAATCGCAGCTGAGCCTATTTTATAAACAACAGATAACAAAGATATTGGCCTCCAGTTCTTTAGAAATTGCCTTGGTTTATCTCCTTTCGGCAGGCAACTAATAATGCATTGCCTAAGTGAGATGGACATGCAGCCTGTTTCATAAGCATAATTTAATGACCGATAAACAAAGTATTTTAATTTATTCCAAAATACCTTGAAAAATTCTGCTGGAAAGCCATCAATACCTGGACACTTGCCATTTTTCATTGACTTCAGTGCACTACCAAGTTCGTTCAGAGTCAACGGACCTTCTAAATTTGAAGAATCTTTTGGTGTCAGTTTTTGAATATTGTTTATCTTGTGAAAAAGTTGATCTAAGTTTGCATCAGGCAAGTTATAGTCATTGCTCTTAAATAGTTTTTCATAGAACTTTCCGAGTTCACCTAAAATTTCTTTCTGATTTGTAATTATTCTATTCTGATTATCTATACGCTTTATAGTTTTCTCAATGTAGTTGTGGCTTTCTAGACTGCAGAAGAAACGTGTGGGTTTTTCGCCCTCATTATGCCACTGAACTCTAGACCTAATTATGCTGCCTTTCATTTTTGTATCTCTTATTTTTTCCAGTTCTCTTTTTTTGTCTTCTAAAAGATCAGTACTGTATATTCTATCAGATTTTTCAAGAATTTCAATGTCTGATATTAAGTCTTTTTCCTTTTTATCAGTTTGTTTTTTTTGTTTTGTTGCAAATTTGATTGTTTCACCTCTTATTTTTAAGAGTAAAACTTCAAGAAAGTCGCCATCATTAATGGTAAATTGAATATCAGAATCTGGGATGTGACTTAAATTTTCATAATTATATATTGGTACAGAGTAGATTTGTTTTTCACGTTCTATTAACCTGTTAATAATGTTTAAATATTCTTGTTGCTTAAGCAGTGAACAGTTTAGTTTCCATATTCCTTTGCCCCTCTCAAATTTGCAAAATATAAGTTGTAATTCTATTATTGAATGATCAGACCTGTATCCTGGTCTTATATCACATTTGTGAATTAGGTCTAACATGATATCTGATGTGATAAAGTAGTCTAAACGGGCTTGTCTAACCGGGTTTTTTCTACGCCAGGTGTATCGTCGTTCATCATGTAAATGGCGAAAGACATCAGTTAAGTTAAAAGTGGCCATCATTTGTAGTAATGTTTTTCTTGCGCTAGGATTATTAACATTTGTATAATTATAAGTATCAAGTGTGGGGTTTAGAGCAATGTTAAAGTCACCACATATGATAATATATTCCTGTTCGTTTGAAACAAGTATTTCCTGTATCTTCTTAAAGAAACTCGGTGAGTCAGAGTTGGGGCCATAGATATTTACTAGTTTAATGTTAACCTCACATATTTCAAGATTAGCCACAATGTAATTACCTGATTGGTCACTATAACTTGATAATATCTTATATTCAAAGTTTCTTTTCAGTAGAATTGCTACACCCCTAGAATTGGAACTTTTACAACTTAAAAGACAGTCCCCGTTCCAGATCTGTTTAACTGTTTGCATATCCGTGTCAAGCCAGTGTGTATCTTGCAAACAGATTATGCTTGGTGATAAATTGTCTAAATAGTCAAGAACGTCTTTTCTCTTTTTGTAATTTTGTAAACCTTGACAGTTTGCTGACAACACTTTCATTATATTTCCAAATGCCATTGTATGTCTGAGAAATATTCCCTGTTGGCTGTTTGATACAAAGGCTTAATGTTTAAGGTTTTAACAAGGTTTAGCAGTACAGAATAATTCACAACAAATACTGAACTCCATAACAAAATTTTCTCTTGGGTAAAAATAACAGTTTCAAAAAGGGCAAAACAAAAATAAATCAAACTTATATATAATCTATGTACAAAACAAGGAGCATGTATGGTAGGTATGGTTGTATGCTTTTTGCCAGATAAAGGGAATTTTGGATCGAAATAACTTTAGAAAAGAATAGAAATAATGAAACGTTCTAGAAGTGGAAAGAAGATACTAATACTGAAGATTAAACAAATATAAACGATGGAGAAATCAAGGCAAACATCTAAGTATGTTTTTTTGGCAAAGATGATTGTGCAATCAAATTTATAGAGACAGACGGACACAAAGATGTCACAGTTCATAATATACTGCACTAAGACAGGTACAGTATGCAAAGAACATTTCATTATAACACACAAAAAGTACTATAATTGTTTAATAATAATACTTAACTTTTCGACACAAAACCAGTCATTGCACAGTGGCCTAGTGGTTGGTTGTGGTTGCATATCATTAGTAATACTGAGTACAGGCAATCCAAAATTATAATATTATAGAAAAAAAAAAAAATCTTTCAAGTATTTAAGCACTATTTAATATTGTTCAAAAAGTGCTATGTACAACGCCAAACCATTCTATTTTTGCAAGAACTGATGTTGTTTGAAAAGTGTTCATGTAGAACACCAGGTCATTTTTCTTGTCTCACAAAAACTATTTCATGTTCAGAAAAGTGGATTCAGTACATGCATTTTTACACATGATGTTGTTGAAATTAATTTGATTCAGAACATCGAAGACACCAAGCCATTTTATTGTTTTTCAGAATATGTTACTGTTAATATTGCTTACTAAGTATTCATTGAAGTACCTGAGCACAATTGTTCCAAATATTACAATATTCTTGAAGTAACTGACAAACAGTAACTGACAAATATCAATTAATTTTAAACTTCTAGAATACAGAGTAATTTGCCTCAAGCCTTAGCTACTTATAAGTTATGCAAAGTATACAGTCATTGTTAATCATAAGTAACACTGCGCTATTTAACATTGAGCTTGAATAATCAGTTACCCCAACGTTAAATAGTGTTTCATGATGATTGACAAAAGTAAATTGATTTAGAACATCTATAAGATATATATTATAGAAGAAACTTTCAAGTATTAAGTGCTATTTAATATCGTTCAAAAGTGTGCTCAAATTAGGTTGATTCAGAACATTGAAGACACCAAGCCATTTTACTGTTTTGCAGAAACTTACTAAGTATTCATTTGAAATACCTGAGCATAATTGTTCCAAATATTACAAAATTCTTGAAGTAACTGACAAACAGTAACTAACAGATATCAATTAATTTTAAACTTTTAGAATTCAAGAGTAATTTGCCTTGAGCTTTAGCTACTTGTTAGTTATGCGAAGTATACAGTCATTATTTATCATAAGTGACACTGTTTCATGATAATTGTCAAAAAGAAATTGATTTAGAACATCTAGACAATAAACTGTTCATCTGGTTTACAAAAACTGTTTAAAATTGTTTACCAAGTGCCTTTTTAGGACATCAGGCCATTATGTGTTACAAGAACAAACTCATGTTATTTGTAAGAGTGTACAACAATCAATGCCAGGCAACTTATTTTATTATAATTACAATCAACCCAAATGATCAATTTGAGTTTCACAGTCTTTAATATTATGTTTCACAGTAATTGACAAAATAAATTGATTCAGAACATCTAAACAGCTTCACTAAGTTGATTTAGAACATCTACACAGTGCTCATTTAGGACGTCAGACCGTTATGTGTTGCAAGAACAATCTCATGTTATTTATAAGAGTGTACAACACGCATCTCTTTTTATTACCATTCCATTCAACCCAAATGATCAATTTGAGTTACACAGTCTTTAATATTGTGTTTCACAGTAACTGACAAAAATAAATTGATTTAGAACATCTGAATAGCTTCAATAAGATGATTTTGAACATCTAAACAGTGCTCATTTATGACATCAGACCATTGTGTGTTGCGAGAACAATCTTATGTTATTTCTAAGAGTGTACAACAAAACATGCCACACAACTTATTTTATTACCATTCCATTCAACCCAAATGATCAATTTGAGTTACACAATCTTTAATATTATGTTTCACAGTAATTAACAAAAATAAATTGATTTAAAGCATCTAAACAGCAGAAACTGATGTTGTTTAAGAAGTGCTCATATAGAACACCAGGCCTTTTTCTTTTCCTTCAAAACCTATTTCATGTTGTTCAGAGAAGTGAATTCAATTCAATTCAGTCTTTAATATTGTGTTTCACAGTAACTAACAAAAATAAATTGATTTACGATATCTGAATAGCTTCAATAAGATGATTTTGAACATCTAAACAGTGCTCATTTATGACATCAGACCATTGTGTGTTGCGAGAACAATCTTATGTTATTTCTAAGAGTGTTTAACAAAACATGCCACACAACTTATTTTATTACCATTCCATTCAACCCAAATGATCAATTTGAGTTACACAATCTTTAATATTATGTTTCACAGTAATTGACAAAAATAAATTGATTTAAAACATCTAAACAGCAAAAACTGATGTTGTTTAAGAAGTGCTCATGTAGAACACCAGGCCTTTTTCTTTTCCTTCAAAACCCATTAAAACCTATTTCATGTTGTTCAGAGAAGTGATTTCAATACATGCATTTTTACATATGTAATTGATGAAACTAAGATGATTTAGAACATCAAAGACACCAAGCCATTTTATTGTTTTGTAGTAATTGCTAATATTGTTTGCTAAATATCCATTTGGAATACTTGAGCACAATTATTCCAAAAGTTTACAGAATTCTTCAAGTATTTCTGGACCTGAACTTTTAGAATACACGGAGTAGTTTGGTTCAAGTCTTAGCTACTTGTTTCTAATGTAAAATGTACAGCCATTGCTAATCGTAAGTAACACTTGAACCTAAATGACCAGAGTTACACATTCTTTAATATTATGGTTTATTGTGATTGACAATAATAATTTGATTCCAAACAACTAAATGCAACACTTGCAATGGTAATGCAAAGTATACAATCTTTGTTAATCATAAATAATACTGAGCCCAAATGATCAGAGTTACACAATCTTTGAATGTTATGTTTCATGGTAATGGACAAAATTAAACTGATTTAAATTTATATCTAAACACCAAGCTACTCAACTGGTTAACAAAAACCATTTAAAATTGTTTTTCAAGTGTTAATATTGTTTAACAAGTGTTCCTTCAGAATGCTTGAGCGCAATTGTTCAAACAATTACAAAATTCTTTAAGTAATACAGTAACAGTGACTGACAACTATCAATTAAATTGGTAATGCAAAGTATACAATCTTTGTTAATCATAAATAAATACTGAGCCCAAATGATCAGAGTTACACAATCTTTGAATGTTATGTTTCATGGTAATGGACAAAATTAAACTGATTTAAATTTATATCTAAACACCAAGCTACTCAACTGGTTAACAAAAACCATTTAAAATTGTTTTTCAAGTGTTAATATTGTTTAACAAGTGTTCCTTCAGAATGCTTGAGCGCAATTGTTCAAACTTCTATAATATACTGAGTAATTTGCCTCAAACCTTAGCTATTTGTTACTAATACAAAGTATACAATCTTTGTTAATCATAAATAATACTGAGCCCAAATGATCAGAGTTACACAATCTTTAAAAATTATGTTTCATGGTAATGGACAAAAAGTAGACTGATTTAGATTTAAATCTAAATACCAGGCTATTCAACTGGTTTCAAAAACCATTTAAAATTGTTTATCAAGTGCACATTTAGGACATCAGACCATTATGTGTTACGAGAACAAACTTATGTTATTTAAACATACTAAAAACAAATTACACAACTTATTTTATTTACTGTTTATTTGTTGTTTTATCAAAATTGTATACCTATTTATTTGTGTTTTTTAAGTAAACTCCACAGTTATTAACATTAAACTACAACCAGCAGTTGGCATAATAGACAGTAATTCACTTGGCACAAGTGAACAGATGCAAACATTTTTTACTCAATTTGGCACTCTGATCAAGTCTTAAGTTTCAAAAGTGTACAATTTTAGTACGGTAGATTGTGAGTTATACTTACTGGAATTTAGATTTTACTCTCCTAGCATCTAAAGTGAACAATCAAAAGTTAAACATGCAGTCTGTAGTCCATATTAAAAGATATGCATCAGTTTTTGATTTTACAGACTTCCCTTGTAGCATCTTCCACATACTGGAATCTTTTTGGTCCAAGATGTTGGCCACCGTACCATCTGCTGACAACCACAAGTTTGTTTACTACATTAAGTTCTTTCAGAATTCTCAGCATGCGTTTTCCCGCGGACCATTCACCGTCATCTTCATAATGCTCAGTTATTCCAGTCTCATCCGACACACGATAGGCATATATGTTATGCGTAGCCCTGGCAACCCGAGTGTCCATATATAGTACCTGTAGTTTGGATGCAACATCTTTTGGATCCTTGACAGCAGTAATGTGACCTTGAAACTGACTACCTTGGAAAGTCACTGGTGGAATGTTCCTGTATCTTGTACTTGCTATGGTTTCTTCCACATCAGCAACATCAGTTGAAACAGTGTCCTTTTTAGCTTGGATAAGTTTGTTGTCTAAAAGCAACTTCTCTCCCACCCATTTCACGCTACGGTTTTGCTCTTTTGCTTGTTTGAACTGGGGCCACAGCTTTTTTTTTCTTTCATTCAGCTCTGGTGGTAACTGTGTTGCAACATAGAACTTCTTTGACTGTGTCAGATGTTTTGTGTGTCTAAGTATGTTTATTCTATCTCCAAGTGAAGCAAAATGAGCAATGATTGGTCGTTTTCCAGTTTTATTTCTCATGCCCATTCTATGCACTCTGTCAATTGGAATATTTTTGATGTTATCTTCCTTCATATGCAGTTCTGTTTTCAAGAAGTTTTGCAGGACATGTAGAGTATTTTCATTTTGGGTTTCATCAATATTGTGAAAGATAAGATTGGGTTTCATTGAGCGCGCCTTCTCTTGTAACAAGTCTTCATGCATGTCAAACATTTGCTTCTCAATTCTAGTGAGCCGACCCTCCAGAAGCTGTGATCTCAGCTGAGAATTATCTAGGCTAACCTGGAGTTGCTTTATCTCGTCGTCTTTTTTGCTCAACTGGTCGCTCAGACTTTCAACTTTTGCTACTAGTGTGCTGAGGAGTTCTTTATCTTCTTGTTGGGATTTGGTAATCACCTTACTGATGTCATCCTTGAATTCACTAAATTGATCATGGAATGTCTTCTTCATGGATTCAATGACACTCTGGAGCTGTACTGTACTTGACCTCAAATGCCATGTTTCAGAAGTTGGACAGAGTGCAAGTGGACAAGATAATATTTCTTAACTTCATGAAACACATTGCTTGACCACAACGCAAACAATAACAATTTGACCACAACATTAATCATGGTATTCAGAGACAACAGATAAACTATTGCTATTTACATGTTAACTTGGTGAATTCTTACAACTGTCTTATTTACTATAGTAATTTTAAACTTAATTACTTTTCACTACTTGCTTATTCCGGAAGTGTTATATGTACTGGAGACATGTACTATCCTTGAGTGTAATATATATAGCTGCATCACAATGCAATATCTTAGTTATACATATACCCCATATTAGATTTACAAATAATAGTTAATATAGATTTCATTTCTTAGGTTGAGTATAATGAATCAAACTTTTTATGATTCCACATAAATTGAATTCTAGGTTTAATTTTTTTTGTTTAATCATCTTAATATGCTCAGAAAACAATGGTTTTGAACATTTTTTTTCATTGGTAGTGTCACTATATACAATTGTAGCCTTTTTTCTCATTAAAATTGGATACAAAATAACTCACAAGATGCATTTTAAGGCAGCTTTAAGTTTATTTATAACACTTAAAAATACATAATTGCCTTAAAAACTGAACATAATGTTTCAGTATATATACAAATATTAAGAAAACAATGTTTAGGACCTATTACCCATTTTTTGACAATATTCTTTGGGGTTTTTGACATTTTTGACATTTGGGTGTCAAAAACCTGTTTTTGACGTCACGGTTTAAACAGATTTAAACCATAGGTTTTTAACCATGTCCATCAAAAACGTGCCAACCCTGTTTAAATTTATAGCAGAGTACTGCTGAAGGGGGTTGTTGACAATACTTACTTCCGGAGCCCAGCTAGAGCAGCGAATGTGCTGAGATCTGCCAATTTGTTGTCATCCAGTAACAAAATCTCCAGATTTGGAAAACGTTGAACTCGTCGATTTCTGAAAAGAAGTAACAAAAATTAATTTCTTTATGCACAATGTGTCATGCTGGGCAGTATTAAGTAACATGGACTAAGATCAGATCAAATTTGAGAAAAACGTATCAAGTGAGCCAGTGGACCAAATAGCAATTCACAAACCATGGATCATTAAGCTTAAAGTGATCACTTCTATTTTTCTTTCCCCCATAATTTTAAAATGACTTTCTTCACCTAGGAATTATATAAAGGCTTTAGTTATCCAATTATGAAGTATCCTCTGCCTCTGTTGTGACTGATTATTACCACAGTTGGGTTTTTCCAGAAAAAATACAACTATTTATTTCCAAACCACCAATATAGCTGTACAGCTAACAAGTATACACATATATTAGTTGATTATAAAGTGTCTTACTTGATGCACAATACAGATATAAATCTAAAGTACATGTTTACACCAGCATAGGGGATTGGTGAAGGTATTGTAATTGAGTATGTTTGTTTGTTTGTGCATAAACTCCAAAACTATAAATCATATCTGGGTCACATGCAAGGTGGGGGTCTCCATTGTCTTTTATCCCACATTTTTTTTTTTTTTTTTTTTTTTTTGCATTCGGACACATTTATAGTGATTCCTTTGAGCAAAATTGACACATTTTGGTTAAATGAAGTCTATTTCCTGTTTGCAGGCGTATTCAGTTCATCAATATCCTAGAATTGGAAAGGTTTTGCACTCTCGGGATACCAAAATGGAAAAGTATACTGACCCATCCCTAGTAAAAATAGGATCAGAGATGCCCATACCCCACAGGCTAGGGAAATATTTTTAACACCATGAGATATAGAAGTATACTGTATCAGTACAAAGTTCAGGATACTTTCAGAGCACTGTCAGTTATATAAAGGTCCAAATAATATTTAAATAGAGAAAATAATGTCTAACAGAAAGATAATGCATGTACTCTTTATCTACATCTGGCATGGCCGAATTATGGTTCAGATGTTTTGAATATTACCATGCATATAGAAGTGGTAATACATTTAATGAATGCTTCTGTGTGGTGTTGGAGCAAAATCTGTGGCTCACTTGATGAAATTCCATCTGTTACAGTGGGAAGTTGTAAAAGTAAAATTCTTAATGAATTCTAATATGACTTTAACAGTGCTTAATCTGCATCAAAAGATAGACCCAAAGGTGCAACAAGATTTTAAAGGTCAAGGTCACTGCGACAAGATCAAAGGTCAAAATCAAGGTCACACCATGATGCTGCACACCTACAACCCTTAATCAATGTCCCTACCAAACATCAACTTCCTACACCTTACGGTTTCTGAGATATAGCCCGGACAAGATTTTATAGGTCAAGGTCACTACGGCAAGGTCAAGTCAAGGTCAGACCATGACGGTGCACACCTACACCCCCTAACCAATGCCCCTAGTAAGTATCAATTTCCTACACCTCATGGTTTCCGAGATATAGCCCGGACAAGATTTTATAGGTCAAGGTCACTATGGCAAAGTCAAAGGTCAAATCCTGGTCAGACCATGACGTTGCAGACCTACACCCCCTAACCAATGTCCCTACCAAGTATCAACTTCCTACACCTTACGGTTTCCGAGATATAGCCCGGACAAGATTTTATAGGTCAAGGTCACTACAGCAAGGTCAAATCAAGGTCAGACCATGACATTGCACACCTACACATCCTAACCAATGTCCCTACCACGTATCAACTTCCTACACCTTACGGTTTCCGATATATAGCCCGGACAAGATTTTCAAACTCAAGGTCACTACAGCAAGGTCAAATCAAGGTCAGACCATGACGTTGCACACCTACACATCCTAACCAATGTCCCTACCAAGTATCAACTTTCTACACCTTACGGCTTCTGAGATACAGCCCGGACAAACTTTTTCCCGCTGCCCGACCGCCCATCCGACACCATGGATGAAAACAATACCCTGACAGCCCTTAAGGGCTGTGGGATATAAATTTAAACACATACTACTCCATGATAACTATGACTAAAGTAAAAGTTAAAACTTTGAAGACATCTTTACCACTGACTTACAATATCTCACATGTTTGGGTCACCTAGAAATACATACCAAATTAAGCAATGTTTTAAAAATGTCACGCGTGATAAATGTAGTTAAGGTAATAGTGATGTGAAAGGCTCAAAGGGTGATGAGGTTATAATTTGTGACATAATCAATGTTATGTGTTGATGACATCATGGTATATATTTGGCCTTGTGGCGTAGTGACCTTACATGGGGCAACCACCTCTCAGTTTCCCCAACCAGACCAAATAAACGCATGGGGATGCATGAGTTTTGCAGTTGCTGCTACCACAGAATGGAACAAACTCCCACAGGCCACCAGAACTCAGGATAGTATAAATGGATTCAGGCAACAGTTGAAGACCTACCTCTTTAGGTTAGCCTACCCACCACCACTTGTCTTTCTCCCCTATCGGACGGTAACATGAACATGGACTATTTTTCCGAAACTGGACTATCCCTTCTTGGACATCAGTGCCTTTGAAGATGTCTTCATCAATTTGGCGCTTTTTAACTGCTTCATACAACTTCTACTTGTATGTGTCTTAATGTATGCATGGAAATCCCATAAAGGTATAGATCACTATTGGAGAGATGTGAACACGGTTTCACCAGAGATGCTCATTAGTCTTCTAGAGTGATTCATATCCGTTAGTTAAGAAGTGTTTACAGAAAACAAAAATTTAACACATACTAGAATGAGCCCTAGAAAACCTTGTAAAGAATTTACATTTGCAAATAATACTTACCCTTGTTTCATTTGTTCCACATGAGGATATGCCAGTTCATGTGGGAGGCTTTTCAGGCTGTTTCCAGTCAAATGGAGAACCCTCAGGTTGGGTAGTAAACCCAGAGGCAGGATGTCTTGTGGTGACAGGTTGTTATAGGACACATCTAGTAACTGTAACAGCAAACAGACTAAATAAGAGTACACAGAAGGTGCTGAACTCCGACAAGGCCCAAGCAGCCCAAAATCACAAATATTGCATATGAGTGCAACGATCTATAAAAAATTCTTTGATTCTGGCAAAACGATAAGAATTATTAACTGCATCTTTTTATTTGGACCACAATTTATTCCTCAATCAGGACCTCTAAATACTTATTACGTACTAACCTCCAATGTGACAAACTCTCCCAGTTTGGTCTTGATCCCCCGCAGTCCATTGAGTGGCATCTCTAACTCTCTAAGGATAGGAAAACCGTGAAAACATTCTGAAATAAACACAAAAGGTCTAGATTTTGAATCCATTTTGTGTATATTTAAAAAAAACTTGTCCAAAAAAGCAGTCTTTTCTTAATTCTGTACCCTAAATAATCTAGTACCATAATTTTTTAATGAGTTAATCATTATGTGGTTTGCATTCAATTACTTGCTGTTTATTCTCTATAGGGCTGTGACGGGTACAACAAAATGGCATAGAGTACTCGCCCTCTAAAAACCGGCCCGAATTCGAGTAACCGTGAGATTTAGTTCCCACCATTAGAAGTCTTCTGTAAACAAATAGTCGATTCCGGAAACGAAACTTTTGAAAAAAAACGTCTCCTATTTAAACAGATATTATAGATTATGGAGTAAATTATAGGTTTTCAAGCGAAAACAACAACTTTAATTGATGTTATGTGACGGAAATGCTGAAATGCAGCATATTTTACACAAACATTTCATTACGTGGGCGATAATACAATACGTCGCGAGTAACCGAGTACTTAAGATGGACTCGAGTACCAACCAAGATCGCATCGTACACCGAGGCTCGAGTACTCGTTCGCAGCCCTAATTCTCTATCAACATTTTCTTTGCAGTGATCACCAGAAATGTTGGAATCAAAACCAACTCAAAAGCATGGCAAAAGAAACATAAAAAAGTTTAATAGTGTAAAGTACTGTAAACGTTTAAAAACTTCAAAGTTAAAACACTTAGAGCTACAATTTATATTAAAGATCTTAGAAAACTGATTTTATACACTGAAAATAAAATTACCAGTCCTGTGCTCTTCGGCCCCAAATTTTTAAGTACCTGACAAAATCTCCTGTATGACAGAGTATAGAGTACCCGGCCAGAGCTGGTTTTTTAGAAACCCTTCGGATGAATTTTATCGAAATTAATAAAGTTAAAAGTTGCATTTTCTACATCTCTTTAGCAGCTACGGTGTTAGTGGGACAGACCCCTAATACATGTACTTGATGACAACTTTATTGGGACAGCCCCGCAGTCAACAGCTACTCTGTTACTGGGACAGATCCTAAATACTTGGTCATAGCCTTAACATTTACCCAGTGGCAGAAAGTTCTCCCCTGCATTCACGTAAGCCACATTGTCAAAAAGTTGGAAATCTTCCTCCTTGAAGTCACTGAAACCCTGGCCAGAAATGTTGACCGAACAGAGGTCTACAGGGTCATCAACACAGCAGTGTTTCATCTGGAGGGGAAAAAACAGAACTGTCAGAACATATAAAAATTTAAGATATTTTAAGTTTTTAACAATCAGCAAAATAATTAAGTAAAAATTTAAAAAATGTATAAGAAAGTAAAAATAGCATAAAATAGCAAAAACAGGATATAAATCTATTCTAATAATACTTGTCAGACATTAATGACTGTGACTCAGAGAATTTCACCCCCTTTGTTCATGAAACTTTTCACTCTGGTGATGCCAGCAATGGCTCAGTATGAAAAATGTGTACATCAGGAGGCTGCCAATGCAAAACTGTTCTGATTCAGGGAGTCTGTGCTTTAGTATACCAGGACTACACCCCCATCAAACAGGTGACTGACAGGAAGTGAAAAAAAAAGTATGCATGCACGTTTCCTCTTAAAGAAATCACAATAAAAGTTTCCAAATGCACAAAAATATACAATAAAATTGTGCAATTTTTTAAGATTTGTGGTTTGTTTCCAATATCTTAAGTTTTCCTTCCAGTACATGTGTTGACAAGCAAGATCGAGGTTTTAAAATGTCATCACTTATTTACCGAAACTTGGCAGTTCAGCTTAGCAAAATCAACATAAAAGTCTGTAAATGCACAAATGTATGGAAATAACAACCTATAATTTCTTCAGGGTGGGGGTTTGTTTATTTTTAGTTTTATTTCCATTATATGTTTTGACAAGCGTGATGGCGGTTGTAAAATCTCATGAAGGTATTTAAGCAAAATGCTCTCAATACCGAGAAACCAGAGCTACCGTCTCATCCATAGATTACACTATGGGTACCCCATTCATTACCGTATTTATCCATACAAACGCCCCCTCCCTATTAACCACCCACCCCCCACCCCCTCCTCTCAATCTTTGTAAAGGTCATATTTCAGGGTTTCACATCCATCTCAACAGCCAGCACCTTTGCAATTCCTGGATTCCGAAAAAAAAAGATGCGTTTTAGTACTTCCAGAATCAAATACCACTTACGAGAAATAAACAAATTCAAAACAAAACCTGGCAATTTTCATCACAGATGCAATGAAATCTGCAAAAATATGAGATAAACTTTATAATTTCTTCATATTTAAGGTTTGTTTCCAATGTTTTACGCTCTCCTGCCATTATACAGATTGGCAAGCGAGATAAAGGCTGAAAGTGTCCATTATCGCCCATTGCCATTGGACTCGAGAGTTGATTTTTTAATAGATTATAACAACCCCCCCCCCCCCCCCCATGGAAATGAATTGATCCTGGGGTGTTTATATAAATAAATATGGTACCTAAGTGCTAACACTGATACATCATGCAAACACCATGTGTGCTATCTTAAAAATCTAGTAGCAAGGTCAATTTGGGTCACATAATAATCATTTTCAACATAGATATCTCACCAAAAAAAATCCATCCAGTACTTTGATGTCATCTTCTGTCTCCTCAGTATACAGCGCAGGTGGTATGATGGCCGTACCTTCTTTCTCCGAACGTTTTCTCTCCTGTCTTATGGCCTCAAAGTCTCTGGGTTTGTTACACAGCACGGCTTTGAATCTACGCCGTTGTTCTGCCCTTTGTGCCACAACCCATGCTCCGCTGTCTGAAGTTTAGATTTGCACATTAATCTATGTACAGAGTTCCAGACTGATCCTGGATAACAGTGCACACTCAAGCAAGTGGCCCCAGGTCATGCCAATAACAATTATATCTGGAGCTGCAGCTGGTTTTAATTTTCCAAAACCGGGCATTGGTTAAGAAAAACAGGTGATAACTAGTTCTTAACCAGTTTTAAAATTATGTGAAAAATTTCTTCAAAAACTACAAACAAAACATATAGATTTATGATCCCTTATCAATTTTATGAATTGATGTAATAATTTTTGCCAATAAAAACTAAGATAGTTAAAATAATGTTATTCCATCAGACTTCTAACCTTTTACACCCTCTATTAATATTTCATTGAAAGTTTGAGGGAAAAATTACACAAAATTTTTATTTAATGTTAAAAGCCACAACTAGTTTTGAAAAGTTTATAACCTGTGTTTTTTTATGTTCTTTTTTGGACAAACCCAACCAACAACCAGAAAAACTAGTTTTCCAATTACATCTTTAATTATTACAATTAGGGTCATGGTGGCATAGTAATATATCTTCCAAATATGGGGCTGAATATTTGATTCTTGGCCAAGCTCAAAGTCTAAAAGTTGCCAGTGGTTTTATGATGCCCATTAGTTTTGCATTAAGAATCTTGAACATCTGATATGCACCACTCTTCCACCCTTAAAAAATCTCAATACAGAGAAACCAGAGCTACCGTCTCATCCCTAGATTACACTATGGGTACCCCATTCATACCGTATTTATCCATACAAACGCCCCCTCCCTATTAACCCCATCCCCCCCCCCTCCTCTCAATCTTTGTAAAGGTCATATATCGGGGTTTTACATCCATCTCAACAGCCAGCACCTTTGCAATTCCTGGATTACGAAATAAAGATGTGTTTTAGTACTTTCCGAATGAAATACCGCTTATGAGAAATAAACAAAATCAAAACAAAACCTGGCAATGTGATCAATCAATATATAAGTTTTAAAAATTGCATCAAAGGAGTGGAGGATCAGAGGGGTTTGGTTCATTGAAATGGAATCACTTCCATGGTATTTTTGATACAGTAGAAATTCTATTATCTGAACCTCTTCAGGGAGTAACAATTAGGTCAGATAATAGAAAGCCTAAAATAACAGATTTAAATGGAGTTGGGAGAGTATGTGGGTTTAAGGTTGGATAATTGAAAATTTGAATAACAAAGGGTCAGATAATAGAGGTTCTACTGTACAACAACGTCAAAGTTCCCAATTTTTTATGAACTGATGTAAATAATTACTGATCTGCTTCATAATTATTTTCAACTGGTACACACAGATAAAATTCAACTGGATTCTTTACCTTCCTCTGTGAAATGGTTTAGTCCTCGGACTGGAAAACAGTTTGAAGCAAATCCACCAGTCCCATCATCAAATTTGATACCTGTCACTGCCATAGTTACTAAAAATCACAATATCAACAATTGCATATTTTTGCATATGCCTGTCTTAATATATTGCAGCAAATACTGTTCTAGTATTTAATTAATCAAAATAATTCATGAAAAAAATGTAAAGGTTTCTATGGTAATCATTTGTCCATGTATACATGTATTTTTAGGGTAAAGTTTTCTGGGAACAAATGTTTCTTTCTTTTTTCTTTTTTTTTAGAAAAATTATACATATTATTGGAGTTAATTTTATTTGGATTAAATTATGAATTTTCTATTTTTAAATTTATTTTTAAGTACCATTTATGTTATTTCCTAAATTGATTTAATTAATATTATTTAATTTATTTAATTAATTGAATTAATTTTTAAATTTATTTTTAAGTACTATTTACTAGTATATTATTTATTGTTGTGTTTTAACTTTATTTTTACTTCATATTTACTTTAGTCAGTTTAATGTAGATTGCTACTTTTTTCACAAGTTTTGATGGCTGGAACACTCATTTATTTATTTTTTACAGCCAGATGCTGAGAGTACCAGGATCTCCAACTTTGGTCTCCATCCTGAGGGTTCCAGACACTTCAGGGAATCATCTGGATTTCCAGAGGCATCTCACCAACATGAGGGCCATGATGGAGGACAGACTTTCTTCATGCAGGGTCATCCCACCAACATGAAGTCCACCATGAAGAAGAGGCAGATGGTGATGGTTCTGCTGAGGCACCAAAGGAAATGGATGAAGATGATCAGATGGCCACTTCTACTCCTACACCCCCTAATGCCAACTATATAGTGACACACCCATCTGATACCCAACCACCTGATGTAGATGACATGGATTCCTATGAAGTACCTCTGGCTGTTGAAGAATCTTCACTTGCTGATGTGACTCCACATCCAGAAGACCACAGTACCTCTGAAGTCACTTATGAGATTGTGAAAGGTGGCACCAAAAGGGGGAAGGATAAGCTTATTGAGAGCCATGGGTTTTCATACAATCAGAGGAGAAGAAAGAGCGAGTACCATTTGCATTGGGAGTGCACAGTAAGAAGCAAACATACAAGATGCTATGCCTCTGTTAGGCAAAGGGGTCAGCATTTCACCAGAGGGAAGCACCAGCACTGCCATCAGCCTGACAAGGGAACCTCCATTGGGTGCAGTCTGTGTGGCACTATGTGCAGGCAATGGGGCTCCAGGAGGTCTATAAGTCATGGAGAAAGCACAAGGAACAGTAGATTCGTAGATACGAATGTACGAGGGCCGAAGGCCCGAGTACATTTGTACTACGAATCTACTGTTCCAAGTGCTTTCTCTGACTTAAAATACTGTTTAATAATGATAGTAGTTTTTTGGTTTCGAGTTAATTCCACATTTTAATAGACATTTCTCATAGCATGGAAATATTTTTAGTTACTTTCCAAAATAATCACATCATCATTACTGGTTGTAAATATGTCAAATCATAAACATTTCAGCCTAACTAAGATCTTAAATACTTAAACTGTATAAATTAGAATGCCAAATAGATCTGAGTATACATATTACACATAGTCTTGCAAAACATAATGCCTTGAAATATTGCTATATTTAATATTTTCTCTTTAAAGTTTTGCACTACAAAAAACAAATGTAGGTAAATGTTAACATTTTTACATACTTCTTAAATCCCAACTTGTATTACATAAAAATACGAATATTACACACAAAATAGTCTATCTTGAATGCATTTTTAAAGAATGTAAAATACTGATACAGGAATTTAAAATGTAGTGTTAATTGAAGGCTAAACTGTAAATGGTCAAGCTTTGTACCTTGGGTCCCTTTACAAAAACAGTAGAAAAAAACAGCACATTCTGTTGTAGGAATGTACTGTTTTAACAATAGAGTGACGTCACTACTGTATTTTAACAAGGATGAAGGCACCCATGCTTCTCTGAGGAAACTCATGGCCTTGCCATTTGTGTCCCATGAGCACATTTTGAGGATGTTCCTGAGGCTCTCCTCAGAGGCCCCAGAGGGTAGGCTGAAGGACATGTGCACCTATGTACATGACACTTGGATTACCAGCAGTATATGGCCACCTTCTATTTAAAAAGCCGGCCGTGGCCAAACACAGTTTTATTTGCTAGTAGAATTGATGCATGAAGAATCCCAATACGTGGAGGCCAAGACCAGACTGGTCAGAGAGGAGCAGCTAGCCTGATGTCAGAGAGTGGAATATAAGCAGATGAACAATGTCATTCTAAAACTGTGGGAGAAGTTTAACAACAATATTTGACCACCATGCAGTTGTTGTGTGGCTGTGCAAAAATACATAGCCCCCTCAGAGGATGAAAATAATGAATAAGAACATTACATATATACTTAAGAACAATTCTTTATATGAATACATGATTAAAGTATCCTATGTTAAGACAGATATAATAAAATAGTGTCTAAAATATCTGCTATATGTCTACAATGAAAGTTGTCAGTCTGAATTAAGTAGTACAGTATTGTATCAATATATTTGTGTTAGTTATCTGTCTTTGTGAAATATCCCTGTAAAGTGTCTCAAGGGTGTCCCAAGGGTGTTTAAACAGTCTTTGTAAAATGCTTGTCTATGTTCTAAAATAATAGTTGTATATGTGAATGTCTTGGGTCTGTGACTTTATGCTGCCTTAGTCAAGAAATATTGGTGTGGACCTCAACTTTTTCATTTGAAGCGAATTAATTCACTTGTAGTATTTACCGCGAAACCTCCAAAACATTTGTCGCAAAACCTCCAGTATTCAAATAGGTACACGGGCGTGAATTGGTCCAACACCACTATAACTTGCATTATTTTTATGTCGATGAATATTTTAACTAGGGATGGGTCAGTAGAGAGCATTTTACTGAAATGCTGTGATGAGATTTTACAACCGCCACTTTGCTTGTCAGCACATATAATTGAAGGAAGAGTTAAAATATTGGTAACATCCCTAAAATCTGAAGAAATTATAAGCTTTTTTCCCTAATTTTTCAGGCATTAGCAGATTTTATACAGTACTAGCGATTATGTTGAGCAGAACTGCCATGTTTTGGAACAAAAAAGAAATCTGAAGAAATTATAAGCTTTTATTTGATATTTCGTGCATTTGACCACTTTAATTGCGCGATGTCGTGAAGAGGAAACATCCATGTTTGTTTTGGATGTACTAAAACGTGGAGTCCCGGAATCAATACGGTTTTGTATTGACAACCTGCTGACGTACATATTTTTCATACCGACCCACCCCTAATTTTAACCAAATGAAATCCACACAAGGTGCACTTAAAACAAGAAAAAAATAACATTTTTTGTGTCTAAACTGTGCCAAGGTACGGAGAGGAGCAGAATCCTGAAAACATATACAGCTGAAATTTCACCTATAGTCACTATATATATATATATATATAGCCCCATTTCTTGTTCACTGTCTGAAGAAAATAACTGTCAGGAACTTAATTTATGGTTTCAACGTTTTATATAAATTAAGGCTGTGACGGGTGGTTAAAATCCATCCCGGTATCCGAGCTACGCAAATTTGTCTCGCAGTTCGGTATTCGCGTGTTTTAGTATGCACGTTTTTTCCTCTCCATAAACAAAATGGTGGTTTCCGGAAACGATGTCTCAGCATTAAAATAGTGGTGAAAGGTAATCAAAACTTATTATATTGTTATAAAATAAGGAGTATTATATAAAATTTCCCAATATACAAATAATTCCGCCATTTTGCAGTGTTGTCATTCTTTGTCATCCTAAAAACGTGATAAAGTGGGCGACAATATAATATATTATAGTAGTTAACGACAATCGGGTGGACCAGAAAACACTCAAGATCTTCCCAAATCGACTCCACTCGCGAATACCGACCACCCGGTCGCAGCCTTAATATAAATATAGTATGTATACATCGGACACGGAGGATACGTTCCATATAGTACTGTACACAAAGTAAGAAAAGGTTTGCTTGAGGGGTTAACTCTCACATTGCACTGTTTATATGCATGCATGTGTACTGCAAGCATCCTTGATTCAAGGGTCTTGTTGATTCGAGTATCGCTGTTTTTCTTGGGATATAATAGTGGCTTTCTACCAGTGAACGCCCACCTACCAGTGAAGGCCCGCCTTATAAATATGACTTTGTTAGAGGTCAAGGACAAATGCTTCTATTTATCTACAAAATGGGCGTTCACTGGTATATTTCCGGTTTGCGGTAAAAACGACCGATAATAGAGATAAATTATGAAAATATGAAGCTTAGAAATGAATGTAACAATATGCACCCCACTTATTAATTATAGTGTGTATCATTTGACAATCTATTGGCAGAAGAATAAAATATGAAGCTGTTAATATAAGTTAAATTCAATATTTTAACTTTAGCATGGGCGTTTAAATTACTGGTAGAATGCCACTAGCATCTACTTTCACTTTTTATAACAATAAATGGTGTTTTGGTATTTATAGTTTTATAAAACACATCAAAATTGCTGCAAAATAAAATATTTAGGCGTGAAATAAGCTCGTAACTGAAACTCGCAAATCATCAAGATGTAAGGCTACCATAGCACTATACTGTAGACTAGTGAAGTACGGGTGCCTTCATCAAAGCAACACTGATACACACAAATTCTTGAGGTTTTAAGAACAATTTAAATTCATTGAATATAAATTCTGAAGGTGAAACAATGGTGAAAAATATATTTTAACAATTTTCTTACTGTTTTGAACACCATTTTCACAGCGGAAGTGTACCTTAGATACCAAAAACGATCTTCTACATATTATATTGAACAAATTTTCACCGTTTATTAAAAAATAACCCGAATGCTGGTTTCACCCTTTTTATTTACACATTTAACACTAACACCGACTTCATTCTATTATTCCACTGCTTTCTTCATGTGTTTATTATATGTTCAGACTCTAATTGTAGTACCACAGAAATCATCAATGATGGGTTTAATTTGTTGCTACATTGATATATGATATCAAAATGATGCATACAATACACAAGACTTTAAAGTCTTTCACAACTTCGTATTTTCCTTGACAGGTGTTGAATGCAAATCAACACATTACAATCATAGTGTAAAGGGAGATATATAGGAATATGTATCATATATATAAATCTTGTGTTCACGGTAATTTTCAAATTTAAATTTATTGCACACACTGCTATTTACCAGTTCATATTAAATGATTTAAAATATTAAAATCAAACATCCAAAATGATTGCATCTATAACTCTAGGGTATATGCTGGTATGCTCTTTTTTGTTCAGATTATTATTGTTATAGTGCTCTAAATGTACATGTTTGAAGTAATGTATAGGTCATTGTGGAAACACTGATTCAGGACAATGTTCTGTTGTCCTAGGACAAATTCTGGTTGGAAATTGCCTAAGCAGAGTAGGGCATGTGATTCTGTCATGACAAATTATCTATTAACACTGTGTACTGGTAATATAAACACTTTATAAAAATAATGTAAACTGATGAGCACATGAGCATCGGTAACCTATAAGTCATTGATTTTTTAAAACATTATTAAATTTGTTTTCATATGTTGTTTTTTTTATTTCTGTGCTATATTTTATGATGATTTGCATTCAAACAATATCTTATTAGATGTTTTTTTAGATTTTTTACCTCTTAATCATGAGAAAGTTCACCTGAAGACAGCTAAAATGAAGAAGGACATGTATAAGATTATTCAAGAACATTGTGTGATCATGCGCATATTTGATATAAAATTTGAGGCCAATAAAATTCTGTGAGAAATATATAGTGTACATTCAGATCATTTATATGAGATAAAATAGCATCTGAAAATCTGTAAAAATTGATTAAAGAGCCTGTAGTCCCAAATTAAACATACCATTTTTTTCAGTTGTATATAAAGTACATAACCACACAAAGACATTTACATTTCTCCCAGTTGCACCACGCCAATGTTTATGCCACTATTTTAACTTTTATCACTCAAATTTCCCTCCCTCTTGGAAGAAAAAAACTCAAGGCCAGCAGTCCAAAGCTTGTGTGTACTACTTCAAACAATTGCAGAAATTTCCACTTTCACAAAAACACACTATAAAGACTACAGTATTCTTGTACTTATTTCCTGGTGTTTTAGTGATGATAACAGTAGTAATCATAAAGGAGGCATTGTGCTTTTGTGAATCTGAACCCCTTTTCTCTGATGATAACAGTATTACTGAAAATGAAGATATGAATATAAATAATATCAATGGTTCTTATGTCAGTAATATTTAGATTACAAAATAGTGACTGTAATGTAAATTCATTTCAAAAGTTAACAAGATTATTTTGATTCTATCCATATACAAAGTCATAAGGGCTAATTTCAAACCTGGGTTTGTATATGGCAGTTTTTAAAATTGTATTGTTTTACTCAATATAATTTCTTTCCTGAATGTTTAGCATAATAATAATTACTTAGGTGGCACCATTGCTATTTATAATGAGAAAAAAAAACCAAAATAAATAAACAAAATATAGTCTTATAAATAATCCTTGCAATTTACATATCTTTTAAGTTTTTTTTATGAAACATCACTTCAATGCTTGGTTTTGCTGGTTTTTCATGTAAAATTTTAAAAACTCTATTTGCTCATAAAACTTGTGTATATTATACCAGAAACATGAGAATTTCTGACATCAAAATTCAAACCATGGCTAGGTATGTTTTAGCTGAACTACCATAGTTGACTTGACAAAAAGAAAGGTAGTATTAGATAAACAAAAAAGACAGGATAATTATAATTCTTTAAAGTAAACTAAAATCTGGACCTTCAATTTGATTTTGCTGAGGATTATTCTGTCATAATGTAAATTCTGAATGAATCTTATTCATAATGCATGTGGACAAAATTTTTGAATACTGTAAATTTAAGTTTCATCAACAGAATTATGAATTCTATCTACATTCTGCTGACTGAACTTGATATTCTTCTTAACCACTGCAATACAAGGATCGGAAATTCTGTCAAAAGAATTTCAAATTCTGCCATAAGAATTTAAGTTTTGCCATGACATTTTCATGTGATATACAAATGTGTGCATGATCAAACTCATAGAAGTTGATATTCTTGTAATTACAGCATTTATTAAGACTTGTTTAAAAAGCATAAACATAATCAAATTTTGAAACATGTTATTATTGACTATATTTGAGTGGAATGTCAAATGAAAAGCCATATACATACTTTGATCTAGGTATTATTTAATAAATTAATATCAAGTTACTCCTGGAATATTACATGCCCATTGTCACTATTTTTTTCAAAAAACACAAACTATTAAAACTTTTACTGTGTACTTGTATTTGTAATTTTTTTCCTGTTGATGGGTTTCCAATTCATAAAAGGTGCAAGAAATACTATCTTTGAGTAATTATTGGCCATTTACTCAAGTAGAATAACTTTTTACGTAAATAAAATAATTTATGTGCACCAGGCAAAAATTTTACTGTACAGTTTAAAGTGCAATATTACTATACATAGGATATACAGTGGCCATGAGAAAGCAATCCATTCTCATATGTCACAGCATTCTACTGACATGGCTGTGTATGTTTGAAAGCTGTGGGGAGGGAGCTGCGTAAAAAGTGAAATATTTCTCTTATAACATCGCAGTTTTGAAAATGTTGTATGTAGGTGCTTTGTTTATGTGTTTTTTAACTGGTTGTGCTAAGTTATGTTGAGGGTACTACAGGCTCTTTAAAATGAATATAAAAACAAAAAGTAATTATATAAATTAATTAGGTTTCCTGTTTTCTTTTTGCCATTTATGAAGGATTACATAAGAAGATGAATGTATCAATGTGATAAAAAACAAAACTGAGACAACTAAAATATATTTACTCCAATTCTATTATTATATGTAAATCTAGGTTCACTGTGGCCTTGTGGTTAGCAAGTATGGCATCTTACCACAGGCAGTCACCTGTGTGTGCATTCGACTCCCACAAGTGACAATGCTGGGAACCTGTCCCAATATATGACTGTGACTGCTGAATGGGATGTAAAACCCCAACTTTGACTTTATATGAAAATGTATATGTTGCCATATTTGTTTGTATTTATTACCTATGGATTCATGTATTTTTCCATGCCTATAATTTACCTTAATATTTTACAAATTTATGCAGAGAAAAAAATTGTTATATTATTCAAAGCATATGGTAATGTATAGACATCTGGTGAGGAGTTATGAGGATTGTGAATACATTTATGTCTTGTAATAAAAGAAAATGTTGATTCTTATCTATGGAAACTTTGAATATAAACAATACTCAGCACTTGATATTCTTTGTTTGAGTGGTTAATGGACACTTGCTCTAGGAATACTTTAGAAAACAAGGCTAATCAACCTTGGAGAACTAGAACTTGTCAGTATAGTGAACTGCATGTGGTTTCAATCCTCAGCGCTTTTTAAGTGTAAGCTCCAGTGAGGCTCAAGCTTCTACAGATTGTTTTTTGTTGTTTTGTTTTTGTTTTCATTCTAGTTTTTTTCTCAGGACCTTATGCATTATGGCATAGAGTGATGAGTACCCATCTGATCATCAAAGTTAAGCAGTCATGAGCTAGATTAGTTTTTGGATGGGTGACTATCTCAGGTCTAGGCCAGGTATGGGATATATCTGACTCAGACTTTATCTTTATCTTTATCACCAATTTAATTGTACTGCTTGTGTCTCTGATGGCTTTGCAGCTTGCACATGTAAACTGAAAGATTTTTTAGCCTTGCTTCACACAATACTTGAATAAATTCGCTGAAGTCACACTAGAGTTTATCACATAAGTATAAATTATTGTCAAGGAAAGCCCATCAGAGTAAATTGGATTCACCAATTATATCTCATACTTGGCAATATTTCTCTTTTGGAAGTCTCTAAAATGACTAAATTATGAAAAAAGCTCAAAAACATTTTCAATTAATGTTTTGACTTCTAAAGCCCTTGTGCAGAGTAAACCAGCCAAAGTGTGCAAAACAGCTAAAAATAGGCTCCTGAATACTTGCAAAAACCAAAGTAATGTTTGTCAATTTATCCAAAGATCCACCAATAACAATGACAAACGACCTGGGGCAACTTGATGACTTCAATTACCTGGACAGCACTCTTTGCATTGACAATAAAACATTCAAGGAAATAATACCACAAATATAAAAAGTGAGAGTCTCATTCTCCAAACTAGAAAATGTATGGAAGAGCAGCAAAATAAATATTGCCATAAAAATAAAACTACAAAAGAGTAGGGATAAATCAGTTCTTCTCTATTCACCAACACATGGTGAATCATCAACAAAGATTTAAATATATATTTTAGTCTTTCGATTCAAGTTCTGATCTCAGAGATGGCAGGTGAGTGTTACATGGATTCCTATAAAGTGAAGAAAATAAATCAGGTTTTAAAAAAAAACAGTTTCTATTGAAATATAACTGTATATCTAAAATGCCTTAAAATATCTTTCTCACACATGTGATATTTGTCGTGAAAGGTTTCAAGTATGTTCCAATATGTGACACACTCAAAGATATTCTGCAATAGGTTAAACTAATGATGTAAAATGATATTAAAACTCACACATTTAATAAGAATTTCCCATAATCCGAAGAAAAACAACTAACTTGTTGGAGTACTTATTTTTACATTGGATTACTAAATTCCTCAATCATCCCTCACCCCACTTATATTTTGGAAGAGTAATCTTATTTAGATTTTATGATAATATCCAATGCAGCATATAATTGAAATTCTTATCTGCTGGTAAGTTGTGAACTTCTTTACTTTTATTTTCTGTTTCTACATTATCCCCAGTTACATAAAGATCCCTATTTTCTATGTGACTGTGAAACTTTTCAGTTCTAATATCTAAACTGTCAAAAGGAACAAAAACATGTACCAACAAAACATACTTGTTATTTTGTTCTGGTTTTAAAGAACACACAATTCTTAGTAATCTATTTATTTATTTGGGGTTTTACGTCACTTTCAACACTGTACAGGTCATATCATGACGGGTAGTTGTAAGGTCAAGAAACCAGTACATACAGTTTGTCAGGGTTCTGTACTGTAAACTGCCGACTAACGGCAAGCAACTACTATTATTTTCAGATACTGGTATATTTTTATTTATACTTGTTTCATAAAACAAAAATAAATATGTTGAAATTTACTAGAAATAAAGTAGAAACAGTGACAAAACAGAGTTCTAAGATAACACATTTTGTACAGTACAGCAGTGTGTGCAGTGATTGGTTCATATGGTGAAGTAGCATAAACAAAGTTGGGGTCAAATGTTCAAATGAGGCAGACTCTTGCTTTCCAAACTCCAGGGGCCGTATTCAAAAAGAGATCTTAAGTCTGAGAAATAGTCTCAGCTTTGAGATTTGGTCTCAGCTGAGACCAAGTCTCAACTTTGTATTCACAAATAGGTTCTCAGCTGAGACCAGTCTCAAGTCTTTCCAATGTAAACAAACCATAAACTTGCAAACATTTTTCCAACATCAATACTTTTTGTGTCTTTTAATTCTTAACAAAAATTATACTGTCTATTAAAATGAAAAATAAATAGAAAATTGTGTCAACAGTTTTTATTTTTGATGTCACATGATCTACTTCTTTGTTGCTAAGGAGTCAGAAAACACTGTTGAAAAGTGCCTCAAAGTAAGGTACTTTTGAAACCAAAGTTTTGGCTATCCATTGTTACAAAAGTTTAGGCCAAGTATTATATATGTTCTAAATTATTTCTACTTTACATTAAGCCATAAAAAGGAAAAACATGAATCTCAGTTAAGGTGAAATAATGCTTGAGACTTTTACCAAAACAACTATATACCAGTCTTAAGTTTGAGACCAAATCTGAGACTAAATTTTGTCTCAACTATTTTGTGAACAGCTCACAAGTTTGAGACCAAAAACAGCCTCAGATTTGAGATCAAAACTTGAGACTTGAGACAAAATTTGGTCTCAGCAAGTTTTATGAATTCCGGCCCAAGATTTGAAGCAGTACATGCTTCTATGTGCTTTTTGCTTTGGTATATATCATTTGTAATGTATGAGTGAGTAAATACCTGGAATATATGTTTGGTTGCATTTGTCTTTTAACTTTAAGTTTTCGTGGCCAATTTTCAGGTTTAGAGCCAAACTTTTATAGCGGCTAAAATCAATTTACTTTTGTTTTCTCGTTTGTTTTGGTAGGCTTCTTCGTTTATTTTTCCTCATTAACTAAAATTCACACTACGTTACACAAATTGATCATATTTAGCCACTCGGTATAAGTGGAGGTGGGGGTAGCTCCATCACAAATATCTGAAATAGCTGTCTTATTTAACCTGTAACTGTAAATAATTATCCATATTGAACGATAATTGGGGATTTAATGCCAGAGGTGGTCTACTATGCCAAAGCAGCCCTGATCAAATCGGCCACCAAAGCTCGGCCGTTACCCCAGTGAATTTGTCACATGCATTTTATGACACTTGGGTACTTAAATGTGAATATTGTTTGTCCTTAAAGGTTTTTACATCAGGTGATCAACTTCACTGGCTGACCAGTAAAACTCAGCCCTGCATACTCAGTAAATTACTGGCAAGTCGCGACCAAAACAACTCGCACCCCAAAAACAAATAAATGTTTAATATTTAACATACGTCTATACGAAAATATATACAGTTTCACATTAATTTCCTAGTAATATTTTAGTGGTGGTGGACCAATTCACGCCCGGGTACCAATTCACGCCCACCCCTAAATTTATCCAAGACAATCACAGTTAAACAATAAATTACAAATGTAAATGATCCATTTGATGATTATCTATAATGTGGTAAACCTCTTCTCAATGAAAAATAATAAATCTTCAAGAAAATTGAGGGTGGGCGTGAATTGGTACCCGGGCGTAAATTGGTCCACCACCACTATAAATAAAAAGCAGCTTATACACATCTGCAAACATGATTAATTTAATTAACCAATGAAATCAATTGTTACTTAAACCTCACTCAAGACAAAGTTTTTTTCGTCTGCAAACATGATTAATTTACTTAAATATTTTAGTTTAACATACGTCTATTCGAAAATATATACAGTTTCACATTAGGTTTCCTAGCAATATTTTATAAATAAAAAACAACTTAAACATAAGGAAATATGACGTCACGGTGGGTTTCTAGCCATATAAACATGATTAATTTAATTAACCAATGAAATCAATTGTTACTGAAACCTCACTTAATTTGAAGAGCAAAGAAGTATTTGAAGAGAAAATACTTCAATTTCGGGTGCGAGTTGTGTGTACGAGTTGTTGGGTGCGAGCCGTTTTGGTCGCGATTTGCACGCATACCTACTCAGTCCCCAGTTGAAAAACTGTAATTCCATGTACTTTTATGACGCTTAATCTCAGACAGGCAGACTCTGATGCACAACACCAACATTCAATTAAAAAAATCCTCTATCTCTTGCCAAGTCCAGTACGTGTACCACAAGGACACCGGATAGAGCGTATGCTAGGTTGGGAATGCCTTTTTGAAGAGATATAATTTTAACCCTTTGACACAGGCGGAAGTTGTGGCGGAATGGACCTCATCTGGACAAGTATCCTCTTCCTAATTTTTGTCATAATGTTATGACATGGATGACAACTTTTAAAGTGATATTTTGCAAGATGTGATTTACATATTTCAAAGATATTTAAGTGTAGTAATCCGTTCATTTTATTATATGCTCTTTCGACATTTGTTCTTCCTTATGATGTACGCTCAGCTAAATCTCTCTCCTCATTCAGAAAAAAGTTGAAAAGTTACCTCTTTGAAAAAGCTTACCCACCCTAGATCATCCCTAGTTTTTCATTTTGTCTCTCCGTGGTGTCGACTAGAGCTGTAATCAACAGTGATTTCTGTAGATCGACGCTCGCTTGTTAGATGCGAGTTGAACTCGATTTGAACTCGAGTAAATGACACAAATATAAATAAAATAATAATGTCCAAATATTGTCATCAAGGGATCCGCCATTGACGTATTTAGTACCATTCTATTGCAAGGAAATATATTCTGTTGCCGGTTAAATTGTACAGGTATGTATGAGCACATTATGGAACATCCACGTAAATAAGGAAATAAAAAAACGGCCATTGCTCATTGAATTTATTGTCTTTATGGTTAGATAAATTGTAAAAGTGCTGGTTTTATAACAAGACTAGTATATCATAATTTATTTCTTAAAAACTCGAGTTTAAATTACGTAAATCGATTTGGTCCCAAATATCGCCCACCGAGTTACGACTCGAGTTTCGGTCAACTCGTTACAGCACTAGTGTCGACCCCTGCAATGTCCCTGATTTAACGATTACGATCTCTGATTTTGGCTTTCTGCGTCTTAGAGTCTATCATTAGATAGAGATTAAGCGCTATAAAAGTACTATTAGAATTAGAATTAGAATTTGTTTATGTTACAATTCTTAACATGCAGTTAGCTTAAATATGTGGCTTCTGTTAATGGGTTTATTCCTTAAATTTTCTTTCATAATGTTTGTTATTTTGTTTCACATGTTCTCCTTCTTTAACATCAAACACAACATTTGGCTAAAGACTAACATGAAATTAATATCTGAATCAAATTCAGTTAATGAATAGCATTGTTATTCCTGTATATACACACAGGCATCTAATATCTAGATGCATTTAACATCTAGGGGCTGATTCACAGCAATTTTCTGGGGCTGATTTGACGATATATATTATTGTTTCCTAGGGGGTTGATTTGACTGGGAAATTTTTCTGGAGGCTGATTTGACAATTGGCTGAATTGTCTGTGATCCCTGAGTACACAATCAACTTTTCCATCTTTCATCATGTTTATTTGTCACCCTGAAATAAGTATTGTTGTTACTGTTACTAGTTTAAATGACAGTAGTGCTTTTATAAAGAGGTATTTAGCATTGTGTTGTCAAAAGACAAAGTTTCCTAGGGAACCCACAATCTCTCACTGTAGAGGCCCATAGTCTACCAGGTGAGCTGCAATGGAAGTCCTTGTTAGCCAAGCCTGTAGTGGAGATTTTAACACTTCTTGGGTTCTGTCGCATTTCCCCACTCCACACATGAAACTTGTTCAGGTTTCCTTCTGGTTCTCAGTAACCAACACTGGGTCTCGACTAAGTGGTTGATTCAGTCACACCAGCCAGGCCATTTTTGGGTAACAATTGTCATAGAATAAAGTTTCCAGGGGACTTGAACCCACAGCTCCCCACTCTGAAGGCTCACACTCTGCCAGGTAATCTACATTTAAAATTCCATACCAGCCAAGCTAGTAATAATGTTTTTATCACTTCTTGGGTTCTGTGACATTTCAGTAAACTTTAAGTAATTTTGTTGCCTTAAAATGTAATTTTTCTCCTTTAATGAAGGAAGTTTTATTGTAATATATTTTTCAGTTTTAAGTGATGAGTGGGAAGCCACGCAGACGAGTAACTGTTGACACTAGTGATAATGAAACGGGCAAATCTCGCCCAAGTGTGTTTGCTCGTTTAGGAGCTCCAGCTCCAACAAGGAGGGGCACTAGCTCATCTGCAGCATATGAAGAGGAGGTAACTTTTTTTGAAGAATTAGGTTTTGTTATAGAATGATCATCTTTCAAGATTATCACAGTTATGGGACAATGCCAAATGCAAATTTTTGGTGTCATGAAACTGTTTAAATTTAGATATTTTGATTAAAATATCCAAATCATCATATCGTATCCACTGAAAATACTTTATAATTTTGATAAAAGAATAAAAATTGTTTGTAATTATTGAGTATGTAGTGGGAATGGGTTGGTAGCATATTTTCCATTTTGGTATCCTGCCAGTGCTCTGATTCTATGATACCGAAATTTTTTTTGTATACTTGCAAATCTCCAATTGAATAGGCCTGCTAACAGGAAGTTAACTACATGAAAACAAAACATGGCAGCTCAACATTAAGAAATTTTTATGAAAGTCTACAAATGCACAAAACAATGGGGTAAAAGATTTGGGATTTGTTTCTGTGGGACAAAAGTTGACAAAATATTTGGGATTTGCATTTAATGTTTTAAGTTTGCTTTCCATTATCAAAGCTGACAATCAATATGCTGCAGTAAAGTGTTGTCATGGTACTTCAGTATAAATGGCCTTGATATGGAGATACAGGTGCCACCGACCCATCCCTAGTATGTCGGCACTCTAAACTTTTAAGAAATGTTCAAGTTTTGTGAAATTATCTCTGTAGACAGTTCAATCTTTTAGAGTTTTTGTACTGGTAGAAACTTTAGCAAAGCTCAAATTTTTATGACAATGTTTTAACTTTAAATCATACTAGTACAATTTGCAATGCCATTAGATCAGACTTTCTAGCATGACTTATACTTATATATCTTGTCCTAACATTCTAGTGCTTTCACTCCTTATTCTCTGGTAAAATTGGCACTGAATAATGTGGTATTTTGGTTCTTAGTGAAATTTTTAGTTTTAAGTAGACACATGTAAAGAAACAAATGGCTGGTTTTTGTTTTAAGTACACACATGTAATGGAAAGACTGGTTTTTCAGATTGAAATCATTTTACAGGCGTGATATGTTTTTTTAATGACAGAAAATTGCGATACATACATTTAATATTATATGACCTGTTACTTTATTGTTGGTCCAATATTTTACAGCGTGGACAGTGCAGGGCATGGCTGAAGGGAGAATGTTCTTTTGGTAGTAAATGCAGATATCCACATGGAACAACCAGCAGAAGGTATATACTTTTTAATCTGTCTGTGTTTACAGAGTCGGTTAGGATGGCTCCCTGTTTCCCTGCTTGACGTGATGGGTCGGCAAAATATGAAATATGTTTATTTCACCAACCCTCCATGACTCTTGATCTTGACTGTGGCTCCGCCCACCTGGAAATCGGCTTGTCTTATCACTTCTAGTCTTAACCTAATCACTTCCAGTCTTGTCTTTATCACCTCCAGTCTTGTCCTAATATGAAACTGTCTTGTCTTTGTCACCTAAGTCTTGCTCATTTGCAGTCCATTTCCAGTGTGATGTGAGGTAAGAATATGACCAAAATTATGTTAAGAATGAGAAAAAAACTTGCAAATAATCATAATCTTGCAGTGAACAGGTAGAAAAGTTCTACATGTATGCTGTAAATATTAAGAAACCTGAAATTGTGTTTTTATTTGGTCACACAAAAATCATATTCTCAGCCTATATCAAAAAGCAGTTTCTGGGAAAAAAGGGATCAAGTGTTGACCATCAAAAGATTGATCAAATAGGTCAAGGACAGTTAGCAAAGCATTTGTATCCCATCAAATGATGATTTTTTTCTCAGCTATTAAAACCCATAAGCAATTTTTGGGAAAAAGAGGGTCCAGTGTCGACCAATCAAATCAAAAGTTAGGTGAATACTAAATATTTGGATCCCAACAGGTGACCTTAACTACAACAGAGGGAGATGTGCTTCTGAGAATATCTCACAATGACAACCCTATTGCTTGTTCCTGACTCTTATACGCCTAACTTGGACCCAAAAATAGCCCCGATCCCCGACTCACCTAAACGACCCTAGAGAATGGCTGCCATAGCTGATTCTTTGAAAAATCATTAAGATGCTCAAAATCTTGAAATATTGCAACTAGCATCATCAGATTTGCACAAAAGATATATGGCTAGGAAAGCTAGCCTGAGAATAACTTGGCCTAGCTTCAAAAACAAAAATGGCCATCATATCACTTGTTTAATGTCAAGTGCTGTTATCTTATCAAAAAAGACCTTATCCCTTACCATTGATTCTAAGTATTGAGGACGTGAAAACATCTTATAGGAAGTCATGGTCTGAGACTCATTTGTAAATGTTGAATTTAACTTTTGATCCCTTCTTCAATGTCAAGTAGGGTCATCTTACTACAAAGACCTTACATCTACCTTAGATCTCCATTATTACTGATCCTAAGGTGTGAGAAAAATACTGCGGCAGTAGTCTTGTTTATACATACCTTTGTTTATATCTATATATTTGATTCATGAGTATTTTCCTATGGTTACCACCAAAATATGGTTACTTGGATCTAATCTAAAACTCTAAATTATATTTGTCCTGAGTCCAAGTATTCCCCCAGTGTTATACACATTTATTATTACATTTTTATTGTGCAGTTATATTTTCATTGTTTGAAAATTTCCTTGTGATAATTTCCTTTCGTTCCCTGTAATTGTTTTACAGTGGTGGAGATCTGAGAGAAAAAATGTATGGAAGGCGCACTGAAGATATTTCTGACTCTGAGGAAGAGAAGGTATGTACTGGCGTAACAGAAAACATAAACCCCTCTTGAAATCTGCAATATTCTACTGTAGAAATAACAAACTCCATGCAGAATAACTGACGCTTTCACCTTAAGTAAGAAATGTGAAATTTTGCCACTGGACAGCAGTTAAAATTAGGGATGGGTCGGTACACCCGGTATCTCGGTACCGAGAGCATTTTACTGAAATACCGTGATGAGATTTTTCAACCGCCACTTTGCTTGACAGCACATATAATGGAGGGAAAACTTAAAAATTTTGGGAACAAGCCCCAAATCTGAAGACATTTTAAGCTTTTTTCCCTTATTTTCGTGCATTTTATAGAATTTCATGTTGAGCAGAGCTGTCATGTTTTAGTAACGATACTTTACAACTTTAATGTTGCTCGTCAACACATATAATTGAAGGAAAACTTATAATATTGGAAACAAACCAGAAATCTGAAGAAATTCTGCACATTTATCTCATAGTTTGTGTATTTATTGACTTTTATTGTGATGTCATAAACGGAATCGTCCATGTTTGGTTGGGGTGTACTAAAACGCGAAGTCCCGAAATCGGTACGGTTTTGCATTGGCGACCTCCCAATCTACACATGTTTGATACCCACCTATCCCTAGTTAAAAGTAAGGCAAAATAATCAATTTGGCTTCAGGAGAGATTAAAGGCCACAAAAACCACAAATGTGGCAAGAATTTAGCTTAAGTCAAGGAAATAGAAGGGGCTTTCCTCACCAGGGAATTTTAGGTACTCAATGTTACATTTCAAACTGTGTAGTAAGGATGTCATGAGTACAAATAATTGAGGTCGATTACTCAAGGATGAAATTTTTGGCTTGACATCAAGCCCTTGCGAAGTTTAGTATGCACCTTGACAAGAAACTATATCCAATATGGCGGCTCCCATAAATGAAAGATATATAAAGATGATAGCCTTGAATCGTTTGAATGAGCTGATGTAGCCATATAAAATACTGAATATTACGTTTCTTTAAATGGTGCATTATAGTGAGTGGACGATTAGACCAACGTTCGATTAATCGTCGGTGTTATGGTACAATCGCGTTCGGTCACTGACCAGTTCTAGAAATCGATTAAATCTTACCCTTCCTTATGTGTCTTAATATCCACGTATTTTTTATATTTTAACCAGTTTCCTACACTTTCCTTTGATAAATCAAGAGATTTGTCACGAATTTTGGGTTTGTTTATGTCTACCGCCATATTAACCGGAAGCGAGTGTTTTGGTAGGTTCTAAATGTCGGAACACCGTTATTCTTACGGGATTGACAAATACTTCATCCCGGAAAGTGTTTCGTGATATATTGCCTTACAGCTGAGTAAAAAAGTCGATTATGGGTCGATCATCGGTCGGAAAAATGGACGAATAATCGACCACGAAAATTGAGGCGATTCCACTCACTAGTGCATTATGCTATTTAATGTAAGTAAGGTGTGTTATTAATGTTTAACTATGAGAAAATGTAACCACTTAGATGGTAATTTACATGTAAGTATTCAACTCTTGAAAGTGGGATGGATTTTTTATGAAATTTGGCTTTTTTATCAAGCCTCGATTACTCGGTTGCACCCCTACTATAAAATATGTTTGACATTTTTTATCTGTTTATCCAGAGGGGCAGTAAGAAGAAGTCCAAGGTCCCATCCTCGGTGGTGGTTACTAAACCTCCAAGTCACCAAGACGATTTTGATGATGAGGAAGAGGAAGAACAGACAATCATAGACTCTGACATTGACTTTGATTTGACCTTGAAACTGGTCAAAAAGCGTCAACAACTCAAGAAACAGCTAAGCATGTTAGATGCAGAGGAGGATGTGACCAGAGAGCCCAGCAACAGCAGGGTTGCAAAAGCCGTGTCTGTGAGTTTATCTGTGGATGTTTTTATGAAAATTATATGTCAGCTGCAGACTGCAAAACTACCCCTACCCAGGAAGGGATAAAGGAAGGCAAATTAAGTGCAAATTTAATTGTAACTTAGCTAAGTCTTGCAGAAACAATGCTTAAATTTATATAGTCCAAGTTGATCAAGCTGAAGTTTATATTTCTGTACAGTTGAAAAAGTGTATTAAATACAGAAGATTTGTACAGTATTAAAAAGGATTCAATTATGCTATTTCCTATAAACTTGCTATGATATTTCCAGGGCTGAAATTTGTCTAAAATGTAAGATCAGAGGCCTAATTTTGTCATAGCAATCGCAAATGTGTCTAAAATGTATTACAAATCAAGGAAATAGAAGAGGCACATTTCACATTCTGTGGTGAATTGCACGGTTTTTAACTCTAGCCCATAAAGGCTGGGGTTATAGTCATTCCCTGCGCCGTCTGGATGGCGTCGGTGGACATAAAGCTTGTGGGTGTTCCACAGCCCAAACCCTTGCACTGATTTTCACCAAATTTTCAGGGTATGTTTACCCCAAGAGGATCTAGAGCTGGTTAGGTTTTGGGGAGTATCTGGTAACAACTGTTACCATGGCAACACTTAAAACATTTTGAAGTCTTAAAGTTTGTGGGTGTTCCACAGACTAAACCCCTGCAAGGATTTTCACCAAATTTTCATGGTATGTGTACATTAAGAGGATCTAGAGCTGATTAGGTTTTGGGGGTTATCTGGTAACAACTATTGCAATGGCACAGCCTAAACCCTGCATGGATTTTCACCAAATTTTCAGGATATGTTTATCCCAAGAGGATCTAGAGCTGATTAGTTTTTGGGAGGTATCCAGCTGCCACTGTTGCCAAGGCAACACTTTTAAGATTTTCGGGTCTTAAAGTTTGTGGGTGTTCCACAGCCTGAACCCTTGCACGGATTTTCACCAAATTTTCAGGATTTGTTTATCCCAAGAGGATCTACAGCACATTAGGTTTTTTGGGGTATCCGGAGGCAACTGTTGCCATGGCAACATTTTAAAATTTCGGGGTTTTAAAGTTTCTTCTAAAATTGTCAATATTTTCTGTAACCTATAATATTGCAGCTAGCTTCATCAGATTTGCACAAAATGTAAATAGATAGGAAAGCTTGCCTGAGAGTAATTGTGTCCTTGTTTTGAAAACAAAATGGCCACCATATCACATATTCATTGCCAAATAGGAGGGTCATCGTATCAAAAAGGCCTTATATCTCTGTTATAATTGTTTCTTGGGCTTCAAAATATGAAAACTACTTGTAAGAAATCATTGCCTTGGAATCTTTTGTAGAACATTTTGTGGGTTCTCTATACTTCTTACAACAGAAGTTCCTAAGATTTTCCCAAATATATTTTCTTAAAATATAATCTTTATGATTGCCACCTAACCACCTTAAGTCTCTAAGTGACTATGGGTTTGAGTGGAGGCAAGCGTGAAACCATGGTAACTGACCTGACAAGTTCCTACGACAACAGCCAACTATATGCACAAGGAACTGTTTTTGTATATGGGAGAAGCGACTCGGCCGGATCCGCATTTTTTTTTTCACAATAGCTTAACAGCTATAAGGCGGATTTTTTTCATATTTGGCAGGTGTATGCAGTAGCCATGGGAAATTTTTCTGAATATGCTGTGATGACATTTTCACCAATCTGAGAGGTCAAATGATCAAAACTGCGTATTTTTTGGAAGGGCATCCTTGTCCGGATAATAACTTACGAAGCATTTTATCTATCAACCTAAAATTTATCAAATACCTTCCACATATAACGATCTGGGCAACATTAAATTTTGGCAGGGATAGGTTAACAAATGGCTGAATTATTGATGATTAATTAAGCATTAACAATTTTCTTAACGAGTAAAACACAAGAACTGCTTGTATCTCCTTAACCGTGTGAGATAGAGTGATTTCGTCGAAATTTTCGACCCATAGGGTATCGAAAGAAACTACTCTCTCCAATTTTCCGAAAATTTTCTCCTCCCCAAAAATGGGGGTCATATTCAATTTTCGAATTTTTGACAGAAAAATGCCAAACACAAAATTGGAAATATGGGTTCATAAGGTACACATATAGAACAATAGCAAGTGATATGATTACTTTTTGAAACCATTTTCTTCATAAAATAAAAATTTACTAGGGGGATTTCGGCAAAATTTTTGACCCACAGGGTATCTGTGAAGACTAGCCTTTCCAAGTTTTAACAAATATTTCAGTTGCCAAAAATGGCGGTCATTTTTAATTTTCAAATTTTTTTTCTAAAATGCTTGTATCTCGAAAACCGTGCTAGAGATTTTGACAAAATTTGACCAAGCCCCCACATTTTTCGGACATGGGGGGAACTGCCCCCACATTTCAAAATTTCTAGAATCAACACTGATTTGTGTACAGATTTATGAGCCTGAAGAATTAGAACCAGAGACTCCATCTCCAGTGAAAAAGAAAAAGAAAAAAGACAAGGATTCATTTTCTGAGGAATCTTCTGCAAAGTAAGTGGTCTGAAAATATGAAAGAGAAATCTAAAACCTTTTGACAATATATAAATAATTATTGAAGTCTGTGTAAAACAAAAAGATTTTTACTGGTAATCCTTAGGGGTGCAAACAAGTAGTTGATGTTTGACCATATTTCTTGAAAATTCAATCCCACTTTTTAAGGGTCGAGTGCTCACATAATATAAAATGCCAAAAGAGTTACAGTCAAAAACATGAAACATTAATCAAATATCCAGCCACATAAGTAAAGGTCAGCACTATAGAAAAATCACCACAGAAGAAAAAAATTCTAAAACTAGGGTGGGTATAATTTAGCAAAGATTTCAACGTATGTCTAAAATAGAAAAGGAAGGTGGCAGAGCAAACATCGGGCAAATCATGGCAATTTTGTATCATGATAGTTGCTGCTTTTATAAGAAGTCATTTTTTTTTTGTTCTCTTGTTTCTTTAGTATTAAAGATTCTTTTAGGAAGAAGAAGAAGGAGAAGAGAAAGAAGAAGACCAAAGAATCAATTAGATCTCCCAGTCCAGTTCCTCCTGTGATGGAAAAGCCAAAAAAGTAGGTTCCTAACCAAATATGGCCGAAAAATGTAGCTTTTCTCTAAGTAATACATGGTGAAAGCTTAGCATAAAGTGTAAACACTGAGTGAAAGATAACTGGTACATAGTTTTAGTGAAAGGAAATCAAATATGTGTCAAATATTTGGTATAGTTGGATGAATAATTAGCAGTCTTTCTTATCCACCACAAGCTTTATTTTACCTTTATGGGGGATATATACGGAAAAATATACAGTTTATATTACCTCGTGAAAATTAACAATGTAATATTTATTACGTTAATACATCTTACCCAATGAACATTTGCTATACCGGTCGGCATTACCAGCCCCGCCAAACGACAGAAAAAGCCGAAAGTTTAATTACCTTGGACATCTGTAGAAAGGATATCTAGTGTTTATGTCTGCCCCATTGTTTTACTTATCCCAATTTCTGTAATAATCACTCCGGGGTGATGCATTTTTGCAAAATGGGGCAAAACATTTGGGCCAAACGAAGATAGTCAAACTTTAAAAGTGCTTATAACTTGCTTATTGTTGGTCCTACAGGTTTGCAATGTCAAGCCAACCTACAGGTAATCATGGGCGGGGAATGTTCTGATGTGGTCAGATTTGACATTGGGCCCCTTCTTCATGGTTAGACAAGGGTAGCCAAGCTTAAAAGTGCTAATAACTCACTTATTATTGGTCCTAGAGTTTTGGGATGTGAAACTGACCTATAGGTTTATAATGGGCTGGGAGTCTTCTGATGTAGTCTCATTTAGCCTTGGGCCCCTCCTTCAAGGTCAAACGAGGACAGCAAAACTTAAAAGTGCTTATTATTGGTCTTAGAATGTTGCAATGTAAAAACAATGTATTGTAGTCATGGACTGGGAGTCTTTTGATGTGAACAGATTTGACTTTGGGCCCCTCCTTATTTACCTATTCATATAAGTCCTTTAGCATTTCATATAAAATTGCAAACTGTAGGGACTCTATGTTTTTGTGTATAAAAACCTTTTGTCTAGTTACAGTTCACTTAAAATAGGCAAAATATATCCACTCAATGGTATGGCATATCCTCTTTTCATTTTTTCAACTAACCAGTATTCACAAGATGAACAAAACCTATAAATCCAGTTTCCATGTACAATAGCATTTTAAAAAGTAAAACAGGTACTGGCATATTATAACAATTATCATTCATTTAAAATATTTCTGCTGAACAATATGCCCTGTCATTATTTCATTATTTTTTTCAGTTGACTAGTACTGACCAGACAAGGTTCAAACATGATCAAACCCTATAAGTCCAATCTCTGTCATCAGTAGAATTGTGTAAATTGAATTAGGTACAAGTATATTATAACAACAATCCTTTATGTCAAATAGGAAGCTCAGTAGTATAGTATATTCTAATTTGAAGTTATTTCATTACTTTTCAGTTGACCAGTATTGACCACTATTGACCAGTAATAGGTGGTTTTAACCACTGGCCTGGTCAATACTGCTCTTAGTCAACCCTGATTCAATTTGTTCATGGTAGTAATTTTAGGAGGGGTATTTATCGCAGAAATGTTTAAAATCTGTTGGGAATGTACTTGTATTTCTGTTTTAAAGGGTCGAGAAACTAAAATCTCCCAAAAAGAAAAAGATGGCTCCAGTTGCTTCCAGATCTAGTTCGTCTAGTTCTAGCGAGTCTCGTTCAAGATCTCGTTCTAATGACCATCCACAGAAATTCAGCAGAGAGCGGCAATTTCTTCCTCCACCTGAACAGAAAAAGCTCCCAAAGGAATTGCCAGTAAAAGCCCACAAAATGATACCGAGTGTTGTAGAAAAATCAAGGAAAAGCCGCTTTTCTCAGCATGTTGAAGAACCTCCTCGTAGTAAGATAGTTGCCGAGCAGCAGCCACAGAAAAAGCGGGTATTTAGGGAAGAACCCTCAGAAGAAAGGAAGAAATCAAAATCACAAGAACGTGAAAAGAATCAGAGGGACTATCGCAATGAGGAGCCACCGTGGGTGAAATCCTCTTCTACTGCTGCTGCTGCCACATCATCCACTGGTAAAAATAAGAAAACAAAGAAAAAAGTCACAGAAAGAAAGAGTTCGAAAGGACGAGGTTCATCGAAAAAATGGAAACATGCTTCATCCACGTCATCTTCAAGTTCTTCTTCGGGATCGAGTAGTTCTTCATCCAGTAGTTCCAGCAGCAGTTCAGAAATGGACCGTTCACCTAGTGGAGACCGCGGCAGGAAGCGGAACAGAAACATTGACCCAAAACGAGAGTATAGTTACAAAGACAAGAAGAGCAGTAGTAGTGTTAGTAGAAGGTCAGTGACTCCCGAGTCAAAAGTACAGAGCAAGTCAAGCAGATCAATGGGAGGGTATAAAGATGGAGGTGTCAGTGGCGGTTCTTCATCAAAGATTCGAGAGGATTATAGAAGGGAGGGGTATAGTACCAAAGAACACAGGTCTCCGCCAGAGGATCCAAGAAAGAAGAAAATGCCAAGGGAGGATGAAAGGTCAATCCCAAGGTCATCACGGGATAATGAGAAAGACCAGAGCTACAGTCGAAACTGGTCTGCAGAAAGAGAGAACAGTAGAAGTAGAGATGTCAGGGAAGACCGGCGGGGAAGGAGGGAATCACCGTTGCTTGAAAAATCCAGAGATAATAACAAAGAACGGACAAGAGGTGGAACACCAGTAGAAAACTTGAGTCATAGAGGTGGCCAGCAGTCGCCAGGTGACAAGTCAAGGGGAGTATATGGCAGCTATGGCAACAGCAAGGAGATGTATGAAAGGAGCGACAGAATGAGGGATGACAGAATAGCCAGGGATGATACTGGTAGTAGCAGGAGCAACAGGGAGTCGAGAGAGATCAGGAGTGATCGGGATCTCCGAGGGGATCATCGAGGGGACATCGGAAGGGAAGCGAGGGATTCCGGAAGAGATGGGACGAGTAGAGATTTTAGGAGTGAATATAGGAGTGAAAGTAGTCGTGACATCCCAAGGGATGCTGGCAGGGATTCCCGGCATGAATATGGTAGTAGTGGCGGAGTTGGTGGAGGTAGTGCTTCTAGGGAGGCCAGCAGTAGAGGAAATGCTACAAGAGAGCAGGAGGCGATGATAGAAAACAGAGGCGGAAGGGATGGCAGGGCAGACGGTAGATCGCAAGATGACAGATACAACCGAGATGTTTACAGGTAAAATAAAACACTATCTCTTTCCAAATACACCAACATTCTTATTATAAGAATATGAATTTTTAAAAAAAATTTCAGTGTGTATTTGCAATACTTGTTTCTACATCTAATACCTTTATGTTGAGCCTTGTATTTCTTTATACTGAGTAAAGGGTACTGACGAATATGAAAAAAAAATATGCTTATTATAGAATTATAGATGAATATGAAAAAAATAAGCTCATTATAGAATCAAATAGAAGCACAGGTTTACTTGAGTGAGATGTCACATTAAGAGGTAACATGACTCTAGGAACCAGATGAAATGCTCATAGCTATTCTGTATTTGTTATTGTCCACCTGCCACCTAATGTCCTGCCCAAAATTTCTACTTTACAAATGATTTTTTGACCAACTTATGGAGTCAAATAGGTGCACATGGATACTTGAGTGAGGTTTAATATCAAGAGATTACATAACGAATTATATCCCCAGATGAAAGTTGGGCATATACTAGAATCAGGCATGTGTCGCTGCAGTACTTTTGTACATAATAACTCAAGAATTCTTTAATGGCTTTCATTCAAACTTGGCATACATGCATTTGGGTCAGGAGAGGAACCCTGTTTTAAGATGACCTTGAACTACAAATGTACAGCTGCCTTAAGGTAAGAAATGGATTTTTGGGCCACTTTAAACACTGCAGCTCTCAAACTATGATGCCCATCCTGCTAAAATTTTGCTTGAAAACACATCAATATGTTGCTCTCACATTGGCCAATAATTAAGACTTTAAGTTAACATGTAAACTGTGTATGAGGCCAGTAAAGATCCTACAGACTCAGGGAATTTTTACTACATTTTTCACATATTGTGGCTTGTAATTAAGCATCCCGCAAGGGACGCTTGTTTGTGTATGGGAGACCTTCAGGCTCCGGCGGCTCCGCCGTCTCCGCCGGCTCCGCATTTTGTTTTCCTTATAACTCTGTAACCGTTAGGCGGATTCTTTTCAAATTTGGCAGGTTTAGGCAGTAGCCTTGGGGAATTTTTTTGAATATGCTGCAGTGACATTTCAACCAATCAGAGAGGGCACATGACCAAAAATGTCTTTTCTCGATGGGGAAGCTTGTCCGGATGATAACTTGAAAGGAATTTTATCAATTCACCTGAAACTTGGCAAATACATTCATTGTATTAAAATCTGGAAATCATTAGATTTTGGCATTGATTGGTTAAGAAATGGCCGAGTAATTAATGATTAATTAATCATTATGAATTTTCCAAATAAGGAAAACACAAAAATGCTTATATCTCGAAAACCGTGCTAGATAGAGCGATTTCGACGAAATTTTTGACCCACAGGGTATCTCTGCGGAGTAGTTATCCCAATTTTCAAAAAATTTTGTCTCGCCAAAAATGGCGGCTTTTTTTGACCCACAGGGTATCTCTGCAGAGTAGCCATGCCTATTTTCAAAAAAAAATTTGTCTTGAAAAAAATGGCGGCCATTTTGAATTTTCGAATTTTTGCGCAAAAATTGCAAAACACAAATATGCTAATATTTCGAAAACTGTGCTACATAGAGCGATTTCGACGAAATTTTTGATCTTCAGGATATCTCTGCAGAGCAGCTATCCCAAAGAGCTTTCACTTGGTGAAGTTTCAGACCCATAGCTAATTGCTCACCTACTAAAAATGAGTAAATGTGAATTACCTCTAAAAGTATTGCAGATAGCCAATTTTTCTCAAATAACTCATTCACCTACTTTTGGAAGAGCTTTCACTTGGTGAAGTTTCAGACCCGTAGCTAATTACTCACCTACTCAAAATGAGTAAATGCTAATTATCTCTTAAAACTGTTGTGGATACCCAATTTTTATCAAATAACTCATTCATGTACTTTTGGGAGAGCTTTCACATGGTGAAGTTTCAGACCCGTAGATAATTACTCACCTACTCAAAATGAGAAAATGCGAATTACCTCTTAAAAGTATTGCAGATAGCCAATTTTTCTCAAATAACTCATTCACCTACTTTTGGAAGAGCTTTCACATGGTGAAGTTTCAGACCCATAGCTAATTACTCACTTACTCAAAATGAGTAAATGCGAATTATCTCTAAAAGTATTGCAGATAGCCAATTTTTCTCAAATAACTCATTCACCTACTTTTGGGAGAGCTTTCACTCTGTGAAGTTTCAGACCCATAGCTAATTATTTACCTACTCAAAATGAGTAAATGCTAATTATCTGTAAAAGTATTGCGGATACCCAATTTTTATCAAATAATTCATTCATCTACTTGTGGGAGAGCTTTCACATGGTGAAGTTTCAGACCCATAGCTAATTACTCACCTACTCAAAATGAGTAAATGCGAATTATCTCTAAAAGTATTGCAGATAGCCAATTTTTCTCAAATAAATCATTCACCTACTTTTGGGAGAGCTTTCACTTGGTGAAGTTTCAGACCCATAGCTATTTATTCACCTATTCAAAATGAGTAAATGCGAATTATCTCTAAAAGTATTGCAGATAGCCAATTTTTCTCAAATAACTCATTCACCTACTTTTGGGAGAGCTTTCACTCTGTGAAGTTTCAGACCCATAGCTAATTATTTACCTACTCAAAATGAGTAAGTGCTAATTATCTGTAAAAGTATTGCGGATACCCAATTTTTATCAAATACTCATTCATCTACTTGTGGGAGAGCTTTCACATGGTGAAGTTTCAGACCCATAGCTAATTATTCACCTACTCAAAATGAGTAAATGTGAATTATCTCTAAAAGTATTGCAGATAGTCAATTTTTCTCAAATAACTCATTCACCTACTTTTGGGAGAGCTTTCACTCTGTGAAGTTTCAGACCCATAGCTATTTATTCACCTACTCAAAATGAGTAAATGCTAATTATCTGTAAAAGTATTGCGGATACCCAATTTTTATCAAATACTCATTCATCTACTTGTGGGAGAGCTTTCACATGGTGAAGTTTCAGACCCATAGCTAATTACTCACCTACTCAAAATGAGTAAATGTGAATTATCTGTAAAAGTATTGCGGATACCCAATTTTTATCAAATACTCATTCATCTACTTGTGGGAGAGCTTTCACATGGTGAAGTTTCAGACCCATAGCTAATTACTCACCTACTCAAAATGAGTAAATGCGAATTATCTGTAAAAGTATTGCAGATAGCCAATTTTTCTCAAATAACTCATTCACCTACTTTTGGAAGAGCTTTCACACACGAAAATGATAAATTGTGAATATCTCGGAAAAGCTATTTCTTCTCCTTTAATGCTCGGCGGGAGATACACACCGCGGCAGTGGTCTTGACAAAAATTTTTGTCTCCCCAAAAATGGTGGCCATTTTGAATTTTCAAAGTTTTTGCAAAACACAAAAATGCTTATATCTCGAAAACCGTGCTATATGGAGTGAACTCAACAAAATTTTCTTAATACTTTAGCACTGACCTTTATATCCTTTTCGGGACGCTTTGTTTTTGCTATGCAAAAACTTTTTTTTTTTTTTTTTTTGCGAGCGATCCTCTAGTTTTGAAATGGTGAGTCGGTCTCAGACTGTACCAGATCTAACTTCTTTTTGTGGTGTTTGTCTGTGGAAAGTTTGAGCTCCGTAGCTTTAATTTGAACGTCATATAAAAAAATGGTTTCTCACAGAAAATACCCAATCAATACCTGTGGCATTAAACAGTTGACAAAACTTTACTAGCTTGTATTGGAGAAAGTGAGTAGTTTTTTTCATAGCACAATTTTGTCCAATGAATGTCTAACAATATAAAAACACAATCTTCACCTCAACTGAATAGGCCAGATGAAAGATCATCTCGGCATGAAAGGATAGATGACCGTTATGAGAGTCGTGACAGGGAGAGAGACAGAGATTTGAGGTATGACCAGAGAGACCCAAGGTACATGGACCCACGCTATCAAGGCAGAGACGCAGGTGTGTGAATTCATTGATTTTAATATCGATATGAAACTCTTAATTTAGCTTTGCAGATCAGTCGATATTATCTCCCACCCGGCTTGCCGGCGGGAAATTATAATTTGCACCATGTGTGTGCTTACGTGCGTGCGTGGGTCACGCAGTTTTCTCTGAAACTACTACAGTTACACTTTTTTGGTAAATTACTTGTCCTAATGCATTTTTACGCTCTTCAATATTTTTTGGGTTTGGTGAACTTTGGCCTACTTTTGAGTGAGTAATAGTACTTTTACCTAATATAATTATATGACTTATAACTCTCAAACTATTGCATTTAGAGTATTTTGTTCCAATATGTTGTTCAGCTACTTTCTCCACAGCTACAACATGGTCAGTAGTTTGGAAGTGTATCTCCATAGCTAAGTGAGTAATAGCTACTTTGTCAATTTTTAATGATAACCATAATGAGTAAATGGCTTATATCTTCAAAAATATTGCAGCTACACAATTTCTCTCAAATATGTTGTTCATCTACTTTTTTGTATCCCCGGACGAAACCTTCAATCTCAAGGTCACTGGTGGCCTCTTAAAGGTCAGTTTTTGGCCATTTTTTCACTTTTTGGCCCAGTTCTCCTATACAGAAAGTCAGATCATCCTATGGCTGGTATATATAATACATATATATGTCCTCTGTAAGCATGCAGAAATTTGACCTTGAAGCTCTTCATTGAAGGTCATCCACTGACCGCCAAAGTACCTGACCGAGGATCATTTTTGGCCTTTTTGGAGATATTTTCACACTTAATGCTGACTATATTGCATGGCAACTATTGAAAATGGCTTTGGAGGTTGAGTACATGATGGACTTCTACCATCCAGGCTTACTGGTTACAGATCTTCATTTAAGGTCATCCACTGACCGCCAAAGTACCTGACCAAGGGTCATTTTTGGCAAATTTGATGATATTTTCACACTTAATGCTGACTACATTGCATGGAAACTATGGAAAATGGCTTTGGAGTTTGAGTACATGATGGACTTCTACCATCCAGGCTTACTGGTTACAGATCTTCATTTAAGGTCATCCACTGACCGCCAAAGTACCTGACCAAGGGTCATTTTTGGCAAATTTGATGATATTTTCACACTTAATGCTGACTACATTGCATGGAAACTATTGAAAATGGCATTGGAGGTTGAGTACATGATGGAATACCAGCAGCCAGGCTTACCGGTTACAGATCTTCATTTAAGGTCATTCACTGACCGCCAAAATACCTGACCGAGGGTCATTTTTGGCCCTCTATTTGTTTGTTTGTTTGTGAACAAGATAACTCAAAAACTGACAGATGGATTTTGATAAAATTTTCAGGATATGTCCAAAATGGTAAAAGGAAGATATGATTCAATTTTGGGAGTGATCTGGATCACTGTCTGTATCTTTTGGATCCATGAAATTTAATTTTTAAAGACAGATAACTCAAAAACTTATGGGTGCATTTTGATGAAATTTTAAGGAAATGTCCTTAATGGGACAAGGAACAAGTGATTAGATTTTGGGAGTGATCTGGATCACTGTCTGGATCATCCGGATCCAGGCTGCCAGATGTGTTTGTGTACAATATAGCTCAAAAACTTATGGATGGATTTTGATGAAATTTTCAGGATATGTCTGAAAAGGTGAAAGGATGAAATGGTTGAATTTTGGAAGTGATCCGGATCACTATATGGATCTTCTGGATCCATGAAATGTAATTTTTAAAGACAGATACCTCAAAAAGTTATGGATGGATTGTGATGACATTTTCAGCAAATGACCTAAATTGTACAAGGAACAAGTGATTACATTGTTGGAGTGATCTGGATCACTGTCTGGATCATCTGGATCCAGGCTGCAACATAATTTTAGGATGAATTTTGATGATATTTTTAGGATATGTTATAAATGGTAAAAGGAAGAAATGGTTCAATTTTGCGAGTGATCTGGACCACTGTCTGGATCTTCTGGATCCATGAAATATAATTTTTAAAGACAAATACCTCAAAAAGTCATGGGTGGATTTTGATGAAATTTTCAGGAAATGTCCTAAATGGGACAAGGAACAAGTGATTAGATTTTGGGAGTGATCTGGATCATCTGGATCCAGGCTGCCAGATGTGTTTGTGTATAAGATAAATCAAAAACTTATGGACGGATTTTGATGAAATTTTCAGGATATATCTGAAAAGGTAAAAGGATGAAATGATTGAATTTTGGAAGTGATCAGGATCACTATATGGATCTTCTGGATCTATGAAATGTAATTTTTAAAGACAGATACCTCAAAAAGTTATGGATGGATTGTGATGACATTTTCAGTGAATGACCTAAATGGTGCGAGAAACAAGTGATTAGATTTTGGGAGTGATCTGGATCACTGTCTGGATCATCTGGATCCAGGCTGCCAGATGTGTTTGTGTACAATGTAGCTGAAAACTTATGGACGGATATTGATGAAATTTTTGGGATATGTCTGAAAAGGTAAAAGGATGAAATGGCTGAATTTTGGAAGTGATCTGGATCACTATATGGATCTTCTGGATCCATGAAATGTAATTTTTAAAGACAGATACCTCAAGATACCTCAAAAAGTTATGGATGGATTGTGATGACATTTTCTACAAATGACCTAAATGGTACAAGGAACAAGTGATTACATTTTTGGAGTGATCTGGATCATCTGGATCCAGGCTGCAACAGAATTTTAGGATGAATTTTGATGATATTTTTAGGATATGTTACAAATGGTAAAAGGAAGAAGTGGTAAAAGGATGAAATGATTCAATTTTGCGAGTGATCTGGACCACTATCTGGATCTTCTGGATCCATGAAATATAATTTTAAAGACAAATAGCTCAAAAAGTCATTGGTGGATTTTGATGAAATTTTCAGGAAATGTCCTAAATGGGACAAGAAACAAGTGCTTAGATTTTGGGAGTGATCTGGATCATCTGGATCCAGGCTGCCAGATGTGTTTGTGTACAAGATAAATCAAAAACTTATGGACGGATTTTGATGAAATTTTCAGGATATATCTGAAAAGGTAAAAGGATGAAATGATTGAATTTTGGAAGTGATCAGGATCACTATATGGATCTTCTGGATCCATGAAATGTAATTTTTAAAGACAGATACCTCAAAAAGTTATGGATGGATTGTGATGACATTTTCAGCGAATGACCTAAATGGTGCGAGAAACAAGTGATTAGATTTTGGGAGTGATCTGGATCACTGTCTGGATCATCTGGATCCAGGCTGCCAGATGTGTTTGTGTACAATGTAGCTGAAAACTTATGGACGGATATTGATGAAATTTTTGGGATATGTCTGAAAAGGTAAAAGGATGAAATGGCTGAATTTTGGAAGTGATCTGGATCACTATATGGATCTTCTGGATCCATGAAATGTAATTTTTAAAGACAGATACCTCAAGATACCTCAAAAAGTTATGGATGGATTGTGATGACATTTTCTACAAATGACCTAAATGGTACAAGGAACAAGTGATTACATTTTTGGAGTGATCTGGATCATCTGGATCCAGGCTGCAACAGAATTTTAGGATGAATTTTGATGATATTTTTAGGATATGTTACAAATGGTAAAAGGAAGAAGTGGTAAAAGGATGAAATGATTCAATTTTGCGAGTGATCTGGACCACTATCTGGATCTTCTGGATCCATGAAATATAATTTTAAAGACAAATAGCTCAAAAAGTCATTGGTGGATTTTGATGAAATTTTCAGGAAATGTCCTAAATGGGACAAGAAACAAGTGCTTAGATTTTGGGAGTGATCTGGATCATCTGGATCCAGGCTGCCAGATGTGTTTATGTACAAGATAAATCAAAAACTTATGGACGGATTTTGATGAAATTTTCAGGATATGTCTGAAAAGGTAAAAGGATGAAATGATTGAATTTTGGAAGTGATCCGGATCACTATATGGATCTTCTGGATCCATGAAATGTAATTTTTAAAGACAGATACCGCAAAAAGTTATGGATGGATTGTTTCAGCAAATGGCCTAAATGGTACAAGGAACAAGTGATAAAATTTTTGGAGTGATCTGGATCACTGTCTGGATCATCTGGATCCAGGCTGCCACATAATCTTGGGATGGAATTTCATATTTTTAGGATATGTTACAAATGGTAAAAGGAAGAAGTGGTAAAAGGAAGAAATGATTCAATTTTGCGAGTGATCTGGACCACTATCTGGATCTTCTGGATCCAAGAAATGTAATTTTTAAAGACAAATAGCTCAAAAAGTCATGGATGGATTTTTATGAAATTTTCAGGAAATGTCTTAAATGGGACAAAGAACAAGTGATTAGTTTTTGGGAGTAATCTGGATCACTGTCTGGATCATGTGGATCCAGGCTGCCAGATGTGTTTGTGTACAAGATAACTAAAAAACTTATGGACGGATTTTGATGAAATTTTTAGAATATGTCTGAAAAGGTGAAAGGATGCAATGATTGAATTTTGGAAGTGATCCGGATCACTATATGGATCTTCTGGATCCATGAAATCTAATTTTTATGTCGTCACTCTGCGGCGTGGGCGTCCGCGTGAACAACTTCTTCTCCAAAACTACAAGGCCTAGAGACATGCTGTTTTTTTAAGATACCTTATCTATCGAGGATGAAAAATTGTTCAAGGCATGTAAATCTGTCTGTTCGTCTGTTTGCTAGAGACGTTACAAGGGAGGTACCCCACCAAAAGTGTGAAAATTTCAACACTTTATCACAATTTTCTCAGTGACTATTGCAGGGATTTCTCTCATATCTTGCAAAGATGTACTAGGCCAGAGGTAGATTCTCTTGTGTGAGTATAAGACCTGGATCTGTCTTAGTTTTTTTTTAATAAATTCTTTTAATAATTTTTAATGCATTAAAATTCATGAAATCATGCACTAAATCACTTATAACTTGAAAAGTGTTGCATTTAGAGCATTTTGTTAAAATATGTTATTCAGCTACTTTTTTCATAGCTACAACATGGTGAGTAACTTGGGTGTCTGTCTCAATAGCTAAGTGAGTAATAGCTACGTTTGGGCTTTTCAGTAACTACCATCTTGAGTAAAATCACTTGTAACTTGAAAACTATTGCATTTAGAGAATTTTGTATAAATATGTTATTCAGCTACTTTTGGGTCAGCTATAACATAGTCAAATTTCAGACCTGTAGCTCATGGCATAGCTGAGTAATAGCTACTTTTAGGTTATCACTGTTGAGTAAATCACTGATAACTTGAAAACTATTGCATTTGGAGTATTTTGTTTCAATATGTTATTTACCTATTTTGGGGTCAGCTATAACATAGTAAAATTTCAGATCTGTAGCTCATGGCATAGCTGAGTAATAGCTACTTTGAGGTTATCACTGTTGAGTAAATCGCTTATAACTTGAAAACTATTGCATTTACAGAAATTTGTGTAAATATGTTATTCAGCTACTTTTGGGTCAGCTATAACATAGTAAAATTACAGACCTGTAGCTCATGGCACAACTGAGCAATAGCTATTTTCAGGTACTGTATGTTGAGTAAATCAGTTGTAACTTGAAAAATATTGCATTTGGAGTATTTTGTTAAAATATGTTGTTCACCTGCTTTTGGGTCAGCTATAACATAGTGAAATTACAGACCTATAGCTCATGGCATAGCTGAGCAATAGCTATTTTCAGGTTCTCACTATTGAGTAAATCAGTTGTAACTTGAAAACTATTGCATTTACAGTATTTTGCTTAAATATGTTGTTCACCTACTTTTGGGTCAGCTATAACATAGTAAAATTTCAGACATGTAGCTCATGGCATAGCTGAGTAATAGCTACTTTTAGGTTATCACTGTTGAGTAAATCACTTATAACTTGAAAACTATTGCATTTACAGAAATTTGTGTAAGTACGTTATTCAGCTACTTTTGGGTCAGCTATAACATAGTAAAATTTCAAACCTGTAGCTCATGGCATAGCTGAGTAATAGCTACTTTGAGGTTATCACTTTTGAGTAAATCATTTATAACTTGAAAACTATTGCATTTACAGAAATTTGTGTAAATATGTTATTCAGCTACTTTTGGGTCAGCTATAACATAGTGAAATTACAGACCTGTAGCTCATGGCACAACTGAGCAATAGCTATTTTCAGGTACTGACTGTTGAGTAAATCAGTTGTAACTTGAAAAATATTGCATTTGGAGTATTTTGTTAAAATATGTTGTTCACCTACTTTTGGGTCAGCTATAACATAGTGAAATTACAGACCTATAGCTCATGGCATAGCTGAGCAATAGCTATTTTCAGGTTCTCACTATTGAGTAAATCAGTTGTAACTTGAAAACTATTGCATTTACAGTATTTTGCTTAAATATGTTGTTCACCTACTTTTGGGTCAGCTATAATATAGTAAAAATTCAGACATGTAGCTCATTGCATAGCTGAGTAATAGCTACTTTGCTTATAACTCACTTATTATTGGTCCTAGAGGATTGGGATGGTAAACAGACATATAGGAAATCATGGGCTGGGAATCTGTTGATGTGGTCCGATTTGACCTTGGACCTCTTCTTCAAGGTCAAACGAGGATAGCCAAACTTAAAAGTGCTTATAACTCGCTTATTATTGGTCTTAGAGGTTTGGGATGGTAAAACAACATATAGGAAATCATGGGCTGGGATTCTTTTGGTGTGGTCAGATTTGACCTTGGACCCCTCCTTCAAGGTCAGTTGAGGATAGCCAAACTTAAAATTGCTTATAACTCGCTTGTTATTGGTTCTACAGGTTTGGGATGGTAAACCAATCTACAGGAAATCATGGGCTGGGAATCATTTGGTGTGGTCGGATTTGACCTTGGACCCCTCCTTCAAGGTCAAAAAAAGATAGCAAAACTTAAAAGTGCCTATAAATCGCTTATTATTGGTTCTAGAGGTTTGGGATGGTAAACCATCCTATAGGAAATCATGGGCTGGGAATCTTTTGGTGTGGTCAGATTTGACATTTGGACCCATCCTTCAAGGTCAAATAAGGACAGCCAAACTTAAAAGTGCTTATAACTCGCTTATTATTGGTCCTACTGGTTTGGGATGGTAAACCAACCTATAGGAAATCATGGGCTGGGAATATTTTTGTGTGGTTGGTTTTGACCGTGGACCCCTTCTTCAAGGTCGTACGAGGATACTGCATTTGCAGTATTTCTTTAAATATGTTTTAACCTACTCTTTACACTTAAACAGTTACCTTGTTACTTTCCTTCATAATACCATTTGCAGGGCACAACTTTTTTGTCCTTCTGTCAGGTTCAGAATTTCTTTTGAACATGCTGTCCAATTACCATTTACTGTACTTCTGTACAGCACTTTCCCTGATCATTATGCTTTCCTCACATTATTACCTTCACAAATCAAAAACACTCAGTCAGCTGACACAGTGCCCGTTCACGGGCACTCTCCTCTTGTTTAAGACAGATATCAGTGAAAGAACTAGTGATTAGCTTTTGGCAGTAATCTGGTACTATGGAGAATCCTGACCTGGTGCTCCAGGAAACAGGCTCAAGACCGACATATTCACGCCTTAACTATGTCCCGTCCGGGGATACACTGCGTCGAGACGCAATCTCTAGTTGTGAACTGTAACATATTTAAGTTTCACAACTGTTGCTCAATTTACAAGTGTGTAATGGCTACTTTATTGCTACTTTTAGTGAAAATGTGAAAAATTACAAATATCTCGCAAACCGTAAGAGATAGAGCAATTTCAAGCAAATTTTTGACCCACAGGGTAGTACACAAGTATCCTATGCTAGGGGGAAACATTTCAATTTTCGCCACTTTTGGCGGCCATCTTACATTTTTGCGGAAAATGAAAAAGTGTAAAGATCTCGAAAACCGTACAAGATAGAGCGATTTCGAGCGAATTTTTGACCCTCAGGGTAGTACAAGAGTATCCTATGTAGAGGGAAAAAATTTCAATTTTCGCCACTTTTGGCGGCCATTTTGGATTTTTGCGGAAAATGAAAAAGTGTGAATATCTCGAAAACCGCAAGAGATAGAGCGATTTCGAGCGAATTTTTTACCCACAGGGTAGTACAAGGGTATCCTATGCAAAGGGGAAAAATTTCAATTTTTGCCACTTTTGGCGGCCATCTTGGATTTTAGCGGAAAATTAAAAGTCACAAATATCTCGCAAACCGTACAAGATAAAGCAATTTTGAGCGAAGTTTTTGACCCGCAGGGTAGTACAAGAGTATCCTATGCAAAAGGGAAAAATTTAAATTTTCGCCACTTTTGGCAGCCATCTTGGATTTTTGCGGAAAATGAAAAAGTGTGAATATCTCGAAAACGGTACGAGATAGAGTGATTTAGAGCGAACTTTTTGACCCGCAGGGTAGTACAAGAGTGTCCTATGCAAAGGGGAAAAATTTCAGTTTTCGCCACTTTTGGCGGCCATCTTGGATTTTAGCGGAAAATAAAACATTGAAAATATCTTCAAAACGGTAAGAGATAGAGCAATTTCGAACGAATTTTTGACCCACAGGGTAGTACAACGGTATTCTGTGCCTAGGGGAAAAATTCCAATTTTCGCCACTTTTGGCGGCCATCTTGGATTTTAGCGGAGAATGAAAAATTGTGAATATCTCGGAAAAGGTATTTCTTCCCCTTTAATGCTCGGCGGGAGATAAACACCACGGCAGTGGTCTTGTTGAATTATCATTTTATGGCATAAAAAATTGTCTGATGGATACTGATCCATCAATGTCAGTTGATGAGATTTGTTAAAACTGATCATAAATTTCATGCAACCTGGTTTATAAAAGTAATTAAGTTTCATGAAATATGTCTCAGGATAACCTTCTGATGTATGGATATTAATGATTAAAACATTAAGTACTGATCAACTGCAACAATAGAGAGTTTGCGAACAATGTTTTTAATGCATATATCTGTTTTCTGCTGTTTTTTATGTGTCAGTGATTTTGTGAGTACGGACTCAACACTGTCAACTGTACGGACTTTACATAGAAAATGGCTTTACCACATAAACTTTCCCCACAATGTTCTTTTAATTTATTTTGCGTTTTTCCGTTACAACTTAAATGTAACACTGTAACGCTCTTATATTCTAAAAATACTTAGCACTGAGCAATTGGAAATGATATTGTATCAATATAGAAATTCAGAAAATAATAAAAACATTGAAATATCAATACAACTCCTTTGAGTACTTTGTTCAGGTTTTGAGAGAGATCCACGTGAGCTGGAGGATCCAAGATTAAGCCAGCGTTATACAGAGTACAGAGACGACCGGAGAGGTGTGGATCCTAGAGCTGACCCCAGAGATGACCCCAGGTACAGTGTTATCTAAATTTATCCAAGTGAATGTGTCAGAGGTTATGATCGAAACTTATATTTTTCAAAATGATTGTCTCGGTGATTCTTTGTTTTGGATACTCTGTTTTGCTGAAAATAAAAACAAATAGCCCTTAGGTGAGGGTAGCAAATGTATGATCAAGTTCTTTACAATATTTTCATAAATGGTATGAAATTCCTTTATCTAGCAGCTTGACAAAAATTTTGAACTGTTGCAAGTTTACCGGTTATAATTATTTAGAATATGTTTATACCCTTCACATTTTTAACAACTGAACCCACCTGCTATGCAGTCAAACCTTTTGAAAAATGAATTGTATCTGGGCGGAATGTAAGGTTAAACAAGTGTATTTAATTTCACACTTCAAGGTACAGACAGGAAGACCCCAGGATTCGAATGGAAGACCCTCGAGGGAGAATGGATGACAGCCGTAGCCGTTCTGACGATCCAAGGTCACATGTGGATGAATCTCGCAGTCGGGAGGATTACAGGTAAATCCCTAGTCTCTTCTTGGCCAAGGTGACTGTGTGGTGTAGTGGTTACCATACTTGCCTCCCACCACTGAGGTCAGTGTTTTGAACCCTGAACCTGACCCTATGTGGGAAAGTTTGATAGTTGTGTACCAATGCCCGGCAGTTTACAGTGCAGAATCTTCACCAAATAATATGTATTGGTTTTTTTCTGCAGCCTTTAAAACTACTTGTTGTGATATCACTTATACAATTTGTTGAAAGTACTGGGTAAATGGTTTATTGATACTGGCGATATTTATTGTTTTGGGACAGGGTTGGTGATATTGATGTTCAAAGACATGTATCTATATCGCCATTTTATGTATAACTATAAAGTTACACTGCAAGTATGTGATGCAGTGATGCTTCTAGAGCGCGGGATACGTGATATCTCGCGAGTTTTAGTACTAGCCCGCAATTCGGTATATTCGGCGCGTTCGGTAGAAGACGCGATCCCGCATGTTTACAAAATGGAGGGGCACCGATCATTTCGCGAGAATCCCTTAATTTTATCATCATGAAGGCTATATTTGGTCGTTTTCTCAGTGAAAAATGTTATTTCATATGAAAACAAAAGGGATACTACAGTTTGAAAGTGGATGATGCAAACGTCAGATACTAACAACAATACTGTTAACCAGTTCATACAGCATGTGTGTTACCTCATATCTTCTCATGAATATTAATGAGTTGGGAGCTATGGCCGTGAGTTCTCAAGTTTAAAGTGTTAGATATTGTTAAGGGTTCGATTTTATAAAATATTGCTAGAAAACCCCAATGGAAATAGGAAATCTATGACCTCATATCATCTCATGAATATTAATGACTTGGGTGCTATGGCCATGAGTTCCCCAGTTTAAAGCATTTGGTCTTTCATCGAGGCGCTTCTATTTTAAAAAATATTGCTAGAAAAGTATTGTAGAATATGGCCCCAGGTCTTTAATTTTTTTTCATCCAAGCACTGATTTAGATAAGTAATAAAAATTACGCAGTGGTTAAATCACAGGACATCCCGATATGTACATTACTGGCTAAATGTCGGGAAATAATTTCATTGGTTGATTTTAGTTTTCCGGGAAATCTGTGACCTCACATCTTCACATGAATATTAATGAGTTGGTGCTACTGCCGTAAGTTCTCGAGTTTAAGGTATTTGATCTTCATTGAAGCTTCCATTTAATAAAATATTGTAAGAAAAACCGTAGAAATCCACGACCTCATATCTTCTCATGAATATTAATATGAGTTGGTGCCACTGCCATAAGTTCTGAGTTTAAAGTATTTGATATTTTTTGAGGCTTTCATTTTGTAAAATATTGCTACAATCCTAAAACAAGACATCCCGTGATATAAAGCACTTCCCTAGATGAAGCACTTCCTGACATATAGCCAAAATGTTACATATCGGGACATCCCGGGACATAACCTTGCCGTAAAAATTAATGTGATCTAAGTTGGATCAGTTTCCATCTTCTATTTTTTTCACAAAGATCCATACAGTAGCATTTGTGTAATCCTGCTAACAAAGATATGGACAGACCAGTGCTTCCGAAATTAATCCCTCTTTGGCGGAGGTACAAGTTCCCATTTTTATTGACCAAGCCCCCACATTTTTCGGACATGGGGGGGAACTGTCCCCACATTTCAAAATTTCTAGAATCAACACTGGTGATGTAAGCCCAAAATCTGAAGAAATTGTAAACATTTGTCTTATATTTTTGTAGTTTTTAATGTGTTTTTGATCAGAATTGCCATGTTTTGTTTTGATAAACTTCCTGTCAGTGGTTGGGGATATGCTGGACATATAGGTATCCTGGATTTGGGCTCTTCAGTAAAAAAATTACCCCCAACCCCCAGTATCAGGTGACATCAAAAATATGTTTGCATTCAATATCAGTGTCCACATAGCCATATGATGTATCCGCTAATTGAAGGTGATGTTAACCCCAAATAAATCGTATAAAATCTTGGCCATTCACAATGCAGTAAAAACCTGTTACATGGAATGTGAAGGCACCAGAGCAATACCTGTCAATTAGTAACTGTGACTCTGTGATAAGCCGGCCTGGCTGTCCTTTGTATACTAACCAAACCCCAAACCAGCCACCTTTAAAGTAGTAGTCATTAGACTTAAAATACATTGAGACAAAAGTAAAAAAAAAAAATAATAAAAAGTACTATTTTACCCAATTTTAGTTACTTACCCTGACTGGAAATTCACTTAACGTTTCAGGCGGCCAAATGTTAACGTCCAGCCTTGCTTTTAATTCATGCTTGAGTTTACAAATGCCAAGCTTTACAATGGGAAAACTGAATTAAAAAAGATAATGGGTACTACACATAGGTGTTGTCCATATACTGTATTCATAGTTTAGAAAATTCCATGTATTGCTTTCAGACTTAATTTGGGTTGGCGCGCTACAAAACTTTCCAATAGCAGTGTTCGCTCTCATCAAAACTCAATGCGAGACAGACTGTCTCCCTTCACTTGAAAAGGCGAGACAACTGTGAAACAATGTGAGACATGCTCACATGTCAAGATATTTTAGAATATTTAGTTCCAATTTGGGATTGCATAAAATCTTCTAAATTTAAATAATAAGAAATAGATGCTAAACTAAAAGTTTAAATAATTTAATTAATGATGTTTTTATTTGTCAGTATATTTTTTTTAATTTCACTTCAAAATCACATCTAATCGTTAATGGCTGGGTGCTACTTCTCACGTGAATTACTGTTAGCTGGATGTATTTAATAAAATAAACTCACTTTCATTTCTATCTCGCCCATTTCTATGAGGAAATATGTGCGCGTCGCTTCCGATAATAGACAAATTTCTTTGGTCAGTAGTTTTTTCGACTGTTTCGCCTGTGACACTATATGCAGAAGATGAGTTAAAAATTCAACAAAAAGCACTGAAATCTTGTGAGAATACCTGAATTCTTGCATGAATTACTGTAAGCTGGATATGTTAAATAAAATAAACTCTGTTTCATGTCTTTCTCACCTATTTCTATGAGGAAATATGTACGTTGTCGCTTCCAATAATAGATGAATTTCTTTGGTCAGTAGTTGTTTTGACTATTTCGACTGTGAAACTGTATGCAGAAAACAAGTTAAAAATTCAATAAAAAACACTGAAGTCTCACGAGAATACCAAATTTTTGCATGAATTACTGTTAGCTGGATGTATCAAATAAAATAAACTCACTTGCATGTCTTTCTCACCCATTTCTATGAAGAAACATGTATGTCGTCGTTTGCAATAATAGACAAATTTCTTCAGTCAGTTTTGAGTGTTTTGCCTGGTAGCGACAGCGCAGATGCGTTGGTAAGTTGGTTTAGCAAAAAACTCGCCCCAGAGTGTGTACAAACTCGCGGAATCGCGCTCGATAGTGAACACTGCAATAGGTATATCCTGCCAATACAGAACTACCGTAATTTCCAAAATAACGCCCAGGTTCAAATAAACGCCTGGTTTGAATTAACACCTGGTACCAAACACACCGTTTACAATTTATAACACTGTTTTTGTATTTCAAAAGAACGCCTGGTTCAATTTAACGCCTGGTCTGATGCCATTTGAAAATAATTAATGCCCGCGCCATATTTTGAAAAAATATGGTATGCAGATTCTGGGCCACCAAAAAAGAGTTGTGCTCCAATGTCGTCACAGTCTAATGAGCCTACTAATGGCAAGTGGAGTTAATATAAATAGAATATGTTCGTTAAATTGATATAAAAGTTAAAAATTTGCAAATATGAGGTCAAAGGGTAGAAATTTCTTTACATTCTTCAGATTTACTATGACTTGGTGGTATTCAGACCTATCAATTCTGAAATATGTTGAATATATATTAAACATGCTTCGGAATTGATGATGCTGTTGGAAGCTTTCAATAGATAATCTGTGTTAAATAATTTATCAGTTAAATTATTGGTTTGTGTTAATAATTGCCCATTTCATTTATATAAATGACAGTCTGTGGCTGTTCTAATTACAGAGGGCGCGTGGATGAAAATCGGGGACGCATGGATGATCACAGAGTCCGTGTTGATGGCAGAGGTAATTTATTAGTATTTTTATCAATCCAAATGTTTTACATTCTTTTGTATCCACCGGATAGCATCCGGTGGATACTATGGATTACGCATGAGTATGCCGCCACCGCCGCCGCAGTGTGTAGAAATTTTCTCGTTACCTCTCTAGAGGCCAGGGTATTATAGGTAGACTTCTCAAATTGTCAGGTTATATTCATAACCATAAAATCTTGCCTGGGAATATTTTTGGCCTCATTTTGAAAAACAAGATGGCCGCCACGGGCGTTTTTAGACTTTCGGCAAGGAGTTTTGCTGGCCCTTTAGAACAAAGGGAATTATAGGTAGAGATCTGAAATTCGCAGGATATGTTCATCATTACAAAATCTTGACTGAAAATATTTTTGGCCTCATTTTGAAAAACAAGATGGCCGTCACGGGCGTTTCTTTTCAGTCATGAAAAGTGCTTATTTCTCCCTTATTACTGGTCCTAGAGGTTTGGAATGTCAAACCAACCTTTAGGAAATCATGGGCTGCGAATCTTCTGGTGTGGTCAGATTTGACCTTGGGCCCCTCCTTCAAGGTCAAACGAGGGTAGCCAAACTTAAAAGTGCTTATAACTCGCTTATTATTGGTCCTAGAGATTTGGGATAGTAAACCAACATACAGGAAATCATGGGCTGGGAATGTTGTGGTGTGGTCGGATTTGACCTTGGATCCCTCCTTCAAAGTCAAACGAGGATAGCCAAACATAAAAGTGCTTATAACTCGCTTATTATTGGTCCTAGAGATTTGGGATGGTAAACCAACATATAGGAAGTTATGGGCTGGGAATTTCGTGGTGTGGTCGGATTTGACCTTGGGCCCCTTGTTCAAGGTCAAACGAGGATAGCCAAACTTAAAAGTGCTTATAACTCGCTTATTATTGGTCCTAGAGGTTTGGGATGGTAAACCAACCTATAGGAAATCGTGGGCTGGAAATCTTCTGATGTGGTCAGATTTGACCTTGGGCCTCTCCTTCAAAGTCAAACGAGGATAGCCAAACTTAAAAGTGCTTATAACTCGCTTATTATAGGTCCTAGAGGTTTGCAATGTAAAACCAACCTATAGGAAATCATGGACTGGGAATCTTCTGATGTGGTCAGATTTGACCTTGGGCCCTGCTTCAAGGTCAAATGAGGGTAGCCAAACTTAAAAGTGCTTTCAACTTGCTTATTATTTAAAAGTGCTTTCAACTTGCGTATTATTGAAAAATGCTGTTTATCTTCTAAACTATGTTAGTTGGCCTGTTCCGGTGGATACATCTTGCATCTGGCCAGAGATGTGTCGTTGGTCTAGTTTTGTTTGTGGTGTATATATAAGTACACTCAGTGCAAGATCTCATTCACTACATGACACAAAGCACTATTTTATCCATCGAGACTGCACAAGTACAGCCCAAGCTCTCTGGTGACTGACACTCCCCTAACGAAAAGACAAAGGCTCATTTGTGACCAGCTATCAATACCAATGACAATCTGTAGTAGTCTCCCACTGATAACAGGACCCAATGACAGAGGACAGCCATTTAAGTGGCCATCTGAGCCACTATATATCTGCCTGCACTTGGGTTTAAACCCAGGTCCTCTTTGAGTTCCTACGCAAGTAGGTTACCCATTAGGCCACAGTGGCAGAGAAACATTATCTACAGTATCTTCACTTGGGCCAGTACATCAGTAGCTGAGTGGTCAAGAGATTGGTATTAAATCACTGAACTCTCCCCTCTATGGTCATGGCTTTAAATCCACCACATGAACACATGCACTGAGGGTCTGGACCGATATGGCCATCAGCTTTTGAAAAGAATATAAAATCCCAATGTTGATCTTTGCCATTGTCTTAATGTTGGTAATACAGTAGATTTGGTACGAGTAGGACGGCCATAAGTAGAAGTAGTTTCTAAGTCCCAACAGTTATTAGTGCGGAAAATATAAAGTTGAATAGAAATTTGACTAACAGAAAGTGGCCATAAGTAGAACCTAATTTGATGCAATTAGTGTCACACTTTTCAGTGGGAATAACAAGGTATAAGTAGAATCTATCAATCTTGTGTGTACAGAATTGTCTAATATCACAAGAAAGAGGTGACAAAATATTATCATTGTGACATTCTGTACCTGATTCCTGACTTTTGTGTCATTAAGTGTCAACCCCAAACAAATAAATTTCACAGGAGAGTGATCATACAAGTGTTAATTATTGCAAGAGAGTTAAATTACATGGTATCTTTAGTACTTCATATATTTCTCTTAGTGGATATAACTAGAACTTGCCATAAGTAGAAGTAAATGGATAACATTTTGGAACTTTGACTTAGACCAAGTCCACTGTATGTGTAATGACAGAGATATACTCATTTTGAGCTAATGGCTCTTCTAGCTGATTTGCTTTGATTCATAAAGATCTTGCTTCAGCTTTTTTGTAATATAAGTTGCTCTAATATATCAGTTTGAATTACATGTTTATAGTTAACCACATAGAAACTGGCTTAGACATCTAATAAATGTTCCTAGTATAAGTTTGACTTTTTCACCTGTTTAGTAGCTTGTATTTCTTTGTAAATGTGCTTTTGACATCCAGACTTTCTGCATGACTAAAATGTTATATCTATGCTTTCTTGTGTTGCAAACAGTAAACTGTATGCCCGTTTCCATCTAGCTGTATTTACAATAGCAAAAACAGCTAAACAAATATTGAAGTGTGTCATTGAAAACTTTAAAATTTTTTGTTGCTAATATTTTATAAAAACTGCACAGAACCTTTTAGTTTCGTTAAATATCTCACCTCTTCACTCTACATATGGGATAAAACTGGAGTGTGTTAAAATCAAAGTATCTTGAAATAACATTTTCAACTATAAATTTATGTCTCATGTACCCTAGCAACTTAATTTTTCACCATTTCAGTGCCAAGAGAAAAACAGTGGCACCACTAATGCCATTGGTTTACAGAAATACAGTTATCTCTGTAGAACCTCTATTATCTGACCTCTTATTATCCAAATATTCAATTTTATTACTTCTTTTCCACTCTCCCCAAAACTTTGTTTAACACTTATGTTTTATACTGAGCTACTTCTTCCATTTCGGTAACTCTTCTGTTATGCAGTCACAAGCTGACTCTCCCGGCATGGTCTGATAATGGAGGATGTACTGTGTGTGTAGTTTTACACAGCGTAGTAATATCTTTATAATATCACCTAGTACCTCCAGTGCCTTTGTATATATTTTGTAGACTACTAATACATATTTATTTCCTTGTAATATGAAATGTTCGAGAGGGCAGTATTAGGATTTACCACTCTATACCATTTATAGTTCAACTTTTTGATATTTTATAAATTTTCATAAATTAAAAAAAAATTGCAAAAAAGAAGAGAAAAAAATACAACAATGAGACAAGACTCACCTTGTCTGTAAATAGGTTATGAAAGACATTCTTATGACCCAGATCGTGTGGAGAAGGACAGGTTTCGCGACCCCAGGGAGTGGTCTCAAGGTCGCGAAGATAGGTCACTTATAGAAGAGAGGTCAAGAGGTCATGAACCAAGAGAATTTGAGGCCAGAGAAAACAGAAGAGGTATTGTGTGAATGTGAAGACATTTACCTGTTATCTTTCCAGATTAAAGACATAGTGTGTACAAGTTCATGTGGACAGGTCTCCGTAAAGTATTCATTCACTGGAGAAATAGAAAAAACCTACTCCTGTGGCCGTATTCTTCAATAATACTTAGAGTGTTCCTAACTTAGATTCTAAGTTTTTTTTCTCAAGCTTTTACTTAAGTTTGGTAAGTAGAAAACCATTCCTAACTTGGATCTAAGGTGAGCTTAGCAAAGTATTGTCAAAGAATACGGTCCCAGCTCTGATGGTTTACAGTCAGAAGTAGGGCTGTAAACGAGTACTCCAGCCTCGATAGACAAGTCGATCTTTGCTAGTACTCGAGTCCACTTTAAATCCTCGGTTACTCGCGAGGTATTGTATTATCGCCCACGAAAGAAAATATTATGTCCATCCCTTTTGTTCTTACAAAGGTCCCTCTTTTGAAAAAAAATACATGGTCCCAGGGCATTTATTACAGAAATTATAGTATAAATCCCTCATACCAACACTAATATTTATAGTAGCACTAATTGCTTGTTGTCTGTATTTGCCTCAGTTTAGATATGTTAGTCAATATTCTTTATATATATAAGTGTTTATACTGCTTTTACTGTTATGTTCTAATATTTCTGTACTACTAGGCTTTTTGTACATTTTACTATTGCCTTCAGTTAGGCTTAAATAGTAAAGAAAAGCAAGCTGGTGCTTTTTAACAAAGATAGCTTACCTCTTCTTAGCCAAAAACAATATCTTTTTGTGCCTTTTTTACTTTTGATCTTTTTTTATTTGAAAGAAGTTGTCTTTGTTCTTAATGAGTACTTTTTGGTGTTGAAATGCTCAGTTATTGAAGCAAAGAACTATGTCAAAAAGTTTGAAAATTCACTTCAAAATAAGAAAGTATTCTTTATTTATTTTCAGTTTGGGCACTTGTCTTTATAGATTATTATGATTGTATCAATATAGACATAAAATAATTTAAAATATTAAAATAGATAAAGAGCATTTGTACTTGGAGGTGTGAAATAAACCCCTAGAATTTGCCATTTTAAGGCTACCTCATAAAATGATTCAATCAAACAGCTGCATGAAGGGCTTTTAATTAACATAAATATCTATAATCTTTACAAATTTAGACCATCATGATCTAAGCCTCTAAGCCTCCAATTCATGGTCTAAATTTGTGCACATCATCCATTTTATGATATGTCAGTATTCCAGCATGCCAAAATATTTATATGAGGGAGATTTTGCTGTTTAATAGGTAATTTGTGCAAAATCAAATGGTTGCTCTATCAAGTGAGCTGGAGGGTTGGAACAGCCGAAGTTTTTGACAAATTAAACCATATTTTTCAGCAATCAGATTCACTGACACAATCATGTCACGTTAGCATTTCAATTACATCTAACCGATTTGTTAAATTTTATATGACAGAGAGAGAAAGAGTTTCTCGTAAACAAGAGTGGGAAGACACTCAGCATGAACAGAGAGCCCGAGAAGAAGAGAGGAGGGCAGATATGTATGAAGAGAGAAGGGACTCCAGGTAACCAGGATTTGACCTTTATCAAGGTCACATGATCAAAAAAGCTTTTTTATATTCCCTCGATTCCTTGTTCACCAGATTTTCTTAGTACAACATATCGATCAAATTTGGCCGGCTGCAAAGATTAGTAGAGTATGATTAAACAGTGTGCTCTCTGTGGTCTTGTGGTTAGGTTGCTGGACTTCAGAGCAGAATGTCTGGGGTTCGCTCCTTGGTCAAGTCATAGAGATTTGACCTTTGGACAAGGTATTTTGCATGTATGTGTCCCTCTTCACAAATTGGTACAAACACTACTTGGTTTCAGTAAACCAGCAGCTAGTGGTGTCATCGTTTGTGTATATGAGGTCTCTATACCATGAAGAAAACCATGAGCGATATCGCGGTGCCATCATTTCACAAATAAAAACTACATTTGCTCTTGAAATAGACGTGCATTGATAACTTTTACTGGAATGAAGTACCTTTTATGTCTCTTTTGTGCTGACAGTTGTCAAAGTGGTGAATATTTGAAGCAGTAAAAAGTAAACACGAGTTGCATTTTCTTACTTCCTGTAGGAAATCGAAGTAGTCATCACCATAGTTACATCACAAATCAAAGTAAAACCACATGAAGGTAAAATTATATGAATATTTCATCATGTTTTTATTGAATTCCTTGGAAAATAAGCTAAAGTTAATGGTTAATGGTTGTTATAAGATGCATCGCAGATTATCATTAATCCTCGATTATTGTCCATTTATTCTATCACTTGTGAATGAGTGATATCGCCGCTTGTGATGACATCACTACTTGCAGCAGTCTAGCATCCTGCTCAAGGGAGAAGAAATACTCATGTGTCACAGAAATTAGAATTGAGTACTCAAAATATGGATCACTTGGTTCAAAGATTGCCTTAACCATTTAAATAACGATGTGTTTACAGTTTATAGTCTTTTTTTATTTTATTTTTCCCCTTAAATCTGTACAGATAATTAGCTACAATAGCAAACATAAATTTTAGATATATCCAAGCAACAGATGTATCTGAGGTAAAGTGGGAAAAAACAAAAAAAAAAAAAAACTTCAATACATTACTCTATGAGTGAATAGTTTTATGCAGCTTGATTGATTGATTTGCCAGTTTAGTATCACTGTTTTGGGCTAAGTTATACAGACACATGCACACATTGGGAAACACGATATATAAATTTGGAGCAGAAAATAGTCAGTACTAAATATATATGGTTTTAACTGGTTGCCATTTTAACCATTTCTTTTTTCAAAAACATCTGGAGAATTTGACACCCTGGCAGTTCATAGGTTTGGTCAACTAGTATGCACTCAACTTCTCCATTCCCCTCAATACACATCATGAGATCACCTATACAGTGACATGAAAGCGATGAAAATAATTTAATCAGGTCAATCATAATGAATTGAATCATTAAGCCGATGTTTTTTTTTCAGAAAACGTGGGTTTGATGAAGGGGGCCGTTCTCCCAGTACCAAGAGGAGGAAGGATATTTCACCTGCCCCATCACATCATAGTTCTACAAGTAGAGGAGATGACCGGTCAGTATAGAAGAGCAATAACTAGAACTGTAAAATATCTACATTTTGTTCAAAGTGTAAAATTATAAAAGTATAGGTAGTTAAAATTAATGCAGTCATTTCTGCTAAATCGGTGTTGTCTGAATTTTTTTCAGGGTGTCATTTTGCTCAAATTGTTTTCTCCAAACTCAGTTCAGGTACAAATGTAGTTTGTACATCTTTATCCATGTGAAAAAGATATATATTTCTGAGTCCCTGTCATGTTAAATCTATATTCCACATGTTGCAGATATGTTCTTAAATATGAAGAATTACATGATTTATACGGAGACAATTTGTTTTATGTAATGTTCACACAGAAAAGTAAGACAGGTTTACTTTTTAAAGCATTAGTGTTGAAAAGTAAAAGCTTAATACTTTTATTTATGTTCTGTGTGGTCTTGTGATTGGGGTGTGGGACTTTGGAGTGGAAGGTTTGGGGTTTCCTCCCCAGTCCAGTCATAGAGATCATACTTTGGGTAAGGTACTTTACATGAAATGTGTCCCTCTTCACCACAGGTGGGACAATGGATGCTAGGAATAGTTGGAGGTGTAAAAACGTGTGTCAGACTGGCATCTTGTTCAGGAGAGTCGATATACTGGCATCATTTAAAGAAAACAGGAAGTAAATACCAGCTACATGGTCCACTAGACGCCTAAGAATGGATTTGCCTATGTTTACTAGAGCTGAAACGATTAGCAAAATTTGGTAGCCAGGTAGTCGCTTGCATTAACCATCGACTAACCGATTTATTGTTTCTGACGTTTAGTATGTATGAGAAATACCGAAAATGTGTGTTCCGGATGTAAACAAACAAAACTGGGGATCGCGAGATGCTGAAAAGCAAAGAATTCACCAGATTATTGGGTAAATTGGCCAATAATGTAATAGTTTGATATTTTAAAAATACAAAATTTAAAATGATACGTTTAAGGCCTTAACTCGAGATACTTATAGTTCCAACGATCGCGTAAAATCCGCTATGTGGTGATACACACAAGAAAACAAAACCCGATTTCATAATATTGGCATCGACTAGTGCTTTGATAACCTACTGATCGATTAGTACGAATAATTGTTTCAGCTCTAATGTTTACTTCTATTTACAGGAGAGCACATGACACGGGCAGAAGCCTTGATCGGTCTCAGGAATACCGAGAAAGTCGTCGAGATGATCAGCCGCGAGAAGTAGAGTCCAAAAGGTCAGATGGTAGAGGTCAACGAGATCGTGGTGAGGACAGGAAGGAGAGGGAGTATGGGTATTCTGTGAAAGGAGATGGAGAAATGGCACGCGATAAACAGAGGGACCGATTGGTATACTTATTCAGTATATGCCCTTTTGTAATTAGCAATGCCTCACGTAAAAATGGGGTAAAAACTTTTTAATAGCAATTTTCAGTGTGTACACGAGTGTCATTAATGTTAGACATCATTAATGTTGGACAGTGATATGAAACAGGTAGCTAAGCACATTTTGTGTGATACAGATACATTGATACATATAAACCAGGGTTCCCTTATTGCATTTCTTAGTAAGGCGCCACGGTGGCAGAGTGGTAACACTTTCGCCTCCTACCTCTGAGGTCAGGGTTCGGTTCCCGGCCCTACCTCAAGTGGGAAAGCTGGTAGTTGCTTGCTGTTAGTTGGCAGTTTACAGTACAGAACCTTGACCAACTGTATGTACTGGTTTCCTCTGCCCTTCCAACTACCCATCGTGATATAACCTGTACAGTGTTGAAAGTGACGTAAAACCCCAAATAAATAAATAAAATGCATTTCTTAGTAATTTAAAGTTCACAGGAAAAGAAAATTAAAGTTTACTTACATTCTTCAGTACACAGAAGCATTCACATAAAAACTTATTCCAAGCCTGTGTATGTGTTGAATACTGCTGTGTGTGGTTTTTCTTCTCTTCCCAGTTCTCTTCAATTAAGCAGTAAACAAACTACTTTACTCGGTGCTTTCCGTGAGGCATTTCAATGCCACGTCATAGCTACTATACATTTCCCTCCAAATGTACACAGTTATTAGCTGGGTCAAGCTTTCATGCATGTACTGTTGTTTATAAAATTGAAAATCTACAACAGTAAAGTGCTGTATTTTTTTCATAGTTAAAATTTAATCACACATTATATTATAGCATTAGTTTTATAGCATTACAAATAGTAATCGGGCACAATGTAATGTGTTTTGCTTGGGGTTGTAACAAAGCTTCTGGGAAGGATCCTTTTTCTTTTCTAAAGGGTTTATCCTTTTTTATGTATTTTTATCAATTATAAGTACTGTGTGGAAGTATATATAGGTAGTTCTTGAACTTATAATTAACTATCACTGATCAGGTGTTGACCATATATTCAAGTATTATTTATCGTTATAAATATATTTATTCTGAAGACTAATATTAGGATATAAATGAACACAAAACTGTTTTTGAACTACGTGTAATTTTACATCAAACTAGTGGAACGAAATGGTGGTAAAATTTTTTAAAATTTAAAATATCTCACAGCCACTAGGTTATTGATATAGAGGATGATTTCACAGTACCATTTTAGAAAGAACGGAAATGATACTAAGAGTATAATAACTAAAAGTTATGCCCAAAAACCATGTGTATCAAAAGAAAGATCATTTTGAAATAAATTATAGTAATTATAAATCTGTTAATTTTCAAAAGATATAAGTTACTTTCAATATATATGTCACAGGCGAAATTAAAATCCAGGCGGATTTTAAATCCGCCTAGGCAAAATCAAAATTGTAATCTCGCCTAGGCGAAATTAAAATTGTGATCTCGCCTAGGCGGATTTTAAATCTCCGCCTAGACCAAATTAAAATTTTGATTTCGCCTAGGCGGATTTAAAATCTGCCTAGGTGGATTTAAAATCCGCCTAGGCGAAATCAAAATAATTTTATTTTGACTCAGTTCAGTTAAACTGAAACTTTGACTAAATCTGTTGTTTCTTAAAACACAGTCAGTACATGCAAGTAATTTATTAATGTTTGTATATTTTCAAATCACGAATACGAACACTTAACATTATAAACGGTAAAATTTAAGCAGAAACAGCTAGTAATTAAGACTACTTTAATATATAACATTTTAACAGGTAAAGTTTAAGAAGAAACAACTAGTTTTTAAAGCTACACACTAAAGCGATAACTTGTGAATTAAATCGTATATTCAAACATTACATTTCCATTAGTTTATTAACACTGGTTAATTTACATCTTGAGGAGAGATTACTGGAACAGTAAATAAAAGTTCAAAACTTGTTTTGGCATAGTCCAACTACAGAAGTGTGACACTTTGTGGAGCACTTTAACTGAGCCTTCTTGCATCTGCACCTGTTGGTAATACAGCTTCCCTTACATGAGCAAACCGATCCACTTGGTGCTGCTGTCCACCTCCCATTCTCCCTGCTGGCTTGGATGACTGTGGTTTCACCGAGCGTCTCAGGATCAACTTCTTCCAGTGCGGGAAAACGAACTTGCTGCATGCTGACTAGGTCCACTGAGGTGTAACGTGTCTTGAGGATCCCACTGGCACAGTATAGCTGGTACGGGGTTGATTTTGAGGAGTCTATGCTTAGTACCTTGCAAGGGAGAAGCTTAGCATCTGTATTGGTACGATCTGCCTGGTGAATCTTAATGCCAACAACATCCCCCACATTGTAGTCCTGAAACACCTGTCTATTTTGGTTTGTATATTGAATCTGTGAGCGCCTTGCTGTTTCCAAATAGTTATCCCTGGCTTGCTTACGGATCTTTCTGTGAGGTGTTTCCATGTCCATCTCTTCAGACAACTCATCAAGTTTCCAAGCAACAAACTGACCCACCTGAAGTGGTTCTTCAAATGGGTTATTTTCACCTGTTGCCAAGTCACTGCCAATCACACTGGTTATTTCTATAACTGTGTGTGTGTTCTGGTCTATTTCTTGGCCATGTAGTTGAAGCCTGTTTGGTTGTTGGACACCTGTTGCAACAACCTGGTGGTCCTGTAAAAGTTCAAAGGTTCTCCCTCTTTTGCCTAGCCTCTTGGGTGTACACGCATGGGGTGCAGTGCCAATGTCTGGTTCTGGTTGGCCGTCTTCATCCTCCACTTGTGATGGTTCATCCTCATCACTGACCTGGCGCTCATGTGCTGCTTCATCTTCAAACATCTCTGGTCCTATTTCGTCTTCATGTAGTTGTCCCTGATTAGCCAGCTCCTGCAGTACGAAGAAATCTTTCCTTGGTCTTTGTCCAAAGACAACCTCATATGGGGTGGCTTTTGTTGTTGCTGAAGTGGAGGTGTTTATTGCATGTGTGACATACTGTAAAGCTAAGCTCCAGGTACCACCATGCTCATCCAGCCACTTCCCTAGTTTCACCTGCAGATCTCCATTGCCTCTCTCAACACAGCCTTGTGTTTGTGGTCTACGTGGACTGCCATGGATTATGAGAAGACCAGGCCACAAGGTGGTGATATTGTTGATGACTGAGGCCACAAACTCCCTGCCATTGTCAGACTGCAGAATTTTTGGTGGGCCAAACATACAGAACAGCATGGTCAACTTCTCAGCAACTTCTGCAGCAAGTACAAATAAAAGGAAAAGAATCTCTGTAGAAAAACCTTTGAGGATTATATGTAAAACCTACTGAATGGCTCCTGAGCATAAATAAAAGAGAAAGTACACCTCACAAAAATCTTTGAAGATTAAATGTAAATGCTTCTTACTCACTCCTGAGCATATTTCAAAGACTATCATATAAAAGTAAGAGGCTACCCTATTACAGATGGCCTATTATGCAATACATGTGCAGTAGACCAATGGCAATTGCAATTACTGTGCCCAGCTGTCAGTGTGGTGGGGCAAGACATGGGGGGAGGATTAAAACAAAGGTAACTGTTAACTGTTCTTGAATTAATAATACTAATGAAAGGGGGTATAATAATAAATAAAGAAACTTGTTTAAAGCCAGATTAGTCATGTTAATATGTTTCAATATTTAAAATAACTAAAACTTAAAGTATATCATTGACTGTAAACAAATTGATTAAAATGATGACATTGCTAAATCAGTTTCACATTAACCTAGTAAAAACCTATTTAACTCACCACAGGATAAAAACCGACCTTGAGACAAATCCAAGTTTTTAAAGTGCACCAGTGTCTCATTAAATGTGTAAAATTCAGTCAGAGTCTATTTCAAATACCCCATTTATAAACCATAATTGTTTAATCTCATGATATTAATTTACATTTCAACTAAATCAAATTTTGAAATCCACCAAAACAATACAAATAAAATTATAATTTTGCCTAGACCAAATTAAAATTTTGATCTTTCCTAGGCAAGATTAAAATTGGATAAAAATCAGCTTATACAATTTTAATCTCGCCTAGGCGAAATCAAAATTTTATTTTGGTCTAGGCGGATTTAAAATCTGCCTAGGCGAGATCACAATTTTAATTTCGCCTAGGCGAGATTACAATTTTGATTTTGCCTAGGCGGATTTAAAATCCGCCTGGATTTTAATTTCGCCTGTGACATATATATATATATATAACTAGTGAACCACTAATCAGAACTTCTGTATTATCATTGATTAAAAAACACTTGGCTTTCACTAAAACTGTCCTCTTCATCTGGTTACCAACTCACAGATGTTTCAGTGTCTTTACTTTTCAATGGCTCATGCAAATATGGCTCCGTTTGATATTCCAAATTAACTTCTTTACATTCACTACTTGTGTTGGAGTTAGAATTATATCCATATGCCATGATTGTTCATTAAATGTAGAAATACCTTATTTCTTGAACAAAAAACCCACAGTTTAAAAAGTATGACAACAAACCCCTCAAACTATGACATTAGTATTATGGCCAAGTAAATATACCTAATATTTATGAGTGTGTTTTAGATTAAATCTCAGATACCACTGGAAAACTATCCAGCAGTACTCTCACCTTAAACTATAAATAGAGCCAGTAGTATGAAACAAAGGTCATCAAAACAGACACTATGATAGAATATGTCTCACAATAAAAAGCAAAATTAAAACAAAGTCAAAAGAATCCTAGTGAAAAGTACCAGAATGAAAATTAGAACTCCTTCCATTTGTTCCATTATAACATTAAAAAAAAAGTAAATCATTTTACATTTGCAAATATAATTAGTGACTATCATATTTGCCTATTTTTGTATTAATGTAGATTAAGAAGGTCAATTAAGTTGGGAGTGTTATAAGTCTGGGACAAGCTTGAAGTGATTCCCTATATAGGCCCACCACATTCTATCAAGTGAACTAGTAGTAGTGACTGACACACATTTATACCTGTGTTTTGGATTCCCTATATGAACACATGGTAAAGCAGGGGGTGGAGAAAAGTTTGTGTAGTAGCTCTGACGTCACTCAAAGTGCAGACTCTCGGAGAGACATCGGCCTGGATTGGCCTTGAGAAGCATGTGTGCTTGTTTAGCTAAGCTTTTACTGCTGTGACTGTTTGTGGTGTGTTTTATTACTTCTAAATAGATGTTTGGGATATCTTACCTCCCTACAAAAACACTAAAACAAAGAAAAAAATTATTTTCCTGTGAACTTTAAGGAAATAATGTAAAATCAGGCAATATAATGACAATTCGTCCAACATTAATGACGTCTAACTAGTGGTGTCATCATCTGGGTATATGAGGTCTCGATACCGTGAGCAAAACAGGGAGCGATATCGCGGTGCCATCGTTTCACAAATTAAACCTAAATTTGCTCTTTAAATAATGTGCATTGACAACTAATACTGAAATAAAATAGATTTTATGTTTCATTTGTGCTGTCAGTTGTTAAAATGGTGGATATTTGAAGCAGTAAGAAGTAAACAAAACTTTTGTTTTTTCACTTCCTGTAGGAAGTGGAAAGGGTCATCACCATAGTTACATCACAAATCAAAACAAAACCGCATGAAAGTAGAAATTAGATGAATATTTCACCATATTTTTATTAAATGCCTTCGAAAATAAGCTAAAGTTAATGGTTGAATATGTTTGTGAGATGCATTGTGGATGATCATTAATCCTCGATTATCATCCATTTTTTTCATCACCGGTGAATCTGTGATATCGCCGCTCGTGATGACACCACTACGTCTAACATTAATGAAACCTGTGTAAAGGATCAGAAATTAAATAACAGAGTGCTCAGTACTCAGTTGATAGAGATGACCTTTTTGTAGTGACTGGACAAAGATAAAATTATGTAGTAAAATATTTCTCATCTCATTCATTAATTTGTCAGCCATGTTTGCTGCTACTTGTTAGACCAACAGGAAGTGAATGCAAAACGTATCAGGGAAAGAGAGAGAAAAAAAATAATCGAACAGTTTAAGGTAGTTGTTTAACTTATATGAAAAATCTTACAACTCTTTTGAGAAATACAGCAAAGTCCCCTATAGACTATTAGAGAAATTTACTGTATTTGTTACTTGTTTGCAAATTGAATATTATTTAGCAACAGCAAATATTTTCATTATAACTGTTGGATCCATATATCTAAGATGCTTTTCTCTAAGCTTTTATATTAAAATAAAATTTGTTACAATTTGTGAAAAAGAATATCCATACTTAAAGATTTTTATAATAAAATAATAAAAGTGCCGGTCAAAATGATAATTAACATGGAGATCAGACTGTAGGCTCAGATATGAATATGTTGTGTAGAATTGGTGAATACTTTTTTTTACAAGTTATAAGTTATCATTTTAGGACAGTATAATTCCGTTATTTCATTAATTTTGCAGATTCAAGAAGAGCGCTCATCTAGTCGTGACAGGAAGTCACGAGATGAAAGTAAACGTGGACGCTCACCTTCCCGAGAATATGAGAAATCAGACAGGAAAAGACAGAAAGTGGAAGCTGAAGGTAATACAATTATACATTGGCCACATTTTTACAGGGGTGGGGGTGGGTGTAGGTTCATCTTGATATTTGAGTCTAAAAGTTAAAAAGTACAGTAAGTTAATACCCTAATAAATTATACCAGAGTTTTTATTTCAGTATACAAATATGAAGAAAAAGTCACCTTGGAGTTAAAAAATTTATGGGTATTTAAAGTTTACCAAATATTTGTTGTTGTCGGACTGTATTTGGATAGTACTATTGCCTGAGAAATAACAGATATCTGGTATATTCCATTCAGCCTAACTGACAAATGCATCTTGCTGGCATTGGCATGATAAAAATGGCAACTATAAGTAAATTGGTTGATTTGCAGACAAATATTCACGTCAGGAAGAAGCTTCTAGAAGATCTAGATCACAGGAGAAAACAGATGTGTTTTCTGATTGGTCAGATGATGATCCAAAGGATGATGTCACAGGATCTAGACAGGTACATGACCGCACTTCTAAGAAAATGACTTGTTAGACATGTTAGATAAATTAGGTCAGTGGTAAACTGGTGCTGGAGTTCCCAGGTTGCTATACTAGGTAGCTGTACTAGGACATAGATGAGTGGGCAGCACCTATATCACAGCATCTAGCACTTTAGACCATTTCACTGAAATACAGTGGCAAAACTTTACACAACAATTCTCAGTTGTTAGCATAAATAATTGTGGGAAAATATTTAAAATGTTATTAACTATCCCTAAATCTAAAGAAATTTAACACTGTTATGCCATATTTTGGAGATCTTGTGACTCTGTATAGTGATTTCTTTGAACAGAGAACTATCATGTTTTTTTTTCTTCATGAGTTTCAGATCGTCAGTGGGATGGCATTGAACAATGGGTTTTTACCCACACAAGTTGCTATCCTGAGGCCCTGTCCCAATAGAATCCTGGCTGTTGAATGGGATATAAAATCCCAACCTTGACTGAATTCGTAAACTATTTGGTATTTCTTTAAAACATTCTCATTACTGTTATACTGCCACAATGGTGTTATCTCTACTTTCAAGTGGATTTTTTATGTCAGGACAAGTCAGCTGACATTATGGCATCACTCTGCGGCGTCTGCATACACATCCACGTGAACATCTTCTCCTCCAAAAGTACAAGGTCCAGAGACATCCTGTTACTTTTAAAAGATACCTTATCTATCGAGGATGATCAGTAGTAAAATTCATGCAGATCTGTCTGCTCGTCTGTTCCCCAGAGCTGTTAGAAGCGAGGTACCCCCAACCAAAGTGTGAAAATTTCAATACTTTATCACAATTTCCTCATTGACTATTGAAGGGATTTCTCTCTTATCTTGCATATATGTACTAGGCCACAGGTAGATTCCTTTGTGTGATTATAAGACCTGGATCTTTCTTAATTATTAAGCGGCCCGTTAGGGGCGCTTATTTGTTTTCACGTAAGTTCGACTGATCACCGCCGCCGCTGCCGCAGGATTATGGTCTCCCTTGAATAACTTCTTGGGCTTTCAAATTTTTCTTTCCTTCTTATCTTTCTTTAAAACTATAGGGGCGGGAAAAATTTTAGGATACTTTGCGGAGACCTTAACTGACTGATCACCGCCGCCGCTGCCGCAGGATTATGGTCTCCCTTGAATAACTTCTTGGGCTTTCAAATTTTTCTTTCCTTCTTATCTTTCTTTAAAACTATAGGGGCGGGAAAAATTTTAGGATACTTTGCGGAGACCTTAAGCTTTACTTAAGGTAACCTTAAGCATTTTTCAAAAACACCCTGTCATCGCGTTTCGGTAAAAAACACACACCAATGCTATAAAATTTATCAGGTACATTGTAGACCTAAATCTGCAGGTCGGAAAGGATTTTCTGATCAATCAGACCATAGATGCCTGAATGGGAGGCGTTTTATTTTCGTAAATTTTTTTAAAATTGGTACTTGATCTGTATCTCAAAAACAGTCAGGATTTTGGCGTTTTTTTGGAATAACTTATTCAGCTACTTTTTGATAATCTTTCACATTCTGAAGTTTTAGCCCTGTATCTGCAATTTTAAGGTCACCTTAATGTCAAAAAGGGGGTTTTAGCCCTCCAGTTTACTTAGTTTTTTAACTTTTTTTCAACCAAATGAATCCTTGTTCAATCGTCTAGACAATACGTGTTTTCAAACTAAGGTAACCTTGGTTTGGCATTTTTAAGTCATCCAATTTTATAATATTAAAATATATTTTGCTTTGTAGGTTCTATGTTATTTAATAAAAATTCTGTTTAATTTTTTGCCTTCCTTATCTCACAACTAGCCCTACCTGCAGTGAGGCGGGTGGGGCAGATGACCTTGCGTCACTCTTGATTTACATACGTAAGTCCAGTTGTGTAGTTCTTTTCAAAGAACCGTTTAAGGAAAGCTTACATGGAAATTATAATATCCAACTTCTTTATAGCCAGGGTGGATCAGATCCCTGCTTGATTCTGAAGCCAGATTCGAATTTAGTTCATCCGAGTTTTTAATCCAACCGAGAATCGGATGCATTATTCCCAACTTCTATCCATCCGAGTATGGTTTGATACTCAGATTTTTTCATTACATTCCAATTCTCGGATGATCTAATCTAAAATCCGAGGATCGGATAATTGTATCTAGATCTGATCCTCGGATGATCGGATCTTAAATCTGATGTTCGGATGATGGTTCCAGATCAGAACTCTGAACAATCCTAATACACACTTGGACTAATAGTTCACAAGCCTGGCAGTAAATATCACTTATTGGAGGCTTCGGTGCAAGTCCAAGTCCTCAAGCCCAAGAGGGCTTCTCCTAAACAAGGTCCTTCATTCAGTCCTGACTCTGTATTTTATAGGGAAGTAGGTTGCCTGACTTAACCCTAACCATTTTCTGAGGACATTGAAACTAGGCAATTTTTTAATCTCCCTGTCCCCAGGGAATTTATGCCTAGATCCTCCACAGTCTGGACTCTGAATGATTTACCAGGCCAACAGGAACTTAGGCTGCTAATTTCCCTTCAAATGGGACAACCTTGTTTTGAAGACAAATTACAAGTTTTCAGATCTGTATCTCCCTAGGGTCCTCTTTGGGTAAGCCCCCCTCCCCCTTCTGGTCATGAAGAGTTGAGCTTCAGGCTGCTCTTCACTAGGTTTTTCGGAATGCAACCTGGTTATGGTTATCTGTTAAGACAGTAGCAAGGCTACTACCACACAGGTTAAACTCAATTTCATGGTGCATATATGTAGTCAGAAGGGGTATGGGGAATTCAGGTGAGATACCGGATCTTTATATCTTAAAGCTCCCTATCCACAACTAGTTTAGGAGGGACAGGAGCTCCTCATCAAGGCACCTGTAATAACACTTAGGGTTTAGGCCCTATTAATCAGCCCTTTCCCATTCCCCACAATCTAGAGACTCCTACAGGAAACACCCCAATGGGGGTCATTCCATTCCAAGCAGTAACCAATTGTTTCCTCAGACAGGGGGAAAACGAATTTCAGAGACTCCAGGCGTCGTTTTTGACCCCACAACAGGGGACGAGGGCGTGGAAACCCCTTCCCCCAATGACTCCTTAAAAGCCTCCCTCAGTCCACCAGTAGGCGGTCTCCTCCGTTCTTTCAGAAGAAGACTGACAAACAAACAAATGTTCATCCAACGTGTTACACATTATCACCAATGGCTACATACTGCCATTCATTTCAGAACTAAGTCTGGTCAGATTCCCTCTGATTCGGTCAGGATACAAGGCCCTTCAAAAAGACCCAGGTCTGGCCACTTGTATCCAGTCTCTTCTGTCAAGAACGCAATTGAAAGGGTGGTAAATGTAAAATCTCTCAGGTTTTACAGTCACCTGTTTCTCGTCCCCAAGCCTCACCCAAGGTGGAGGCTAGTCATAGACTTAAGCAGGCTCAACGCTTTTCTACATGTAGACAAGTTCGAAATGGAAACTCCAGAGTATCAGGACCTCCCTGATTCCAGGGTAATGGGTATCATCGATAGACCTATCGGACGCTTACCTTCACATCCCCATCCACCCAAACTCAAGGAAATACCCAAGGTTTTGCCACAGGTCGCAGGTGTTCCAGTTCACCTCCCTCCCCTTCAGACTAGCCAACCCCCAGGTCTTTACAATGATTGTAAATGAAGTGAAGCTAACGGCCCTCTCCAGAGGACTTAGACTTCACCAATACCTGGACAACTGGCTGATAGGTCCCAGTCTTAGGAGGAAGCCCAAGTGAACACTCAGGCAGTGGTAGACCTAACCCAGTCCTTGGGGTGGATAATAAATCGGAAAAAATCAGAACTGAAACCTACTCAGGTGTTTTCGTTCATGGGCTATGAATACCATCTAGATTCAGCCCTTGTAAATCCGACTCAAGAGAGATGGCTCAAACTTCAGGATTTGATCCTAAGATTCAAGTCGAGACATGTCTTGACTGCAAGATGTTTGATGTTGCTAATTGGGTTGCTTGCCTCAATGGAGAAAATGGTCCCGGAGGGACGCCTTCACATGAGGCCCTTTCAGTTTCACCTCAAGGAGCACTGGAGATATCCTCAGTCGCTGGACAGCCTCCTTCCTTGGACAGAAGCCATTGCAGCACACTTAGACTGGTGGCAAAATCCCTCAAACGTGATGAGAGGTATAGACCTTCATCCCAAGACCACAGTATCCAACTCTTTACAGACGCCTCAAATGAAGGTTGGGGCGCTCACTTAGATCAAAGTTCTACAAAGGGTCTGTGGTCAGACCAGGATAAAAGGCTACACATAAACATTCTAGAATTGAAGGTGGTCTCAAACAGTGCTAGTTGCAACGGACAACTCAACAGTGGTAGCCTACATTAACAAACAAGGAGGAACTCACTCAGCAGAGATGTGTGCTCTCCTGTGGAAGATCATGACCTGGTGCCATCCCTATCACATAACATTGAAAGCCAGACACATTCAGGGTGTTTGAATGTGATGGCCGACCTTCTGTCCAGGTCGAACCAAGCCCAGTCAACAAAATGGTCACTGCATCCGCAGGTGTTCAAACAGATCTGCCAAAAGTGGTTCACACCTCATGTAGACCTATTTGCCACTCATCTGAATCACAAACTTCCACTGTACATATCTCCTGTCCCAGACCCAAAGGCTTGGGACATAGATTCTCTGAACATAAACTGGACGGGTCTCGCTGCCTATGCTTTCCCTCCAACGGCTCTCCTTCACAGGGTGATCCAAATCAGACAATGCTATTGCCTGATCATCGTAATAGCCCCAGGCTGGCCAGGGATGCCCTGGTTTTGGGACCTAGTGCAGCTCTCAACAGAGATCCCACTACAACTTCCGGTGTCAACAACTCTTCTCAACAGTCCCACAATTATGTGTTCCACAGCAATCCACAGCATCTCAACCTCCACACCTGGTGTCTAGGAGTGGACAGCTCCAGGAACAAGGCTTCTCTGTGGAGGTGGCAGAGAGAATTGCTGCCCCTCAAAGATCATCAACAAGGACCATCTACAAGTCAAGTGGGTTCTATTTGAGAAATGGTGCAGAGAAAATTCGGTAGATTTCTCCACTCAATCTGTGAAACAAATCTCAGATTTTTTCATGTACCTGTACCAAGATCTAAACAGGCGCCCCTCGACCATTGATGGTTACAGGACGGCCATTGTTGACACGTTGGGCCCAGCGGGCCACTATATTGTACAAAGTTCAGACCTTCACAGGTTTCTCTCCAGTTTTCACAGGGATCGTCCAAGAGTTTCTGAAATCTTCCAAAGTGGAACTTTCCTGTTGTTCTCAATGAGCTCACAAAAGCACCCTTTGAGCCTATGAAAGACACAGACCTCAAACATCTTACCGTCAAAACTGCTTTCTTGCTAGCTTTGGCCTCCGGCAAGCGCCGCAGCGAAATCCATGCCTGGGTTACAAACAAAGTATCTAATTTAGGCCAATGGGAAAAGGTTGCCTTGTTCCATTCTTCTGACTTCATAGCCAAAAACCAACTAGCAAGAGAAGGTTCTCAAAGTGTGTCTCCGGTGACTATTCCTGCTTTGACTACCATTGTAGATAGACAATTCAAAGAAGACAGGACCTTGTGTCCGGTGCGGGCCCTGAGGTACTATTTGGATCGAACCCAAGACATGAGAGGGTCTCGATCCCTCCTTTTCATCTCCTTCAAGAAAGGACACACCTCAGACATCAGACACGCTACACTCTCTTCTTGGTTGAAACAAACCATTCTACTTTGTTATAAACAAGCAGACCAACAAGCCTTGGACTTGTTCCAAGTTAAAGCGCATGACATTAGGGCCTTTGCGGCTTCTTAGGCCTTTTACAGTGGGGTATCGGTGGACCAAATCATGCAAACCTGTCACTGGAAAGCTCACAACACATTTACAAATTTTTACCTAAAAGACCTTACTTAGTCAGACAATGACAACAATATGTATCTGGGACCAGTGGTGGCGGCACAACAAGTCCTAGACCCTTCCCCTCAGACCAGGTATCCTCGGAAAGAAAAGAAGGGGGGGGGGGCACATCCGCTACAAACAAGTCTTCAGGAGTCTAGTCCCGGGGTCTAGGTATAAGCATACCTTTTCAGGATGTTTGGGTAAAGTCTTTTGTCTTCCACTTATGTTAAGTAATGCTATGTGCAAATATTATGTGTTTAACTAGGTAACCCATAATCTCAATTTTCATTTCTATCTTATCTTGGTGGCAAGTATTGAGATTTCAAGCCCAGGGCTTGTAATGTTGTAGTGAAACCCTTGGGGCAATTCATACGGTTTAAGTGAGCATGGCTGCACCTTTCCCTTCAAAATCCAGACATCCTAACAGCATCCGTACTGTTCTTTGATAAAATTCTGGTTTTTGGCTTCTTACAGGCCCAGTTTCCGAACCGGGGCACTGTAAGCGGGACTCAGACTGGTAATTTGGAAAATACTTTCGTATATATAGTAGTTCAAAATCCAAGAAAAATTGTCAAAATTCTTCCAGTCTCAGCTGTAACCCCTCCGCCTAGTGGTTGGATTCAGCATTCAGTTCCACATGGTAAGCTATTGTAGCGCAATAAAATTGAAAATTTTAATTACTTAAATGTAGCTTTTATAAGCTACTAGCTTACCATGTGGAACTGAAGAAAGTCCCACCCTTCCTCCCCGCTTTATTACAGCTGAGGGTTATGGTTAATTTTCAACTCGAAAAAGACAGGGAACATGCGGTATTTCACTACGAGGTTCACCTACAGTATTAAGGTAGTGGCCAATCATTATTTGTCCATTTTTCTTGGACGTTGGCCATTGCCTTGCGGCCATCCATGTAAGCATTCAGTTCCACATGGTAAGCTTGTAGCTTATAAAAGCTGCATTTAAGTAATTAAAATTTTCAATCTTATATGAGTGCATAATGCCCTCACAAGCTGGCCGGTCCCAGTACTGTGCACTCCCCAGATGGCGCCTCGTACCTCCTTCCTGTCTAGACAAGATGACGTCATAGCATCTTTTTCGTTTGGTGCGTGTACTGTGCAGACGTGTTTTCAACAATCTCCAGATTTTTTAAGAAAAGTGTGCATTATGACGGATTTTCTACCTTATTTGCAAATAATTTATTTTAGAAGTGTTACCTACAAATCAAGCACGGATATACATTAAGAAATCTGCTGGAAGCGCTCCCTAGCTGACTCAATTTAGTGTTGATGATAGGGCAGTAAGACGAGAAATATGAATTATGAAGGCAGCCATTTTGCTAGTTTCCTCCCATTCAACAATTGTGTTGTTAGGGGCAGATCGACAATATTAAGGAAATAATGGATATACTACTTACAGGTATTTTTATCCGTGTCTTTTGTTTGAATGTACCTTCGGTAACCTTCCAGTTTCAATCACCATAGAAACGTCTTTCCTAGTACTACAAATAGAAATCAAGGACAACTTCAGTCTACGTAGTTTTGAACACTGTAAAAAAGTAATTCCCTTCGAAGAGGTGCATTCTTCAGAGCGCACTGGTACCGACTTCTCTGCTGTAAAGCATCAGTCACACCAGCCAGCTCGAGTATTTAGTGTTTTTTCATCAGAAGCATGAGATGAATTCTTCAGATTTCTTCAGAGCGCACTGGTACCGACTTCTCTGCTGTAAAGCATCAGTCACACCAGCCTAGCTCGAGTATTTAGAGTTTTTCATCAGAAGCAAGAGATGCATTCTTCAGAAATCTTCAGAGCGCACTGGTCCAGACTTCTTTGCTGTAAAGCATTAGTCGACCGGCAAGCTCCAGTTCAACCGACCTCTCAATAGAAGGTGATATCAATCCCTCCCTTGCAGACCCGGCTTTGTTGTCGGTAGTGGGGGTTGTGGATGGCCAGTTCACTGGTTTTATCACGAAACGAAGAAAGAATTTCATCTACACATCTACAGAGCGCACTGGTCCAGGCTTCTCTGCTTTTAAAGCATCAGCCGGCCGGCCAGCTCAAAGAACGCGACCTCTGACGTCATCTCCACGAAGCTGGTCACATGGTCCACCGACTAAGTCACGAAGTTTATCACGTGACTCACCGACCAGGAAGGTCGGAAATGCGTTCTTCAGAACTTACGTCTACTGTGATTCCAGTCCCTGCCTTGCACACCCGGCCTTGTTGTTGGTAGTGGGGTTTTGTGGACAGTCAGAATATTTAAAGTTTAAAAGAAATACTTGAATGAATGGAGGAAACACGCAGTAAGCTGAATTCAACACAAAGATAGTTGTAAAGTTAACTTGCTTCAGCAACTGGTTACAGAGTGTACCGACCGGGTACTGGCTACACAGCCTTGTACAGTTGGTTTTTTTTTTTTTTTTTTTTTTTAATGGTTACAGAGTGTACCGATTAGGTACCGGCTACACAGCCTTTGTACAGCTTACCCGACCCCCAACTGGTTACAGTCATCCGACCCAGTCTATTCAATTCTGTGTTGATTCTGGGGCAGGTAGACAGCTAGTATCTACAAGATATGGCTTCAACCGACTGGTTACAGAGTCTACCGACCGGCCACAAAGTCTGCACTGAACAGCTTGCTTCACATTAACCGGGTACAGAGCCTGCCTATTACCAAACAGCTCCAAGAATCACCAAACCAAAGGTCTTCTACCAGCTGGCCACTCCTCATCAGCAGCCTATTCACTGGCCTAAGACTGATGACAGGCCTAATAATGTATAGTCCCTGACAGGAAGTTTTTTCCTACACAGAAACTGCTTCAACCGGTTACAGAGCTTACTGGCTATAGTTTTCACTGAGCAGTTTTGCTTCACACCAGCTGGTTACAGAGACTACCGACCTATCAGGTGCAATTACTGTCTTGCCTCTTTTTCAATACTGGTTACAGAGGACCGAAACTGACCAGCAATCCCTCCTGGGGATCACCTAGTTAGTAGACCAGTAACTAAATTCAATGGTCAGCCTAACCTACCAGTTTTACTGGTTACAGAGTATCACAGGCTACAGAGATTTACTGTTACCAAAAATTGCTGGTTACAGAGAAAACAAATGGGTATTTTGAACAGCAAGAGAAAAGGTGGTACACACTCAAACAAGCCTTCATCGTGTCCGTTCAGGGGTCAGCCATCATACAAATGACAATGTGTACATGCTCCACCTTCAAGGCGGCTGGCCCGGGGCCACGAGTCTGTAAAATGTGAAGAGTTGTGTCAGCCCCACCGGACTGGACCACAGCAATAACAGGACTGTTAACTGTTTTCATTATCACCAGGCCGGACCAGTGTCCGGAGGGACAGAAAATGTTTGTCAGACTACCAAATGTCCCAGATGTGGCACACAATCTGCCTGTAGGGTCCAGATTAAATCTGTTTTGGGAACTTAGGAAGCCTTGGGGGCTGGACCCTAGGTAGTACAAATGTTGAAGGAGGGCTACACTCTCCCTTTCTAGTCAAGCCCAAGCTTGATAAGGTCACCAAAAATCATCAACGGCTATTTATATTCTCACAGGAACCTATACTGGTAAGAGGTAGTGGGTGGATGATTACACGAATGTTCGATCAATCGTCGGTGTCATGGTACAATTGCGTTCGGTCACTGACAACTTCTAGAAATCGATTAAATCTTACCCTTCTTTATGTGTCTCAATATCCACATATTTTTTTATATTTTAAGCAGTTTTTACCCCACAGGGCTGTCGGGGTATTGTTTTCACCCATGGTGTCCGGATGGGTGGGCGGGCGGCGGGAAATAGTTTGTCCGGGCTATATCTCGGAAACCGTAAGGTGTAGGAAGTTGATACTTGGTAGGAACATTGGTTAGGAGTTGTAGGTGTGCAACATCATGGTCTGACCTTGATTTGACCTTTGACCTTGCCGTAGTGACCTTGACCTATAAAATCTTGTCCGGGCTATATCTCAGCAACTGTAAGGTGTAGGAAGTTGATACTTGGTAGGGACATTGGTTAGGGGGTGTAGGTGTGCAACGTCATGGTGTGACCTTGATTTGACCTTTGACCTTGCTGTAGTGACCTTGACCTATAAAATCTTGTCCGGGCTATATCTCGGAAACCGTAAGGTGTAGGAAGTTGATGCTTGGTAGGAACATTGGTTAGGAGTTGTAGGTGTGCAACATCATGGTCTGACCTTGATTTGACTTTTGACCTTGCCATAGTGACCTTTACCTATAAAACCTTGTCCGGGCTATATCTCAGCAACTGTACGGTGTAGAAAGTTGATACTTGGTAGGGACATTGGTTAGGGGGTGTAGATGTGCAACGTCATAGTGTGACCTTGATTTGAGATTTGACCCTTGCCGTAGTGACCTTGACCTATAAAATCTTGTCTGGGCTATATTTCGGAAACTGTAAGCTGTAGGAAGCTGATACTTGGTGAGGACATTGGTTGTGGGTAGTAGGTGTGCAACGTCATGGTGTGACCTTGATTTGACCTTTGTACTTGCCGTAGTGAACTTGACCTATAATACCTGGTCTGGGCTATATCTTGGAAACCGTAAGAGGTGTAGGAAGTTGGTACTTGGTAGGGACATTGGTTGAGGGTTTTATGTGTGCCACGTCATGGTGTAACACTGATTGACCTTGCTGTATTGACCTTTAAAATCTTGTTGCACCTTTGGGTCAGTCTGTTGATGCAGATTAAGCACTGTTAAAGTCATATTAGAATTCATTAAGAATTTCCTTTTGCAAGTTCCCATTGTAACAGATGGAATTTCATCAAGTGAGTCACAGGCTTTTCTCCAACACCACACATATGCATTCATTGAATGTATTGCCACTTCTGTATGCATGGGTAATATTCAAAACATCCAAACCATAATTTGGCCATTTTTGGTTTACTGATAAATGCTGTCATTTTATTATTGAATTGTCTTGTTTTAAAACTTCATCTTTATATACATTTCTTTTCCTTAGATATTATTTTCTCTACTTAAGCATTATTTGGACCTTACGGATGTAAGGAAACACCGTTATTCTTACTGGAATGAAATATAATTCATCCCGGAAAGTGTTCATGATATACTGGCCAACAGTGGAGTAAAAAAGTCGATTATGGGTCGATCATCGGTCGGAAAAATGGACGAATAATCGACCGTGAAAATTGAGGCGATTCCACTTACTAGTTAGAGGCATTACATCAGCTTATGGACAAAGATGCAGTTGAGCCAGTTTCAAACTTTTTTTGGTTCCAAACCCAGACAACCGTTGGAGACCTATTCTAGATCTGAGCAAACCAAACCTTTAGGAGACCATCAGGACCTCCCTCCAACAAGGGGAGTGGGTTACCTCAATAGATTTCAAGGATACCTACTTCCATATAACTATACAAGAACAATCCAGGAAATGCCTGAGATTTCACATCCAAGGTCGGGCATACCAGTTCAAGGCCCTGCCATTCGGTTTGTCCACAGCACCTTTGGAGTTCACCGTGATACCAAAGGAGGTGAAACTGATGGCCATACACAAGGATTTAGGAATCCACCAGTACCTAGACGACTGGTTGGTGAGAGCCAGATCCCACCAGGCTTGTCCCCAACATACACGGGAACTAGTAAATAATGTGTCCGCAGCTGGGTTGGCTGGTGAACTTAGGGAAATCAGAGCTGGAGCCCAAACAAGACTTCGATTTTGTAGGTTACCAGTTTGACCTCAGGTCTGATCAGGTCCGACTGACGCCGGACCGGTGGCAGAACCTTCAAAAGAAAATGCTGAAACTGCTATCCCTACCGGCTTGCCCAGTCCGGGAATTCATGTCCTTGATAGATTTACTAACAGCTACAGAAAAGCAAGTTCATCTAGGCCGCCTTCATATGAGACTCATTCAGTGGCATCACAAAAACAACTGGAAGGTACCAGAATCACTAGAAAAGGTGATCCCAATCCCCAGGTCCCTGCACCCCCATTTACAATGGTGGCTGAAGGAAGACAATGTACTTACAGGCCAACCATTACACCCAATAAAACATGCTCTGCAAATATTTACAGACGCATCAATAGAAGGGTGGGGCGCTCACTTAGTTGAGCACACTGCAAGAGGAACCTGGTCCCTTCCAGGAAGCAAGCTGCATATAAACTATCTAGAACTTAAAGCAGTCTTTCTGGCTTTAAAAGAGTTCCAAGACCTTTGCTCAAACAAGATAGTACTTGTAGCAACCGACAACACCACAGTAGTGTCATACATAAACAAGGAAGGAGGCATGAGGTCGGGCCCACTTTGTGCCCTACTATTGAGAATCTTGACCTGGTGTACCAGGAAACAAGTGACTCTAAAGCCCGACACATTCCAGGCCGGCTGAACGTGGTAGCAGACAAGCTATCCAGGCTAGGCCAGACCATCCAAACAGAGTGGTTTCTCCTTCCATAGGTCTTCCACTCAATATGCAGCAGGTGACACCGGCCCAAAATAGACTTATTTGGCACGAGGTTCAACAACAAGTTGCCTCTGTTTGTGTCACTGGTACCGGATCCCCTGGCCGCAGCAGTGGATGTGCTCATTCGGCCATGGTAGGATCTGAAAGCATACACCTACCCACCATCAGCCATATTGGGCCAAGTCGTGGAGAAGTTGCAAGACTCCCCATGCAAGAGAATCATTCTGATTGCTCCGGGGTGGCCCGACATGCCTTGGTTTTGGGATATAGCGGCAATGTCCAGCCAAATCCCACGGAGCCTGTCCAATCTGCCCAACCTGTTGACAGCCATTCAATCAGATCCCTCACAGAAATCTGATAAATCTTAATCTCCATGCAGGGCTCCTAGAGCCTCAGCAATCGAGGAGCAGGGCTTGTCTGAGGCAGTGGCAGCAAGAATTGAGGCTCCTCAAAGGGGATCAATCAGATCAGTCTATGAGGCAAGTGGGCCATTTTTACAAAGTGATGTATCATTCATCAGGTGGACTTCGGGGCACCCCCCTGTAAAGTCAGTTGCTGACTTCCTTATGTACCTGTTTCAGGACAGGAAGTTGCAGCCCAGCACCATTGATGGTTACAGGTCAGCCATTGCTGATAGACTGGGAAATTCACCCATCAATATCAGTAAGGATAAAAATCTCACTCGTCTCCTGGATAGTTCCTACTGAGACAGACCCGAAGGCCGGAAGGGAATCCCCTCCTGGAACCTCTCCCTGGTTTTTACACCAGCTGACAAGGTTCATTTTGAACCAATTTAAGAGGCCTCCTTGAGAGACCTTCAAAGACAGTTTTCCTCTTGGCCCTGAAGTGAGAAGTGAGATACATGCTTGGCAAAACAGAAATATTAGACACCAATCCGACTGGTCAAAGGTGTCCCTGTACCCATCACCCAGCTTTCTCCAAGAATCAGCTGGCCAAAGAGGGTCCAGACAGTGTGGCCCCAGGGGTTATAACAGCCCTGGCCCCAACTCTGGATAGATCCCTCAAGTCTGACAGGTCCCTCTGTCCGGTCAGAGCATTGCGCTACTATTTGGACAGGACCTCAGGCAGAATAAGGAGGTGGTTTTTGTCTCCTTTAAGAAAGGTTTTGACAAAGACATCTTACCTGCCACTATCTCAGCTTGGATCAAGCAGACTGTGATCCTATGTTGTGAGCTCTCTGACCAGGTTAAAGCCCATGATGTCAGGGCCTTTGCTGCTTCTAAGGTCTCCCAGTCGGGAGTCTCCTTAGAGCCAATCTCATCAGCCTGCCACTGAAGTCACATAATACCTTCACACAGTTCTATCTGAAGGGCGGGGCTTGGGCTGATTCAGAGCTTTACCAATTGGGCTCGGTAGTGGCTGCTCAGCAGATCCACAAGTGGCCCTTAGGTTGAGGAGATTTGTATATATATATAAACAGTTCTTCATGTACATAAGAATTAAGTGTGGCTTGCTTCCTTCTGGAGGTTTATTTGCATTCTGGGACTGAACTCATCCCTCTCTTCCCCTACCTCAGAGCAGGTCTGCAAAAAGGAGGGGGGGGCGACGGCGGTATAGCCCCGGGTAACCGGCTGCTGGCAACCGACCATGGCCTTACAGGGTTTCCTGACCTTAAGGTCAACCCAGGCCTGGGCCTATAGGTCTCCTGACGAAGTCAGCCTAGACCGTAGGTTAAAATTTGCTATTGTGAGTTCACATAAGTCCCTAGTAACTTACCCGCCGACCAAGCGGTAGTTATTCAGCAATTGTCCATTGGATAGGATGTATTAACGCAATAAAAGTGCAAATTTAATAAGTAAATTAAATTTTTATAAGTTAATACCCTATCCAATGGACACACAAGACTCTCCCACCGACCCCGCTATCAGCTTACAAGGGGTCTAATAGGTTTAGACAACGAAAAAGATGCTATGACGTCATCTTGTCTAGACAGGAAGGAGGTACGAGGCGCCATCTGGGGAGTGCATGGTACTGGGACCGGCCATCTTGTGAGGGCATTATGCACTCGTGTAAGATGACTTTTTCTGACGTTTGGCGGGCCGGTCTGCGCCGACCGGATTAGCAATTGTCCATTGGATAGGGTATTAACTTATAAAAATTTAATTTACTTATTAGATTTGCAATTTTGAGGTTATCACTGTTGAGTAAATTAGTTGTAAAGTGAAAACTAATGCATTTAGAGTATTTTCTTTAAATATGTTCTTCACCTACTTTTCGGGTCAGCTATAACATGGTGAAATTGCAGATCTGTAGCTCATTGCATACCTGAGCAATAGCTACTTTGAGGTTATCACTGTTGAGTAAATCAGTTATAACTTGAAAACTATTGCATTTAGAGAATTTTGTTTAAATATGTTATTCATCTACTTTTGTGTCAGCTATGACATAGTAAAATTGCAGACATGTAACATCATTGCATAGCTGAGCAATAGCTATTTTCAGGTTCTCACTATTGAGTCAGTTGTAACTTAAAAACGATTGCATTTACAGTATTTTGTTTAAATATGTTTTCTACCTACTTTTCACACCTTAATAGTTAACTTGTTACTTTACTTCTGAATACCATTTACAGGGCACAACTTTTGTGTTCTTTCCTTCTGTCACTTCTAATCTGAAACTGAAAACACACAGTCAGCTGACACATAGCCCGTTCACGGGCACTGATTGCTTGTTTTATTTTTATTTGGGATTTCACATACTTCTAGATTGGCTTGTAGTGCACCAAGTCTATTTTGTTAAAGAATAATTACTTATGTTAAATTTACCAAGTGGAGGGTTAAAGACAAATTTTTTTTTTTTTTTTTTTTGGTAGAAAAAAGAAGCGGAACCACCTGCTGAAAAAGAACCTGAGCGCTCTCGAGACCGGTCTCGTAGGAGCAGGAGTAGGAGTAGCATTGGAAGCCACAGGAGCCAGCGAGTTCCAAACAAAGATCAGTTACGGGAGAAAGAGAGGCTTGAGTATCAGAACAGCCGGGACTTGTTTAAAGAGGCGGAGGAATCCGTGTTAGAAGAACACCGTCGTGAGAGGGAAAAGGAAAAGGAAAATCGACACGGAGGCAGAAGCGAAAGACTGAGGGAAGGAAGAGCAAGTGATAATAGGGGAAGAGGGGATGACAGATCGACTAGAGATGACAGATCAACAAGAGGGGATGATAAGGCAATGAAGGACGGAAGGGACAATACGGACAGGGGTAGAGATAGGGACTATACTCAAGAGAGGTCGGGATACGACAGTAGAAGTAGTACAAGGGATCATCGGGACAGAGATCAAAGTAGAGATATCAGAAGTGAGAGAGATAGAGACAGGTCCGAGAGGAGGGACAGAAACCGTGGATACGAACGGGGTGGCGGGAGAGAGGAGGTTGACAGGGAGCGTCACCGTGGTTACCATAGTGACAGGGGAGAGAGTAAAGGGGACAGGGATTATGACAAGTATGGCAAAGATCGGGACCGTGATGGCAAGAGAGAGAGGAGTCGTCGAGGAGAGGAGAGAGAAAGAGAAGAGATCAAAGAACAGGAGGAGAAAGGAGAAGAAAGGCGGGCCCAAGAGGAAGAGAGGCAAGTGATTGACATGTTAAATAGGATTGATGGAGATGATTGAGAGGTTTGATTGCGATGATTGATGGATATGATTGAATGAGAGGATTGATTGAGAAGTTTTCCTGGTTGAGTGATTGGGATGACTGATTGGTTGATTGTGATGTTATTTCATTGAGATGATTGATTGATTGATACCTTTTTACTCCTAGTGGACAATAAGTCTATGTTCGCAAGCTTTCTTGATCCCCTTTTTACTCATTTTCTCTGTTTCACTCCATGATATTTTCAATTCCTTGTCAGGACTCTTTTGGGCTGCTTTTATTTCCTCTTGCCTGATTGATGATAGTGTCTGAGCAGGAGATTTGCATATTCTTCTGAAATATCTGTTGTGAAAAGAATCTGTTTTGATAATTGTTAATTTAACTTGTAGCAAAAAAAAAAAAAAAAAAAATAATAATCTTTTTGTTGCAGGTCCAGCAGAAAAGACACCAATCTTCCACAGGATGTTGCATCAACGTCACATGAATCAGAAAAAGAGGGAAAGCTGTCTGATAAGGGTGAAATTTTAATGCATAAAACAAAGACTCCTTCCTTAATAGGAGTGTGACTTGGGTGAATTATTGGGCATTTTATTGTGCTACAATAGTTTACCATGTGGGACTGAATGCTAACTCGGGAGGCCGCCAGACTCCAGCCAACGACCAAGAAAAGTGGACATTTGTAACTGGCCGAGTCTGTGGTTTAGTATGTACCATAGCAGTGTCGTTTGGTAATTAAGCGGCCCGTCAGGGACGCTTATTTGTTTTCACCGAAGTTCGACTGATCGCCGCCGCCGGATTATGGTCTCCCTTGAATAACTTCTTAGCCTTTCAAATTTTTCTTCCCTTCTTATCTTTCTTTAAAACTATAGGGGAGGGAAAAATTTTTCAGATACTTTGCGCAGACCTTAAGCTTTACTTAAGGTAACCTTAAGCATACCTCCAAAACACCTCGTCATCGCGTTTCGGAAAAAACCACACACACCTGTGCTCTAAAATTTATCAGGTACATTCTAGACCAAATTTTCAAGGTCGGAAAGGATTTTCTCATCAATCGGACCATAGATGCCTGAATGGGAGGCGTTTTATTTCGTAAATTTTTTAAAAATGGATACTTGGTCTGTATCTCAAAAACGGTCAGGATTTCGGCGTTTTGTTGGAATAACTTATTCAGCTACTTTTTGATAATCTTTCACATGCCGAAGTTTTAGCCCTGTATCTGCAATTTTAAGGTCACCTTAATGTCAAAAAACGGGGTTTTAGCCCTCCAGTTCACTTAGTTTTTCACTTTTTTCAACCAAACTTGGCACATAAATTAAGATTTGCCAAAGGAATATCCTGACTTTATGGTGACCTTAAACTCAAAATGTTAATGGACATTTGGCCTGCTTAAAGTCATCAAATTGGAATAAAATCCTCTGGCTCCTTTCTTTTTCCATTTTTTTACATCGAAATTATCACTGGTATTAAACTAGATAAAAATAATACTTATGGTCACCTTAAACTCTCAGTATGAATGGAGTTGTAGCCACCTTAAAGTGAAATAAGGGGGTTTTCAGCCTCCAAGTATCTTATTGTTCGACTGACCTCAGTTAAACTTTGTACACTTATAAAGGATGGCAAACCAAAGGGTTATCCTGACTTTAAGGTGACCTTAAACTGTTAATATAATTTTGGCCCCCCTAAAGTCATAACATTTGAATAAAGCCATCAGCTAAACTTTGTACACTTATAAAGGATGACAAAAGGGACATTCTCATTTTATGGTCACCTTAAAGTCGCAATATGGATGAAGTTATGGTCACCTTGCAGTGAAATTATGGAGTTTTTATTTTATTGCGAAAAATACACTTACCATTTCCTGACCATAGCTATATGTTGGTGCCATCCAACTCACTGGCCAACGTTGAGAAACATTTTAAGGTACCTTAAGAGGCCAGTGAGAGAGTGTGAACTAGCATGTCCCCCTAGTGGTCATGTGACCACGCTAGTAAACAATCTTCATTATTTTTGTTGGCCATCCTAGAGTGTGGATGTGTTATTTTAATTTGGATTTTTATTAGTATTTGGAGTTCTTGTGGGAATTTGAGTTCTGTGGTAAGGCGTCTGTGTTGACAATGTCTTCTCAGGACAAATTTAAGAGAAAAGGACAGAGGAAAAGACTTTTGTGGCCATTTTTTGGTGGATGGATGACCACTATTTTAAGATGGCGGCGTGGATGTATCGTTGTTGGATGAAGACTTTCTTCTTCTCAGATTCCTTCTTTTTATTTCATAAAAATGTAAATATACTATACCATATGAAAACACTTGGGTAAGCGTGGCTTGGCGTTCGGTGACCGCCACATACACCGTACATAGAATTTAAAATATGAGGGGAGACCCTCTTTAAACCTATATACTTGCTACCTTTGACCCCTGGTGACCTAATTCACTCTGCCATGCGCAGTAATACAGAAATAGTTCATTCTTTTTGTGGCGGTTGAAGTGTCAACAGGCGTTTTTGCTATCTTGCTAAGACCTGCATTTACACGTTTTTGGTGCTCTGTAAGTACACTTAAGCTGTTTTATTCACTATTCCTCCATTTTATTTACATTTTACTTCTATTTTTGGTGATTTTATTGTGTACTTTGCCATATATTTTACGTGTTTTTCCAAAACTCGTATTATCGCTCATCTGGTCACGTGGTCTTAGAATGTCGGATTTCCTTTGGATATATTCATTTCCTCAGTAAATTATTTCGTTTTATGCACTTCTACAGGCATTACAATTTTAATTTACGGTTTTCCTTCATTCTTTCAACGAAATTCTTCGTTTTTTCCCACGTATTTTGACCGGACTGTGCATTGTTTTTCACGTAGTTACTGATTTGTTATTATCGCTCATTGGGTCACGTGGTGTCAGAATGTTGGATTTCCTTTGGAAACATTCATTTCCGCGGTGAATTAATTCATTGATGCACTTCTACAGGCATTATAATTCACCTTTTATGGTTTTCCTTCATTCTTTTTACGACATTCTTCGTTTCACTGCGTAATTTGACCTTATTTTTGAGCTTTTTACGAATCATTCACCAGGTCACGTGACGATGACGTCACATCCAAAATGGAGGTCAACCGATCGGTTGTCAGAAAATATTCATTTTCATAGTGATTACAGCATTTCCAGGTTTGTTTATACATTCCTTCTACATATTTCTTTGAATATTATTATGTCAGAGCACAATGTGTAATAATTAAGCGTCCCGCAAGGGACGCTTGTTTGTGTATGGGAGAGCTTCTGGCTCCGCCGGCTCTGCCGGCTCCGCATTTTGTTTTCCTTATAACTCTGTAACCGTTAGGCGGATTCTTTTCAAATTTGGCAGGTTTAGGCAGTAGCCTTGGGGAATTTTTTTGAATATGCTGCAGTGACATTTCAACCAATCAGAGAGGTCACATGACCAAAAATGTCTTTTTTCGATGGGGAAGCTTGTCCGGATGATAACTTGAAAGGAATTTTATCAATTCACCTGAAACTTGGCAAATACATTCATTCTATTAAAATCTGGAAATCATTAGATTTTGGCATTGATTGGTCAAGAAATGGCCGAGTAATTAATGATTAATTAATTATTACGAATTTTCCAAATAAGGAAAACACAAAAATGCTTATATCTCGAAAACCGTGCTAGATAGAGCGATTTCGACGAAATTTTTGACCCACAGGGTATCTCTGCGGAGTAGTTTTCCCAATTTTCAAAAAATTTTTGTCTCGCCCAAAATGGCGGCCATTTTGAATTTTCGAAATTTTCGCAAAAATTGCAAAACACAAAAATGCTTATATCTCGAAAACCGTGCTAGATAGAGCGATTTCGACGAAATTTTTGAGCCACAGGGTATCTCTGCAGAGTAGTTATCCCAATTTTGAAAAAATTTTTGTCTCACCAAAAATGGCGGCCATTTTGAATTTTCGAATTTTTCGCAAAAATTGCAAAACATAAAAATGCTTATATCTCGAAAACCCTGCTAGATAGAGCGATTTCGACGAAATTTTTGACCCGCAGGGTATCTCTGCAGATTAGCTGCCAATTTTCAAACAAAAAATTTCTCGCAAAAAATGGCGGCCATTTAATTACTCACCTACTCAAAATGAGTAAATGCGAATTATCTCTAAAAGTATTGCAGATAGCCAATTTTTCTCAAATAACTCATTCACCTACTTTTGGGAGAGCTTTCACTCTGTGAAGTTTCAGACCCATAGCTAATTACTCACCTACTCAAAATGAGTAAATGCGAATTATCTGTAAAAGTATTGCAGATAGCCAATTTTTCTCAAATAACTCATTCACCTACTTTTGGCAGAGCTTTCACTCTGTGAAGTTTCAGACCCATAGCTAATTACTCACCTACTCAAAATGAGTAAATGTGAATTATCTCTAAAAGTATTGCAGATAGCCAATTTTTCTCAAATAACTCATTCACCTACTTTTGGGAGAGCTTTCACTTGGTGAAGTTTCAGACCCATAGCTAATTACTCACCTACTCAAAATGAGTAAATGCGAATTATCTCTAAAAGTATTGCAGATAGCCAATTTTTCTCAAATTAATCATTCACCTACTTTTGGGAGAGCTTTCACTTGGTGAAGTTTCACACCCATAGCTAATTACTCACCTACTCAAAATGAGTAAATGCGAATTATCTGTAAAAGTATTGCAGATAGCCAATTTTTCTCAAATAACTCATTCACCTACTTTTGGGAGAGCTTTCACTTGGTGAAGTTTCAGACCCATAGCTAATTACTCGTCTACTCAAAATGAGTAAATGCGAATTATCTCTAAAAGTATTGCAGATAGCCAATTTTTCTCAAATTAATCATTCACCTACTTTTGGGAGAGCTTTCACTTGGTGAAGTTTCAGACCCATAGCTAATTACTCGTCTACTCAAAATGAGTAAATGTGAATTATCTCTAAAAGTATTGCAGATAGCCAATTTTTCTCAAATAACTCATTTACCTACTTTTGGGAGAGCTTTCACTTGGTGAAGTTTCAGACCCATAGCTAATTACTCACCTACTCAAAATGAGTAAATGCGAATTATCTCTAAAAGTATTGCAGATAGCCAATTTTTCTCAAATAAATCCTTCACCTACTTTTGGCAGAGCTTTCACTTGGTGAAGTTTCAGACCCATAGCTAATTATTCACCTACTCAAAATGAGTAAATGTGAATTATCTCTAAAAGTATTGCAGATAGCCAATTTTTCTCAAATAACTCATTCACCTACTTTTGGGAGAGCTTTCACTCTGTGAAGTTTCAGACCCATAGCTATTTATTCACCTACTCAAAATGAGTAAATGCTAATTATCTGTAAAAGTATTGCGGATACCCAATTTTTATCAAATACTCATTCATCTACTTGTGGGAGAGCTTTCACATGGTGAAGTTTCAGACCCATAGCTAATTACTCACCTACTCAAAATGAGTAAATGCGAATTATCTCTAAAAGTATTGCAGATAGCCAATTTTTCTCAAATAACTCATTCACCTACTTGTGGGAGAGCTTTCACTTGGTGAAGTTTCAGACCCATAGATAATTATTCACCTACTCAAAATGAGTAAATGTGAATTATCTCTTAATAGTATTGCAGATAGCCAATTTTTCTCAAATAACTCATTCACCTACTTTTGGAAGACCTTTCACACACGAAAATGAAAAATTGTGAATATCTCGGAAAAGCTATTTATTCTGCTTTAATGCTCGGCGGGAGATACACACCACGGCAGTGGTCTTGACAAAAATTTTTGTCTCCCCAAAAATGGTGGCCATTTTGAATTTTCAAAGTTTTTGCAAAACACAAAAATGCTTATATCTCGAAAACCGTGCTATATGGAGTAAACTCAACAAAATTTTGGACCTGCTGGGTATCTCTGCAGAGTAGCCATGCCAATTTTCAAAATATTTTTGTCTCGCCAAATATAGCGGACATTTTTAATTTTTTTATTTTTTGCAAAACACAAAAATGCTTATATCTTGAAAACCGTGCTAGATAGAGCAGACTGCGCTGACTTTGGTTGCCACAACAGTATAAGGCTAGAAACGAAGCATTTTCTTAATACTTTAGCACTCACCTTTATATCCTTTTCGGGACGCTTTGTTTTTGCTATGCAAAAACATTATCTTTTTTTTTTGCGAGCGATCCTCTAGTTTCAATTGTTAACACATTTTTCATAGCGTAACATTATGGTATCTACTACCTACCATTCACGGTTCTTTATTTGAACAGGCCCTTTCATTTGACATTTCTGGAATTCGGATCCTGGTTTCAGTGTTTTGGGGTTCAATTCTGAGCCTAGGGTCTCCTTTTTTAGCCTTTCTCCACCTTCAATTCTGGAGGTTGGGGGTTTACGGCTTCTGGGGAGGACTTTGTCTTCCACCTTTTGGAGATCCATTTCACTGTTACTGGTTTCCTACATTCCAATTTTGTCATTTTGGTCATTTGGTTTCTCAGTCCTTTTTTAGTCCTTTGGCCTCTTTTGTGCCTAGGGCTCAGCCTAATCAGGCTGCTTTTTGGGCTGGGATTACCTTATTAAGACCATTCATTTTCAGGGTTCCTTTTAGAAGAGTTTATCAGTTGAATCCAACTGATTTTCTACTTTCTAAACACAGCTCCATTCATTTTCTAAATCTAGAAAATTTTCATTTGGGGTTTGGTGGAAATCTTCTGTTACTCAACAGCTTTTGTGTTTTCACCATTTTTTAGATCTGACGATCAATGGGCACATCTCCCTTTTGGGTATGTTGGGGGGTCCTCTGTCTACAGTTAACCTTTAGGCAGACTTCAGGAACCCTATTCCAACTTTTTGGTGCCAGTCTGTTGGACTATATGGGTGCTTAGGATTAATCTTCTCCTCAGAAGATTTTCAAGCTTCTTGTCTAACAGAATTAGGGAATTAATTTGACTGCTCTTTTCTTTTGATCAGTCTTATTTTTCTCTAAATCAACCACTTTTCCAGGCTTAGAAGTTCCTTCATGAGGCCAGATATTTACTTTCTGTCACTCATTCATTTTGGGATTTTCTTATTCAAAGTTTTGTAGGTTGGGTAATTACCCAATTTTCCTTCTAAAACTTAGTTTTGCCAGGTACGAAATCCTCTTCAGAGGGTTTTTTGGGTTGACTTCTTCAGGTTTCCGGACCTGGGATCTAGCCTGATGGGGTTCTTAAGACCTTCTTTTCCCTAGGTAGAGTTCCTCTGCTATTAGGGGAGATCTGAGATGGACCTTAGGGTCCTTATTTCTGTGGGATTTTTTCCTTCAGTCCTGTTTTGTTGATCACTTGTTCAAGTTGATTGACAAGGCAATACTTTCTCAGTGGTCTTTTTCATCCACCATTCTTTGGACATCTGTTTCATTGGGTCTTCTAGCTACATTTTAGCTGGTTGATCTATGGCCTTTTTTCAGCCATCTTTGCACTTTATTTTGAGAGATTTCTTTATCCATTTCCCTCACTTGTGCTTAGTCACTTGGTAGGGTTAATTGGTCCTTTTTTGGTTTTATGCTGTTTCTTGTGATGTCTCTCTTGGGAGACCATTTCTTCTGACATATAACAGTATAAGCAGAAGGTTTTCATGTGGCCCTTACTCAAGGTGCCTCTTTTAAGCTATCTGCATTAGCCTCTTGAGGCTCACCAATTAAGACCTTTTTTCCTCCCATCCAGGGAGTTTTCTCTCTAACTTAGTGCTTTTAGGATGTGGTTCCTTTCCAGGTTCCAACATTCTGATGGGGGAATGCCTTCCAGAGGTAGAGGCTCAGCCTCAACCTCTATTATGGTGTCCTTCAGGAGATAAGAGTGTCATTTTACTCAAATTTTCACTCTTACTTCCAGATCCCTCCACTTGCCAGTGGGAGGTCATCTGATTCCAGTGGTCTCTCAGATTCCACTTTCCTGATTCTTCAGCTCTTCTCCACAGAAGAATGCTGTTCTTTGTCATTCAGTCTCACACTGTCTGTTCACATGAGCAGTTCAAGTATCTTGAGCTCCTGTTTTCCTGATTTTTCAGGGCATTTCCTTGACAAAGATATACTGGAAACCACAGTTAGATTTATATCTTTTTCCTGGTTTTCCAGACTATCAGGATGCAACTTATCAGTTGATCATTTTCTCAATTGGCCAGTGGACCACTTCTCTTCCTCAATTTGCCTCCTTTCTCTCCTTTGGCTCCTTTGGTTCACTCTTGCTCATAGTTTTGCTTTTGGGCAAGGTGTACCACTTTGTGGCAATGCCTTATGGTCTAGCCACTAGCCTTTCAGGATTTACTTCCTTAGTCAAGGAAGTAAGGAAAGTTGGCTTTGAGGTTGGGCATCTCAGTGCACATGTGATTACAAATTGGCTCATTAGAGCCAATAGTTGTCAGAGGCTCTTTTTTCAACTCTATTACAGTTGACTTTCATCTTGGAGTGGTTCTTAGCAGGAAGTATTTAGATCTGTTTCTTTAACAGGTCTCCTTCCTGGGTCAGGTTCTTAACCTGTTTCTTAATTACCTCTCCAACTGGGCTCCTTATTAAGCGTCCCGCAAGGGACGCTTGTTTGTGTATGGGAGAGCTTCCGGCTCCGCCGGCTCCTGCGGCTCCGCCGGCTCCGCATTTTGTTTTCCTTATAACTCTGTAACCGTTAGGCGGATTCTTTTCAAATTTGGCAGGTTTAGGCAGTAGCCTTGGGGAATTTTTTTGAATATGCTGCAGTGACATTTCAACCAATCAGAGAGGTCACATGACCAAAAATGTCTTTTTTCGATGGGGAAGCTTGTCCGGATGATAACTTGAAAGGAATTTTATCAATTTGCCTGAAACTTGGCAAATATATTCGTTCTATTAAAATCTGGAAATCATTAGATTTTGGCATTGATTGGTCAAGAAATGGCCGAGTAATTAATGATTAATTAATCATTACGAATTTTCCAAATAAGGAAAACACAAAAATGCTTATATCTCGAAAACCGTGCTAGATAGAGCGATTTCGACGAAATTTTTGACCCGCAAGGTATCTCTGCGGAGTAGTTATCCCAATTTTCAAAAAATCTTTGTCTCGCCCAAAATGGCGGCCATTTTGAATTTTCGAAATTTTCGCAAAAATTGCAAAACACAAAAATGCTTATATCTCAAAAACCGTGCTAGATAGAGCAATTTCGACAAAATTTTTGACCCATAGGATATCTCTGCGGAGTACTTTTCCCAATTTTCAAAAAAATTTTGTCTCGCCAAAAATGGCGGCCATTTTGAATTTTCGAAATTTTCGCAAAAATTGCAAAACACAAAAATGCTTATATCTCGAAAACCGTGCTAGATAGAGCGATTTCGACGAAATTTTTGACCCGCAGGGTATCTCTGCAGAGTAGTTATCCTAACTTTGAAAAAATTTTTCTCTCGCCAAAAATGGCGGCCATTTTGAATTTTCGAATTTTTCGCAAAAATTGCAAAACATAAAAATGCTTATATCTCGAAAACCCTGCTAGATAGAGCGATTTCGTCGAAATTTTTGACCCACAGGGTATATCTGCAGAGTAGCCATGCCAATTTTCAAAAAAAAATTTGTCTCGCCAAAAATGGCGGCCATTTTGAATTTTCGAATTTTTCGCAAAAATTGCAAAACATAAAAATGCTTATATCTCAAAAACCCTGCTAGATAGAGCGATTTCGACGAAATTTTTGACCCACAGGGTATCTCTGCAGAGTAGCCATGCCAATTTTCAAACAAAAAATTTCTCGCAAAAAATGGCGGCCATTTTGAATGTTCGAATTTTTCGCAAAATTGCAAAACACAAAAATGCTTATATCTCGAAAACCGTGCTAGATAGAGCGATTTCGACGAAATTTTTGACCCACTGGGTATCTCTGCAGGGTAGCCATGCCAATTTTCAAAAAAAATTTTTCTGGCCAAAAATGGCGGCCATTTTGAATTTTCGAATTTTTGCGCAAAAATTGCAAAACACAAAAATGCTAATATTTCGAAAACCGTGCTACATAGAGCGATTTCGACGAAATTTTTTATCTTCAGGGTATCTCTGCAGAGCAGCTATCCCAAAGAGCTTTCACTTGGTGAAGTTTCAGACCCATAGCTAATTGCTCACCTACTCAAAAAGAGTAAATGCGAATTATCTCTAAAAGTATTGCAGATGGCCAATTTTTCTCAAATAACTCATTCACCTACTTTTGGAAGAGCTTTCACATGGTGAAGTTTCAGACCCATAGCCAATTACTCACCTACTCAAAATGAGTAAATGCGAATTATCTCTAAAAGTATTGCAGATAGCCAATTTTTCTCAAATAACTCATTCACCTACTTTTGGGAGAGCTTTCACATGGTGAAGTTTCAGACCCATAGCTAATTATTTACCTACTCAAAATGAGTAAATGCTAATTATCTCTAAAAGTATTGCGGATACCCAATTTTTATCAAATAACTCATTCATCTACTTGTGGGAGAGCTTTCACATGGTGAAGTTTCAGACCCATAGCTAATTACTCACCTACTCAAAATGAGTAAATGCGAATTATCTCTAAAAGTATTGCAGATAGCCAATTTTTCTCAAATAACTCATTCACCTACTTTTGGGAGAGCTTTCACTTGGTGAAGTTTCAGACCCATAGCTAATTACTCACCTACTCAAAATGAGTAAATGCGAATTATCTCTAAAAGTATTGCAGATAGCCAATTTTTCTCAAATAACTCATTCACCTACTTTTGGGAGAGCTTTCACTTGGTGAAGTTTCAGACCCATAGCTAATTACTCACCTACTGAAAATGAGTAAATGTGAATTATCTCTAAAAGTATTGCAGATAGCCAATTTTTCTCAAATAACTCATTCACCTACTTTTGGGAGAGCTTTCACTTGGTGAAGTTTCAGACCCATAGCTAATTACTCACCTACTCAAAATGAGTAAATGCGAATTATCTCTAAAAGTATTGCAGATAGCCAATTTTTCTCAAATAACTCATTCACCTACTTTTGGGAGAGCTTTCACTTGGTGAAGTTTCAGACCCATAGATAATTATTCACCTACTCAAAATGAGTAAATGTGAATTATCTCTTAATAGTATTGCAGATAGCCAATTTTTTATGTCAGCTGACTTGTCAGTCAGCTGGCATTATGTCATCACTCTGCGGCGTGGGCGTACGCGTCCGCGTGAACAACTTCTTCTCCAAAACTACAAGGCCTAGAGACATGCTGTTTTTTTTAAAAGATACCTTATCTATCGAGGATGAAAAATTGTTCAAGGCATGCAAATCTGTCTGTTCGTCTGTTTGCTAGAGACATTACAAGGGGGGTACCCCCACCAAAAGTGTGAAAATTTCAACTTTTTATCACAATTTTCTCAGTGACTATTGCAGGGATTTCTCTCATATCTTGCATATGTGTACTAGGCCAGAGGTAGATTCTCTTGTGTGAGTATGAGACCTGGATCTGTCTTACTTTTTTTTTAATAAATTTTTTTAATAATTTTTAATGCATTAAAATTCATGAAATCATGCACTAAATCACTTATAACTTCAAAAGTGTTGCATTTACAGCATTTTGTGAAAATATGTTGTTCAGCTACTTTTTTCATAGCTACAATATGGTGAGTAAGTTGGGTGTCTGTCTCAATAGCTAAGTGAGTAATAGCTACTTTTGGGCTTTTCAGTAACTTCCATTATGAGTAAAATCACTTGTAACTTAGAAACTATTGCATTTAGAGAATTTCGTATAAATATGTTATTCAGCTACTTTTGGGTCAGCTATAACATAGTGAAATTTCAGACCTGTAGCTCATGGCATAGCTGAGTAATAGCTACTTTTAGGTTATCACTGTTGAGTAAATCGCTTATAACTTGAAAACTATTGCATTTAGAGAATTTCGTATAAATATGTTATTCAGCTACTTTTGGGTCAGCTATAACATAGTAAAATTTCAGTCCTGTAGCTCATGGCATAGCTGAGTAATAGCTACTTTTGGGTTATCACTGTTGAGTAAATCACTTATAACTTGAAAAGTGTTGCATTTAGAGCATTTTGTTAAAATATGTTATTCAGCTACTTTTTTCATAGCTACAATATGGTGAGTAAGTTGGGTGTCTGTCTCAATAGCTAAGTGAGTAATAGCTACTTTTGGGCTTTTCAGTAACTTCCATCATGAGTAAAATCACTTGTAACTTAAAAACTATTGCATTCAGAGAATTTCGTATAAATATGTTATTCAGCTACTTTTGGGCCAGCTATAACATAGTAAAATTTCAGACCTGTAGCTCATGGCATAGCTGAGTAATAGCTACTTTTAGGTTATCACTGTTGAGTAAATCACTTATAACTTGAAAACTATTGCATTTAGAGTATTTTGTTTCAATATATTATTCACCTATTTTGGGGTCAGCTATAACATAGTGAAGTTTCAGACCTGTGGCTCATTTCATAGCTGAGTAATAGCTACTTTGAAGTTCTCACTGTTGAGTAAATCAGTTATAATTGGAAAACTATTGCATTTACAGAAATTTGTGCAAATATGTTATTCAGCTACTTTTGGGTCAGCTATAACATAGTGAAATTATAGACCTATAGCTCATGGCACAACTGAGCAATAGCTATTCTCAGGTACTGACTGTTGAGTAAATCAGCTATAACTTGAAAAATATTGCATTTGGAGTATTTTGTTAAAATATATTGTTCACCTACTTTTGGGTCAGCTATAACATAGTGAAATTACAGACCTATAGCTCATGGCATAGCTGAGTAATAGCTACTTTTAGGTTATCACTGTTGAGTAAATCGCTTATAACTTGAAAACTATTGCATTTAGAGAATTTCGTATAAATATGTTATTCAGCTACTTTTGGGTCAGCTATAACATAGTAAAATTTCAGACCTGTAGCTCATGGCATAGCTGAGTAATAGCTACTTTTAGGTTATCACTGTTGAGTAAATCACTTATAACTTGAAAAGTGTTGCATTTAGAGCATTTTGTTAAAATATGTTATTTAGCTACTTTTTTCATAGCTACAATATGGTGAGTAAGTTGGGTGTCTGTCTCAATAGCTAAGTGAGTAATAGCTACTTTTGGGCTTTTCAGTAACTTCCATCATGAGTAAAATCACTTGTAACTTAAAAACTATTGCATTTAGAGAATTTCGTATAAATATGTTATTCAGCTACTTTTGGGCCAGCTATAACATAGTAAAATATCAGACCTGTAGCTCATGGCATAGCTGAGTAATAGCTACTTTTAGGTTATCACTGTTGAGTAAATCACTTATAACTTGAAAACTATTGCATTTAGAGTATTTTGTTTCAATATGTTATTCACCTATTTTGGGGTCAGCTATAACATAGTGAAGTTTCAGACCTGTGGCTCATTTCATAGCTGAGTAATAGCTACTTTGAAGTTCTCACTGTTGAGTAAATCAGTTATAATTGGAAAACTATTGCATTTACAGAAATTTGTGCAAATATGTTATTCAGCTACTTTTGGGTCAGCTATAACATAGTGAAATTATAGACCTATAGCTCATGGCACAACTGAGCAATAGCTATTCTCAGGTACTGACTGTTGAGTAAATCAGCTATAACTTGAAAAATATTGCATTTGGAGTATTTTGTTAAAATATATTGTTCACCTACTTTTGGGTCAGCTATAACATAGTGAAATTACAGACCTATAGCTCATGGCATAGCTGAGTAATAGCTACTTTTAGGTTATCACTGTTGAGTAAATCGCTTATAACTTGAAAACTATTGCATTTAGAGAATTTCGTATAAATATGTTATTCAGCTACTTTTGGGTCAGCTATAACATAGTAAAATTTCAGACCTGTAGCTCATGGCATAGCTGAGTAATAGCTACTTTTAGGTTATCACTGTTGAGTAAATCACTTATAACTTGAAAAGTGTTGCATTTAGAGCATTTTGTTAAAATATGTTATTTAGCTACTTTTTTCATAGCTACAATATGGTGAGTAAGTTGGGTGTCTGTCTCAATAGCTAAGTGAGTAATAGCTACTTTTGGGCTTTTCAGTAACTTCCATCATGAGTAAAATCACTTGTAACTTAAAAACTATTGCATTTAGAGAATTTCGTATAAATATGTTATTCAGCTACTTTTGGGCCAGCTATAACATAGTAAAATATCAGACCTGTAGCTCATGGCATAGCTGAGTAATAGCTACTTTTAGGTTATCACTGTTGAGTAAATCACTTATAACTTGAAAACTATTGCATTTAGAGTATTTTGTTTCAATATGTTATTCACCTATTTTGGGGTCAGCTATAACATAGTGAAGTTTCAGACCTGTGGCTCATTTCATAGCTGAGTAATAGCTACTTTGAAGTTCTCACTGTTGAGTAAATCAGTTATAATTGGAAAACTATTGCATTTACAGAAATTTGTGCAAATATGTTATTCAGCTACTTTTGGGTCAGCTATAACATAGTGAAATTATAGACCTATAGCTCATGGCACAACTGAGCAATAGCTATTCTCAGGTACTGACTGTTGAGTAAATCAGCTATAACTTGAAAAATATTGCATTTGGAGTATTTTGTTAAAATATATTGTTCACCTACTTTTGGGTCAGCTATAACATAGTGAAATTACAGACCAATAGCTCATGGCATAGCTGAGCAATAGCTATTTTCAGGTTCTCACTATTGAGTAAATCAGTTGTAGCTTGAAAACTATTGCATTTACAGTAGTTTGCTTAAATATGTTGTTCACCTACTTTTGGGTTAGCTATAACATAGTAAAATTTCAGACATGTAGCTCATTGCATAGCTAAGTAATAGTTCCTTTGAGGTTCTCACTGTTGAGTAAATCAGTTGTAACTTGAAAACTATTACATTTAGAGTAATTTGTTAAATATGTTATTCACAGAATTTTTGGTCAGCTATAACATAGTGAAATTGCAGACCTCTATGTCATGGCATAGCTGAGCAATAGCTACTTTCAGGTTCTCACTGTTGAGTAAATCATTGTATCCACTGGATAGCCGCAGTGTGTAGAGAGAGATTTCACCGTTACTGCTCTGATGAAAAAAAATATTATAGCTAGCTTTCTTAAGTTTGCAGTATATATTAATAACCATAAAATGTTGTCTGGGAATATTTTTGGCCTCATTTTGAGAAACAAGATGGCCGCCACAGGTGTTTTTTGTCAGTCATGAAAAGTGCTTATATCTCCCTTATTATTGATCCTACAGGTTTGGGATGATAAACCAACCTGTAGGAAATCATGGGGTGGGAATCTTTTGGTGTGGTCAGATTTGACCTTCAATGACCCCTCCTTCAAGGTCAAACAAGGATAGCCAAACTTAAAAGTGCTTATAACTCGCTTATTATTGGTCCCAGAGGTTTGGGATGGTAAACAGACAGGAAATCATGGGCTGTGAATCTGTTGATATGGTCCGATTTGACCTTGGAACCCTCCTTCAAGGTCAAATGAGGATAGCGAAAATTGAAAGTGCCTACAACTCGCTTATTATTGGTGACAGAGATTTGGGATGGTAAACCATCCCATAGGAAATCATTGGCTCAGAATCTTTTGGTATGGTCAGATTTGACCTTTGGACCCCTCCTTCAAGGTCAAATGAGGACAGCCAAGCTTAAAAGTGCTTATAACTCATTTATAATTGGTCCTAGAGGTTTGGAATGGTAAACCATAGGAAATCATGGGCTGGGAATGTATTTGTGTGGTTAGATTTGACCTTGGACCCCTTCTTCAAGGTCGAACGAGGATATTGCGTTTGTAGTATTTCTTTAAATATGTTTTAACCTATTTTTTACACTTAAACAATTACCTTGTTATTTTCCTTCATAATACCATTTACAGGGCACAACTTTTTTATCCTTTTCTTCTGTCAGCTTCGGAATTTCTTTCGAACTTGCTGTTCAGTTACCATTTACTGTATTTCTGTACAGCCCTTTTCCTGATAATTATTCTGTCCTCTAATCACCTTCACAAATCAAAAACACTCAGTCAGCTGACACAGTGCCCGTTCACGGGCACTCTCCTCTTGTCTCAAATAACTCATTCACCTACTTTTGGAAGACCTTTCACACACGAAAATGAAAAATTGTGAATATCTCGGAAAAGCTATTTCTTCTGCTTTAATGCTTTAATGGGAGATACACACCACGGCAGTGGTCTTGACAAAAATTTTTGTCTCCCCACAAATGGTGGCCATTTTGAATTTTCAAAGTTTTTGCAAAACACAAAAATGCTTATATCTCGAAAACCGTGCTATATGGAGTGAACTCAACAAAATTTTGGACCTGCTGGGTATCTCTGCAGAGTAGCCATGCCAATTTTCAAAATATTTTTGTCTCGCCAAATATAGCGGACATTTTTTATTTTTTTATTTTTTGCAAAACACAAAAATGCTTATATCTTGAAAACCGTGCTAGATAGAGCAGACTGCGCTGACTTTGGTTGCCACAACAATATAAGGCTAGAAACGAAGCATTTTCTTAATACTTTAGCACTCACCTTTATATCCTTTTCGGGACGCTTTGTTTTTGCTATGCAAAAAACATTATCTTTTTTTTTTGCGAGCGATCCTCTAGTTTCTTTTGGCTTCCACTTGGAAGCCGCTTCTTCAAGGTCCCTACACATGACACTTCTTCTGTGTCATCTCAGGACACTTGATTTTCCTTCTCAAAGGTGCTCTGGATTTTCCATTCCTTGATCCTTCTATGAAGGTTCATTCAAGATGGTACTATCCGGGGAACTATGTCTTTGCATTCCTCTCTTTAATTCCCTAGTTTTTACATCTACTTTCATGGATGTTTCACTGCAGGGTTTGGGAGTTCTTTGTGCTCTGTGGACCACCTAAGGTCTATTTTTGATGTAGCAGTCCAGTCTGTGCATCAGTTCTAGAGCTCATAGCTGTCCTTTTTGCTCAGACATTTGTTCCTCTATTATCTTTTCATCAAAGGATCATCCTTTCAGCCTCAAACAACTCAGATGTCTTGCTCTCAAGACATTTGTTCCTCATTTGTCCTTTCTTTAAGGGATTCTTCAGATAGTCCAGGTAACACTGTTGTCTGGGCTTTCTTTAAATCAAGACAGCTTCCACTCTTGGGACATGTGTATTTTGGCATCTTTTGCCATTATTTTTACAAGAACAAGTCTGTTCTTCCACCTACTCATGTTCCAGGGGCATGAATCCTTGGCAGACCATCTCTGGAGGTCTTTTCTCACCTTTCATATAAGGTGGCCCTTCAATTCTTGGATCTTCAGATGGTAGTCTCAGACTTCTCATCTTATTTAGATCTCTTTTGCCATGTGATTCAATCACTAGCTGCTCTTACATGTGCCTCCTGTGCTAGATCCTTAGGCTCTGGCAACAGATGCCCTGGAGTGTTTTGGTCCGGAGTACTTGTTTTACTCCTTCCCTTCTTCAGCTCCTTGTCCTCTATGGCCATGAAGTTAATCAACTTTCAGAGCTGTATCATTCTTCTTGTAGCCTTTCCTGGTAATTGCCAGGTTTGGCCTCAAGATCTCCTTTAAGAAAGCCATTGGCTCTTCCTCTTATTCTTCTATAACAATCTCATCTAGAGTTTTGTTATTTATTTTTTTGGAGTTCCTTTCTTCAAGCTTTCTGGCTGAAGTCTCCTTTAAGAAGAATTTTCACAGGAGGGGTCTTGGAGGATTTTTATCCTCCACAGCTGTCTATGAAGCAATGTGGAACTGCTTCAAAAACTGGTGAGAAACATGGCCACTCTGCCATGCTTCAACTGTCCCATTTATTGCTGTTTGTTCCTTTTAAGGAATTATTTTTCAGACAATAGGGATACAGGTCAGCTCGCTCCGGGTACTACTTGGAGTTGGGTTCTTATAGGAGCTAGGAAGTCTCATTTAGAGCTTCTTTAAGTCCAGAATTAGGGTAGTCGTCACCTACCTGTTTGGTACTTATCCTTGGTTCTGCAGGCTCTTACCAAGGCTCCTCTTGAACCCTTTTCATTTGCTGAGCCAAGTTTTTCACATTTTAGACAGTCTTTCTTACTCCCTTTCTTTGGGAAGGAGAAGGAGTGATTTTGATTCCTTTATTTAAAGGTTTTCTCTCACTCTTTAGGGATGGCCTAAGTCATCCTTAAGTCAGATCTTACTTTCCTGGCTTAAGCCAGTTATCTTTAGAAGGCTCTTCCTGCTTTGACTTTTTGTCTTTGGTCAGGATGACTTAGAAGACCTCTCCTTTTTTTACAGTCAGATTCCTAAGATACTTTCTATCTAGCTATTCTGACTTAAAAGGATTTCTTCTTGGTCTTTCTTCTGAAGTCCTAGAGGGTGATATTGCTGCTCAGACAATATCTTTTTGGATAGCACTTTATCCTTTATTCCCTCAATATCTGTTCCACAGGGAATGCATCTCTTCATGGTGTCAGGGCTCATCATGGCAGGGCACAGGGGGCTTCCTGGTCCTTTAGGGGTGGAATCCCACTCCTAGTCAACATGAGATCCTGCACGTGGAAGAGCCATTCCACTTTTACATCCTTCTATTTTAGGAATGTATTTCCCTTCAGAGATGTTGTTCTTAAGAATCTCTTATGATTTCTTAAGTGGAGTGGACATCCTTTTCCACTCAGCCATTTCTCTCTCTTCTACTTAAATTCCTCAATTTAAGTCCATCTGAAACTTTTAGTTTCAGAAAAAGGGGGGTGGCATTTCCCTTTTAGGGAATCTATTCTTCATCTCTATTTTCAGAACCGTGCTTCTTAGTGCCTCTGGGCATGTTCCTATTCTGAGCACAGGGCATACTTATGCCTTCTCCTTTGAGCTGACCTAATAGGGTGTAGACAGCAGTGCTGAAGTTAGTGCAGTGGTTAATGCTACTCACTTAACTCACTCGAGTTATTGCTTCAGCACAGAGGTTTTGGGTTCAATTGCATTCACTAGGAAATATCCTTTTGTAGCAATTTAACCTTAGGGTGGTTTTCCTCAGTCTGTCTTTTTCCCACCATCCTTCCATGTGGGCATTCAACCCAAGTGTTTTCATATGGTATAGTATATTTACATTTTTATGAAATAAAATTTCATATTTTTAAATGTAAAATGCATTTTTATGAATAAAAATGTATATACTTACTTCTTCATGGCTTCATAGGAGAAGACAGTGCCATTGGGTCATTTGTTTATTAGTTGACCCCAAGGCTATCTGATAATGTACCACAGATATCCTCAGTCTTGTGATATCCCAGCTTCTGTTCTCAGGTTCTCAGGAATCATCTTCAGTGGTGGGCCGACTTTTCAAGTTTGAAGGAGGTCCCACTACTTCATCAGTAGGAGCACAATCTCCTTGTGTTATTGGATGCTTTCTTTAAGGGTTGGGATGCATAATTACTATTAATTAGGGCATCAAACAGCCAGTGGTCTGTTGTATTATGAGGAGTCAAGACTCCACATTAACAGGGCTACTACCTTTAGAATCATTTTGAAGTCTGATTCGGATTCTAAATCTTTTGATTTCCACAGACAGTTCTTCAGTGGTTTCCTATCTGAACAGGTAGGGAGGTACCCACTTCCAAGAATGTGTTTCCTTATCTAAAGAATCATTTCTTGGACGAATGCCATGGGTTCAGGTTCAGGCATATCACTTCCCAGGGTATCTGAATGTTCTAACAAATTCTTTGTTCATGATACTCAGGTTGATTCAAATTCTTTGAGTTTGAATGGGTTTTGAATCATCTGTTCTGATTCAGGTGTTCAATCAAATCTGTCTTTGATTACATTCACCAATGATGGATTTGTTTTGCAACTAGTTTGAACCACAAGCTTGTCTTTTTCAACTTTTCTTGGGATGGATTGGACAGTGTGTTTGGTCCTGGGACCTTGATTCTTCAAGTGATGCAGGTGAATCATTTGGCTTCTGAGGGTCCTTTGGTTTGTTCAACCTGTAGTCATTCCTGCTTTGAAGCCTTCTGTTCATTATGCTTTGGTGTAAGATAGGTTTCTTTGTCCTGTGAGAGCCTTGAAAGGCAAATGATCTCGGGAAAGGCAAGTAGTAGTATTTAGTAGCTATTAAGAAGGGCTACTCCAAGATTTTGGTGCAGAATCATCTTGATTGCATCAGGGTGACTAGGGATGTCTAATTTTTTGGGATCTGGTGGATCTGTTCCTCAGAGATTCCTTTTAAGGCTTCCCTTGTAGGTGACTTCAGTCGTTCTGCCATTGCTATCCAACAACTTGAATCTTAAGCTACCAGTGTAGGTGTTTCCTTTTCCTAGACTGTGGGGCTTGGGGAACAGATGCATTACACATTTCTTGGGAGGATCTGGACAGCATTGTTTGTTCCGGTGGCTCTCATTTCTCAGGTGATTCAAGATGATCACCTATAGGTGCAGAATCATCATGATTGCACCAGGATAGCCAAGGATTCTTCAGGTGATTTACAAGATGACCACCTTCAGGTGCAGATTCATCATGATTGAATCATGATGGTCATGGTGGATGTTCTTGGTTGTGGGACCTGGTAGATCTATCCACAAACCTATATCTGAGGCTTCTTTGTGGTGAAAATCTCGGATAATACTTTCTAGATGTAGCAAATTTCCTTAATTTTTTCTTTAAGGAAAAGAATTTTAAGCCATCTACTATTACTGGTTACAGAGTTACAATTGTAGATTGCTTTGCTTGAAGGGGAATAAGTCTTTAGAACTCTTCAGCTGTATAGATTGTTGACATGTTTCTATAGAGACAATCCAGTAGCCAATAGGTTAAGCCTTCTTTACCTTTGGTTCCTGGTCTTGTTTGGTCTCACCAGACAGCCTTTTGATCCTTTGAGGAAGATTTCTTGGAGGTTATTAACTTTTAAGACGGTCTTTCTTTTGACTTTGGCATCAGGCAAAGGAAGAAGGGTAATTCTTGTTAGCATTGTCTTCCTTACTTTAAAGGAGTATTGCTCACAAGTGGCTCTGGCCATTTATTAGCCAAGAATCAGTTGGCTTCAGATGGACCTACTTCAGTTAAGTTTTGACTGAGAAGAAGTCATATTCTGAGTCTCAATAGCAGCGTGTCAAAGCAAGAATGAGTGCATCTTTAGCTTTTAGGATAGTGTTTTCTTTATATGAAGTTTTAGATGCATGTTCTGGAAACCATAACATTTTTACCAATTTTCTGTCACCTGCTTGGTTTGCTTGTGGTCAGACTTTGATATTGGTTCCTACAGTTTGTTACCTTATAAGTATATGTGTGATACTTATATTGATACTGTTGTATGCATTTGCGTATGTATGTCAGTCATACTGTCTGTCTGTATTTGTATTAGGCAGTGTTTGTTGACTTCATTTACTCTTGGAATGAATTGTACAATATGCTGATGACACTTCTAAGTTTTGGGTCATCTGTGTGGGTGTTGGATATTCGTTTATATGCAACATTCAACTGTGGCAATAAGTATCAGCATTGTCAGAACTACAACTACATACTATGATTTAGAGGATCTGTATGGTGTGTGGTGTTTGTTTGAAGTTTATATGTTGTTATGTGCATGTAAATTTCAATATAACTTCTCATAATGTTTGAATTGTAGGCGAGGTAGTGGTTTTCTGTAATGATTACTTCCTTCCTACAACAGCAACAACAACAAGGCTCTGTTGTTTTATAGTGCTTAACAGTTCCACTGCCTCATCTGGGAGGTGAGTTTGGATCTGAATGCCTATAGGATTGTGCTGTGTATGATAGTTGTGCAGGGTGGTGTACTGGGTCTTTAAATTCTAGTACTGCCCTCCTTCCATGAAGGCTGCATTCAGCTATGGTCAGGAAATGGTAAGTGTATTTTTCGCAATAAAATTGAAAAATTTTGTTGTAATTTTAATTTTTATTAGATAAATACTTACCATTTCCTGACCAGGATAGTCCCCCCCTACCTCCCCGCAGAGTCAGTACTAGGGGAGTATTTTCTGCAACAAAAATAATGAAGATTGTTTACTAGCGTGGTCACATGACCACTAGGGGGACATGCTAGTTCACACTCTCTCACTGGCCTCTTAAGGTACCTTAAAACGTTTCTCAACGTTGGCCAGTGAGTTGGATGGCACCAACATATAGCTATGGTCAGGAAATGGTAAGTATTTATCTAATGAAAATTAAAATTACAACAAAATTTTTCAAATCTCCAGCTATCGTATTGTTCAGCAGAGCTCGGTTAAATTTGTACACTTTTAAAGATGACATTAGGGACATTCTTATTTTCTTTCCGCCTTGGGAGTTCCAATACAAGTACAGTCATGGCCATCTTGACGTGAAAATGAGGATTTTCAGCCCCTAACTGATTTACTGTTCAGTAACATCAGGTTAACTTGACATTGACTATACTAAAGTAAGATTTTGTATAACATTTCACTTAAAATTCCTGTACTTAAGAGGCTTTGGCCATCTTAACATGATAAATATATACTTCTTGCTCCCTCCTCATTTATTTTAACACTTTTTAAAACCACACCTGGCATATGTATGCTTAAAAATATTTATGCTGTCTGGCAAACCTAATCTCTTAGTGTTTATGAAGTTATGACATCTTCAAAGAAAAAAATGAGCTATTTATGATGCACTGATGTGGTTATTAACATATTGCAACTGATCAGTGTTCACATAATATAAATTCCCAATTTTAGGCAGATTAAAAAAAACCACATTCTTCTGATTCCATTCATTTGGAAATGTGGGGATATAACTTTTCCTTTTTTGAAAAAAAGCTTCAATTGATTCAACTTTTGTTTTGTAGAAGGAGTTGATGATCTAGCTACTTGTTCACATAGACTATATAAATTGGTCAAATGTATACACCTGACTTCTTTCACAATATAAGATGCTTGAAAAAAAAACACTTTCTCATAAACAGTTTTTCTTGTACAGCATTTTATGTATCTCCAGCTGAGTGGAAATGAATGACTTGTCCTTTTCTTCTTCCTCCCCAACTCTGTTGTGTGATATCTATCAAAAGGCACATTCATGGAAAGTCTTTCTATGCAGAAAGAACCCCCCCAACTCCCCTTTAGTGCACACAAAAAGCAAGTGGAAAAAAGAATGGCCTCAGTGGCGGGGTTCATGGAGGGAGATGATAGATATGTGTGTGTGAAGCAAAAGTGGAACAAAAAAAAGTGGAATATTTATGCTGTTCTTTCGAATGTATATTGTTTTCTTTTCTTTTACTTTCTTCCATTTCACTTAGACTTCTACATTTAATTAATTTTAGCTCAAGTGGGAAATGAATTTTTGAAACTTTAATGCATTCAAATTCCTGAAGTGATGCACTAAATCACTTATAACTTGAAAAGTATTGCGTTCACAGCATTTTGTTAAAATATGTTATTAGGCTACTTTTTCCACAGCTACACCAAGTCCAGTAACTTGTTTGGTCTTAATTTTGTGCATTATTGAAGTGTGGAATGGATCATGATCTTCTACTCTTATTCCTAAGCCTAGATTTTTAATTTCAATTGCTAAATCATTCATAAATATTGCAATATATAAACTCATACTTTTCTTTCCCAATAAATCCAGTAACATTTTTCTAGCGCTATAGCTTGACTTGTTTGTAACTTGATTTTTCTTGTAAGCAATATCTCTGAAGCAAAATCAGTAACTTTTGAACAAAAAGTCTAACACACTTTGGTTCACTGGATTTTATTAGTGGTTTTGTTAAGTTTTTAGTTGAAGCACAACCAGTAATTTTAAACAATAGTTCTTAAGCATCTTAGTCCACTGCATTCAATTAGTGTTTTATACTTAAGTCTGAAACTAATGACATTTTGAACAGAAATGTCTCTGGTCAGTGTACCCTTTCACTTGAGACCTCTTCTCTGAGAACATTACCAAAGAATGTAGGACATACAGAATCCGGGAAAAAAATGCCTCCTGGACAAAATGCCTCACAGAAAAAAATGCCTCCTGGAAAAAATGCCTCCTAGAAAGAATGCCTCCTGGATATTTTGTGACTAGGAAAAAATGGCTCCTGAGAAAAAAAAGTTATTTCAACTTGTAAACATGTTACATATGAAACCTATAACGTATAATATCAAAAACATGTTAATTTCAGATATATACAGTCAAAACCAGAACGTACAATATCGTGAAGTACAAATTACAAATATCTTCTTGAAAGGGTATCCCTTTAGCTGTACTCTGGAGCAGTTTAAAAGCAGGATTTATGGCTGTGAGGTTTCTTGATGAAATAGTTGTGGCCTTTATGGCTTACAATATGCATTCTTATCAAATTACAACATAGGTTATCCCCTCTGTAAGGAGTTGATCGCAGTTAGATGCACTAGGAGGGGCAGAAATGTAATTGCAAGAAAAACACGACACCTGTGATAATGGAAACCGGGGATGAGCAGCCAGCCAAAAGAGTGAGAAGCACCAGCAAAACCTTACAAGAGAAACTTACATACCTTTGTACAGCTAAGCAAAATGGGTAAAAGACTGTGAATTTTTGACAGGCATTGGCGACTATAAGACTCAAGTGGAAAAAATGAAGATGCCTCTGAAGTTGTAATGTGAACCTGTAGTGTTATAATACTTGAAAGAACTTTTTTTTCTTAGGAGGTATTTTTCCAGGTCACAAAATATTCAGGAGGCATTCATTCTAGGAGATATATTTCCTAGGAGGCATATTTTCTAGGAGGCATTTTTTCCAGGAGGCACTTTTTCCGTGCATCGGACATACATTCTTTTGAGAAGTAAATTTCACACCTACAATTTCTCTTCTGCCAAGCTGTGGTCGTTCTTTCATTTGTTAAATATGGTAACATACACAATGTAATAAACTTTACATTTTCTATTCCTTGTGATGCATATCTTCACATCTTTTACGGCTTACTTCATACTTTTTCATCAGGGCCGCTTCGTTTTTGTCAGCAAAAACATTTTTCTAGTTTGTCCTTCTTCTCTCGTTGGCTGCCATCTTCAAAAGCGTTTGAAACAAATGTACAATATTTTACTGTTTCCTCAAGATATACTCATCTTTGGATACTGAAACTACATCAGTTTCTTTATTATATATATAGAATCATTTCTTTTATGACAAGTCACAGAACAGATAAGTATATCTTCCATATTTTACAATTTAATCCACTTCCGGGTGAAGTCGTGAAGAAAGAGTTGAACTTCCGACTCGTACATGTAGCTTATATACAGGATCGGTACCTGTCGAAATACAATAATATAAAATATTTTGAGGTTTATTCCCTATCTGCTACATTATTGGACCATTTAAAGGGTTTAAATTTCAAATAAAGCACAAAATACGAGTGTTTGATGTCGGAATTTCTTTTCCAAATTTCCGATTTGTCTTTGTTTTGAAGAAAACATTAGACATCCAACTCGTGTATGTAGCTTATATGCAGGGCCTGTACCTGTCGAAATGAAATAAATAATATAACCCCTGTCTGCTACATGGGTGGTCCATTTGTAGGGTTTAAATATGAAATAAAGCACAAATACGAGTCTTTGTTCTCAACGTCTTCTTCTGCACAACAGGTGCTTGCCATTCTAGGGTCACCAACTCTGGTTGCGTGACGTTGGTTAGGCATTAGCAAGTCCTTTTCCTTGTGCAGTTTTGTAAGTTATTTTAATCTAAATATCTAGAATATTGTATGTACAATTCTTGGTGAGAATTATTTAATGCACTCTTTCATTAAAGGAAGTGTCACTTTTTTGCATTGTCCTCCTAATTTGCTTCATGGGTTCCTTTTTAACTTATTCTCTGCATTAGTTCAGAGTTTCGAACCCTAATCCTGGCTAAGTCAATCTTTGACTTGGAAGGGAGGTGGACCAGATCTCCCTTCCAATATGATGCCTTATTTTAATTTCCGATTGCATCCGATCACTCGGATGGTCGGATCCATAATCCAACCATGGCTCCAAGCACTCGGATCCTGAATCCAATCACTTGGATGGTCGGATCCAACTTGGAACCTTACTTGCATATCACCCAGAGTGTTCAGTCTGACCATGGCTTCAAGCACTCGGATCCTGAATCCAATCACTCGGATGTTCGGATCCAACTTGGAACCTTACTTGCATATCACCCAGAGTGTTCAGTCCAACCATGGCTCCAAGCAATCGGATCCTGAATCCAAGCACTTGGATGGTCGGACCCAATCCCATTACTCGGATCTTCAATCTGATCAATTGGAACGACCTCAAAGGGTGCGTTCCTCTAAAGCCCCAACAGGCTCCTGCTGAACATGACCAGCAACAGGGAGGTAGATATGTCTGACCTCCCTTCATAGCATACAGAAGTAGACCTTCGACACATTCTACCTTTTCCTGACCCAGGAAAACTTGCCTAGGTCCTCGTCTACCGTGCTGGTCCTGGGTGACGAGAGGCCAACAGAAGCTCAGGCCAAGAGGCCCTTTAGCAATGCTCCCGCAAATCCATACCTCAAAGATATCTTTAAAATATTTGAATAGGACTCCCTGGCCTCCATTTTACCTGAGGGTAAATTTATAGACCCCTACTTCAACAGCAAATTATTACAAGGTGAGACAACCTTGTTTTTTGAGGACAATCTTCAGGAGCTCAATATAGATTTTGCCAAGATCTGTATCTCTCCTAAACCCTCTGGAGCCCCTATGGGTAGTGGTGGGAATCGGACTGAAAAATCAGAATCGATTAATCGGAAAAGTCCAGAGATGATTAATCGAGTCGAATCGATTTTTTGGTCATAAAGGGACTTTTACAAAATTCCTTCCATAAAAAATACGAAGTGTCTGGGCTACCGTCAGTGACGGATTTACAAATACATGGGTTAGCATGAAGTGGTTCCTTTCATGAAGTGGGTCAATTTATCAAGAAATTCTACCAAAATAAAAGTTTGCTGTATTCCTGTATCATAATTTTTTTGGAAAAGCTTTACAGTACATAGTTACATTACAAAAGATCAGATTTGGATGGTTTGATGTCATTAAATTTAATAATTTAAATTATAAAAAATAAATTTTATTGCCCTTCTCATGGGAGGGAAAATCCAGACTGCAATTACATCTTGGTATATTTACAAATCAAATCTATTGATCATGGATTTATTGCTATTTTCTTTCTTTTGAACATTGATCTCGGTTTCTGGTAGAAATAACTGTCAGTAATTTTCTATCTATCAATCTGTCAGTAATTATAAATCTATCAATCTTTCCTGATATATTAATGATATATATGATGTACTGTGGTTCTATGTTATCTTTAATTCATTTAAGATCAGAAAATAGTTATTTTCTGGAATAAAATGGATGTAAGTTCTGTCACTTTATTGTCAAGAAGTTTCACAACTTGCAGTTAAGTTTCATAGATGATAATAAACATGTAAACTTCTAAATAGTGACAAATGTGTTGAAGTAACATAAAATATCCTTAGTATGACAGAATTCAGCTAGTTAAACTGAACATAATGGTGAAAAAAATTATAAAAATTGGGCTAGAAATAAGGAAGTTATGGCCACTTTAACATACATTGAACATAAAAACGAAGTACCGCAATCGCATATTTTCCCGATTATCGCCCTTAAGTACTTCATAAAACAATAAAAGTTCATTAAAATTTTTAAAAACAATCGCACATTGTAGCTAGTATTTCTATTATACAATTAAAGTCCATAATATTTAAAAACAATTGCACATTGTAGCTAGTATTTCTATTATACAATAAAAGTCCATAATATTTATAAAAACGATCTCACATTGTAGTATTTCTATTATCGTCCACTCCAAACGTCTTCCATAGTTTCGTGGGGTTTTTTTTTGTCGCTGACGTTTTCAATGGGATTGATGTAGATGCTAAAACGCGGACTCGAGTTCGGAAATCGAGTTCTCCCCGAATCGTTCCACCACTACCTATGGGCAAGTTCCCCTACAAGTTCTAAGGAACTTGAGCACCAGACTAGGCAGAACCTCTCCACCCTCATGCCACAGCTACTTTTACAAGACTACTTCCTCCTGTAACACTCCTTGGGTAAAGTGTCACACTATTAAGGCCACCCTTAGGGGGTTAAAAGCCAAATTCAGCAGGGTGCCTAATCCTTATCCTGCCTAAACAATCTGTAGCCCATATCCTCCAGAGGGAATTGTATACAATGGGCAAACTCTGGCCTGCTAGGACGCGGGGCCAACATGACCCTCCTTCAATCACATCTGGGGGATTCTAGATATCAAGCACTCGGGAATTCTCCTCTGTTCAAGTCACAATTAGTCAAGGATGGAGAAGACTTCCTCCTTAAGGCACCCCAAAGACCCACAGGATTATTAGACCCCATCAAATTCCCCTTTCGTGTTTTCCCACCACAATAGAATGAGGCTCCTACAGGAAATGCTCCTGTGGGGGCAAATTCCTCTCAAACAGTAACCAATCGTTTTCCTCAGGTAGGAGAAAATCAAACTTAACAGGCTTCAGGGGTTTCTTTCGACCCCATTCAAGGGACGAGGGCATCGAAACCTCTCCTCCTATGACTCCTTTCAAGCCTCCCTTAGTCCACCAGTAGGTCGCCTCCGTTCTTTCAGAAAAGACTGGCTCGCAAACAAATGTTCAGACAATGTGTTAAACATTATCACCAATGGTTACGTTCTTCCATTCATCTCAAACCAGATTGGTCAGTCTCTTCTGTCAAAGACCAATTCCAATTCCAATTCAACTTTTATAGCGCTTAATCTCTGTCGAAGTGACAGACTCTAAGGCGCAACATCATAAGCATAGTTTCAAAAATCATTGTCCTTGTCCATAGCTATGGTCGACATCACGGAGAACGCCATATGAGGTGGAAAATACTAAGGAGGATAAGCTTGGCAGAATAGGTATGCCTTAAGTTTTTTTCTGAAGGAAGCAATGGAAGTGGCAGATCTTACATTATCAGGAAGTTCATTCCATATTTTGGGAGCATCATATGCAAAGCTTAGACCAAACTGCTTTGTGGATTTGTAAATAGATGGTTGGTATTGAGGAACATGTAGAATTATACCATCAGATTGACTCAACCGAGTATTATAGGCACATTGTCTAACTTTGAGAAATGGGCTGAAATATTTTGGACAGTTAGTATGTAGGTATTTGTATACCAACAAGGCAGTCTTGAAGATGCAACAGTGCCTTATGGGTAGCCAATGAAGGGCTTTTCTTAGTGGAGTGGTGTGAGAAAGACATGTGGTTCTGCAAACAATTCTGGCCAGACTGTTTTGAATGCATTGTAGCTTGCGTAGGTTAGCAACAGATAGACCCCTAAACAAGGAGTTACAGTAGTCAAGCCTACTGCCCACAAGTGCATTTGCAGCCGTAAGAGCAGCATCACGAGTCAAGTACTGTCGAATTTGTCTAAGATCCCTCATCTGGATGAAACATAGTTTACATACATTTTTAACATGTTTGGTGAAAGAAAAGTCTGAGTCAAACCAGACACTCAAATTCTTAACGGCATCTGAAGGTATCAGTGATTCACCCAATATATTTACTGGAAAGAATGGGTTAAACTTTTCTTGTTGAGACTTGGCACCAAATAAAGTAAAGTCAGTCTTATCAGCATTCAGCTTTAGTTTGTTTGCACACAGCCATAGTTTGACATCTTCGAGGCACTTTCCTAGCCGATCGAAGGCAATTTTTGCATTTTTGTGCTTGAGGTGAATAAACAGCTGTGTGTCATCTGCATAAAAGTGAAATTTGACATCTGGATGTTTAGAGATTACTTTGCTCAAAGGTGTGGTATACAACGAAAAAAGAATAGGACCAAGAACTGAACCTTGTGGTACCCCAAACTTAAGCTTTCTAGCCTCAGACAGAACAGAACCAATCTTGATGCATTGGGTACGATCAGAAAGGTATGATTTGAACCAGTCAAGACATCTACCCCCGACACCGAACCATTTTCTTAAGCAATCAAGGAGTTTGTCGTGATCAATGGTGTCAAACGCTGCAGATTGATCAAGCAGCACCACAGCTGTGGCCTCTCCTCTGGCTAGAGATAGGTGAATCTGGTTCTTTATAGACAAAAGAGCTGTTTCAGTTGACTGCCACGTCTATAAGCAGATTGATACTCGTTTTCCAACCCATGGAGAGAGACATGTCTACTGAGTTGTGAGGCAACTACACGTTCCACGAGTTTTGAGATAAAGCTCAACCCAGACACAGGGCGATAGTTTTTTAGTTCATCCTTTGATAAAGAAGATTTCTTTATCAGTGGAGTGACAACAGCACTCTTGAAGCCATCTGGGACAGCACCTTACAACAAAGAACAATTCACAAGTTTTGTGATAGAAGGAAGCAGTATATCAAGGCAATCCTTAACTAGGAAAGTGGGCCAAGGATCCAGGAGACAGGATTTTGTAGGTGAATTTTTGATTACCTTCGCAATATCGTCAGGTGAGGCATCATCAAATTTGAAAAGTCCTGGCGGATTCACTGGAGATGGCAAGGAAAAAGATGAAAAACTGGAAAAAGACTCGGATTTTAGCAATCTTATTGGTGAAAAAAGCGGCAAACTGTTCAGCCAATTTTTTTTGTGAACTATTTGATGGAAGAACCTTTTCAGGGATACGGTGCAAGGCAGAATGCAGAACTTGCCATAGTTTTTTAGGGTCATCACCGTTTTCATTAACAAGAGCTCTGTAATATGTGGCTTTGTCTTTATTGGCAAGTGAATTACAGCTGGCAATTTGTTTACGCAGCTTTGCACGGTTAAGAGGAGTTTTCTTTTTACGCCAGATGCGTTCAAACTGTCGTCGAATAGATTTGGCATTTTAGTAGGTATCTGATATCCACTATGCTGGCTCCTTGGCAAGACAGCGAGTAACCTCTGGAGCATGTTTGTCCAGAAGGTTGGAAAGATCATTAGTGTATTGATCATACAGTTTTTTCACAGTGTCACCCGGACAAGCAACAAAGGAGCAATTGCTCAAGTCATTGCGTAAAGTGTCCATGTTTATTTTATGATATCTCCTGTAAGTCACTCTGTTAGCTTGTGATTTAGCAGTTGTTGGGGTTTCAACTTGACATTTGATCATTGCATGGTCGGAGATGTAGTCACTGACAACCACATTTGAAACCAGAGAACTATCAGAAGTAAGGACGAGATCTAGGGTATGGCCATGAAGATGGGTAGCAGAGTGAACATGTTGAGTAATATTGCAGGAGTCAAGAGTATTAAGGAAATTAACACTGTCTCTTGAGGTTGTGTCAATATGAATATTAAAGTCACCACAAATGATGAAGGAGGAATTCATAGATGAGAGGAACTCAACCAATGTGTGAAACTCATCATAAAAAGGATTTGAACATGAACCTGGAGGACGATAAACACAAGCAACCAGTGTAGAATGAGCATTTGATCCAATACTGACTATCAGACATTCAAAGTAGGTGAAAGTGGGATGATCCACAATTCTATGAGACAGGCTGCTATTTATGAGAAAGCCAACTCCGCCACCCGAGCCATGTGCACGAGGTCTTTGACACAATTTATAAGATGGTGGTGTGATGGATTGAAGCAGACAATCGGTATCAGTCGGGCGAATATGAGTTTCGACTAGTGATAATATGTCCAGTGAGTGATTGAACACAATGTCAGAAATCATAGGAGCCTTGTTTCTTACAGACCGATAGTTAGCAACCCCCATCACAATAGGTACAGGATTTAGGGATATATCCCCACATAAAAGCAAGAGAACACAGAGGGATCGTAATTTCACTGATGAGGGAAAGCATCTTGCATTTGTAACAGAACTTGCCAGTCTGAAAGATCGAGGTAGTACAGAGCCCACAAAACAACCCTTGACCTGTACTTTATGGTCGGACGTACTGATGAGGAAAAGACTGATGAATACCAGACAGCGAACAAGGTACATTTTTCATACTCCAGAGCCTTAACACACAAAAGGACTGTGGGGAGTCTAAAATAAAAATGACCTTATAGCTAGTGTCCACTGGTTAGGTCTACCGCAATAGAAAGGGTGGAAAATCTAAATCTCTTGGGTTTTACAGTTGCCTGTTTCTTGTACCCAAGCCTCACGGAGGTGGAGGCCAGTAATAGACCTAAGCAGGCTCAACACCTTCCTACTTGTGGAAAGGTTCAAAATTGAAACACCAGAGTCCTTCAGGGCCTCTCTGATTCTAGGGGAATGGGTGTCGTTGATAGACCTATCAGACGCCTACCTTCACATCTCCATTCTCCAAAACTCAAGGAAATATCTAAGGTTTTGCCACAGGTCACAAGTTTTCAGTTCATCCCCCTTCCCTTCGGGCTGGCCACGGTCCCTCAGGTCTTTACAACGATTGTAAAAGAAGTGAAGTTGATGGCCCTGACAAGGGGAATCAGACTTCACCAGTACCTAGATGACTGGCTTATAGGACCCAGTCTCAGGAAGAAGCACAATAAACACTCAGACAGTGGTAGACCTAACCAGTCCTTAGACTGGATAATAAATCAAGAGAAGTCGGAACTAAACCTACTCAAGTGTTTTCGTTCGTGGGCTACGAATTCCATCTAGATTCAGCCCTTGTAAAACCCTCTCAAGAGAGATGCCTCAAATTTCAGGATTTGTTCCTACGACTTAAGTCATAACATGTTTTTGACTACAAGATGTTTGATGTCGCTAATTGGGTTGCTTGCCTCAATGGAGAAAATGGTCCCGGGGGACGCCTTCACATGAGGCCCTTTCAGTTTCACCTCAAGGAGCACTGGAGATTTCCTCAGTCATTGGACAGCCTCCTACCTTGGACAGCACACCTAGAATCGTGGCAGAATCCCACAAACGTGATGAAAGGCACAGACCTTCATCCCAAGACCACAGTATCCAACTCTTTACAAACGCCTCAAACGAAGGCTGGGGCACTCACTCTACAAGGATCTGTGGTCAGACCGGGGAATAAGGCTACCCATAAATGTTCTAGAGCTGAAGGCGTTTTCTCTGGCCCTTCAAAGGTTCAAGGACCAGTGTTTAAACAAAACAGTGTTGCTTGCTACAGACAACTCAATATTAAGGAGGAACCCACTCGGCGGAGATGTGCGCTCTCCTGTGGAAGATCATGACCTAGTGGCATCATTACCAGATAACCTTAAAAGCCAGACACATTCCAGGGCATCTGAATGTGATGGCCGACCTTCTGTCCAGGTCGAACCAAGTCCAATCAACAGAATGGTCACTGCATCGCAGGTGTTCAAACAGATCTGTCTCAAGTGGTTCATTCCTCATGTAGATCTTTTGCCACTCTCCTGAACCACAAGTTCCACTATACGTGTCTCCAGTCCCAGACCAAAATGCTTGGGACATAGATGCTCTGAACATAACTGGTCGGGTCTCACTGCTTATGCTTCCCTTATGCTTGTAATAACCCCAGGCTGGCCAGGGATGCCCTGGTTTTGGGACCTAGTGCAGCTCTCAACAGAGATCCCACTTCAACTTCCAGTGTCAAGAACACTTCTCAAACAATCCCACAATCATGTATTCCACAGCAAACCACAGCATCTGAACCTCCACGCCTGGTGTCTAGGAGTGGACAGCTCTAAAACAAGGCTTTGCTGTGTAGGTGGCAGAGAGAATTGCTGCCCCTCAGAGATCGTCAACAAGGACCATCTACAAGTTAAAGTGGGCCCTATTTGAGAAATGGAGCAGAGAAAATTCGGTGGATTTCTCCACTCCCTCTGTAAAGCAGGTCTCAAAGTTCTTTATGTACCTGTACCAAGATCTAAACAGGTGCCCTTCGACCATTGATGGTTATAGGACAGCCATTTTTGACACCCTGGGCCCAACGGGGCTCCATATTTCTCAGAGTTAGAGGCACTCTCTTCTCTCAAAACATCCAGACAGTAACCATACTGTCATTCATTAAATTTCGGTTTTTGGCTACTTACAGACCCGACTTTAGAACTGGGGGTCTGTAACTGGGACTTAGACTGGTAATTTGGCAATATTTTGATATATTTTTTAATTCTAAATTCAAGAAAAATGAACAACTTTCTTCCAGTCTCAGCTGTAATCCCGCCACCGGGTGATGAATTCAGCATTCAGTCCCACATGGTAAGCTATTGTAGCGCAATAAAATTGATAATTTTAATTACTTAAATGTAGCTTTTAGAAGCTACAAGCATACCATGTGGGACTGAGGAAAGTCCCACCCTGCCTCTCCGCTGTATTTCAACTGAGGGGGTATGGGCTACATTTACCACAAGAGAAGAAGAACGAATTACCAAACGACACTTCTATGGTACATACTAAACCACGGACTCGGCCAGTTCCAAACGTCCATTTTTCTTGGTTGTTGGCTGGAGCCCGGCGGCCTCCCGAGTTAGCATTCAGTCCCACATGGTAAGCTTGTAGCTTATAAAAGCTGCATTTAAGTAATTAAAATTTTCAAGTTTATTTGTTTTACAATAATCAATCCGAATCAAGGAACTTGCCTTTTAGTATGAACCAATTGGAATTACCAGTAAAACAAATGAGGTGGTTAATGAAAATAGCTTGTCCAAAAGTAAAATGTCAAAAACATGACTGTCTTCATTTAAAACCAGCAAAAAGAATGTTTTAAATATAATTTTATTGCATTAATACATCTTACCTAATGGACAGTGAGCTATATTGCTGGCACAAGCTGGTCCTGCCAAATGCCAGAAAAAGACGTTTTGTGTCTCCACCGGCAGGACTGACAAGGTAGCCCCCATTTGCTAGGGGGCATGCAGTACTTCCTTTCCAGCAAGTTAACACAACATAATACCTTCTTGTTTGGCGCATGTACATTCAGTTGCTTTTCGAAAGTTTTCTTAATTTTTATTCAAATGCAGCTTATTTCTGTGAATATGTTATATCTGAAGCAGTGGATGCAAAGTTGTGTCGAAGAGGTTCTCAAGATTAGAAGCCATGCTTCTGGCAAAAACTTTCCAGCAGCCTACCGGTCAGCCCGATTTTCAGCAGGTTACTATACCTGTTTTGCCAGTAAAGCAGCCACCAGCTGGTCACTTCAGAGAGACCTTTCACACAACCTACCGATCTTCCAGTCAGACTTCTTCCAGCCTGTTGCAAGTACCAGGTGATATGTCAGTACTACAGCCTACTGGACCAGTGAGTCAGATTCCTATCAGCAAGAGTGATATGCCAGTGCTGCAGCCTACCAGACTGGTCAGTCAGATTCCTGCCAGCAAGAATCTTACCTGACATGCAAGAAGGTCCTGCACACCACTTCAGCTGCCATTGCTACTTCTCAACAGGACCTTGACTCTGATTTTGAACAACAGACCAACCCCACCTCTCCTGCCAACCCTTTGGAGAAAAACAAATAAGGTTTCTGAACAAGTGACTGTACCTGACCACGAAGCTGATCAACAGACTTCTGAGGCGCAGGACTACTGGCAACTGATAGGGTTGTCCAGTCATTCATGTGGTGCCACCAGGTACCAGAATTTGATAGTTCAGCCTATTTTCAAGATGATTACCCCTTCGTCAGTCCCAGGACACAGCCAGCCGGCAAAATATCAGTGAAACTTTCATCAGATGACTGGCTCTGCCAGAAAATGGAAAAGCTGAATCTTACCTTAACAGAAGGCTACCAGTGTGTCATACTGATACCAGTGGACTGTCCAAGGACCAATTTATCCAGATTTATCTCACTCAGAAGTGGTATGATGTATACTCTGAGAAGAAAAACTTTTCTCAGGTAAAAGTTTCTTTCTGGCCAAATGAACCGGTGAAACTCATAGTTCTTTCACCAGAATTGCTAGACAGTCCCTGTCTCCTAGATTGCTGGCTTCCGGGCCTATAGCACACTAAACCCTGAGAAAATGAGATAGGTGTACCAGAGACTTGACCTTTATTTGCAACCAGCCAGCATGGGTTTAGTCACTGTTTGACAAAAGTTCAGGATAGCATGGCCACGCAACTTAAGATCTTTCGGAAAGATAAAGCCAAGTCGGCCACTAAGACACAGAAAGCAGCCGAGGAACTAGCCTACGTAATGACCTTGAATCAGAGTATTACACAGGCCATGGCTAGAACTATGCAGGTCCTGTCAGACATTGTGTGTATCAACATGGCAAACACCACTCTGGTCAGACATGATAGCTACTTGGATTATTTTTTTTTTACATGACATGGATTATTTTTTATATTTACATGACAAAAAAAAATAAACTAAAACATCAAGAAAAACAAAGAAAAACATTTCAAATGGTATACAAGAAAGTACAGGTTACACATTGAATTACATCAGTTTACATAATTTAAGAAAAAAATATTTAGCAGTGGTAAACTATACAACTACATTATGTTCAATTGATTCACCTATTTTAGTTCACTCATAGCAAAGTAATACAACTGGTTAATTTACAATACCATAATACACCGAAAATACATTTTTTTTTTTTCAAAATACATTCTTCATTTGTTGCCATTGTTTTAGAAATTTATCACTTTGGAATTCTAGAGAAGCAAGCAACTTTTGCTCATCATATATAGTTTTACATTTGATAAGTGCTCCATCAATACTAATATTGAAGCCTTTCCTGGAGCATGTATATTTTTAGCATTTTATAACCATTATTAATGTATTTATTGCCGCAGAATTTGAATTATGATGGATGTATCCCAAAAGAACATCCTCAGGACTGAACTGAATGTAAAATCCAGTTTTGTTGAAAATTCTATTTTCCAATTGATGCCATAATTGGTTAGCTTTTGGGCAAGAAAAAAATAGATGAAGGAGAGTTTCCTCTGATGTGGATCTACATAGTAAGCATTTATTAGAGTCTGCCACACCCATTTTATGAAGAATTATCTGTGTTCCGAGTATTCTATGCATTATTCTGTACTGAAACCATTTAAAATATGGATCTTGTATAGTTTTAAAGCAAATTCTGAATAACTGTCTCCAAATATCGTCTTTTAAGTCCACTTTTAGATCATCATGCCATTTTTGCTTAAATATTAAGGTAAGATGTCTTTTATTTAAATTCTCATAAAAATACTTTGTGCCTTTGCCACCGGATAGAATAATTCTTATGGAGTTTAAAATACATGGCTGCAAAAAATTAAAGGAGTCTCTAGTTTTATGTTACTTAATGAATTTATCGATTACAATTTTTAAACGATAGTAATCTAAAAAATTGATTCTTTGGATATTAAAAGCTCTTTGAATCTCTTGTTGAGATAGAACACAGCCATTATTATCCACTATATCACCCACCGTTATAATCCCTTTTTTAAACCAATCTGGAAAAAAAAGTGTATTTGATGAGATCATTGGATTGTACCAGAGTGGAGATGCCAGAATATCATCATTACTCTCAATTTTAGTTTTCTCACATAATTTTATATAGGATTGAAAAACATCATTCCAAAAAACATTTCCAGTCCTTTTAATCAATATTTTTGGCCAATCTGAACCAAACTTAAGAAGCTTATCAATTGGAGATATGGATTGTTCAAAAACTGGGATAAAAGCACTTTGTCCACCTCTAAACAGTCTGTATATCCAAGATAGTTTCAAAGCATGGATAAAGTTATCTAAATTTACCATTCTGAGTCCAGCATCTTGGTAATCCTGCATAATATATAAACGTTTTATTTTATCTGGCTTATTATTCCATATATAACTAAAAAACATTCCGTTTAATGTATTTATAAAACCTCTGTTTGGTAAAGGAATATTTGAAAAGAGATGAATGAACTGTGAAAGAATAAAAGTCTTTATTACTGTGATTTTACCTAAAGGAGTTAAAGTTCGTTTGTTCCAATTTAGTAAGAGTTTCCTTGCTTTTTCCAAGGCGCATATATAATTCATAGATGGGATTTTTTCCAAGTCAACTGAAAACTGCAGTCCTAGTAGCTTAAAGCTGTTTGTTCCCCATTCTAATTTCGAGGTTACGTTTAGTTTATCTCTAGAATGCTTTTTCCTGCCGATCCATATCACTTTAGTTTTTGTAGTATTCATTTTCAACCCCGAGAATGAGCCAAAAATTTCGATTGTATTTAGTGCAGCTTCTAAGGATTGGTCAGATCCATTTAATATAAGGGTGGTATCATCAGCAAATTGGCAGAGTTTAGTATTATGATTTGCAATGATTAATCCTTTTATTTCTTTGTTTTGGGTGATCATATAGGTCATTATTTGAGTACATAAAATGAATAAATATGCAGCTATTGGATCACCCTGCTTGCAGCCTCTTTCAATTTTAAAAAATTCAGACTTTACACCTGCTTGTATAACTGAAGCAGTTATATTTTTATTTAAAATTTTGATCCATTCTATGAATCCTTGGCCAAAACCAAGTTTTTCTAAAACATTAAACATAAAACTCCATGATATTGAATCAAAGGCCTTCTCAAAGTCTATCAGCATCAACAATCCATCTATTTTGTTTTTTTTCAGTGTAATTCATGATATCATAAATTAATCTTGTTACTTCACCTATATATCGGCCTTGCATAAAACCACACTGAGATTCCGAAATTAAATAATGAAGAACTGTTTTTAATCTATTTGCCACAACAGTGGATATTAATTTGTACAAGACACAAAGTAATGAAATTGGTCTCCAGTTCTTTAGGAAATGCCTTGGCTTATCTCCTTTTGGTATACAATTTTTTTACTTGGATTATTTGAAGGTAGGGATTAAACATGATACACTAGCTGCTCTTAGAAACTCATCCCTTCATATGACCTCTCTGTTTCCGGACGGTGTGATCTCAAAACCAAACAGACATTTCTCGCCATGATGATAAATGTTTCTCTATTAGTTCTCATAAGACATCTAGCTGGTAGTGCTGGTAACATCTATATCCTCAATCTTAAGAAAGCACTGGACACCAGCCAGAAATCTGGACCACCAGCCTGCCAAAGACTCCACTTTCGTGGTCAGAACAAACAAAGTTGAGGCAAGGCCTCCAGCTACTCAAAGTGACTGGTTAAGAGTCAGTTTTCTTATAAATGACAATTACTGTGTAACCTAGAGGGTTTTTTGTGGAGAGGGCCAGAAAGACAGAGACACTTGTGAACAATTGCAAGACTTTAGATATAAATTGTTTTGCCGTGAATCATGTACCTTTTGTTGCTGGGCAGTCACAAAAGAAAGGCATAAGACCCATTGTAAAATGAAAGGTGTTTCCTGTGTAGATCAATTTTTTTTTGTCCAAGCTGTCATCAATGTCCACACTGTTGCTGAAAATCTGCCTGTAGGAGCCAGACGAAACCAATTTTGGAAAACTTGGGCTGTGCTAGGGGCCAGCCGCAAAGTCATAAGATTCCTACACCTTTCTCTTCCAACTTGACCAGGTCTCTAATAATAACAATAAATGGCTTTGTACATCCCCTCGGGAACAGCTACCTGATAGGGGCATTACATGCACTTATACAAAAGAATGCAGTAGACCAGGTCAAAAGTAAGACGTCTCTGGCATTTTTTGGTTCCAAAACCCAACAACAAGTGGAGACTTATCCTTGATCAGAGCTCAAATATCTTAAATCATAGAAATTCAAGATGGAGACACCAGAAAGCATAAGGACAAGTGGAGACTTATCCTTGATCAGAGCTCAAATATCTTAAATCATAGAAATTCAAGATGGAGACACCAGAAAGCATAAGGACTACCTTGCAGAAAGGCGAATAGGTAACGTCCATAGATTTCTAGAATGTTTACTTCATATCCCAATAAACCCACAGTCCAGGAAATATCTCCATTTTCATGTCCAGGGTCAATCCTACCAGTTCAAAGGGCTCCCATTTGGTCTGGCCACTGCTCCAATGGAATTCACAGCGGAAGAAAAGGAAGTCAGACTGTTGGCTCCAAACAAGGATATAAGAAACCATCAGTACCTAGATGATTGGTTGGTCAGATGCACATCCCACCAAACCTGTCTCCATCATACTCAGACTCCAGTTACTATATGTCAGGAGTTAGGTTGAATAGTGAACATGGAGAAATCAGAACTGGTACTCAGATTTTTGATTTCTTAGGTTACCAGATCAACCTCAAAGAGGGCAAGGTCAGATCTACAATAGAATGCTGGCAGACCTTAAACTTAGAAATAACTAAACTGATCTCAAGCCCTACCTGTCGGGTCAGACAGCTTATGTCCTTGATAAGCCTGTTAATAGCTACAGTAAAGCAAGTACACCTAAGTCGGCTCAATATGAGGCTGATTCAGTGGCACCCGAAAAATCACTGGAGGATCCCAAAATCATTAGAAATGGTGATCTTGATCCCAAGATCTCTCCACTGGCACTTAAAATGGTGGCTGCAAGAGGCAAATGTCCTTCAAGTCAGCCACTACACCCTCTAAGCCATGCTCTTCAGATCTTTACAGATGCCCCATGGGAAGGCTGGGGCGCATACTTAGTAGATCTCCACAAGAAGGATGTGGTCCTTGCCAGAAAAGCAAGTTACACATAAACTACCTGAAGCTAACGACAGTCTTTCTGGCCCTAAAAGAGTTCCAAGACCTCTGTTCAAACAAGATTGTCCTCATACCAACAGACTACACCACAGATGCTGCCTACATAAATAAGGAAGGAGGCATGAGGTCGGGCCCACTGTATGCCCTACTGTGGTGTATCCTGACCCAATGCTGCAGGTGATCCCAAGGTCTGACACATTCAAAGCCGGCTGAATGTGGTAGAGGACAAGCTATCCACAGTTGATATAATCAGGTGGCAACAACCACAAATAACTTATTTGTAACATGTTCAACAACAAGCTTCCTGAGTTTGTGTCACCAGTTCCAGACACCCTAGCTTGGTGCAGTAGATGCACTCCGTTTACCTTGCGAGGACCTGGACCCATATGCCTTCCCACCAGTGGCCATTCTGGACAAGGTGGTGGTGAAACTAAGGGACTACCTTGGTTACATGGCCTGGTTCTAGGATCTGGTAGCCATGTATGCCTGCTCAACCTGCCCAATCTGCTGACTCGGCCATTCAATCAGTTATCAATGTGTCGAATCTAAATCTCCATGCCTGGCTCCTATAGCCTCAGTGATCAAGGCAGGGGCAGCACGAATTGAGAGTCTCAACCAGATCAGTCTATGAAACGAAGTGGGCCATTTTTACAAAGTGGTGTCACAGTTATCAGGTGGACTTCCGAGCACCACCCATCAGATCCATAGCTGACATCCTCCTGTATCTGTTTCAGGATAGGAAGTTAAGCCAAGTACAATAGATGACTACAGATCAGCCATAGCAGAGAAACTGGGAAACCACCCATTAATGTCGGCAAAGACGAAAATCTCAATCATCTCCTGGATAGCTTCCATAGAGACAGACCTAAGGGTAGAAGAGGCATTCCATCTTGGAACCTTCCCTTGGTCCTACACCAGCTTACAAAGTTCCTTTTGAACCAGTTAAAGAGGTCTTCTTGAAGCATCTGACCTTCAAGACTGTCTTCCTCTTAGCTTGGGGTTTCCCAGCAAACGTCGGTAAACGATCAATGCTTGGCTCAACAAAAGCATCAGACACCAGACAGACATATCCAAGGTGTCTCTACCCCTCACTCAGCTTTCTCCTCTCAAAGAAAGAGCTGGCCACGGAGGGTCCAGACAGTGTGTCTGCAGTGGTTATTCCGGCCCTGACCCCAACTCTGGATAAATCACTCAACGCTGATAGGTCACTGTTCCCAGTTAGAGCCCTGCCCTACTATTTTCCACAATATTTTCCACAATATGCTTGGTTCAGTAACCACATTACTGGTAAGCTACCAATGGGACCAGCTGATTATGTCCCTCGGAGTCTGCTACTGTTTCTTTTAGTTCAATCTTAAGTCCCTGGTAAGCTACCCAACTTCTAAGTGGTAGTTATTCTAGCTAATTGTCCATTAGGTTAGATTATTAACTCATTAAAATTGCAAACTTAATCACTAAATTAAATTTTTATAAGTTAATACCTTATGTAATGGCGACCTAGGGGCGACCTAGCCGGTCTCGCGAACGGAGACACAAAACATCTTGTTCTGCGATTTGGCAGGACCAGCTTCACCGGCAATATGGCTAATTGTCCATTAGGTAAGGTACTAACTTATAAAAATTTAATTTACTTATTAAATTTTGCAAATTGCAATATGAAGGATTTGTAATGGCTAAATAGCAGCGGAAAAGTGTCGGATGTGTCCGAGAAACTACATAGGTTACCTTATTTCCTGGTATATCGCTTCCTACTTGTTATCTCCCGCCGGGCTTTAGCCCGGGAGGGAGATTATGAAATGATGCCTATGCGTGCGTGCGTTAGTTAGTCACGCAGATTCCTCCAAAACTACTACAGCTACAGATTTTTTGTAAATTAATTGTCCCAATGAATTTTCACGCCCTCGAAAATTTTTTTGGTTTTATGGACTTAGGCCTAAAGATAACTGAGTAATAGCTATCTTAGCTACTTGGAGTAAAGGGCTCATAACTCAAAAACTATTGCAGTTACAACTTTTTCTTCAAATATGTTGTTCAGCTACTTTGTCCTTAGCTATAAGATGGTACATAGTTTGGGGTCCCATTGCATGCCATAAGTGAGTAATAGCTATTTTCTCATTTGTAGCTAAATAACAAAAGGAGTAAATGTCAAATATCTTCAAAAGTATTAGAGTTACAGAAATCTTTTCAAATATGTTGTTCATCTACTTTTTGGTAAGCTATCACATAGTAAAGTTTCAGACCTGTTGCACCTTGGATAGCTGAGTAATAGCTACTTTGAAATTCTGACTGTTGAGTAAAGCCATTGTAACTCCAAAACTATTGCAGTTAGAGTGTTTTCCTAAAATATGTTGTTCAGCTACTTTGTCCTTAGCTATAAGATGGTACATAGTTTGGGGTTCTATTGCATGCCATAAGTGAGTAATAGCTATTTTCTCATTTGTAGCTAAATAACAAAAGAAGTAAATGCCAAGTATCTACAAAAGTATTAGAGTTACAGAAATCTTTTCAAATATGTTATTCATCTACTTTTGGGTAAGCTATCACATAATAAAGTTTCAGACCTGTTGCACCGTGGATAGCTGAGTAATAGCTACTTTCAAATTCCGACTGTTGAGTAAAGCCATTGTATCTCCAAAACTATTGCAGTTAGAGTGTTTTCCTAAAATATGTTGTTCAGCTACTTTGTCCTTAGCTATAAGATGGTACATAGTTTGGGGTTCTATTGCATGCCATAAGTGAGTAATAGCTATTTTCTCATTTGTAGCTAAATAACAAAAGAAGTAAATGCCAAATATCTTCATAAGTATTAGAGTTACAGAAATCTTTTCAAATATGTTATTCATCTACTTTTGGGTAAGCTATCACATAGTAAAGTTTCAGACCTGTTGCACCGTGGATAGCTGAGTAATAGCTACTTTCAAATTCCGACTGTTGAGTAAAGCCATTGTATCTCCAAAACTATTGCAGTTAGAGTGTTTTCCTAAAATATGTTGTTCAGCTACTTTGTCCTTAGCTATAAGATGGTACATAGTTTGGGGTTCTATTGCATGCCATAAGTGAGTAATAGCTATTTTCTCATTTGTAGCTAAATAACAAAAGAAGTAAATGTCAAATATCTTCAAAAGTATTAAAGTTAGTGAAATCTTTTCAAATATGTTGTCCATCTACTTTTTGGTAAGCTATCACATAGTAAAGTTTCAGACCTGTTCAACCTTTGATAGCTGAGTAATAGCTACTTTCAAATTCCGACGGTTGAGTAAAGCCATTGTAACTCCAAAACTATTGCAGTTAGAGTGTTTTCCTAAAATATGTTGTTCAGCTACTTTGTCCTTAGCTATAAGATGGTACATAATTTGGGGTTCTATTGCATGCCATAAGTGAGTAATAGCTATTTTCTCATTTGTAGCTAAATAACAAAAGAAGTAAATGTCAAATATCTTCAAAAGTATTAAAGTTAGGGAAATCTTTTCAAATATGTTGTCCATCTACTTTTTGGTAAGCTATTACATAGTAAAGTTTCAGACCTGTTGAACCTTTAATAGCTGAGTCATAGCTACTTTCAAATTGCGACTGTTGAGTAAAGCCATTGTATCTCCAAAACTATTGCAGTTAGAGTGTTTTCCTAAAATATGTTGTTCAGCTACTTTGTCCTTAGCTATAAGATGGTACATAGTTTGGGGTTCTATTGCATGCCATAAGTGAGTAATAGCTATTTTCTCATTTGTAGCTAAATAACAAAAGAAGTAAATGTCAAATATCTTCAAAAGTATTAAAGTTAGGGAAATCTTTTCAAATATGTTGTCCATCTACTTTTTGGTAAGCTATCACATAGTAAAGTTTCAGACCTGTTGAATCTTTGATAGCTGAGTAATAGCTACTTTGAAATTCTGACTGTTGAGTAAAGCCATTGTAACTCCAAAACTATTGCAGTTAGAGTGTTTTCCTAAAATATGTTGTTCAGCTACTTTGTCCTTAGCTATAAGATGGTACATAGTTTGGGGTTCTATTGCATGCCATAAGTGAGTAATAGCTATTTTCTCATTTGTAGCTAATTGAGAGCTTTCACTTGGTGAAGTTTCAGACCCTTAGCTAATTACTCACCTACTCAAAATGAGTAAATGCGAATTATCTCTAAAAGTATTGCAGATAGCCAATTTTTCTCAACTCATTCACCTACTTTTGGAAGAGCTTTCACATGGTCAAGTTTCAGACCCGTAGCTAATTACTCAAAATGAGTAAATGCTAATTATCTCTAAAAGTATTGCAGATAGCCAATTTTTCTCAAATAACTCATTCACCTACTATTGGGAGAGCTTTCACTTGGTGAAGTTTCAGACCTGTAGCTAATTATTCACCTACTCAAAATGAGTAAATGCAAATTATCTGTAAAAGTATTGCAGATAGCCAATTTTCCTCAAATAACTCATTCACCTACTTTTGGAAGAGCTTTCACTTGGTGAAGTTTCAGACCCGTAGCTAATTACTCACCTGCTCCAAATGAGTAAATGCAAATCATCTCTAAAAGTATTGCAGATAGCCAATTTTTCTCAAATAACTCATTCACCTACTTTTGAGAGAACTTTCACTTGGTGAAGTTTCAGACCCGTAGCTATTTATTCACCTGCTGAAAATGAGTAAATGCTAATTATCTCTAAAAGTATTGCAGGTAGCCAATTTTTCTCAAATAACTCATTCACGTACTTTTGGAAGAGCTTTCACATGGTCAAGTTTCAGACCCGTAGCTAATTACTCACCTACTCAAAATGAGTAAATGCTATTTATCTCTAAAATTATTGCAGATAGACAATTTTTATCAAATAACTCCTTCACGTACTTTTGGAAGAGCTTTCACATGGTCAAGTTTCAGACCCGTAGCTAATTACTCACCTACTCAAAATGAGTAAATGCTAATTATCTCTAAAATTATTGCAGATAGACAATTTTTCTCAAATAACTCATTCATCTACTTTTGGGAGAGCTTTCACTTGGTAAAGTTTCAGACCCGTAGCTAATTATTCACCTGCTGAAAATGAGTAAATGCTAATTATCTCTAAAAGTATTGCAGCTAGCCAATTTTTCTCAAATAACTCCTTCACGTACTTTCGGAAGAGCTTTCACATGGTCAAGTTTCAGATCCGTAACTAATTACTCACCTACTCAAAATGAGTAAATACGAATTATCTCTAAAAGTATTGCAGATAGCCAATTTTCTCAGATAACTCATTCACCTACTTTTGGGAGAGCTTTCACTTGGTGAAGTTTCAGACCCGTAGCTAATTATTCACCTACTCAAAATGAGTAAATGCTAATTATCTCTAAAAGTATTGCGGATAGCCAATTTTTCTCATATAACTCATTCACCTACTTTTGGGAGAGCTTTCACTTGGTGAAGTTTCAGACCTGTAGCTAATTACTCACCTACTCAAAATGAGTAAATGCTAGTTATCTCTAAAAGGATTGCAGATAGCCATTTTTTGTCAAATAACTCATTCACCTACTTTTAGGAGAGCTTTTACTTGGTGAAGTTTCAGACCCATACCTAATTACTCACCTGCTCAAAATGAGTAAATGCTAATTATCTCTAAAAGTATTGCAGATAGCCAATTTTTCTCAAATAACTCATTCATCTACTATTGGGAGAGCCATCACTTGGTGAAGTTTCAGACCCGTAGCTAATTATTCACCTACTCAAAATGAGTAAATGCTAATTATCCCTAGAAGTATTGCGGATAGCCTTCACATGGTGAAGTTCCAGACCCGTAGATAATTACTCACCTACTCAAAATGAGTAAATGCTAATTATCTCTAAAAGTATTGCAGATAGCCAATTTTTCTCAAATAACTCATTCACCTACTTTTGGGACAGCGTTCACTTGGTGAAGTTTCAGACCTGTAGCTAATTACTCACCTACTCAAAATAAGTAAATGCCTATTATCACTAAAAGTATTGCGGATAGCCAGTATTTCTCAAATAACTCATTCACCTGCATTTTGGAGAAGTTTCACATGCTTAAGTTTATTTATGAATTTTTTAAATAAATTTTAATACATTAAAATTAATTAAATCATGCACTAAATCAATTATAACTTGAAAAGTACTGCATTTAGAGCGCTTTGTGCAAATATGTTATCCAGCTACTTTTGGGTCAGTTATAACATAGTAAAATTTCAGACCTGTAGCTCATGGCATAGCTGAATAATAACTACTTTTAGGTTATCACTGTTGGGTAAATCACTTATAACTTGAAAACTTTTGCATTTACATTATTTAGTTTCAGTATGTTATTCACCTATTTTGAGATTATAACATAGTTATAATTATAACCTATTATAACATAGTAAAATTCCAGACCTGTGGCTCATTGCATAGCGGAGTAATAGCTACTTTGAAGTTCTTACTCAACACTAAATCATTTATAACTTGAAAAGTATTGCATTTAGAGCATTTTATTAAAATATGTCATTCACCTACTTTTTCCATAGCAACAACATGGTGAGTAACTTGGGTGTCTATCTGAATAGCTAAGTGAGTAATAGCTACTTTTGGACTTTTCACTAACTTCCATCATGAGTAAAATCACTTGTAACTTGAAAACTATTGCATTTAGAGAATTTTGTGTAAATATGTTATTCACCTACTTTTGGGTCAGCTATAACATACTAAAATTTTAGACCTCTAGCTCGTGCCATAGCTGAGTAATAGCTACTTTTGCCTTTGCCGGTGGATACATTTTGCATCTGGCTACAGATGCATTCTTGGTCTAGTCTCTAAAAGTATTACAGGTGGGCAATTTCTTCTAAATAAGTCATTCACCTACTTTTGAGTGATCTACCACATAGTGAAGTTGCAGAACTGTAGCTCTTTAGATGGCAGAGTAATAGCCACTAAAATAAGTAAATGTCTTGTATCTCTAAAAGTAGTACAGATAGGCAATTTCTTCTAAAGACGTGCTTCCCTACTTTGAGTTGATCTGCATAATGAAGTGGTAGAACTGTAGCTCTTTGGATGGCAAAGTAATAGCTACTAAAATGAGTAAATGCATTTTGTCTTTAAAAGTATTGCAATCAAACATTAAACTTGTCACTTCTACATGTGCCTCCATCTCACAAGAAAATTTATATTCCACTATCTTTAGTACATCTAATTTATACGGCGGGAGATAAATGCATGCGTCAGAATGCTTGTTCTTTTGTACAATAACAGAAGAATTTTAGGGGCTCATTAAGTGGGCCTGACCTTTGTAAGCTCTGTCATTATGTGGGGTCTGATTCAAAATCCCTTATACATCTATCCAAATAAACTGCAAATAACAAATAGGAAGATTTAAAATATAAGATAATCAAGCTTTTACCTAATGTTAGGTTTAAGGGAGGTAGTTTTCTTTGGAATGGCATAGATGTAATTGGGCGAGGGACGAGGGGGTAGGGAAAGGGATTTATGAAGAGATATGCCTTGATATTAGTGTCCATAACATATGTAACTTTTTAACTGAGCTCATGTTATATCTGCCAATGTGTCATGCTGTTTTGTGCAATACATTTAATATCATTATAGCTTTCATAAAGGATTGCAGTAGTAAAGCTTTAAAATTAAAATTGTATCTAAAAGTGGACAAAAGAGGCAATAAATTAAGGTTTTTCATGTTCATTAGTAATAAATTATAAAATTCTATTGACATATTTTCATTGGTGGCCTCCCGATCTACATACTTTTGGTACCACCCATCCCTACCCTACAGTATTCCTAATAAATAGGAAAACAATGTGATTTTGTTGTTGTTTTCAATTTGTAGAGAGAGAAGGTGCTGATGAAGGTGCTGAGGGTTTGGAGTATGAGGATTTCTCTGATGATGAAGATGATTTAGATGCACTGCTCAACAAGATGCCAGCATCAGACATGGAGGAACTCAAAGGTGCGGCTGTTCTTCGCCTTTAATTGGTTTGCACTTAGTCACCCTGCTATATACCTTTTTTTTCTTTTTTTGTGTATATTTTTCTGTACTGTCACTTCTGTGAGGAATAAGGACAAAATATTAGTGAAAAGTACAGAAAAAAGTTCTAAAACCTCAGTCTGGATCCAGAGCCAAATTATCTTTGTTGAGGGCCGAGCCATGGGTAGGCCCCACCTTGTGTCAAAATGTGATCCACAGGGGCGGATCCAGCTTTTATGTAAGGTGGGGGTTCACATCGAGTAAGGTGGGGGTTCACATTGAGTAAGGTGGGGGTTCACATCAGACATATTATAACTAAGGGGGTCGGGGGGCATGCCCCCCTGGAAAAAAAATAATTTTTGGTAAAAATAGAGTGCATTTCCTGTAAATTTAACACCACTGTCAAGAAATAATTTTGTACTTTGGGTTGAACCCCTTTACATTATTTTTCAAGGGGGGGGGTCGAACCCCCTGAACCCCCCCCCCCCCCCCGGATCTGCTGGTGGATCCAGATCCAATTTATAGTTGTTTTCCAGTTATGTGAACACACACAAAGAAACAAGAGGACAAATAGACATACAAACAGACCTGATTATAGAGTGCCCCCGCCCCATCAACTACAGAGGTTTAATATCATCAGAGCGATATTTTTCCGTCCACATTTTAGCTGCATCTCAATGTTTTTTTATCTCCCTCTCTAATCTCTTAAACTAAATCCTATGGAAGTTTATCATATGCCTGCAGCTCGATGGACTCCATCTACTACAGAGACTGTGCTGTGTCCGCATTACACACTCAATTCATTCAGTCAATTGTTCATGCGATAAGCCACAGTCCAGGTCTGTTTGCAATTTATTTTCAGATTATACATATGCATTGAAAATAATGAACATGTCATTACTTTTCTGTCTCTAGACTGACCCTCATCACAATTCTACTTTCAGATGTTTCATTGTAATTTCCTTGTTTAGATACATACCCTTCATAAGCTTCACTCAATTATAAATACAATTACCCTCAACTCAGTTCTGTTCATATTTTATCTAGATCAAACAGTAGTCATAAATGACCTGAATCTAATAAATTTCTGCAGCTGAACAATTCCAGTAAAGACATATTACAGTCTTCAATACCTGCATTAAATAATTGAATATAATCATCAGCAGAATTCTGAATTTTGTACTGTTTTACTTAACAGATCCGTTGTATAGTTTTCAAGTTATGCACACAAACAGACGGTCAGACACATAGACAGACAGACTTGATTACAGTACTCCTGTCCCTCCTCTTCATTGGTCCCCCCCCCCCCCCCAATGCTGCATGCTGGTCTCGATATGACCCTGGCTTTTGGAAAGCCTAAACTTTGCTCAAATGTGAAGCAAACATTAGATCTAAACTTAAACAATATACCTTTGCGAGCTGCATGTGAGAGGACGTGGGTTCAATCCCAGGTACAGGCAGATACGTAGTGGCTCGGATGACCACTTAAAATCGCGGTCCTCTGTCATTGGGTCCTATCCCCAGTGGCAGGTTAAAGAACCTCAAGGACGTTGATAAATGGTCATCCTTGAGCCTCTGTCTTTCAGTTAGGGGAATGTCATTAATTTGAGAGTTGGGCTGTACTTGTACAGTCAAATGGGTCATATGGCGCTTTGAGGCCTGTAGTACATGGAGATATTGCGCTGAGTATAAATACAAATACAATACAATACGTTGATTGATTCTGTACTCTTTTACATTTCACAGTTTTAGTACATATTATCCCACCTAGTGCTGCAAGAAAACAATATTTTTATACACGATCTCAACATGAAAAATAAAATTTGTCTGTTAAATATTTAATTGAAACTTTGCAGAGAAAGATGTGCTGGAGATTGATTGGCAGAGTTTATTAAATGAGCAGAAACCGAAAGTAAAGCCACAAACATCAGCATTAAACAGGTTCTCTCCAGCTGCCATCTTCTCCAAGGTAAGCATGGAATATTCCGGAATATTTTATTCCATCAACACTGTCAGTATCATGGAACATCCAAGCTGCTGTTGCATAATATAACACATGAGAACAGCAAATTAGTTTTGATATTTAATTGAAATTTCTATATATCAGACTTTGGCTATTCATATCAGTCATAATTATAAAACAGCGACCTGCACAAATATGTGTCTCTGTGCATTTCGTGAGAGTACCTAATAGAGAAACAAATGTCTGCTGTTCCAGTCTACGAACATGGTTGTAGTATGTAATCTCTAAAATAATTTTTAGAAAGGTTAAAACAAGCAATAATCAGAGAACTTTGTAAAAACATAATCAACATTTTCTAATAGAAATCAACTATTTCAGCCTTCATCCTTTATTATCTCCCACCTGGCGCGCCAGCAGGAGATTATAATTTGCACCATGTGTGTGAGTCCGTGCATGCGTGAGTGTGTCACGCAGTTTTCTCTGAAACTCATACAGTTACACATTTTGGTAAATTACTTGAATTTTTACGCCCTTCAATATTTGTTTGGTTTTGTGAACTTTGCCCTACTTTTGAGTGAGTAATAGCACTTTTATCTGATATAGTTATATGACTTATACCTATTGCATTTAGAGTATTTTGTTCAAATATGTTATTCAGTTACTTTCTCCACAGCTACATCATGGGCAGTAGTTTGGAAGTGTATCTCCATAGCTAAGTGAGTAATAGCTACTTTGTCAATTTTTAATGGTAACTATAATGTGTAAATGGCTTATATATTCAAAACTATTGCAGTTACACAATTTCTCTCAAATATGTTCTTCATCTACTTTTTTGTGAACTGTAACATACTGAAGTTTCACACTTGTTGCTTAATGTACAAGTGTGTAATGGCTACTTTATTGCTACTTTTAGTGAAAAATCACAAATATTTCGAAAACCGTAAGAGATAGAGCGATTTCGAGTGAATTTTTGACCCACAGGGTAGTACAAGAGTATCCTGTTCAAAGGGGAAAAATTTCAATTTTCGCCACTTTTGGCATCCATTTTGGATTTTATCATAAAAAGTGAGTAATAGCACTTTTACCTAATATAATTATATGACTTATAACTCTCAAACTATTGCATTTAGAGTATTTTGTTCAAATATGTTGTTCAGGTACTTTCTCCACAGCTACAACATGGTCAGTAGTTTGGAAGTGTATCTTCATAGCTAAGTGAGTAATAGCTACTTTGTAAATTTTTAATGGTAAATTGGTAACCATAATGACTAAATGGCTTATATCTTGAAAGTATTGCAGCTGCACAAGTTCTCTTAAATATGTTCTTCATCTACGTTTTTGTGAACTATAGGGTGGTACAATAGTATTCTGTACAAATGGGAAAAATTTCAAGTTTCGCTTATATCTTGAAAGTATTGCAGCTGCACAAGTTCTCTTAAATATGTTCTTCATCTACGTTTTTGTGAACTATAGGGTGGTACAATAGTATTCTGTACAAATGGGAAAAATTTCAATTTTCGCCACTTTTGGCAGTCATCTTGAATTTTAGCGGAAAATGAAATAAAATCTCGGAAACCGTTAGAGATAGAGCAATTTTGAGCGAATTTTTGACCCATAGGGTACTACAGGAGCATCTTGTACAACAGGGAAAGATTTCAATTTTCACCACTTTTGGTGGTCATCTTGAATTTTAGCGGAAACTAAAACATTGAAAATATCTCGGAAACCGTAAGAGATAGAGCGATTTCGAGCGAATTTGTTACCCGCAAGGTACTACAAGAGTATCCTCTGCAAAGGGTAAAAATTTTAATTTTCGCCACTTTTGTTGGCCATCTTGGATTTCAGCAAAAAATAAAAAATTGGAAATATCTCGGAAACTGTAAGAGACAGCGATTTTGAGCAAATTTTAGACTCATAGGGTAGTAGAAGAGTATCCTGTCCAAAAGAGAAAAATTTCAATTTTCGCAACTTCTGGTGGCCATCTTGGATTTTTAGCCGAAAACAAAAAGCTGTAAATATCTTGGAAACTGTAGCAGAGACTTGTACTCAGTATCATGGGTGGGCATTACACATGATAATATGTTTTCCTGTATGCTATCCACTATTTTCTCCATTCATCCAGCTTCTTTTTTACAGGGCTTCATATTTCTAGTATACATTTTCCTTTCTTTTGGATTTTTTGCACACAGTATTTCTTCCCCTTCCTCTGCGGGAGATACACGCCGCTGCAATGGTCAATTTGAGGATATTTTTGTGATTGAATTGCTGATAAAGTCCATGTACACATACTTTATTTCTACATTATAATGTTGTTTTTATATATATAAGATTCATCATTTTATAAATAAGCTCATACTGAATGTACCATAGCTTGTTGTATGATATATTTAAAGCTCATCATACTTGCTTAGGGCTCCAGGATGATGCCAACTTCAGGGTGGGGATGGGTCGGTAGGCTCGGTATCAAGAGCATTTTACTGAAATACCATGATGAGATTTTATAACCGCAACCTCTTTTGTTAAGATATATAATGGAAGGAAGAGATAAAACATTAGAAACATACCCAAATTCTGAAAAAAATAATTATAAGCTTTTTTTCCATATTTTTGTTCATTTGCAGACTTTTGCAGCAATAATTATACAGAATGCCATGTTTTGGTTTCTCCACTTTGTAGCTTCAATCTCGCTTGTCAACACATATTACAGAAGGAAAACCTAAAATAGTTTACACAAACCTGAAATCTGAAGAGAGATTACATGCTTTTATCTCATATTTTGTGCATTTGGTCACTTTTATTGCGACTATTGCGATGTCATCAAGAGGAAATGTCCATGTTTGGCTGAGTTGTACTAAAACACGGAGTACCAGAATTTGTACGGTTTTACATTGGCGACCTCCCTATGTACACATTTTTGGTACCGACCGTGGTAACCTTCATGCACACTATAGGGATACCTGGCAAGAGATAACTCCCCTGACAGTTGTCTTGTTTTAGGAAAAAAAAGTGGTATTTTGTGCACCACTTTACTTGACATAGCGTTCTTATATACTTTTGTAGTGTGGTATTTCTCAACAATATGCTGGAAGCGCATTGACAGCAGAGATCACAAGACTTTGCCAGGATGCAGTAGAAACAGCAGGTAAGGTTTATACTGTGTCAGTAGAAAGTTTTTGCCAGGCAGTTGTAGCTAAAAATAAGTTTTTATTGCATTAATAGATCCTACATAATGGACAATTGCTACACCAGTCGGTGCAGACCGACCCATCAAAATAAGTATTTCCAATTTTCCAATACTACAATTCTTCTGCGAACAGGTGGGTAGTAATTTTGTGGGTGGGTGTACAGATAACCTATTCTAGTGACACTTTACTGAGAATGGGGCTTGTCAGTCATGACAAGAAATGGCCTAATCTAAAAAGTAATACTGAGCTTTAAGTAAACAGCAGGTTGGCAGTTCAAGGAATTAGAATAAACAAAATAATGTAGTGACTTTATGCGATTATAGGTTAAGTTAAGAATAATATTTTCCAAAAATCACCTATTAATTTCTCCAAATTGAAAAATTTAATGAAATTTTACTTCTGGTTAAAATTTTTAACTTTTCAGTATTAATGATGATTATGTGATATACAATTTTGTTTTTCTTTTTTTTTTTGTTCAGTATTTTAAGCTACATTAATCTATTTCTGGTTTTGTTTTGATTTGCAGTCAAAAGCAAATGTCAGTTTAGTCTCTGTATATATTTTCGGTAGAATTTATTTGCAAGAGTAATTATTCACCCTAGGAGCCAATGTTAACTTCAGATATTTAAATGGCATTTGTATCTTCCAAATGTTAATTTTTGAAATCAGAACAGACATATTTTATCTCTCATAAATTCAACACTTTATAACATATTGTTGTTATATTAACGCCAATTCTTCATGGTGTAACACCTGACTAAATATTAATTTGTGACTCATGTCATTGCAATAAATGTACAAATACCGTAAATTTCCAAAGTAACTCCTAGGTTCAAATTAACGCCTTGTACCAAGCACACTGTTTACAATTTATAACACTGTTTTTGTATTTCAAAAGAATGCCTGGTTCACGCTCGTGCCATATTTTGAAAAAATACGGTAAATAGTGTTTTATAGTTTACATAAATAAAATGGTGAATTTCACATTCCCGTCTGTCATATTCCAACAGGAAGAGCTGAAGTTCCTGAGACAAGTGAAACAGATGGCGCCACTGAGTCTGTCAAACAGGAAGTGGTCAAGCAAGAACCCAGTGACACTGTGGACAATGAGAAAAAGCCGCAGATAAGGCAGTTTGAGTTTCTACATCCGGTGGCGATGTTCCATGCCACAGCACAAGTACAGAAAAATAACAGGTCAAAATTGATGAGAAATATTGGCCCTTTCAGGAGGGCGTTATGTGCCAGGAAAGACCTGAACATCCGCAGACAGCTGTGTAAAGTTGAGAGGGTGGGTGCAGAATTTTAAAACATTCTTATTTTATATCTGTAATATATATACAGAGGATAGGTGCCATTTTTATTGTGTAAAATACCCTTATACTCACTATTGCTGTATGTTCGCAAGAGCTAACATCAGTGACCAACTTGAATATATTTTTTTTTTAAAAATGAAATTAAAATAAAATATCTAGTATTAGAGGGAGCCAGGGATGTTGTGCATGCAGAGTCCACTTATGAGTAGTGGTACCGATAAAAATATTTAAAAAAAAATTTAAGTTGGTCATTGATGTTTTCTCTCGCCAACATATAGCATTATAAAGACCGGAAGTGCGCAGACTACAGAAAACAGTTTGCTGCGCGCTCGTCCGTTATTCGCCAGAAATTTGTGAATTATCTGGGGTTATAAATCACAAAACCTCGGACTTTATTTCTACAATAGTGAGGATAAGGTAAGTATTTAACTTACAAAAAGTTAAATTGCAATAAAATTTTTACAATAATTGACTGTCGATCTGTTGTATACACAAAGGTATGGCATAGCTATTATAGCTGACCAGGGAAATTGTCCATTTTTTATCATTCAGTGTGCAAAACCTAAAATTGTGTAAATTTACTAGGGCAGGGTCGATAACACCGGTATAAAGACCAATTCACTTCAACACCGTGGTGACACTTTACAGCCGGTATTTTGAATGTCAGTATATAATATTGTGAGAAAACATAAAGTATTAGAAACAAACCTCAAATCTGAAGAAATTTCAAACTTTTATCCAATATTTTTACATATTTTAGCACTTGTATAGTGATTTCTTTCAGAACTTCAATGTTTTCTTTCCGCGAATCTTACTTCCGGTTGGTGGGCCTATTCGATTGGGGATATGCTAGAACGCAATTTCTTCTTTCGGTATCCCGGAATCGGTACGCTTTTACACTGGTGGGATACCGAAATGAAAAATCGGCTATCGACCCTGCCCTAAAAATTTACTGCCTGTTTTTGTGAAATGAGAAAAGAATTTGTTGCTTATTCCTTGCAATATACATGCGAGTTACCCATTTCATGAAATATATTTGGATGGTGTGCCTCAGAATCCACTAGTTTGGATATTAAGCACATGGATACCTGATACCTTTGATTCCTTTGAAATATAAAATATAGCTAATTTTACTATATTGTCAATTTATCTGAACCTTGATATAAATAATTGGTAAGTGTAAAAGTTAAACACATGTGTTTTAATCTTAAGCTTATTGAATGCTTATTGGTTTTGCCCCCATTTTCAGACAGTCTATGCCAACGCGGTATTTTCTAAGGGCACATGATTAAAAACAACTTTTTTTGTACTTCATTTTTACCAGATTTTCCTAGAAATTTGAGAATCACTTTTGTCACATCAAAGTGTAGATGCAAGTTGAATTTCAGAACAGTTGGGCCATAGTTGACTGATTGAGGGTGAATTTATTATCATGTAATAATAAAACATGAGATACCGTTTTTTGCCATCCCTGCCCTGGTCTTAGCAAATTACTGTTCATGAGTTGTCACAGAAATTCACAACATGCTGTAAATCAGCACAAATCACAGAGTATATATTTAGTTCAACCAAACGAACTTTCTGATGCAAAAGCATAAAACTCTGTTAGATGTCTGTTGATTGGTTATGTGCCCTAATACTGATGTTATATACTACAGGAGCATGAGGGCGTGCAGATGTTTCCACACCAGCCAATAGATCAAGAGATCTACAAACAGAGTCTACAGTTATTTAGAAGAGATGTCACTGACCAACGGACAGCAGTTGCCACTTAACACAACAGTGACCACGTTATTTCATCCAACAGAGTTTTGTAGTTATTCAAGAGCAAGACTTTACAGATATTTCCAATAATGTGCAAAAATTAGGCCTGGAGGAAAAAGTATGAACATTGAAGGACTGACCTCACAGAATTAGTGTAGGTCTAACCAAAAGTGAGTTTTGGTATATTTTCATTGCTGTTGTGTAAATCTGTATTATTTTTCTACTTTTGGCTCAGGACCGAAAATTGAAAAATTGTGTGTATGTTGACTTGTATAAAGATGCATTTTTTAAGGATTTACACAGATTCCCGGTAAAATGCCAGCCAACTTACTGTTGTGTAAGTAAGAGTTTTTAAATGCGCCGCTGCCATTATAAGGTCTAAAAACAGATACTACAAGTTGCATATTGGCTCTGCATTAGTGAATTAAGCTCAGCATCATGGAAGTCAAGACAGGAAAATCTTTTAACAGTCAATGTGTAATTTTCTGTTGTCCCCACTGATGTGCTAAATTACACATCATAAATTCACATGACAGTATAACGGATATTAAAGAAACTTAAAGCACTAGTTTTTACCCCACAGCCCTTAAGGGCTGTCGGGGTATTGTTTTCACCCATGGTGTCCGGATGGGCGGGCGGGCATTCGGATGGCAGGAAAAAGTTTGTCCGGGCTGTATCTCAGAAACCGTAAGGTGTAGGAAGTTGATACTTGGTAGGGACATTGGTTAGGATGTGTAGGTGTACAACGTCGTGGTGTGACCTTGATTTGACCTTGCCGTAGTGACCTTGAGTTTGAAAATCTTGTCCGGGCTATATTTCGGAAACCGTAAGGTGTAGGAAGTTGATACTTGGTAGGGACATTGGTTAGGGGTTGTAGGTGTGCAACGTCATGGCGTGACCTTGATTTGACCTTGCCGTAGTGACCTTGACCTATAATATCTTGTCCGGGCTATATTTCGGAAACCGTAAGGTGTCGGAAGTTGATACTTGGTAAGGACATTGGTTAGGGGGTGTAGGTGTGCAACGTCATGGTGTGACCTTGATTTGACCTTTGACCTTGCTGTAGTGACCTTGACCTATAAAATCTTGTCCGGGCTATATCTCGGAAACCGTAAGGTGTAGGAAGTTGATACTTGGTAGGGACATTAGTTGGGGGTGTAGGTGTGCAATGTTCTGGTCTGACCTTGATTTGACCTTTGACCTTGCTGTAGTGACCTTGACCTATAAAATCTTGCCCGGGCTATATCTCAGAAACCATAAGGTGTAGGAAGTTGATGCTTGGTAGGGACATTGGTTAGGGGGTGTGGGTGTGCAGCGTCATGGTCTGACTTTGATTTGACCTTTGACCTTGCCATAGTCACATTGACCTATAAAATCTTGTCCGGGCTGTATCTCAGAAACCGTGAGGTGTAGGAAGTTGATGCTTGGTAGGGACATTGGTTAGGGGTTGTAGGTGTGCAACATCATGGTTTGACCTTGATTTGACCTTGTCGTAGTGACCTTGACCTTTAAAATCTTGTTGCACCTTTGGGTCTGACTTTTGATGCAGATTAAGCACTGTTAAAGTCAGCTTAGAATTCATTAAGAATTTTAATTTTACAACTTCCCATTGTAACAGATGGAATTTCATCAAGTGAGCCACAGATTTTCCTCACAACACATTACCACTTCTGTATGCATGGTAATATTCAAAACATCCAAACCATAATTCGGCCATGCCAGATGTTGATAAAGAGTGTCGTAATGTTTAGTTTACTGATTAATGCTGTCATCTTGTTATTGAATTGTCTTGTTTTAATACTTCATCTTTACATGCATTATGTTTCTCTTAGACAGTATTGTCTCTATTTAGACCTCTGTTTGGACCTTTACATAACTGACAGTGCTCTGAAAGTATCCTGAACTTTGTACTGATACAGTACTTCTGTATCTCATGGTGTTAAAAAATATTTCCCTAGGCTGTGGTGTACGGGCATCTCTGATGCTATTTTATTGCTTTGTAAGTATGTACTGCATAATGTTGCAGAACAGTTTTGGTGGGAACAAATCCTACGAGATGTAAAACTGAAATTAATATTATTTTGTTTTTATTCCTTGTTTTTAAAAAAAATTGCTCATTAATTTCTTGAAATTAAAATGAATTTTCCACCTTTATTTTTGATATTGACACAGCATCATTTATATCAAGTGAAAGCTGTGACTGGTGAATACTATGAAATGTATCTTCTCTCATACCATTCAGGGGAGGTCCTAGTGGCTGATTGGTTAACAGGTTTTGCATGTACATTGTTAGGATTTGGTTCTAACCCCTGCAGCCGTGGGTTTGAATCCAGCCAGTGGCAACAAGTGGGGTTCTCAGGAGTGTGTGTCATATGACTTTAGGTGTTAAAAATGTAATTTGAGCTTTGTACAAAGTCTGGTGAAATTCTTTACATTTGGTAAAACATAAAGTATAAAAAAATGGACTCTTATCAAAAGAGTCTTCATCCATACAACTATGTGTACCTATTATGTCATGATTTATTCTGTGGTTGTCTCTTATCTGTCTCTCAAGCTAAGATGTAATTTGGACTGGTTATAAACCATAAAAGAACTGCACATGGAGTTATATGTGGTGTTCACATTGTATATTACAACATGTATTTCACTGTTATGACCTTAATATTTTGTTATTTACACAAGGTAAATTATAAACAAGTTCCTGTATTGGCAGATTCAATTGGGTAGGTTTCAGTTTCACCAGTAAATCTTCAGTTATTTATTTGATACTTTGTTACCTGCAATTGTCCTGTTACTTGTAAAATACCATTACAATATTGCCAATTTTACAATCTTCCCAAAGCTTACATTGTCTGTTCTCAGCAGATATAGTTTTTTTTGCCCAAAATATATTATCGATATATTAAAATATATTTTAAATGCCTAAAGTATATTAAGATGAAGTTGTGATTGACAACCATTTAAAATGAATGCTCTGAAGGAAATATGTTTCACAGAAATATAAGGGGGAAAAGTTTATAATTAATTCAACTACATTTATGAAGTCAAATTGTAAACATGCAATCATTGTGTTCATTTATTTTTGTGAGAGTACAATGAGTAAGTTAAATAAAAAATATTTCACAGAGGGTCACTTGTTTTCAAAAACTATGTGGTATCTGTTTCACTCTATTTTGTGTTTTAAGAATTAGTTTTTATCCTCAAGTGGAAGTGCGAGTGTATCAATAGATGTTAATAAATATGCATTTTTTTATCTAAAAAACGGTCAGGATTTCGGCATAACTTATTCAGCTACTTTTTGATAATCTTTCACATGCTGAAGTTTTAGCCCTTTATCTGCAATCTTAAGGTCACCTTAATGTCAAAAAAGGGGGTTGTAGCCCTCCAAGTCTCTTAGTTTTTCACTTTTTTCAACCAAACTTGGCATATATATTAAGATTTACCAAAGGATTATCATGAATTTATGGTGACGTTAAAGTGTTAATATAATTGGAGCTATGCCCCCCCTAAAGTCATAAAATTTGGAATAAAGCCGTCTGGCCCCTTTTTTCATATCTAATTAAGCGTCCCACAAGGGACGCTTGTTTGTGTATGGGAGAGCTTCAGGCTCCGCATTTTGTTTTCCTTATAACTCTGTAACCGTTAGGCGGATTCTTTTCAAATTTGGCAGGTTTAGGCAGTAGCCTTGGGGAATTTTTTTGAATATGCTGCAGTGACATTTCAACCAATCAGAGAGGTCACATGACCAAAAATGTCTTTTTTCGATGGGGAAGCTTGTCCGGATGATAACTTGAAAGGAATTTTATCAATTCACCTGAAACTTGGCAAATACATTCATTCTATTAAAATCTGGAAATCATTAGATTTTGGCATTGATTGGTCAAGAAATGGCCGAGTAATTAATGATTAATTAATCATTACGAATTTTCCAAATAAGGAAAACACAAAAATGCTTATATCTCGAAAACCGTGCTAGATAGAGCGATTTTGACGAAATTTTTGACCCACAGGGTATCTCTGCGGAGTAGTTTTCCCAATTTTCAAAAAATTTTGTCTCCCCCAAAATGGCGGCCATTTTGAATTTTCGAAATTTTCGCAAAAATTGCAAAACACAAAAATGCTTATATCTCAAAAACCGTGCTAGATAGAGCAATTTCGACAAAATTTTTGAGCCGCAGGATATCTCTGCGGAGTAGTTTTCCCAATTTTCAAAAAATTTTTGTCTCGCCAAAAATGGCGGCCATTTTGAATTTTCGAAATTTTCGCAAAAATTGCAAAACACAAAAATGCTTATATCTCGAAAACCATGCTAGATAGAGCGATTTTGACGAAATTTTTGACCCGCAGGGTATCTCTGCAGAGTAGCCATGCCAATTTTCAAACAAAAAATTTCTCGCAAAAAATGGCGGCCATTTTGAATTTTCGAATTTTTCGCAAAATTGCAAAACATAAAAATACTTATATCTCGAAAACCGTGCTAGATAGAGCGATTTCGACGAAAGTTTTGACCCACAGGGTATCTCTGCAGAGTAGCCATGCCAATTTTCAAAAAATTTTCTCTTGCCAAAAATGGCGGCCATTTTGAATTTTCGAATTTTTGCGCAAAAATTGCAAAACACAAAAATGCTAATATTTCGAAAACCATGCTACATAGAGCGATTTCAACGAAATTTTTTATCTTCAGGGTATCTCTGCAGAGCAGCTATCCCAAAGAGCTTTCACTTGGTGAAGTTTCAGACCCATAGCTAATTGCTCACCTACTCAAAAAGAGTAAATGCGAATTACCTCTAAAAGTATTGCAGATGGCCAATTTTTCTCAAATAACTCATTCACCTACTTTTGGAAGAGCTTTCACATGGTGAAGTTTCAGACCCATAGCCAATTACTCACCTACTCAAAATGAGTAAATGTGAATTATCTCTAAAAGTATTGCAGATAGCCAATTTTTCTCAAATAACTCATTCACCTACTTTTGGGAGAGCTTTCACATGGTGAAGTTTCAGACCCATAGCTAATTGCTCACCTACTCAAAAAGAGTAAATGCGAATTACCTCTAAAAGTATTGCAGATGGCCAATTTTTCTCAAATAACTCATTCACCTACTTTTGGAAGAGCTTTCACATGGTGAAGTTTCAGACCCATAGCCAATTACTCACCTACTCAAAATGAGTAAATGTGAATTATCTCTAAAAGTATTGCAGATAGCCAATTTTTCTCAAATAACTCATTCACCTACTTTTGGGAGAGCTTTCACATGGTGAAGTTTCAGACCCATAGCTAATTATTTACCTACTCAAAATGAGTAAATGCTAATTATCTGTAAAAGTATTGCAGATACCCAATTTTTATCAAATAATTCATTCATCTACTTGTGGGAGAGCTTTCACATGGTGAAGTTTCAGACCCATAGCTAATTACTCACCTACTCAAAATGAGTAAATGCGAATTATCTCTAAAAGTATTGCAGATAGCCAATTTTTCTCAAATAACTCATTCACCTACTTTTGGGAGAGCTTTCACTTGGTGAAGTTTCAGACCCATAGCTAATTACTCACCTACTCAAAATGAGTAAATGCGAATTATCTCTAAAAGTATTGCAGATAGCCAATTTTTCTCAAATAACTCATTCACCTACTTTTGGGAGAGCTTTCACTTGAAGTTTCAGACCCATAGCTAATTACTCACCTACTCAAAATGAGTAAATGCGAATTATCTCTAAAAGTATTGCAGCCAATTTTTGTCAAATTAATCATTCACCTACTTTTGGGAGAGCTTTCACTTGGTGAAGTTTCAGACCCATAGCTAATTACTCACCTACTCAAAATGAGTAAATGCGAATTATCTCTAAAAGTTTTGCAGATAGCCAATTTTTCTCAAATAACTCATTCACCTACTTTTGGGAGAGCTTTCACTTGGTGAAGTTTCAGACCCATAGCTAATTACTCACCTACTCAAAATGAGTAAATGCGAATTATCTCTAAAAGTATTGCAGATAGCCAATTTTTGTCAAATAACTCATTCACCTACTTTTGGCAGAGCTTTCACTTGGTGAAGTTTCAGACCCATAGCTAATTACTCACCTACTGAAAATGAGTAAATGTGAATTATCTCTAAAAGTATTGCAGATAGCCAATTTTTCTCAAATAACTCATTCACCTACTTTTGGGAGAGCTTTCACTTGGTGAAGTTTCAGACCCATAGCTAATTACTCACCTACTCAAAATGAGTAAATGCGAATTATCTCTAAAAGTATTGCAGATAGCCAATTTTTCTCAAATTAATCATTCACCTACTTTTGGGAGAGCTTTCACTTGGTGAACTTTCAGACCCATAGCTAATTACTCGTCTACTCAAAATGAGTAAATGCGAATTATCTCTAAAAGTATTGCAGATAGCCAATTTTTCTCAACTCATTCACCTACTTTTGGGAGAGCTTTCACTTGGTGAAGTTTCAGACCCATAGCTAATTACTCACCTACTCAAAATGAGTAAATGCGAATTATCTCTAAAAGTATTGCAGATAGCCAATTTTTCTCAAATAACTCATTCACCTACTTTTGGGAGAGCTTTCACTTGGTGAAGTTTCAGACCCATAGCTAATTACTCACCTACTCAAAATGAGTAAATGCGAATTATCTCTAAAAGTATTGCAGATAGCCAATTTTTCTCAAATTAATCATTCACCTACTTTTGGGAGAGCTTTCACTTGGTGAAGTTTCAGACCCATAGCTAATTACTCGTCTACTCAAAATGAGTAAATGCGAATTATCTCTAAAAGTATTGCAGATAGCCAATTTTTCTCAAATAACTCATTCACCTACTTTTGGGAGAGCTTTCACTTGGTGAAGTTTCAGACCCATAGCTAATTACTCACCTACTCAAAATGAGTAAATGCGAATTATCTCTAAAAGTATTGCAGATAGCCAATTTTTCTCAAATAACTCATTCACCTACTTTTGGCAGAGCTTTCACTTGGTGAAGTTTCAGACCCATAGCTAATTATTCACCTACTCAAAATGAGTAAATGTTAATTATCTGTAAAAGTATTGCGGATACCCAATTTTTATCAAATACTCATTCATCTACTTGTGGGAGAGCTTTCACATGGTGAAGTTTCAGACCCATAGCTAATTACTCACCTACTCAAAATGAGTAAATGCGAATTATCTCTAAAAGTATTGCAGATAGCCAATTTTTCTCAAATAACTCATTCACCTACTTTTGGGAGAGCTTTCACTTGGTGAAGTTTCAGACCCATAGATAATTATTCACCTACTCAAAATGAGTAAATGTGAATTGTCTCTTAATAGTATTGCAGATAGCCAATTTTTCTCAAATAACTCATTCACCTACTTTTGGAAGACCTTTCACACACGAAAATGAAAAATTGTGAATATCTCGGAAAAGCTATTTCTTCTGCTTTAATGCTCGGCGGGAGATACACACCGCGGCAGTGGTCTTGACAAAAATTTTTGCAAAACACAAAAATGCTTATATCTCGAAAACCGTGCTATATGGAGCGAACTCAACAAAATTTTTGACCTGCTGGGTATCTCTGCAGAGTAGCCATGCCAATTTTCAAAATATTTTTGTCTCGCCAAATATAGCGGACATTTTTAATTTTTTTATTTTTTGCAAAACACAAAAATGCTTATATCTTGAAAACCGTGCTAGATAGAGCAGACTGCGCTGACTTTGGTTGCCACAACAGTATAAGGCTAGAAACGAAGCATTTTCTTAATACTTTAGCACTCACCTTTATATCCTTTTCGGGACGCTTTGTTTTTGCTATGCAAAAACATTATCTTTTTTTTTGCGAGCGATCCTCTAGTGTATATTGATATTGAAGTAAATCAAAAGAAGAGTCTTACTACCTTATGATTTTAATACTAATGATGTTATGGCCATCTTAAACTTAGAATGTAAGGTTTTTCAGCCCTAAGCTCAGGTAATGTTTAAATTTTTAAAATAATACTTTGCACATATATAAAGGTTGGCAGAAAGGGAATTACACATTTTATGGTCACCTTAAAGTTGCAATATGAATGAAGTTATGGTAACCTTACAGTGAAGAAGGGAAGTTTTCAGCCTTCAGCTAACTTATTGTTCAACTGACCTCAGCTAGACTTTATGCACTTATAAAGGGTGACAAAAGGGACATTTTTATTTTATAGTCACCTTAAAGTCCCAATATGAATGAAGTTATGGCGACATTGCAGTGAAATTGTGGAGTAATTACTCTCCAGCTGTCATATTGTTCAGCTGACCTCAGTTAAATTTAGCAAACTTATTTAAAGATGAAAATAGGGACATTCTTATTTTCTTTCCACCTTGGAGTTCCAATACAAGTACAATCCTGGCCACCCTTGAAGTAAAAATGAGGGTTTTCAGCTCCCAACCGACTTACTGTTCAATGACATCAGTTCAACTTGACACATTGATTGAGTTTAAGGAAGATTTTTAATGACCTTTTTCCTTAAAATTCCTTTTTATTGCATTAATACACCTTACCTAACAGACGATAGCTATACTCCGGCGCCAGCCGGTCCCGCCAAATGCCAGAAAAAGACGTCCCGAGTTTCACCTCCGGCAGGACCGGTACACTACAATCCACTCGCCTCCTGCTTCATTCGCCAGAGGGACGTGACGTCATAGCATCTTTTTCGTTTGGCGCGTTTTGAAAAGTTGTGATTTTTCATAGTGTTTTAAAGTTTGGATATTTCCTTAATTTTCTTTAGTGATCAGTCTTGGTGTTATTATTTCATTGTGTAATTGTTATGGCATCACCGGGACAACGAAAGGGAGCTTGCGGCCATATTATGGCTTCATTTGATAAACATTCAAGGTGTGCTCAATGCAGGGACAAGAATCTTGGTGATGACCCGTGCATTCGTAAGCTACTATGTGAGTACTGTGAGTTGTTAACCCCTGAACAGATTGTACAACTTTCATCACCCACATCTAAACTGATTTGTGATTTGCTTGTAGATCCCTCTTCTGTAACTGTGTTGTTGCCTGTCGACTATGATAAATCTTTGGGTGCTTCTTCTCATAACCCCTCAGAAGATCTCTCGTTGCCTCAACCTTCCTTTAAGAAGGAGTTACAGGAAGTGGATGAAGTGGTCCACTAGAATGGCACGTCTGGAAGCTTTGCTCACTATAGGACATCGTCCTTCTCCATCTACTGCAACCTTTTCACCGGTCAAAGTTCCGGTTCAACATGGACCACCAGCAGGTGCTCTCTCTCAAGCTCCCTTCCTTCTATCTACAGTTCCTTCCGGCCAAGCCGCTGCGGCTTCCAGTCCGGATGGAGCTCTCACTACTGTTGCTACAACGTCTGTAAGAATGACCTCTCCACTGGAGAACCTTTATCCAGACATTGACTCTTCTGAACCGGTGTTTTCCCAACCCGGCCTGGTGGCTACTGGTGAACTTGTATCTCATCCTCATCCGGTCTCTGCTACTGACCCTACACCAGAAAGGTATGAGGAAGGTGAACTCTCAGAAGTTGAAGATCAACCGGAGTTAGATACTGGAGAGCCTGACCAGGCTATAAGTGAGGATCAAAACTACCGGGAAACAGGGGTGTGCGTGCCTTTATGGGATGGACCCACATCCCGGATTTAGAGTATTCTCTGGCCTCCAGGACAGACAACCCATGGGTAGGCCACAGATCTCAGCTGGTTGGCAAAGCTTTAGTTTTGCTTCCTCCGGAAGATTGGCTTTATAGGAAACTGGAGAACTTAAATTTAGTATTAATTGAAGGTTATCCATCAAAGTCAAGTGAGCCGGGTGGACTTCATGTTGACCAATTCTTACACCCACCCAAATCTCAAAGCAGATGGTAAGGGATAAACCCTGCTGAACCCAAGGACCCTACCAGACCGGGAAAGTCAGTTAATATGTGGCCGAATGACGCTGCAAAAATCAACCGTGCCTTCCCAAGAATCTGTAAGCCTTCAACCTCTGCTTCTCAACCTCCCAGTTGCCCAATTTCCCAAAACACTTTACGTAAGTGGGAGAAAGCTGCCAAGGAAACCAGTTACATATGTAACCAGTCAGCTGGGTTCAATAGATGCATCACGAAAATTCAGGACAGTGTTCAAGAAAATCTAAAGGCCTTACAAGCTGAACTATCCAAAGGCAAGTCCTCAGCCAAAGCCAAAGCTGCCTTAGACGAACTTCACTATTTGACTTCTTTTAATCAAAATGTGAGTTTTGCTATGGGGAAGTCACTTCAACATCTCTCAGACTTCACCTTTGTGCAGATGGCGAACTTGACCTTGTTACGCAGGGACTCGTACTTGGAGAATCTCAGGTCAGGGGTCAAGCATGATACCTTCTCAGCCTTATGTAACTGCCCTCTCAATGGCGACGCTTTGTTCCATGATGCAGAGGATGAAATTACTCTATGAAAGTACCAAGCGTACTTCCCAGCCTGGCCCGGGCCAAGGGGTGTTCGCTGGTGGATATAAAAAGCAACAACAACAACAAGGCCATTTCCAACCATACCCTGCTAATTGGAAACAATCACAGGACTCCTCCCGTCCCACACGCAAGGATATGCCCGCATGGAAAGCTTTTGGTGGTCAGGGAGATCCAGAGGAAAGAGGTAGGGGAGGTCAGTCCGGACGCGGCAACTGCCCTCCTAAGGAAGCAGCACAGTATAAATGACAATTACTGCATATTGAAACCGGTGCCGGTGGCCCAGTCAAAGGATTGTGTGTTAAGTGTTCAAAGACAAGACTTTTCTGTAACTGTACACCCTCGTGCGTTTTTTCCTGTTGTCAGTCCTGTACTTTTTGTTCAAGAAAGGCAGTCGCAAAAGAAACCAAAGAAAAAATAAAATTTGTGAAAGGTGTTTCTATTTTAGATCACTGTGTTTTTGGCCAACATGTTCCCAGTACCCCCAATGTTGCACATGCTCAGCTGGTGGGAAGTCGTCTCCAACATTTCTGGCAGACATGGTCCCTCCTGGGCGCAAATCCGAGGGTAGTGTCAATTTTGAAAGACGGGTACATTCTCCCATTCAAAATAAGACCCCCTCTGGTGAGCGACCCATTGATAATCAGTGGTTATGCAAACCCCCCCAGGAACCTCTACCTGAAGGAGGCTTTGCATGCACTGATCAGCAAGAGGGCAATAGAGAGGGTTCGGGTTCAGACCTCTCTAGCCTTCTTCAACAGATTGTTCATTGTCCCCAAACCAAACCAAAAATGGTGGCCAATTTTGGACCTCAGTGCTCTAAACCAATTTTTGAGCATAAAAACATTCAAAATGGAGACCCCAGAAACAATTCAAATCTCCTTGCAACAAGGGGAATGGATAACATTGATGGATTTCAGCGACGCCTATTTCCACATACCAGTACACACCCGGTCCCGAAAGTTCCTCCGGTTTCACTTCCAGAACCAGTTGTACCAGTTTCGGGCCCTACCCTTTGGCCTATCAACAGCTCCTATGGAGTTCACTTGTGTGGTCAAAGAGATCAAGTTAATGGCTCAGTCCCGGGGTATAAGGATCCACCAGTACCTAGACAATTGGTTGATTCGAGCCCCCACCAAAGAATCCTGCCACCAGGGCTCCCAATCCCTCCTCGCCCTTTGCCAGGAGTTGGGTTGGGTAGTGAACCTCCAAAAGTCGGAGTTAGAGCCTAAACAGGTGTTCGATTTGTGGGGTACCAGTACGACCTGTTCAACGGGCTGGTCAAACCGACCCAGAACAGTTGGGGGAGTCAATTCTACAGAAAGTAAATCGATCCTGTCCAACCCGACTTGCCGATTCAGAAAGTTCATGTCTCTGATAGGCCTTCTCACAGCAACGGAGAAGCAGGTGCCTCTGGGCAGACTTCATATGAGACCCATTCAATGGCACCTCAAGAGACATTGGAGGGTCCCCGAGTCTCTGGAAAAGGCGATCCCGGTTCCAAGGACGCTTCACCCGCACCTTCAGTGGTGGACCAAGGAGACCAATGTCTTACTAGGTCAACCCCTGCACCCGTTGCGTCATGCCCTTCAGGTCTTTACAGACGCCTCAAAAGAAGGCTGGGTGCTCACTTAGGAGACTTCACGGCAAGCAGCACCTGGTCAGTTCCAGAAAGCCAGCTACACATAAATATCCTGGAATTAAAAGCTGTACTACTGGCTCTGAAAAGGTTACAACACATAGTACAGGGGAAGACTGTTCTAGTTGCCACAGACAACACTACAGTTGTGGCATACATAAACAAGGAGGGAGGTATGAGGTCAGGCTCACTTTGTGCCCTTCTATGGCGACTCCTGTGCTGGTGCACATTGTTCTGAAGGCCAGGCACATCCCAGGTCATCTGAATGTAATTGCAGACAAACTGTCTCGACAAGGCCAAATCATTCAGATGGAATGGTCTCTTCATCAGGAGGTATTCGACCTGTGTCAAACCTGGAACCGTCCCCAGGTCGACATGTTTGCGACCAGGTACAATTGCAAACTGACCAAGTACATGTCTCCAGTACCAGATCCTAATGCTTGGGCAGTGGATGCTCTAACAGTCTCCTGGGAGGACCTGGATATGTATGCCTTTCCCCCAGTGTTGTTACTGGGCAAAGTGGTCAGCAAACTGTCAGATCATCTGTACAAGAGGGTGATTCTGATAGCCCCGGGCTGGCCCAACATGCCGTGGTCCTGGGATCTAGTAGATCTGTCATCCCAGATACTCCTTTGTCTCCCCAATCATCATGATCTGGTGACTCAACCTTTCAACAAGGCACGTCACAGGGATCTGACCAGTCTCAATCTTCACGCATGGCTCCTAGAGCCGAGGCAATCAAGAAGCAAGGGTTCTCTAGCCCAGTGGCGTTATGAATTGAAGCTCCTCAAAGACGATCAACCAGATCAATCTATGAGGCAAAGTGGTCCGTTTTTGTTAGATGGTGTAAAACAAGTCAGGCGGACTTCAGGTCACCATCTATCAAACAAATAGATTTTTTTTCCTACATCTTTTTCAGGATCTTCAGCCCAGCACCATTGATGGTTACAGGACGGCTATTGCGGATAAGTTAGGCAGTGCCTCCCTGAATGTCAGCAAGAATGAAAACTTGACTCATCTGTTGGACAGTTTTCACAGAGATAGACCAAAAGGGCGCCGTGGAACCTCTGCTTGGTTTTGTATCAAATGTGAAATGACCTGTACAGTGTTGAAAGCGACGTAAAACCCCAAATAAATAAATAAGCATCAACTCACCAAACCCCCTTTTGAACCTCTCAGAAAGGCGTCTTTGAAACACCTGGGAAGCGTAGGAGTGAAATACAAGTTTGGTTGAATAAAAACATTAGACACCAAGCTGACTGGTCTCTTTACCCTTCCCCAAGTTTTTTGGCCCAGAGTGCGTGTCTCCAGTGGTTATCCCAGCATTGGCGCCTACTCTGGATAAATCCCTGAAGGAAGATAGGTCCCTTTGTCCAGTGAGAGCCTTACGCTATTATCTGGACAAGATCTAAGATGGCAAAAAACTGGTCTTTGTCTCCTTCAAAAAGGGATTCACCAAGGATATCTCTCCTGCTATGATCTCATCTTGGATTAAGCAGTTATCCTTTGTTATGAGATGTCAGATCAAGAGGCTCTAACCTTGCACCAGGTTAAAGCACATGATGTTAGAGCCTTTGCGGCTTCCAAAGCTTTTCAGGGTGGCATTTCGTTCCTGTGGTGGCTGCCCAGCAGATCCACCAATGAACCTCCTATGCTCCTATTCTGTATATAACAGTTATGAGTTTGTTTGGTATAGGTCTCGTCTTGTGACCTATTCCTTAGTTAAGGTTTTTTACCTGGGTGCCAGATGCACAGGGCGTGAGACCTTATTCCACTCTTGCTTAGGTTTACCTGGAAGTTGGAATCTCTAGGACTGAACTCTTCCTCTCTTCCTCCCCTCAGAGCAGAAAAGAGGGGGTATTAATTGGGCCCTTTAAGCTTGGTGTGACTCCTTTATCAGCCAGGCCAGAGCTCGTTTTGCCTATCCAGAGTTCCATCTAGTCCTAACGAAGCTGCCCTCCTTCTACTGGGTAGTTATTCTATCTATCGTCTGTTAGGTAAGGTGTATTAACGCAGTAAAATTGCAAATTTTAATTACTAAATTAAATTTTTATTAGTTAATACCTTACCTAACAGATGGGACATTCCCACCTGGCCTTCCCCGCTTTCAGCTTCAACTTTCAAATCTGGGGACGAAAAAGATGCTGTCACGTCCCTCTGGCGAATGAAGCAGGAACTAGGCCACCTGGGGAGTGGATTGTAGTGTACCGGTCCTACCGGAGGTGAAACTCGGGACGTCTTTTTCTGGCGTTTGGCGGGACCGGCTGGCGCCGGAGTATAGCTGTCATCTGTTAGGTAAGGTGTTAACTAATAAACATTTAATTTAATTTTGCAAGTTTTTATGTCAGCTGACATTATGGCATCACTCTGCGGCGTCTGCGTGAACAACTCCTCCAAAACTACAAAACCCAGAGACATGCTGTTTTTTGTTATAAAGGATACCTTATCTATTGAGGATGATAAATCGTAAAATCCATGCAGATCTGTTCTTTTATTGCGTTAATATATCTTACCTAGTGGACAGATGCATTTGTCCGGCGCACAGCCGGTCCCGCCAAACGTTAGAGAAAAACGCCTCGAGCTGGGCTCTGGCCCGGACCGGTAGTGTCCTGTTTACTCGCCAGGTGGCTGTATAGCCTCCCTGCCGGTGCACTGCGCGTGCGCGCGCATGCGTACTTCCTCCTTTTGTTTGGCGCGAAGACGAGAGGTCGTCTGTTTTTTTGGAGAAACTTTTATTTTATTTTATATCTGTTACAGGATATATTTTGGTAAATTCTTTGTGTAGAAGTGTTGGTTAATAACTATGGATTCACCAGGACAAAGGCGGGGATCGTGCGGCCATAAGATGGCTGGATTTGATATGCATGAGAAGTGTGCTCGTTGTCGAGACAAAGGTCTGGGTAAAGATCCCTGCATTGTGGGAGGTGCGATATGCAAGATTTGTGACAATTTTACAGCAATTCAACGTGATATGCTGGCCACTCCACAGTATCAAATTCGCAAGGACAAGAAAGCGGGTTTGCTAGTGTCACCACGAGATGTAACTGTGCTGTCTCCAGTTAATTCTTCTCAACAGCCAGCTAGTACTGCGCATGCTCAGCAGACGATTTCTGAAGATGACAGTGCGCATGCGCAGGACCTCCCTGGGGGTAGCGATAATGTGAGTTCTTCAGATTTTGTTTCCAAAAAAGATTTTGACAAATTAAGTGACCAGCTAGATGAGAAATTCTCTCGTTTTGAAGCACTCTTATCAAGAGGCAATATATTTGCTACCCCCAAAGTACCGGTTCAGGTTTCAAACCCACCGGTTTCTGATCAGCCATTCATAGATCCTGCCTCTGCCCGAACCACCGGTCCGGTGCGGTTTCCGGCAGTACAGGCTAGTACGGGATCAGATGGCAAGAAAGATTCAAAGAAGAAGCACAAGTCTTCTCATCATAAATCTTCCAAAGCAAAACCGGTTCCGGTTGAGGAAAATACCGGTCCGGTACAGAAAAAGCCCTCTGACACTGCACTTCAACAATCTAAACCGGTACCGGTCGGGGAGATGACCGGTCCGGTCAGGGCATACCAAACTGACACCTTTGTACCCAAGGAACCGGTTCCGGTTGTGGATGGATCTTTTACCGGTCCGGAACCGGCTGCACCGGCTGGGGAGCCGTTTATGAGAAACCTTGCTTCTGCTGGTGGCTCAGATGATATGTCCAATGTTGAACACCCCTTAACAGATGTCTTGCCTTTGGCTTCAGACGAACCACTCTTTGGGGATCATACATCAACAGATGTTGTGGATAGGGATCATACATCACCAGATGTTTTGGATAGCGAGGATGGTGAACTTTCTGAATCAGACACTGATAAACCAGAAAAGAATGAAGAAATGAGTTACAGGGAAACAGTTCGTTCCATCAGGGCCTTTATGGGCTGGAACTTTATCCCAGACTTTGAGTTTGAGTACAGTGACCCGGATAAGTCCAACAATCCGTGGCGTGGAAAAAATCCGAAGACAAGTTCAAAGGTGTCAGTAGCCATGCCAGCAGACGATTGGCTCTGTCAGAAGCTGGAGAGGATTAATCTGACTGTAGCTGAGGGTTACCCTTCCCAAAGTCAAGAAGCTGGTGGTTTGCGTACTGACCAATTCATACGCACCCCTAAACCACAGGATAAATGGTATCCCATGCATAAGTTAAAGACAGATGGTCCCCAGCGACCAGGTAGAAAGCTGTTCAACTGGCATGGTTCTGAGGCGAAACTAAATGCTCAATTCTCAAGAATTGTTAAACCAGCTGCATATCTCGCAACAGGTCCCGTGTCTCGTCCCATATCGCAAGAAGTACTACGCAGATGGGAAAGGTGCGCCCGAGAGGGTACTTACACAGTGAACCATGCAGCTGGTTTCAGCAGATGCACTAGCGAGATTCAAGATCAGATGGCACATCACATAACTTTCCTACAGACTCATCTCAGTAAGGGCAAGTCAGCCAAGGAGGTGTCTGAAGCACTTAAGGAGTTAAGGGATTTATGTGCTTTCCACCAGAATGTATCTGTCTCTCTTGGGACAGCTCTACAGCACCTGGCTGATAGCCTTTTTGTGCAGCTGGGGAACTTCATTCTGATGCGTCGGGACTCTTATTTAGATCATGTTCGTCCCGGTATGAAGATGGACACTTGGAATGAACTGAGGAATGCTGCTCTTTTTGGATATGGGTTATTTCCCGACGCGGCCTTGAATGTCGCGGAACAAGATATCAACAAGTTTGAGACACAACATGTGTCGGTCCAGTCTCGAGTTGGTCCCCAGCACCAACAGAAGACCAAGTATCGCTATAAACCGTATGAGAAGAAGGAGGCTAAGACCATGGTTCAGCCGTCATCTGCTCCTCAACAACCTTGGCGACAGTTTGGGTCACGAGGTCGTGGCCGTGGGCGTGGTTCTACTAACCACCGTTTTTCCAAGTATGCCCGGGGTGGCAAAAATTATAAATGACAATCATTGTACAAACCCACACAACCAAATAATTCCAAAGATAGTGGGTCAAAACATCAGCCCTCAAAACTTTTCAAAGACTGTATACTCAAGAACTGCTGTAATTCCTGTTCCTATTGTTGTCGGTCCCGGGCAGCCGCAAAAGAAAGGCCTAAGTCCCGATCTTTGTCAGACAGAAATAAAACATGTCAAAAGTGCTTCTTTTGTCTCTCCTTGTCGTTCTGTCCCTCATGTACCAAATGTCCACGGTGTTGCAGAAAATCCTCCTGTAGGATGCAGGTTGCACAGGTTCTGGGAAACGTGGCTCATCCTGGGTTCAAATCCTCGGGTAGTCTCCATCTTGAAGGACGGTTACAACCTCCCTTTCAAGATGAGGCCCCCATTGACCAGGTGTCCTCTGATAATCAGCGGATACGCCAACCCTCGCAGAAACAAGTTTTTGAAGGAGGCGTTGCAGTCCCTGATTACAAAACAGGCCGTAGAAAAAGTAGTGGTTCGGGCGTCTCTGGCCTTTTACAACCGGCTGTTCATAGTTCCCAAACCAAACAACAAATGGCGTCCAATCTTGGATTTGAGCAAACTCAATCTTTTCCTCCACTCGGAAACCTTCAAAATGGAAACTCCGGAGACCATCCGGCTATCCCTTCAAAAAGGCGAATGGGTCACATCGCTGGATTTCAGCGATGCCTATTTCCACATTCCCATCAACCCAAGGTCGAGGAAGTATCTCCGGTTTCACCTGCACGGTCAAACCTTCCAGTTCAGGGCTCTGCCGTTCGGCCTAGCGACGGCTCCTTTGGAATTCACAAAGGTGGTGAAGGAGGTGAAATTAATGGCCCAGTCCAGGGGTATAAGGATCCACCAGTACCTAGACGACTGGTTGCTTCGAGCGCCCTTTCGGGAGGCTTGTGTGAACCAAACGCGGACCCTGATGGCTCTGTGTCAGCAGTTGGGATGGTTAGTCAATTTGCAAAAGTCGGAACTTGTTCCCCAACAGGAGTTCAACTTTGTCGGTTATCATTTCGACCTCTCCAAGGGTCTAGTGAAGCCGACTCAGGAGAGGTGGCAAACCCTAACTCAAAAAATAAAGAGGCTAATGAACAGAGACCATTGTTCGGTCCGAGAGTTCATGTCTCTCATAGGTTTGTTGACAGCCACAGAGAAACAGGTGGTTTCGGGGCGCCTTCACATGAGACCGATTCAGTGGCACTTGAAGAATCACTGGCACGTGCCAGAGGTACTAGAGAAGGAGATTCCTCTTCCCAGATCTCTGTACCCTCATCTGCAGTGGTGGCTGGACGAAAACAATGTGCTCAGCGGCCAACCTCTTCATCCTCTACAACATGCTCTGCAGTTGTTTACCGACGCCTCAAACGAAGGTTGGGGCGCGCACTTAGGAGACCACACGGCAAAAGGAGTTTGGTCGGACTCAGAAAGCCAGTTGCACATAAACTTTCTCGAGCTAAAGGCGGTCCTTCTGGCCCTCAAGAAGTTCGAGCAACAGTGTTGGGGCCAGATCATTTTGATAGCCACGGACAACACAACGGTTGTCTCATACATCAACAAGGAGGGGGGTATGAGATCAGGCTCACTTTGTGCCCTCCTCTGGAGACTGCTTTCCTGGTGCAATCGCAGACAGATAGTTCTAAGGGCCAGGCACATTCCGGGAAGGCTGAATGTGATAGCAGACAAATTGTCCAGGAGCACTCAGGTTATTCAGACAGAATGGTCCCTCCTGCAGGAAGTCTTCGACCACTTATGTGCCAGGTGGCACACTCCCCGAGTGGATCTCTTTGCAACAAGGTACAATCACAAACTACCCAAGTTTGTGTCCCCAGTACCCGATCCACAGGCATGGAGAGTAGATGCTCTCAGCCTGAATTGGGAGAATATGGATGCCTACGCGTTCCCTCCTGTGTCTCTTTTGGGCAAGGTGGTGTCCAAGATCCTAGATCAGGGAGTTCACAGGTTGGTTCTGATTGCTCCAGGGTGGCCCAACATGCCTTGGTTCTGGGATCTAGTCAGCATGTCTGTTCAGATTCCTCTCGCCCTTCCAAACGTGGAGAACCTGCTGATCCAACCGTTCAATCAGTGTCCCCACAGAGATCTCCTAGGGCTCAACCTCCACGCCTGGCTCCTAGAGCCTCTAGCATACAGGCACAAGGATTCTCTAATGAAGTGGCAACGCGAATTGAGGCTCCTCAAAGACAATCAACCAGAGCCATCTATGAATCGAAGTGGTCCATATTTGTCAAATGGTGCGAGTCACACAAGGTGGACTTCGGGTCACCTTCTTTAACTCAGGTAGCGGAATTTCTCCTATTCCTTTTCAAGGAGAAAAATCTTCAACCTAGCACCATAGATGGCTATAGAACTGCTATAGCCGACAAAATTGGTTGTGACAAGGTTAATTTTGGTAAAGACGAAAACCTTACCCGCTTGCTAGACAGTTTCCATAGAGATAAACCCAAGGGTCTTCGAGGAGTCCCTAGCTGGAATCTGTCTCTGGTCTTGCATCAATTAACCCAGTCCCCCTTTGAACCCCTTCGAAAGGCGTCTCTGAAACATCTTACCTTCAAAACGGTGTTTCTCCTGGCTTTGGGCTCGGGCAAAAGAAGGAGTGAGATTCATGTCTGGGTACACAGGAACATTAGACATCAGGAAGATTGGGCTAATGTTTCTTTATTCCCTTCTCCTTGTTTCTTGTCCAAGAATCAGTTGGCTAAAGAAGGGCCTTCTTCAGTAGCTCCGGTAATTATTCCGGCCTTGGCCCCTACGTTGGATAAGTCTCTCAAGGAGGATAGAACCTTATGTCCAGTTCGGGCTTTGCGTTATTACCTGGACAAGACCAAAGACCTCCGTTCCGGCAAACAGTTGGTCTTTGTGTCTTTCAAGAAGAACTTCAATAAGGACATCGCTCCTGCTACGATTTCTTCTTGGATTAAACAAACCATCTTGTTGTGCTATCAATTGTCCAATGAGGATGCACAACAATTACATCAGGTCAGAGCCCATGATGTGCGGGCCTTTGCGGCTTCTAAGGCTTTTCAAGGAGGTGTGTCCTTGGACCAGATCCTCTCAGCCTGCCACTGGAAGTCGCACAATACCTTCACCCAATTTTATTTGAAGGATGTAGCATGGGCTGATGCTGACCTGTACCATTTAGGACCAGTGGTCGCAGCCCAGCACATACGCGAGTAACTGGTATCCTTGAAAGGATAACTTGTATATAGTGTAAAGCGTTTAGAAGGAGTAGTGGGTTGTTTTAGTTGGCTCCTTCTTTTTTTTTTTTTTTTTTTTTTTTTTTTTTAGTTATCTTGTTTTGTAACCCCAGCGCGCAGTTCTCAACCGGAAGGGCTGGTGTGGGGTATGAGTTATTTCTAGTTTATCCTGTTCTGCTTCCTTCGGAATCCTTGGGACTGAACTCTTACCTCCTCTCTCCTATAGTCCTAGCCCAGGTGGCTCGGTAGACGGCAAAAAAGAGGGGGGGGAACCAACTATGGTGTAGGGTATGGGAAGGATCCCTAACCCTTGGGCCGGAGGCCCAGAGTTCTGACAAGAGTCCCTGTTGAGTTTAGCTGCCCTCCATCCAATGGGTAGTTATTCTGCATCTGTCCACTAGGTAAGATATATTAACGCAATAAAATGGAAAATTTAATAAGTAAATTAAATTTTTATAAGTTAATATCTTACCTAGTGGACAGAGGGATTCCCACCCTGCCTTCCCCGCAACAAACATTCCCAGGGGACTCAAACAGGGTGCAAACAAAAGGAGGAAGTACGCATGCGCGCGCACGCGCAGTGCACCGGCAGGGAGGCTATACAGCCACCTGGCGAGTAAACAGGACACTACCGGTCCGGGCCAGAGCCCAGCTCGAGGCGTTTTTCTCTAACGTTTGGCGGGACCGGCTGTGCGCCGGACAAATGCATCTGTCCACTAGGTAAGATATTAACTTATAAAAATTTAATTTACTTATTAAATTTTCCAGTTTGTTCCCCAGAGCCATTAGGAGAGAGGTACCCCCACCCAAAATCTGAAAATTTCAACACTTTATCACAATTTTCTCATTAACTATTGCAGGGATTTCTCTCGTATCTTGCGTATATATACTAGGCCACCAGTAAATTCCCTAGTGGGAGTATCAGGCCTGGATCTATCTTAATTATTTTTTATGAATTTTTGATGCATTAAAATTCATGTATTCGTGCACTAAATCACTTATAACTTTAAAAATATTACATTTAGAGCATTTTGTTAAATGTTTTTGATGTAGTTTTGTGTCAGTTATAACCTAGTAAATTTTCAGAACTGCAGCCCCTTACATAATTAAATAATTGCTGTAAAACCTAAACATTCTACTGCAGTAAATAATCTTTTCTTCACGTGCATTTTATTTCAGTGAGGGGAGTGAGGAAAAGGCAGTCTTTTTCTGCACAGATCTGCCCACTCCCCACTCCCCTCACTCAAATAAAAATGCATGTGAGAAAAGAATTGCCTCTGTGTATGGAGGATCGGGGGGGGGGGGGGATCATGGGGGAGTGAGATGGGGAAGTGAGATTATGTGTGTGTGTGTTGTAAGTCTCACTTCCCCCCCCATTCAACATTCAAACAAAGAGGGAATATGTGTGCAATGTGTGTATCTTTTCTGTCTTGCAAAAAAAAAAAAAAATTGGAAAATGGAAAGGTTCACTCTCACTGAGCTTTATCAAGCCTAGCTGTGCATGCTGTTATTCTGCTTACAGTCTAATACTGCGACTGATACAGTTTTTAGATAATACGCTTTCCCACTTTTTTACAAAACACAGTAAGGCTTACCTTCTCCTTACAGTGTCATACCACAACTACTACAGCTTTATTAACTCAAGTCTCCATCCGGGCCACTCGTTTTTGTTAGCAAAAACCTTTTTCTAGTTATTTTGGTAGCCATCTCTATTTCTGTTTACTTAGTAATGATGCAGCCATTGAAAGGGGGATGCTTCTTATTCCCTGTGTTCAGACAGCCTATGCTGCATTATTTTCAAACATGAAAATCTCCCTTAATCTAAGGCCTATCACATGATTTTGGCAGTAATCTTTAAGCATGGGAAATAGTTTTTAGAGGTATTCATTTGATGTTTATGAAGGTCACATGGTCAAAAACATTATTATTTCCCAGAGATTATCAAATACATTTGCATGCAAGATTTTTGGGTCTTAAAGTTTCTGGGAGTTCCACAGCCTAAACCCGGGCATGGATTTTCACCAAATTTTCAGGATATATTTCCCCCAGGAGGATCTAGAGCTGATTAGGTTTTGGGGGTATCTGGTAACAACTGTTGCCATGGCAACACTTTTAAGATTTTGGGTCTTAAAGTTTGTGGGTGTTCCACAGCCTAAACCCCTGCATGGATTTTCACCAAATTTTCAGGATATGTTTGCCCCTAGTGGATCTAGAGTTGATTAGGTTTTGAGGGGTATCCAGTTACCACTGTCGCCGTGGCAACAGTTTTAAGATTTTTAGGTCTTAAACTTTGTGGGTGTTCCACAGCCTAAACCCATGCATGGATTTTCACCAATTTTCAGGATATGTTTACTCCAAGACGATCTACAACTGATTAGGTTTTGGGGGTATCCAGCGGCAACTGTTGCCATATTAACACTTTAAAAAATTTCGGGTCTTAAAGTTTCTTCTAAAATCTTTAGTGTTTTCTGTAACCTAAAATATTGCAGCTAGCTTCATCAGATTTGCACAAAATGTAAATGGATAGGAAAGCTTGCCTTGTTTTGGAAACAAAATGGCCGCCATATCACATCTTTAATGCCAAATAGGAGGGTCATCATATCAAAAAGGCCTTATATCTCCCTTATAATTGTTTCTTAGGTTTCAAAATATTAAACTACTTGTAAGAAATCATAGCCTGTGAATCTTTTGTAGAACATCTTGTGGGTTCTCTATACTTCTTACAACAGGAGTTCCTAAGATTTTCCCAAATCTCAATGTTGTTGGCCATTTAGCTGTACCCCTGGGCTGGGGTTCTTGCGCCTGCTGAGGCTGGCTATTTTTCATAATTGAGTAAATCACTTGTAACTTGAAAACTATTGCCTTTAGAGTATTTGCTTGAAATATGCTATTCACCTACTTTTCAGTCAGCTATAATATTATGGTAAAATTGCAGACCTGTAGCCCATTGCATCGCTCTGCAGTAGCTATTTTGAGATCCCCACTGTTGAGTAAATCACTTGTAACTTTAAAATTATTTCATTTTATTGTGTTAATACATCCTATCCAATGGACAATTGCTTTACCGGTCGGCGCGACCGGTCCCGCCAAATGCCAGAAAAAGATGTCCTGTATATAATACTGGCAGGACCGGTCACGGAGTGTGCATTCGCTAGGTGTTGCCTCGTACTTCCTTCCTGTCTAGACAGCATGACGTCATAGCATCTTTTTCGTTTGGCGCGTGGAGTGTGCAGACGTGTTTTCTACAGAGAGACGTTTTGAAGTTTATCTGCGAATTCATCCATTTTATTTCACATCTACATATTTCTACTGAAGAACTGATCATCATGTCGTCCCCATCACAGAAGAGAGGCACTTGTGGCCACGTTATGGCTATATTTGATGGCCATTTGAAATGTGCAAGATGTCGGGACAAGGGGGTTGGAGAAGACAACTGGAGAAAGACTGCCCTAAATGTAAAGCTTTTACACCAGAGCAGATCCAACAACTAGCCACCCCCACATACAGAGATAGGAAGAACAAAGAAAAGAGAATGGTTTTGTCCTCCCCTACCCCCACTCTTGTGGACCCTTAACACATCAGTGTTTTGGGTAAAGTAGAGGGAGAGAAGGCTAATGTCAAGCCTGAAAGCAGGCCTGCTGGAAAGAAGAAGAGAAGCGACTCCCCCAAGCCTTCTCCCAGATCCAGCAAGAAGCCCAGTACCAGCAGCAGACCTTCATCTGAAGATTTGAAGAATCTAGATGATAAATGGGCTGAAATATTTGCAAGGCTGGAAGCAATGCTGTTGTCCAAATCCTTTGCTGTCCCGGTGGAACCAGTGGTGAAGTCATTACCAGCCAGAAGCCATTTTTTTATCCTGTTGCTAGCACCAGTAAGTTGGCTGACTCTGCAGAGCCTTCCGGTTCCAGCCTTGTTCAGGCCACCGGTGATGCTGTTCCACCCAGAGGAGATGAGATGTAACAGATTGCCACCCAGCCTGTTGAGGCTACCGGTGTGGTGAAGATGAACAGCACAGTCAGACCGGTTCCCTGTTGGAAGGAAACTACCAGGACGGTTCCCCAGCCCGAGACCTCACCAGGGACGAATCTACAGATCAAGAACTCTCTGAGGAGGCTAGCTATAGAGAGACAATGAGAGGCGTGAGATCCTTCATGGGTTGGCACAAGGTCCCTGAGTTTGAGAGTGTTTCATCTTCTGATGACAACCCTTTTGCCAGTTCACGTGTTCAGCCAACCGGTAAAGTGTCAGTCAAGCTTCCGGTGGACGATTGGCTGTGTAAGAAGATAGAAAAGCTTAACCTCACCACCACAGAGGGCTACCCTACAAGAAACTCAGAAACTGCTGGCCTCCTCAAAGATCAATTCGTTAAGCCTCCCCGGCTGTCCAGATGGTATGGATGCATGCTGAGAAGAGAGACTGTGACAATATTACTGTATCTTCCTGGTCTCCGGAACCGGCCAAGATTAACAGTGCTTTTAGCCAGGTTGCCAGACGTACCCTTCCTACTGCCCCACCCTCCCGGGCATTCAACCAGGACATGCTTAGGCGTTGGGAGAGAGCAGCCAGAGAACAAACTGTCATGTGCAACCAGGCTGCTGGACTTTCACATTTTTTGTTTGACCAGAGTTCAAGATGCCATGTCTTCTCAGCTGAAGTCTTTACATCTGGATAGTTCCAAGGGCAAGTCATCTGAGAGAATGAGGCAGGCCGTAGATGAACTTGACTATCTGGTGACCTTTAACTGGTCAATATCTCAAGCAATGGCCAGGACTATGCAAGATCTATCTGAAGGCGTGTTTATCAGCATGGCGAACTTCACCCTTGCACGCAGGGACAGTTGTTTGGAATATTTGCATGCTGGTGTGAAGCAGGACACCCTTACTGCTCTGCGTACGGCCCCTGTTCATCTACACTCACTTTTCCCTGACCAGCTTATCACTAAAGCTGAAGAGGAGATCTGTAGAAGTGAGGAGAGGTGTTCTTCTGGCCAGCCTCACAGACGTCGAGGTCGCTTTCACCCTTATGCTCCCAGTGACAGATCTGCTAACCAACCGGACCGGAAGTCCAGTAACCCAGCATGGAAGCAAATAAGGGATAGATAGCAAACCAAGAAAAGTCGTGGCAAGCTGTCAACCTTCTCCCAGAAACCGGCTAAGGGTTACAAGCCGCGTAAATGACAATCAATGTGTAATTTCTGTAACCGGACGGAAGGACTCTGCTTGTGTGTGTGGTCAGATAGGCTTGAACCCTTCACCAGTGATAGCTGGGGACAAGAAATTAACTATAAATTCTGATGTAGACTTTTGTGTTGCAAACGCTCATTCTGTTACCGGGTTGCCGCAAAAGAAAGGCGTAAATCCCAATTATTGTTACAAGTACACAGAAATAAAATATGTGAAGGATGTTTCCTGTGTAGGTCACTTATCAAATCTTGTCACAAATGCCCCACCTGTTGTTATAAGTCCACCTGTAGGGGCAAGGCTACACAATTTTTGGGAGAAGTGGGAAGTTGGGTTCAAGTCCAAAAGTAATCCCCACACTCAGAAAGGGTTACACCCTCCCCTTCCGGTTCAGACCGAACCTACCCAGGTCACCAACTGTCATAAGCAACTACCAAAACCCATCCAAACAGGCCCACCTTTTAGAGGCACAGTATCAGCTGGTGAACAAAAATGCAGTGGAACCAGTAGCAAACCAAAACTCACTAGGGTTTTACTTCCGGCTATTTTGGGTACCCAAACCCAACAACCGGTGAGACCGGTCCTGGACCTGGGCACCTTGAACACCTTTCTAAACACAGAGTTGTTCAAATTAGAGACCCCAGAGACACCTCCCTACAGTCAGGGGAGTGGGTCACATCCATAGACTTCAAAGACGCATACTTTCATATACCAATTCTCAGTCCAGGAAGTACATGCATTTTCACATCCAGGACCAGTCCTACTTGTTCAAAGCCCTACCCTTTGGCCTGTCCACAGCACCCATGGAGTTCACAGTGGTGGCCAAAGAGGTCAAACTGATGGCTTTACAGAGGGGTATAAGAATCCACCAGTATCTAGACGACTGGTTGGTGAGAGCCGCATTCCACCAAACTTGTCTCCAGCATACACAGACCTTGATAGCTCTCAGTCGAGAACTAGGTTGGCTGGTGAACATGAAGTCCGAACTGGAGCCAAAAGATGGTTTTTCAACTTCGTGGGTTACCAGTTCGACCTGAGAGAGGGCAAGGTCAGACCCATACCAGATCGTTGGCAGACCTTACAAGACAAGATATTGTCAATCCTGTCCGGTCCGGTGTGCAAAGTCCACTTAGGTCGACTTCACATGAAACCCATACAGTGGCACTTGAAGAACAACTTGAGGGTACCGGAATCACTAGAAAAGGTTATACCCGTCCCCAGGTCGCTCCACCCCCACTTAAGGTGGTGGCTGGAGGAAAGCAATGTGCTTCCAGGTCAACCATTACACCCTCTAAAACATGCTCTGCAGATATTTACAGACACATCAAAAGAAGGGTGGGGTGCTCACTTAAACGAACGCACTGCATGGGGAACTTGGCAGTAACTGGCAGTTTCAAGCCGACTTCCAGTGGCTGCCTGAAGTTGGTGATTGACTTCCTGAGGTGTGTGTGTGTGGGGGGGGGGATTCTTTCTTCTATCAAATAAAAAATGCTGGCTCCATCCTGGTGAAATTTCTGTAGCCTGGTATGTCACTAGTGATCAGTTTGTCCAAGAGTGTTCTGTAGCAACCTCTCTCCTCTATCTGTTGTATCAGGGCAGGACCCATGGATTCTGTGGCTTCCTTCTCCTGGGTGGTGGGGGTGATGGTGATGCTGGCTGGGCAGGTGCTGGGTTTGGCGGTCTTCTGTGTGTTGTAATCACAACATATAAAAATAAATTTAACTCAATAAAAACAGAAGGACCCTCAAGTGATCTATCACTTGCTCTTGATGTGTTCCTGTCATCTTTGAAGTGTGAAATGAATGGCACATCACAGGGGAGGGGGGTTTATATAGAGTGATATGGATCCCGATTCTGGATCCCGACTCTAGATACTGACCCACAAAAACAATGAGTCCTGTCGTGAAGGGTCGGGAACATGTTCCCGGCTTGTCTGTTTGTCTTTACGGCCTGTCTGTTTGTGATCCGGCTTGTCTGTTAGGGGTTTAGGGCTTGTCGTACAAGTTCTGTGACTGGCTGTGCAAAAAAGGTTCCGGACCCTACAGCTTGTCGGGATGGCCATTTTGGCCTGTCTGTAACTTTACCATCCTGTCGGGGATTTCATAACCGACTCATCATTTTTGCGCCTTTTTTTCTATGACCCTACGACTTTTGCAACCGACCCTAGGGTCGAAGGGTCGGTTCCAGTGGAAGCACTGCATAACTGTGCTATTTCCATTGACAGCAATACTTTAATAAATTATACAGCTTCATAAATTTTCAGTTTACCAATTAATACAGTCATCTTGCTGTTGAATTGTCTTGTTTTAATACTTTATTTTTACATACATATTCTCTCACTTAAACATTATTTTGTCTCCTTAAACGGTGTTTATAATCAAATTTATGATTGACAATGAGCAACCTGGCTCATAATCAACTTCCGAAATGATGAGTTTCATTAAGTATCACAAAACATACAATTTATTATTATTATTATTAATTATTATAAGCGCGACACTTCAATAATTTTAATAATTTAATCTGAGAAAATAATCTGGATTTTAATAAATATACATCAATACTCTGATAGTACCTATCTTTGATAAGGTCAAACGCGTCAAACACACTCCATCAGAAACTTTACCTCCTCAAATAAAAGGCCCCGAGATGAAAACATTGTACATACCACTGCTTTTTCCTTCCAAACTTGGGAGATTTGGTGAATAAAGTTGTAATCCCGGAACGACCCCAACTTACAAGGCGTACCTTTATTTCCGTTGTCTCGAAGCGGATTTAGTTGTCACCGTATTGATAAACACTTGTATTTCCGGTTTAAACTTTCTTTGGTTTTGGTGCGTTTTTTTAACAATTATCTGACTAATGAGCTTTGTTAAACCTATTGAGGTATTAAATATCAGGAAGGCAGTCTTAATATTTTACCAGATCAGCATTCTCGGCAGAACAAATCTGAATCGACGTATTCTTATTTTATCGCTCATGTCTCCTTGTACGTAGTGGTGGTGGACCAGGGGGCTGTAAATCAAAGCCTTCGTTTTGCTAACTAATTGGTTAACTCTAAGTTAACCCTAAGTTAGCAAAGTGTCGTGTAAATCAAAACCTTAGTTAGTTTACTCTTGGTTATTTTTTTCGTAAAAACCCTCAAATTTAACGATAACTCTGACCCTGTTGTTAAGTGTTAGTTGCATGAACCCTTTGTCTTTTACTTCCACATAAATATAAAGTTATCATTGTTATATAAAACAAAGTTAGTGAATATTGTGCATAAAGGTAATGTGAATATAAATGGTAATTTACATTGGATTTGGTTGAGTGAGTGATGCATTTCAATGAAGATTTATGAATTGAAGGGGATCTCTACTAACATATCCTGGGTATCCCAAATCAATTTTAGATAAATATCACATTTTTTAAAGATGTTTGGTCAACTTTTCCCACATAGTACATGAATCTCACAAGTTTGAAATGCTAAGAATTTTTTAATGATTATCTTAATTTTTTGTAAGTTTTGACTATCTTTGTTTTAAGTGCAGATCTTACAATTTTACTCATCTTTTATGTTTACACCTTTTAATAGTTCATTTATACATATTTATGAATATTCATCATTTTTAATCTGCCTCTTTTGTGAACAAAACAACAATGGGATACTTATTAGATTGTTCACCACAGTATTTACTCCTTAACCCACTCTACTTAACCAGAAAATCTAAATTATGATACTATTATCATAAGTAAATGCTTAAAGTTATACATAACCTTAGCTTGGCCCAAAATCTATGTTGGTAAAGTAAAATTACTCAAAAATTGACTTCACTCTAAGTTTCAACCTAAATGTCATCCTGTCCACTAGTTACAAAGACTCACAAAGACAACTAATTGGGCCAAGCTACGGTATGGCCACCTTAACATAATCTATGTTGCTATCTTAGTTTATTGCAAATATATCTCAGTATACTCAATATAAAGTATGTAAAATGTTTAACTATATATTTTTATTAAGTTGGCCTTAATCTCTGATTACACCAGTAGGTAGATGGTATTTTAGATCTATGTCAATGTTAGTGATTAAAATATGTAAACCCCACTCTTGTGTGTCTACCAAATAAGGTACTGTGGCAAAGGACACTGCTACACAAACACACAAGTAACCAAATACAAGCACACATTTAGTCTATAGTTACCAAACGAAAGCATAATGTAACGAAAACATAAAGAGTGCTTTCCATTTACCCACTGAATGCTTTAGTTAATATGTCATTATATTGTGGTTAAGTATTGATTAGTTAACTATTTTACGAATGCTTCGATTTACAGGCCCCAGTTCACGCCCATGTACCTATTCATGCCCACCCCTAAATTTATCCAAAACGATCACAGTTAAACAATAAATTACAAATGTAAATGATCCATTTGATGATTATCTATGATGTGGTAAACATCTTCTCTCTGAAAAATTGTAAATCAAGAAAATTAAGTGTGGGCCTGAATTGGTACCCGGGCGTTAATTGGTCCACCACCACTACAGTGTCTGTACTCTATGTATCCTGTCCAATTTTTGTAGTAGACTGGAAATAGGTACAACAGTCATGTGTACTGCTGGTTAAAAAGGGGAACCTTAAAAACACTGTTTTTAGCTGACCCATAAAAACCCACCCTTAAAATTGACGGAATAAAAACACTCTCTTAATAATAACACCTTTAAATTCTCTTTTTTTTCCTGGAATAACTTTGTCTCCCAACATAAACTATGTCTCTTTAAACATTGTTTCAAATTAGGTAGACAATATTTTACCCAACGGCTTTGTATGCTAGATTGATGTCACTGCAAGTGTACACAACCGTTGGGTGCACACTAGGGTACCCAACTACTGTGTACACAAGATATACATCACTACTAGTGTACCCAATGGCTGTGTATGCAAGACATATTGTTGTGTGTCGATGGTAGTAATATGGATTCAATATAAATAGTAATATTTGATTAATGGTTCAGATTATAATATCAAGATCTGAACATAATGAATCATCTATTCCCACTTAGAATAATTTCCTTGAAAGTCCAAGTTCAACCCATATTATGTAATTTATTCTAAGTTCAACAACCTAGAAAACACTATGTACAAATATGTACAATCCAGTATAACTGGGGTTGGCCACTTCTCTCCCTTTAATTCCCTAAATCATATTAAAAAGAATGGTTTAACTTGTACGGTTATACCCACAAATTTTCCTATCATTTCCTCCCTTTTATCTTCAACCCAAGTTTACAAAATAAACCTTGCCTTTCTTGTGCAGATTTGGGCATCTTGACATTCTTAGGACTGGGCAAAACTTGCAATTCTCTCAGAAGTGCTGTCTCCTTAGGGAGAAATGAACCAGGAAGAAACACCCCAAAGTTGGCCCTTTTATAGGGAAAAACTGGGTCAACAAGCATCTAACAGTAAAATGCATTTCTCTGATTGGATTAAAAATCCCTAAATGACCTGGTGAACTTAGTAAATTACTTGATTGGACAAGAGCTTGAGATGTTTTTATGCATTTGGGAATTTTGTTGTGATTTTGTAGATTTCTGCCCCTCAAGAATCATTGCATGAATCTTATTTGTAACATCGGAAATTACCCACATGAGCTATATATATGTGAAGCATGACGATACCTATGAAATAGGTTTCACATGTAGGCGTCTATTTTGGTGTTGGTATCCAAAATATAACGTTTTATTTAACATATGAACACATCTGCTTTTTAGATTATTAACTAATCAAAATATTGAACTTTTTTTGGTTTTAGCACTTAATGCTTGATTGTTTGCCAGTGAATACTTTTGTAAATGGGGCGCTACAGTTCTAGTCGTTCAAGAAGTAGAGAGAGGAAGAAAGCTTCACATAGGAGCCATTCCTCAGATTATTCAGAAGACAGACATCATCAGAAAAAATCCAAAAAACGATCTCACAAACACCATAACTCCAGGTCATCATCTCGGGAAAGAAAACCAAAACATCGGCGTTATTCCAGATCAAGGTCACGATCAAGGTCAAAACATAGGGAGACTGGAAGAAGAAGACAGAGGTCAAAATCACCCATAAAAGAAAGGTACAAGTCCAGATCACCAGAAGTGAGAGAAAATATCTCACACTCTTCTTATGGTAGAGGAAAACATGATACATCAGTTGATAAGGATCGGAAGTATCCAGATGATGATGACAGGCAGAGAAATGGCCATGTGTCAAATGGACTGTTACACCATGATAAGAGGTAGTTTCTCAAATTTGGTTGTGATACAATATAAATTATATAAGGCTAGAAGGTCTAATTCTCAACTCAGGTGGAACTGTGACATAACACACTAAGTAAATAAATTCATTGAGCATATTTGTTTGAGACTTTAGCATTAAAAGCAACAACCTCTGACATTGTTAATTAAAAAATTACTTAAACTGACACATTTTGCATCAGTTTTTACTGCGGTAACCCCACTGCCTTTAACGACTGTGTGGGTATTGTTTTCATCCATGGTGTCCAGTTGGGCGGGTGTTCGAGCAGGCAGGTGGTCGGGAAAAAGGTTGTCCAGACTGTATCTCAGAAACCCTGAGGTGTAAGATGTTGATACTTGCTGAAGGACATTGTTTTGGGGGTATAAGCATGCAACGTCATGGTGGGACCTTGATTTGACCTTTGACCTTGCTGTAGTGACCTTGGCCTTTAAAATCTCCGAGCTCTATCTTGGAAACTATAAGGCATAAGAACTTGATACTTGGTAGGAACATTGGTTAGGGTGTGTAGGGGTGCACCGTCATGGTGTGACCTTGATTTGATCTTTTACCTTTCCATAATAACGTTGACCTTAAAATCTTGTCCTGGCTATATTTTGTGTTTTGTGGAAACTGTAAGGTACAGTAAGTTGATACGTGGTAGGGACATTAGTTAGGGGTTTAGGAGTGCAACATCATGTCACATTGATTGCTCTGAAAGTCTCTCGATTTTTGTACTGTTCCGCTTCTATATCTCTTCATGTTGTAAATCAATTCCCGGGGCTATGAGGTACAGGCATCTCTGATGCTATTTTGTGAATCTTTTAAAAGCCTTAACTGTCAAGTGGATTTGGAAAAGAAGAATCTTTCCTGCATTCTGTGATCCAGATAATCCATTACACTATTTAAGAAGAACCCTTGACATACAAGTTTTTACTTTTTGTGGAGTTCTTTTTCATTGAGACAATGGATGAGTGCATTTCATTACAGTATGGATCTTTAACTCTCACTCGAAGTGAATTAGCTTCTGGATGGAAGTGTTCCTAGAGAATCATAGTGCACTATAAAGTACCTTGCACTTAGTTTATAAAACCCTTAGTGTAACCACACTCAGTCTGTATAGAATATATTTCTTTGAACATGAACCATGTTTGATTTCTGTATATAGATGTTGAAATTTCATAGTAACCTTATTAATATCATGTAGAAACAGTGGCTATGAGAATGAGAACTTTCATCACAGACATAGAGATAGCAAAGGAAAGCATGAAGGGGATGACTTCTTTGACAGGTTTGTCATTTGTTACAGACTATGTGTAAATAAAAAAAGTGAAATGACTTGGCTATCGATGTTAATACAGCAGACCTCTGTCACCTTAATATATTGTCACATGTTTGAAAAAACAGAAATATTTGCTAAGTGTAAGCTAAAGTATACTTTCAGAATGTAAATGTATGCAGGGACTTGTTTTTAGGCGGGTTGCATGTAACCAACCCACCTATTAGATTGATGTGTCCGACGTCCGTCTGTCTGTCCATCTGTCTGTCTGTTCACATTTTCGTTTCCGGACTCTAACTCGAAAATACTTTGTCCAATCGATTTCTAACTTGTCAGCGATATAGATCACCATCATAGATGGGTTCCTTTCGAAATTGGTGTAGTTCCGTCCGTTCGTTTGTCTTTTTTTTATCCGTTTGTCTGTCCGTCAACATTTCCGTTTCCCGACTCTAACTTGAAAACGCTTTGTCCAATTGAATTCAAACTTGACAGGGAGAGAGATCACCATCATAGCTAGGATACTTTTGAAATTGGTGTAATTCCGTCAGTTCGTTTGTCTGTCCGTCAACATTTTTGTTCTGGACTCTAACTCGAAAACACTTTGTTCAATCGAATTCAAACTTGACAGGGAGATAAATCACCATCATAGCTAGGTTCCTTTTGAAATTAGTGTAATTCCGTATGTTTTTTGTCCGTTTGTCCATCAGCATTTCCGTTTCCGGACTCTTACTCAAAAGCGTTTTGTCCAATCAAATTCAAACTTGACCTGTAGATAGAGCACCATCATAGGTAGATTCTTCCAAAATTGGTGTAATTCCGTCTGTTCGTTAGTCTGGTTTTTGTCCGTTTGTCTGTCCATCATCATTTCCGTTTCCGGACTCTAACTCGAAAATGCTTTGTCCAATCGACTTCAAACTTGACAGGGAGGTAGATAACCATCATAGCTAAGTTGCTTTCGAAATTGGTGTAATTCCATATTTTTATTACGTTAATACATCCTATCCAATGGACAATTGCTTTACCGGTCGGCGCGACCGGTCCCGCCAAACGCCAGAAAAAGACGTCCTGTATATAATACCGGCAGGACCGGTCAGTAGTGTGCATTCGCTAGGTGGCGCATCATACTTGCTTCCTGTATAGACAGAGTGACGTCAGTTCATCTTTTTCGTTTGGCGCATGTAGTGTGCAGACGCGTTTTGAAGTTATCTCCAACTTTGAAGAAAACGCGGTTTATTCTACGAATTTAAAGCTTATTTTCATCTGAAAATATATATATTGTGTTACATACATATCAGGGCCTCTGCAGGACTTAAACGAGGCATTATCCAGTTTTTTATTAGCCAGTTTTGAAGAATTCTGTGTACTTGTCGTCGAGACGAAGTCGTGGGTGAGAGGTCATGTGTCGTCCCTGCAGCATTCCTTCTGCTGTTTAGAAGCGTGTAGTTTCCACGATTCACCCTCCTTTATTTCTACCTGGTCGAGTAACACTGAGTGTATGTCGACGAGAAGATATTAGAAGGAAAGAAGAATGCGTCGTCTGACGTCATCACTTCCAGCTTATGCTTCACCTAGTCACGTGATACGCATTCAACATGGAGGAATCGTGTTTTCAACAGAAGTTTTAGAAGGAAAGACGAGTATTTATTGCTCTACACCCACTTTTTAACTGGCAAGAAGAAATCCAGCAACTCGTCTGTTGGCCTGAAGAAGTTAGATGACAAATGGTCATTGAACTCTGCGAATTTTTGCCGGTGCCGGTCATGTGACTTCACAGATCTCAACACAACTACCGGCAAGCAAATCCCCAAGCGTGACTGGTTCAGCTGACAAGAAGTGATGAGTTTTACCGGTACAAGTTCTGGTCAGACTACCGGTGGGGAGCACTAGTGATGAGTTTTACCGGTTCCAGTCTGTACAGACTACCGGTGGGTGCTGTTCCTGTGAAGAAACCCCTTCAGTGGTTGCCAGTGATCAACCCTGTTTGATCCTGGAACCTCCACCAGAGGCCTTTCCACTGGTGGGACTGTTGGGGTACCGGTTCCAGTCATGTTCCTGTGAAGCTGTCAAGAAACCCCGCTTCAGTGGTTCCAGTGATCAGCCCTGTGTTGATACTGGAACCTTCACCAGAGGCCTTTCCACTGGTGGGACTGTTGGGGGTACCGGTTCCGGTCTGTACAGACTACCGCCTACCGGTGGGTGCTGTTCCTGTGAAGAAACCCCTTCAGTGGTTGCCAGTGATCACCCCTTTTTGATCCTGGAACCTCCACCAGAGGCCTTTCCACTGGTGGGACTGTTGGGCTACCGGTTCCAGTCATGTTCCTGTGAAGCTGTCAAGGAACCCCCCTTCAGTGGTTACCAGTGATCAGCCCTGTTTTGATACGGAACCTCCACCAGAGGCCTTTCCACTGGTGTGACTGTTTGGGGTACCGGTTCCAGTCTTGTTCAGACCACCGGTGCGGCTGCTCAGAGGGTTCACCTACCAGAAGTCGTGGTGACCATTCAGACCCTTATCTTCCCTGTGCAGAATTTTGGACTGGTACCGGTCCTGTTCAGGCTACCGGTAGGGTCACTAGCCAGCCAGTGATGAGGGATACCGGCACCAGTTCTGTTCAGACTGCCGGTTGTGGTCACAGAAATCCAGCAAGGGCTACCGGTTAAACAGGATTACCGGTTACACAGAGTTGCTGGTGACATACAGCAGGGCTACTGGTTCAGAGAATTACCGGCTCCTGAGTGTCGCCGGTTCCGGAGTGTTGCCGGTTCCGGAGTATTGCCGGTTACAGAGGAATCTGTACCCATCCTTAAAGGCAAGAAACCAGCTTCAATCCAGTGCTGACAACAGGTTTGCCGGTTACAGAGAATTGCCGGTTCCGGAGTGTTGCTGGTTCCGGAACCGGATTGCTGCTGGTTACAAGAAATCTGCTGTTCCCATCCTTACTGGCAAGGAACCAGCTTCAAATCCAGTGCTGACAACAGGTTCAACAGTTAGCCTTCTCTCAGAGCCTACCGGTTTGACCGGTTACAGAGCTTGTTGATTGCAGAGAAAAGCTGCTGAACCACCACTGTGGAAGAAGGCAACTTCATATGAGCCTATCCTTGCTAAGAAGTAGTTCACCCAGTTCTGCCAACTCCGGTGAGTTTATGCAGAACTGTGGAGCCACCAGGAACCGGTTACAGAGCATTGCCTCACGTATAACCGTTTAAGGCCTGGTACTGGGCAGGTCTCCAGGACTGACTAACAGACCAGCAGAAGTTCCTTAAAGGCCCAAACAGCTGTTTAGGCCAACCAGTGGCAGCCTAAGGTCAGCCAGCCTACCCTTTCGGGACCCAGCTGGTCAGACAGTGGCTATAGATAAGAGGGAGACTGTCAAGCAGGAATTGTCCACTACCAGTCAACATCCCCTTATCAGACCTCACACCTTGTAGACTGGCCATCCAGTTTGTCTTGTACCCAACCTGTGACCAGTGTCAGCTGCCTCAAGGGGTCCTGAGTTGGTAAGCTCAGCCTTCCCCTCAAGATTATAACCCGTTTTGCCAGGTTTCAAAACTCAAGCAGTGGGTAAAATATCTGTTAATCTGACCAGGGTCACCGATGTTATAAATGGCTATGGGGATGAGTGAGGTCTAGTCTGTCACCAGTGTTGACACTATTTTTATGTCAGCTGACTTGTCAGTCAGCTGACATTATGTCGTCACTCTGCGGCGTGGGCGTACGCGTCCGCGTGAACAACTTCTCCTCCAAAACTACAAGGCCTAGAGACGTGCTGTTTTTTTTAAAAGATACCTTATCTATCGAGGATGAAAAATTGTTCAAGGCATGCAAATCTGTCTGTTCGTCTGTTTGCTAGGGACATTACAAGGGGGGTACCCCCACCAAAAGTGTGAAAATTTCAACACTTAATCACAATTTTCTCAGTGACTATTGCAGGGATTTCTCTCATATCTTGCATATATGTACTAGGCCACAGGTAGATTCTCTTGTGTTAGTATGAGACCTGGATCTGTCTTACTTTTTTTTAAATAAATTTTTTTAATAATTTTTAATGCATTAAAATTCATGAAATCATGCACAAAATCATTTATAACTTGAAAAGTGTTGCATTTAGAGCATTTTGTTAAAATATGTTATTCAGCTACTTTTTTCATAGCTACAATATGGTGAGTAAGTTGGGTGCCTGTCTCAATAGCTAAGTGAGTAATAGCTACTTTTGGGCTTTTCAGTAACTTCCATCATGAGTAAAATCACTTGTAACTTAAAAACTATTGCATTTAGAGAATTTCGTATAAATATGTTATTCAGCTACTTTTGGGTCAGCTATAACATAGTAAAATTTTAGACCTGTAGCTCATGGCATAGCTGAGTAATAGCTACTTTTAGGTTATCACTGTTGAGTAAATCGCTTATAACTTGAAAACTATTGCATTTAGAGAATTTCGTATAAATATGTTATTCAGCTACTTTTGGGTCAGCTATAACATAGTAAAATTTCAGACCTGTAGCTCATGGCATAGCTGAGTAATAGCTACTTTTAGGTTATCACTGTTGAGTAAATCGCTTATAACTTGGAAACTATTGCATTTACAGTATTTTGTTTCAGTTTCAATATGTTATTCACCTATTTTGGGATCAGGTATAACGTAGTGAAGTTTCAGATCTGTGGCTCATTGCATAGCTGAGTAATAGCTACTTTGAAGTTCTCACTATTGAGTAAATCACTTGTAACTTAAAACCTATTGCATTTAGAGAATTTCGTATAAATATGTTATTCAGCTACTTTTGGGCCAGCTATAACATAGTGAAATTTCAGATCTGTAGGTCATGGCATAGCTGAGTAATAGCTACTTTAAAGTTCTCACTGTTGAGTAAATCAGTTGTAATTGGAAAACTATTGCATTTAGAGAATTTCGTATAAATATGTTATTCAGCTACTTTTGGGTCAGCTATAACATAGTAAAATTTCAGACCTGTAGCTCATGACATAGCTGAGTAATAGCTACTTTTAGGTCATCACCATTGAGTAAATCAGTTGTAACTTCAAAACTATTGCATTTACAGTATTTTGTTTAAATATGTTGTTCACCTACTTTTGGGTCAGCTATAACATAGTGAAGTTCCAGACCTGTGGCTCATTGCATAGCTGAGTAATAGCTACTTTGAAGTTCTCACTGTTGAGTAAATCAGTTGTAATTGGAAAACTATTGCCTTTACAGAAATTTGTGCAAATATGTTATTCAGCTACTTTTGGGTCAGCTATAACATAGTGAAATTACAGACCTGTAGCTCATGGCACAACTGAGCAATAGCTATTCTCAGGCACTGACTGTTGAGTAAATCGGCTATAACTTGAAAAATATTGCATTTGGAGTATTTTGTTAAAATATATTGTTCACCTACTTCTGGGTTAGCTATAACATAGTGAAATTACAGACCTATAGCTCATGGCATAGCGGAGCAATAGCTATTTTCAGGTTCTCACTATTGAGTAAATCAGTTGTAACTTGAAAACTATTGCATTTACAGTATTTTGCTTTAATATGTTGTTCACCTACTTTTAGGTCAGCTATAACAGAGCAAAAATTCAGACATGTAGCTCATTGTCCTCAGTGGCCTAGTGGTTAGCAAGTTTGGCATCTAATCATAGGCTGTCACCTCTGTGGGTTCGAGTCCCACAAGTGGCAATTCTGAGGACCTGTCCCAATATGACCCTGGCTGTTGAACGGGACGTAAAACCCCAACTTTGACCTTTGCATAGCTGAGTAATAGTTACTTTGAGGTTCTCACTCTTGAGTAAATCAGTTGTAACTTGAAAACTATTACATTTAGAGTATTTTGTTAAATATGTTATTCACAGACGTTTTGGTCAGCTATAACATAGTGAAATTGCAGACCTCTATGTCATGGCATAGCTGAGCAATAGCTTCTTTCAGGTTCTCACTGTTGAGTAAATCATTGTATCCAACCTGTAGGAAATTATGGGCTGGGAATCTGTTAATATGGTCCGATTTGACCTTGGAACCCTCCTTCAAGGTCAAATGAGGATAGCCAAACATAAAAGTGCTTATAACTCGCTTATTATTGGTCCTAGAGGTTTGGAATGAAAACCAACCTATAGAAAATCATGAGCTGGGAATTTTTTGGTGTGGTCGGATTTCACCTTGGACCCCTCCTTCAAGGTCAAATGAGGATAGCCAAACTTAAAAGTGCTTATAACTCGCTTATTATTGGTCCTAGAGGTTTGGAATGGAAAACCAACCTATAGAAAATCATGGGCTGGGAATCTTTTGGTGTGGTCGGATTTCACCTTAGACCCCTCCTTCCAGGTCAAACGAAGATAGCCAAACTTAAAGTGCTTATAACTCGCGTATTATTGGTCTTGGAGGTTTGGGATGGTAAACCAACATATAGGAAATCATGGGCTGGGATTCTTTTGGTGTGGTCAGATTTGACCTGGGACCCCTCCTTCAAGGTCAATTGAGGATAGCCAAACTTACAATTGCTTATAACTCACTTATTATTGGTCCTACAGGTTTGGGATGGTAAACAAGCTACAGGAAATCATGGGCTGGGAATTTTTTTGTGTGGTCGGATTTGACCTTAGACCCCTCCTTCAAGGTCAAACAAGGATAGCCAAACTTAAAAAGTGCCTATGACTCACTTATTATTGGTCCGAGAGGTTTGGGATGGTAAACCATCCTAAATTCTTTGGCTGGGAATCTTTTGGTATGGTCAGATTTGACCTTTGGATCACTTCTTCATGGTTGAACGAGGATATTGCATTTATAGTATTTCTTTAAATATTTTTAACCTACTTTTTACACTTAAACAATTACCTTGTTACTTTATTTCATAATACCATTTGCAGGGCACAACTTTTTTGTCCGTTTCTTCTGTCAGCTTCGGAATATCTTTCGAACATGCTGTTCAGTTACCATTTACTGTATTTCTGTACAGCCCTTTCCCTGATAATTATGCTTTCCTCCCATTATCACCATCACAAATCAAAAACATTCAGTCAGCTGACACAGTGCCCATTCACGGGCACTCTCCTCTTGTTGGCTAACTATGCCTCCTCAAAACTTGGGCCGTCCTAGGGTCTAGCCCAAGTTCGAAAGAAATATCCCAGGAAGGCTACACCCTCACCTTCTGGAGATGACTGGCTTGACCAGATCTCCAGGCTGGAGAAGTGGCCCAGTACCCTGAGTAATTCAGTTTGGGAAACTTTGAGAACTATATTAACCTCTCTTCAGCAGGGGAGTGGATAACTTCAAGGTTCCCTACTCCCTCACCGCTTTCCACCAACAAGGAAGTACTGGAATTTTTCATTTCCAGGGTCTTCCCCACCAGTTCAGTCACTCCCCTTGGTCTGTTCACAGTACAATGGGAGTCTTCTCTCGGTGGTGGCGAAGGAGGTCTAACTATGGCATTACAGAGTACCACAATCCACCAGTACGACTGGTTGGTCAAGCCAGTTTTTTCCCACCAAGCCTGTCTCCAGCATACACATTCTCTAGGATATCAGTGTCAGGAGTAAGCTTGAATGGTAAACATGAAAAATTAGAACTGGACCTCGAGCAAGTCTTCGACTTAGTAGGCTTCCAGTTAGCTCAGAAGAGCGTAAGGTCAGACCCACCCTAGAGCGTTGGTAGACCTTGAATGCTTATCCAGAAGCTTCTCCCCGGACCTTCATGCCTGGTCTGGCACCTGATGTCCCTGATAGGATTACTGGCAGTCATAGAGAAGCAAGTGCACCTAGCTCACCTCCACATGAGGCTGATAAAGTGGCACTAGAAGTACAGCTGGGGGGGGTTCCAGGATCACTAGAAAAGGTGACCCCAGTTTCCTCCACCCTCATCTTAAATGGTGGCTGCAGGAAGACCAGGTGCTTCAGGGTCAACCATTACACCTGCTATATATGCTCTTCAATCCTTACAGATGCATCAAGATAGGTGGGGTTCTCACTTAGGAGAACACACTGCAAGGGGAACCATGGTCCCTTCCAGAAGCAAGTTACACAGTAACTTTCTGGAACTAAGGTGGTCATTTGGCCCCTTAAGAATTCCAAGACCTCTGGTTGAACAATATTGCTGTTATAGCTACAGACAACACAGCAGTGGTTGCCTGTATGAAGGGAGAGGGGGGATGAAGTCAGGCCCTCTTTGTGCCCTTCTGTGGAGAATCCTGACCTGCTATTCCAGGAAACTGGTGACTCTAACCCAACACATTCCAGGCAGCTGACTGTCATAGCACACAAGCTATCCAGTCTCACGCAACTAAACAGAGCAGACAGAAGGGCCCCTCTTGTCAGAGTTTTTCGAAACAAGATGCCTCTGGTGGCACCAATGCTAAGTGGGCCTGTTTTTTGCCACCTGGCTTGCCACCTGGCTCAACTTTCATCACTGGGGATAGATCCCCCAATTGGACAATGATACAATCGGTCTGCCATGGGAGGATCTGGACCCATATGCCTTCCCACTGGTAGCCATCTTGGGCAAGGAGTGGAGAAGTTGCAGGACTACCCATGCAGGGAAATCATTTTGATTGCTCCAAGTGGCCCAACATGCCTGGTTCGGGGATCTCTTGTTCATGTCAAGTCCGATTCCTTTGTACCTGTCCAACCTGCTCTCTCTACCATTTAATCAGACTCCTCACAGGAATCTGTCAAAATTAGGTTTGCATGCATGGCTCCTAGAGCCTCGGCAATCAAGGAGCAGGGTTTCTCTAAGGCAGTGGCAGTAGGATTTAGGCTCCTCAAGAGGATCAATTAGATCAGTCATTGCTGACAACTGGGTAATTCACCAATCAATCACAATGAGAATCTTGCTCGTCTTTTGGACAGTTTACAGAGACAGACCTAAGGGTCGGAGGGGCATCCCCTCCTGGAACCTCCCCCTGGTGTTGCACCAACTGGCGAGGCTCCATTGGAACCCCTTAAAGAGGCCTCTTTGCAGCATTGAGCTTCAAGACTGTTTTTCCTCTTGACCCTAGGGTCTGCCAAACACAGGAGTGAGATTCATGCTTAGTAAAAGAAACACATCAGACACCAGTCAGACTGTTCAAAGGGGTCTTTGTACCCAACACCTAGCCCTTTTTTTCCAAGAACCAGCTGGCCAAGGAGAATCTGGACTGTGGCCCCAGTGGTTACACCAAGCCGGGCCCTAACTCTGGATCACTCCCACAAGTCTGATAGGTCCTGTGTCTGTTCAGAGTACTGTGCTACCTTTTGGGACAGGATCTCAAACAGAACAATGAGTTAGTCTTCTCCCTTTAGAAAGGTTTTGACAAGACATCTCACCTGCTTCTATCTCCTCATGGATCAAGCAACTGTGATCCTATGTTATGAGCTCTCTGATCGGGAGGCCCTCAACCCTACATCAGGTTAAAGTCCATGTTGTCAGGCCCTCTTGCTGCTTCTAAGGCATTCCAGTTGGGAGTCTCCTTAGAACAATTTTTCAGCCGGCCACTGAAGTAACAACACCTTCACACAGTTCTATTTGAAGGATGTGGCTTGGGCTGTTTCAGAGAACCTTCAATTGGGCCCAGTTGTGGCTGCTCAGCAGATCCACAATTAACCCTTATATTGAGATTTCTATATATGTAGTGTTGATAGTTCTTGGAGCTAACTACACTCCTGCCTTTGGGAGGTTATTGCCTTCTGGGACTGAACTCATCCCTCTCTTCCCCTACCTCAGAGCAGGTCTGTTAAAAGGGGGGGGGCAACGTCGGTATACCCCCGGCAACCGGGCATTGGTATCCGACCAAGGGCCTACAGGTTCCTGACTGAAAGTTAACCTAGGCCAGAGGGGATTTTCTTATCATTTATGAGTTCACCTATTAGTAAGTCCCTAGTAACTTACCCTCCGACCCAGCGGTAGTTATTCAGCAAATGTCCATTGGATAGGATGTATTAACGCAATAAAATTGCAAATTTAATAAGTAAATTAAATTTTTATAAGTTAATACCCTATCCAATGGACAGGCAAGGCCCTCCCAACCAACCCCGCTACCAGCTTACCAGGGGTCTAAATCTGTTTAGACAACGAAAAAGATGAACTGACGTCACTCTGTCTAGACAGGAAGCAAGTATGATGCGCCACCTAGTGAATGCACACTACTGACCGGTCCTGCCGGTATTTATATACAGGACGTCTTTTTCTGGCTTTTGGCGGGACCGGTCGCGCCGACCGGTAAAGCAATTGTCCATTGGATAGGGTATTAACTTATAAAAATTTAATTTACTTATTAAATTTGCAATTTCATTTGTCCGTTTATCTGTCCGTCCATATTTCCGTTTCTGGACTGTAACTCAAAAACGCTTTGTCCAATCGAATTCAAACTTGACAGGGAGATACATAACCATCATAGCTAGGTTGACTTTTGAAATTGGTGTAATCCTGTCTGTTTGTTTGTCCGTTTGTCGGTCTACATTTCCGTTTCCGGACTCTAACTTGAAACCGCTTTGTCCAATCGACTTCAAACTTGACAGGGAGATAGATCATAGCTAAGTTGCTTTCGAAATTGGTGTAATTCTGTCCGTTTGTTTGTCCGTTTATAACATAGATACAACTATGTAACATAGATTACAAGTTTTATATTTCTTAGCATGTCTAACACATTTACCTTAACTGGGTGACCTAACATGTCTTTCCTTTTTTTTTTTTTTTTTTTTTTTTATTACACCTCAAAATTACAATAATTCATTTAACAATTCAATTAATTAATGTCAATAACATACCATAACAAACATTATTATGCATAGTTTCAATCTTTTTTTTTTTTTTTTTTATACTCGTGATCAATATCTATAATCAGAGTTCTTGATATAGTAATCCAAAGGACCTTGAAAAATAAATTTTTTCCTTGTTTCTAAATTTAATTACAGCAGTCGCTAACCTTATTGCTGCCTCTGTAACCCACCTTTTGGGGCATTTCTGACCTTCTTGTTATTGTGTTGATATAAAGTTTTTAATCAAATGCATGATTTATTATTTGGTCATTATAATAAAGACTGGTAACACTGGTTGAGTAGTTTTCATCTTATATTATGTAAAAAACATAAAACACATTGTCCACAGAAATGCCTAACTTTGATCTTCAGTACCATTGTTTCAGGGGAGTGATCAATTCATTTTCACAACTCCACTACACAACTTCTTTGATAATGCGCCAATTACTGAATGCGTGCTCGATTGTGTTTGCAGTTAATAATTCCTGTATAACTTTGATTCACACACTGACAATGTGTGTTAAAAGAAAAACGCCGATAATGCATTACCATCCAAATAAAACCAAATCATTAAAGGCGTGTTTGCTTGGGGTTTCACAATTAATAATCTCCCGGAGTTTTGTATCATAATGTTTATCTACAATTAAACGTCTTTAATGAATGTACCAACCAAACACACCCAACTCAAGCCCATATAATATATGTTTGAGTAATTGAATAAAATTACTTTAAAGTGTAGGTCGTGCTTCAAAATGACAGGGGAGCAATGAAAACCCTGTAAAAACTGGTAAGTTATCAAATTATATTGCGATTTCTTCTAAAACTTAAATTCACTAATTATCGCCCACACTACCCCAGTTTTCAGCCAATCATGATTCCATTTTATCTACCCAAATCACCCCCGCTTATCCGACCTGATTGTATGTCTGCCAGTAGGTTTGCATAATTGAGGTTCTACTGTACTTTTCTTAAATTTACTTTGACAGAAGAAGATTTGAGAGAGAAAAGATTGGAGCTTGTGGAATTCTAGAAGTGTGGGCCCCCTCACCAGTGCACATGGCACCAGAGGAGTGAGTAGTTGTTTAATATTGAATACTACAGTAAAACTTTCAGCTGTGTGGTGTAACTATTGTCTTGTCATGAAAAGTAGTGGCCGTTTTAGGAAAAGAAGGATCCAGCTAAGCCAAAAATCAGATTAAAGCTTTACAAAATTGCTTTGCTATCTTTGTCTTAATTTTTTTGAATCAGGTCAGATATAACATATAATTAACAAAGAAATGAAAAAAAAATGTCTTTAAAATAAAAAAATGGCTAGTTGGGCACTGTTAAGTGGAACACACAAGGGATCAGAAAGAAGCTTCCACACAACAGTAAATTTCACATTGGCCACTCCAGGATAAAGGAAATTATACTTTTCACAGCTCTAGGTGGTATTGTCACTCGCCAATGAAAATATACATGTGCATTGAACAAAGTTCATGTTGACCAACCAAGTACCCACATTTGTCAACATCATTTTCTCTCCCCAAAATGAAACTATTCATTTAAAATGTTCAGTAATATTCTTTTCTTATTTGAAAACAGGTGTAGCTTGTCTTTGTGAAAGCAATTCTTTGTAAAATACTGTAAAATTCGAGTTGAAATATCTGCACTCAACTGTTTCCCAATATATCGCCCACTGATATCGAAAGTGAGTACCATCAATCCTTGCAAGCAATATTAGTGATTTGGATCTATAATTTCAAAAGGATATTATGCCATTTTTTACCCCACAGGCCTTAAAGCTGTCGGGATATTGTTTTCACCCATGGTTTCAGGATGGGCAGGCGTTTGGGCGGGCGGCAAGAAAAAGTATGTCTGGGCTGTATCTCAAAAAGTGTAAGGTGTAGGTAGTTGATACTTTGTAGGAACATTGGTTTGGGGATGTAGGTGTGTAGCATCATGGTATGACCTTGATTTGACCTTTGACCTTTTTGTAGTAACCTTGACCTATAAAATCTTGTCCGGGCTATATCTTGGAAACTGTAAGGTGTAGGAAGTTGATACTTGGTAGGGACATAGGTTAGGGGGTGTAAGTGTGCAGCATCATGGCGTGACCTTGATTCAACCTTTGACTTTACCATAGTGAGCTTGACCTAAAAAATCTTGTCAGGGCTATATCTTGGAAAAATTAAGGTGTAGGAAGTTGATACTTGGTAGTGACATTGGTTACGGGTTGTAGGTATGCAACATCATCATGTGACCTTGTTTCGACCTTTGACCTTGTCATAGTGATCATGAGTTTTAAAATCTTGTCTGGGTTATTTCTTGGATTCCATAATGTGTAGAAGGTAACACTTAGTAGGGACATTGGTTAGGTGTGTAGGTGTGCATCATGGTGTGACCTTTAACTTTGGCTCTGCCAAAGTGTGTTCTTCTGCCATATTTGAGACATCTTTCTCTTGTGACATATGGATTACTGCAACTGATTATTATGTGCACTTTTACATAATTGTGCTATTTCCATTGACAACTATTCTCCAATAAATAAATTTTACAGCTTCATAATTTTTAGTTTGCTGATTAATACTTTCATCTTGCTATTGAATTGTCTTGTTTTAATACTTTATATTTACATACATTTTCTTTCTCTTAGATGTTATTTTCTCTACTTAAAGATTATTTGGAGCTTTATATAACTGACACTGTTCTGAAAGTATCCTGATCTTTGTGCTGTTTCACTGCTTCTATATCTCATGGCGATGAAAACTATTTCCCCGGGCTGTGGGGTACGGGCCTCTCTGATTCTATTTTTTTCACAATACGTATATTGCTGTCAACAGAATTTTACAAGTTTTGTATTTACGTTTCTACCAAAGAATACTCAGTTTCTGTCAGCTCATCCTTACACTAATTTCCTCTGCCATCCAATGCAAATGTGAGAAGTCTGAGTATTCTTTGAAATTTCTGTCAGCTCAAGCCAAGAGAGAAGCCAGATACCATGTTACCTTTCTTAACAGCACGTTGTAGAATCTTTGTTCTTGTGTAGCTCTGACTTGGAATGGAAATCAGACAGCGGAGACACAGACAGTGGCAAGAAGAAGAAGAAAAAGAAAAAAGACAAGAAATCCAAGAAAAAGCGAAAGAAGGAAAAGAAAGAGAAAAAGTAAGCCACACTCAGAATAATCATTTGGATGGTTTTACATTGAAAATATATCCCATGTATGCCATTTTTACCTTTTTTGGCAAACTCATGGGCATATACAACTGTAGAAAACAGGAAAATTATCCAAGTGACGTATATCTTTAAATTTATAACAAGACACAAAAATAACATCATTATTGCCAGACAAAAAAAGAGAAATACACAGAAAAACATAATCCAGAATAAGGAACAGTAGTGAATATAGAAGATGGGACATGCTTGAACTACTGCTGGATTCATCATGACTCTGTGCAGCATTATATCACAACCTATTCAATCCTGTGCAGTGTGGCTCCTGTGCAAAACCCTGCAGCAGGAAAACCACATGTTTCACTGAGTTTTTACCATTGTTCAAATTCACCTCATCCACATGACAAGTAGACCAAATGGTGACTACAGATGACCTCAGCTGTGGCAGGATTGCTATTTCAGCTGGAGTGGCCAAACTCTGCTTAATATGTAAAAGCAGTTGTGTCAATAACAGATGCAAGTGCAAGAAAGCTGGACAAGAAGTGTTCCACTAAGTGTTATACTGCCACGCCATTCCAATCACAATTTCTCTGAGTAGATGTCTCCAATTGTCAAAATTGATCAAAGTTTTGCCTTGGGAGTCAGGACTATTGGATATTGTCCTTAATCAAATTTGCATATATATATATACAACACATTTATAAGTTATTTATTTTTGAAATAGTTTTGAAAAATTGGCAAAATGGTTGAAACACTGATGGTCAGACTGATGCAAGATGACCAGGGATGGGGAAATGTAGACCATATTCCACTAAATATTTAACAACAATGTTGCAAAAGGGTCATTTCGGCTTCGCGCCTTAGCAAGCCGGTGTTACCCATGGTATAGAGCTCCCTCTGGAGTATATCGGCTAAGGATTTGCTGAGGCATGTAAGAGCTCTGTGTTGAATAAGAACAGTTTTATTCCAATACTTATGTCTTAAGTATTCACAGGCTTGTTCATTTCCGCGTTTGGCTGCTTTCTCAGGATTGGCACCTTTTTGGATTTGAGACTTAACCTTCTTAAAGGTTGACTTAAGGCAAATGTCATCATAAAAGGTCTCATATTTTGTCATTATATTGGATAAAAAAATGGAGTGAATTATTTTCAAAAATATTACACGTACCATTTCCAAAGTTACTTATCATGGCACATGTACACACAGAGTTAAGCTTTACCACATCAGATTCACTAACTAGATCACAAAGTAAGTTAAGTAACCGAATTCCATCATTTCAGAGCCCCAGAAACTCTTTTTGAAGTGACCCATGCTGTTGAAATTTAATCAGACTTTCGTTTCATATTGTGTTTTTTCAGAAGGAAAGTGCCGAAGAAGAAATCCAAGAAAGAAGCCAAGAAGAAGAAACAGAAGAAGAAGGTGTCTTCCAGTAGTGAGTCTTCAAGTGGTGAGGGCAGTGACTCCTCTACTCAGAGTTATGAGGTGAGAATACATTTACAGTAAAACCTCTGTTATCCAGTTAATTAGGTCAGATAATAGAAAGGTCGTTCAATAGAAAGCCCAAAATAACAGGTTTAAATGGAGTTGGGAGAGTGGGTTTGAGGTCAGATACTTGAAAATTTGGATAATAGAGGGTCGGATAATAGAGGTTGAACTAATCATAATCAAATCAGCCATTTGCCATATCGACCCCCAGAAAAAAATACCCTGGTCACATTGATTCTCAGGAAAATATGCCCTAATGAAATTGGCTCCGAGAAAATACCTCTGATTTCAAAATCGGCCTCTATGTGTTCAATCCATCTTGATGATAAAAAATGTTTTTATGATTTAGACTGTATGAGGGAAATTATTTGGTTGTGTATTTTTCAAAATGTAGCTGAATTGGGACCGAGTTCTGAGAGGGCCAAATTGCCGATTGACATCATTTTAGGAGGCTGTTCAGCTTCCCAGTTCAGCCATGTTTAGTCATATATAATCAACATTATATTTTGGAATATTACATGAATATAGAGTCAGAAATATGACATTTACCACAGTATGTGAAACTGACAAGTGAGGACCCTTAGCTGCTTTTTCCTACTTTTCATTGGTTGCCATAATGACTAAATGGCTTATATGTTTCTTTTGATAACTGAAAACAGATTTCAGTTAAATTTTGGACCCCCTGCGTAATAAGGACTATTTTAGGGCCAATGAAAAATTTAGAATTTTCATAAATTCAGTCGCCATCTTGAATATTAGTGGGAATGGAAAATGTTTATCTCAAAAGCAAAAACTGTAACAGATAGAGTGATGTCAGTCAAATTTTGGACCCCTGGTGCACAAAGGACAACTTGTTTAGGATCTCTGAAAACTTTAGAATTTTCTGAATTTCGGCTACCATCTAGTATTGCGACGGAAATGGAAAATTTCATTTATCTCAAAAACTGTGAGAGATAGAGCCATTTTGGGCAAATTTTGGACCCACTGGATAAAAAGGAGTAATCCTTCATGACCTCTGAAATGTTAAGAATTTTTCAAATTACAGCCACCATCTTGGATTTTGGCGGAAGTGGAAAATGATGCTAATCTTGAGAAAACCATAAGAGATAGAGCAATTTTTGGCCTCGGGAATTGAACCTTTATGGTGTCACAGCATCACAGAACTGTAGATAACAGAGGTTCTCATTGTCTTTGTGTAGTTTGTGCAGAAAGAGGTGGAGATCCACTCAGACATGGATGAAGAGGAGAAGAGAGCTCTGACACAAATGATAGAAGAAAACAGAAAACGTGAGTATGCAGAATGATCATTGTAATCTAGTCTAATTGTTGTTGTATCTGCCTATGTGGGATAGCTTCACCAGTTACTGCCTCATCACTGAAGATAAGTAGCATTGCGCTTGCATGTTAGTACTTGGATGGGTAACCATCTGAGTTCTGGGCCAGGTATGGGCAGATACGTGGTGACTTTAAATCACTGAAATGGCCATATAGCCAAAAATAGGTACTTGGTGTGACATTAAATCAATCAATCAGTCTAGTGAAATTATGGTCAGATACTTATAATACCCCAAATGTCCTCTGTTATTGGTCCAAAAGGTTTGGAATTTTAAGACAACTCCAGGAAATCATGTGCACCAAATTTTTTGCTGTAGTCAAAGTTGACTGTGGATCATCCTTTCAGGTCAGTTCTGCCACTGTGGCAGTGTGGGTAACACGCTTGCCTAGGAACACAGAAGACATAGGCTCAAACCCAGGTACAGGCAGATACATAGTGGCTTGAATGACCACGTGAAATGGCGGTCCTCAGTCATTGGGTCCTTTCCCCAGTGGCAGGCTAAAAAACCTCAAGGACATTGATAAATGGTCATCCTTGAGCCTCTGTCTTTCAGTTAGGGGAATGTCAGTTATTCGAGGGTTGGGCTGTACTTGTGCTGTTGGATGGGTCATATTGCGCTTTGAGTCCTGTAGTACATGGAGATATTGCGCCGAGTATGAATACAAAAAAAAACCCAGTCGTTCGGACTTGTAATGCCCTGTAGATATGGATACCTAGATTTAGGAGAGTTACTGCAGCACACAGACCCAACCCTGTTTTTGGTCCCAAGTCACACCTCCAACAATTTTTTTTTCTCAAAAATGTGATAAAAAGTTTCACAATAACTGTTTGGTGAAGAGTGTTTTACTGCCTTTAATTTTTTTACTATATAAGGGTGTGAGAACAATTTTTTGGTTAGAAGGCAGATGTGAAATAAGAATGCATTCTGGTGACATGAATTGATTTAAAGTTGTGTTTATTATTTAAGGCTTTAAAGCTGTATTTGGTTAAAACCATGTGAAATTAGAATATGTTTTGATAAAAGTGAACTGACTTAAACTTGTAATTGCCATGTAATGGTTTGTAGCCATATTTGGTTTTAAACTAGATTTGAAATTAGAAGAGTGTATGTCCTGATAACGTGAACTGACTTAAAGTTGTGTTTAAATACAAGGGGTCACAGCAGTATTTTTGGTTAACATCAAATGTGAAATTAGCATTGTGCTGATGAAGAAAACAGACTTAAAGGTGTGTTAACCTTAAAAGGTCGCGAGAAGCAGGCAGAGCTTGAAGAAGTGACTGGTCCAGTTCCGGAAGATGATGAAGAGGATGAAAAGAAAGCTGAGATGGAGTGAGTACAGAAACATGATGTGTAATCACGGCATATTACAAACAATTAAAAAAAAAGTAACATCGTGAAGAAAGTTTTGTAAAACAGGATCATTCTTCCTCTTTATACAGTTTATATTGTTTTGTGTCACACCTAGTAGCTTTATATCGGTTATATTGTGACGGGTAGTTGGAAGGGCGGAGGAAACCAGTACATGCACTTGGTCAACTCCCGTACTACAAAACAATGGCAAGCAACTTTCAGCCTTCTCGCTTGAGGTTGGGCTGGGATTCAACCTCCAATCTTAGAGGTGAGAGGTCAGATATCTTGACTCATTGGTTAATATTTTGACTGTATTTAAGGTAAAGATTGAGTATATCAACTTAATATATATGTTACAGGCAATCTGTCTAACCAGGCATTGCACGTAATGACTGAACATTTCAGTCATTTTGTGAAACGCCTAAACAATTTAGCCATTTCGTGAAATGCCTAGGCACTTCACGAAATGACTGAAATATAAGGTTCAGTGTTACACAGATTGCCTAAAAAAGTATTTAAATTTCAGGCAATCTGTGTAATGATCTTTTTAAAGTATATTTTTCTTCAGAGCATTATTTTAGCTTTAAATAACTGGTATCATTTCTTGACAAGATAGAATACTAATGCATTACTCAGTAAAACTTTTGAAGAGAGCTTGGTCTGGATTACTGTAACTCCCTGCTTTACAACACAAAAAAGGCATATACTAGCAGACTACAGAGAGTTCAAAATGCCTTATGTCGGACAGTGTGCAAGCTAAATAAATACTGTCATGTTACACCCTTCCTGCACAAACTACACTGGCTCCCCATTCATTACTGTATACTGTTCAAATATAATCTCCTCATTTATAAAGCAATACATTTGAGCCAACCTCCATATCTCTCCGCTCTAATTAGGCGGAGTGACCTCACACGGGGCAATCGCCTATCAATTTCCTCATCTAAACCAAATAAACGCTCAGGGCTATGCAGTTTCATAGCAGGGGCTCCCACAGAGTGGAACAAGCTTCCTCAAGCCATCAGAACCATAGAAAGCATTTCTGGTTTCAGGAAACAGTTGAAAACATACTATTTTAGATTGGCTTATCCTCCACCATAGCCTATCTCCCCTACCGGACGCTAATATGGAAATGGACATCTTACTGGAACTGGACTATCCCTTTTTGCACATCAGCGCCTTAGAGGATGTTTACATCAAATTCGGCGCTTATATAAGTGTTTCTTACTTACTTACTTACTTACTTTAAGCTATTCAGGAAATATGAAAGCTGATAAAAAAGTTCTGATACCAAAAAGCAGTATACTACAATGATTGAGGAGCTGAAATTAGTCTGTCAATTATGCCACTGTTTTGAAACATTACTGTTAACATTATTTGTATATATTAATATGTATTCTGAATACTTTGTATGGATAGTGATAACAAAACAGTTTCAATAAAATTGAAAATAGATATTTTTAAAAAAATATATTCTAAGTATACAACAAGCAAGGATAAAAACTATATAAGATCAAAAATAATTCATGATAATCATCAAACCATGTTCAGGGATTATGCATAATGACTAGAGCTCATTCTCAGTTATTACACAAAATGCCTGAACTGTCTAGGTATTTCGCGTAATGACTGGTTACAAAGATTGCCTGTAACATGTATATATTTATTAAAAACATTCCTTGTTTTAATCTGTGGGTCTTGTATGCAGGTGTCTAGTGACAAGCCAACAACTTACTATTTCATTTGTTTTATTGCCCTGAAAAACCAGTGTTGTTTTAGGAAATGATAATACCAGTAATTGTATTATCCACTACACAAAATAGTTGTGAAAAATCTCAATTTTTAACAAACACTCAATTTATTGAATAGGGACTTGACTTTATATGAATAAAAATCAATTAAATCAAGAAACTAGGTTTGCAACCGTTTGATTAATTACTGAAACTTAATTAAAATGTCAACATCAGTTACACAGTACTCTGATGTTCATTTTGTTGGGGTATTGTTGTTACCCCACAGCCCTTTAGGGCTGTCGGGGTATTGTTTTCACCCATGGTGTCCAGATGGGTGGACAGTGGGAAAAAGTTTGTCCGGGATGTATCACAGAAACTGTAAGGTGTGGCAAGTTGATACTTGGTAGGGACATTGGTTAGGAAGTGTAGGTGTGCAACGTCATGGTGTGACCTTGATGTGACCTTTGGCCTTGCAGTAGTGACCTTGACCTTTAAAATCTTGCCCAGGCCATATCTCGGAAACTGTAAAGTGTAGGAAGTTGATACTTTGATACTTGGTAGGATCATTGGGAAGGGGGTGTGTGGGTGTGCAACGTCATGGTGTGACCTTGATTTGACTTTTGACATCACCTTAGTGACCTTGACCTTTAAAATCTTTCCGGGCTATATCTCGGAAACTGAAAAGTGTAGGAAGTTAATACTTGGTAGGGACATTGGTTGGGAATTGTAGGTGTGCAATGTCGTGATGTAACTTTGATTTGACTTTTGATCCTACCGTAGTGACATTGACCTTTAAAATTTTGTCTGGGAAATATGTCTGAAACCATTAAGTGTAGGAGGTTGTTGCTTGGTAGGTACATTGCTTAGAGGTTGTAGGTGTGACACTTCATGCTGAAATCTTGATTTGAGCTTTGACCTTGTCATGGTGACACTGAGTTATAAAAATCTTGTCCGGGCTATTTCTTGGATTTCATAAGATGTAGAACATTGACACTTGGTAGGGACATTGGTTAGGTTTTATATCTCATGGTGTTGAAAACTAGTTCCCCAGGCTGTGGGGTGCGGGCATCTCTGATGCTATTTTTACCCATGGTGTCAAATGGGCAGGTGGGCAGGCGGCGGGGAAAAATTTGTCCGGGCCGTATCTCAGAAACTGTAAGGTGTAGGAAGTGGATACATGGTGGGGACATTGGTTAGGGGGTGTAGGTGTGTAACATCATAGTGTGACCTTGATTTTACCTTTGATGTTGCCGTGGTGACCTTAGTTTAAAAATCTGGTCCAGGCTTTATCTCTTAAACCATAAGGTGTAGGAAGTTGATACTTGATAGGGACATTGATTGGGGGTGTAGGTGAGCAACAGCATGGTATAACCTTGATTTGACCTTTGACCTTGCTGTAGTGACGTTGACTGATTGGTTGGGGGTTGTAGGTGTGCAGCATCATGGTGTAGTGACCTTGACCTTTAAAATTTTGTCTTGGCTATGTAGGAAGTTGATACTTGGTAGGGACATTGCTTAGGGGTTGTAGGTCTGCAACATCATAGTGTGATCTTGATTTGACCTTTAACCTTGTCATTATGACTATGAGTTTTAAAATCTTGTCCAAGCTGTTTCTTGGATTTGTTAAGGTGTAGAAGGTTGACACTTGGTAGGGACATTTGTTAGGGGTTGTAGGTGTGCATCATGGTGTGACCTTTAACTTTGGTTCAGCCAAAGTGTGTTCACCTGCCATATTTGAGATATCTTTCTCTTAGGACAAAGATATATGGATTGCCTCAACTGATTATTAATATGTACACTTTTACATAATTATGCTATTTTCATTGACAGCTATTCTCAAATAAATAAATTTACAAACTTCATAATTTTTAGTTCACTGATTAATGCTGTCTTGTTGCTATTGAATTTTATTGTTTCAATACTTTATCTTATGTACGTTTTCTTTCTTTTAGATGTTATTTCCTCTACTTAAACATTATTGGGACCTTTATATAACTGATACTGTTCTGAAAGTATCCCGATCTTTGTATTGCTTCATTACTTCTGTGTCTCATGGTGTTGAAAACTATTTCCCCAGGCTTTGGGGTACGGGCATCTCTGGTGCTATATTTTCACCCTGGCATCTGGCTGGACAGAAATTATATGAAGTTGATAGTTGGTAGGGACATTGGTTGGGAGTGCAGATGTGTAAAGTCTTGGTGTCAACTTTATTTTAAATTTGACATTACTGTAGTGACTCTGACCAGTGACCATTAAATGGTTGTTCAGACTATATCTTGGAAACCGTAAGATCCAGAAGTTGATACTTCTTGAGGACATTGGTGGGGTGGGGGGTGTAGTGTGCAGCATCATGTGACCGTGAGGTGACTGACCATGACTGACCATGACTGACCTTCAAAATCTTGTCTGCGCTATATCTTGCCAGGGATATTAGATGGGGGTATAGGTGTGCATCATCATAGTGTGACCTTTGTTTGATCTTTGACCTTGCCATATTGACCCTGAACATAAATTTTTTTCTTGGCTATATTTTGAAACTGTAAGGTGTAGGAAGTTCGTACTAGGTTGGGGCAAACTTCATGTTTGACTTGACCTTTGACTGTGCCTTAGTGACCCTGGACATACATAATTAATGAATTTTACAGCTTTGTAACTTTGAGTTTACAAATTAGTGCTGTCATCATTCTTTTTAACTGTCCTGTTCAACTCCAGCCAATGTAGGCTAGGGTTATAGTTGTCTCCTGTGTCATCTGGGTGATGGCGGTTAAAAAGTTTTGGTTATTCTACAGCCTAAACCCATACATGGATTTTCCACCAACTTTTCAGGATATGTTTACCCCTAAAGAATCTAGAGCTTGATAGGTTTAGAGTAGTATTTGGCCACAACTGTGTCCATGGAAACAATTTTAAATATCTTTGGATCTTAAACTTTGTGTGTGTTCTAAAGTGTAAACCCATGCATGGATTTTCACCAAATATTCAGGATATGTTTACCCAAGGGGATCTAGAGCTGAATATGTTTTGAGAGGTATCTGGCAACAACGTTTGCCATGGAAACACTTTTTAAGATTTTTGGTTCTTAAATTTTGTGATGTTCCACAGACTAAACCTATGCATGTATTTTCACAAAATTTTCAGGATATGTTTACCCCAAGAGGGTCTACAGCTGATAGGGTTTTGGGGTGTATCTGGCAACACTTGTTGCCATGGCAATACTTTAAAATTTTGTGGTCCTAAATATTCTGGGTATTCCACAGCCTAAACCCATGCATAGATTTTCATGAAATTTTCAGGATATGTTTCCCAAGTCTCGATGTTGCTGCCCATTTAGTTGTTGTAGCCACAGACTGGGGTTGTTGACTGCCGAGACTGAAAATTTTGATAGATCATCTTTGCATACATTATCTCTTTCTTGTGTGTTATTTCTCCTGCAGCTTTACATACCTTACACTATTCTTTTCTGTGTCTTACAGTGCCCAACACTATTTCTCCAGGCTGTGGGGTACAGATATATAAATAGGGGACAAGGTTGTGCATGATTTCTATTTCACAACTGGTTAATCATATTGTCACTCTTTCTGTTACCATAGTTATGGACGTTTCCTGCTTCCTGGTGAGGGGGCTGCCATGGCAGCATACATTGATGAAGGCAAGAGAATCCCTCGCCGTGGAGAGATAGGCCTCACGTCCAATGAAATTGAACAATTTGAAGATCAAGGCTATGTCATGAGTGGAAGCAGGTTGGTATAGTGTAGTCATACTTTCATGGTATACAGTCGTCGGGTGACCACTTAAAATGGTGGTCCTCTGTCATTGGGTCGTATTAAAGAACCTCAAGGACTTTGATGAAAGGTCATCCTTGAGCCTTTGTCTTTCTGTGAGAGGAATGTCAGTAACTCAAGAGTTGGGTTGTACTTGTAGAGTCGGATGGGCTAAATAGTGCTTTGAGTCCTGTAGTACATGGGGATATTGCGCTGAATATAAATACACAATTTCCACAATACAGTAGACTCTTAACTGCAATGTCAGTTACTTGTGAGTTGGGGCTGTACCTGTACAGACGGATTGGTTAAATAGCGCTTTGGGTCCAGTAGTATATGGAGATATTGCGCTGAGTATAAATACATAATAATAATAATAACTTACAACATCCATCTGATTCAGCTCTACTTAGTGCTGATTTAGACTTACACCTACAAAGGTAGGTCAGGAGGCCACTAATGCAAAACTGTTCCAATTCCAGGATTCTGAAAAAAATGTGTTTTAGTACATCCCCAGTTGAATAGGCCAAATCACAGGAAATGAAACTCATGAAAACAAAACATGTCAGTTCTGTTCCTAGAAATCCCTACAAGAGTCTTAAAACGTACAATTTTATTGCATTAATACATCCTATCCAATGGACAATTGCTTTACCGGTCGGCATGACCGGTCCCGCCAAATGCCCGAAAAAGATGTCCTGTATATACTACTGGCAGGATCGATCATGGAGTGTGCATTCGCTAGGTGGCGCATTGTACTTCCTTCCTGTCTAGACATTGTGATGTCATAGCATCTTTTTGTGCATGTGGAGTGTGCAGACGTGTTTTCTACAGAGAGACATTCTTGAAGTTTTACAACAAACTTTATCATTTTATGAACTTTTAATTATATCTACTTAATTCTACTAGAGTACTGATCATCATGTCGTCCCTGGACAAAAGAGAGGCACTTGCGGCCACGTTAAGGCTCTGTTTGATAGCCACAAGAAATGCGCGAGATGTAGAGAGAAGGGGGTGGGCGACGACCCGTGTGTGAAGAAGATGGATTGTCAGATTTGCAAAGCGTTTACACCTGCGCAAATTCAACAAATTTCCACCCCTACCTACAAGTCCAGGAAAGAACGAGATCATCAGAAGACTGTGTCTGATTCCCCTGCTAGTGCTACATCCCACTCTCGTGGACACATCAGAGGTCACTCTTTTGGGACGGGTACACAAGGAATCTGCTTCTGTTGTATCTACTGCTAGCAATAAGAAGAAGAGATCTGACGAATCTCCCAAGCCTAGCAGTAAGAAGAAATCCAGCAACAAAAATGCTGTAGAATCAGTAGCAACTCAAAAATCCCTCGGGTTTTACAACAGGCTATTTTTGGTACCCAAACCCAACAACTGCTGGAGACCTATCTTGGACCTGAGCACCTTGAACACCTTCCTGAACACAGAGTCGTTCAAAGTGGAGACACCAGAGACATTAAGAACCTCCCTACAGGCAGGGGAGTGGGTTATCTCCATAGATTTCAAGGACGCATACTTCCACATACCAATTCACAGTCAGTCCAGGAATTTTCTTTTTCAGTAACAAACCTGAGGGAGATGCTAGTGAGGGCCAAACTAGAATACCCACCCAAGGAAAGATGCCCCAGCACTAAACCCAAGGTAGCCCACTTGTCTCCATGTATGACATCCAGGTGTCGCTATTGTCCCCTACTCAACACATAAGGGAGGATAATCAGTACCTATACAGGCCGCTCCTATTCATTTAAGATAAGGGTGGAATGCAAGAGCAGTAACTTAATATACTGCATCACCTGCAAGTATTGCTCCACACAATATGTAGGCCAAACCAAAAGACGCATCATGGACTGGTTCCAAGGCCACCTGTATAACATAACATCCAGAAATGTTAAGGACACAATTGGACACCATTTCAACCAATGTGACCACCATGGTATCTCGGACGTAGAAATTCACATAGTGAATTTCATCCATGTACATCCTGAGTTCCCACAGGCATTCAAACTGCGCAGAACCATAGTGCGAAACTGGCAACACAGGCTACGCACAATAGCCCCACAGGGCCTTAATATACAGGAGTGATCCTGGACCTGGGATATGCCCTAGCCACCCTGTGTCCCTTGTCATCCCACACTTATCAATAGTTGTGGTGCCAGTCAGGTAACCGGGCTAAATGCACTGGCAATTGGGATAGACCTACCCCATTTCAAAGATTTTCCAATCATCCCCTTTTAGAATAACTTAATTGTGAAAGGGCAGTCTCAACCAGAGCAAAGTGGATTTTGCTCATCCCCAGCACATAAGTTGGTGATCACACTAGTAGGTCACCACCTTATAGGCAACCAACACCTATAAAAATCCACTACATGTTTCATCCGAAACCATTACACTTCCCTATTTCATCAAACCACAAAACAACCCCTTATGCGTCTGATGAGTCTCCTTGACGAAACCGTGAAGGGTCTTAAACCCATACATATGCAACCCCCTGGTATGAGCTACATGTTTGTGACATCACTAAACATAATGACCCCATGTATGACATCATCATGACCTAAAAAAACGGGCATGGTGATTTGTGCATTATCTAGTAACTTCAATGGGATTGGTTAAGGAAAATAATCACCTTGGTTACCTTTAATGACTGGACATTTCAGTTCATTTGAACACAGTCACGCAAACAAGAAGGGCGTGTATCGGCAGCCTTCTCAACTTTTAGCCTCGAATGAATATAATACAGTCAGTCCAGGAAGTACATGCATTTTCACGGCCAGGGTCGGTCCTACCAGTTCAAAGCCCTACCCTTTGGCCTGTCCACAGCACCTATGGAGTTCACAGTGGTGGCCAAAGAGGTCAAACTGATGGCTTTACAGAAAGGTATAAGAATCCACCAGTACCTAGATGACTGGTTGGTGAGAGTCACATCCCACCAAACTTGTCTACAGCATACACAGACCTTGGTAGCTCTTTGTCGAGAACTAGGCTAGCTGGTAAAACAAGGAGAAGTCGGAACTAGATCCTAAACAGGTTTTCAACTTCGTAGGTTACCAGTTCGACCTGAGAGAGGGCAAGGTCAGACCCATACCAGAGCGTGGCCTTAACAGACAAGATTCAGTCAATACTGTCCGGTCCGGTGTGTCCGGTCCGGCACTTCATGTCCCTCATAGGTCTCCTCACAGCAACAGAAAAGCAAGTCCAACTATGGCGACTCCATATGAGACCCATACAGTAGCATTTGGAAAACAACTGGAGGGTTCCTGAATCACTAGAAAAGGTGATACCAGTTCCCAGGTCACTCCACCCTCACTTAAAATGGTGGCTGGAGGAAAGCAATGTTCTACAAGGTCAACCATTACACCCACTAAAGCATGCTCTTTAGATCTTTACAGACGCATCAAAAGAAGGGTGGGGCTCTCACTTATATGAACAAACTGCAAGGGGAACCTGGTCCCTTTCAGAAAGCAAGTTGCACATAAACCATCTGAAACTAATGGCGGTCTTTTTGGCCTAAAAAGAGTTCAAAGACCTGTGTTTGAACAACATAGTTCTGGTGGCCACAGACAACACACTAGTGGTTGCCTATATAAACAAAGAAGGGGGGATAAAGTCGGGCTCCACTGTGTGCCCTTCTGTGGAGAATCCTGACCTGGTGCACCAGGAGACAGATAACTCGCAAAGCTCAACACATCCCAGGCTGGCTGAATGAAATAGACAAATTATCCAGACTAGGCCAAACCATTCAAACAGAATGGTCCCTTCACCCAGAGGTCTTCCAAGCCATATGCTCCCGGTGGCACCAGCCCCAGGAAGACCACCAGGTTCAACAACAAACTGCCACAGTTTGTGTCACCGGTTCCAGACCCCCAGGCATGGGCAGTGGATGCACACAGTCTGTCATGGGAAGATCTGGACCCATATGCCTTCTCACCAGCAGCCATCTTGGGCAAAGTGGTGGAGAAGTTGCAGGACTACCCATGCAACAGAATCATACTAATTGCACCGGGATGGCCCAACATGCCCTTGTTTTGGGACCTAGTGGCCATGTCCAGTCAGAACCCACTGTGTCTACCCGATCTGCCCAATCTGGTGACCCAGTCTTTCAACCAGAGCCTGCACAGAAATTTGTCAAATCTGAACCCACATGCCTGGCTCCAAGAGCCACAGCAATCAATGAGCAGGAATTTTCTGAGGCAGTGGCAGCACTAATTGAGGCTCCTCAAAGAGGATCAACCAGATCTGTCTATGAGGCAAAGTGGACCATTTTTACAAAGTGGCTCAGTAATCAGGTGGACTTCAGGGCACCACCTCTGAAAGCCATAGCTGACTTCCTTCAGTACTTGTTCCAGGACAGGAAGCTACAGCCAGGCACCATTGATGGCTACAGATCAGCGATTGCTGATGAGTTGGGCAACTCCCATTAATGTCAGCAAAGATGAGAATGTCACCCGTCCCCTGGATAGTTTCCATAGAGAGACCCAAGGGCAGGAAGGGCATCCCCTCCTAGGACCTCTCCCTGGTGCTACACCAGCTGACAAAGGCTCCCTTTGAACCCTTGAAAGAGGCCTCACTTAAACACTTGACTTTCAAGACTGTGTTCCTGTTGGCCCTGGGTTCTGGTAAACGCAGGAGTGAGATCCATGCTTGGTTACATAACAACATCAGCCACCAGTCAGACTGGTCTATGGTGTCTTTGTACCCCTCACCCAGCTTTCTATCCAAGAACCAGCTGACTAAGGAGGGCCCAGATAGTGTGGCCCCGGTGGTTATACCAGCCCAGGCCCCCACACTGGATAAGTCACTCAAGGATGACAGGTTCTTATGTCCAGTCAGAGCTCTGTGCTATTACTTGGACAGGACCTCAGATCTTAGGCAGAACAAGGAGTTAGTCTTTGTCTCCTTCAAGAAAGGTTTTCATAAGGACATCTCACCTGCCACCATCTATTCATGGATCAAGCAAACTGTGATCCTATGCAATGTCCTCTCTGACCAGGAGGCCCTCACATTGCATCAGGTTAAAGCCCATGATGTCTTGGCCTTTGCTGCTTCTAAGGCCTTCCAGTCGGGGTTTCCTTAGAGGAAATTTTGTTGGCCTCCCAGTGGAAATCACATAACACCTTCACACAGTTCTATATGAAGGATGTGGCTTGGGCTGATTCAGAGCTTTTCCATTTGGGTCCAGTGGTGGCTGCTCAGCAATCCTAACAATCCCAAAAATGAGGATATATATATATATATTTATGAGACTGAACCCACTCTTCCGATTCTCAGAACAGGTCTGAGAAAAAGGGGGGGGGGGGCAACGTCGGTAGACTTCCAGGGAACCAGTTAGTGGAAGCCGACCATGACCTTACAGGGTTCTCTGACCCTAGGTCAAACCAGGCCTTCTCAGTTTTGTTCTGTTTATGAGTTCACCCGAGTCCCTAGTACCTTACGCACCTACCAAGCGGTAGTTATTCAGCAATTGTCCATTTGATAGGATATATTAACCCAATAAAATTGCAAATTTAATAAGTAAATTAAATTTTTAGGCGGGTTGCGTGTAACCAACACGCCTATTAGATTAATGTGTCCGACGTCCGTCTGTCCATCCACATTTTTCGTTTCCAGACTCTAACTCGAAACCGGTTTGACCAATCGAATTCAAACTTGACAGGGAGATAGATCACCATCATAGCTAGGTTCCTTTCGAAATTGGTGTAATTCCGTCTGTTTGTTTGTCTGTCCATCCATTTGTCCGTCTACATTTTCGTTTCTGGACTCTAACTCAAAAACGGTTTGTCCAATCGAATTCAAACTTGACAGGGACATAGATCACCATCATAGCTAGGTTCCTTTCGAAATTGGTGTAATTCTGTGTGTTTGTTTGTTCGTCAACATTTCCGTTTCCGGACTCTAACTCGAAAATGCTTTGTCCAATCGAATTCAAACTTGACAGGGAGATGCATCACCATCATAGCTAAGTTGCTTTTGAAATTGGTGTAATTCCGTCCTTTCGTTTGTCCGTTTATAGCATAGATACAATTATGTAACCTAGATTACAAGTTTTACGTTTCTTAGCACGTCTAACACATTCACCTTAACTGGGTGACCTAACATTTCTTTCCTTGTTTCTAAATGTAATTACAGCAGTTGCTAACCTTATTGCTGCCTGCGCAACCCGCCTTTTGGGGCATCTTTGACCCTCTTGTTATAAGTATATACCCTATCCAATGGACAGGCAAGGCCCACCCATCCAGCCCCACTATCAGCTTACTAGGGGTCTTAATAGGACTAGACAATGAAAAAGATGCTATGACGTCATGATGTCTAGACAGGAAGGAAGTACGATGCGCCACCTAGTGAATGCACACTCCATGACCAGTCCTGCCGGTAGTATATACAGGACGTCTTTTTCTGGCGTTTGGCGGGACCAGTCGCGCCGACCGGTAAAGCAATTGTCCATTGGATAGGGTATTAACTTATAAAAATTCAATTTACTTATTAAATTTGCAAAATATTTGGATAAAAGTTTATACCAAAATCATCCATGATATCGCCAACAGGCCCTTTGCTGGAAAGACCAAAAATGTGAGCATTGGTAATATTACAAAATAGTGTCTTTTAATTTAATAATCGACGTATGACATCCCAGTATTCATCTTTTATAAAATAAGTACTTAGTACATGATCCCATGTACAAACCAATCAAATGCATTGTGTCAGCCACAGATCCGCCAATCAATACCGTTGAAACTTCATAGTGTGGGGAATTCCAACTTTTATTATATGGTTACATACGTCTTTACAATATAGTTAACATTATGCACTTTTTGTTACTTAAATGGGATGAAACTTAAAGCTCAAAGTGGAGGGGTGAAAGAGCATTTATGAACCTTCATTCCTCTGTCAAATGTGATGCTAAAATAAACATACTAATGTTGCATGGCAAGTGCATTGTAATTTATACCCATGTTAGACAATTAACAACTGCAGTGTACAGAGGGACTGATTTAGAAATCTGCTGTTGAAAATTTAAATAAAGTTTGTGTACTTGAAAGCAGTAAAACACCTGCAACAAGTAATAAATAACCTTGAAGACTTTTGCCCTTTTAATCTTGGAGGAAGAGTTATCAGTGCTGTCAAAAGGTCATATGTTATATCCCAGTAAGCTGTGCTGTTTGTTGATATTGGTATATAAAGTCTCTAAAGGTATGATCTTTGTAATTTGAGATTTTCGTCCTGGGACGAAAACTTTCCCCTTTAAGTAAAATATAGATAAAAAAATCCTTGAGCATTTGGACTCTTTGCCTTTTGTTGAAAAGGATGGGCCTTTATGCATATTTCACATCTTTTGGGAGATGTGCGATAATTTGAACGTGTGCATTTCAGTGATTTCAGTAATTTCTTCAGATTTAGGCTTTGTAATATTTTAAATTTTCCCACAATTATATGTGGTGATAATCGAGATGCCAGTTATAAAATATATTTGCAATATTCTACGGAAATACCGAGATACCAGGAACATTGACCCATCCCTAAGAAATACCATACTTCCAAATGTATGGAGCTGTAAACAGGTTATAATTTTACTTGCTGTACTTCCATAGAGTGTATAAGTAGCATTCTATTCACTGACAATCACTATTAATACTAAGTCTTACAAAATATTTACTTACTATTCCAGACATCGGCGTATGGAGGCGGTGCGTCTACGTAAAGAGAGTCAAATCTACAGTGCAGATGAGAAGCGAGCACTAGCGACATTCAACCACGCGGAGAGGACTAAACGGGAGAAACAGATCCTGTCACAGTTCAAAAACCTTATACACTCCAAGACGCAACACGGCGATCAGACTTAGTTTGTGTATTATCCACAGTGTTGTGTGTACTCTATAGCAGGGGTGTCGCTTTAATGCCTTACAGACATTGCCTATCAGCTAGCAAGGTGTATTCATCGCCTGTGTTTCATTTTACGTATGCAATGGAATTAAAAAAGCAGTTCACATTACAGTTGAATAAGTTTCATATGCTCTCAAAACCCCAAAATGGAGAACAGACGAAGTTACAGGTTTGTGTTCCAACAACAATGATGTGGTTGACCTTACAGGCAGAAATGTAGAGACAATGAAATTCCATGAGAAGTAAATCTTGTGCAAAAACATTGTGAACTCAAAAAACCTGAGCATGGAGACACAGTGATGTTATCAACAGTGTTGTATAAATCAATTTGTGACAAAGAAGAATAATGGACTGTTGTGTCTGAATATTATGGATAGTTTTTGTTGGAGGAGAAAGCCCTTGTTAGTTGTGTTGAAAACAATTATTAAGTCTTAAAATTTTGCACTTGGGCCATCCTGAGACTGGTTAAAAGCAAAAAAAATTCTTTGACAGGCAGGTACTGTCATAAAACATTGCAAGACTCCACAACTCGGCTCAGAAACCAACATAATGATGTCAGCTTATATTTGTTTTACCACACTTAATTTATGCGACACCTTATTTAAGAATTGTCTATTTTAGGTGAATTCCTTTAAGTAATCACTAGTAAAATATTTTATAATTGATATTTGTACAGTCACTCACACATTTTCCCATTTCATGTTGGCAATTTGATTTTGACATAATCAATGCCAACCCCAAGTTATTGTTGGAAGTATGGCAGAACCAGAATGTCCCCGAGACAAAGTTATTATCTATGTGTAAACTGTGGCACAAAGTGGTAAAATCATAGAAAATCAGTAATGTTTTCAAAGTGTAAAAATATATTTGACTGGGCCTATGTAAGAGTGGAGTAATGAGTATTCTATAAAGTTGAAAAGTACTCTTTTTGAGGTTGCATGCAGAAGATGTGAAAGTAGTCAGTTTCTGGCATGTTTCAAAAGGCTGCAAGATGCTTTTGAACCCTAAATTGCACAACAGAGGACTCTTTGGACAGGAGGTTTTCTTTTAAATATGAATTAGAATTGGGCAAAACTCTGTAAATTCATGTATATACATAATAATTATATACATTGTGTAAGGTTTCAGTTTATCTGTTATAAATATATATTAATGCTTCAAGATATTTTATTCAGATAAATTTAGCAAATTTTAATTGTATCCACCGGAAACATCCGGTGGATACTTTGGTTTAGTGTTCGCTACGCCGCCGCCGCCGCGCGTAGGGAGATTTTCGGCGTTAACACTCTAAGAGGAAAACAACAGCAGCTAGGTTCACCAAATTTGCAGGATATCTTCATTGGGGGGTAAGCTTCTCTGGGAAGGAAAATAGCCTCATTCTGAAAAACAAGATGGCCGCCACGGGCATTTCTTTGAAAATATCTACATTTTTCTACTGGCTGTTCCTCATAGGTAGAAGGTTGAATCTCTTCATAGGTGATATGTATGACACATATACATGTCCTCTACAACCTTGCACACATTTGACCTTGAAGCTCCTAATTCAAGGTCATCCACAGAGTGCCGAAGTAACCCACATAGCGGGCTTTAAAAGTGCCTATATCTCCCTTATTATTGGTCCTAGAGGTTTGCAATGTGGAGCCAACCTATAGGAAATCATGTGCTGCGAATCTTCTGATGTGGTCAGATTTGACCTTGGACCCCTCCTTCAAGGTCAAACGAGGATAGCCAAACTTAAAAGTGCTTATAACTCGCTTAGTATCAATCCTAGAGGTTTGGGATGGTAAACCAACATATAGGAAATCATGGGCTGGGAATCTTCTGGCGTGGTCGGATTTGACCTTGGGCCCCTCCTTCAAGGTCAAACGAGGACAGCCAAACTTAAAAGTGCTTATAGCTCGCTTATTATTGGTCCTAGAGGTTTGGGATGGTAAACCAGTATATAGAAAATCATGGGCTGGGAATCTTCTGGTGTGGTCGGATTTGACCTTAGGCTCCTCCTTCAAGGTCAAACGAGGATAGCCAAAGGTAAAAGTGCCTATAACTCGCTTATTATTGATCCTAGAGGTTTGGGATGGTAAACCAACATATAGAAAATCATGGGCTGGGAATCTTCTGGTGTGGTCGGATTTGACCTTGGGCCCCTCATTCAAGGTCAAACGAGTACAGCCAAACTTAAAAGTGCTTATAACTCGCTTATTATTAGTCCTAGAGGTTTGGGATGGTAAACCAGCATATAGAAAATCATGGGCTGGGAATCTTCTGGTGTGGTCGGATTCGACCTTGGGGCCCTCCTTCAAGGTCAAATGAGGATAGCCAAAGGTAAAAGTGCTTATAACTCGCTTATTATTGGTTCTAGAGGTTTGGGATGGTAAACCAACATATAGGAAATCATGGGCTGGGAATCTTCGGGTGTGGTCGGATTTGACCTTGGGTCCCTCCTTCAAGGTCAAATGAGGACAGCCAAACTTAAAAGTGCTTATAACTCACTTATTATTGGTCCTAGAGGTTTGGGATGGTAAACCAGTATATAGGAAATCATGGGCTGGGAATCTTCTGGCATGGTCAGATTTGACCTTGGGCCCCTCCTTCAAGGTCAAACGAGGACAGTCAAAGGTAAAAGTGCCTATAACTCGCCTATTATTGGTCCTAGAGGTTTGGGATGGTAAACCAACATATAGAAAATCATGGGCTGGGAATCTTCTGGTGTGGTCAGATTTGACCTTGGGCCCCTCGTTCAAGGTCAAATGAGGACAGCCAAAGTTAAAAGTGCTTATAACTCGCTTATTATTGGTCCCCCATGTTTTCTGATGGTAAACCAACATATAGGAAATCATGCGCTGGGAATCTTCTGGCATGGTCGGATTTGACCTTGGGCCCCTCCTTGAAGGTGAAATGAGGACAGCCAAACTTAAAAGTGCTTATAACTCACTTATTGTTGGTCCTAGAGGTTTTGGTGCATTGTCTTTACGGTGGATACAATTTGCATCGGTTCTCCGATGCGCTAGGTCTAGTTATAAGTATTGTAATACAAGTTTTATCTGTGTTTTCATTACTTGTTCTCATTGTAAAGAGAAAAGTTCAGGACAGCTGTTATATATGTGTTAAACATTTAACATGCAAAAGATGGTGCTGTGATGAAAATTGCTGTGTCTGATAAATTTGTTCGAATTGAAGTGCAATTATGTTCAGCTGATCGAATTCAAATCGGATCTCTTTAAATCGCTTACAGTTTATGCATCTCTGAGAAAATGAAGGCATGAAATGAAGTTACTGATCATGATCAAAAAGGTTATATTTACAATTTTACACAAAATTTCACTTCACACAATATTGTCAACAAATCTTTTTCTTCTAGTTTGATAAGGAGATATACTACCAATGTCTGCTTATTGGTCAAAGTTTGTTGACTTCATCAATTCAAAGCAAACTTCAGTCCAATGGTCTACTCTCGGCGCTAGCAAAAAATTCAAAAGATAAAGTGAATAATGTTCCTCACATCACCATATTGAAATCTTATGGTTCCAATGTAGTTACATGTGGTTTATATTTGACAAAATGCAGGGTTGGGGTAATTTACACTAGTAATTGAGTAATTAATATTTTAATTAATAGTTTGAGGTTTTACCATACAGCCCTTAAGTACTGTTGGGTATTGTTTTCACCCATAGTGTCCGGATCAGTGGGTCTTTGGCGGTCAGGGGCTGCGGGAAAAAGTTTGTCCGGGCTGTATCTCAGTAGGAAGTTCATACTTGGTAGGGACATTGGTTACGGGGTGTAGGTGTGCAACATAATGGTGTAAGCTTGATTTGACCTTTGACCTTGCCGTAGCGACCTTGACCTATAAAATCTTGTCAACCTGTGTCCCGGCAGCCGTAAGGTGTAGGAAGTTGATACTTAGTAGGTGCATTGGTTAGGGGGTGTAAGTGTGTAACATCATGGTGTAAGCTTGATTTGACCTTTGACCTTGCCATAGCGACCTTGACCTATAAAAATTTTGTCAACCTGTATCCCGGCAACCGTAAGGTGTAGGTAGTTGATACTTGGTAGGGACATTGGTTAGGGATTGAAGGTATGTAACGTCATGGTGTAACCTTGATTTAACCTTACCTTGCAGTAATGACCTTGACCTATAAAATATTTGGCGGGGCTATATCTCTGAAACCGTAAAGTGTAGGAAGTTGATATTTGGTAGGGCCATTGCTTAGGGGTTGTAGGTGTGCAACATATGGTGTGATCTTGATTTGACCTTTGATCTTGTCATAGTGACCATGAGTTTTAAATTCTCGTCTTGGCTATTTCTTGGGATTCCGTGTAGGGACATTGTGCATCATGGTGTGACCTTTAACTTTGGCTCTGCCAAAGTGTGCTCACCTGCCATGTTTGAGACATCTTTCTCTTATGACAAAGATATATGAATTGCTGAAACTGATTAATTTTTGTACTTTTACATTATTATGTAATTTTCATTGACAGCTATTCTCCAATAAGTTTTATAGCTTCATAATTTTTAGTTTACTGATTAATGCTGTCATCTTGCTATTTAATTGTCTTGTTTAAAAAAACTTTATATATATTTTCTTATGCTTAGACATTATTTTCTCTACTTAAACATTATTTGGACCTTATATAACTGACACTGCTCTGAAAGTATCCCGATCTTTGTACTGTTTCACTGCTTCTATATCTCATGGTGGTAAAAAGTATTTGCCCAGGCTGTGGTGTTAGTTTTCTTTTAAGTATTTATATTTGTTGGCAATTGAAGTGGCAGTGGTAAAATCTCATCAAAGTGCTCTTGATACCAAGACATTGGTGCCTTGTCAACCCATCCCTATTAAAAGGGCCTTCAGTTGGGGTACATCTGTGCTCCATTGATGACCTAAATAAAGATCTGCATGTTGACAGACATCAATATTAATTGTGTAGATTTAAAAAGGATGGTTTAACAAACTGTGAGAGCCAACTCAAAATGGATCCCTCTAGCTGTCAGTGATGTTGAAACTATAGGTCACATACACACTTTGTTTCCTGCTTATGTCCACACCTAATCCAACCCTTGCAAAATTCTGAAGCAGCAACATTACCGACAACACAATCCTGTGTTGCTACATTATGAAGATACACATTATATTGATCAGATTCATTTTATTAGAAGCCACTGCAACCATACAGTCCTCATACTTAAGTTATTACTAATTCACAACAATTTTAACAATTTTACTGCATACTTTTATGATTTGTTATACACGGTGACATCCAACAGTGTACTGTATCAGTATTTCAAACTGTTTTAAGGCACACACACATTAATGGGTACTACATCAGTGGAAATTTTAGCTGGCAGATAAATAACTTTAACTAATGGCTAGTGTCTGTCTAATATAGAGTTAAAACTAAAGAAAGTTTTATTGACAGAGTTCACTATCTACAATTCAGGAATTCAAAGTCTACTTTAGCTTCTCTATTGATGTTGTCCTTTAAAATACACAATATCACTGATGTTTAGTCATAATTTACTCCCAAAATTGAATTTGTTCATGGCAACACTGCACATTTTCAAATTTGGTATTTTTCTGTAAACAGAATATCATCTGGAACTTCCTAAAATATAATCACTTCTTCCTTTACCAGGCCCTACCCACATTAAAAATTTCACACATATCTCTTCATTATTTCTGAACTTATCAAAACCCTGAAAGACAAACAAATGTGAAAAACTTAACCTCCTGGTGGCAGTTATTACCATAGATTTAAGACAAGTGCTTTAAAAGTTCACCAAATATCTAAAAATAAATCTTTCACAGTACACACATAGTGATGATTTTAAAATGAAGCAATTATACATTAAAACAATATTATAATACTACTTTGTGAGTTACATAACTAGACCTAAGCATCAGAGAACCAATGCAAATTTGTATCCACCAGAAAGACAACTCACTAAAGCCAGTGAACCATCGTTTGACCTTGAAGGAGGGGCCCAAGGTCAAATCTAACAACATCAGAAGATTACCAGCCCATGATATCCTGTAAGTTGGTTTCACATTGCAAACCTGTAGGACTAATAATAAGTGAGTTATAAACACTTTTAAGTTTTTCTATCCTCGCTTGACCTTGAAGGAGGGGTCCAAGGTGAAATCTGACCACATAAAAAGATTCCCAGCCCATGATTTCCTATAACTTGGTTTCACACTGCAAGCCTCTAGGACCAATAATAAGCAACTTATAAGCACTTTTAAGTTTTGCTATCCTCGTTTGACCTTAAAGGAGGAGACCAAAGTCAAATCTGAACACATCAGAAGATTCCTAGCCAATGATTTCCTATAGGCTGGTTTCACATTGCAAACCTCTATGACCAATATTATGGGAGATATAGGCACTTTTAAAGTCCGCTACGTGGGGTACTTTGGCACTCCGTGGATGACCTTGAATTAAGAGCTTCAAGGTCAAATGTCTGCAAGGTTGTAGAGGACATGTATATCTGTTATACATATCAGTTATGAAGAGATTCAACCTTCTACCTATGAGAAACAGCCAGTAGAAAAAGGTAGATAATTTTCAAAGTAATGCCCGTGGCGGCCATTTTGTTTTTCAGAATGAGGCTAATTTCAGTCCCAGAGAAGCTTACCTCTCAATGAAGATATCCTGCAAATTTGGTGAACCTAGCTGGTGTAGTTTTCCTCTGAGAGCGTTAACGCCAAACGCTAAACCAAAGTATCCATCGGATGCCTCCGGTGGATACAACTAACATTTTCAGTGGCAATATAAACATTCAGGGAGCACTATCAATCCACAAATACTTCCTTCCCAAGCTACATTAGGTGAAATTAAAGCCCGTATGTTATCTTATTTCACAAACCCCCTCCCTCCAAAAGATTTGGGAGTCCTACTTTCTAACCGTGAATTGATCCTCTTCAAAGATGGTCTGGATACACATCTGGATATGAATCCAGAATTAGTTGATCAGAGAGGACTATACTCCACAGCCCAGGGAAATAGCATTGGACACCATTACATATGGAACTTGCCCTGTAACATAAGCACAGGTACGGGAGCAATAACACTTAAGAGAGGGAAAATGTTTGTAAAGACAAAGTATCAAAACAAGATAATTGAAAAGCAAACTGATTGAAAGTTATGAAGCTGTAAAATCTATTAATTGAAGTATAGCTGTCAATGGAGATAGCCCAATAGGGTAGAAATACATATAATAATCAGTTTCAGCACTCCCTATTTGTTTGTAATACAATACGTCTCAACTGTGGCAGTGAAAACATCTGGCAGAACCAAGGTCAAAGGTCACACCAAAGTCGCACCATGATAATGCACACATACACCCCAACCAATGTTCCTACCAAGTGTCAACTTCCTAGACATTACAGTTTCCAAGATATACACAAGAACACCACAACCAAACATAGCCGTTTCCTCTTAATGACATTATATAAAAAAGTCCCCAAATACACGAAATATGACATAAATGTGCATAATTTCTTCAGCTTTCTGGTTTCTTCTCAATATTTAAAGTTTTCCTTCAATTTTATGTGTTGACAAGTGAGAATAAAGTTATAAAGTATTGTAAACAAAACATGGCAGCTCTGCTAAACGTACCCACTATAAAAGTCTGCAAATGCACGAAAATATGGGATAGAAGCTTGATGCTTCAGAATTTTGGGTATATATATCCAATATTTTAACACTTGCTTCCATTATATGTGTTGACAAGCTAAGTGGCGGCTTTAAAATCTCATCACTGTATTTGATTAAAATGCTCTTGATACCGAGACACCAGGCCTACTGACCCATTCCTACCACAACCCAAGTCCCCACAAAGTTTCAACTTCCAACACCTTATGGTTTCCAAAATATAGCCCAGACTTAAAGATTTAAAGTTCAAGGTCAAGGCCCAACCAATGGCCCTACCACATATCGGCTTACAACACTACAACTTCTGAGATATAGCCAAGAAAAGATTGTAAAGGTCAAAGTAACTACAGCAAGGTCAAATCATAGTCGCATCATGACCAATGTCTCTACCAACTATTAACATTCTACATCATGAGATACAGCCTGGACAAGATTTTTTCATGCTGCCCACCCATCCACCCATCTGGATGCCATGGGTGAAAACAATACCTGCACAGGTTGCTTAACATTTACTCTGTGACAATCCTGTAACATTAACCAATCAGCAAACAAATAGAGTTAGACAATTATAGCACAACTTCAACAGATAAAACTAGTATCAGAGATTACCCCACAGCTCGGGGAAACAGCATTGAATACCATGAGGTAGAGAAGAGGTAAATAGTATAAAGGTCAGGAGATTTTCAAAAGAGACGTGAAAGTTCTGGGGTTGTACCACTGCAACCTGTCCTAACTGACTCTAGGGTCGGTTAGCTGAGCTTGGGATCAGGAACAAAAACCCAGAAAAAAAGAGCAGGAAAAATATGGGTCGGTTTCACCTCCCCAACAGGACATAGTGCATCCCGGCTTGTCTGGATCCAGATCCCGAACTGACTTGGGGAAAGAAAATGTATATAAAGATAAAGTATCAAAACTAGATATTGCGTCTCGACGCAGTGTATCCCCAGACGGGACATGGTCAGCATTACGTGCGAAAATATCTCCAAAAAGGCCAAAAATGACCTCAGTGAGGTACTTTGGCGGTCTGTGGATGACCTTCAATGAAGAGCTTCAAGGTAAAATTTCTGCATGCTTACAGAGGACATACATATGTATTATATACCACCCACAGGATGATCTAACTTTCTGTATACGAGAACTGGACCAAAATGTGAAAAAATGGCCAAAATCTGACCTTTAAGAGCCACCAGTGACCTTGAAATTGAAGGTCAAGGTCACAAAGCAATAGCGTTTGTGGCATTGCCCATATATACCCACATACCAAATTTGAAAGGTCTAACTAAAATATTATTTAAGTTATCACGTCCGAAAGGATATCTCTGCGGCAGCGGCATGACCGTACTGAATCCTAAGTATCCCCGACTTTTGTCCGGGGATAGAAGACAATTCGAATGCAAGATGACAGCATTAATTGGTAAATTAAAAATTGTGAAGCTGTAAAATTTATTAACTAGAGAATAGTTGATTGGGAAATAGCACAATCATGTAAAAATATACATAATAATCACTTGCAGCAATCCATATATCTTGTCTCAAACATGTCTTAAATAAGGCAGGTAAACAAACTTTGGCGGAGCCAAAGTAAAAGGGCACACCATGATGCACACCTACACACCCTAACCAATGTCCCTACCAAGTGTCAACCTTCTACACCTTACAGAATCCAAGAAATTACCTGGACACGATGTTAAAACTCATGGTCACTACGACAAGGTCCAAGGTCAAATCAAGATCAAATCATAATTTTGCACAGCTACAACCCCTAAGCAATGTCCCTATCAACTTCACTACAGCAAAGTCAAAGGTCAAATCGAGGTCACACCATGGTGTTGCACACCTACAACCAATGTCCCTAACATGTATCAACTTCCTACACCTTACAGTTTCTGGGATATAGAATGGACAAGAATTTATTAGTCAACGGGACTACAGCAAGGTCAAAGGTAAAATCAAAGTCACACGATGATGATGCATACCTACAACCCCAACCAATGTCCCTACCAAGTATCAACTTCTACACCTTATGGTTTCAAGATAAAGTCCGCCCAGGATTTTTAAACTCAAGGTAATTACAGCAAGCTCAAAGGTCAAATCAAGGTGACACCTACACCCCCTAACCAATGTCCTTACTGTTTTTGAGATACAGCCCAGACAAACTTTTTCCTGCCACCTGCCCGCCCACCTATCCAGATCCCATGGGTGAAAACAATACCCTGACAGCCCTTATGGGCTGTGGGGTAAAAAAAGTACATATAACTATTAGTTGCAACAATCCACATATCTTTGTGACAGACATATGTCTCAAATATGGCAGTAGAAATATGGTATGTCTCAAATATGGTCACATCATAATGTGGCACACCTTCATGCCCCGATCTACAACCCTAAAAGTGTCAACTCTTTAAACCTTATTGTGTCTGACAATATAGCCTCGACAAGATTTTAAAGTTCAAGGGAACAATGGCAAGGTCAAAGGTCAAATCTAGGTCACACCACAACATTGCACAACTACACCACTAACAAATATCCCTAACGCGTATCAACTTTCTGCACCATACAGCTTCCAAGATATAGCTTGGGCAAGATTTTAAAGGTCAAGATCAGTAAACCATGGTCACAGATCAAATCAAGGTCACACCATGACGCTGCACACCAACACCTCCCAACCAATGTCCATATCAAGTACCATACCGTACAGTTTCCAAGATACAGTCTGGACAAGATTATTGCTCCCGCCGCCTGACTGCCCACCCAGCTGGATGCCATGGGTGAAAACATTATCCACACAGCCTTTAAAGGCTGTGGGGTAAAAACAAGGTTATATGTATAAATAATACAAAGCTTTGTAAGCCGCTTAAAAATCATAAACAAACCCAATATAAAGCATTTTTGTGCAAAACGAAAATACCAGTATTTGTGTGCAATAATTTAAAACATATAAATAATTAATTGCAACATGAATGTCATTTTGTACAACAGTGTAGTAACTTACAGCTGTCAGATCACTATTGTTTAAGATACATGTACCAGAATTAGGGGATGTACAAATTCCTGAGATTTCAACCATGCAAGTTCATTTTGTCATGACCAAATATAATGACCCAAACATTTAGTTCACAAACCTCATCTTCTTTTAACTTATGGAGTAAATCATCTAAATTAGGGCCACTGCTCAAAACTAAGTAACAGCATAGTTCACATCTATAGCTAGACACTGGGATATTACGAGGGGTTTTTATAAACAGGGAGGTCATTTGACCTTGAAACAGTTGTCTTTTGTCAAATCTGACAGCAACAAAATATGTACAGCCCATGATTTTCTATGTCTTGTTTTCACATTGCAAACCCCCAAGACCGAAAACAAGGGAGTTATTGGGTCTTTAATTAAGTCCATCCTATTTAACCCTTTTACTTTTCCCAAATCTGTTGTTGGTGTTCAAATCTTAATTGATGTCCAGTCATAAAACTTTCCTACACATTTATAGAAACATCTTCTGAAACTATACATGAAGCATGGATCAAGTTGGTGAAACAATGTAATAATTTGGGACAAAACATAGCTGCAACACAAGGTTAAAACAACATGGTACTGCATTGAATATTTAGTAAAGTATCTGGTTTTACAGTTTGTAACCAGTTGTTTGTTCTTCATGATATGACTAACATACCTTTACCTTTAGAATCTTATTTTGACTAAACTTTCATGTTGAGCCTGTCCCAGAACTTGTACATTATAATTCACTAAAATTTAATACAGCTACACACCAAAAATAACCATCAAGAGACCGACTAAAAGACCTCTGCCTTGATCTCTGCTAATACTTTGAGTAATTTGTCCTTCACTTCTAGCCTATCACCTGGGTTGTCTGGTTTTGCACATTGCCGCAACAGTTCATCAATATTGTACTTCATATTGATATCCTCTGGAGTATCGTGTAACAATCCACCAGGCTTCTCTCTCTCAGACGCATAGCTAGAGAGTAAATCTCGACATACTGCATAGTAGTTGAAGTCGGAAACTACGCGGGAACAAAGATTTTGTGGATGTATGGTGAGACAGTTGCCATAGGAACCATCGCATGTGTCGAACTCGGAGAAATGAGGAATGTCCCACTCTGGTTGTTTGTCTTAAAAAAGAATATGTATCATGTTAAAAACGCACCCTAACGCAGGTATATTTTTCAATGACAAAAACCCCTCACATAAACCACAAGGAATCCTGGAAAGTATGAGTAACATATTAGTAATACGAATAATAAACCACTGCTCTGCTTTCTGTTTTATTGTGATAGAAATTATGAAATAAAGAATATTAAATTGAAAATTTTAATTACTTAAATGTAGCTTTTATAAGCTACAAGCTTACCATGTGGGTCTCATTGCTGTTCTCGGATGGCCACAAGGCATCATGGCCAACATCTAAGAAAAATAGACATTTATAGTTGGCCGTAGCCTCTCGTCGTCACGTGATATCTTCTGACCAATCGCCCTACTTTCTCGTTGAAATTTCCTAAAACCTACCCCTCAGCTGTAAACAGCGGGGAGGCAGGGCGGGACTCTTCTGAGTCCCACATGGTAAGCTTGTAGCTAAAAAAAGCTACATTTAAGTAATTGAACTTTTCAATTTTATTACGCTACAATAGCTTACCATGTGGGACTCATTGCTGAATCCAACCGCCCGGTGGCGGGGTTACAGCTGAGACTGGAAGGAATGTCAACTTTTCTTAGATTTGAAGTAATATATATATTAGAATAGTGTTAGAAATACCAGTCTGAGTCCCATTTACAGTGCCCCAATCCCGAAGACTGGGCCTGTAAGGAGCCAAAAACCTATATAAAATGGAAGACAGTGCTAAAACTGTCAAGATGTTTTGATTGTAGGACGGAAGTGCAGCAGAGCTCACTTAGAGGTCTAAGGGTCCCTAAGGGCCCATCACGAGTGACATACCAGCCCAATGGTTGGAATTCTCATAAAATTTTTTGCCACCTGAATATGAGATTAATGACAACTTCATAAGTCCTTAATACAAATTACTTTGATAAACTAAAAACAACAAGAGGGTCACAGATGCCCCAAAAGGTGGGTTGCGCAGGCAGAAATAAGGTTAGCAACTGCTGTAATTACATTTAGAAAAGAAGGAAAGAAATGTTAGGTTACCCAGTTAAGGTGAATGTGTAAGACGTGCTAAGAAATGTAAAACTTGTAATCTAGGTTACATAATTGTATCTATGCTATAAACGGACAAACGAAAGGACGGAATTACACCAACTTAGCAACTTAGCTATGATGGTGATGCATCTCCCTGTCAAGTTTGAATTCGATTGGACAAAGCGTTTTTGAGTTAGAGTCCAGAAACAAAAATGTGGACAGACGGATGGACAGAAAAATGGACAAAAAACAGACAAATGGACAGGAAAACGGACAAACAAACAGACGGAATTACACCAATTTCGAAAGGAACCTAGCTATGATGGTGATCTATATCCCTGTCAAGTATGAATTCGATTGGACAAACTGTTTTCGAGTTGGAGTCCGGAAACGAAAATGTGGACAAACAGATGGATGGACAGACAAACAGACAAAAATGGACAAACGAACAGACGGAATTACACCAATTTCGAAAGGAACCTAGCTATGATGGTGATGTATGTCCCTGTGAAGTTTGAATTTGATTGGACTAACTGTTTTCGAGTTAGAGTCCGGAAACGAAAATGTGGACAAACAGACGGATGGACAGACAAACGGACGAAAAACGGACAAACGAACAGACAGATTTCACCAATTTCGAAAGGAACCTAGCTATGATGGTGATCTATGTCCCTGTGAAGTTTGAATTTGATTGGACTAACCGTTTTCGAGTTAGAGTCCGGAAACAAAAATGTGGACAGACAGATGGATGGACAGAAAAACGGACCAAAAACGAACAAACGGACAGAAAAACGGACAAACGAACGGACGGAATTTCACCAATTTCGAAAGGAACCTAGCTATGATGGTGATCTATGTCCCTGTGAAGTTTGAATTTGATTGGACTAACCGTTTTCGAGTTAGAGTCTGGAAACAAAAATGTGGACGGACAGATGGATGGACAGAAAAACGGACCAAAAACGAACAAACGGACAGAAAAACGGACAAACGAACGGACGGAATTTCACCAATTTCGAAAGAAACCTAGCTATGATGGTGATCTATGTCCCTGTGAAGTTTGAATTTGATTGGACTAACCGTTTTCGAGTTAGAGTCTGGAAACAAAAATGTGGACGGACAGATGGATGGACAGAAAAACGGACCAAAAACGAACAAACGGACAGAAAAACGGACAAACGAACGGACGGAATTTCACCAATTTCGAAAGGAACCTAGCTATGATGGTGATCTATCTCCCTGTCAAGTTTGAATTTGATTGGTCAAACCGTTTTTGAGTTAGAGTCCTTAAACGAAAATGTGGACAGATGGATGGACAGACAAACGGACGAAAAACGGACAAACTAACACACAGAATTTCACCAATTTTGAAAGGAACCTAGCTATGATGGTGATCTATGTCCCGGTCAAGTATGAATTCGATTGGACAAACCGTTTTCGAGTTAGAGTCCGGAAACGAAAATGTGGATAAACAGACGGATGGACAGACAAACGGACAAACGAACGGACGGAACTTCACCAATTTCGACAGAAACCTAGATATGATGGTGATCTATCTCCCTGTCAAGTTTGAATTCGATTGGTCAAACCGTTTTCGAGTTAGAGTCCGGAAACAAAAATGTGGACAAACAGATGGATGGACAGACAAACGGATGAAAAACGGACAAACGAACAAACAGAATTTCACCAATGTCGAAAGGAACCTAGCTATGATGGTGATCCATCTCCCTGTCAAGTTTGAATTCGATTGGTCAAACCGTTTTGGAGTTAGAGTCCAGAAACAAAAATGTGGACAGACGGATGGACAGACAAATGGACGAAAAACGGACAAACGAACGGACAGAATTTCACCAATATCGAAAGGAACCTAGCTATGATGTTGATCTATGTCCCTGTCAAGTTTGAAATCGATCGGACAAACCGTTTTTGAGTTAGAGTCCAGAAACGAAAAATGTAGACGGACAGACGGACGTCGGACACATCAATCTAATAGGCGGGTTGGTTACACGCAACCCGCCTAAAAATGACCTTACCCGTAACATCTTGAAGGTAAAAGAATACCTAGATCCTGGGGTTAGACTCCTGAAGACTTGGTTGTAGCGGATGTGCCCCCCCCCCTCCTTTTTTCTTTCCGAGGACAACTGGTCTGAGGGGAAGGATCTAGGACTTGTTGTGCCGCCACTACGGGTCCCAGATACATATTGTTGTCGTTGTCTGACCAAGTAAGGTCTTTTAGGTAAAAATTTGTAAATGTGTTGTGAGCTTTCCTGTGACAGGCTTGCATGATTTGGTCCACCGATACCCCACCGTAAAAGGCCTTAGAGGCCGCGAAGGTCCGGATGTCATGCGCTTTAACTTGGACCAAGTCCAAGGCTTGTTGGTCTGCTTGTTTATAACAAAGTAGGATGGTTTGTTTCAACCAGGAAGAGAGAGTAGCGGGTCTGATGTCTGAGGTATGTCCTTTCTTGAAGGAGATGAAAAGGAGGGAACGAGACCCTCTCAGGTCTTTGGTTCAGTCCAAATAGTACCTCAGGGCCTGCACCAGACACAGGGTCCTGTCTTCTTTAAATTGTCTATCTACAATGGTAGTCAAAGCAGGAATAGTCACCGGAGACACACTTTGAGAACCTTCTCTTGCTAGTTGGTTTTTGGCTATGAAATCAGAAGAAGGGAACAAGGTGACCTTTTCCCATTGGCCTAGATTAGATACTTTGTTTGCGACCCAGGCATGAATTTCGCTGCGGCGTTTGCCGGAGGCCAAAGCTAGCAAGAAAGCAGTTTTGAGGGTAAGATGTTTGAGGTCTGTGTCTTTCATAGGCTCAAAGGGTGCTTTTGTGAGCTCATTGAGAACAACAGAAAGGTTCCACTTAGGAAGATTTCTGGAACTTTTTGGACGATCCCGGTGAAAACTGGAGAGTAACCTATGAAGGTCTGCATTGTGTGCAATATGGTGGGCCGTTGGGCCCAAAGTGTCAACGATTGCAGTCCTGTAACCATCAATGGTTGAGGGGCGCCTGTTTAGGTACATGAAAAAATCTGAGATTTGTTTCACAGATGGAGTGGAGAAATCCACCGAATTTTCTCTGCACCATTTTTCAAATAGGGCCCACTTTGACTTGTAGATGGTCCTTGTTGATGACCGCTGAGGAGCAGCAATTCTCTATGCCACCTCCACAGAGAAGCCTTGTTCTTGGAGTTGTCCGCTCCTAGACACCAGGCGTGGAGGTTGAGCTGTTGTGGGTTGTTGTGGAACACATACCTGTGGGACTGTTTGAGTAGGGTCGTTGACACTGGGAGTTGTAGTGGGATCTCTGTTGAGAGCTGCACTAGGTCCCAAAACCAGGGCATCCCTGGCCAGCCTGGGGCTATTACGATGATCAGGCAATGGCATTGCTTGATCTTTTGGATCACCTTGTGAAGGAGAGCCGTAGGAGGGTCAGCATAGGCAGTGAGGCTCATCCAGTTTATGTTCAGAGCATCTATGTCCCAAGCCTTTGGGTCTGGGACAGGAGATACGTACAGTGGAAGTTTGTGGTTCAGGTGAGTGGCAAATAAGTCTACATGAGGTGTGAACCACTTCTGGCAGATCTGTTTGAACACCTGCGGATGCAGAGACCATTCTGTTGACTGCACTTGGTTGGACCTGGACAGCAGGTCAGTCATCACATTCAGGCACCCTGGAATGTGCCTGGCTTTCAATGTTATGTGGTAGTGATGGCACCAGGTCATAATCTTCCACAGGAGAGCACACATCTCTGCTGAGTGAGTTCCTCCTTGTTTGTTGATGTAGGCTACCACTGTTGAGTTGTCCGTCACAACTAGCACTGTTTGGTTCTGGCACTGGTCCTTGAAGTCTCGAAGGGCCAGTGAGATCGCCTTCAATTCTAGGACGTTTATGTGTAGCCTTTTTTCCTGATCTGACCACAGACCCTTTGTAGAATTTTGATCTAAGTGAGCGCCCCAACCTTCGTTTGAGGCGTCGGTAAAGAGTTGGATACTGTGGTCCTTGGGATGAAGTTCTGCACCTTTCATCACATTTGAGGGATTTTGCCACCAATCTAGGTGGGCTGCAATGGATTCTGTCCAAGGAAGGAGGTTGTCCAGCGACTGAGGATATCTCCAGTGCTCCTTGAGATGAAACTGAAAGGGTCTCATGTGAAGGCGTCCCTCCGGGACCATTTTCTCCGTTGAGGCAAGCAACCCAATTAGCGACATCAAACATCTTGCAGTCAAAACATGTTTTGACTTGAGTCTTAGGATCAAATCCTGAAGTTTGAGCCATCTCTCTTGAGTGGGTTTTACAAGGGCTGAATCTAGATGGTATTCGTAGCCCATGAACGAAAACACCTGAGTAGGTTTCAGTTCTGATTTTTCCTGATTTATTATCCAACCCAAGGACTGAGTTAGGTCTACCACCGCCTGAGTGTTCACTTGGGCTTCCTCCTGAGACTGGGACCTGATCAGCCAGTCGTCCAGGTATTGGTGAACTCTGAGTCCTCTGGAGAGGGCCATTAGTTTCACTTCCTTTACAATCATTGTAAAGACCTGGGGGGCTGTGGCTAGTCCAAATGGGAGGGAGGTGAACTGGAACACCTGTGACTTGTAGCAAAACCTTAGGTATTTCCTTGAGTTTGGATGGATGGGGATGTGTAGGTAAGCGTCCGACAGATCTATCGACGATACCCACTCCCCTGGAATCAGGGAGGTCCTGATGGACTCTGGAGTTTCCATTTTGAACTTTTCTACGTGTAGAAAAGTGTTGAGCCTGCTTAGGTCTATGACTGGCCTCCACCTTTGGTGAGGCTTGGGTACTAGGAACAGGCGACTGTAAAACCCGAGAGATTTTACACTTTCCACCCTTTCGATTGCGTTCTTTAACAGAAGAGACTGGATACAAGAGGCCAGGGCTTGGTCTTTTTGATGGGCCCTGTACTCTGACAGGATCAGAGGGAATCTGACCAAATTTGGCTTTGAAAGGAATGGCAGTACGTAGCCATTGGTGATAATGTTTAACACGTTTGGAGAACATTTGTTTGTTTGCCAGTCTCTCCTGAAAGAACGGAGGCGACCTCCTACTGGTGGACTGAGTGAGGCTTTGGAGGAGTCATTGGGAAGAGGGGTTTCCACGCCCTCTTCCCCTATTATGGGGTCGAAAACGACCCCTGGAGCCTCTGAAGTTCGGTTTCCCCCTTCCTGAGGAAAACGATTGGTTACTGCTTTGTGAGGAGTTGCCCCCATAGGGGCGTTTCCTGTAGGAGCCTCTTCTCTTGTTGTGGGGACCACGAAAGGGCTTATTCTGATAGGGTGCGAAACCCTGAGTCTTTAGAGGTGCCTTTTTTTAGGAGGAAGTCTTCACCTTCCTTCACAAGTTGAGACTGGAACAAGGAAGGGTCCCAATGGACGAGTTCCTAAGTTCTTGGCGTCTCGTTTCCCCCAATTGTGGCTGTAAGAGGGTCATTTCGGCTTCGCGCCTAAGCAAGCTGGTATTAGCCATAGAATATAATTCCCTCTGGAGAATACGGGCTAGGGATTTGCTGAGGCATGTAAGGGCCCTGTGTTGAATAAGAACTGTCTTATTCCAAAAGTCCATGTACTCACAGACTTCCTCATATCCACGCTTTGCTGCTTTTTCAGGATTGGCACCTTTTTTGGATCTGTGACTGAATCTTCTTGACAGTTGACTTAATGCTATGTTGACACTTCTCAAGGGAAGCATTGCAAGAAGAAGAAGTTTTAGCAAAGGCAGCGGTGAAATTGAGGGTTGAGATATTTTGCCTAGCCTGATGCTCCAATTCTTTGAGAATTGGTAGGGGGACCTTGCCCATAGGGGCCCCAGAGGGCTTAGGAGTAATACAGATTTTGGTGAAATCTATATTCAACTCCTGATATTTGTCCTGATAACAGGGCTGTCCCACCCTGTACCACTTAGAAGTGGATGGAGGAGGCTTGACGTATTTACCCTCAGGTAAATTAGCAGCCTTAAAGTCATGTTGAAATTTATCAAAGGCGTCCTTGATAACTGAGCTAAGTGGAAGAATAGAGGAAGGACCTCTAGGTCTGAGCTCTTGACGGCCTTTCTCATCGTCCAGACCCATGACTGAAGTTGAGGACCTAGGCATAGACTCCCTGGGGTCAGGGAGGGAAAGAATGAGCCTAAAAGTGTCGACCTCTTCAGCGTACTGTGAGGGAATGTCAGACAGAGCTACTTCCCTATAATAAGGGGGGTCTGGATCATGTTGAGGGAGGTCTTGATCAGAAACAGCCCCAGAGGGCTTAGAAGACCTGTGTCTGGCTACAGGGGACTGATCCTCCCCTGAGGAAGATGACACATATCTGGACCTTGATTTGTGTTTACTCTTATCAGAGTGCTTTTTAGGTTTGGTAGAAGGGATCCGAGGTTCATCGGATTCCTCATTAGATTGATCTGAGGCAGACCTGGATTCAATTTCATGCCTACTGCGAGAGTGGCTATGCTTTTTGGGTTTGTCCGACACCTTTTTCGGAGGTAGTTCAGATGGAGCAACGTACTGATCCGAGGTATCATGCTGGTCAAGTACTAAACGAGGAGGGAGTGCTGGACCGTAGTCCACATCCATATCCTCGGTTTGAATGTTAGTTCTAGGTCTCGGAGGGGGTAGGTCCAGATTAACAGCAGTACTGGATGTACCAGGTTTAGAAGCAAGAAACGAGGTCTAATCAACCTCTGTTTGCTTTTTAGCAGTCAACTCCTCTCGGAGCGACTGAAAAGCTTCCAACATGGATGCCTGGAAGGAACCCATTTGTTGCTGTAAATGAATATTTAAAGAATTGCCTAGGGATTTTTCTAGATTTGTTTCAATTTTTTGTTGCAAGGCAGTACCTGGGGTGGGTGGGACAGATTTGGCTGGTGTTTTAAGTGATAAAGAACTAAAAGCAAGGGGCTGAGGACGGGGGGGGGGTGAGGTAAAAAGATTGTCAGCAGCACTCTCGAGGTCTGCATTTGAGCCAGTGAAGGAATCCCCGTCGCCTTCGCCCAAGAGATCAAGTTCATCATCTTTTGTATTAATGTCTGCCTTTTGTTTTTTAAGATAGCGTTTCCTGTGCTGCATTTTCTTCATCTGGTCATCTGTAAAAGATGCACAGATATCACAGGGTGTTTCAAAGGTGACACAGGGGTCATCACCCTTGCCAGCCTCCCTACAAGTAGGGCAATAGTTGTGTAAATTGAAACTAAAACAAAAATGGCGGCATTTTAGAGCTCTCGGTTTGTCTTTATTCGTTTGGTTGATGGACATTTTAAACGCAATAAAAGACGTAGCATATAAAGGGCCTGAACCGAGGAAAACTCAAAACACGCGAAAACAAGAAAAATACTTATCCTGTCAAAATAAAAATTTTACAGAATGATCTAGGTTATATAATAAAAGAAATAGCCAAAAAAGAGCCTCCAACAATAAGTAAAACCTGAGAAATAAATGAAAATGTCTGTATGTTTACAAACTGCTACCAGTCGACGTGGTCAACGAGAAAGTAGGGCGATTGGTCAGAAGATATCACATGATGACAACGAGAGGCTACGGCCAACTATAAATGTCTATTTTTCTTAGACGTTGGCCATGATGCCTTGTGGCCATCCGAGAACAGCAATGAGTCCCACATGGTAAGCTATTGTAGCGTAATAAAATGTTGCATATTAAAAAACTGGTTATTGAAAATATTAATTTGGGTTTTCTAATGCTAACTAGAATTCCGTCAATTCGACTCAGTGTATCCCAGTTGGAACATTGTATAATCTAACAAATACAGGATTCAGCCATTCTGAAATGTGACATTTTCGATTTTCACCAAACTTCCAGACAGCAGTCTAAATATGGAAAAATAAATATTTTTCAGAAGGAATTATTCTATCCACGGGATCCACTATTTGCTCAAAATTGCTCTTAACTCTTGACGGTTTTCAAGATATATTTGACACTAAAATTCGAGATGATGGCTGAAACTTTTTCTGAGGCATTATATCCAGGTCTCTAGTACCCAAAGAGTCCAAACTTCTGTTGTAAGAAGTATAGAGAACCCACAAGATGTTCTACAAAAGATTCACAGGTCATGATTTCTTACAAGTAGTTTTCATATTTTGAAGCCCAAGAAACAATTATAAGGGAGATACAAGTCCTTTTTGATATGATGACCCTCCTATTTGGCATTAAAGATGTGATATGGCGGCCATTTTGTTTCCAACACAAACCAAACTTTCCTATCCATTTACATTTTGTGCAAATCTGATGAAGCTAGGTGCAATATTTTAGGTTACAGAAAACATTAAAGATTTTAGAACAAACTTTAAGACCCCAAAATTTTAAAAGTCTTGCCATGGCAACAGTTGCCACTGGATACACCCCAAAACCTAATCAGCTGTAGATCCTCTTGGAGTAAACATATCCTGAAAATTTGGTGAAAATCCGTGTAGGGGTTTAGTCTGTGGAACACCCACAAACTTTAAGACCCAAAATCTTAAAAGTGTTGCCATGGCAACAGTTGTTACTCGATACTCCCGAAAACCTAATCGGCTCTAGATCCTCTTGGGGTAAACATCGCCTGAAAATTTGGTGAAAATTTGTGCACGGGTTTAGGCTGTGGAATACCTACAAGCTTTATGCCCAAACAAAGTAGGATAGTTTGTTTTAGCCAAGAAGAGAGTGTAGCGGGTCTGATGTCTGACATATGTTCTTTCTTAAAAGAGATAAAGAGAAGGGATCGAGACCCTCTTAGGTCCTTTGATTCGATCCAAATAGTACCTCAGGGCCTGCACCGGACACAAGGTCCTGTCTTCTTTGAATTATCTATCTACAATGGTAGTTAGAGCAGGAATAGTCACCAGAGACACACTTTGAGAACCTTCTCTTGCTAGTTGGTTTTTGGCTATGAAATCTGAAGAAAGGAACAAAGCAACCTTTTCCCATTGGCCTAGATTAGATACTTTGTTTGCATCCCAGGCATGGCTTTCGCTGCGGCACTTGGAGGCAAAAGCTGGCAAGAAAGCAGTTTTGAGACGTTTGAGGTCTGTGTCTTTCATAGGCTCAAAAGGTGCTTTTGTGAGCTCATTAAGTACAACACACACCTCGACTCTCCCTATGATAATGATTTTGTTTAACTAGCGCACTGAGTTCCCCTTTGTGGGGAAGATATTGCGCTTGCAAAGCAGTAGATTAGATAAGATTAGATAACAGAAAGTTTCCATTTAGGAAGATTCCTGGAATTTTTGGGACAATCCCTGTGAAAACTGGAGAGTAACCTGTTAAGGTCTGAATTTTGGGAAATTGGAAGCCCTGCTGGGTCCAAGGTGTCAACAATGGCCGTCCTGTAACCATCAATGGTTTAGGTCTTGGTACAGGTACATGAAGAAGTCTGAGACTTGCTTCACATAGGGAGTGGAGAAATCCCCCAAATTTTCTCTGCACCATTTCTAAAATAGGGCCCACTTTGACTTGTAGATGGTCCTTGTTGATGACCTTTGAGGGGCAGCAATTCTCTCTGCCACCTCGACAGAGAAGCCTTGTTCTTGGAGCTGTCCACTCCTAGACACCAGGCATGGAGGTTGAGATGTTGTCTATTGCTGTGAGGTGGGATTCTGCACTGCCTTCAGCTCTAGAACATTTATGTGTAGCCTTTTTTTCCCTGTCTGACCACAGACCCTTTGTAGAGGCTTGCTCTAAGTGAGCGCCCAGCCTTCGTTTGAGGCATCTGAAAAGAGTTGGATACTGTGGTCTTTGGGATGAAGGTCTGCACCTGTGGGATTCTTCCACCACTCTAGGTGTGCCGAAATGGTTTTTGTCCAAGGAAGGAGGCTGTCCAATGACTGAGGAAATCTCCAGTGCTCCTTGAGGTGAAACTGGAAGGGTCTCACATGAAGGTGTCCCTCCGGGACCATTTTCTCCGTTGAGAAAAGCAACCCAATTAGCGACATCAAACATCTTGCAGTCAAATTGCAAATCTTCATAGGGTATTAACTTATAAAAATTTAATTTACTTATTAAATTTGTAATTTTATTACGTTAATATATCCTATCCAATGGACAATTGCTGAATAACTACCACTTGGAAGGCGGGTAAGCTGCTAGGGACATACATGAACTCATAAAAGATAAGGCCCATTTTGACCTAGGGTCAGGTGACCCGAAAGGTCAAGACAGCTAAGACTAACCGGTTAACCGGAAGTCCAAGGTTGCCCCCCCCCCCTTTTTCTCAGAACCTGCTCTGAGAATAGGAAGAGAGGGTTGAGTTCAGTCCCATAAGAAATAAACTTCCCAAAGGAAGCAAGTCACAGTTTTTTTTTGTTTTTTTTTATACAATTGTACAATCTATGTACATACATACATATATACATATTTACATTGTGTGAAGGTGTTGTGGGATTTCCAGTGACAGGCTGACAGAATCTGCTCTAAGGAGACCCCCGACTGTGAACTCCAAAGGAAGCAAGTCACAGTTTTTTTTTGTTTTTTTTTATACAATTGTACAATCTATGTACATACATACATATATACATAATATTATTTACATTGTGTGAAGGTGTTGTGGGATTTCCAGTGACAGGCTGACAGAATCTGCTCTAAGGAGACCCCCCACTGTGAACTCCATAGGTGCTGTGGAAAGACCAAAGGGTAGGGCTTTGAACTGGTAGGACTGACCCTGGATGTGAAAACGCATGTACTTCCTGGACTGACTGTGAATTGGTATATGGAAGTATGCGTCCTTGAAGTCTATGGAAGTGACCCACTCCCCTACCTGAAGGGAGGTCCTTATTGTCTCTGGGGTCCCCATTTTGAATGACTCTGTGTTTAGGAAGGTGGTCAGGGTGCTCAGGTCCAGGATGGGTCTCCACCGGTTATTGGGTTTGGGCACCAAAAATAGCCGGTTGTAAAACCCCAATGAGTTTTGGTTTTCTACCGGTTCGACTGCATTTTTGTTTGTCAGCTGATACAGTGCCTCCAAAAGGTGGGACTGTCTTTGTGGGTTGACATATTTGCTTATGACCGTTGGTGACCTGGTTAGGTTGGGGCTGAACCGGAAGGGAAGGGTGTAGCTCTCTCTCAGTATTGTGACTACCTTTGGACTCGAACCCAGAGCTTCCCACTTCTCCCAAAACTGCTGAAGCCTTGCCCCTACAGGTGGATGTATGACAACAGTTGGGACATTTGTGACAGAAGTTACAGAACTCAAGTGACCTACACAGGAAACATCGTTCACATGCTTTATTTCTGTATGGGTACAACAACTAGAAATAGGACGCCCTGTTGATAGTAGCTGCGACATATGAATAGAAACAGGATAGCATAGAAGAACACACATTATCATGTGTAATGTCCACCCCATGAACCTTTTGCCAAAATTGTACAGTAGTCTTACAAGACCCTGTTTCATTTGTGAAATATATCAATGATGGTTAAATATTTATTAGTGTACATGTAAATTATTTCAGATTCATGCCTTTATGCATTGGTTGGGTTGAAAATTTTGACGAAATCTATCTTGCACGGTTAAGAAGATAGAAGCAAATTTCTGTTTTTCTATTTTTGGCAAAAATTTGAAAATTCAAAATGGCCGCCATTTTTGGGAAGAGGAAAATTTTTTGAAAATTGCCAAGAGTACATTTCTTAGATACCCTGTGGGTCGAAAATTTCACCGAAATAACTCTATTTTGCACGGTTAAGGCAAATTTGTGTTTTTCCATTTTGGGCCAAAATTCGAAAATTCAAAATGGCCACCATATGTGGGGAGGGGAAAATTTTTTGAAAATTGCCAAGAGTACATTTCTTAGATACCCTGTGGGTCGAAAATTTCGATGAAATCGCTCTATCTCGCACGGTTAAGGAGATAGAAGCAAATTTGTGTTTTGCCATTTTTGGCAAAAATTCGAAAATTCAAAATGGCCGCCATTTTTGGGGAGGGGAAATTTTTTTGAAAATTGCAAAGATTACATTCCTTAGATACCCTGTGGGTCGAAAATTTCGACGAAATCGCTCTATCTCGCACGGTTAAGGAGATAGAAGCAAATTTGTGTTTTGCCATTTTTGGCAAAAATTCGAAAATTCAAAATGGCCGCCATTTTTGAGGAGGGGAAAATTTTTTGAAAATTGCAAAGATTACATTCCTTAGATACCCTGTGGGTCGAAAATTTCGACGAAATCGCTCTATTTCGCACGGTTTAGGAGATATGAGCACATTTGCCTTTTTCAGTATTCAAAATAGCCAATTACTCATTTATTTAATTAATTACTCACTCATCTATGAAGCAATTACCTCCAAAAGCAATCCCATACAAGCTATTAACCTAATGAACCTCCATACCAAATTTCAGAAAGATAGGCTTAATAGCATTCCTTAAAATGTCTGGAAACCAAAGAGATACTCAAAAGTAGCAAAGTAGCTATAGAGCTATCATCACCAAAAGCAATCCCATACAAGCTATTAACCCAATAAACCTGCATGCCAAATTTGGTAAAGATAGGATAAGAATTGTTGCCTAAAATGTCTGGAAATGTCCGGATGGCGGAAAAAGCAAAAATAATATGTCCACCCCCCAGTGGGTGGACATAATAATTGGGATTTACACCTTTCTTTTGTGGCAACCCGGTGACAGAATGAACATTTGCAGCAAAAGAGTTTACATGTAAAACTAGTCTCGCTCTTATTTATCACTGGTGAAGGGTTTAAAACTTGCTTCTTGCCGGATACATGTACAGAGTTCTTCACTCCGGCTACACTTAAAACAAAGTAATTGTCATTTATGCTTCTTGAAACCCTTGGCTGGCTTTTGGTTGAAGTTTGAGGCTTTACCACGACCTTTCTGTCCAACTTGCCGGTCCCTAATTTGCTTTCAGGCTGGTGTAGTGGGCTTCCGGTCCGGTTGTTGTGTTGATCTGCCATTGGAGGAAATGTACGGATGAAAACTTCCGGGTTTCCTGTGCACACTGCCAGAAGAACGCCTCTCTTCACTACGGGAAATTTCATCTTCAGCCTTCACCAGCAAACTGTCCGGAAACAGTGAGTTAAGATGAATTGGTGCTGTACGTAAGGCAGTTAAGGTATCTGGCTTTACCCCACCACGTAAAAATTCCAAATAACTGTCTCGACGTGCTAGAGTGAGGTTTGCCATGCTGATAAAAACTCCCTCTGAGAGATCCTGCATTGTACGCTGCATTGCTTGTGAAATAGAACGGTTGAACGTAACCAGATATTCGAGTTCTTCAACAGCTTGCTGCGTTCTCTCTGCTGCCTTGCCTTTCCCGGTGTCCACCCTGAGCGACTTCCAACTGTGTAACCATGGAGTCCTGTACTTTTGTCAAACATCTCGACAGACCAGCAACCTGGTTACACAGCACTGACTGTTCCCGGAACGCCCTCTCCCACCTTCTCAACGTGTCCTGGCTAAAAGTACGGGAAGCAGGGGCAGAAGGTAAACTCCGTCTGGCCACTCTGGTAAAGGTACTGTTGAGTTTGGCCGGTTCCGGAGGCCAGTCACATACAGTTGCAGAAGCAGAGTCCTTCTTATCTGTATGCATAGCATACCATTTTGATGACCTGGGTGTCTTCACAACCTGGTCCTGTAGCAGTCCACCAGTCTCTGAGTTCCTGGAAGAATAACCTTCAGCAACAGTCACATTAAGTCTCTCAAATTTCCTGCACAGCCACTCATCTACCGGTAACCTCACTGAGACTTTGCCGGCTGGTTTGGTTCGGGAACCGGCAAAAGGATTATCATCCAGGGAAGAAGATGAATGGTCGTAGTCAGGGATCTGATGCCAGCCCATGAAGGATCTGACCCCTCTGATAGTCTCCCTGTAGTTGGCATCTTCAGAGAGGTCCTGGTCAGTCGCATCTTCCGGTACATCACCCTGGACGTGAACACAAGCTGGGAAGTGGCTTGTTCAATGCGTAGACTCAATGCCGGTGGGCAGAACTTCAGGACCTGCACCAGGAGCCTGTGGAGGCTGGGTGGCTGTCCCTGCACCGGGAGCCTGTAAAGGCTGGGTGGGTAACTCAGCACTGGGAGCCTGTAAAGGTTGGGTGGCCACATCAGAGGTACCAGGACCCTGAACAGGGCGGGTAGCACTCCCATTCTCATCTCTCACAGCACTCGTACCGGGAACCCCCAGCGGAGGTTGGGTAGCCGTCAACTGTGAAGAACACTGGCAGTCTGAGCAAGACCAAAGCCAGTACTCTCAGCAAACATAACACTAGTAGAAGCACCCGGGTCAAAGAAAGGGTGTTCTCTGGGCACCACAGAAGCAGTACTGACAGGTCTCACCGGAACAGCAAAGGACTGGTTAAGAAGCATAGCTTCTAGACGGGAAAACCTCTCACTCCACTTCTCATCAAGGGACTTGAGATCATCTGAAGTGGGCTTACTGCTGTGTTTACGTTTGCTGGATCTTGGAGAGCCATTAGAACACTTCTTCTTCTGCTTGGGGGTAGATTCAACTGAAGACGGCTTGTCAGCACTAACCCGTCCCAAAACAGTGACCTCTGATGGGTCCACGAGAGTGGGGGTCGCGTCACTGCTAGCTTCAGATTTCTTCTGCTCTCCACGTTCTTTTCTTGCCTTTTCTTGTTTCTTGACACAGGGGTCGTCTCCCACCCCTTTCTCACGACAACGCACACATTTCTTGTGGTTGTCGAATATCGCAATAACATGCCTGCAAGAACCTCATTTCTGTCCAGGAGATGACATGATGATCAGTAAACTAGTAGAAACAATTCGTACTACTTGAAATAAAATAAAATGGAAGAGTTCGTTGTAAAACTTCAAAAACGTATCTCTGAAGAAAAACGTCTGCACACTCTTTCGCGCCAAACGAAAAAGATGCTATGACGTCATTATGACCACACAGGAAATGATATATCTTGCGCCACCTGGCGAATGCACACTCTGTGACCGGTCCTGCTGGTAGTTTTACAGGACGTCTTTTTCTGACGTTTGGTGGGACCGGTCGCGCCGACCGGTAAAGCAATTGTCCATTGGATAGGATGTATTAACGCAATAAAAACATATTTTGCTTGAGTCATAGGATCAAATCCTGAAGTTTAAGCCATCTCTCTTGAGTGGGTTTTACAAGGGCTGAATCTAGACGGTATTTGTAGCCCACAAATGAAAACACTTGAGCAAGTTTTAGTTCGGACTTCTCCTAATTTATTATCGACCCTAAGGACTGTGTCAGGTCTACCACTGTCTGAGTGTACACTTGTGCTTCTTCCTGAGACTGGGCCCTGATAAGCCAGTCGTCCAAGTCTGATTCCCCTTGTCAGGGCCATCAGCTTCACTTCTTTTTCAAACATAGTAAAGACCTGTGGGGATGTGGCAAGCCCGATGGGAAAAGAAGTGAACTGGAACACCTGTGACTTGTGGCAAAACCTTACTTCCTTGAGTTTGGGTGGATAGGGATATGAAGGTAGGCGTCTGATAAGTCTATCGATGACACCCATTCCCGTGGAATCAGAGAGACCCTGATGGACTCTGGTGTTTCCATTTTGAACCTTTCTATAAGTAGGAAGGTGTTGAGCCTGCTTAGGTAATTACTGGCCTCCACCTTTGGTGAGGCTTGGGGAGAGAAACAACCAACTGTAAAACCCGAGAGATTTTACATTTTCTACCCTTTCTATTGCATTCTTTGACAGAAGAGACTGGATACAAGAGGCCAGAGCTTGTTCTTTTTGAAGGGCCTTGTAACCTGATCGAATCAGGGGAGCTCTGACTAAATTTAGTTTTGAGATGAATTGAAGAGCATAACCATTAGTGATAATGTTTAACACGTTGTCTGAACATTTGTTTGCTAGCCAGTTTCTTCTGAAAGAATGGAGACTTGTAAGGAGTCATTGGGGGCCGGGGTTTCCATGCCCTCGTCCCCTTGAATGGGGTCGAAAACGACCTCTGAAGCCTCTGTTGTTTGATTTCCCCTACCTGAGGAAAACGATTGGTTATTGCTTTGGAAGGAGATGCCCCCATAGGGGAGTTTCCTGTAGGAGCCTCTTTTCTTATTGTGGTGGGGACCACGAAAGGGCTTATTTTGATAGGGTAGAAAACCCTGTGAATCTTTAGGGGTGCCTTTTTTTAAGGAGGAAGTCTTCTCCATCCTTGACTAATTGTGACTTGAACAAAGGAGTAGGCCAGAAAGGCAAATACCTGAGTTCTTGACGTTCTTGACAGAGGACTGATCCTCCTCTGAAGATGAAGACTGTGAATAGTGTTTTGCCCGAACCTTGTGTTTCTTTTTGTCCGAGTGTTTCTTGGCTCTAGAAGAACACACCCTTTCAGGTTGTTCCGAGTGTTCGGACTGAGGATCCGAGTGTTCGGAATGAAGATCCAAGTGTTTGGAGCCATGATCGGACTGTACACTTTGGCCAAAGCGTGGTGGAAGAGAAGGACCACAGAAGTCCGTTTCCACAGGTTGAGCATCCGAGTGATTGGACGTCTGAGGGTTCGGATGGGTGTTCGGATCAGGCAATTCAATAGACTGTTTACTAGGTCCAGCTTTTGAAGTTGAAGAGGAGGTCTTATCTACCTCCGCTTCAGAGGCTTTTTTAATAGATGGATTTCCTCTCTAAGAGATTTCATAGCCTCCAACATGGATGCTTGAAAGACCCCCATTTGCTGTTGAAGTTGGATATTGAATTGATTACTCAGGGATTTTTCTAGTTTACTTTCTATCTTAATTTGTAAAGCTGTACCTGGGGTGGGTAGGACAGTTTTGGGTGTCCTTAAAGACAAAGACTCAAAACGTAAGGGTTGGGGGTGTGGAGGAGATGAAAATAAGTTTTCTGCAGCACCCTCAAGCTCTGCTTGAGATCCAGAAAATGCCTCCATGTCATCCCCCAACAAGTCCAGATCATCATGTTTAGAAGTATTGCAGGTATCGGATACCTTTTGCTTCCTAACATATCTATGCCTGTGCTTTATTTTTATACGCTGTTCTTCAGTAAAACCAGAATAAATATTGCACGGCTTTCTATTGGTAACACAAGGGTCATTCCCTTTGCCAGCTTCTCTGCACGTAGGACAGTAGTTATGGGTATCAAAAATGAAGCAAAAATGTCTGCATTTGGATGATCTGGGCTTGTTAGAACTCGTTTGGCGGGAGGACATTTTTAAGCAATAAATCCGAGCAGTACGCACTAGAACTCTCACAACAATGAAATATTGGTCTTCTAGTGGCAGGTCAAGGTCATAGGGTTCTTCTTTACCATCTTATATACTAAACAAGAGGAGAGTGCCCGTGAACGGGCACTGTGTCAGCTGACTGAATGTTTTTGATTTGTGATGGTGATAATGAGAGGAAAGCATAATTATCAGGGAAAGGGCTGTACAGAAATACAGTAAATGGTAACTGAACAGCATGTTCGAAAGATATTCCGAAGCTGACAGAAGAAAAGGACAAACAAGTTGTGCCCTGCAAATGGTATTATGAAATAAAGTAACAAGGTAATTGTTTAAATGTAAAAAGTAGGTTAAAAATATTTAAAGAAATACTATAAATGCAATATCCTCGTTTGACCATGAAGAAGGGGTCCAAAGGTCAAATCTGACCATACCAAAAGATTCCCAGCCAAAGAATTTAGGATGGTTTACCATCCCAAACCTCTCGGACCATTAATAAGTGAGTCATAGGCACTTTTTAAGTTTGGCTATCCTTGTTTGACCTTGAAGGAGGGGGTCCAAGGTCAAATCCGACCACACAAAAAAATTCCTAGCCCATGATTTCCTGTAGCTTGTTTACCATCCCAAACTTGTAGGACCAATAATAAGCGAGTTCTAAGCAATTGTAAGTTTGGCTAATCCTCAATTGACCTTGAAGGAGGGGTCCCAGGTCAAATCTGACCACACCAAAAGAATCCCAGCCCATGATTTCCTATATGTTGGTTTACCATCCCAAACCTCCAAGACCAATAATACGCGAGTTATAAGCACTTTAAGTTTGGCTATCTTCGTTTGACCTGGAAGGAGGGGTCTAAGGTCAAATCCGACAACACCAAAAGATTCCCAGCCCATGATTTTCTATAGGTTGGTTTTCCATTCGAAACCTCTAGGACCAATAATAAGTGAGTTATAAGCACTTTTAAGTTTGGCTATCCTCATTTGACCTTGAAGGAGGGGTCCAAGGTGAAATCCGACCACACCAAAAAATTCCTAGCTCATGATTTTCTATAGGTTGGTTTTCATTCCAACCTCTAGGACCAATAATAAGCGAGTTATAAGCACTTTTATGTTTGGCTATCCTCATTTGACCTTGAAGGAGGGTTCCAAGGTCAAATCGGACCATATTAACAGATTCCCAGCCCATGATTTCCTACAGGTTGGACACAATGTTTTACTCAACAGTGAGAACCTGAAAGAAGCTAATACTCAGCTATGCCATGACTTAGTAAGTAAGTAAGTAAGTAAGAAACACTTATATAGCGCCGAAATTGATGTAAACATCCTCTAAGGCGCTGATGAACAAAAAGGGATAGTCCAGTTCCAGAAGAGAAGAGATAGAGGTCTGCAATTTCACTATGTTATAGCTGACCAAAACGTCTGTGAATAACATATTTAACAAAATACTCTAAATGGAATAATTTTCAAGTTACAACTGATTTACTCAAGAGTGAGAACCTCAAAGTAACTATTACTCAGCTATGCAATGAGCTACATGTCTGAATTTTTGCTCTGTTATAGCTGACCTAAAAGTAGGTGAACAACATATTTAAGCAAAATACTGTAAATGCAATAGTTTTCAAGTTACAACTGATTTACTCAATAGTGAGAACCTGAAAATAGCTATTGCTCTGCTATGCCATGAGCTATAGGTCTGTAATTTCACTATGTTATAGCTAACCCAAAAGCAGGTGAACAATATATTTTAACAAAATACTCCAAATGCAATATTTTTCAAGTTATAGCTGATTTACTCAACAGTCAGCGCCTGAGAATAGCTATTGCTCAGTTGTGCCATGAGCTACAGGTCTGTAATTTCACTATGTTATAGCTGACCCAAAAGTAGCTGAATAACATATTTGCACAAATTTCTGTAAAGGCAATAGTTTTCCAATTACAACTGATTTACTCAACAGTGAGAACTTCAAAGTAGCTATTACTCAGCTATGCAATGAGCCACAGGTCTGGAACTTCACTAAGTTATAGCTGACCCCAAAATAGGTGAATAACATATTGCAACAAAATACTCTAAATGCAATAGTTTTCAAGTTATAAGTGATTTACTCAACAGTGATAACCTAAAAGTAGCTATTACTCAGCTATGCCATGAGCTACAGGTCTGAAATTTTACTATGTTATATCTGACCCAAAAGTAGCTGAATAACATATTTATACTAAATTCTCTAAATGCAATAGTTTTCAAATTACAAGTGATTTACTCAACATTGAGAACTTCAAAGTAGCTATTACTCAGCTATGCAATGAGTCACAGGTCTGGAACTTCACTATGTTATAGCTGACCCCAAAATAGGTGAATAACATATTGAAACAAAATACTCTAAATGCAATAATTTCCAAGTTATAAGCGATTTACTCAACAGTGATAACCTAAAAGTAGCTATTACTCAGCTATGCAATGAGCTACAGGTCTGAAATTTTACTATGTTATAGCTGACCCAAAAGTAGGTGAACAACATATTTAAGCAAAATACTGTAAATGCAACAGTTTTCAAGTTACAACTGATTTACTCAATAGTGATGACCTAAAAGTAGCTATTACTCAGCTATGCCATGAGCTACAGGTCTGAAATTTTACTATGTTATAGCTGACCCCAAAGTAGCTGAATAACATATTTATACTAAATTCTCTAAATGCAATAGTTTTGCAATTACAACTGATTTACTCAATAGTGAGAACCTCAAAGTAGTTATTACTCAGCTATGCAATGAGCTACAGGTCTGAAATTTTACTATGTTATAGCTGACCCAAAAGTAGGTGAACAACATATTTAAGCAAAATACTGTAAATGCAATAGTTTTCAAGTTACAACTGATTTACTCAATAGTGATGACCTAAAAGTAGCTATTACTCAGCTATGCCATGAGCTACAGGTCTGAAAGTTTACTATGTTATAGCTGACCCAAAAGTAGCTGAATAACATATTTATACAAAATTCTCTAAATGCAATAGTTTTCCAATTACAACTGATTTACTCAATAGTGAGAACTTCAAAGTAGCTATTACTCAGCTATGCAATGAGCCACAGATCTGAAACTTCACTATGTTATAGCTGATCCCAAAATAGGTGAATAACATATGAAACAAAATACTCTAAATGCAATAGTTTCCAAGTTATAAGCGATTTACTCAACAGTGATAACCTAAAAGTAGCTATTACTCAGCTATGCCATGAGCTACAGGTCTGAAATTTTACTATGTTATAGCTGACCGAAAAGTAGCTGAATAACATATTTATACGAAATTCTCTAAATGCAATAGTTTTGAAGTTATAAGCGATTTACTCAACAGTGATAACCTAAAAGTAGCTATTACTCAGCTATGCCATGAGCTACAGGTCTAAAATTTTACTATGCTATAGCTGACCCAAAAGTAGCTGAATAACATATTTATACGAAATTCTCTAAATGCAATAGTTTTTAAGTTACAAGTGATTCTACTCATGATGGAAGTTACTGAAAAGCCCAAAAGTAGCTATTACTCACTTAGCTATTGAGACAGGCACCCAACTTACTCACCATATTGTAGCTATGAAAAAAGTAGCTGAATAACATATTTTAACAAAATGCTCTAGATGCAACAGTTTTCAAGTTATAAATGATTTTGTACATGATTTCATGAATTTTAATGCATTAAAAATTATTAAAAAAATTTATTTAAAAAAAAGTAAGACAGATCCAGGTCTCATACTCACACAAGAGAATCTACCTCTGGCCTAGTACATATATGCAAGATATGAGAGAAATCCCTGCAATAGTCACTGAGAAAATTGTGATTAAGTGTTGAAATTTTCACACTTTTGGTGGGGGTACCCCCCTTGTAATGTCTCTAGCAAACAGACAAACAGACAGATTTGCATGCCTTGAACAATTTTTCATCCTCGATAGATAAGGTATCTTTTAAAAAAAACAGCACGTCTCTAGGCCTTGTAGTTTTGGAGGAGAAGTTGTTCACGCGGACGCGTGCGCGTACGCCCACGCCGCAGAGTGACGACATAATGTCAGCTGACTGACAAGTCAGCTGACATAAAAACCTGGATAAGCATGGAGGACTGCAGAACAAGAATGGAAGGCAGTGAAATGGCCAGACTGGATGGCTTGCAAGAGAGCAGCCAAAGGCAAATTGGAAGCATCTATTACTAACTTTATGTTCCTCCAAAGTTCAAAGTAGGGGTCTTACGTCCTGTTCAAAAGTCGGGGTCAAATTGGGACAGGCACTTAGCAGTGTCATTTGTGGAACTCCAAGCTGCAGAGGCGACAGCCAGTTATTAGATGCCAAGCTTGCTAACCCACTAGGTCATCGTGGACCTCTTATGTTCCCAAGAGTGAGGAGGATGTATATGTAGATATTATGTCCGACAGAAATTGTGACATCTTTGATAATTTAGGTCCTTTTAAATTACAAAATTGCAACTACAGTTTGCTTCTGGCCTTTGTCCTTTATTATTTTGGGTTTGAATCCAACTCGTGGCAACAAGTGGGATGTACTGAGCTGTTCGGAGGGGCATAAAACCATAATATCAAATAATAACAATAAACAATACCTTTCTCTATTTGCCACTTGTCAACTACTATAATATTCTCTGCATCGATGATCATCACTCTGCCATCAGAATTCACAGCAAAGTTGTCGTAACAAACATCGGTGAAGTATAGTGAAAACTTTTGGTCGTTGTTTGTGAATTTCTCTGCAATTTGCATGATTTGCAGGGCATAACTCACCTAAAAGTTCAAGAACCAAAATAGGATCAGAGATGCCTGTAGCCCACAGCCTGTTTTCAACACCATGAGATATAAAAGTAGTGAAATAGTACAAAGTTCAGGATACTTCCAGAGCAGTTTGAGTTATTTAAAGGTCCAAATAAGAGAAAGAAAATTTATATATTAATATTAGTATTTTAAACAAAACAATTATATAAAAGTGCATTATAATAATCAGTTGTAGCAATTCACATATCTTTGTCATTAGAGAAAGATGTCTCAAATATGGTAGATGAACAGACTTTGGCAGAGCTAAAGTTAATGGTCACACCACGATGCACATCTCAGACCTACATCCCATAACCAATGTCCCTACCAAGTGTCAACCTTCTACACCTTACTGAATCCAAGAAATAGCCTGGACAAGATTTTAAAAGTCATGGTCACTACAACAAGGTCAAAGGAGAAATTAAGATCAAACCATGATGTTGCACACCTACAACCCCAAAGCAATGACCCTACCAAGTATCACCTTCCTACACTTTACGGTTTTAGAGATATAGCCCCGACAAAATTTTGAAGGTCAAGGTCACTACAGCAAGATATAAGGTCAAATCAAGGTCACCATGACGCTGCACACTTACAACCCCTAAACAATGTCCCTATAAAGTATCAACTTCATACACCTTACAGTATCCGAGATATAGCCAGGGTGTTTCTACTAATTTCAATATTTTTTCCATGACTTCTCAATGACCAAAGCTTTAAAATCAAGGAACTTTAAATTACATGCTTCGTGGCATGAAAGAGACATGTACCGAGGCCATGAGCTCCCGCCGAGGCCAAGAGCTTGCCTTCCACGCACAAGGTTCCAGTCACAGTACAGGAAGATGTGCAAGACACCAAAATTTGATCTGATTAATAATAAATATAAACATATCCTTGTGTTGAAATGCTGGTTGGAAGAAAGGAACAACACCGTTTTGCGAGAGAATGCCTTTTAATTTCCATGACTTTTTATTTATTTTCCAAAACCTGGAGTCAATTTTCATGACTTTTCCAGGTCCTGGAAAGAAAAATGCAATTCCATGATTTTTCCAGGATTTCATTACTGGACACCCTGTATAGTCTGGACAAGATTTTATCGGTCAAGATCACTGAGGCAAGGTCAAATCAAGGTCACACCGTGACGTTGCCACTTACAACCCCCCAACCAATGTCCCTACCAAGTATCAACTTCCTACACCTTATGGTTTCCAAGATATAGCGCGGACAAGATGTTCAAACTCAAGGTCATGACAGCAAGGTCAAAAGTCCAATCAAGGTCACACCATGACGTTGCACACCTACACCCCATAACCAATGTCTCCATCAAGTATCAACTTCCTACACCTTACAGTTTCCTAGATATAACCCAGACAAGATTTTCAAACTCGAGGTCACTACAGCAAGGTGAAATCAAGGTCCCACCATTACATTGCACACCTACACCCCCTAACCAATGTCCAAACCAAATATCAACTTCTTACACCTTACAGTTTCTGAGATACAGCCTGGACAAACTTTTTACCGCCGCCCGCCCATCCAGACACCATGGGTGAAAACAATACCCTGACAATACCCTGAGTAAAAATAGTTACCACATACTTAATATTTTTTTTTCAGAAATGAAGTCTGACAATGTAGAATTGTTTACATCAGAAAGCATGACTGTATGACAAAGCAGTTATTATCCATTCAGCTAACAGCCGCTACAGTCCTTTTGTCTTTTGTGTAATATATGGGCACTATATGACTTTAGTACGAACAGCCCGCCCTGACAAAAGTTTTTTTCAGAGTCTATCCCCCTCACACCAGAATACTCATGGTATAATGAACTCCTGTAAGTTTCAAATTGAAATTTAACTGTTCAAACTAATGATGGATACAAATACAAAGACTTGGAGCAAGTCTATATAGCCGTAGAATTTCAACAAAATCCATGTGGACAGCCGAATAAACTTCAGACATAGCACTTTCCCAGGTATGGCCACTGTAATTTTTAAATTCAAGACTACTACCGTAACGGTAAGATCAAATCAAGGTCAAGCCATAAAATTTCACATTTTGAACCAATAACCAACATCCCTACCAAGTATGAATGTTTCACACCAAATAGTGTCTGACATATGGCAGACAAGACACATCAAGCCATACGAATACACTGCACAGGTACAACTCCCAAATAGTATCTCTTAATAAGTACGAACTTCTCACACCTAACAATGTCAGAGATATGGCACTATTAGTGAAAACAATACTGCCACAACCTTTAAGGGCTGGACAATATAGTCTAACACTAATTTTTATCAATATCCTAAACACTGCTAACACAAAAGCTACTGCTAAATTTAGCATATCAGCATGACAACGGTAAATTACACACTGGCTTTCAAAGGACATTTTCATAAAAATAATGGCATTTAAAGCATTTGAAAAAGGATGCAGCCATACAATTCATAGGCTGAACACTTTGTATCCATAGGCAGTGTACAGTGGATAGTGTAAGGACTATTACCATCATTTCTTTCAATTTTACACCAAACTTGTAACATCAGTTATACTTCTTTGTATATTTATACAGAAAATTTACTGTTATCAGAACATCCTGGGAAAGAAGGGTTTTGTGTGGATAATGTACGGGTCATAATATTTAATAGGAAGTTTTTAAGTATAAAACAAATTTTAGAAAACAGAAATGAGCCAATAAAGTCAGATATTTGGATAACAGAATGCTGGATAAGTGTGGTTCTATGGTTTAAGTCTGAAAATTTTGCCAAAAAGTGTTAAAGGATTGCATAATTCCCCTCGCAGAAGTAGATTGGCATAATCATCTCTTTCGAGTGAATGGTTACAGTACTACAGATCTTGTAAGTTAAATTGAAGGTGGCTGTGTAGTCTGCTAGACAGGATGGCAAGTGATCAGGTCGATGGGTAGACAGGTTAACAGGTCAGCCAGTAGTCACATTAGCTGGTTTTGTTTATGAAAACTGGATGTGACAACCTGCCAACCTGCCCTCCTGTCTACCTGCCGATAATGTGTACCTACTTATATACATGTGCACATAACTACTTTCACCTATTTTCTGGAGGGGCATTTTGCAATTTAGCCATTGTTGAGACACAAATATCAGTATTTCAGTGATTTAAAATGCAATTTACTAGCTTAAATATGTACTTTATAACAATACAACCCCGTCTCTCCAAGTTAACTGGGAGATACAGAGTTAGTTGATACATTAGAACATTGATAAAATTTTAAAAAGCATTTAAGTGTTAAACATGGGGAAAATACATACATTTTAAAGACTGGAAAAGAATTCATTTAACTTGCAAATTTAATAAGTGAATTAAATTTTTATAAGTTAATACATCCTATCCAATGGACAATTGCTTTACCAGTCGGCACGACCGGTCCTGCCAAATGACAGAAAAAGCTGTCCTGTGTAAAACACTGGCTGGACCAGTCATGTGATGTGCATTCGCTAGGTGGTGCATCGTGCTCCCTTCCTGTCTAGACAGAGTGACGTCATTTCATCTTTTTTGTTGTCTAAACATACTTAGACCCTTTGAATAAGCTGATAGCAGGGTCGCTTGGGAGGGCCTTGCCTGTCCATTGCATAGGGTATTAACTTATAAAAATTTAATTTACTTATTAAATTTGCAATTTTATTGTGTTAATACATCCTATCCAATGGACAATTGCTGAATAACTACCACTTGGTCAGTGGGTAAGTTACTAGGGACTTAAGTGAACTCATAACTAAGCAATAAAACTTCCCCCCGGCCTAGGTTGACTTGGGAGTCAGGAACCCTTTAGGCCCATGGCCCCTGTTTTTACAGACCTGCACTGAGGTAGGGAGGTGAGTTCAGTCCCAGGAAATAAACTTCCCGAAGGAAAGCACATGACAGGCTTTTTTTTTTATAAACAAATATCCTCAATATACAGGCTATTTGTGGATCTGCTGAGCAGCCACTACTGAGCCCAAGTGAAAAGGCTCTGAATCAGCCCAAGCCACATCCTTCAGCTAGAACTGTGTGAAGGTATTATGTGATTTTTCTGTAACCAATTTCCTTAGGCAGCAGTTGGCCTGCCTAACCAATTACTTGGACCCATTAATCCTTCTGCCAGCTTGTTAAACAGTCCTCTAGACCTGTCCCGTACCAGGTCCTAACTGGTGTAGGTGAAGCAAACCTCTGTAACTGGTATGTGGAGGCTCCACAGTTCTAAACACATCAGTGGGGCTGGTAGAACTGGGTGACTGGGATTTTTTTTTCTTTTTGTTTAAATAACCAGCATATTTTTCTCTGTAACTGGCAATTCTCTTTGTAACCAGCAAAGAAAACAAGCAGGCTGGAGTTACCAATGAAACTTAGACAGCTACTGGCTTGTATTTTATCTGAACTTTAGGTAGATCAGGTCTGATCCGGAAGATCGGGATTTTCTCTGTAACCAGAAGCCTTGGCCCTGGTACCAGGTTGGTAGGCTTTGTAACCGGCTTTGGTGAAGCAAAACTGTTCAATGAAAGCTGTGTAGCCGTCACCCTGTCGCTAGGCTCTGTAAGCAGTCGGTTGAAGCAATTTCTTGTAGGTACTTCCTGTACATCTACCCTAGAATCAACACACAGTTGAATGGACTAGGTTGGTAGGCTCTGTAACTGGCTTGTGAAGCAAACTGTTTGATGAATGCTGTGTACCTGGCAATCGGTCGGTAGGCTCTCTAGAGTGCTACTCGACTATTGAAATTCTTCATTCACAGTCTTCTAGTTTACTTATTGCTAGCTTTGCCGGTCGTTGTATGGAGATCTGGGTAATCACATGACCGGCACTTCAAAAACTCGCAGATTTCTGTGACCAAATGTCATCTAATTTCCTCTGACCCACAGACAAATTTCTTTTATTTCTTCATACTAGTTAAGTGGGTGTAGAATAATAATAAAAAAGTCGTCTTCTTCTAGTGAAAAAAACGATTCCTCCATTGTTGAATGCATGTCACGTGACCAGGTCCATGTCATGTGACTAGCTAAGCTGGAAATGATGATGTCAGAAGATGCATTCTTCTAATTCTTCTAAATTCCTCTCGTTGACCTACACAAAGTGTTACTGGCCAGGGATGGATTAATGGAGGGGTGAAGTGTGATATATACACACTTCTGTTCCGTACAAGGAACACTGCAAAGATGACAAGTGATTTCTCACTCATGACTTTGTCTCGAAAACGAGCACAAGGAAAATCTTCAAGACAAGCCATAAAAAGCTGGATAATGCCTTGTTTTAATCCTGGAGAGGCCATGGTATGTAAGTAACACAAAATGTATATTTTCAGATAAAAATAAGCTTCAAAATCGTGGATATTTACAACTTTTCTTCAAATTCGAGATCATTTCAAAAACACGTCTGCACACAACACGCGCCAAATGAAAAAGATGAATTGACGTCACTCTGTCTAGACAGGAAGGAAGCACGATGCGCCACCTAGCGAATGCACATCACATGACCGGTCCTGCCGGTGTTTTACACAGGATAGCTTTTTCTGTCGTTTGGCGGGGCCGGTAGCGCCAACCTGTAAAGCAATTGTCCATTGGATAGGATGTATTAACACCACAAAATTATATATTTAGACAGTGGAAGGACAAATAACAGTAATTCTACTGTGAATGTGATACTCTTGCCATAATAAGAAAAAGCATTCTCATTCAGATATAAGGGGGGTGTTCCACGGGATCTGACCCTTGCCGACTCTAATCGACTCTAGGGTCAAGAAGCCAGGGCATGAGTTGGGGCCATTAAGGTGCGGGAGGGTCGGTTTGACTCCAAGGCAGGATGAAGTATGTCTGGGTTTGTCCGGGTCCACCTCCTGACATGTCCTGGGTCGGACTGTTTCTTGAAAGATGGAATGTGAAAGCCTGAGGTAAAGCCATAGAAGCAAAACAGGCAAGTCACAGCCAATCACAATAAGCCATAGGGACAACCTGATAAAACTAGAGCTGTGTCCAAAATCACCAGGACCAGACAGGGATTGTTACTCTAGTTTCCATGCAGCAATTTCTGGGAAAAAGAGGGGTTAAGTGTTTGATCAATCAAATTGCAAATTTAATTGGTAAATTAAATTTTTATAAGTTAATACCCTATCCAATGGACAATAGCTTATCCGGTCGGCGCGGACCGGCCCGCCAAACGTCAGAAAAAGACGTCCTGTGTCTCCACCGGCAGGTCGGTCCCTAGTACTAGTGCACTCGCCAGATGGCGTGTCGTACTTCCTTCCTGTCTAGACAGAGTGACGTCATAGCATCTTTTTCGTTGTCTAAACAGTTAGGCCCCTATTGAACTGATAGCGGGGTCGGTGGGAGGGTCTTGTGTGTCCATTGGATAGGGTATTAACTTATAAAAATTTAATTTACTTATTAAATTTGCAATTTTATTGCGTTAATACATCCTATCCAATGGACAATAGCTGAATAACTACCGCCTGGTTGGTGGGTAAGTTAAGAAAGGGGACTATAACTTGAACTCGTGCTCAGAAATAAAAAATTTTCTTCAAGCCTGGGCAGATCTTGAGGTCGACAACCCTTAAGGCTATGGTCGAAGCATCATCATCCGGGTTGACCCGTCAGAATCGACCTTGTCCCCCCCCCCTTTTTTAGCAGACCTGCTCTGAGGTAGGGGATGAGTTCAGTCCCATAGAGCTAAAAACCAAAACCTCCCGGAGGAAGCACGTCCAAGTTTTTCCTTTTTTTTTTTTTTTTTTTTTTTTGTTGCTTCATAATTATGTGTACATTCTAAAAACCCTATGTACAAATATTTACATATATACAAATCTCCTCTATGTAGTAGACTGGTGGTGGATCTGCTGAGCAGCCACAACGGGCCCGAGATGGAAGAGCTCTGAGTCAGCCCAAGCCACATCCTTCAGGTAAAACTGGGTGAAGGTATTATGAGATTTCCAGTGGCAGGCCGATAAGATCTGATCTAAAGAAACCCCCGACTGGAAAGCCTTGGAGGCAGCAAAAGCTCTGACATCATGGGCTTTCACTTGATGCAGAGTGTGGGCATGGTGATCAGAGAGCTCATAACATAGGATCACAGTTTGCTTGATCCATGAGGAGATAGTAGAAGGCGAGATGTCCTTGTCGAAGCCTTTCTTGAAGGAGACGAAGACTAGTTCTTTGCCTTGCCTAATGTCTGATGTCTTGTCCAGGTAGTAGCGCAAGGCTCTGACTGGACAAAGAGACCTGTCAGACTTGAGGGTTCTATCCAGAGTAGGAGTCAGGGCTGGAATGACCACTGGGGCTACACTCATTGGACCCTCCTTAGCCAGCTGGTTCTTGGATAGAAAGCTGGGGGACGGAAACAGAGACACCTTAGACCAGTCCGACTGGTGTCTGATGTTCTTATGCTGCCATGCATGCATCTCGCTCCTTCTCTTGCCGGAACCCAGGGCCAAAAGGAAGACAGTCTTGAAGGTCAGATGCTTCAGGGATGCGTCCCTAAGAGGTTCGAAAGGAGCCTTTGTCAGTTGGTGCAATACCAGAGAAAGGTTCCAAGAGGGAATACCTCTCCGCCCTTTGGGCCTGTCTCTGTGGAAACTGTCTAGGAGACGGGTGAGATTATCGTCTTTGCTGATATTGACTGTGATGTTACCCAGTTTATCAGCAACCGTGTTTCATTGGGTGCAAAGGTTGACCTTGGAGCACATTGTTTTCCTCTAACCACCATCGCAAGTGTGGGTGTAGGGACCTCGGTAGAGGGATAATCTTCTCTAAGGATTCGGGTACCCTCCAATTGTTTTTGAGATGCCACTGTATGGGCCTCATGTGTAACCGGCCGAGGTGAACTTGTTTCTCTGTGGCTGTTAGCAGACCAATCAGGGACATGAACTGCCGGACCGGACAGGCCGGTAGTGACAAAAGAGTTTGAATTTTGTCCCGAAGATTTTGCCACCGGTCCGGTGTCGGTCTGACCCGGCCGGACCTGAGATCGAACTGGTAACCTACAAAGTCGAAGACCTGTTTTGGTTCCAGTTCCGACTTTTCTAAATTTACCAGCCAACCTAGTGTTTGACAAAGCTTCACTAGGGTCTGAGTATGCTGGTGACAGACCTGGTGGGATTTGGCTCTCACCAACCAGTCGTCTAGGTACTGGTGGATTCTTATACCCTGGTGTGTGGCCATTAGCTTCACCTCTTTTGCTACCACAGTGAACTCCATGGGTGCTGTGGACAGACCGAAAGGCAGTGCTTTGAATTGGTATGTCTGACCCTGGACATGAAATCTTAGATATATCCGGGACTGTTCCTGTATCGGTATATGGAAGTAGGCATCCTTGAAATCCAAGGAGGTGACCCACTCCCCTTGTTGGAGGGAAGTTCTGATGGTTTCCGGTGTTTCCATTTTGAATTTCTCGGTTCTGAGAAAGAGATTCAGATTGCTCAAATCCAGAATGGGCCTCCATTTGTTGTTTGGTTTGGGTACTAAAAAGAGTCGGTTGAAAAATCCCAGTGAAGCTTGGTTTTGTACCAGTTCTACTGCGTTTTTGTCTATAAGCTGATGCAATGCCTCCAGCAGGTAGCTGTTCCTGTGGGGATTGACATAACAGCTTATGACTGTGGGAGATCTTGAGAGTTTTGGTCGGGCCTGGAAGGGGAGGGTGTAACCCTCTTTCAAGATTTGGACCACCTTTGGACTGGCATTTAGGTCCAGCCACACCACCCAAAAGTTTTGAAATCTGGCTCCTACAGGTAGATTTGATACAGCAAGATGGGCATTTGCTACAGGATTGACATAAGACAACTGAGTGACAGAAGAAGCACCTTTGACATGTTTTAATAGACATTCTTTCTGATTTACAGCTGCCAACACGGGACTTATACCTTTCTTTTGTGGAAGCCCGGTTGCAGTAAGAACAGGAAAAACAACATTTAACTTTACATGAGAGTCTACAAGAGTCTGTCCTTGGTTGTTCCCGGCCAACAGTCGTTTCTGATACCTGACTACACATTGAATGTCATTTGTATGACTGTTGGCCCTTGGCCGGTCGGGATGAGAAGTTGAAATTCCTGCCTCTCCCTCTCTTGTTTTGTCTTTTGCCAATGTTTTTCCAAACCTGTCTGTCTACTTTAGCCTCCTGGCGACCCTCAGACTTTCTATCAACTCTTTCGTAGGGATGATAACGACCCTTTCCTTTGGGGATGTTTGCAGACTGGCCCTTGCTATCATAATAAGCGATCTCTTCCTCCGCCTTCTTGATGACAGAGTCCGGGAAGATAGTGGAAAACTGTAACGGGCCTGTACGCAGTGCTGCCAGGGTATCATGTTTAATCCCGTTCTTGACGTGTGAAAGGTAAGAGTCACGCCTAACTAGAGTGAGATTCCCCATTGTCACAAAAACGAAGTCGGTGAGATGCTCCATAGCCCTAGCCGCAGACTGCGTTATACTGGAGTTGAACTCTATGAGATGTTGTAATTCGTCCAGAGCTTCTGAAGCCTTGGTGGAACCTTTCCCTTTGCTCTCCATCCGGATGGACTTTAGTTGAGAGCGCATATCTTCCTGGACCTTAAACATACAACGGTTGAAACTGGCCGTTTGATTGCACACTACAGTGGCTTCCCTGGCCGTCTGTTCCCACCGTCTGAGGGTATCCTGAGATATCCTACGTGAGGCAGGTGGGGTAGCTGCCATACCAGCCTTGCGTGCAATTCTACTATAACTACTGTTGATCTTGGAAGCTCCAACGTTCCAACTAGACACAGCTGGTGGGTCACACTTCTGAGCCGGGCATATGCCGTACCAACGCGCTTGAGACTTGGCCGGCCTGAGGAATTGATCTACTAACAGTCCACCGGCTTTAGATGTCCTGGAGGGGTACCCCTCCACTAAAGTCATGTTGAGTTTGGCCAACTTTCTACATAGCCAATCCTCTGTCGGCATCTGAACTGAAATCTTACTAGGTGCAGGAGTCTTGGGGCCGGCAAAGGGATTATCATCAGAGGGGTTTGAACTATCAATGTCCGGCACGTGGGACCATCCCATGTATGCACGTATCCCCCGCATTGTTTCACGGTAGGTCTGATCCTCTGAAACGTTCTGGTCCGGTTCAACCTCCTGGTTATCTGATAATTCTGCATCTTCCACAAACAGTTCAATGGGTGGTCGGTCCGACAGATCACTGTCTGAAGCAGATTCCAGACTGGAGATACTGTCTCGTCTGGAGGACCTGTGTAGGTCCGGTGAAGAAGAAGACTGAAGCCGGTCCACAGGTCGGTCTGAGGGTCGGTCGGAGACAGGTCTTTCAGAGAGAGACTTGCCGGTAAACCCTTGCTTTGAAGACATCTTGTCAGGGCCAGTGCGTCCTGAAGTCTGTACTGGAAGCTTACCGGCCAACTGTTGCTGTGAAGCATCCTTATTGTCTGGGCCAGAGCGCTTAGATGAGTGATCAACCCTGGAAGGCTTGTCAGATAGCTTACCGGCCGACTGTTGCTTTGTAGCTAACTGAGTGTCTGGGCCAGTGCGCTGTGCAGGTGGAGTATTCTGAAGCTTACCGGCCGACTGGTGCTGTGAAGCATCCTTATTGTCTGGGCCAGTGCGCTCTACATTAGAATGCTGGACAGATGATACAGAGGGTTGAAAAAAGGGCTCAGAGTCCTTACTGATGTTAGCTGGTGGAGTATGAGATGGAGAGACCTGTACATCAGCAGAGAAGGAAGGTTGAAGGGATTTGGATAGCAGTAATGCCTCCAGCCGATTAAACCTTTCAGACCACTTAAGGTCAAGATCCGCAATCTTACTTTCGGCGGAAGATGTAGATTTCTTGGCTTTAGCCACAACCTTGTCCTTGTCTTTCTTGACTTTCTTTTCAGGTGGAACTGAGGGTGAAACTACACCAGCATTATCAACCACTCCTAAAACTGAAACGGAAGACGGATCCACAAGTGTATTAGATTCCATAGGGGTTTCCGTTTCCGCTTTCTTGGCCTCTCTCTTTTCCTTCTTTAATTTATAGCTGGGGGTAGCTAGTTGAGCTTTTTGTTCAGGGGTTAAAGCGTTGCAGTGAGAACAGTTAGTAGAGTCCTTATTCTCGACACACGTGTCTTTCCCCTTTCCCTTGTCCCTACAACGGGCGCAAGAAAGATGTCCATCAAAACTAGCCATGGCGTGTCCGCACGCCCCCCTTTTTTGTCCTGGAGAAGACATAACACTTCTACAATATGATAATAATCCAGTGAGAACACTAAATTTCCAAATTCGAATGAAAACTTGAAGAAATATCTGGCTAAGAATTTTCCTTGTGCACTAGTCACGCGCCAAATGAAAAAGATGCTATGACGTCACTCTGTCTAGACAGGAAGGAAGTACGACACGCCATCTGGCGAGTGCACTAGTACTAGGGACCGACCTGCCGGTGGAGACACAGGACGTCTTTTTCTGACGTTTGGCGGGCCGGTCCGCGCCGACCGGATAAGCTATTGTCCATTGGATAGGATGTATTAACGCAATAAAAAGAATCATTAAAACTAGGTCAAGGACAGTCAACATGGCATTGGGATACCATTCTGTTACTGGATATGACAAGACAATAAGGGTTATCTAAATTCAACTAAGTCACTGAACTTTGTTCTTCATCACTTACTCTCTCTTCCCAGGTTGCATGATAGAATTCAGTGAGAGGTCTTCCTGCATTTTCAACCACTACATATCTACCACAGGCTCCATAATATTTAGGGAATGGCCAGCCGTCAGCCTGCTGAAACGTCTGTAACATAAGACAACATTAATAACATGTCCTCACTGTAAAATAGAATCATGAAATATTTAAAACTAGACCTATGCATCGGAGAACCGATGCAAATCTGTATCCACTGGAACGACAACTCACTAAAGACAGTGAACCATTGTTTCACCTTGAAGGAGGGGTCAAAGGTCAAATCTGAACACATCAGAAGATTCCCAGCCCACGATATCCTACAAGTTAGTTTCACATTGCAAACCTCTAGGACCAATAATAAGTGAGTTATAAGCATTTTTAAGATGGGCTGTACTCGTTTGACCTTAAAGGAGGGGCTCAAGGTCAAATCTGACTACATCAGAAGATTCTAGGACCAATAATAAAAAAATATAGGCACTTTTAAAGTCCGCTATGTGGGGTACTTTTGAAGCATGCGGTGATATCGGCGAAATTACGTTTTCACCATTTCGTTATGAAACAGTTTTAAATTGATGTATTATGATTGTAACTTGTATTTATGTACCTTTTTGGTGTCATATACTGTTTTCCTTGTTGTAAATAATTGCTGTAAGTGGTTTGTATTGTATCCTCATGTCAATGTGCAGAGGGGATGTTGTCACTTTAAAGTTTGGGAGAATACTAAATTTTAGACCAATAGGATTCCTTGTTTCAATTTTACAGGTGCAGACTTTGAGTTATTCTCCCATGTCTGGGATTCTCTATAAAAGCAGGGTGAATTGTGTCATTCTTTGCTGAATTGGTATAGGTAGCAGGAGACAGACATGTCAGGGTAAAACCTGGTATTTTCTTCTGTTGTTAGATTTTAGGAATGTCAGGGTAAAACCTGCATGGTATTATTTTCATAGGTTGCAGGGAAAGTTGCAAGATGACTTTGGTAACATTTTAAAGCAGGCAGGGAAAGGAGAATGTTCTGTACATAATTTCTGTTTGATTTCAGGGTAAAACCTGTTTGGGAATTGACTTTAAAGTATCATGATATTTTAATTGTTTATTTCAGGGGAAGTTGGGTTTTCATTTAATACTTTGCTGCTTGTTGTATTTAACTATGTTTGAATGAATTAATGATGAAATAGTTTGTATTTATTTCTAGTGGCAGGGTAAAACCTGACAAGAATTGAATGGACTGAAGTGTTATAATTGCATGTGGTTGATTGCGCCTGATGTATTGATTTCAGTCATATGATTATAGGTTTCAGGCTGAATGCCGGTGATTTGATTAATGTTTCATGGGGTAAAACCCATGGCTAATTGAATTCATTTCAATTCATTTCATTAGGTACTGAATCTACTATGGTACTTGATAAAGGATGGAACCAGTGTTTTGACATAGAGTATGATCCAAGGTCTAAGTGTTAGTAGACAGTAGGTTTCCAGTGTTATGACTTGTTTTCAATTCTTTTAGTTGATTCTGGGGAATTATTTGAATGTATATAATATAAATGTGATTACTGATTATTTTTAATACTTTTGTGACGTTAGTGCTTGTACCAATTCAGCCCTAGCAATTGCTGGTAAAATACTTGTTATATTTTGTAAATAAATGTTCTCTTATGTGACATAAGGCTTTCTCTTGACATTAGTTCAACTCAAGACCCTTGGCACGTTACACTTTGGCACTCTGGGGATGACCTTGAATTAAGAGCTTCAAGGTCAAATGTCTGGAAGGTTGTAGAGGACATGTATATCTGTCATACATATCACCTACATGAAGAGATTCAACCTTCTACCTTCTACCGCCGAAAATCTCTACGCACGGCGGCTGCGGCATAGCGAACGCTAAACCAAAGTATCCCCCGGAGGCATCCAGTGGATATAATAATATACACTACAATATTTTCTAGAAAGCATGAAAGCTACACATTTTTTTTTAATTATTCCTGCACACTTCAAGAAATCATTTTCTTCTGTAATCTTTGGAAATGTAAAGAATCTAATACAATTTGAAACTTTATTTACGAGAATTAACTTCAAATACACATGAAGATTTATCCTTACCTGCAACACAATGGGTTCTGGATTGATTTTCAGTGTTGTAGCAAACTGTACTTTTTCTGGATATGATAGGTCAACTGCATCATTCATCTCCTTGTAGTGAAACAACATCTTGTCAATTAACCGTGGTGTTGGACACAAAGTCAAGTCTGATAGACCTATCAAAAAATTATATCAATAACTCTCAACATGACACATATTTGGAAGACATGTGGACTGTTTAAAGTTTAATGGTAAAATACCAGGTACATACATCATTTTGTTTGTAAAATACAGGGTGTGATTAATTAAGTCAGGATTTGAAAATGAGCCCACTTTCCATTTTAACTGCGATTAATTGTATTAAAATTGTGTACATGTATTACCCTTTTACAAGAGAATGAATAGAGAATTCATGGACCACACTTTTAACACAGGAAACTCTGTATTCCGTAAATTTCCAAAATAATGTCCAGGTTCAAATAAACACCTGGTTCAAATTAACTTGAAAATTTTGATTACTTAAATGTAGCTTTTATAAGCTACATTAGCTTACCATGTAGAACTGAATTCTGATCTCGGGAGGCCGCAGGCCCCAGCCAACGTCCAAGAAAAATAGACATTTAGTGTTGGCCATAGCCTCAGGTTGTACTCTCGTGGAACTCATCTCAATTTGGCCTCCTTTTCTCGTTGCAATTTTGAACCATACCCCTAAGCTGTAATACAGCGGGGAGGCAGGGTGGGACTCTCCTCAGTCCCACATGGTAAGCTTGTAGCTTATAAAAGCTACATTTAAGTAATCAAAAATTTTCAATTTTATTGTGCTACGATAGCTTACCATGTGGAACTGAATGCTGAATCCAACTGCTTCGTGGAGGGATTACAGCTGAGACTGGAAGAAATAGTCAATTTTTCTTAGATTTTGAAGCAGTAGATTAGAATGAATGTTTAGAAATACCAGTCTGAGTCCCATTTACAGTCCCAAACTCCTGAAGACCGGGCCTGTAGAGAGCCAAAAACCTGAGTTGAATGAATGACAGTGCTAAAAAAATAGCATCAGAGATGCCCATATCCCAACGCCTGGGAAAATAGTTTTCAACACCATGAGATATAGAAGTAGTGAAACAGTCCACAGAATGGGATACTTTCAGAGCAGTGTCAGTGTCCAAATAATGTTTAAGTAGAGAAAATAACATCTAAGAGAAAGAAATTGCATGTACAAGACAATTCAGTAAACTAAAAACTATGAAGCTTTAAGACTTCTCCCATTTTGATTTTCATTTGTATGGTCGAATTATGGTTTGGATGTTTTGAATATTACCCATACATACAGATGTAGCAATACATGCTTTTATGTGAAATTGGGGCAAAACATGTGGCTCACTTGATACAATACCATCTGTTACAATGGGAAGTTGCTAAAGTAAAACAGTTAATGAATTCTAATATGACTTTAACAGTGCTTAATCTATACCAAAAGATATCCAAAGGTGCAACAACCAAGATTTAAGTAAAAAGATATAAGAGAGATATAAGAGAGATAAATAGTATCAGATATCCTCGTAGAGACATAAAATAGCATCAGATATGCAAGATCAAAGGTCAATTCCAGGTCACACCATGATGTTGCACACATATAACCCTTGACCACTGTCCCTACCAAATATCAACTTCCTACACCTCATGGTTTCCAAAATATAGCCCAGACAAGGAATTATAGGTCAAGGTCACTACGGCAAGGTCAAAGGTCAAATCAAGGTCACACCATGATGTTGCACACCTACACCCCTAACCAATATCCCTGCCAAGTATCAACTTCCTACACCTTACGGTTTCCGAGATATAGCCTGGACAAGATTTTATAGGTCAAGGTCACTACAGCAAGGTCAAATCAAGGTCACACCATGATGTTGCACACCTACACCCCCCTAACCAATGTCCCTACCAAGTATCAACTTCCTACACCTTACAGTTTCCGAGATAGAGCCCGGACAAGATTTTATAGGTCAAGGTCACTACAGCAAGGTCAAAGGTCAAATCAAGGTCACACCATGAATTTGCACACCTACACACCCTAACCAATATCCGTGCCAAGTATCAACTTCCTACACCTTACGGTTTCCGAGATATAGCCTGGACAAGATTTTATAGGTCAAGGTCACTACAGCAAGGTCAAATCAAGGTCACACCATGATGTTGCACACCTACACCCCCCTAACCAATGTCCCTACCAAGTATCAACTTCCTACACCTTACAGTTTCCGAGATAGAGCCCGGACAAGATTTTATAGGTCAAGGTCACTACAGCAAGGTCAAAGGTCAAATCAAGGTCACACCATGAATTTGCACACCTACACACCCTAACCAATATCCGTGCCAAGTATCAACTTCCTACACCTTACGGTTTCTGAGATACAGCCCGGACAAACTTTTTCCCGCCCACCCGCCCGCCCATCCGGACACCATGGGTGAAAACAATAGCCCGACAGCCCTTAAGGGCTGTGGGGTAAAAACTGTCTGGATGCTTTGATTGGAGGAGAGAAGTGCAGCCTATGCTCACTTATGAAGAGTAAAGCCCTTAGGGCTAAGCCACGATGAAAACAAGCCCTAGGATTGGGAATCTCATAATTATTGTCACCCTAAAATGAGAGTAAATTGACATATTTTGATTACTTATATGTAGCTTTTATAAGCTACAAGCTTACCATGTGGGACTGAATGCTGTTCTCGGATGGCCGCAAGGCATCAGGCCAAAATCTAAGAAAAATAGACATTTATAGTTGGCCGTAACCTCAAGTTGTCATCTCGTGGTAACCTTTGACCTTTCGTCCTACTTTCTCGTTGAAATTTTTAAACCTTACCCCTCAGCTGTAATACTGTGGGGAAGCAGGGTGGGACTCTTCCCAGTCCTACATGGTAAGCTTGTAGCTTATAAAAGCTACATTTAAGTAATCAAAATTTTCAATTCTATTGCGCTACAATAGCTTACCATGTGGGACTGAATGCTGAATCCAACTGTCCGGTGACGGGATTACATCTGAGACTGGAAGATAAGACAATTTTTCTTAGATTTTTTGAAGCAATAGATTAGGATGAATGTTAAAAATACCAGTCTGAGTTCCATATACAGTGCCCCAATCCCGAAGACAAGGCCTGTAAAGAGCCAAAAACCTGAATAGAATGAATGACAGTGCTAAAACTGTCAAGATATTTTGATTGTAGGAGAGAAGTGCAGCCGTGCTCACTTTAGAGGTGTAAGGGCCCTTAGGGCCCATCCACGAGTGAAAAACCAGCCCAATGGTTGGAATTCTCATAAATTTTTGCCACCGAATATGAGATTAATGACAACTTGATAAGTCCTTAATACATATATTCCTGATAAACTAAAAATAAAAAAGGACCTTACCCACAACATCTTGAGAGGTAAACCTATACCTAGACCCTGGGATTAGGCTCCTGAAGAGTTAGTTGTAGCGGATGTGCGCCCCCCCCCCCCTCACCCTCTTCTCTTCTTTCCGAGGATACCTGGTCTGAGGGGAAGGATCTAGGACTTGTTGTGCCACTACCACTGGTCCCAGATACATATTGTTGTCATTGTCTGACCAGGTAAGATCTTTTAGGTAAAAATTTGTAAATGTGTTGTGAGCTTTCCAATGACAGGCTTGCATGATTTGGTCCACAACACCCCACCGTAAAAGGCCTTAGAGGCCGCAAAGGCCTGAATGTCATGCGCTTTAACTTGGACCAAGTCCAAGGCTTGTTGGTCTGCTTGTTTATAACAAAGTATAATGGTTTGTTTCAACAAAGAAGAGAGAGTAGCGGGTCTGATGGCTGAGGTATGTCCTTTCTTGAAGGAGACAAAAAGGAGGGATTGAGACCCAGTCTCAGGTCTTTGGTTCGATCCAAATAGTACCTCAGGGCCCGCACCGGACACAAGGTCCTGTCTTCTTTAAATTGTCTATCTACAATGGTAGTCAAAGCAGGAATAGTCACAGGAGACACACTTTGAGAGCCTTCTTTTGCTAGTTGGTTTTTGGCTATGAAGTCAGAAGGGAAGGGAACACTAAGGCAACCTTTTCCCATTGGCCTAGATTAGATACTTTGTTTGCAACCCAGGCATGGATTTTGCTGCGGCCATTGCTAGCAAGAAAGCAGTTTTGAGAGTAAGATGTTTGAGATCTGTGGCTTTCATAGGCTCAAAGGGTACTTTTGTGACCTCATTGAGAACAACAGAAAGGTTCCATTTTGGAAGATTCCTGGAACTTTTGGGATGATCCCTGTGGAAACTGGAGAGTAACCTGTGAAGGTCTGAACTTTGTGCAATATGGTGCCCCGCTGGGCCCAAAGTGTCAACAATGGCTGTCCTGTAACCATCAATGGTCGAGGTGCGCCTGTTTAGATCTTGGTACAGGTACATGAAAAAGTCTGAGACTTGTTTCACAGATGGAGTGGAGAAATCCACCGAATTTTCTCTGCACCATTTCTCAAATAGGGCCCACTTTGACTTGTAGATGGTCCTTGTTGATGACCTCTGAGGGGCAGCAATTCTCTCTGCCACCTCCACAGAGAAGCCTTGTTCTTGGAGCTGTCCACTCCTAGACACCAGGCGTGGAGGTTGAGATGTTGTGGATTGCTGTGAAACACATAATTGTGGGATTGTTTGAGAAGAGTTGTTGACACTGCTAGCTGAAAGGGGATCTCTGTGGAGAGTTGCACTAGGTCCCAAAACCCGGACATCCCTGGCCAGTCTGGGGCTATTACAATGATCAGGCAATTGCATTGCCTGATTTTTTGGATCACCCTGTGAAGGAGAGCCATCAGAGGGTAAGCATAGGCAGTGAGACCCGACCAGTTTATGTTTTGAGCATCTATGTCCCAAGCATTTGGGTCTGGGACTGGCGACATGCACACTGGAAGTTTGTGGTTCAGACGAGTGGCAAATAGATCTACACGAGTGGTGAACCACTTTTGACAGATCTGTTTGAACACCTGAGGATGCAGTGATCATCCTGTTGACTGTACTTGGTTTGACCTGGACAGAAGGTTGGCCATCACATTCAGACACCCTGGAATGTGTCTGGCTTTTAAGGGTATCTGGTAATGATGGCACCAGGTCATGATCTTCCACAGGAGAGTTCCTCCTTGTTTGTTTATGTAGGTCACCACTACTGAGTTGTCCATTGCAACCAACACTGTTTGGTTTTGACACTGGTTCTTGAAACTTTGAAGGGCCAGAGAAACCGCCTTCAACTCTAGAACATTTATGTGTAGCCTTTTTTTCCCTGTCTGACCACAGACCCTTTGTAGAGGTTTGCTCTATGTGATCGCCCCAGCCTTCGTTTGAGGAGTCAGTAAAGAGTTGGATACTGTGATCTTTGGGATGAAGGTCTGCACCTTTCATCACGTTTGTGGGATTCTGCACCACTCTAGGTGTGATGAAATGGTTTCTGGCCAAGGAAGGAGGCTGTCCAGCGACTGAGGATATCTCCAGTGCTCCTTGAGGTGAAACTGAAAGGGCCTCATGTGAAGGCGTCCCTCCAGTAACCATTTTCTCCGTTGAGGCAAGCAACCCAATTAGCGACATCAAAGACATGTCTTGACTTGAGTCTTAGGATCAAATCCTAAAGTTTGAGCCATCTCTCTTGAGTGGGTGTTGCAAGGGCTGAATCTAGATGGTATTCGTAGCCCACGAACAAAAACACCTGAGTAGGTTTCAGTTCTGATTTTTCCTGATTTATTATCCAACCCAAGGACTGGGTTAGATCTACCACTGCCTGAGTGTCCACTTGAGCTTCCTCCTGAGACTGGGACCTGATCAGCCAGTCGTCCAGGTATTGGTGAAGTCTGAGTCCTCTGGAGAGGGCCATTAGCTTCACTTCCTTTACAATCATTGTAAAGACCTGGAGGGCTGTGGCTAGTCCGAATGGGAGGGAGGTGAACTGGAAAACCTGCGACTTGTAGCAAAACCTTAGGTATTTCCTTGAGTTTGGATGGATGGGGATGTGAAGGTAAGCGTCCGACAGGTCTATCGACGATACCCATTGCCCTGGAATCAGGGAGGTACTGATGGACTCTGGAGTTTCCATTTTGAACTTTTCTACGTGTAGAAAAGTGTTGAGCCTGCTTAGGTCTATGACTGGCCTCCACCTTTGGTGAGGCTTGGGTACTAGAAACAGGCGAGACCGAGAGATTTGCAAATTTAATAAGTAAATTAAATTTTTATATGTTAATACCCTATCCAATGGACAATTGCTTTATCGGTCGGCGCGACCGGTCCCGCCAAACACCAGAAAAAGACGTCCTGTATATAATACTGGTAGAACCGGTCAGTAGTGTGCATTCGACAGGTGGCGTATCATACTTGCTTCCTGTCTAGACAGAGTGACGTCAGTTCATCTTTTTCGTTGTCTTAACAGATTTAGACCCCTAGTAAGCTGGTAGCGGGGTTGGTTGGGAGGGTCTTGCCTGTCCAATGGATAGGGTATTAACTTATAAAAATTTAATTTACTTATTAAATTTGCAATTTTATTGCGTTAAATACATCCTATCCAATGGACAATTGCTGAATAACTACCGCTTAGTCGGCGGGTAAGTTACTAGGGACTTGGTGTGAACTCAAAATGGTAACAAAATTTTTAACCTACAGTCTAGGCTGACTTAGTCAGGAGACCTATAGGTCCATGGTGGTTACCACAGCCCAGTTGCTGGGGCTATACCAGCGTTGCTTCCCCCCCTTTCTTACAGACCTCCTCTGAGGTAGGGGAAGAGAGGGATGAGTTCAGTCCCAGAAGGCAAATAAACCTCCCGAAGGAAAAATGTCAATTAGCCTCATGAACTATCTACACTATGTACAAGGATACAAATCTCCTCCATATAAGGGCTATTTGTGGATCTGCTGAGCCGCCACTACTGGGCCCAAGAGGCTCCAACTCAGTCCTAGTCACATCCTTCAGAAGAACTGTGTGAAGGTGATATGTCACTTATAGTGGCAGGCTGAGAGGACTGTTCTAAGGAGACTCCCGACTGGAATGCCTTAGAAGCAGCAAAGGCCCTAACATCATGGGCTTGACCTGATGTAAGGTGAGGGCTTGCTGGTCAGAGGGCTCATAACATAGGATCACAGTAGCTTGATCCAGCAGATGGTGGCAGGAGAGATGTCCTTGTCAAGACCTTTTTTGGAAGGAGACAAAGACCAGCTCCTTGTTATGCCTAAGATCTGAGGTCCTACCCAGATGGAAACGCATGGCTCTGACTGGACATCTGGACCTGTCACCCTTCAGTGCCTTATCCAGAGTGGGGCCAGGGCTGCATTAACCACGGGGGCCACACTGTCTGGGCTCTCTTGGGCCAGCTGATTCTTGGAAGGAAGGCTGGCTGAGGGGTAGAAAGACACCATGAACTAGTCTGACTGGTGTCTGAAGTTGTTATGCAGCCATGCATGGATCTCACCCTTCGCTTGCCTGAACCCAAGGCCAACAGGAAGACAGTCTAGAAAGTCAAGTGCTTTGGGGAGGCCTCCTTGGGGGGTTCAAAGGGAGCCTTTGTTAGCTGATGCAGAACCAGGGAAAGGTTCCAAGAGGGGATGCCCCTCTGCCCTTGGATCTGTCTCTGTGGAAACTATCCATAAGATGAGTGAGATTTTTCTTGGCTGACATTCATGGGCGAATTTCCCACTTGTCAGAAATGGCTGGTCTATAGCCATCAATGGTGCCCGGCTGTAACTTCCTGTCTTGAAACAAGTACAGAGAGAAGTCAGAAGTTGTTGTTAAACCTGGTGGCAAACAGGTCCACTTGAGGCTGGTGCCACCGGCAGCATATTGCTTGAAGACCTTGGAAGGAGGGACTATTGTGTTTGAATGGTCTGTCCTAGCCTGGATAGCTTGTCTGCTATCACATTCGGCCAGCCATGGATGTGTCGGTCTCTGAGTCACCTATTTCTGGTACCCCAGGTCAGGATTCTCCGCAAGAGGGCACAAAGAGGGTCCGATTTCATCCCCCCTTAATACAGACCGATACCATGGGGTTGTCTGTAGCTACGACAGCAATATAGTTCAAGCAGAGGTTTTGGAACTCTTTTAGAGCCAAAAGACCGCCTTTAATTCCTGAACTGGGATCACCTTTTCTAGTGATTCAGGTAGTCTCCAGCTGTTCATCAACTGTCACTGTATCTGCCTGATGAGGAAGGCCATCTATGTGGACATGACTTGCTATGGCTGTCAGTAATGTTATTAGGGGGATCAGCCGCCGGACCGGGCACGTCGTTCCGGAGAGAAGTTCCTGGATTGCAGATAATGTCTGCAAACGCTCTAGGGCTGATCTCCCCATGCCTTCTTCAAGGCTGGACTGGTAGCCTACCAAGTCGAAGGCTTGCTCGAGGTCCAGTTCTAATTTCCCATGACACCATTTAAACCTACTCCTGACACAGAGCTACTAGAGACTGTGTATGTTGGAGACAGGTTTGGTGGGAACCGGGATTGACCAACCAGTCGTGCTGGTGGATTGTGGGACTTAGTAATGTCATAGTTAGACCTCCTTCGCCACCACCAAGGGGACACCCCTGTGTACTGTGAAAACAGACCAGTGCGTGAATTGGAGGGGAAGGCCCTGGATGAGCAAACTCTGGCACTTCCTTGTTGGCTGAATGGGGTGAGGGAGTAGGGAACTTTGAGGTTAGCCACTACTCTGGCTGAAGAGAGGTTCATGTGGTTCCTGGAAAACCATCTGACTCATTTAGGGTACTGAGCCATTATGAGAACTGTGACCCCTGGTCTGATTAACAGATAAAAGGGTTGTAATCTTGAGGGGAAGCTCGAGTTGCAAATTGAGGCCCTTGGTGTCAGCTGATACTGGTCACGAGCTGGGTAAATGGCAAGCTGGGTGGCCAGTCTAGGAGGCTGGATCACTGGTATCTCACTGGAACCAGTAACAAAAAACTGATGAACCTCCAGAATAACTGATACAGCAGACTTCTTGTTGGCAGTAGTCTAACCAGTCCGGTTGAGTTCGACATCTCACCAGCAAGAGTAACTGGCCGGTGTGGGTCTGATAAGATAAGGCTGATAGGTAATCGGATAATTTTAGAGTCACTTTCAATCAGCTAGGAGATCCAGTAGGTTGGCTGACTGGCCAGGTAGGTTGAGACACTGTCATTTCACCCGGACTAGTGACTGGTCTAAGAATTTCTCTGTAACCAGCTTCCTCAGGCAGCAGCTGGTTGGTCTAATGTGTCCATTTGGACCCTTAAAGGGCCTCAGATGGTCTGTTAGCCAGTTCTGTGGACCTGCTCAGTACCAGGGCCTAACCGGTTATAGGTTAAGCAATGCTCTGTAACCGGTTCCTGGTGGATCCACAGTTCTACGAAAAAAACTCATTTGAGCTGACAGAACTGGGTGACTACATCTCAGCAGGGGTAGGCTTATCTGAAAGAACTGCCTTCTTCCTGTCCATAATGGTGGAATCAGAAGGTTTTCTCTGTAACCAACACTTCTCAGTAACCGGTAAGCCACTTAACTGGTAAAGAACCGGTAAACTGGTGCTTCTCTGAACCCAAGAATTCAGACAGCCACAGGTCTGTATCATTATTTGATCACTTGGTGGATCTGTCAATCCGGTAAGCTGGTGTTCCAGTTTCAATCAGGTTTCTTCACAGGAATTTCTCTGCCTATAAGCCAGACCAGTAGACTCTGTAACCGGCTTGGTACGAAGCTACTGGTCCATGGAGGTTGTGTAAGCCGGAACCCGGTCGGTAGGTTCTGTAACCGGTTGGTTGAGGCAATTTACTGAAGAACTTCAGGTCTATCTGACTGTCACCGGCAAATCTCTGTAACTGGTGACCCTGTTGTCCTCACTGGACTTGTTGACTTAAGTTGCCTTCTGCCCATGGGAACAACTGATTTCTCTGTAACCGGTGAGTCTCCTGTCAGCACTGGAATGGTGGGAGCAGATCTCTCTGTAACCAGTAAAATTCTCTCTGTAACCGGTGAGCCTGCTGTCAGCACTGGAATGGTGGGAGCAGCAGATCTCTATAACCGGTAAATTCTGTAACCACGGAGTCTGCTGTCAGCACTGGGATGGTGGGAGCAGCAGATCTCTCTGTAACCGGTAACTTGTCTCTGTAACTGGTAAAACTCTGTAACCAGTGAGCCTGCCGTCAGAACTGGGATGGTGGGAGCAGCAGATCTCTCTGTAACCGGTAATTTGTCTCTGTAACCAGATTCTTGAAGAAGCCAGGGTCAGTCTGGTTAATTCACCTCTATTTTCTGCCTGTAAACCGGTCTGGTGGGCTCTGTCACCAGCTCACGGGAAGCACACTGGTCAAAGAAGGCTGTGTAGCCGGCACCCAGTGGGTAGGCTCTGTAACCGGTATTGTAGGCAGCATAAACTCAGTGGCCTGGACTGAGCTGGCTGGAGCAACTTTTATAACCGGGTCCCGGTAGGCCCATCCTCTGTAACCAGTTGGAAGATCTTCTTACTCTCAACCTGCCCCAGTACCTGTACCAAGGTAGGGTCAAGGGGGGGGGGTAAGAGGGCTAGCTGGAGACCCCACCGGTAGTCTGAGCAGAGCTGGTACCGGTAAAATTCAGCACAAGGGGTCTAGACCTGGTCATCTTCTTCTTGCTAGCTGAACCGGTCACACTTGGGGGTCTGTGGATCCACAATTTCTTCTGCTAGCCTTGCCGGTCGTGTATGGAGATCTGTGAAGTCACATGACCGGCACTTCAAAAACATGCAGATTGCTGTGACCAAAAGTTATCTACTTCTTTATACCAACAGATGAGTTTGCTGGATTTATTCTTGCCAGTTAAAAATGGGTGTTGAGTAATAAATGGTCGTATTCTTCTGATGAAACTTCTGTTGAAAACACGATTCCTCCATTGTAGAATGCATATCACGTGACCAGGTCCGTGTCACGTGACAAGCATAAGCTGGAAGTGATGACGTCAGACGATGCATTCTTCTTTCCTTCTGAATTCTTCTCGTCGACATACACGCAGTGTTACTTGACAATGTAGAATTTAATTGACTGTGAATCGTGGAAACAAACACTTCTGAACAGAAGAAGGAATGCTGTAGGGATGACACACGACCTCTCACCCACGACTTCGTCTCGACAAGCACAAAGAAAATCTTCAAAACTGGCCATAAAATACCGGATACTGCCTCATTTAAGTCCTGAAGAGGCCATGATATGTAAGTAACACAATATATACTTTTCAGAAGAAAATAAGCTTTAAATTCGTAGAATAATCCAACTTTTCTTCAAACTTGGAGATAACTTAAAAAAACACGTCTACACACTACACGCGCCAAACGAAAAAGATGAACTGACGTCACTCTGTCTAGACAGGAAGCAAGTATGATGCGCCACCTGGCGAATGCACACTACTGACCGGTCCTGCCAGTATTATATACAGGACATCTTTTTTCTGGCGTTTGGCAGGACCGGTCACGCCGACCGGTAAAGCAATTATCCATTGGATAGGATGTATTAACGCAATAAAATTTACATTTTCCCCCTTTCGATTGCGTTCTATGACAGAAGAGGCTGGATACAAGTGGCCAGAGCTTGGTCTTTTTGACGGGCCTTGTACTCTGACAGAATCAGAGGACTGGCAAGATTTGGTTTTGAAATGAATGGAAGAACGTAACCATTGGTGCTAATGTTTAACACGTTGTTTAAACATTTGTTTGTTTGCCAGTCTCTTCTGAAAGAATGAAGGCGACCTACTGGTGGACTGAAGGAGGCTTTTAACGAGTCATTGGGGGAGGGGTTTCCACGCCCTCATCCCCTAGAGTGGGGTTCAAAACGACCCTTGGAGCCTCTGAAATTCGGTTTTCCCCTACCTGAAGAAAATGATTGGTTACTGCTTTGTGTGGAGTTGCCCCCATAGGGGCGTTTCCTGTAGGAACCTCTTTTCTTATTGTGGGGACCAAGGGCTTATTTTAATAGGGTCCAAAACCCTGAGCATCTTTAGAAGTGCCTTTTTTGAGGAGGAAGTCTTCTCCCTCCTTGACTAATTGAGACTTAAACAACGAGGAAGGCCAAAAGGGTGAATTCCTGAGTTCTTGGGGTCTTGTATCCCCTAAATGTGGTTGAAGTAGGGTCATCTCGGTCTCGCGCCTTAGCTGGCCAGTGTTTCCCATGATGTTTTGCTCCCTCTGGTGTTTATGGGCTAGAGATTTGCTTAGACAGGCAAGTACTCTCTGTTGGATAAGAATGGTCTTATTCAAAAATCTCCAAATATTCACAGGCTGTTAGCTTTTTCAAGATTGGCACCTTTCTGGATCTGAGATTTGACCTTTTTTCTGAAGGAAGAGTGTTGATACTTCTCTAAAGTGGAGTTACAGGAAGAAGTCTTAGCAAATGCAGCCATGAAGTTGATAGTGGAGAGGTTCTGCCTAGCTTGATGTTCCAGTTCCTTAAGAACTGGTAGGGGAACCTTGCCCATAGGGGCCCCAGAGGGTTTCAGAGAGATACAGATCTTCGAAAAGTCTGTATTCAACTCCTGGATTTTGTCCTCATAATAAGGCTATCCCACCTTATACCACTCTGCAGTGTAGGGAGGGGGTTTAATATATTTACCCTCAGGTAAATTAGAGGCCAGAAAATCATGCTCAAAATTATCAAAGGCATCTTTGATGTGAGAGCTAAGGGGCAGCATAGAAGAAGGGCCACTTGGCCTAAGGTCCTGTTGGCCCTTTTTGTTGTCCAGGCCCAGAACAGAAGTGGAAGACCTGGACATCGTTTCCCTGGGGTCAGGGAGATCAAGAATACTCCTAAAGGTCTCCACTTCCTCAGCATATTGAGAGAGTAAGTCAGCCATGGCTACTTCCCTATAAAAAAGTGGGTCTGGATCGTGTTGAGGTTGGTCTTGATCAGAAGGGGCCCTAGAGGGCTTCGTAGACCTTTGAATGGGTACAGAGGACTGATCTTCCTCTGAAGATGATGACTGAGAAAAATACCTGGACCTAACCTTGTGCTTTTTTTATCTGCATGTTTTTTGAGTCTAGCGAAGACCACCCGAGAGGGTTCGTTGGACTGACCTGAATGTTGATCCGAGACATGTATCGGGTCAGAGTATGTATGTATCGGGCTTTTTCTGTCATTTGGTGGGACTGGTCGCGCCGACCGGTAAAGCAATTGTCCATTGGATAGTGTATTAACTTATAAAAATTTAATTTACTTATTAAATTTGTAATTTTATTGCATTAATACATCCTATCCAATGGACAATTGCTGAATAACTACCGCTTGGTAGGAGGATAAGTTACTAGGGACTTGGTAGGGGGATAAGTTACTAGGGACTTAAGTGAACTCACAAACAAACAACATTTTTCTAGGCCTAAGGTCAGGAGAACCCTACGAGGCCATGGTCGGTTATCAGAATCCGGTTAACCGGGGATATACCAAGACTGCCCCCCCCCCTTTTCAACAGACCTGCTCTGAGGTAGGAGAAGCAAGGGATGAGTTCAGTCCCATAAGAAGAGATAAACTTCCCAAAGGAAGCATGTCACAGAGAGCTCATAGCATATGATCACAGTTTGCTTGATCCATGAGGAGACAGTGGCAGAGGAAATACAAATGTATCCTTGTCACAACCTTTCTTAAAAGAGACAAAGACCAGCTCCTTGTTCTGCCTGAGATCTGAGGTCCTGTCCAAGTAATAACACAGGGATCTAACAGGACATAAGGACCTGTCACCCTTAAGTGACTTATCCAGAGTGGGGGCCAGCGCTGGAATTACCACCAGGGCCACACTGTCTGGACCCTTTTTAGCCAGCTGGTTCTTTGAAAGAAAGATGGGAGAGGGGTACAAGGACACCTTGGACCAGGCTGACTGGTGTCTGATGTTCTTATGTAGCCAAGCATGGATCGCACTCCTGCATTTACCTGAACCCAGGGCCAACAGAAGACAGTCTTGAAGGTCAAGTGCTTCAGGGAGGCCTCTTTTAAGGATTCAAAGGGAGCCTTTGTCAGCTGGTACAATACCAGGGAAAGGTTCCAAGAGGAAATGCCTCTCTGACCCTTGGGTCCGTCTCTGTGGAAACTATTCAGGAGATGAGTGAGATTCTCATCTTTGCTGATATTAATGGGGGAATTCCCCAGTTTGTCAGCAATGGCTGACCTATAGCCATGAATGGTGCCCAGCTGTAATTTTCTGTCCTCAAATAAGTGCAGGAAGAAGTCAGTTATGGCCTTTAGAGATGGTGAACTGAAGTCCACCTGATTACTGTGGCATCACTTTGTATAAATGGTCTGCTTTGCCTCATAGACTGATCTGGTTAATCCTCTTTCAGAAGCCTCAATTCGTGCTGCCACAGCCTCAGAGAAGCCCTGCTCATTGATAGCTGTGGCTCTAGGAGCCAGCCATTCCCCCTTCTTTGTTTGTGTGGGCAACCACAGTGAAGTTGTCTTTGGCTATGAGGACTATGTTGTTTGAACAGAGGTCCTGGAATTCTTTTAGGGCCAGATGGACCACCTTTAGTTCCAGATGTGTAGTCTGCTTTCTGGAAGGGACCAGTCTCCCCTTACTGTGTACTTGTTTAAGTGAGCGCCCCACCCTTCTTTTAATACGCCTGTAAAGATTTGCAGAGCATGATTTAGTGGGTGTAATGGTTGACCTGTGAGCACATTGCTTTGCTCCAGCCACCATTTTAGATGTGGGTGGAGTGACTTTGGAATGGGGATCACCTTTTCCAGTGTCTCTGGTACTATCCAGTTGTTTTTGAGATACCACTATATGGGTCTCATGTGTAACCGGCCCAAGCACACTTGCTTCTCTGTAGTTGTCAGTAACCCTCTTAGGGGCATTAGCTTCCGGACTGGACATACCGGACCGGTCATGAGCTCTCTTATTTTTGCTTTTACTGTCTGCCACTGGTCTTGGGTGGGTCTGACCCTGCCCTCCTTCAGATCAAACTGATAACTACAAAGTTGAAAACCACTTTTTGGCTCCAGTTCTGATTTGTCTTTGTTCACTAGCCAGCCCAGCTAACCAGAGAGCTACCAAGGTTTGTGTATGCTGGAGACAAGTTTGGTGGGATCTGGCTCTGACCAACCAGTCGTCTAGGTACTGGTAGAACATTATACCCTTTTGCAGTGCAAGAAACTTGACCTCTTTGACCACTACAGTAAACACCATTGGGGCTGTAGACAGGCCAAAAGGCAGTTTTTTGAATTGGTAGGTCTGACCTTGGAGGTGAAAATGCATGTTCTTCCTGGACTGACTGTGAATCGGTATGTGGAAGTATGCATCTTTAAAATCTATGGACGTTACCCACTCCCCTGCTTGCAGGGAGGTTCTTATTATCTCTGGGGTCTCCATTTTGAATGACTCTGTCTTTAAAAATTTGTTTATGTTGCTGAGGTCCAGTATAGGTCTCCACCGGTTGTTGGGTTTTGGTACCAAAAATAGCCCATTGTAAAAGCCCAGGGATTCTTGGTTTTTGACCAACTCTACTGCATTTTTGTTTAACAGCTGATGCAATGCCACCAACAGGTAGAGGTTCCTGTGGGGATTTACAGAGCAGCTTGTTATGGTTGGGGACCTGGTCAAGTTTGGCCGGAACCAGAAGGGGAGAGTGTAGCCTTCTCTGAGGACTGTTAGAACTTTGGGGATGACACCTAGGGCTGCCCACTGTTTTCCAAACTGGTGTAATCTGTCTCCTATAGGCAGATCTGGTACAACAGTTGGGACATTTGTGACATTATTTTGCAGAACTCGACTGATCTACACAGGAAACATTGTTCACATGCTTTATTTCTGAACACAGATAACAATAATTGAGATTTACACCTTCCTTTTGCGGATACCCATTTGCAAAATGAACATGATTTACAGTAAGACTTCTTGCTGGTCACAAAACAGTCCTTTCCGGTCAACTCTGTAACTAGATCGTCCTTCTTTGTTGATACACAAGCACAGTTTCCGTTTCCGGTTACACAATTTGCAGTACGCATCTCTTTGCCGGTCACGTGAGCACACACTAGATTGCCAGCCACATAACTTACACAATAATTGTCATTTATACTACTTCTGGGACTTGGCTGGTCGCTGAAAATAAGATGAGGCCTTGCCCCTGTTAGATCTTTGACCACGCCTCTTAATTTGTTTTTAATCTGGGGGACCGGGGTTCCGGTCAGAGTCCTGCTATTGGTGTCTGCTGGCTTGACTGTAGGGGTGGAAGTGTTGTATCTTCTTGGGGGCCGGGCCAGAAGACCGTTTGTCTTCATGATGACGTATTTCTTCCTCTACTTTAGTTACCAAGTGATCTGGAAAGAGGGCACTCATATGAAGTGAAGCAGTTCTGAGAGTTGTGAGTGTATCCTGTTTTATTCCAGTCTTGACAAAGTCTAAGTAACTGTCCCTACGTGAGGTTGGCCACGTTAATAAAAATACCTTCCGACAAGTCTTGCATGGTACAAGCCATGGCTTGAGTAATGCTGTGGTTGAAGGTGACCAAGTAATCTAATTCTTCTGCCTATTGGAGTTTGCTTGAAGATTTTCCCTTGTTTCTGTCACCCATAATTACCTTAAGTTGAGATGTCATAGAATCGTGTACTTTGGTGAGACGACAACTAAGGCTGGCAGCCTGGTTTGCCATGTATGTCTGGTGACGTGCAGCCTGCTCCCACTTCCTCAAGGTCTCTTGTGGTACTGGTTAGGAGATGGGTGCAGAGAGCAGTGAACAGTTAGCTATCCTGGGGAAACAACTGTTTAGACAAGCCGGTTCATTAGTCCATGTGTACACTTTGCCTCTAGAGAAATCCTTCTTATCACTGTGCATCTCATACCACCTGAGAGTGTTTGGTGGTTTAACAAACTGGTCCCTAGTTGGCCCTGCAGTTTCTGATGAATGTGGCGGGTACCCTTCCTGTACAGTGAGGTTCAGTTTCTCAAATATCCAGCAAAGCCATTCATCCAACCAGAACCTTCACAGATACTTTACCAGTGTGTGGGGTTCGGGAAAAAGCAAACGGGTTGTCATCTAGTGATGAAGATGCAGAGTTAAACTCTGGGACCTGATGTCTCTCCTTACATCTGCTCAGCACTCAGTTCTTGGTCCATATCTATCAGCTCTTCGCGATCTGGACCATCAGACTCCAGGTCAGAGACCTCACCCTCTTCATCAACAGGACTTGCAAAGTGTGGTCACTAAACTGCTCAGTGTCTAAGAATGGTTCATCAGCTGGGTGACCGGAATCAGTGGTGGAGCTAACATGTTTCTTCACATCAAAAGCAGTTTGAAGAGTGGGACCTGGGGGCTGAACCTCGGGTCGACCGCCGGTGTAGGTAGAACAGGCAGGACCTGGGGGCTGGACTTCGGGGCTGTCAGCAGCAACAGGGGAAGCATCCTGACCAGTAGGTTGAAACTCTGCAGAAGCACCGGGAGCCTCAACAGGCCGGGTTGCTATCACTGCACCGGGAGCCTCAATAGGCTGGGTGGCTTTCTTCATCCCCATCTTGCTGGAAGCTATGGAAGACAGCTTCTGACCGGTAGCACCGGTAGATTGCGGCACTGTCACCACCACATCTGATTTCAGGACTGGCTCCAATACTGCAAAGCTTCTGGCCAGGAACATGGCTTACAGCCAGGCAAAACGTTCTGACCACTTGTCATCTAGTTTCTTCAGGTCAGATTGGAAATCTTCTTAGAAGGGAACTTGTGAGAGGACATTTTTTGATTTCTTGGAAGGAGTTTCGCCTCGATCACTAATGTCAACCTTGTCACTCTCTACCTGCCCCAAAACAGTAACGTCAACTGGATCCACAAGGGGGGGAGTGGAGAGCTTGCCTTCTTTTGGTGCTATTTTCGCATCCTGTATGTAGGCGTGGCTAGCTGTTGCTTATGTTCGGGCGAAAAATTGTCTCAAATCTCACAGCTCTTCTTCTCAACACATGGATCTGTGCCCAACCCCTTTTCATGACATTGTGCATATTTAGAATTGGAGTCAAAAAGTGTCATAATGTGGTCACAACTTCCTCTTTTCTGTCCAGGGGACGCCATAATACTCCAGATTCCAGAACACCAAAAATTAAGTTTTTTGATGTAAAAAAGTAATAGTTAAGCGTCCCGCAAGGGACGCTTGTTTGTGTATGGGAGAGCTTCCGGCTCCGCCGGCTCCTGCGGCTCCGCCGGCTCCTGCGGCTCCGCATTTTGTTTTCCTTATAACTCTGTAACCGTTAGGCGGATTCTTTTCAAATTTGGCAGGTTTAGGCAGTAGCCCTGGGGAATTTTTTTGAATATGCTGCAGTGACATTTCAACCAATCAGAGAGGTCACATGACCAAAAATGTCTTTTTTCGATGGGGAAGCTTGTCCGGATGATAACTTGAAAGGAATTTTATCAATTCACCTGAAACTTGGCAAATACATTCATTCTATTAAAATCTGGAAATCATTAGATTTTGGCATTGATTGGTCAAGAAATGGCCGAGTAATTAATGATTAATTAATCATTACGAATTTTCCAAATAAGGAAAACACAAAAATGCTTATATCTCGAAAACCGTGCTAGATAGAGCGATTTCGACGAAATTTTTGACCCATAGGATATCTCTGCGGAGTAGTTTTCCCAATTTTCAAAAAATTTTTGTCTCGCCCAAAATGGCGGCCATTTTGAATTTTCGAAATTTTCGCAAAAATTGCAAAACACAAAAATGCTTATATCTCAAAAACCGTGCTAGATAGAGCAATTTCGACAAAATTTTTGACCCGCAGGATATCTCTGCAGAGTACTTTTCCCAATTTTCAAAAAATTTTTGTCTCGCCAAAAATGGCGGCCATTTTGAATTTTCGAAATTTTCGCAAAAATTGCAAAACACAAAAATGCTTATATCTCAAAAACCGTGCTAGATAGAGCGATTTCGACGAAATTTTTGACCCTCAGGGTATCTCTGCAGAGTAGTTATCCCAATTTTGAAAAAATTTTTGTCTCGCCAAAAATGGCGGCCATTTTGAATTTTCGAATTTTTCGCAAAAATTGCAAAACATAAAAATGGTTATATCTCGAAAACCCTGCTAGATAGAGCGATTTCGACGAAATTTTTGACCCACAGGGTATATCTGCAGAGTAGCCATGCCAATTTTCAAAAAAATTTTGTCTCGCCAAAAATGGCGGCCATTTTGAATTTTCGAATTTTTCGCAAAAATTGCAAAACATAAAAATGCTTATATCTCAAAAACCCTGCTAGATAGAGCGATTTCGACGAAATTTTTGACCCACAGGGTATCTCTGCAGAGTAGCCGTGCCAATTTTCAAAAAAATTTTGTCTTGCCAAAAATGGCGGCCATTTTGAATTTTCGAATTTTTGCGCAAAAATTGCAAAACACAAAAATGCTTATATTTCCAAAACCGTGCTACATAGAGCGATTTCGACGAAATTTTTTATCTTCAGGGTATCTCTGCAGAGCAGCTATCCCAAAGAGCTTTCACTTGGTGAAGTTTCAGACCCATAGCTAATTGCTCACCTACTCAAAAAGAGTAAATGCGAATTACCTCTAAAAGTATTGCAGATGGCCAATTTTTCTCAAATAACTCATTCACCTACTTTTGGAAGAGCTTTCACATGGTGAAGTTTCAGACCCATAGCTAATTATTTACTTACTCAAAATGAGTAAATGCTAATTATCTGTAAAAGTATTGTGGATACCCAATTTTTCTCAAATAACTCATTCATCTACTTGTGGGAGAGCTTTCACATGGTGAAGTTTCAGACCCATAGCTAATTACTCACCTACTCAAAATGAGTAAATGCGAATTATCTCTAAAAGTATTGCAGATAGCCAATTTTTCTCAAATAACTCATTCACCTACTTTTGGGAGAGCTTTCACTTCGTGAAGTTTCAGACCCATAGCTAATTACTCACCTACTCAAAATGAGTAAATGCGAATTATCTCTAAAAGCATTGCAGATAGCCAATTTTTCTCAAATAACTCATTCACCTACTTTTGGGAGAGCTTTCACTTGGTGAAGTTTCAGACCCATAGCTAATTACTCACCTACTCAAAATGAGTAAATGCGAATTATCTCATAAAGTATTGCAGATAGCCAATTTTTGTCAAATTAATCATTCACCTACTTTTGGGAGAGCTTTCACTTGGTGAAGTTTCAGACCCATAGCTAATTACTCACCTACTCAAAATGAGTAAATGCGAATTATCTGTAAAAGTATTGCAGATAGCCAATTTTCTCAAATAACTCATTCACCTACTTTTGGGAGAGCTTTCACTCTGTGAAGTTTCAGACCCATAGCTAATTACTCACCTACTCAAAATGAGTAAATGCGAATTATCTCTAAAAGTATTGCAGATAGCCAATTTTTCTCAAATAACTCATTCACCTACTTTTGGGAGAGCTTTCACTTGGCGAAGTTTCAGACCCATAGCTAATTACTCACCTACTCAAAATGAGTAAATGCGAATTATCTCTAAAAGTATTGCAGATAGCCAATTTTTCTCAAATAACTCATTCACCTACTTTTGGGAGAGCTTTCACTTGGTGAAGTTTCAGACCCATAGCTAATTACTCACCTACTCAAAATGAGTAAATGCGAATTATCTCATAAAGTATTGCAGATAGCCAATTTTTGTCAAATTAATCATTCACCTACTTTTGGGAGAGCTTTCACTTGGTGAAGTTTCAGACCCATAGCTAATTACTCACCTACTCAAAATGAGTAAATGCGAATTATCTCTAAAAGTATTGCAGATAGCCAATTTTTCTCAAATAACTCATTCACCTACTTTTGGGAGAGCTTTCACTCTGTGAAGTTTCAGACCCATAGCTAATTACTCACCTACTCAAAATGAGTAAATGCGAATTATCTGTAAAAGTATTGCAGATAGCCAATTTTTCTCAAATAACTCATTCACCTACTTTTGGGAGAGCTTTCACTCTGTGAAGTTTCAGACCCATAGCTAATTACTCACCTACTCAAAATGAGTAAATGCGAATTATCTCTAAAAGTATTGCAGATAGCCAATTTTTCTCAAATAACTCATTCACCTACTTTTGGGAGAGCTTTCACTTCGTGAAGTTTCAGACCCATAGCTAATTACTCACCTACTCAAAATGAGTAAATGCGAATTATCTCTAAAAGTATTGCAGATAGCCAATTTTTCTCAAATAACTCATTCACCTACTTTGGGGAGAGCTTTCACTTGGTGAACTTTCATACCCATAGCTAATTACTCACCTACTCAAAATGAGTAAATGCGAATTATCTGTAAAAGTATTGCAGATAGCCAATTTTTCTCAAATAACTCATTCACCTACTTTTGGGAGAGCTTTCACTTGGTGAAGTTTCAGACCCATAGCTAATTACTCACCTACTCAAAATGAGTAAATGCGAATTATCTCTAAAAGTATTGCAGATAGCTAATTTTTCTCAAATAACTCATTCACCTACTTTTGGCAGAGCTTTCACTTGGTGAAGTTTCAGACCCATAGCTAATTATTCACCTACTCAAAGTGAGTAAATGTGAATTATCTCTAAAAGTATTGCAGATAGCCAATTTTTCTCAAATAACTCATTCACCTACTTTTGGGAGAGCTTTCACTTGGTGAAGTTTCAGACCCATAGCTATTTATTCACCTACTCAAAATGAGTAAATGCTAGTTATCTGTAAAAGTATTGCGGATACCCAATTTTTATCAAATACTCATTCATCTACTTGTGGGAGAGCTTTCACATGGTGAAGTTTCAGACCCATAGCTAATTACTCACCTACTCAAAATGAGTAAATGCGAATTATCTCTAAAAGTATTGCAGATAGCCAATTTTTCTCAAATAACTCATTCACCTACTTTTGGGAGAGCTTTCACTTGGTGAAGTTTCAGACCCATAGATAATTATTCACCTACTCAAAATGAGTAAATGTGAATTATCTCTTAATAGTATTGCAGATAGCCAATTTTTCTCAAATAACTCATTCACCTACTTTTGGAAGACCTTTCACACACGAAAATGAAAAATTGTGAATATCTCCGAAAAGCTATTTCTTCTGCTTTAATGCTCGGCGGGAGATACACACCATGGCAGTGGTCTTGACAAAAATTTTTGTCTCCCCAAAAATGGTGGCCATTTTGAATTTTCAAAGTTTTTGCAAAACACAAAAATGCTTATATCTCGAAAACTGTTCTATATGGAGCGAACTCAACAAAATTTTGGACCTGCTGGGTATCTCTGCAGAGTAGCCATGCCAATTTTCAAAATATTTTTGTCTCGCCAAATATAACGGACATTTTTAATTTTTTTATTTTTTGCAAAACACAAAAATGCTTATATCGTGAAAACCGTGCTAGATAGAGCAGACTGCGTTGACTTTGGTTGCCACAACAGTATAAGGGTAGAAACGAAGCATTTTCTTAATACTTTAGCACTCACCTTTATAGCCTTTTCGGGACGCTTTGTTTTTGCTATGCAAAAACATTATCTTTTTTTTTTGCGAGCGATCCTCTAGTTTGTAGTTGTCTTTAAAAAAATCTTCACTTTTCAACACTGTAGAAACACATGTCTGTACACGAAAAAGGCGCGATAACATCAGCATGTCTAGACAGGAAGCAAGTACGGTGCGCCATCTAGTGAATGTACACTCAGTGACTGGTCCTGCCGGTATTATATACAGGACGCCTTTTTCTGTTGTTTAGAGGGACCGATCGTGCTGACCATGTAAGTCAATTGTCCATTGGATAGGATGCATCAGACCTGACCACATCAGAAGATTCCCAGCCCATGATTTCCTGTAGGTTGACTTCACATACCAAACCTTTAGGACCAATAATAAGGGAAAAAAAGACACTTTTAAAGTCCACCACCTGGGGTACTTTGGCACTACTTGGAAGATCTTGAATGAAGAACTTCAAGGTCAAATGTTTACATGCTTGCAGAGCACATATATATTTGTTATACATATTACCTATGAAGAGATTCAACTTTCTAGTTAAGAGAACAAGCCAATACAAAAAAGGTAGATAGTTTTCAAATAGATGCCTAGGGCGGCCAGAATGAGGCTAATTTCAGTCCCAGAGAAGCGTACCTCAAATGAAGATATCCTGCAAATTTGGCAAAGCTAGCTGGTCTAGTTTTCCGCCGAGAGTCTCTCTACGCACGGCAGCAGCACAGCGAACATTAAACCAAAGCATCCACCTGGTGCTTCCAGTGGTTACAATAACATTGTAAGAAAGAGAAATTGTACGTAAACGCAAAGTATCAGAACAAGACAAATTAATAGCAATACGACAGCATTCATTTGTGAACTAAAATTTATGAAGCTATAAAATTTATCAATTCATTTAATTATTAACTCAAGTATAGCTGTCAATGGAGATAGCACAATGAAATAAAAGTGAATATAAGTATCAGTCAGATCAATCCATTTAGTTTAAAATTTGTTCTTGCAGAAATGTCTCAAATCTGGGGGTAGAAAACATTCTGGCAGTGCCAGAGTCAAAGGTCCAACTGTGATGTTGTACACTTGCACCTTATGGTTTCTGAGATATAAACCAGGCAGGATTTTAAAGTTCAAGGTCACAATGTCAGCGTCAAACACCAACTGAAGGTTACACCATGACACTGTACACCTACATCTCCCCAAAATATCCCTGGCAAGTATCAAGTTTGTACACCTTATGGTTTCCAAGATATGGCCAAGACAAGATTATAAAGGCCATCTCCCAAAAATATCCCTGGCAGGTATCAAGTTTGTACAACTTATGGTTTCCAAAATATAGCCAAGACAAGACTTTAAAGGTCATAGTGGCAAGATGAAAGGTCAAGTCAAGGTCTTATCATAATGTTCAACATGATCCTTGCCAAGTGTAAATTTCCTACACCTTACAGCTTCCAAGACATATATGGGTTCCAAAGCCTACACCCTCAACCAATGATTCCACCAAGTATGAACCCCCTACATCTCTCAGTTCCTGTGATACAATCTGGACACTATTGGTGAAAACAATACTTGCATAGCCTTAGGTTGCGGGGTAAAAATTGTGCCATCTTCTAGTGTGGGAAAAATGGAAACTGGCTCTACTTATGTCCCATTTGACTTATCCTGGTTTTAGATATATAGAGTCAACTGTATCATACAATATCAGTCAAAACACTAAACAAGCAAATCCTGATCTTTTGAATAATGTTATCCTGTTATCTTTGACAAAGATTACAAACAATTTCCAAATTATAAGGTAAAATAATATTCTATGATTTGTGCTTTTACAGTAGAAATGACTTACCCTTTATTTCTTGTACAGCAAAATTTTTCCTCTTTGATAAAAACTCCAGGGACTCTTTGGATTCATATTTTGTATCAAACTCTGCCAATTCATGATCATGTGCAAGTTTTTTAAACACCACAGGATTCCTGTTGTATGTCCCATAATTTACATTCTTTAAGTTTGCAAGATTATTCAAAAACTGGAGCTTTGAGAAGCCTTGTAAGTGTGCTCTTTGTGATGATAGGTCATCACAAAGAGAAGTTCCATAACATCTAGGGCATTTATAGGATTCTAAGAAACCCATTTCACTGGTGTGGTTTTTGAAGAAACCATAGTAAAAGACATATCCATAAGTCCAAAATGCCAACACAAATGTTGCCAATAAGGCCACCTTAGCTCCAAAAGGAAGAACCTGAATTTTCCTCCGGAATATCCTTGCCAATTGTGGATTCATGCTGACCTTCCTTTCTTGAAATTATGGAGGTAGTGTTCCAGCAAGACTACATACGGCAAAAATGGGTAGTTATCTTCAAGAACGATTAACAAGGAAGATTTGTTCATGTATCTAAAATTATAGAAGATAATATGGTAAACAAGTTTTTATAAACAAAGTAATTTTGTAAATTTATTTATTTATTTCTGGTTTTACGTCGATTTCTACAGTGTACAGGTCATATCATGACGGGCAGTGCTGTGGGCAGAGGAAACCAGTATATACAGTTAGTCAAGGTTCTGTACTGTAAACTGCCAACCATCGGTAAGAAACTACTAACTTTCCTACATAAGGTCCACAGTGTGAACCACCGACCTCGCGGTTGAGAGGCGAGTGTTTTACCACTGCGCCAACATGGCCCCCTTCTTGTAAATTGAGTATGTTTACCATTACACATCTTTGATTAATGAGTGTTATTGATCTTAATGTTTATAAAAATAGCATCAGAGATGCCTGTACCCCACAGTCTGGGGAAATAGTTTTCAACACCATGAAATATAGAAGTAGTGAAACAGTACAAAGACCAGGATAGTTTAACAGCAGTGTCAGTTATATAAAGGTCCAAGGTCATGTTTAGGTAGAGAAAATAACATCCAAGAGAAAGAAAATGTATGCAAAGATAAAGTATTAAAACAAGACAGTTCAACAGCAAGATGACAGCATTAATCAGTACACTAACAATTATGAAGCTGTGAAATTTATTAACTGGAGAATAGCTGTCAATGGAAATTTAATAGCACAATTATGTAAAAGTAGATGGAATAATAAGAAGTTAGAACACACTTTGGCAGAACTAAAGTTAAAGTTCACACCATGATGCACACCTACACCCCCTAACCAATGTACCTTCCAATTGTCAACCTGCTACAACTTACAGAATCCAAGAAATAGACTGGACAACATTTTAAAACTCATAGTCACTAGGACAAATTCAAAGGCCAAATCAAGATCACACCATGATGTTGCTAACCTACAACATGGCAACTATCAAGTTCCTCCGCCTCACAGTTTCCAAGATATAGCCCAGACAAGACATTATTGTTCAAGGTCACTACCGCAAGGGCAAAGATCAGATCAAGGTCATACCAGGATGTTGCACACCTACAACCCCCGACCAATGTTCCTACCATGTAACAACTTCCTACACCTTATGGTTTCCAAGATATAGCCCCGGCAATATTTTATAGGTCAAGGTCACTGCAGCAAAATCAAGGGTCAAACCATGGTCACACATGACGTTGCACACCTACAACCGCTAACCAATGTCCATAACAAGTATAAACTTTCTGCACCTTACGGTTTCTGAGATACAGCCCAGACAAACTTTTTCCTGGAGCAAGGCCGGCCACCCATCCAGACACCAAGGGTTGTGGGGTAAAAATGCAAGTAACGAACTATAAACAAATGGTGGATCAATGTACGAAAATGCGGAAATAAAATCAAGATCCAGGGAGGACATGATTTTGATCTCAGGTACAGGCAGGTACATAGCAGCGTCGATGACCACTTAAAATGGTGATCCTCTTGTCATTGGGGAATGTCACTCACTAGAGAGCTTGGGATGTGTTTGTAGAGTTGGAATGGATGAAACAGGGATTTGAGCCCTGTGGAAAAGGGGATAAAATAGCATTGGAGATGTCTGTACCCCACAGCACAGAGAAATAGTTTTGAACACCATGAAATACTGAAAAAGTGAAACAGTTCAAAGATCAGGAGACTTTCACAGCAAACAGTGTCAGTTATATAAAGGTCCAAATAATGTTTAATTAGAGAAAAATAACTTTTATGTGAGAGAAAATCTTTCTATCGATAACGTAATAAAATGAGGCAATTCAATAACCAGATGACAGCATTAATTAGTAAACTAAAAAGGATGAAGCTGAAAACTTTGTTGAGATATAGCTACCACTAAAAATAGCACTATTACGTAAAAGTACATACAATAATTAGTTACAGCAAATCCATATATCTTTGTCATAAGAGAAAAGTGTCTCTATTATGGCCGTTGAACACACTTTCACAGAGCCATGGTTAAAGATCACACCATGACTAAGCACACCTACACTTCCCAACCAATCACCATCCAAGAATCAGGGGAACAGACAAAAGCCCCCCTGACACAACCCCCACTTATTTAAAAGGTAGGACACAAGCCGCCCTCCCCCCTAAATATGAGGGAGGAGGGCAAAAGCCCTCCCTCATTTTCAGAGGGGTAGGGCAAAAGCCCCCCTTATATTTTTAAACACTATTGACACTTTCATTTTTTTCAATTAATGAAGGCTAGATTTCCAAAAATGTTATTTGAGAGACTTCTATAAGTTAGATCCATAAAAAACTGTTTTTAATCATTACATGATGACCAAAAGCCCCCCTTCTATTTTTGAAACACTATTGTCACTTTTAATTTGTTTTTCATCTAAGGAATTTAGATTTCCAGACATGTCATTTGAGAGACTTATATAAATTAGATGCAAAAAAAAAGTTTATAATCATTACAATATTTACTCACCCCCCCCCCCCCCCCCCTCCTTATTTTTGTAAAGTGTATTGTAATTGCCCCTCTTTAACATGTGAATGAACACCCCCTTTCAAGTCCTCTTGTACAAAGATCAAAGCTTTGATGTATCTTAAAGAGGTGTATTGTTAGGTAAGGTTAAGGCATCTTAATCTGGTAAGATTGTAATTCATGGTACCAGAGATCTGTGAGAAAGTGATTAAAGAATCTTTAAGTGATATTTATTTTGATTGATTGCTATTGTATAATTGCAACTGTGGGGCTTTAGTCCTACCGAGGGGGGGGGGGGGGGGCAGGGGGGCTTTTGCCCTCCCCAGGCAGACAAGGGGGGGCTTTTTGTCAGGGGGGCTTACGTCCTACACTCCAAGAATCAACTTCCTACAACTTACAGTTTCTGAGATATGGCCAAGAAAAGATTTTAAAGGTCAAGGTCACTACAGTAACTACACTAACTCCATATTTCAATTGTCAACTTCCTACAAGTTACAGTTTCTGAGATATAGTCCGAACAGATTTAACATTCACGGTCACTACAGCAAGGTCAAAGGTCAAATCAAGGTCCCACCATGACACTGCATACCAACTTACCTTATTAATGTCCATACCAAATATCAACTTTCTGCACCTTACAAACTCAGACAAGATTTTAATCGTCAAGGTCACTACAGCAAGGCCAAATGCCAAATCAAGGTCAAGCCCTGACACTACACACCTAAATTCTGAAACTAAAGTCTGTATTAAGTATCAACTTCCTACATCCTACAGTTTCAACGATATAGTACAGCCAAAATTTTAAAGGTCAAGATCACTACAGCAAGGTCAAAGGTCACACACGGTTACACCATGACACTGCACACCTACACACCTTAACCAATGTCCCTAATAAGTACCAACTTCCTACACCTTAGGGTTTCCAAGATATAGCCCAGAAAAGGTTTTAATGTACCTACCAAGTATGAACTTCCTACAAATCAAGGTTTCCGAATTATAGCCCAGACAGGATTTTAAAGATTAAGGTGACTATGGCAAGATCATAGATCAAGGTCACACCATGATGTTACACACCTACACCTATCCTGAACCAATATTCCCACCCACTTCCTACAGCTTATGGTTTCCAAGATACAGTCCGGACAAGATTTTAAAGGTCTTTTAAAGGTAAAAAAAAATTTCAAGGTCATTAAAGGTCAAGGGGGTCATTAAAGCCAAGGTCAAATGTCATAAAAGGTTACACCATGATGATGCACACCTACACACCTCAACCAATGTCCCTAATAAGTACCAACTTCCTACACCTTATGCCCCTGTTCCACCAAAAGATTAAGCCCCGATCCTGTCGGCGACCCTTAATCGTGCACAGTCGGTTGAAAAAAGACAAAAATGGGCGGGAATACTGGGTCGGTACTGAAGTCTGGGATTAAGAACAGATCGTCCCCAGGACGCCTCAGGACACCTCAGGACGCCTCAGGCGGCCGCAGACAGTCCCCGACTGGTCTGGGACTAAGAACCGACTAAGCCAGTTTTCGGGTCGGTTTCAACCACGATCCTGTCGGACACAAACCGACTGGGTCCCAGGACGCCTCAGGCCTCCTGGGACTAAGAGCCGACTAACACACGATTAACTACCGGCGTCCTCAGGCGTCCTCAGGCCTCCTCAGGCCTCCCCAGACCACGATCCCCGATTATTGTTTTGCAAAGTTGCTGGATTTTCTGGGTATATATATATAAAATTTGCGATCTAATCATCATTGCTTTTCTAGGAACACACCAGGATGCCACCTTTTAATGGAAGACAGATTCAACAACAACTTAGGGCTTTTTTGGTTTTTATTCAGTTACAAATAATCATGTATTTCCATTTTTTACGTCAAGCACAGCAACCACCACCACCACCACCAGCACCACCAGCACCCATACAGAGACCTAGAAGAAGGCACAACATGTGGGTCAGGCCATGGCTACTGCAGAGAGAGGAGAGGGGGGCCTACCACAACATTATGGCTGATCTTTATGCCACAGATATTCCAGGATTCACCAACTACATGAGGATGACCCCAGAATTCTTTGAAATGATGAAGACCAGACTGGAACCACATCTAGCCAGGCAGGCCACCAACTACAGAGCTCCTATCAGTGTTGGGGAGAAGTTAGCCCTCACCATCAGATATCTGGCCACTGGAGAGTCATACACATCATTATCCTGGCAGTTCAGGGTTGGCAGATCCACCATTTCCAAGTTTCTACCAGAGGTCTGCAGGGCCATCCAGGATGAGTTCACCAGAGAGTACCTCAAATGTCCTACTACTCCAGATGAGTGGAAAGAACTGGAAAGGGAATTCAGGATCAGGTGGAATGTTCCACATGCCCTGGGAGCCCTGGATGGAAAGCATGTGGCCCTGAAGAAACCAAAGAACTCTGGAGCCCTCTACCACAACTACAAGGGGTTCTTTTCCATTGTCATGTTGGCCTTGGTAGATGGGCAGTACAAATTCAGATGGGTGGATGTGGGTACAGAAGGGTCTTGCTCAGATGCCCAGATATTTAATGCCTCTCAGCTGAAGAGGAGGATTGAAGATGGCAGGATAGGCTTCCCTGACCCAGCTCCTATAACACAGGGTGGTACAGATGTCCCCTACTTCATTTTGGCAGATGATGCCTTTGCCCTGAAGACCTGGCTCATGAAACCCTATGGCAGAAGGCTGTTAACAAGGGAGGAAAGGATTGCCAACTACAGAATATCAAGGGGCAGGAGAGTTGTGGAGAACGCTTTTGGCATCCTTGTGTCAAGATTTAGAGTCATGAGGACCACCACTGAACTACCCCCAGAAACAGTTAGAGAAGTGGTCATGACCTGTGTGGTTCTGCACAATATACTCAGAAGCCAGTATCAAGGTCAACCTGCTGGTCAGCAGCCTGGGGGGATGATGATGATGATGATGTGCCTGGTGATTGTGGATTGATTGGTGGTGCTGCTGGTGGTGGCCAAGACAGAAACCCTGCTAGAGAGGCCAAAAGACAGAGGGATTACCTGAAGGACTACTTCAATAATGAGGGAGCAGTGGCCTGGCAAGATGGCAGAAAAAAATGTCCTGTTGCAGTAAACAGTCCTTTTCAGGACTAACTATAACAGTCCTTTTCAGGACTACCAAATATTCCAAAAACAATTAATCAGCTATGTGGACAAACAGACAAATCACATGCCAAGCATAACTTGTTGAGACGGACAAACAGACAAACCCCATGCCAAACATAACTTGTTGAGACGGACAAACAGACAAACCCCATGCCAAACATAACTTGTTGAGACGGACAAACAGACAAACCCCATGCCAAACATAACTTGTTCAGACGGACAAACAGACAAACCCCATGCCAAACATAACTTGTTGAGACGGACAAACAGACAAACCCCATGCCAAACATAACTTGTTGAGACGGACAAACAGACAAACCCCATGCCAAACATAAATTGTTGAGACGGACAAACAGACAAACCCCATGCCAAACATAACTTGTTCAGACAGACAAACAGACAAACACAACTTACTCACCCAACAAACAGACAAACCCACTGTTAAACAAAAGCGAAACACAAAGTCACACATAATATCCTAAATTGAATTATTATTTTATATATTTTCAAATCCACATCATAATTTAAACATTTTTCTTTTTTCATGGCTGGGAAACTTATTTGTAGCAGAAATTTTTTTATGGAAATATTCAATTTTAAATATTCATTTCTAATCACAAAAATTTGGAAAATATAACCATGGAACTAGTTTTGCTTTCAATAATGGGGGATTGTGTTTCCTAAATAGTTTGTCAGTTCGTTGGCATGGGTTCTATTTACTTTTGGGTTTGGGTGTTTGTTGGTTGGTGGTTACTGGGGTTGGGTTTTTCTGGGGTAGTTGGGTATTAGGTTTGGTACTGGGTTTGTTATTTGGGGGTTATGTTTGGTATTGGGTTTGTCTGTTTGTGGGTTGGTAAGTATGTAATTATGCCTTTTAACTCTAGGGAAGGTGCAAGTGTTGGACTTTTCAATTACAGATTTTAAACTATCCCATGGATTTTAATCTAAAAATGGGCTGATTAATGGCCATATTGGGAGTTACTTTTAATATTTTTTTTATGTGGCCTTTTTGGTTATGTGTAGTACCATGGGTTATTTGTTTCATGTTTGGGGTGGTGTAAGTGTTGGACTTTAATTTTTTTTTTCTTGTGATAAGTATTTGTACTGAACTTTTTCGTTTTGGGAGGGGAATTGGAAGAACACGTAGCTGAATAATTGTTTTTGGAAGATTTGGTGGCCCTGAAAAGGGCCTGGCAGGTCAAAGACCCGCCCTGACTGGATGGCTACTGAGGAGGCTGCTGCTGCTGTTGAGGCGGTGCTGAAGTGGTGATAGTAAAGAGCTGCTGCTGCGGTTGTTGCTGCTGCTGCTGCTGCTGAGGCTGCTCGACGATCTGTGTTGATGTCAGATCTGGTAGCTGGCTTAAGATTCCACTCAGATTGTGTCTGCTCCCTTCGTCCTGTACAGTTAGGACAGATGTAGGGTTGCTGAAGCCAATGGGGCTTGGTGTATAGTACACAAAACTGCTGCCAGCTGCTGCTTGAGTGGAACTTGACGCCTGTGGAGTGGTTGTTGGCAGTAGGCCGACCCTCTGGGACTCCGTGGTAACAGTGGCTGATCTTCTGGGCAATGGCTGACGTCTGCGGTTACTCTTAATATTTTCGATATCTCTGAATATCTTGCCCTTTAATTCTTCAAATTCTTCTTGAGTCATCTTTTCGGCCTCTGATGCCACGTAGTCAAAGAAGGGCTGCCTGTCTGACTTCTGATGCAGAAAACCTTAGATAAGTGTCCTCATCTGCTCAAAGTGTTCGAGAATCTTGGAGTCTGTAGTTGAAACGGGTGTTGATGTAATGATGGACTGACTCCTCTCCCTCAGGACACTGGACTCGAGGTGTTCTGTGTCAGTAGTTGACCCACGTGATTCGTCCTGCTTGCTGGTATTTGGACTGGCCTTAAAACCTGAACTTCTATTGGCCCCCTTTCTTCTGATGTGGGTTTTAAGAAAACCCATCTGTTGGTAGACCCAGGACTGTCTCTTGGTCATCTCCCTCGGGGCTTGGCCAGATTGGAGCTTAGACAGCTTTCCATAACGGGTTCGCTGGGACTCAAACCACCTTCTCACATCAAAGGGCTGGAGCTTAAGTTCTGCAGATATTTCTGCCCAGAGAGCCTCTCTTCTGTTCCTGTCGTGGAAACGTGAATGTTCCTTGTCATACAGTTCAGGGTGCAGCTTGACGAATTCTACAATGGAAACTTCATCACTGTCTGTAAAAGTGGCACACACCCTGGCTCTCTTGGCTGAAGAATGGCACTGCGGATCTTCCTCACACCTCTCTTCTTCTTCTGCCACAGCTTCCCCAATAGCTGGATCTTCCTGAATCTCCTCCTCCTCTCTCCTCTCACTTCCTTCTTCTGTAATAACTTCACTCCTCTCCTCTACTTGACTTTCCTTCTCCCTGTCATCCATCTTTTTCCTTCCTCTCTTCCCTCCTTTCTCTTTTCTCATGATCCAGTCGACAAAATAATAAAAAAATAGTAAAATGTGTCTCCTAACTGTGAAATTTGCCTTAAGCTCAAGTATATAAAATGTAAAATAAAAATTGAAAACCCCTACAAATCAGTGACACACGTCTCTCAGTAGCCAAACAGTCAATAACAATGACAAAGTGTGCGCAGTCACTTATATAGTCCCAGACCTGCTCATTGCCTCGTTTTAATTTCCAACGCGCGGAAAACAGTCGGTTCTTAATCGGTTGTTAGTCCCAGGCCGCCTGGGGCGTCCTCAGGACGCCGCAGACTGAAAATGCGTGGTCCCAGGCGTCCTGGGGAGGCCGGTTTGGATCGGTTAGGGTCGGTTACCCTTAGTCGGTTCTTAGTCCCAGACCTTGATTTTTGGGTCGCAGGACACCGCAGACGGTCTGAGGCTTCCGGGGACTAATGCAACCGACTCACTTTCAGACGCATGAAATTCATACGCATCATATTTGAGTCTGGGATTAAGAACCGGCCGCCTGGGACTAAGCTACGGAGGTCTGGGACTAAGGGTCGCAGGACGCCTGGGACAACACACGACTGTGTAAATTTGGGTCTGAGGAGGCCTGAGGAGGCCTGGGACTGGACATTTTGTTGACGGCGGGAAATAGGAATCGGTTGTAGTCGTGTGAAATATCAAACATGTTTGATTTTTCACACGGCCTCAACCGACCACAACCGATCCTTACAGGAAGCCTGGGACTAAGCAAATATTTCAAACCGACCCCCCAAAACCCTTAATCGGGAGCCTTAGTCGTGTGGTGGAACACCCACATTACAGTTTCCAAGATATAGCCTGCACAAGGTTTTAAAGGTCAAGGTCACTAAGACAAGACGAAAGTTGAAATCAAGCTCATACTATAATATTGCACACCTATACCCTCCAATAAATATCCCTACCAAGTATGAACTTCCTACACCTCAGTGGTTTCGATATAACGACTCAACAAGGTCAAAGTCAAGGTCACACAATGACGTTGCACACCTACACCCCAACCAATGTCCCTACTAAGTTTCAACTTCCTACACCTTACAGTTTCTGAGATATAGCTCAGACAGGATTTTCAAACTCAAGGGCATTACCGCAAGGTCATAGGTTGTATCAGGATCACACCATGATGTTGCACACCTACACCCCCAACCAATGTCGCTACCAAGTTTCCACTTCCTACACCTTATGGTTTCTGAGATACTCTTTCCTGCTGCCCGCCCAACCGCCCATCTGGATGCCATATGCAAAAAAAATACCCACACAGCCCTTAAAGGCTGTGGAGTAGCAAGTCTTATTAGATTTATGAGTTCGTATGAATCAGTCGGTTGTTTATCTTACAGTAAGTAGATAAACAAATGAGAAATTTGAATGAGAATAATAACTAATCAGCTGGTTATAATAAATCAAGAATTCAGTGGAATTGTACTATTTCACCAGCTTTTGTTTTATCGACTGAAATGGATGAAATTTGAAAGCACTATGCTGGATGAACATGAATTGTAAAAATTTTATTGTAATTTAACTTTTTATAAGTTAATACTTACCCCACTAATTTGAAAGCACTATGCTGGATGAATATGAATTGTAAAAATTTTATTGTAATTTAACTTTTTATAAGTTAATACTTACCCCACTAATGCTTACCTGTTGGTGGGAGCAAACATGGACGACCAAACGAGGATATTTTTAAAATAAATATTCTTGTTCGTTGTACTGCATGTATGCGCAAGAACCCTGAGAAGCCTCACTTTAATTTTGGGAGACAATATATTGTATTGAAAACCAAAAATTTTGAAAATGCGGGGTTGGACGGGTTGGAATCCGAATCCGGATAAGGTAAGTATTTAACTTATAAAAAGTTAAATTACAAAAAATTTTTACATTTTATTGCGTAAAATACCCTTACCTTATCCTCACTAATGCTTGATTACAACCATACTGGTGGCGGGATTTTTAATATTTTTGACACCAAAAAGTGGGTATAATCAAATGATAAGCCAAAGTACAAGTATCGAGCCATCTTGTGAGGATAAAGTACCAGACTAAGCACTAACCTGGCACTTCCCACCAGTGCCTTGGCCCTCTATTCAGTTTGTGTTTGTATACACATCAATGACTGTTGTTCGACTTGAAAAGTTGTAGTTCCAATGACAACATTAACTCCAACAATAACCAACATCTATTTACAAACATCTTCCTGGATGACCTGTAAAGATATGGAACAGGAAGTATACACAACATAAGCAACATCCATGCATCAAACAAAGCAAGATTCGACTAAAAATGAATTATATTTATATTTATATATGTAGGCAATGCATACTACAATTGAACTATATGAAACCACAGAACCCAAAGAGTATTCTGACCCTTCTTTTGACTTCCAAGCCACATCTTTCAAGTAAAAATTTGTAAATGTGGTGTGAGATTTCCTAAAACATGCACCTAGTATCTGATCAAGAGAGACTCCACCCTTAAATGCCAAGGAAGCCGCTATAGAGCGTACATCATGAGCCTTGACCTTGGACAAATTTTGAGTTTCAAGGTCGGATCCCTGATACGCAAGCATAACTGTCTGTTTTATCCATGAAGATATGGTTGACCTCAGTCTGTATATCACCTGAAAACCCACTTTTGAAGGACATAAACAGAAGATGTTTCCCTTCCCTAAGACCTTTAGTCTTATCAATGTAATATCTCAAAGATCTGGCTGGGCATAAGGTCATATCTTCAGTCAAAGATTAATCCAAAGTTGGTTTGAGAGCAGGAATAACCACCGGTTGTACAATACTAGGACCATCCAAAGCCAATTGGTTCTTTGCTAGAAAAACTGATGAAGGAGCAACTGTGACCTCCTTCCAGCCAGTTTTATGTTTCAAGGATTTGAAGGTCCAGGCATAAACTTCACCCCTCCTTCTACCTGACGCCAAAGTCATGAGGAAAACTGTTTTGAAAGTCAAAATTTTCAAAGGAGCATCTTTGAATGGCTCAAAAGGTGGTTTTGTCAAAGCCAAAAGCACTAAGAATAAATCCCAGGAAGGTATACTTCTACCCTTCACTGGCCTATCTCTATAAAAACTTGAAATCAGCCTGTTAAGTTCAAAACTGTGGCTAATCTCAATGCCTACAGGCCCTAAGTGATCTGCAATTGCTGTCCTATAGCCTGCAATTGTAGTCAGTTTCAGATTCTTTTCATTGAATAGATAGGTAAAAACATCTGCTATTGAGGAGAGGGAAGGTTGTTTGAAATCCACCTGATTCTCTTTGCACCTTGATTCATTGACCCTTCTGGATGAAAATCTTTGAGGTGCGTTAATTCTCTCTGCCACTGACTCTGAGAATTTTTAAGAAAATATGGTCTCGAGATTGCGATATGGCAGATTTTTTAGTGAAACCATTGACTGAATGGTTGTTTGAGAAGAGTTTCCCACTATGGTATTAGTAGTGGAAGTTTTGTGGAAAGATCTATAAGGTCCCAAAACCAACTCATCCCGGGCCACCCTGGGGCTACTACAATCATTTGACAAGCATATGTTCTCATTTTTTGAATCAATTTTGGAATGAGTGCTATTGGACAGTATGCATAGCCGTCTAGTGCCTCCCACGAGATATTAAATGCATCTACTGCCATTGCATTTTGATCTGGGACTGGAGATACATAAAGAGATAGTTTGTTGTTCATTTTGGTTGCAAACATATCTACCATTGGTCTGTGCCAAATCTGGAAAATCATCTGAAAAGTTTTGGGATGAAGAAACCACTCTGTATGATTTTGTCCCTGCATGAAAGACTGTCTGCTATTACATTTAAACTGCCCTGTATGTGTCAAGCCCTCAGTAAAATTCCCCTTGGGTTGCAAAATGCCATCAGGCGCAAACCATTAGACACACTTCCAAAGAATGGGTCCCCCCTTGCTTGTTGAGGTAGGACACTACTGTGGCATTGTCTGAGGCCACCAAGACCCTCCTGTTCCTAAAGTGGGTTTGAAAGGACTTTATTGCCAAAAACAATGCTTTCAATTCCAGAATGTTTATATGCAAATTTGCCTCTGTGTCAGACCACATTCCACTGTCAGGTTTTCAAAATGTGCACCCCAACCCTTGACAGATGCATCTGTGAACGACAGGAGATTGTATTCCTCTGCATGAAGGGGACAACCTATCAACACATTTTTTGGATTTTTCCACCAGATCAGATGTCTTTTCAAAATCTCTGAACGATGTATCTTTTGTCCAATGATTGGGGATACTTCCAATGGGTTTTCAGGTACCATTGGAAGGGTCTCATATACAACCTGCTCATTGCGACTGTCTTCTCCAGAGATGCCAGAATGCCTACAAACGACATCAGGATTCTGGGCGTTGTTTAGACCTTCTATGGCTGTTGTCAAAATGAGCCATTTTTTTCTGTGGGTGATACTTCACCTTTGCTTAAGTCGAACCTGTACCCTAGGAAGTCGAATTTTTGAGTTGGTGTTAACTCCAATTTTTTTAAGTTGATTACCCAACCAAGTTCCTGAACAAATGTGACCAGTTGTTTTGACTACTCCAGGCGAATCTGTTGAGATGGAGCTCGAAGTAACCAGTCGTCTAGATACTGGTGTATCCGAAGGCCTTTGTTTTGCAGCATAAGCTTTACCTCTTTGGCTATGCAGGTAAATTCGAGTGGAGCCATTGCTATATCAAATGGTAAGCCTCTGAATTGAAACGAACAACCTCCCACATGAAAGCGAAACAGACTTTGTGATTTTTGATGAATGGGAATGTGGAAGTAGGCATCTGTGAGATCTACAGAAACTACCCACTCCCCTTTGCAAATGGAGTTCCTTATCACTTCTGCAGTCTCCATTTTGAAAGTTGGGACCAATAGATGACCGTTTAACACACTCAAATCTATTACTGGTCGCCATTTTTTCCCTGTCTTTGGTACTAGAAATAACCTGCTGTGAAATCCCAGACTTGCGCACATCCTTACTGGAATTATTGCTTTTTTTCTGCAACATTTCATCTACACACTCCAAGAGGAAGTTTTGCTTTTGTTGATTGGCATAGCCGCTAAGAATTGTGGGTTTTCGTGACAATTCGACTGGACTTTTTAGAATGATCTCGCAGCCGTGTTTCAAGATGTGCGCAACACAGGGATGGCACTCGATTGCTAGCCAGACCTTGTAAACAACTGCAAACGGCCTCCAGGAGATATATCCATTTCTTTTATATAGTCAGTTCCTTCATCCACCACGACCCCCTCTGGTGGGTTGTGTGGATTTGTACTGTGGTTTAGTATCCTGTTGGCCACGAAAAGAACTCTTTGCACTGATATTTGGAAATGATGAAGCACTGAAGTCAGATCTTCCTTTCCTTGAGTTGAAAGTAGGTTTTGAATCCATCTTCTGCCTCTTTGGGGAACGATTTATTTTCAACATTATTTAACACTGATAGTGAAAACAGATCAGCAGAGGTGAAACCTGACCTCCTAAGGCGGTTCCTATCATGCTCATCCAAGTGTGGTGCTGAATATTTCAGAATGGTATCTCTTCTTGCCAACTGCATACTGCAAGACATGGTCATGGAGGCTTCTTTCACAGTTTCCAAAGCCCTTTAAATAGAAGCAATGGTGGAGTACTGTAGCTGAATATATGAGAGTAATTCCTCTATATTCCTTTATATTCATCCTTATTCAAACTCTCATTCACTGATCCCACACAAGACTGTAACAAATCCTCCATATTTGAAGCACATTTTTCTAAAGCCCTGATGAAATGGCTAACAAAACCCAGAACTTGTACATGCTCATGTTTGACAGACTCCATTGTAGTGAACTGTTGTGTGGGTACTGAGATATAAGATGGTACTGAAGTTGACTTGGAGCCAATAGATTTGAAAGAATCCTGGCATTTTGGAGCTGAGGTTGTGAATTCACATGTAGTAGCACATGGGCAACACCGCTTGCTTCTTCTTCGGAATCCTGTCTTTTGACCCAAAGATTTTTGATGAGACTTCCTTATATTCTTCTGGTGTTGTAAGATCTAAAAGACCCCTTACTGATGCTAAAAACTGCCTGTAAGATGGATCTTCATCAGGTTCGTCCTCTTTTGTAGAAAATCTATGTTCAGAATGAGGAGACTGGGAACGCGCTCGTTTTTTGATGCGTTCTTTGCTCTACATCTTCTTTTAAAACTCCATGATTATCTTCTTCTGTCGTTGCAAAGACAGACCTTGTAGCAGTTTCTTCACCACGACCTGAAGACTCTACTCCATAAACCTCATGAGAGGATGAACTTTCTGCAGATTTAGTTTTTAAAACTGCTAATCGACCCTGCATAGCTTCTAGACATGCTAGTATAAGCTGTAAGATGTCAGTAGATGAATTTGACACTGATATAGAGTTGGACATAGTAGAAGAAAGGTTAGATGCAGATTTTTCTTTTGTGGTAGTTGCTACTGAAGAGAGCTGAATATCATCAGTCCTTAGACGAGAATCCTCAACTTCTTTCGAGATGGATTCTTTTGAACTCTTTTTCTTCTTGTATGCCTTCTTAGCTTTAAGCTTTTTTCTTTGTTCTGCTGTAAATTGAAGGCAAACAAAGCAGTCGTCTTCCTTGGATGTTACACCAACGTCATGACCTTTATTCTTCTCTCTACACGAGATACAGAAACAATGATGATCCCATTCAAAAGCTGTGTGGCAACAATCTACCGCCAGCTTTTGCTCTTTATTTTTAATCTGTCCTTCTGCCATTGCTGAATTTGCAAAAACAAAAGTTGTTTACGATGTTCACTGACTGACCAAAATAAAAGTGAGGCTTCTCGGGGTTCTTCCGGTGCATGCGCACTCATGCATACATAGTACTTTGAACAAGAATATTTATTTTAAACATATTCTCGTTTGGTCGTCCATGTTTGCTCCCACCAACACATTTAAGCATTAGTGAGGATAAGGTAAGGCTATTTTACGTAATAAAAAAGTTAGCTTCCTGGCAGTATTTATGCAGATCTAGACCATTTTGAGAAGGACTGAGCTGTGATGAGGCCCCTACTTGTTTAAAAATACAACCCACACATAGACAGCGGCACTGGCAGACAGGGAGACACCACACAGATATCCATAATTATACAAAGATATCACCAAGTTTTTACTACATGGCAGGACTCAGCAGGACATTTTATAATAATTATATCATTTTGGTAACAGACTCTTAAAATGCTTATCATATTCCCATATAGGTTAATGCATTGTGCAAGATGGCTCCAATTGGTCACGTCTGCCTCCTACCTTCATCGAGGAAAGAAGGGACTATTATAATTATCTTAATTTGTGGGACAGCTAAGTTAATACCTTACCCAATGGACAATTGCTATACTGGTTGGCACAACTGGTCCTAAAAGATTACATGTAGAAGCTACATCTACTACAGTTACAGACTTGTCAGACTTACCATTTTTAAGTTATAGAGGAAAATATGGGAGAAATGTAGAAAAAATGTCTGAGTAATTAAGTCTTAATGGGCCTCAAAGACAATTTCAATCTTAACATAAACACTTGATTTTTGGCATTTGTAAGACGATAGTAATGTGTTCCCAGGTAAAATCTTGTATAGTTTGTGACCTAGAGGGCATTAAGTGGAAAAAAGTCAACTTTCTGACCTTAGTGTGGCCATAACTTCTTCATTATTGGGAGTTAAAGGTCACCTTAAAATAGGGTTCCTCTACTGACCCAAATATATGTGTGTGCCAAGTCTGAATGAAATCCATGAAAGCGTTTTTGAGTTATTGCGCACACAAGTGAAAACATACTGCGGCAGCACAACAGACGTAAAACCAATACATCCCCAACTTTTGTTTGGGGATATAAATATTGCAGCTTTAAACCTGCTTCTTTAACCATCAGGTCTTTATGGTAACATTACAATAAAGATCTTCTTTTTGTCTAGATAGTGTACATGTTTAATTTAAATGGAAACTCTCAACTACCACTTTATTATTGTTTAAATATCTTAAACATTGCGTTAACTGAAGACTGAATGCAAGATAAAGAGTTTAAGGTCATCTTAACCATGTAAGCTCCAGATTTTAAATGAGCTTAAAATCTATTGTCAATAATTTAAGATATTATACAGAAATTGTAACAGAAAAGTAAGTATAATTATCCCATTATTGGTCATATAATGGTCTATAAGGTCAGTTAGATGTACCTGCAACATAGAAAAAAAAATAGCATCAGAGATGCCCGTACCCCACAGCCTTGGGAAATATTTTCAACACCATGAGATATAGAAGTACTGTACCAGTACAAACTTCAGGATACTTTCAGAGCACTGTCAGTTATATAAAGGTCCAAACAATGTTTAAATGGAGAAATAATGTTTAAAAGAAAGATAATGCGTATAAAGATGAAGTATTAAAACAAGATAATTCAATGACAAGATGACAGCATTAATCAGTAAACTAAAATTCAACACTCTTTATATACATCTGCATTTCCGAATTATGGTTTAGATGGTTTGAATATTACCATGCATACAGAAGTGGTAATACATTTAATGAATGCTTATGTGTGGTGTTGGAGTAAAATCTGCGGCTCACTTGATGAAATTCTATCTCTTACAATGGGAAGTTATGAAAGTAAAATTCTTAATAAATTCTAATATGACTTTTGCTTAATCTGCATCAAAAGACAGACCCAAAGGTGCAACAAGATTTTAAAGGTCAAGGTCACTACGGCAAGGTAAAAGGTCAAATTAAGGTCACACCATGATAATACACACCTATAGCCAATAACCAATGTCCCTACCAAGTATCAACTTCCTACACCTTACGGTTTCCGAGATACAGCCCTGACAACATTTTATAGGTCAAGGTCACTATGGCAAGGTCAAAGGTCAAATCAAGGTCACACCATGATGCTGCACACCTACACCCCCTAGCCAATGTCTCTACCAAATATCAACTTCCTGCACCTAACAGTTTCCGAGATAAAGCCCAGACAATATTTTATAGGTCAAGGTCACTACAGCAAGGTTAAAGGTCAAATCAAGGTCAGACCATGACGTTGCACACCTACACCCCCAAATCAATATCCCTACCAAGTATCAACTTCCTACTCCTTACGGTTTCTGAGATATAGCCCAGACAACATTTTATAGGTCAAGGTCACTACGGCAAGGTCAAAGGTCAAATCAAGGTCAGACCATGACGCTGCACATCTACACCCCCTAAGCAATATCCCTACCAAGTATCAACTTCCTACACCTTACGGTTTCTGAGATATAGCCTGGACAAGATTTTATAGGTCAAGGCCACTACGGCAAGGTCAAAGGTCAAATCAAGGTCACACCATGACGTTGCACACCTACACCCCCTAACCAATATCCGTACCACGTATCAACTTCCTACACCTTACGGTTTCTGAGATATAGCCCGGACAACATTTTATAGGTCAAGGTCACTACAGCAAGGTCAAAGGTCAAATCAAGGTCACACCATGACGTTGCACACCTACACCCCCTAACCAATGTCCCTACCAAATATCAACTTCCCAAGCCTTACAGTTTCCGAGATATAGCCCGGACAACATTGTATAGGTCAAGGTCACTACGGCAAGGTCAAAGGTCAAATCAAGGTCAGACCATGACGTTGCACACCTACACCCCCTAACCAATATCCCTACCAAGTATCAACTTCCTACACCTTACGGTTTCCGAGACATAGCCCGGACAAGATTTTATAGGTCAAGGTCACTACGGCAAGGTCAAAGGTCAAATCAAGGTCAGACTATGACGTTGCACAACTACACCCCCTAACCAATGTCCCTACCAAGTATCAACTTCCTACACCTTACAGTTTCCGAGATACAGCCCGGACAAGATTTTCAAACTCAAGGTCACTACGGCAAGGTCAAAGGTCAAATCAAGGTCAGACCATGACGTTGCACAGCTACACCCCCTAACCAATGTCCCTACCAAGTATCAACTTCCTACACCTTATGGTTTCTGAGATACAGCCCGGACAAACTATTTCCCGCCGCCTGCCCACCCGCCCGCCCGACCATCCGGACACCATGGGTGAAAACAATACCCCAACAGCCATTAAGGGCTGTGGGGTAAAAAGGCTTGTTGAAATAAAGCCTTGTGGAAAAAATATCTTGTGGCACAAAAGCCTCATCTGTTTTAGAGAGAATGGAAAAAAGCCTTTGACATTTTATTATATTTTTATGACAAAAAACATACATAAAATGCAGAAAACATAATTTTATATTTTCATGATATACACAGTCAAGTACAAACAGCACTACCTTTACAAAAAGAGGCCAAGGCCTGCTGCTTACTCTGCAGATACCCTGTGGGACAAAAATTTTGTCGAAATTGCTCTGTTACCAAGATAAACGCATTTTTGCATTTAACGCAGAAATTCAAAATGGCCGCCGAAAGTGGCAGGAAAACGATTTTTGGGAAAAGCCGCCAGTATACTCTCCGGATACTCTTCGGGTCAAAAATTTCGTTGAAATCGCTCTATCTCGATCCGTTTGCGAGATAAATGTGTTTTTTGTGTTTAACGCAGAAATTCAAGATGGCCGCCAAAAGTGGCGGGAAAACGATTTTTGCGAAAAGCCGCCAGTACACTCTGCAGATGCCCTGTGGGTCAAAAATTTCATGGAAATCGCTCTATCTCGCTCAGTTATCGAGATAAACACGTTTTTGCGTTAAATGCAGAAATTCAAGATGGCCGCCAAAAGTGTCAGGGGAAAAAGGATTTTTGAGAAAAGTTGCCAGTAGACTCTACAGATAACCTGCGGGTCAAAAATTTCATCGAAATTGCTCTATCTCACTCCGTTTCCAAGATAACCATGTTTTTGCATTACATGCAGAAATTCAAGATGGCCGCCAAAAGTGTCAGGAAAACTGATTTGAGAAAAGTCGCCAGTAGACTCTACACTCAATGTCAGATACCCTGTGGGTCAAAAATTTTGTCAAAATCATTCTATCTCGCTCCGTTTCTGAGATAAACATGTTTTTGCGTTAAACGCAGAAATTTAAGATGGCCGCCAAAAATGTCGGGGAAAACGATTTTTGCAAAAAGTCGCGAATATAATCTGATTTCCTGCGGGTCAAAAATGTCGTCGAAATCACTCTATCTTGTTCTGTTACTGAGATAAACATGTTTTTGCGTTTAACGCAGAAATTCAAGATGGCCGCCAAAAGTGGCGGGAAAACGATTCTTGTGAAAAGTCGCCAGTATACTCTGCTAATACCCTGCATGTCAAAAATTTTGTCGAAATCGACCCGTTTCCGAAATAAAGGCATTTTTGCATTAAACGCAGAAATTCAAGATGGCCGCCAAAAGTGGCGTGAAAATGATTTTGCGAAAAGTCGCCAGTATACTCTGCTAATACCCTGCATGTCAAGAATTTGGTCGAAATCGCTCCGTTTCCGAAATAAAGGCATTTTTACATTAAACGCAGAAATTCAAGATGGCCGCCAAAAGTGTCAGGAAAAAGGATTTTTGCGAGAAGTTGCCAGTAGACTTTGCAGATACCCTGCGGGTCAAAAATTTTGTCAAAATCGCTCTATCTCTCTCTGTTTCCGAGATAAACACGTTTTTGCGTTAAACGCAGAAATTCAAGATGGCCACCATATAAACAATCCCATCAACATGCAATGTGGAAACATGATACTCCTCTACCTGAGGAAGGTCCACACCAAATTTGAAAAAAAAATCGGTGCAGTAGTTTCTGAGAAGAGGCTGGAAAAATTGTTGACGATGCCGATGACGACGCCAACCCATGCCAATAGCTTATGGCCAATGGCCAGTAAGCTAAAAATCATGCTAAAAATGCAATACACATACATACAGCACTACCTTTACAAAGACTAAACCATTCTAATGCAATGCCCAATGCCTTGTAAAAACTCTTGAATGGATTTTCCCCCACTTCTGGCCTTGAATTGCTATTTAACTTATGATTACCTGCTCTGGAGTACACACATGAATGATTCAAAGATGAAATTGCTTCAGAAGCCTGCTCAGGATTAGGTTGAGAGGCTGTTTCAAATAGGCTGTCCTTTGTAGCCATTGCAATTAATTCCCTTTACAGTCTTGTAATCATACTTTCTATTTAGGACAAAGAACTTGAGTTCTGTCAGAATTATTTTTTTCTGCTTGATCAAAGTAAACATAATCATATTAAATAATGTAATGGGTCTACTCATAAATTTTTTTCTCACCAATTATAATTAAATATCTTTACACCTACTTGTAATCACACCTTTTATTCTGTATTATTACCTCCGCCAAGGAGGTTATGTTTTCGCCTGGGTTTGTCTGTCCATCTGTTTGTTTGTGAACAAGATAACTCAAAAACTTATGGACGGATTTTGATAAAATTTTCAGGATATTTCCGAAATGGTAAAAGGAAGAAGTGATTAGATTTTGGGCGTGATCCAGATCATCTGGATCTTCTGGATCCATGAAATGTAATTTTTAAAGACAGATAACTCAAAAAGTTATGGACGGATTTTGATGAAATTTTCAGCATATGTCCTAAATGGGACAAGGAACAAGTGATTACATTTTTGGAGTGATCTGGATCACTGTCTGGATCCATGAAAAATAAATTGGGAGTGATCCGGATCACTATCAGCAAAAATATGAAATAGAGGGGGAAAAAAAGCAATATCAGTGCTAATGGTAGGTTTTGAAAGTCCAGGAATTGAGCTTCCACGGCGGAGGTCTGCGCTCTCCGAGTGCTCTTATTTTAGTTTTATCAAAATCTCTCAGTTTTTTCTTACACAAGGCTTTTTTCCCATTCTCTCAGAAACAGACAAGGCTTTCTTTCCACAAGGCATTTTTCCACAAGGATTTTTTTCCTGCATTCAGAACTAAAGTCCATAAAATGTAGAACTTGCTAGCCACCACAGAGACAACACTGTTGAAACATGTTACTTACAATCAATGTTTTGGCTTTGAAATCCCCATTTATCTTTTCTGTTTTGCCCATAAATTATAATCATTTTCAGTTTTTATGCCTTTTTAAGCATGAGGTCTAGCAAGGCTTGAACTTCTAGGAATCATTGTTTTTTTTTTTTATTTTTTTGTCTCCAGACTTTCATGAATATTGGCACAGTGTGATCAGTATCTGTCTCTTCACTGAAGTTAAGCGGCAATGGGCTATGTTATTAGTACTGGGATGAGTGAACTGAGTTCTACACCAGATATAGGATGTGTCTGAGTTGGAATTTCTTCTTGTCACCACACTTTCATAAATTCTACTTGTGTCTCTGATGGCTGTGCAGCTCATTGGGTCTGCAATTTCACTATGTTATAGACAACTTAAACGTAGGTGAATAATGTATTTAAAGAAAATACTCTAAATGCAATAGTTTTCAAGTTCCAACTGATTTACTCAAAATTGATAACCTGAAACAGCTACACAATGTGCTACAGGTCTGAAATTTTATTATGTTATAGCTGACCCAAAAGTAGATGAATGACATATTTAAAGAAAATACTCTAAATTGAATAGTTTTCAAGTTATAACTGATTTACTCAACAGTGAGAACCTCAAAGTAGCTCTTACTCAGGTATGCAATGAGCTACAGGTCTGCATTTTTACTATGTTCTAGCTGAACCAAAAGTAGATGAATAACATATTTATGTAAAATTCTATAAATGCAATAGTTTTCAAGTTACAATTGATTTACTAAACTGTGATAACCTGAAAGTAACTATTGCTCAGCTATACAATGAGCTACAGGTTTGCAATATTACTATGTTACAGATGACCCCAAAGTAGCTTAATAACATATTTAAAGAAAATACTCTAAATGCAATAGTTATAACTGATTTACTCAAGAGTGAGAACCTCAAAGTAGCTATTGCTCAACAATGCCTTGAGCTACAGGTCTGCAAGTTTACCATGTTATATCTGGTCAAAAAGTAGGTGAATCATATATTTAAAGAAAATATTCTAAATGCAATAGTTTTCAAGTTATAACTGATTTACTCAACAGTGAGAACCTCAAAATAGCTATTACTCAGCTAGGCAAAGAGATACAGGTCTGCAATTTTAATGTGTTAAAGTTGACCCAAAAAGTAGCTGAATAACATATTAATTTTATTAAAAATTTTCTCAATGCAATAGTTTTCACGTTACAAATGATTTCACTCATTATGGAAGTTAATGAAAAGTTAAAAAGTAGCTATTACTTAGTTAGCTATTGGGATAGACTCCCAAGTTACTCACCATGCTGTAGCTATGGAAAAAGTAGTTGAATAACATAATTTAACAAAATGCCCTAAATGCAATACTTTTCAAGGTATAAGTGATTTAGTTAACTTTAAATATCATGCTGCAGTCCCTTAATTTGAAGTATCAATGACAAGTGTGCTGAAACCTTTTTTCACGTTCTTCAAAACAACATATTATGCTGCCTTTTCTATAAATAAACAGCCAAGACCATGTTCTGTTGTTTATGAGCTATTTTCATATATATGTTGTACAAAAGTGATTCATTTAATTTTTAAAACAATTCAAAAATAGATTTAAAAATTACTGTTTTACTTCAGAAATATATCCTATTTTTGCACATATAAGAAGACTTAAAAAGTTAAAACAACATTTCAAAATACACTTTTTTTATGAAAAACTTGAAGATCAGTATGTGTTTTGAGCCTCGATAGAGCTTGCGCTTCCAGAAATCACTTTTTTTTTTCGCCTCCGGACTTTCTACACCAGCTGTGGGATGTGTCTGCGTTGGAATTTCTTTGTGTCACCAGACTTTCGTAAATTCTAGTGCACTACTCATACCTCTGATGGCTTTGCGCTTGCGCTAGGGGACCAAAACACCTTTCAGCCTTGTTTACATGTAAATTTCACTTCCTTGCAGAGCAGTATGTGGGTTTGCTTACTCCAACAGAAATCACAAAAACTTGTGTATTTTTATACACATGCACTCTTCCAAATTCTAACTGATACATCATGTTTCTCATTAATTCATGTTCAGTTCTAGCTGGTGGCATTCTATTAGTAAACGCCCACCTCCCAGTGAACGCCCACCTGAGAACAAGGACAAATGCTTCTAAAAGTCTACAAAATGGGTGTTTACTGTAGAGCTGAAAGAGGAGACCAAAATTGTGATCGAATATTCGTTACGTATTTTCCGATATTTTCCGGAAATTTGTTTTATAGTTTTAGTGCGTTCCAAAATTTAGGTAAAATCACGGGCATTTAGGTTTTCAGTCAACCACAGGAAGAAAAACAAGTAAGTTCACTTTTTGCTCTATTATTTAGTAAAACATTAGACAAAATGAGTGTTATTTGCAATATTTACATATACCAAGCCTAATTTTCATATTCATACCGAATATTTGTTTGCTTATGATGAAAGTCGAATCCGGAAAATGCGGACCGGAAAACGAATAATGCGAATATCCCTTTCAGCTCTAGTTTACTGGTATTACCGGTTCACGGTAAAACGGCCGATAATGGACTTAATTTGCTTAACGTAGTGGCTAATGTCACGGATCCGTTAATGGAAAGTATAGGCTTGTGTCACGGACCAATGTTTTAATGTCACAGACACGTTTGATATCATTATATGGACGTCTCAACGAAGATAAAATAATTTAAACTGCAATATTTTATAAAACAGAAGCATAGACGAAGACTTTAAACTGCAGAACTCACGTCCATAGCACCCAAGTCATTAATATTCATGAGAAGTATGAGGTCACAGATTTCCCCTGTAGTTTCCTGACAATATTTTATAAAATGTACGTCTCGACGAAGATCAAATACTTTAACCTAGAGAACCTATGGCCATAGCACCCAAGTCATTAATATTCATGAGAAGGTAGGGGGTCAGATTTCCCCTGTAGTTTCCTAACAATACTTTATAAAATGGACATCTCGACGAAGATCAAATACTTTAAACTAGAGAACCTACGGCCATAGCACCCAAGTCATTAATATTCATGAGAAGGTATGAGGTCATGGATTTCCCCTGTAGTTTCCTAACAATATTTTATAAAATGGACGTCTCGACAAAGATCAAATACTTTAAACTACAGAACTCACGGCCATAGCACCCACGTCATTAATATTCATGAGAAAGTATGAGGTCACAGATTTCCCCTGTAGTTTCCTGACAATATTTTATAAAATGTACGTCTCGACGAAGATCAAATACTTTAAACTACAGAACTTACGGCCATAGCACCCAAGTCATTAAGATTCATGAGAAGGTATGAGGTCACGGATTTCCCAAGACCGAGTTTCTGTCCCATCGCCAATTGCTACTGAAATACTGATGGTCGCAATGGCGAGGGACAGAGCTCACATGTACTTGTTTTCTGTGTAAATCTTGAAGTACATATTTCTGTTCTAGTGGCCAATTATTCTTGTTTCTTTGAATTGGTTGTACGTGAAAAAATTATAATATAAATATATTTAGAAAACATTTCAGACATTACTATAACATACATTTATGGCAGCAGAAAAGGTTGGTGAAGTTAGTTTACATTTCATAAATATGTAAAAATTTATTCATGGCAGCTGGATAGGCATTAAATATTATTGAACAGCACATATATGTACCTCAAAGACGAAAATAACACTTTATATTTGTGCCAATATGTGTACAAATATGCCGTTCAAGATTTATACAGAAAACAAGTACATGTGAGCTCTGTCCCTCACCATTGCGTACCGTCAGAAATATCAACAACAATGCGCGATGGGACAGAAACTCGGTCTAGGATTTCCCCTGACATCCGTGAATATTGACATGTCCGTGACACAAGCCTATACTTTCCGTTAACGGATCCGTGACAATAGCCATGCCGTTTGTTTAAATATGACACTTTCTGAGAAATATTACACAGTTTACTTCAACTATTAATTGTAGTGCATGTCATTTGCCATTTAAATAAAAGAAATATAAATAAAGAGATTTTATTTCATTCTAGTTTGACATATCAGTTGGATATTTCTACAAATTATTAACAACACAATTCTACTCCTGTCTTCAGTTTTAACATTTAACTAAATAATATAATGAAAATAATACTAGAATTGTATGAAATGGAGATGGCTAAAGTTAGACTACTTATCTAGGCTATCCCCTAAGAAGAATATCATACATAGCTTTGAATATTGTTTAAATTCAAAATATTGGCAGAAAATTGGCGTTAACTGGTAGCAAGCTACTAGGATACCAAAAGCTGAGTCCGAAGGGAAAAAAGGAAATGAGCGATAATCGAATCTAAAGCGTGCAACTCACATGTATGCGTAATAACAACACCCATCAATCTACGACAATTGAACAGGTATATCATGTATTTAATCGCTACACTCAATTTGATATTTACTGTATTTATTCTACAAATATCAAGCAAAACCCCACAAATCTCTGAACTTTGACCATTGGTCTATACTAAATTTTCAACTGAATACCGAGAGTCGGAAGACATCGGGCAGCAAGTGCAGATTTTTAAGAACAAGTATGATCCTAGAAAATTTGCTGCTATTTATTATTCTAGCTGGCCTATTTTGGCAACAATGTATTTGCATGATATTGGATTTGCTAGTTAAGCTACTGCTAACAAGAACATTAAAAGCTAGTATTACACCTTCACAAAAATGGGATTTTAAGTTTTTTGTTGCTGTTTTGACCCAAACACAATAAATTCCATTTTTCAGGATTTAACTAGAGCATGTTTTTTGACATCCAAGCTTAATATCGTGCAGATATTGTTTTCATTTCTGAAATGTAGTTGCAGTGTTTTTATGTGCATGGTGGGTATAGAGCTCGGTGTCATCAGCATAGAAGTGAAACTTTATGGCAATGTACCTTTCAATGACTCCGATAAGCAGGGTATTGAGAGAAAAATGGATTCGCCAAAAAATAACCTTTTGGCATATCACACAACAGCTTTCAAGATATGATTATATCAGTACATCTACTAACATGACAATTTACAGGCATAAAAATGATGACAAAAGATGAAAGAGATAAAAAGAATAAATAGTTGTAGCAGGGGTCTGTTGTCAATAGTTAATCTTTAAAAGGCAAACTCCACTTACCTACTGAAATCTGATCCAGTTAGGCCATAATAAACATTGACAATCACTTTCAAAACAATTTGCTCCCAACATATTTAGATCAAAAGTTACTTTTATATAGTCTGACAAAACTACTTTTTTCATCATATCTTGAATGTTTATTTTCTCTAGTGGTGGCGGACCAATTCATGCCCATGTACATATTCACACCCACCCTCAATTCTCTGAAAGATTTACACATTTTAGATAATTATAAAAATGACCATATACATTAGGAATTTAGGGGATGGGTGTGAATGGGTACATGGATATGAATTGGTCCAACACAGCTAAGAAGTTTAAAAATAACTTAGCAAATATTTTTCTTTCCTCTTGCTCAAATCTAGGTTTTACAAATGGTGTAAAGTAGTAAATACATTAACCTCTTTCAGTATATACCAGTGTTTGAAATTCCTCAGTTAGAATGGTACTATGAATCTGCATGGACATGAAGATGGAGTTCTTGTGATATGAAGGTATATTTTATTTCGAATTACCCATCAACAGAAAAATGCCACACAAGGCTTCTTATGAATATTGCTGATGATTGGAGAAGGCAATACAACTGGATAGAAGCCTTGTGTATACTTATGTTATGTACAAGTTTATATATTGTACAAGCTGTGGAAATTAAATATCAACTTGTGCAAGCTGCTTGTAGATGTTGCAACCTGTACAAGATGGTGGCGAAAAGGTCTAATTTTTCCAGGTCCTAAAGGAATAGTCCTTAGTACCTTGGGGTGGGTTCAAATTTTGGTCAAAATAGTTCTATTCCTTACAGTTTTTGAGATAAATGATATTTTGGATTGCTGCCAAATTCAAGATGGTGGACAAAATTCAGAAAAGTTGAAATTTTTCAGAAGCTGTAAGGGAGTAGTCCTTATTAATGAGAGGGTCTAAAATTGCCTGAAATTGCTCTATCTCTAACAGTTTTTGAGATAAACAAAATGTTTCATTTCTATCAAAATTCAAGATGGCAGCTGAAATTCAGAAAATTCTACATTTTTCAGGAGTCATAAGTTCAGTAGTCCTTAATACCTAGGGATCCAAAAACTGGCCAAAATCTTTCATTGGCAAAAATGTCAGTGTGAAGTTACAAGTGATATACTCATTAGCAAAATAATAAATATTACTCAGTCAACTGTGGAGCTATAGCACTGAAAATTCGCCATGACACAGAACATGAAAAAGTATTGAACAACATATCTGAGAAAAGCACTCTACATTCAATAGTTTTGTCGTTGCAAGTGATTTTACTCTAAGCTGAACTATCGAAGTAGCTGTTACATGGTCAGCTACGGAGCTAAAGGTCTGAAAATTTGCAATGATACAGAACATCAAAAAGTAGCTGAAAAACATATTTAACCAAAACATTGTAACTATAAGGGTTACAAGGAAATAGCAATTCACTCATTTTCCTTACTTTCAAACACAGAAAGTAGCTATTACTCATTTAGCTATTGAGGTAGACCTCAAAAGCGGGTACCATCTGATAGGTACAGAGAAAGTAGCTGAACAACATATTTTAGTAAAATCCTATAAATGCAGTCATTTTGGAGTTACAAACAATTTACACATAGTAGCTACTAGCACTATTACTCATTTAGCTATGGACGTCGACGTAGATATGCAAAAGCAGCAAAAATGCTGAGGACTTAAGAAACTAAGCTAAAGTTATTAAAGCAAAATATCCCACAGTACCCCCCAAAAATTGTAAATGCAAGTGTGGACATTGCAAGTTATTTACTCAGTTGCAAAAATTTGCCTCAGTGGGGCATTTGGGGGCTAAAGGGCTGATCTTGATGGGCAATCTTCAAAGTCAAATGTCGGTACACTACAGAGCACATATATATCTATTTTACATATCAACCATAAAGAGATTTAACTTGCTATCAACAAGAAAAATCTCTACACAGTCTTCAATAACCAGCAAAGAAGCTAGTACAAACAATCAACTGTTTAGTGTGGCCTCCAATAGTATCCGAAATATTTTGTATTGTACTTGGAGTCAATAAACTAGGTCCATTATGCCCCATTCACATAACAGGCGGTAGGTCCTGCAGTTAAAATTTTTTCTTAGTGGTGGAACCGCCTTGAGGGTGCCCCATTTCATCTGATTTGTTCACATTACAGGTGGACGGCCTTTGATTGGACACAGTTTATTATCTGCCAATAACAGTTGGATGACAGTACAACAAACATTGGTCACCGAAAGATAACCTCCATTAACCTCAATTCAACTCCAGTAGCTGTCGGACGAGTACGTGGTGAAACAACCAATACCGTAACTCACCTTATGTTGCCATATTACACTCAAAGATGACCGAATCACAACCTTATGTACACCATGGACCACACCTTTGGTCACCATAGTCAGAAATGCATACGCACTTGCGCAAAATCATCTCATAGTACCAAAATCATACAGTACTGAAATCAGAGGCAGAAATTTTAAACTGTCTAAAACTTCCGTAGGAAGTACAAGGTAATGGACGATTCACCACTGACTTGCAAGGTCAGATGGCGATCCATGCAAGGACAGGGACATTTCACCAAACACGGGTGATACTGCCTGTAATGTGAATGGGGTATAAGTGATGAAGTAACAGATAAAGGAGCAGCTTTTATAACAAAACCAATAAAGTGTTAAGGTTATTTCATGCTCACCTATATGTGTCATAACTCAAATAGGCTTTAAATTTAGTTAGCAAGTCACTCCCTTAAATATGTGATCTGTTTTATCCTTAAACATTAAAATTTAAACATGAAATCTTAGAGTTGTTGGAAAGTCTAAAATGGAACATATACTCCTGCAGAGTAATCACTAAAATGGTGTCACACTGTGCATCAAACAACTTAAGATTGAAAATATTAGGGTTTGGGATGTTTATGGAGAGTCTTTGACTAGCTATATGTGAGGGACAATCGTATGCATTCAGCGACACTGGCAGATCATTCAGCCATGTTATGGATACTCCTGAAAATATCTGGTTACACACAATTATATGTTGTGGTTCCTGAAAGCCACCATTATAGTTGGATGCCACTGAAGTTTGCATGTTCTTTGGGATCCTTATCGATCTATGTGAACATTAATTTGTATTTTAACCGATTCCTTTGTATTTCAGCAGGAAGGTGATTCCCAGATAAATCCCATACCACAAAGTACTCACACTGGATTGCTAGAAATTACACCATAAGATTACACTGTAGTAAAGGCAGTGGCACAGATGGCTATCTAAAGAATTGATCTTCCACCAATCATCTCAAAAGACTTTAGGAACTGGCAGAACTACCAATCATAACCTTCCAGTCACTAATGAAATGAGGACCACTGCCTAATCTTATATATTGATTCACAAATCATATGTAATATTCTGAGACATTAATGCATGATGTCAGTTCACATAATATACCATTCGTTTATACTTTGACAACCACAGTGAACACACAAGGAAATCATTTTAAAATCTGCACAATACCACCCAAAGGAAGAATGAAAACTGGCAGATTACAACAGGAGGCAGATGCAAATTTGACTATTAGAGTGAACACACCAGAAAACAATTTAAAAAAATCAACTAATGCCCCCAAAAAGAGAAGGAAGACTACAGGGGGCAGAAAGAGGTAGACTGGGGTAGGAAATCCATGGGAGGGGGATGTGGTTGACATAGCAAAACCATACTGAAACCACCAAGAGAGGGAGGCCAGCCCGTCAGTTACGGGATACACATTCACACATGTAAAGTATAGTGTTGAGGAGTGGGAATAAGGATGCAAGGAGAACAGGTACAAAGATTGCCTGAAATATCCGGACTATGAGGCAGAAGAGAGATGCCTTGACAAGAGGGAACAAAGCCTGACTTGATCTGGCTTAATACGAAGGGGGTGAGTATGAGGGTGTGGGTTTGGAAAGCATGAAGCAGTCAGACTTACACAAATTCATGTCGAAAGGGTGCACTGGGGCTGACAGAAAGACAGGTAAAGCTGAAGGTCTATTTCTTGCTTCTTTAGGCGTCACTGAAAGCACCAGAATATCAGGAATTGACTCCATACGCAGATTTCCCCAGTATCATAAAAGGCAGCAGATGAAAACAATGATTTAGGTTGGGATGTCAGTGCATTACCCTACCCAATACTGAAGAACAATATGTTGATACCATCCTTACATGCACCGGCAAGACCTCATCTAGAGGTAAGAGACGTGCAACCTATGTACAGATGCACTCTATACACTGTAGGGCATTGTCTCAGAAGAAGGGAAAATAACAGCCAATGAAGGATGTAGGTTGAGTTATTGTGCCCCCCCCCCCCCCCAAAAAAAAAAACAAAAAAAACAACATATCAAACAAACTTGACGATGATAACTTTGAACTGTTCCAAACATCATCATTGGAGCTCACCACAAGATTACGGTGGATTCATGCACAAGTCCTATGGTTCCTAAGGTGCAGCAAAATGTTTATCAGCTACATCTATCTGGGATGTCCAGCTACATATGCAAACATCTATCTTTGCTTCACACCAGAGATATCTACACCAACATAGCTGCCACAAAGTCACATCTAAACACAGCAGCAAGCCCACATAGTCACAGACACTAATATCTCCATAAGATATCCAACTTGTTTGCCCTTACATTAATTCAGGTATATAACACATGCAACTGTAGCCCCATGCATCAGGGGTAACTGAACAAAGTTTTTTTTACATCAACACTGACTACACCTGGAGTTGTTATGCAGACAGGTAACTCTGTACAGAAGTATGACTTTGCTGGGTAAGAGCTAGCTTCAGGCTACAGCCAAGGAGCCACATGAACCAAGTCTGCTCCATGGTGAATGCAGGGTTTAATTCTCTGTGTGATCTCCCCGAACAATTTTCGGAGCATTATCAGTCGATATATTTCTCTAGCTCATATGGGCTAACGTGATATATGGTCTCTGACAGGTCCCCTATAGTTCAAATTTCTGTGCTGTTAACAGTCGGGAATTGTCAGTTATCCTGACTGTAAGGGAATCTTCTGCAAGGAACATTATGGATTTTTTATGTGGAAATTATGCGATTGGCATGTATACAACATTAGTACCATCCTAAAACAAAGATCGAATTCCTAAAAATGAAAATACTTGTGCTGCTTTCATAGATGTAGGAAAGGCATTTGAGCATATTGATTGACAAGTTCTTTTTATATAATATTGATGGCACTATTTTTATAGTGACACGTATAATGCAAGAAGATTAAACAGTATCTTTACCAACTGGGTTTACTCTTATTGAGTGGGACAATGTGACACACTGACGCCCTCGCTGTTTAATATTTTTGACAAGGATCTGGCAGTTGTACTAGGTGATACTAAAACTAGGTGATATACTAATCTCCATACTATTTTATGCAGATGACATGGTTTTACTATTTGATTCAGACGAAAAAGCACCACAGATGCTTGACTCTTTTCATACTTGGTGTACTAAGTGGCCCATTTCAATAAATGATGCCAAGGGTGGAGATGTGTAGTTCCCGCAAGTATCAAACGAGCAGAGCAAAATACATCTTTAGGGTTGGGATCTAGAAAGTATTAATATTTAGTACCAGCAGTAAGGTTTGAGAACTTGGTAACTTAACCAGGATATTTTTAATAGCGCCTACAAAGCTTTGCATGATACACTTGGGGAATCCTATATATATGCCATATTTTAAGCAATTTTACTGACAGAATCCCTAAAATGTAATTAATGGGTTATTTTGCGTATCTTCTCATCTGACCCTTAGAAGCTAAAAAAATCACAACACTGAACTTTGGAAGTTCAATAACGGTTACAATATACTGCAAACCACTTGTGCAATAGTGCAAGCAATATAAATTGCACAAAAAGAAATTTACCTATGAGACACATTTTAGATATTATTTTGCAAGTTTTACATTGAACAAATAACTTTTTAAGGTCACTCCAGTGTGACATGTATATCTTTGCAGCTGAAGTACTCCGTCTCTTAAATAAGCTAATCCATAGAAAGTCAGTCTGTTTAAGAGGAATTTTTCATTTGTTAAAGTAAAAAGTTGATGTATGTAAGGAGGAAACATTGGTTATATTCATGCACAAGGCTTAAGGGAGTAGGTGAATGTAGTATCTAGTCAAGCATCTAGGTAATTAATTTTCTGTCAATTTTAACCTCTGAGAATTGAAACAGGAAGGTATCAATTGAAAAAGATCCAAATACTGAATGTTTCAGAAAACACATGTGATATTGAAAATGAGACCCATTTTCTATATGAATGCAATGCATGTAACCTCCCAAGATTTATTTCGTATAACACAATTGAGAAAAAATTTCCAGATTTTCAAAAATGTCTTATGAATATAAAGTTAAAATTATTCTAAAATCACATGATAAGGAATCTGTAAGTTTTATTTTTGATTCATGGAAGATTAGACAAAGTGTTATTGCTGAGTGATTACATTTGAGAAACACAAGCCTAGAAATATTTTGTACTGTCCTGTTCTAGTAGTTGGTGTATTGTTAAACTCTTGTAAACAATTAGATAAAATTTGGTTCTTTTTAGTCTGTCATAAACTGTAATATATTGTCCATTTATAATTCTCATAGAAACCACTATTATTAACTATTTCTTTACCAAAGTGACATAATAGTCCATTGGGCTGGGAAATTTCTGTCTTGTTTTAATATTCTTTACTTGACAGTATTTGCATGTCACTATAATAAATAAATTCTATACTATTCTATTCTCACATGTTTTATACTGGCAGTAAGCTATTGACCTGAATGTGAGGTCAGATAATTATTTGACCCCCTTGAGTATGTTCATAAAGGTTCATAAAATTACACACCAGTTACAGGAAATCGGACTGAAAAAATTATCATTAATAATACAATTGGCTATCATTAATAAAAATTTAGAATTCTTTCAAACCACAACTACAAGTAAGTAAGTAAGAAACTCTTATAAAGTGCCAAAATTGATATAAACATCCTCTAAGGCACGGATGTCCAAAAAGGGAATAGTCCAATTCCAAAAGAGGTTTGTTTCCATATTAGAGTCCGATAGGGGTGATAGGCTATGTTGGAGGATAGGATAATCTGAAAAGAAATGTTTTCAACTATTTTCTGAAACCAGAAATGCTTCCCATGGTTCTAATGGCTTGAGGAAGCTTGTTCCACTCTATGGGAGCAGCTACAATGAAGCTGCGTAACCCTGAGCATTTATTTGGTTTAGATGAAAAAATTGATAGGCCATTGCCCCGTGTGAGATCACTCTGCCTAATCAGAGAGGAAAGATATGGAGGTTGGCTGAAATGTATTGCTTTATAAGTAAGAAGATTGTATTTGAACAATATACAGTAACAAGCTTCTAATTTGATCATCACCCAAGCCTGGATAACCTCAAGGCAATTTGTCAGTTCAATGATACTAGAATCAAAGTTCAGAGTCAAGTTCCAAGTAAATTTGTGTGTCATCTGCATATAAGTGATGGGTCACATTGAATTTAGATATGACTGAACTGATAGGGATTGTATATAGTGTACAAAGGAGTGGCACCAGAACTGATCCCTTGGGAAACCCCATAAGGGGGTTGAAAAGCATCTGAAAGATGTCCATCTATTTTGATCCGCTGTTTCCTTGAGTTGAGGTATGACTGAACCCACTTAAGCACTATCCCATCAATGTTGCACCAGTGCTGAAGGCAGTTGAATAGGATTGAGTGGTCTATTGTATCGAAGGCTGCAGATAAGTCCAGACGGACTAATCCAACAGCTGCACCCTTGTCCATTGAGGTGGCAATGTCATTTTGTATTTTTAGCAATGCTGTTTCAGTTGAGTGAAAAACTCTAGACTGATTTTCGTTGGATATACCCTCATGAGCAATGTACTCATTTATCTGCCTAGCCACATCTTTCTCTATGACCTTGGAGATGTAGCTGAGGTTGGATACTGGTCAATAATCCTTGAGAGTGTTTCTGTCAAGACCAGCTTTTTTTTGAACAAGGGTGTGACATGAGCAGTCTTGAAACAGGATGGGAAACTACCCTCCTGTAGGGAGCAGTTCACAATATTTGTAACAGGAATCAAGAGTACACTGATCCAATCAAGGACCAGTGATGTTGGGATTGGATCCAAGTCACATGATTTATTAGGTGTGGACTTAATGATTTTAAGGACTTCATCCTTACATTGTCCGGAAAGAAACAAACTTATTTTTGTAGGAACCTGAGACAGGGGGATCGGCATCAGTAGACAATAATCCAGATCTTAGTTTAGCAATTTTGTCTGCAAAATACTTGCCAAAAGTGTTGATTAAACTGTTGATGGTAGTATGATCTGGAAGTACAATTTTTGGTGATCTATGGAGGACAAAGAAAGGGAAATGATGTGGCCAAAAGTAGATGGACATAAGTGACATAAATGACTTGATGGTTACATATATGACTTGATGGTTATAAAATTTAGTGAATGATCACATGACCTACACCTCTATCGTAGTTTGAATCTATATTCCATCCTTTTGAGCTGTGAGCAGGTGTTTACCACTAAAGCCTACTTGTGGGAATCTGCGTGCTTTCTTTAGTGGTTCACCATCTGTATGTTTATATGTGTGTGTAAACAGAACGACAGAAGAAAGGAAGAAAAAGCCAAAGAAATGAAATAAGTAAAATAAATAATTGGTTATCCACTATGTAAATCATATATATTTCATTTTTATATATTTTCTGAGGTTATTTACAAAACCAGAGCATTGAAGTATTTTATTTCAAAATAATAATAATAAAGTTAGTTAAAGGGTTATTTTGCACATCTTCTCATCTGACCCTTCGAAGCTAAAAAGAAATTACAACACTGAACTTTAGAAGTTCAATAACCGTCAAAATATACTGCAAACCACTTGTGCAAATAATGCAAGTATATAAATTGCAAAAAAGGAAATTACCTATGAGACACATTTAGGATATTATTTTAGGAGTTTCGCATTGAACAAAATAACCTTTTAAGGTCACTTCAGTGTGACGTATATATCTTTGCAGCTGAAGTACACTGTCTCTTAAATAAGCTAACCCATAGAAAGTCAGTCAGTTTAAGAGGAATTTTTCATGTGTTAACATAAAAAGTTGGTGTATGTAAGGAGGAAAAGTTGGTTCTATACATGCACAAGGCTTAAGGGAATAGGTGAATATAGTATCTAGTCAAGCATCTAGGTAATTAATTTTTTGTCATTTTGTACCTCTTTGAGTATGTTCACAAAGGTTCACAAAATTACACGCTAGTTACCGTAAATTGTATGGATAAAATTATTATAAATAATACAATTAGATATAAATAATAAAAAAATTTAGATTTCCTTCATACCACAACCACAAAGAAAAAGAAAATAATGCGGGCAAAAGTAGATGGACATAAGTGACATAAATAACTTGATGGTGATCGAATTTGATGAATGATCACATGACCTACACGTCTGTGTTAGTTTGAATTTATGTTCCATTCTTTCAAGCAATGAGCAGGTGGTTATCACTGGAGCCTACTTGTGGGAATCTGTGTGCGTTCTTTAGTTCTTCACTGTCTCTATGTTTACATATGCATGTTAACATGTGTATGTAAACAGAAAGATAGAAGAAAGACAAAGAAACAAAATAAGTCACAATAATTTGTTATCCACTGTGTAAAGCATATATATTTATTTTTTATATATTTTCTGAAGTTAGTTACAAAATCTAGAGTATTGAGGGATTTATATGTGTCAGCGTCTGTGAAAAGAATTAAAATGAAATTGTCACAGCTAACTACACCTATTCATACATGTGCCCATTCATTTTCATACTGATGTAATCCTCAAGCAGTATGGAAGAAAAAAATGTAAATGTTGTTAAAAGACTGACTAGAAAAATGGATACAAATTGTGAATAGGTGTAGTCACTGATACAGATATGGACAATGATTGAAATCACGACACAGACACTGGGGCGGGGGGGGGGGGGGGGGACAGGTCAAGTCAAATAGGATAATTCATAGTTTTTAGCTGTTATGCATTTGTATTTTCTTGTCTTTTCTGACAACTTTTAGAATTTAGGACCCTCGATCTGTCCCTATGGTAAAATTTGGGACATTTGTCCCCACAAATCTTGAACATGGAACCACCCCTTCAGATGTATGTTTTAAATTACATACCAATAAGCGATGATACAAAGTTTAGGTTACACATTCTGTTTAACCAGTTACCAAACCAGTGAGACAGAGGCTTAAGTTTTTTCATGATGTTCTCATTTTCAGATATATCGTCTTTGTAATGACAGTCGTTGGACAGTGGTGCAAATTATTGAAGGGAAACGCAAATTCAATAAAGATTGGACTGTTTTATACAGAGATACCAAGTGGTAAATTCAATTGTTATATTAATAGTAGTTTGGTGTCAAGTGCAACACTTCAAAGCTAGGAACCAATCAAAAAGGACGGCTGTTGCTTCACATAGAACATCATGATGTCACTTAGTACTATCACTTAAAACTTTCACTTACGTGAAGAACAAAGAAATGTATTGTTGCGGCAATTCTAGTGATGTCGATGTGACAGAATGATATCTCAAAAAAATATGAATATCATTGTCATAAAATTAAAGATCAATGAGACAAATATCACTACATTATCAGCAATTATAAAGTATATATATATTTGTAGAGAATATATTTATGACCAATCTATTAAACTGTTAATTTCATGAGATGGACACCCTTACTGTTTATTTCATGAAATGGACAAATTCATGATTATTATGCCATCCATTTAATGAAATAGACAGAGGTTGTTCATTTTATTCCTATATTCTAATTATATGGAATATCCTGTTGTAAATTCTAATTGGAGGAAAACACTGGTTATAAAGTTGGAAATAAAGGTGACAAGTGTCAATAATAAAAACCCATCCTTTGTTATTATGAATTAAAATTTAAAATTAGATATAAAATAATTTAATTAAGTTTTTAGGATAAAATCAAGTACAAAGGTAATGTTCAAGATCATTTTTGTCAATGTGTCATTTCCAAAAGCCCAATAGATACTTTTTGAAGTATTTCTTAATTTGTGGTCAAAAAAAATTGATGTAACAATTTCACTTGACAAACAGGCTAGCAAATCATTACTTTTTCATGCTAGCTTTGTTTGAAGAAGTCTCTGCACAGAGCTGCTTAAAGCAACAGACTTTATTTGGTAGAACTAGGCTGAATACAATTAAATTCCAGTTAGCAATGGTGAAGCTTTCTTTTTAGGATTAATCTGAGGATTGTGACTTATATATGTTTACATACCACTTTGAAGCCATTCCTTTAACGATTAGATCTATTACAAAAAGGTTGCAGTAGATGTTAAGCAAATACAATTATTTTACCATGTATGAAAGTTAAAATTTCGTACATTTAGTTGTCCCTTTCACGAAATTTTCAATAGATTTCTTATCAATAGACTTCATGAAATGGACAGCTGTTTTATCAATTTTACAAAATGGACAGATGGGTTTTCCATTTTATTAATGGACAATGGACAATATCCTTGTCTATTTCATAAAATGGACAAATCCAGAGATGGGTCGTGGCATGTATATACATATTTGATAATCCTTTCTGTAAGGTACAAACTGACATTTGTGATAAAATGGGTTGCAACAGAATAATGGATTGTATGTTTAACAATCATGTGACAAGAATGTGTCAAGTAAAAACAAATAAACAAAATCATTTTGACCCATTTCCTTTGTGTCTTGTAACATGTAATTTTTTAAAATCTTTTCTGATGATTAACGTGAAACAATGAAGGTTTGCATGTTCAACAGAAACAATTTTTCATGGCTTACTTAATATTAAAAAACTTCGTACCATGGCTTTAAATTTATCCTTTAAGAAAGCTATGGAAGTTTGCACAGAAAAGATGTACATTTACATGGCTTATTTTGGTTTATGACCGAACCACAACTGTTGGGGGCTACGGTGGCAGAGTGGTAACACTCTCGCCTCCCACCTCTGAGGTTGGGATTCGATTCCTGGCCCCACCCCAAGTCCAAGTGGGAAAGCTGGTAGTTGCTTGCCATTGGTCGGCAGTTTACAGTACAGAACCCTAACGAACTGTATGTACTGGTTTCCTCTGCCATTCCAACTACCCGTTGTGATATGACCTGTACAGTGTTGAAAGCGACGTAAAACCCTAAATTTATCCTTTAAGAAAGCTATGGAAGTTTGCACAGAAAAGATGTACATTTACATGGCTTATTTTGGTTTATGACCGAACCACAACTGTTGGGGGCTACGGTGGCAGAGTGGTAACACTCTCGCCTCCCACCTCTGAGGTTGGGATTCGATTCCTGGCCCCACCCCAAGTCCAAGTGGGAAAGCTGGTAGTTGCTTGCCGTTGGTCGGCAGTTTACAGTACAGAACCCTAACGAACTGTATGTACTGGTTTCCTCTGCCATTCCAACTACCCGTTGTGATATGACCTGTACAGTGTTGAAAGCGACGTAAAACCCTAAATAAATAAATAAATAGAACTACAACTGTTGGTAGTTGAGCCTGTTTGGTTGTAGCTCATTACCCAAAAAAGGTCTGACCTAGGTACAAGGTAATATAAGGATACACCCCAGTAACTCTTTCATGTTGCCATGAGTTGGATTTGAGCCCATTTCCACGTTGGCGAGAACCATGTGGATACATGCCTAATTTCTAAATCACATCATTTTTCACGGGTAGAAACCCAGTCCAAAAATAAGGGTAATGAAATTATACTTTGAGGAAGTGTCTCTTCAGACAGATAAATGACTACAAAAAGTGACACAGCTTTTTTACCAGAGAACCAAAAAACTTTTCATGAGTGTGTGCTTGTTACGTTACGTAACATCATAAAAGTGACACATAAAAATCACAAAAACTATTCTTACTAACAGGATGTTTAGCAAATAGCAATTTCTGTTGAAATGACATTAATTACAAACAGACAAATGTTTAGTGTCTTTTTTATAAACCAATAAGTAGAAGTTAGTTGATACTCTTCAGAAAAGAAAACGTATGTGTATTCATAGGTATTTATACAGTTTCCCTGTGATTATTTTATCTGGTACTTGTAGAATAACGAAAGCCTCGGCTGTTGAATGGTTAACAAGTTAAGCCATTTAATCACTTGGCTTCCACGTCTGAAGTCGTGGGTTTTAATTCTCAGGGCTGGTATTCATAAAAAATCTTAAATACATTCTGAAACTTACTCAGAGTCTCAAACTCAAACCCTACATGGGTATTAACTGAAAGTTAGTATTCTCAAGTGAAATACTACCTATGGAGTATGTGCTTATACTCAAATAAAAAACATGGTCATACAAACTTAATGCAGGCATAATCTAATTTAAATTACACCGGAGAGCTTGTGTTTTGTTAAAAGTGTCCAATATCATTCACTATGGGGCAATTGTTATGCTCTGTGAGTTTGACCATATATAGAAACCCGTTTTACACTTTTCGAAAGAAACCCTTCAACATTTATTTCAACTAAAATAATCATAAACAACTGCCCAATTGGCATTTAAACAACAAATAAACATCCTTAAAATTACAAATTAAGGAATAGGTGTAATTTAATTAGGTTAATGGTCTCGTAAGTGTCCAGTATTTGAAAATAATGATCTGTTAACTCGGCCCCTTGGGACCTTGTAAACAGTCCATTATTTTCAAATATTGGACACTTACTTGGCCATTAACCTATACATACATTTGGGACTCCTGTCATACAAACTTGAATATAATCTCTAAATACAGGGAGGGGCCACGGTGGCAGAGTGGTAACACTCTTGTCTTCCACCTCTGAGCCCAGGGTTCGGTTCCCGGCATGGCCTCAAGTGGGAAAACTGGTAGTTGCTTGCTGTTGGTTGGCAGTTTACAGTACAGAACCCTGATGAACTGTATGTACTGGTTTCCTCTGCCCTTCCAACTACCCGTCGTGATATGACCTGTACAGTGTTGAAAGCAATGTAAAAACCCAAATAAATAAATAAACTAAATACAGGGAGCATAAACGATTTTGAGCCTGAGTTTAAGTATATACTTGCTTTGAAATAGATATATTCTTTGAGTTTAGACTCTAACTTGGCGTTAGTTTGGGTTTAAACTCAAATTTAGGGTATATATCTCCTCGGCGAAGGTATTATTATCATGACCATTTTTTCTGTTTGTCAGTTTGCCTGTATATTAGTAGGATTACGTAAATATTGCTGACTGGGACTGAATCAAAAAATTCAGAATATGGGTATTGGTGAAACTTAGATCCCATTAAAATCTGAGTGATCTGGATCAATGTCTGGTTACAAAAAAAATGGATTTTCCCATTTACTTGTTATTACTTGCCTCGATGGAGGCCTGTACCCCCAAGTGCTCTTGTATTTAAGTTTGAGATGTTTTATGGATATAAGCATAGGTTGTGCTTAACGATTGCCCTGATGTGACTGATTTTTGCTGATGGAAGGAACATAAAACCTCAACATTGAGTGCTGGGTCACAACCATTATTACCATGCTTGAAGTACAGATGAAATTATTATTACTTTTATTTATTCTTTGGTTTACGTAGCTAGGTTGAAGATGAAAATTGTTAAATGTAAGGCATATTGCCAGATCAAATGATTGTTTAAAAGTACAAATTGAGACTCAAAAGACCCTCATGTACCAAACCACACAACACACTTAGATACAAACACCTCTTCAAGTTGGGGAACTGGTGAGAGCATTCATTAAACCTGCCCAGAAAGCAGGAGGTTGTGATCATTTTTACTGGAGCTCTGTGTTTTATGCTGAAAATACCTGCTGATCTGGTATGGAAATCGGTGAACTTTTAAATTAAAATTAATTTTGTATTGGATATGTAGTATCCTTATCGACGCGAATGTTCCAAATTATTTACTACATTATATTTGATCACTACTGGGGGGTATGGATACTTCACCCGGCCTTCGTAAGCATCTTAGATGATACAATTATGTGGAGTTTTTGAAATAACAATTAAATAATGTAATAGTGGTTTTGGTGAGCAGCAATACCTTCCATGTCTGACCTCACATTTTATCAAATCCCTAGGCATTGTATTGTAAATTTATTTTTTAGTGTTTTATCCGCGCCCAATACCTTTGTATTGGTTATATTTTGATAGGTACTTGGAAGGGCAGAGAAAACCAATACATTCAGTGGGTCAAGGTTCCGTAGTGCAAACCACTGACCAATGGTATGCAACTACTCGCTTTCCCACTTGAGATCAGGCTGAAATTCGAACCTCAAGCTCACAGGTGGGAGGGAAGTGAGTTACCAGTGCACCACAGCTGTGGCCCCCATTTGTTTGCAAAAATATAAACACAAACCTAACTGTTATCATGCTGTTTTGAACAAAACTCGGGGTTTAAAAGTAAATTGTCATTTTTATGCAGTTTCTACAGAATGAACAAACTTAACCCCAGTTACCAAAACAACAGGATACACAACATTATCTTGACAAGTCACCTTCAGGCTTATTTCTTCAGACAGGCCTGAAGTCTCTCAGGTTGGAGGCATTTTACAGTAATACCTACATCAAACTATTCCATGCAAGCCTCACCAGCTAGAAACGAACATAAAATATTTAAGTCATCTTTTCTAGCAAGATGCTTCCACCTTTAGCAATATCCACAAGGTTTTATAAGTTGGGATTCATATTAGGTAGGAGTAGGTCACATCTGACATAATACGGACATTTTCAGGCCTTGTTTTTTCCAAAATATACATTATTTATATAATATTTTCCACAAAAAAACTGCCACCACCTCTCATGTGCAAAACTATAATATACACACTAGAGGGGGGAGGGGGGTGGCTACATGGGTTGGCAAATTTTCAAATGTGCACTACCCATGTTCATCTTGTTCACTTACAGATTGAACAAGGTCATGAAGCAAATGTCGAATACCATTACCAACATCTATTGGGTCTGGTGTATTTGGTTGCTTATTTACTGCTGGTCACTTATTTGAATAAAACACTTGCAATGTGACCAAGAAAAACTTTCATACTAAAAGGTGTAAACAAGATGTAAAAATATGTATCCATTAAGACCACCTGACCCCTGCTATGTTTGTGGCTTATTGATAATAGATGTCTGCTTTTTTTGGTATTATGTGCATCAGAGTCTGGCCTTAGTTGGAGATTAAGCGCCATAAAAGTATTATTAGAATTAAAATTTAATACAAATACTCATGAATGATAATTGGACACAGCTGACAGAACTAATTCTAATAGCACTTTTATAGCGCTTAATCTCTGTTAAAAGACAGACTCTAAGGTGCATCACAGAAAAAACATTGTTTGATATTCATAAACCAGAGACATTGCAGGGATCAGCACTGCGGAGAAAGCAGGAGGAAAGTAGAAAATTAGGGTGGATATGCTTTTTCAAAAGAGGTATGACTTCAGCTTTGACCTGAAGGAGGCAAGTGAATTTGCAGAGCAGACCTCGTCAGGAAGGTCGTTCCAAATCATAGGAGCGTCATACACAAAACTGAGTCCAAAATGCTTTCAAGACTTGAAAACTGAAGCAAAATGGGGGACCTCAAGAAACATGCCATCAGATTGCTTTTGACGAGTGTTATATGCACTATGTCTGGGTATCAGAAAGGGTTCAAAGTATTTGGGGTTACCACTGTGGTGGAACTTATATACAAGCACGACAGTCTTAAAGATAGAATGGTACTTAATCGGAACTGACAATTGAGTACAGCATTTCTTAATCTCTCTGTATAAACTAGCTCTTTATATTCACAAGATGGCTCTGCAATTGACTTGAGGTGTAATGAAAAATGCTTCAGTTGTTATAAATAATTATCAGCCTTCAAGGTGTGGTCTTGCAAAATCACATTGTATTAGTTTATTTGAATTACACTTTGTGGTATTCCAATGGTTTGGTCATTGTAAAACAATGGTGCATCATTTGATACTTGACCAAGCAATTTTTCGCCGTATTTTTTACAGTTTGTGCCATTAACCGAAACAATAGAACTTTTTTTACTTGCCTCATATACACTAAATAATTTGTTTAAATGTCTCCATTCATTCACACAAAGCATTTTGTAAGAGGCTTGCCCAGAAGGTAACGGGTGATGTCTCGAAATATTTATCCTGAAGCACACATTTCTGTACATGGAATAATGCTTCAACTGTTTGGCTGTATAATAGTGATATATGATAAGAGACTATGCTGTCATTCGAACAGAGTATTGAATTGTGCTATTTATCTCACAAAATAAATGAATGAAGTTACTGTAATTTTATAGTGAGACATTCTTTCAAGTATATATTTTCATATATGAATTGATGGCTTGCTCTGAAAAAAATATCAAAAAACAAATATTTTAACAATAACCAGTTACTATGGACTGGTGATCAACATGTAACTGCAATTAGGCAGTTTTTTGTGCATTAATGACAGATGGGGGGAGGATAAAACATAGGATAAAACCCAGACGGGTGACCCTTCCATTGTGTCAACTGTCCATTATTTTTGCATAATGGGGAGTTAATGCTACATTATTTTCTAAGAGTGGAATGTGGTTTAGTTCAATGGGCAGTTTGCCAAGAACAAAAGGGTATTTTTCAGTCATCCTCAGCACAATGCATTCAATATTGAAATGTTTTCACAACTTCTTTCATAGTAATTAGTTCAGTGGGTACATTTACAAAGTCTTTTTAATTCTGCATGACATTCAGAGTGCATAGCAAAATACCTCATGGAACACTACTACCTTGAAAAATACCTCCTGACAAATACAAAATGAGTAATTTAATTTATAAAGTTGGATATTTTTTTAATTCTTGGCATTTTCTTTACAATCTGACTTTACAATAATCTTCTGTGTACTTAATCAGCAACCTTTCAAACAAACCCATTGTTAAAATCTAACCCAGCATACTACATTAAAAGGGGTGTTTATGGCTCATAATGTACATTGTTATTGATGTACAAGCCAAGTTATAACACACGAAAGAAGTTGTTTAACTCTAGTAAAATGAGAAAAAAAAATGGTGCTACAATGCAGTACTGAAATGCATTACTGCTGGATTTAAATCTGATTTAAAGCTTCAATGTTTTAAAGTTCAAAACATAGATTTTAATTTACCTTACTACAGGCTGTTATATACTTGTAACATGATACAGTATTTGTGGATGAAATGAATTTTGTTCTTAAATGTTGTGGATTAATTTCCATAGGAGGTATTTCTGGAATACAAAATGTGGAGTTGGCATTCTTTCTATGAGGATGTTTTTTCCAGGAGACAATCTTTCCAGGAGGCATTTTTCCTTGATTCAAAATTTAGAGACAAAGAAGCACAAAAAATCTTAAGAAACCCAAATATGTCAACACAAAATAAATCAAGTAATTCTCCAGGTTTTACTACTTTCAACGCCTGAAAAACAAAAACAATAGCTTACTGTCCTAAAGTAAGCACACATTAATATAGTAACATCAAACACTCACCATGACAAATTATCCACAGCATGAATGTTGTTATTTGACTAATCTTGATTTTTTGGGGAAAATGATTTCTGTAAGTCACAGATCCATATCATATCAATTATCATTATCCATGGTTAAACTTTGTGACAGTCAGATTGTATTCAAACTTTTCAAGCTTTATCTAATATTATATTTTCGTAAGAAAAACCAGTTATACACATGGTGAAACAATGTTGATTGTGTATTGACATAGAAAAACCCACAGAACTAATTTAGTGAAAGCCACATATGGTATGCACTATGCACACCAAATGAAACATTACAAAGATTGTCTGGATTGATCATTTGGTAAAAGGTGTTACATTTTTGAATTAATCAATTAGTTTCAATTCATAGGGTTTTTAAATAGATAATTGCCTTGTGACGGGCCTCAGAGATCATTAAGTTTACATAATCGAGCGCCACTAGGCCATTATCTGTATAATAACCCTCTGCCATGTTCTAGTATGCCCTCTGGTTATTGCATATTAGGTGATCCATTTTATATATTAGAATGACAATAATAATGGAGAGAAATAATGGAAAGATAAATACTCCAGCTATGGCACAATGGAGGAGAGGGTATTAGTGACCATAACAATCACTGATTGTTTCACAGGATTAAATGAGTGTTGGCACAGTTACAAAACTTGTAGGATGAATTTGGGACAGCCAGAGAAGCAGAGAAGGAGCAGCTGATACCAAGGAGCTATATACACCAAAACAATCAGAAAGTTAAAGTTTGATGCACGTATGTTATTGTTCCATTTTATTATTTCTTGATTAATATTTAACTCTTAATTAAGTCAAGTATAACCTAATGTAGCCTAACTCTGTAAATAAATTTTTTTTAAACTTTTAAAAAGTGTTGTTTTTGTGACCAAAGTCACAAAGTCAACCAAAGTCAACGACTTAGTATCTTGTATATACAACTTAGTATCTTGTATATTCGACTTAATATCTCATATATACCACTTAATAACTCATATATTCGACTTATTAACTTGTATTTGCGACTTAGTATCTCGTATTAATGACTTAGTAACTCTCACATATACGACCTAGTAACTTGAATATTTCATTTGACAATTCATTTATACAACAAAGCCTGTCATACATAGAACTAAGGAACTTGTACATTCCACCTATTCAGTCAAATCTTTGGGTTACTGTCTTGTATGTACCAGTTGTTATAAAATAGAATAGCCCATGAATTTAAATAACTTGTTTGACATGAATGGTATGTTCTGTGAATCAGATCTAGCTATTCATATAACACAATGGAAATGTTAAAACTAAGTCATATATACGCGATACTAAATCGAATATACAAGATAGTAAGTCGTATATACGAGTTATTAAGTCATACATACGAGTTATTAAGTCATATATACAAGATAGTAAGTCATATATATATAGGACTTATTAAGTTGTATATACAAGATAGTAAGTCGTATATACGAGATAGTAAGTCATATATACAAGATACTAAGTCGTACATACGGGATTCTAAGTGGTATATATGAGATATTAAGTCATATATTTGACTTAATATAAAATAAATTTTGGCAGCTCTGAGCTTCCGTACATTGAATTCCGTGTTGAATGTAGTTTGTGCACTTCCATCTCTCTGCCAAGGCAAGTGACACACTTTTTTCCATCTACCTTAATTGTGTGGAACACTGAGTGTTTAAAACAATGTAGTCCCTCATTTAAACACGTCATGTGACTTCAGAAATTCAATTTTAGATTGCTGACTTACCAGGTTTCCCACTTGAGTGCAAACGTGTCATAATAGGTACTTGTGTTTATCGGTAATAAAGTGATAAAATTATACAGCAAAATAAACTGGAACCAGCATAAATATTTAAACAGAATTAAAGCAACCCCCCCTTGGTGGGGTATGCGTGTCAGTCGTTTTGGACTAATCCACGCAATTGGACTCACCTTTCGCCTCTCCTCCAATGACATGCGCCCTTACATCATCAGCCAATCGTGTCCCTTTGTTCACTTCCAAACCCATATATAACCAGCACCACGCCTGCGTTCCACGTTGTTGGTTGAATGTACTAGAGAAATACACATGCATAAACAATTCCCTCCCACCCTAACCCCATAGTAAATATTGTGTATTGTTTTATGTATTTTATGGGCATTAATAATTATGATTGTTTTAACTGTACTCATTATTTTAGTATTTTATATATTAACGTGTTAGAATTAATAAACTAGATTTCCCCAATTCTCGTCTCACTTATATAGCATCACGAGATTTCTACTGTCTGAGAGTTGGGTGCCACGACACTGGCAGACGAGATCTCCATACTGGAGAGACCAGTCAAATCCCTTCTATATCTCACGTGGTTCCAAGAACGACTGTGTCTATCTCCTTTATGTAACACATTGGGCAACTTGTTTTGGTTTAAGTACTGAAATGATATGAAAATGAATGGATCCACTGCAATAGGTGTTATAACCAAAAATGACGAGCAATAACCGAAAAAAATGGCTTGGGCTGTTAATCATTAATGTTCTCTTGCTATAATAAACCTAAAAAACCTTACAAAATCACATTATTGTACTTTTTGCTGACAGAAGATCGACCATGTAAGAAGTGCAATTATTAAAGCTGGGAAACTGTACAATTATTCTGGTTTACAAATTTCACCATGTACAGTCCAATGGTGTTTAATATCTTAAGTGGGCTGTTGTTGTTTAATGTATAAAACAATCAGTGAAAGGGCGTACCAACCTGTAGGTTCCACTATTGTCTTCAAACAGATAATGTATTTCTGTCAATCATATTTTGACATGATGGCAAATTAAGTGGGTGAGAAGAGGTGCACCGAAAAACAACATTGGAGATAGTGGTCAACAAAATATAGTTTAATGAGATGAATATCACTGATGTATATCTGCTTAGATCTTTTGTTTCCTTTGTTTTTAAAGTGCACATGACATCTTAAGAATGGTATAAAGTATGGTGTAAAGTATATGTATGAAGTGTTTTTATATTTAACACACAGAATGAAACTGCCAAGAATCATCCTAATATTTAAGTTATTTGGAAGAACCAGAATATTTTTTTATATTTAGGCCATGTTCAAATCATTTGAGACTTTTCACCACTGACGCAATGATCAATTACTTATTTAAGAAGATGAATATATTGTTAGGAGGTAGAATAGTTTTGGACAAACTGTTTTTAAATACATTACTATAATATGAAAAATGAAATGCAATGTTCCTGGCTGTTTCTTACAAATCCAGATGCTTTAATGCTGTGATACATGAAAATGTAAATGACCCAAATCACTCAGTGCCATACAGAAGAGACAGAAGAAAATGCAATGCCATCAGCAAATACTGCATGTGTGATATATAAGGGGGCTTGGTGGTGTAGTGGCTAACACACTCGCCTTCCACCTCTGAGGGTGCAGCTCAAACCCCAGATCTGAACCTAAGTGGGAAAATTGGTAGTTGATTACTAATGCCCGGCAGTTTACGGTGTAGAATCTTGATAAACTAGTATTCACTGGTATTCCTATGCCCTTAAAACTATCCGTTGTGACATCACCAATACAATGTGCTGAAAGCAATTTTAAATCCTAATAAATTAAGTTAAACCAGAGCACCTGCAGAGTGCATACTTCCTCCAAGGCACGTAATGATAAATAAATGGGAAAATCCGGAATGTTTTTGCATCCAGACATTGATTCAGATGACTCTCATCATTTAATGGGATCTAAGTTGAACCAAGACCCATCTTCTGACGTTGTTCAGGAAGATCCTGAAATACCACTAGTATTTGTGTAATTCTACTAAAAAAAACGGCCATGGGAAATAATACTTCCTTGGCAGAGGTAATTACACATGAGACATACAATGATCATGAAAAAGAAGGCCAGACATACAAGTATTCTGTGATGGCTGCATGCCAGTTGGTCAAGATTTTGCACTGAAAACTGTCAAACATCACTAAGAGATAACCAAAGTTTTGAGGCTGGGGCAGGTTTTACACCAACACCCGGCAAGGTGGTAAGCTCATGTGTTGCATATGCCACTGTGTCCTTTGATGATCCCTAGATATTGTCGGGGTATGTAAGAAAGTGTCCATTTACCACCTTCTTCATATTAACCAACAAAGTATCTGACAGTGACTGGACATATAGTAACTGTACAGAAAAAGTGTAAACTACTGTTAATGTTTTTAATATTGTGGGAGCATCATTGGTGCACCATCCCATAATATCCTTTTAAGGTTGGAAAGTTTAACTCTGAATTAAGACCTCTTTTATTGTAAAAATCGGCTTTTTTATTTGAAACTATGGTTATAAGGTAAACAAAAAAAATGAGAGTTCTATGAAAATTCAAGTGATATTATAAAAAAAATCAAATTATTCATGGGTACCTCGTGTGCAAAGTTAAAACTTAAAAGGTGTTAATCTACAACTGACAGTGTAGCCTTTGTGTTGACATAATTATTCTCTGAATTAATATTCAAGCTACTGACGTAATCGACTATATTAATAATCATTATAGCATCGCCAAGGTGTGTTTTTAAATGTGAAAAAGAGAATCCCATTTATTCTTGTCAGGTTTCGAGAGTTTGTCACATAGTTGTGCGTCATCACACCAATAAATCTAAGCACAAATCCAAACTGATCATAGGAAATTTACCAGTTGCATATTTCGTGATTTATGTGGAATCTATTTCTGTCTAAGTAAGTTTTGGGGTCAAAGATATTACAACAACCAGTATATGATTTAAACAGCCATAATAGACAAAATATCATCATTACAAGCCAGCAAAAACTAAATGGTTGTTCTGTGCATATGGTTAGAACGAAGGATGTTTGAAAGACATGTATCCATCTTTTTAAATGGTAAAAGTATCTGTTGTCAATTCAGGGTCACAGGTACAGGCAGATACATAGTGGTTTGGATGGCCATTTGAAATGGCGGTTCTGTACCGTTGGGTCCCTATCCCTAGTGGCAACCCAAAGAACCTCGGGATGTTGACAAATGGTCATCCCACAGACTTTATCTTTCAGTCGGGAAATGCCAGTCACTAGTGCACCTGTGCTACATTTGGGATGGGCCAAATAGCACTTTGAGCTCTTTTGTATAGGATAAATTAGGAGTATAAAACTGCTAAAACAATATATGTAAATTGGAACATCTGGAGCCCAATATATGAATGTTTCAAGACTTCAACTGAGTGTTGGCTGATGGTCAGATAATAACATTTCCAGGTGTATAACTCTGCACCTTTTGCTGTGTGTCACCGAGTTGAGGGTAACATCTACCATAAGGTTACAACAATACATTATCTTATTACTTAGACTATCTATTTATACTTTTTTTGTGACTGGGCTAATTGCTAACAATTCTAATTCATGCTGATTTATTTTGACACGTCGCTCTTATATGTTATTATATTTATGTTTTTCCTTGTTACAGTTGAGACCACCACTGTGATGACCATTTATTAGATGAATGTGGTTCTTTACTCTCATAATTTATCCATGTTTTTGCGTCATGGAAATTCCAACGACATTTCTGACAGTATCATATATCATAGTTTCATATATAGATATTTGGGTCAAGGACAGTTTAGATAATACTTTCCATTTATAATATCCATGGAATATAGAACGTTAAGACACTTAATCATACGATTATGTTCTTCTTAAAATTATTAATATATACACACACTAAAATCAATATTAGTTAACCTGCAATTGTAGGGTGTTAACAAATGAGGTACTTACTATAAATCAACAATATTGTTAGACTAAAAGAGAAATTTGATCATACTAATAGAATTTACAATACTCTATAAATTTGTCAGAATGTATGAAATTTGAGGTGGCCAATGGTCCCAAAGCAAGTCTGCTTTGCGGTGACATCATAAACCTAACCACGCACAGCTTTAAATGATTTCTTAATTTTTTTATAAAATTCACTGAAACTCATGGCTAATTCCTACTTGAGAGATTAATATATATTTCATATTTCATTATGAAATAATATTTATTATCCAAGGTCATATGTAGTTAAAATAGCTAAATTAATGAATAGTAAAATTTCAACTTAAACAGTACATTCTCCCACGGCAAATGTGGACATACAGGGCCCTTATGAGGCCATGTTGGTCAGTTTATGGGAATGATCATTCCACTTCTACTTTAACAATGATGACGTCACCACTTGCACCAAGTGATGCTAGATAAGAATAACTTCTTATTGTTGTTATGCCACTCTAGGTTCTTCTATAAAGGGAATCCGGGGCCTTGGAGCCATTGTGAGGAAAGCAAAACTACACGTATGGGTGTCACCCTGCCTCTTACCCTGTTCATTTACCTAAAGCTGAAAGCTGCCTTCTGATGCCTGATGGTTTTCAGGACATCATCTTGACTATCCATCTTTCCCTCTACTACACACCGCTCCCCTCTGAGGCCAGCGGTTCGAATCTCAGAACTGACCCCATTTGCGAAAGTTGGAAGCTGCTTACTGAGGCAGTTTACAGAATATGTAAACTAGTATGTACCAGTTTCCCCTGTCCTAACCCGTCATGGTATACCCTATACAATAATGATGCTACCCAAATACATCGAATAAATCGTTCTACTACAACATGATGAAATTGATATCAACCAAATCAATCCAACAACCACCACCATAATGATTTTGCCCGATTGTTGCCGCATATGCATTCTTAAGTGCGAGCTCTAGCAATGCTCTTGCTTCACTCTGTTTTTTTTTGTCTCTGGACTTTAATAAGAATTTGCTTAGCTGGATGAATATCTGTCTCTTCCCTAAAGTTTAGCAGCAGTGGGCTATGTTATTACTTGGATGAGTGACTGTTTAGGCTAGATATGGGAGGTATCTGACTCGGCGTATGTTTTTTGTCGCCAGACTTTCATAAATTCAGTGCACTAAGTGTGTCTCTGAAGGCTTTGCAGGTAGTGCATGTATACCAAAAGACACTTTGGCCTTGTTATCAAACATTCCACAATTAGTATCCACCTCAAAAAGCTACCTCTTGTATGTTTTTAAACAGTACATTTTTAAACAGTCACCTTATTCAACTGGGTCAGTACAACTGTATCAGTAGTAATTTTTTGTAAGGATATGAAATAAAATGTTAACACTGCTGTTTCACTGTCCATGGTTTGCCTCCGGACAGTCCCAATGATGCGGTCATGGAAGGTATTGTCAATCCTGCAAGTTGCTGAGAGGTGAATGGTATGTATCTAGCCAGTACATCATCATATCAAAGAAATAACAAGCAATCAGTGCCCGTGAATGGGTTATGTGTCAGCTGACTCTGTGTTTTGAGTTTCAGAGTAGAAGTGACAGAAGAAAAGGAGACAAAAGTTGTGTCCTGCAAATGGTATTCACAAGTAAAGTAACAAGGTTGAGGTGTAAAAAGTAGGTTAAAAACATATTTAAAGAAAATACTGCAAATGCAATAGTTTTCGAGTAACAACGGATTTACTCAACAGTGAGAATCTCAAAGTAGGTTTTGCTCAGCTATGCAATCAGTAAAAGGGCTGCAATTTTAATATGATATAGCTCACGCAAAAGTAGGTAAATGACATATTTAAAGAAATACTGTAAATGCAATAGTTTTCAAGTTATAAATGATTTACTCAACAGCGAGAACCTGAAAGTAGCTATTACTCAGCTATGCAAGAAGGTACAGGTCTGCTATTTTACTATTTTAAGCTGACCCAAAAGTAGGTTAATAACATATTTAAACAAAATACTGTAAATGCAATAGTTTTCAAGTTATAAGTGATTAACTGAATAGTGAAAACCTAAAAGTAGGTATTGCTCAGCTATGCAATAAGCTACAGGTCTACAATTTCACTATGTTATAGCTGACCCACAAGTATGTGAACAACATATTTAAACAGAATACTCTAAATGCAATAGTTTTCAAGTTACAACTGATTCACTCCAGAGTGAAAACTTGAAAGTAGCTATTGCTCAGCTATGCAAGAACCTACATGTCTGAAATTTTACTATGCTATGGCTGACCCAAAAGTACATGAAAAACATATTAAATGTCACACTCTAAATGTAATAGTTTTAAAGTTACAAGCAATTTACTCAACAGTGATAGCCTCAAAGTAGCTATTACTCGGCTATGTAATGAGCTACAAGTCTACGATTTTTCCTATGTTATAGCTGACCAAAAAGTAGCTGAGAAACGTATTTATACAAAATATCTAAATACAATAATTTTTGAGTTACAAGTAATTTTACTCGTTATGGAAGGTACTGAAAAGTCAGAAAGTAGCCATTACTCACTTAGCTATTTGGATAGACACCCAAGTTGCCCACCACGTTGTAGCTATGGAAAAAAGTAGCTGAATAACATATTATAACAAAATGCTCTAAATGCAATACTTTTCAAGGTATAGGTGATTTAGTGCATGATTTCATGAATTATAAATGCATTAAAAATTATTTAAAAAATTTATTAAAAAATAATTTAAAAAGATCCAGGTCTTATACTCACACACGGGAATATACTTGTACTCACACCAGGGAATCTACTTGTGGCCTAGCACATATGCAAGATATGAGAGAAACCCCTACAATAGTCAATGAGAAAATTGTGATAAAGTGTTGAAATTTTCACACTTTTGATGGGGGTACCTCACTTGTAATGGCTCTAGCAAACAGATGAACAGACAGATTTCCATGCCTTGAACAATTTTTCATCCTCGATAGATGAGGTATATTTAAAAAAACAGCATGTCTCTAGGCCTTGTAGTTTTGGTTTTAGTGTCTATGCACATTTACATTCTACTACTTTAATAAATATTCTTACTTCTTATATTTCAATTATTAATATATTTATTATTTTATATATAAAAGTAATATAGAAATAGCTATAACAACAAATAGTTCCTAAATTTCCTCATGTTTTTTTATCAAGGGATTTGTTTTCATTGGAAAAATGCGGTGTGCTGAAAACAACCCTGTGGAAAAATGTCTTGTGGAAATATGCCTTTTGAAGAAATATCTTGTGGAAAGAATGCCTGATCTGCTTTGAGAGAATTTTTGCCAGAAAATAGAAATATGCATGATTAGTAGGTATCTATGGGATTGTGTTAATGTTTTTGTTGTAGATTAATCACGAACTAGCCCGCACTTATTCTTATCAAACATCATGCCACGGCTACTCTGCCAATGAAGTCAATGGCAGAAAATTAATAATAATAATAAATGAGATGATATTTTATAGGACATGTCATGTTTTCATGATTTATTTACAAGTAAAATGAAGGCCATATCTAAAGGGCTGATTTCTGTCTGGAAAACTGAAGGGTTCTCTGATATTTAAAGATAAATGATTTGTTATTATGTGTCACACTTAAACAATCAAGATTCACCTTGTGTTTTATTAATTTTGGTCTGATAAATTTTCCACTGTTTTTGCATAATGTCAAATACATTAAGCTTAAAAATATATGCAAGACTATTTTTATCACATGGAAAATGGAAAGAACCACATGTAACTATGTCATTATGAAATTCAATATATGTCACACCAGAAAGTACGAACAGGCATCTCTCCTCTTTCAAAGTTAGGGTTTTACTTCAACATCGTTCAACAACCAGGGTCCTATTGGAACAGACCCTCAGGATTTGATTCAATCAGACTTGCTAAAACCCCATTCACACTACAGGCGGTATCGGCTGCAGTAACGAGCGGTTGGTTAAACGTCCCTGTTCTTGGTACACCCTCTGACATCTGTATGTGACCTTGAGAGTCAGTGGTGAACCGTCCATTACCTTGCAAGTCCTACCAAAGTTTTAAAATATTTAAATTTTCTGCCTCTGATTTCAGTACCATGAGCATGCACAGAAGATTTTGCTCATGCTCATATGAATTTCTACGGTAACAAAAGGTGTGGTCCACTTTGTGCATAAGGTTATGATTCAGTGTAATATGGCGACAAAAGGGGAATTATGGTGCCATGTGTCTGCCCGATGGCTACCGAAGGTGAGTTGTAGTTGATGGAGGTTGTCTCACAGTGACCAATGTTTGTGGTACTGTCATTCGAAAAACTCAGGCGAAATGGGGTGATCTGTGGGCGGTTCTGCTGCTGAGAAAACTTCTAACTGCGGGACGTACCACCTGTAATGTGAATGGGGCCAAAATCACAAGGCTTAGGACCTCCCCTCCACTTTTAAAAACAAGTTCTTCAATGTTCTTTGCTATTTTCCTTATTTCTGCCACAAAGAAATGAAAGGCCATTTACCATTCCTATCACTAATAACATTATGTATATATATAGTTAGTGGATGTTTGTAAAGTCAGTCACATAAGAGAGACTTTAAAAGGAGCAGTTGTTTTCTCTGTAAAAAGTTCAAATTAAGATCAAAATATTAAGCATCATTGAAAACCATAACCTCATAAAACAAACAGACCAATAAAATGCTGCAAGAATTCTAAATTTTTCTAACAAGAAGTTGTAATTTGGGTTTAAGATTGCAGACAAGCAATCAGTGCCTGTGAACGGGCTCTGTGTCAGCGGACTGTGTGTTTTTAGTTTTATAGTAGAAGTGACAGAAGAAAAGGACATAAAAGTTGTGTCCTGCAAATGATATTCACAAATGCAATAGTTTTCAAGTTACAACTGATTTACTAAACAGTGAGAACCTGAAAGTAGCATTGCTCAGCTGTACCATGACCTGCTGTTCTGCAATTTCACTATGTTATAGCTGACCCAAAAGTAGGTGAACAACATATTTATAGAAATACTTTACATGCAATAGTTTTCAAGTTACAACTGATTTATTCAACAGTGGCAACCTGAGAAAAGCTATTATTCAGCTATGCCATGAGCTACACGTCTGCAATTTTACTATGTCATAGCTAATTCAAAAGTAGATGAATAAAATATATAAACAAAATTCTCTACATGCAATAGTTTTCAAGTTACAACTGATTTACGCAACAGTGAGAACCTTAAAGTGGCTATTGGTCAGCTATGCAATGACCTACAGGTCTGCAACTTTACTGTTATAGCTGACCCAGAAGTAGGTGAACGACATATATCAACAAAATACTCTAAATGCAATCATTTTAAAGTTACAACTGATTTACTGAACAGTGAGAACATGAAAGTAGGTACTGCTCAGCTACACCATGAACTACAGGTCTACAATTTCACTATGTTCTAGCTGACCTAAAAGTAGGTTAACAACATATTTATAGAAAATACTTTAAATGCAATAGTTTTCAAGTTACAACTGATTTACTCAACAGTGACAACCTGAGAATAGCTATTATTCAGCTATGCCAAGAGCTACACGTCTGCAATTTTACTATGTTACAGCTAATTTCAAAGTAGATGAGTGGCCGGCTCATAAATATAAACATAAATTTACAGATTTTGTATTGGTTATATAAAACTGAACCAAAGGGTCTGTCTCTAGGCCTTGTAGTTATGGAGGAGAAGTTGTTCACACGGACGGGTCCGTGTGTGCCAACGCCGCAGAGTGACGACATAAAAAATATCCAGTCATTTGCAAGAATAATCGATAAGTCGATCTCCTAGTACCCCAGTTCATTAGGATTATCAATATCAAAGAGTTGTTCTGAGATGATCAATTCCATTAATAAAACATAAATTTACAGACAGATTTTGTATATTATACTGAACCAAATGGTTTATTTTTATATTGCGGTAATATTTTAGCTTACATTTTAGAACAGATAAAAATCGCATCTTGGAACACCCTGCAAAGATACTTTTGCAGAACACATCCAAGGAAAGGGTGTTTGTTTTTTGCAAGTTCACCTTAATGAGTGTATTGACATTACGATCATCTGCTACATCTACAAGCATTCTTTTATACATAAGTAATGGTGTGTGTGTGTTTTTAGAATAGGATGTTAAAACCAAATTTTTGAAGTTCACTTTCATGAAATAACATCTCGCGAGAGAATGAAAATATGGGAGAAATTTAACAAGACATAAAAACCCATCAATGCTTATTCTGAAACTGGAAAAGTGCTGTTTGATTTGATCAAGTTCAACACTTATTTTTACACAGCCCCCAACAACAGTTATTACAACCTCAGATAACCACGTGAAAAAAAAGTCTACTGTTGAAAAAGGATGTAAACAAATAATCATCTTGAAGAAGATTGGAAATGTCTGCGACAAGGATTTGTGGTTATCTGAAGTACAGGTAATAACACTTAGAGCTGTCTTGTCACACAGAATTTATAGAGTATTAAAACAGTCATGGATGTCACTTGAATACATCAATTCTTTATATAAGCTTTTATGACAGCCACTTAAACGGTCTTATCATACTGATTTTCTTTGATTTAATGTCAACCTTTTTTCTCTTGTTGTGGTAGAATGACTCATCCATATTAAGTCAACAATATTATTTTGGTAAAATGGTGATCAAAACTTCCCTACTTTACATGTGTACTTAAGGCCTGGAAATTTAGGCAGAAAGATGATGTAAACAGAGTATACTTAAAAATCAAGATGAATCCCAATGCATCAGATGTGATCCAAATCAACTGGATGTATATCGTAGTTAAAGCTAGTTTTTACCTGAAAATTCAATTTAAACCTTCACTGGCGGTTAAAAAGCATAAAAAGTTTCAGATTTTCCGTCCAGATCTGTATTTGGATCAACCTTGAGGGTGTCCAAGCCAGGGACCAAGCCATGGATTTACCTTGATTAAAAATATAAGCCCAATTCCAATAATAGTTTTTGATTTATTCATGCTGATATTATTAAAAAAATTACAAAGACAATTCTGGATTCAAAGTTGTCCATCAGAATAATTGTCCATCAGAATAATCTTCAACTGTGCAGCAATGGAGTCCTGCACCTTAGTGAGGCACCGCCTAAGTCCTGCAGCCTGGTTGCACATGTAGCTCTGATTACGGGCGGATCTTTCCCACTTCCTCAACATATTGGCCTTGACAAGGGTACTGATTCCAAAGAATGTCTGGTAACCCTAGAGAAAGTATTTTTTAGCCTTGCCAGTTCATCCGTCCATGAGTAGACCTTTGACCAGGAAAAGTCCTTCTTGTCACTGTACATATCGTACCATTTCAGATTTCTTGGAGTCTTCACAAACTGATCTCTGCCAAGTCCTGAGGTTTCAGATTATGTAATGGATAACCTTCCATGATGGTGACATTGAGTTTTTCCATTTTCCTGCAGAGCCATTCATCTTCCAGGACATTCACTGAGACCTTGCCGGTCAGCTGAGTCCTAGAACCAGCAAAATGGTTATCATCCACTAAGGAAGCTGATGATTTAAACTCGGGGACCTGCTTCCACTCCATAAACTATCTCACTCCCCAGATTGTCTCTATATAATTCTGTTCATCGCTGACCTCCTGGTCACAATCCTGAACACACTCATCTGGTTCCAGTCTGACAGACTCCCAGAGACCTCGCTCTCTTCTTCCATATGACGGCTAGGGGAGGTGTGCTCACTGAAATTGTCTTCATCAGAGTCCTGTTTTTCTGTGTGAGACACAACAGTCCTTCTTCTGCACACAATCGTCTCTGCCAAACCCCTTCTCGCAACATCTTGCACACTTGGAGTGAGCATCAAACAAGGCCATAATATGGCCGCATGTACATCACTTCTGTCCAGGAGACGCCATAACACTCACGGCACTAAAATATAGACTTCAAATAAAATAAAGTTCAAAGTTTGAAGATATTTTAAAATTTATTCACTCTTTGAGAGCTCTTCAAACCACATTTGCACACTACATGTGCCAAACGAAAAAAGATGGCATGACATCACACTGTCTAGACAGGAAGGAAGTACGATGCACCACCTAGCAAATGCACACTACTAGACTGGTTCTGCCAGTGGATAACACAGGATGACATTTTTTGTCATTTGGCGTGAGAGATTACGCCAACTGGTGTAGCATATGTCCATTGGGTAAGAAGTATTAACGCAATAAAATGTACATAAGCTCCAGAACCATTTGTGCACATGACATTCTGTCAACAAAAATATACTTGCAGATGGTTTCATTCAGTTCACATGGATCATGCGTTTTTGGAACTAGATCCAAACTACGTTCAACTTTGCATACTATGTGGCTTACATGTGTTCCCTTGGATGTGCGATATATATCACCTCCGACAAGGAGATTATGTAATTGGCATTTGTCTGATTCTTTACAAAATAAGTTATGGATGGATTTTGATAAGTTTTCAGAGACTTTCGACAATAGTACCAAAAAAAAAACTGATTATATTTTGGTGATCTGCATCACCGTCTTGACCCAGGAATTATTTAAAGGAATTTTTAATTATTGCAATCATGAGGAATATTGGAGATGAAAGGCCTTAGTGGGGGTATGCACTCTCTGGGTGCTCTTGTTTAAATATAAATTTACTAATGCAATTCGTAAATTATTGTGTGCAATTCTAATGTTTTATTAAATTATGTTGTGTTTTCAGTAGTTATATACTTTAGCCATATAATTACTTGATAATTTTCAAATTGAAAAAATGATCAAATGAGGGATTGTCAGCCTTGTGTACTTTAAGTTTTACTCTTAACCCAAAACACCCACAATCCAAATATTGTTATACATTTGTGCTTTAAAAAAAAGCTTAACAGGCTTACTCATTTTCAGACAGTGACTAATATATTAAGTAGACGATAAGCTTAGGACAAAAGCTGTGGAGAAATCCAGAAGGATCCACCACATCCTTAGCTACAGTGATATTGTGGTAAATATTGCAATTATCCACTCATACGTTTCTCAATGACGGTTGACAATGAACCCAGATAACTAGTAGTGCACACAAGTGTTTGCCTTTGCACTTAAAGTAATTAAAAACTCTTTTTGCAGTTAAAGGATAGTCATAGTTGTAGTTTTCAATTTTGTATTTTTAGCGACAGTAAGATTAAAAAACTATATATCTCTTGTATCACTTTAGATCCATCATTGATTAAAACTATTACAATTATTTTGCTATTCGTTAATACTGTTAGAAAGCTTTGATATAGGAAGTTTCTTTAGAAATGAAAAATTAATTTTTTAAAGCTTTAGAATGACTCACAAATTTTCTGATGATGCTTCAGAATGATTAGCCAGTTTCCTTGATAATGCTTTGGAATGATTCGCCAATTTCTCTGATGATGCTTTGGAATGACCTTTTTTCAATTTCTATGATGGTGCTGTGAAATGATTAATTTCTCTTGCTGCATTGGAATGATTAGTAAATTCCTCTGATACTGTTTTGGAATGCTTGTGAATTTCTTTAATGATGCTTTGGAACATTTTGTCAAATTCTTTGCATATGCTTTGGAATGATTCATCTTTTTGTGTTGCCTTCAGATAAGTACCTAAAAACTTTGGGTTTCCAGTGGCTATGGGATCAAAAACCAACGTTTGCTCCTGGAAAGCCTCAGTGGTCGAGTGGTAAAGCAAGACTGTCATTTAATCCTGTTGGACTCACCCAGGCTTGTCCAAAGCTTTATCAGAACAAGAAGCTGTAAGTGCAGAGACAAAGCATCATGAAAGACTGCATAGGTTTCTAATAATCTTAGAGTATCTGCACTTTAAAGTAAAGCCGAGTTATAGTTTTCAATAGGTGTACTATCTCTTTTTTTCTAAAGCAGTGCAGGGTGTAGATTGGCAGACACTTACAGAAAGAACCTGTGTAAATTTGGTGTAGTCTATGTGTTGTATGCAGACAGTATGATTTAGCTTGGGTGGCAACTCGGTTTCAGTTTCCAAACAGTCAAATGTTTAGTCTTTGGTTCAGATTGCAATTCCAGCAAAAGTTTCCTTCGAACGCCTTTATCAAGGGCTGAGAATACTTAGTATATGATTTTGCTGTGGCCTGTTCAATGAAATGCATTGACATATAACAACAGTAATGCTGCTGTACAAGGATTTACAGAGTTTTCACTATTATATATGAAGTATGTGATACCTAAGCAGACAAGTGAATTTATTAATTCTTGTGCACCACACTTATAAATAACCACTATGTCACTGAAGACACCTTTTCCTCTTCATATCAGTTCTAAGGTATTTTGAACCATCTGTTTAGTGGGTGTCGTACTTCAACTGGGACACTCCTATAAAAATGTGTACCAAGAACATAAAATTTTGTGAAACATCTTTGGCCGGACAATCAGACTAACAACTTTTAACACGATCTCAACATATGATTCAGATTCTTAACATATAACTCTTAACATTTTGGGCCCTTTGAAGTGGCTGAGCTGTTATACACGAATTTACAAGTTGGCATTTAAAGACAAAGGCGTATTATTTGAACTACTCTTGCCCAAAGTTAATATGACAGCTACTAATACTTATATGATAGATATTGTATTATGACGTTAATCAAATTACATTGTAGTGTTCTGGTACAGCAAATTCTGCATGTATCATTTTCAAGATCATGCATAATGTAATGTACCTCTATGTTAATGATATTTAATAGCATACAATATCAGCTGTTGTTTCTACTCCAAAGGCTTATATTACTGCATCTATATGTATAAAACTATTAACTGCATCTTAAAGCCCAAATTAGCATTACTAAAATGAATAATGTATCCTTCGCATGGCTCTAAAAACATGACAATATCAACCAGCAGGGCTTTAGTGAGTATAAACTCTAGCATAGGGCTGATGAACCAGACAGTGGCAAAAATCTCTAAGAAAGTGTGGAGTATAGACCATCTTTAATCAGGTCTGAGCGAAGGGTAGACCTACTTTATGTGAAAATGAGACAGCAATTGAATATCTGCTCCTTAACTGAAAAAAAATATATTTGTCACATTATATATGCAGTCTTTCATGATGCTTTGTCTCTGCACTTTTCAGTTAAGGAGCAGATATTCTTTTAAAGATCCTGGTTTCTCGATCTGGCTCACAGGAGGACCGTGCCATGGGTCAACCCAATCACAGAGAAAATATAACCCTGCACTGGGCATAAAAGGCGGACAAAATTTATAACATTCTTGCTTACTCTCTTGGGCAAGGGTAAAGGGTTTTTTAATTGCAGAGCAGTACTTAGTTTTTCTCCTTTAGTTTATTTTGCAAAATCCAGATGATTAAACAAAATATGCATCACTTCATAAGTGGACTGTTAAATAAAGAATACTTATTTAGTATCGCCTCGACTTAACCATCCCAAGGTCAGTTATTGTTAAAGACCATTGTAACCAAAAATATAAACAGTTTTGACCCAGTGACACAAACTGGTCATGACTAATTTTTTGTTTGTGGTTAAAGGTTGCCTCCTATACATTATTTTTTGTCATATCACAAACGTGTAGTTTAGGGGATGGAGGAAAGAATGTACAATAGTTAAATGGTCAAACTTTTGCACTGAAAACCATTAGACACAGTAAAGCAACCACAAACTTTACCACTTAAGGTTTGGCTGGTCAACAAACCAAGGACCTCAGAGGCGGGAGGTACGTATGTTACCCACTATGCGAGCACGCCCCCGAACTGGTCAATTCCAAAATAAAATATATTCAAAGAGACTGAAGTCACTTTTTAACTTGCCCAATCTTGCTGCACACAACTGACAAAATATGTTAAACTTTAATACCACAAAGTCATGGAAGAAACGTTGTTATAAAGGAGAAAAATTATTTTTAGTAATGACATCTAGTCTAAAGCAAAAAACATCAGTAAAAATTCAATGAGCCAACTGCAGTACATATACTGATAACATTTACCTGAAAACAGCAGATCAACAATTAATTAAGCAAAAAACAACATTGTATGGCTTACATTTTTGCTCTAGAAAGCCAAACTGTCAACAGGCATCATGTAGGGCAGTTTTCAGAGCGATATATGTCATGGAGTACTTCAGATGGAGTGCCCACAATTTCACACTTCAAGCCAATACCTAGGTCTTACTCAAACGAATTAGCAAAGAGTAAAACACAAAGCCAATGGGAATGCGTTTGTATTTGTTCTGATCACTTAAAAAAAATGGCAACAGTGACAGTCTCCAAGTGTAAGTCACCGTTATGCCTAGGTCATACCTGTCCTTGCTGGGATTAGGAGCTGGAAACAATTTCCACTTCACGACTTTATCCTTATGTCTCTGAAAAGAGACCATGTATCTTGGTGTTACACGTTGAAGAACCGAACACAATTCCCTATCTGGGCTGCGAAAAATGCATCCTACCCAATTGCAAATCTCACTGAATAGTGCCAAATGCACCCTACCATGACACAAAGGAAACCATGCCACAACCATCAAAAATAACATCGGAGATGTCCCTACCCCACAGCCTGAAGAAACAGTTTTTGACACCATGTGATATAGAAGAAGTGAAACAAATAAAAATCAAGAGACTTTCAGAGCAGTGTTCGTTATATAAAGTTCCAAATAATGTATTTTAAAAACAAGACAATTCAATAGCAAGATGACAGAATTAATCAGTAAACTAAAATTTATGAAGCTTAAGATTTATTAATTGAAGTAGGGGCCACTGTGGCAGAGTGGTAACACTCTCGCCTTCCACTTTAGAGATTGGAGTTCGTATCCTGGCCTGACTTCAAGTGGGAAAGCTGGTATTTGCCATTGGCCGGCAGTTTACAGTACAGAACTTTGACCAACTGTATGTACTGGTTTCCTCTGCCCACAAAACTACCCATCGTTATATGACCTAAACTATATGTTGAAAGCGACGTTAAAACCCAAATAAATATTAATTGACGTATACTTTCCATGGAAATAGCATAATTCAGTAAAAAATGTATAGAATCAGTTAGAGCAATCAATATTTCTTTATCATGAGAGAAATATGTCTCAAATATGGCAGGTAAACACACTTTGGCAGAACCAAGGTTAAAGGTCACACCATGATTTAGCATACCTACACTTTCCAACCAATGACTCATCCAAAATTAATTTCCTAAAAGCAAGACAAAGTTTTAAAGGTCATGGTCACTGCATCAAGGTCAAATCAAGATCACACCATGACGTTGCATAGCTGTACTCCAATGTCCCTACTACAACAACTTTCTACACCTTATGGTTTCTGAGAAATAGCCTGGACAAAATTTTCAAACTCAAGGACACTATGGCAAGGTCAAACGTGAAATCAAGGTTACACCGTGATGTTGCATACCTACACCCCAACTATGTCCCTACCAAGTATCAACTTACTACATCTTACAGTTTCTGAGATACAGCTTGGACAAGATTTTCGAACTCAAGGTCACTATGTTAAGGTCAAATCAAGGTCACCCCATGATGTTGCACACCTACACCCCCCAACAAATGTCCCTCAAGTATTAGCCTCCTTCATATTACGGTTCCTGAGATACAGCCCAGACAAACTTTTTCCTGATGGCCACCCACCTGTCCAACATCCAACCCGCCCGGACAACATGGGTGAAAACAATACCTGCACTGCCCTTAAAGGCTGCAGGGTAAAACCTGAAAGCAAGCCTTCTTTGTAACTCATGGCTGAGTGACCTATTTGTTTGTCTGGGTATGTTGAAGATTTTGAAATATTGAACAAAATGTTCCAGAAGAAATAACCATTTGTGAGGGGCTTATGGGGCAGAGATACAAGTAGACAAAATGGTGGGTTAGAAAAATTTCCATCCTGTAATCATGAAACATCAGGCTTGAACTGAAACCAACCTGAAAGGTGACAGTCCACAAAAATCTAATACAAGAACAAACTGTGTATCTAATGAGACCAAACCACAACTTGACAAGGTGACTTCTATCCTTTCTCATTCTACATAGAGATAGTCTTTGTAAAGAAAGAGGCACTTCTTCATTGATAATTATCTGGTTTATCATTTAAGCCTTTTTGGTCTTTATCTACTTGTACCAGGCGGTGAATCACAGAGATAGGATGCGTTATAACTCTTGTTTTATGACCGAGATAAACTACACTGTTTATACAGAACTTACTATGACTCTGATAAAAACTGTTATCATGGTGTCACGACGGAAGCCCAATTCAAGTATGAGGAAAAGCATATATAGTAGAGAGATTATGCTCTGCAGATAGAATAGTAAGAGAACTCGACACGATCAGTTTAAACAGATTGAACTCACAACCATTAGTATTACTGAAGGTAGTTCAAGAGAAATATACACAAAAACTTTGGTTGAAAAGGAGGCAGATATTCAGGTTTGCTAACTGACATTTAAACAAAGTAATATTTTGTGTTCTTCAAAAGGGAGCAAACAAAAGAAACAGATAACAATATAACTAGGATATTCAGAATAGTAAAGAATATCAGTATTGAACATTCAAAAAGAAGACATAATGAAAGTCTTTCAACAAGAGGACAAAGACATGTATAAAGAAAATATAGAAGCGGTGTACCGTACCAACAGGAAATCCAAGCGGCGTATGCTAAATACAATCTATGCAGAAACAGAACGTTCTTTGAAAATTCATGCTCAGCAACTGTGTTCAGTTGTCCTCCCAGACAGCAGAGTGTATGCTGAAATACAAAAAGAATACGAACAATGTCAGGCTGAACTTTCTGCTTACAAAAAGAAATTGGATTTGATTACCAGATCTGGAGGGAAAGCCAAAGTCCAGATATCTCAGATGAAGGCCATAAAGTTTGAGCCATCCGTGTGTGGGAACTTGGACAATGGAAACAGAAACAGCAACAATAATGCAAGTACTGATTGTGTTCTTGGTTATATAGTAGAGTATGACATAAATCATCTATGCGGCAGTGTAACAGCAAGTGAAAGTACAAATAATATGAATCTACCTAACTCAGACAAAGACACAGATGGTAGAACAGAGACAAAAAAGGGCACCACCTCAAGCCACAACCTGGAATCACAAATGTTTGGAAGTCTAAATTCACTTCTCTCCTCTGTAGCTGTTCCAACTAGAAGAAAACTGAAACTAGAAGCTGTGGAACCAGCAGCCGAACATTTGGACATGTCATGCACAAACTCATCGCAACCTTCTTTACTATGGCAGTCCAGTTCCAGTCTGGACTGCAAAAGATCAACATCAACAGAATCCCACTCACATGCTCCAAGCAATTCCACATTTCCCGAAGGTGTTACATTTCTCAGAAATGGGGAACTGGTAGTAGCTGACACCACTCAAGGCCAGTTGCAAATATTTGACCAAACTGGTGCCACAGTAAAGACCATCACACAAGACAAACTACATCAGATTCTTGGAGACTGGAAATTCAAGCCTCAATGTGTTGCCACTAATCTTGCAGTGAGTAATGACATTTGGGTAACTGACGCCCAAGATAAAAGTATCAAACTGTTTAACTATGACTCAGGAAGATGTGCGGCTAATGTCCCTCTTTTATCATATTCTATGCCTTATGGCTTGGCAATATTACCGAATGGACACTTTGTTGTAAGCCACTGTGATGATTTCCTAACCATCCATGACTGCCAAGGTCACACTCTATCCACCATTCAAAATGATGGGAACTTTTGGTATGTTGCCACCGATCAATATGGCCGTATCATCACCTCCGACTGCTACCATCACTGTGTTAAGATTTTTGACACCAGAGGGACTCTTCTTCAACGTTTTGGAGAAAGTGGATATGGAGATGGCTGTCTACAGTATCCACATGGAGTCTGTGTTGATCCAAGTGGTAACATTGTAGTGGCAGACAGTTTAAACCACAGAATTTGTCAATTTAACAAGCATGGGAAGTTTGTGCAGACGATATTACAGGGCGGAGATTTCTATTGGCCAAGAGGGATTGCCACTGATGTCAGGGGTCACATCGCTGTGACATGGCAGGACCATGTTTCTGTGTGGAATCGATCATCTAGTTCCCATTTCATGTCCACGTATTTGTAAAACGGCATGATTTTTTTACCTGGGCAACGGTGTATGTGGGGCCATGCATGGACAGATATATTAATTCAAAGGACGGTGATTTTCCCCCATATCTGAGTTTATTGAAAGTGTTTTAAATTCAGATTGTTTCTTTCTATATACCACTATTTATGGTATACAGAAAACCAGTTAGTATTATAAGAGTACGATGTAGTTAATTGGTTGTATTATGAAGATAAAAAATTCACAAAAGCCTTGGAGTTATTAATGAAATGTTTCAGGTGACATCTATATTTGCTATATATCCTTCTTCCAGATTACTATGGTCAAAACATGTTCAAAATCATTATTGTTGCAGCCAAGTCTTACATATGATTAACCACTTTAGATGAGTTATCTGGCTTGGAATATTTGCAATAGGTTGTTCAAATTATTTACCAGTTGCAATGGTAAAAAAACCAGATGAGCAATTGCTTCACTAAAAATCATTAATTGTAATCACATTGTAACTGAATTACCTTGTCTCTTCTTGAAATAAGGATACACATTTTGTTACCACAGAGGAAAAATACTGAAATTAATTACAATAGTAAATGGTGATTATTTGTGAAGTACATGTGTAATTTGTATATTTCCAGATAATTGGTTGTGACCTGAAATACTAATCAGTACCAATTTAGTGTTCTCGTTTTCGAACTTGAGATAACTCCAATTGGCCCTTGATGAAGTACAGGACGTATATCAATGGTGATGACTAATAACTTATAAAATACTTAGTTAATAAATTTAAAAAAGCTTTATTGCAATACTTAATGTGACCATATTGTAATGATGTTCGAGTAAAAGGAAGAGTTGACTCATATCCTTATTGCATACTTTTATATCCATTTACCTAAATTTATTATTATTATTTTAGTTAATCACATCAACTTATGCTGATGTGTATGTTCACAAAGCTATATACTCTTTTCTGTAAAGATTTTATATTCATGTTTGCTAAAACTATATTGTCTTATTTTGTACAAAGTACTATATTTTGTTAAGTTATTAAATCACAAATAAAAGTGCCAACAACTTTTCACTGACTCTTTCTGTATTTTTTATGTGATCCAAATGAAAATTTGGAGTATTTAAAACAATCTAATCTAATAAGGACTTTCATATAGCACTTAATCTCTATCACCTGAGAAACTCTGCGGGACGACTGTACATAAACATATTGATTTGTTGTAGGTCCATTCAGAAGCCAGGTCATGTTAGACAAAACGTGGGGTGGCGGGGTGGGTAAGGCGGATAAGATTTTTCAAATAGTTAGGTTCTGAGCTTTTCCTGAAGGGAACAATAGATGTTGCATTGCATAAATTGTCTGGTAGTTCATTCTAAATCTAGGAGCATTACAGGCAAAACTATTACCAAAAAGCCTGACTGACTTGCAAAGTGAAGAGTGGAAGGCAGATACTGATGATCAGGGCAACTGTACTTTGTTCTGTAGGAGCAAATGCTCAGAGACACTGATGGCCAAAAATAGCTCATTCAACCACTATGGAGAAATTTGGAGACTACACATTAATGTATGAAAACTGCACATACTAACCTACACTGTTAAGCAATGTACAAATTGCAAATTTAATAAGTAAACTAGAAATAGGACGCCCTGTTGATAGTAGCTGTGATATATGAATAGAAACAGGATAGCATAGAAGAACACACACTATCATGTGTAATGTCCACCCCATGAACCTTTTGGCAAAATTGTACAGTAGTCTTACAAGACCCTGTTTCATTTGTGAAAATATATCAATGATGGTTAAATATTTATTAGTGTACATGTAAATTATTTCAGCTTCATGCCTTTTTGCATTGGTTGGGTCGAAAATTTTGACGAAATCACTCTATCTTGCACGGTTAAGGAGATAGAAGCAAATTTCTGTTTTTCTATTTTTGGCAAAAATTCGAAAATTCAAAATGGCCACCATTTTTGAGAAGGGGAAAATATTTTGAAAATTGCAAAGAGTACATTCCTTAGATACCCTGTGGGTCGAAAATTTCGATGAAATCGCTCTATCTCTAACGGTTAACGAGATAGAAGCAATTTTGTGCTTTGCTATTTTTGCCAAAAATTCAAAATGGCCGCCATTTTTGGGGAGGGGAAATTTTTTTGAAAATTGCAAAGATTACAATCCTTATATACCCTGTGGGTCGAAAATTTCGATGAAATTGCTCTATCTCGCACGGTTAAGGAGATAGAAGGAAATTCGTGTTTTGCCATTTTGGGGCAAAAATTCGAAAATTCAAAATGGCCGCCATTTTTGAAAAGGGGAAAATTTTTTGAAAATTGCAAAGATTACATTTCTTAGATACCCTGTGGGTCAAAAATTTCGACGAAATCGCTCTATCTCGCACGAGATAGAAGCAAATTCGTGTTTTGCCATTTTTGGCAAAAATTCGAAAATTCAAAATGGCCGCCATTTTTGGGAAGGGAAATTTTTTTTGAAAATTGCAAAGATTACATTCCTTATATACCCTGCGGATCGAAAATTTCGACAAAATCGCTCTATCTCGCAAGGTTAAGGAGATAGAAGGAAATTCGTGTTTTGCCATTTTGGGGCAAAAATTCGAAAATTCAAAATGGCCGCCATTTTTGAGAAGGGGAGAATTTTTTTGAAAATTGCAAAGATTACATTCCTTAGATACCCTGTGGGTAAAAAATTTCGACGAAATTGCTCTATCTTGCAAGGTTAAGGAGATAGAAGCAAATTCATGTTTTGCCATTTTTGGCAAAAATTCGAAAATTCAAAATGGCCGCCATTTTTGGGGAGGGGAAATTTTTTTGAAAATTGCAAAGATTACATTGCTTAGATACCCTGTGGGTCGAAAATTTCGACGAAATCGCTCTATCTCTCACGGTTAAGGAGATAGAAGCCAATTTGTGTTTTGCCATTTTTGGCAAAAATTCGAAAATTCAAAATGGCCGCCATTTTTGGGGAGGGGAATTTTTTTTGAAAATTGCACAGATAACATTCCTCAGATAACCTGTGGGTCGAAAATTTCGACAAAATCGCTCTATCTCGCACGGTTATGGAGATAGAAGCAAATTCGTGTTTTGCCATTTTTGGCAAAAAATTCGAAATTCAAAATGGCCGTCATGTTTGGGGAGGGGAAAATTTTTTGAAAATTGCAGAGAGTACATTCCTTAGATACCCTGTGGGTCAAAAATTTCAACGAAATCGCTCTATCTCGCACGGTTTAGGAGATATGAGCACATTTGCCTTTTTCAGTATTCAAAATAGCCAATTACTCATTTATTTAATTAATTACTCGCTCATCTATGAAGCAATTACCCCCAAAAGCAATCCCATACAAGCTATTAACCCAATGAATCTCCATACCAAATTTCAGAAAGATAGGCTTAATAGTATTCCTTAAAATGTCTGGAAACCAAAGAGATACTAAAAAGTAACAAAGTAGCTATAGAGCTATCATCACCAAAAGCAATCCCATAAAAGCTATTAACCCAATAAACCTGCATGCCAAATTTGGTAAAGATAGGATAAGAACTGTTGCCTAAAATGTCTGGAAACCAAGTGGGACGCCGGCGTCCGGCGGAAAAAGCAAAAATAATATGTCCACCCCTCTACTGGTCAGAGCGACCGGTCCCAGCAAATGACAGAAAAAGCCGTTCTGTATAAACTACCGGCAGAACCGGTAACAGAGTGTACATTCGCTAGGTGGTGCACCTTACTTCCTTTCTGTCTAGACATGCTAACGTCATTGCTTCTTTTTCGTAGTCTAAACCTAGCTAGCCCCTAGTAAGCTGATAGCAGGGCCGGTTGGGAGGGCCTTGTCTGTCCATTGGATAGGGTATTAACTTATAAAAATTTAATTTACTTATTAAATTTGCAATTTTATTGAGTTAATTGCGTTAATACATCATATCCAATGGACAATTGAATAACTACCGCTTGGTAGGCAATTAAGTTACTAGGGATTTTAAAGTAAACTCATAAAACAAAAAATAACTTTTACCCAAGCCTGGGTAGACCTAAGGTCAGAGAATCCTAAAGAGGCCAAAGTTGGTTACCAGAGTCCGGCTAACTGGATGAATACGGACACTGAACCCCCCATTTTTCACAGACCTGCTCTGAGGTAGGGGAAGAGAGGTGTGAGATTAGTCTCATAAGAAGAAATAAACCTCCCAAAGGAAGCATGTCACAGTGGGTTTTTTGATAATTTTTTTAAATTTATACTTATCTAAGCAAATTACTGCCCCCAAAATGGAATAGCTCTGAGTCAGCCCAAGCCACATCCTTCAAATAAAGTTGAGTGAAGGTGTTGTGAGATTTCCAGTGGCAGGCTGATCGAATTTGATCTAAGAAAACTCCCGACTGGAAGGCCTTAGAAGCAGCAAAGGCCCTAACATCATGGGCTTTCTCCTAATGTAAGGTGAGGGCTTGCTGATCAGAGAACTCATAGCAGAGGATCACAGGTCTGCTTCATCCATGAGGAGATGGTAGCAGGGGAGATGCCTTTCTCAAAACCTTTCTTGAAGGAGACGAAAACCAGCTCCTTATTCTGTCTGAGATCTGAGGTCCTGTCCAAGTAATAGCAAAGGGCTCTGACTGGACATAGGACCTGTCACCCTTAAGAGTGGGGACCAGGGCTGGGATAACCACCGCAGCCACAGTTTCTGGACCCTCCGTAGCCAGCTGGTTCTTGAAAAGAAAGCTGGGTGAGGGGTATAAGGACACCTTTGACCAATCCCACTAATGTCTGATGTTCTTATGCAGCCAAGCATGGATATCACTCCTGCGTTTACCTGAACCTAGGGCCATTAAGAATACAGTCTTGAAGGTCAAGTGTTTTTGGGAGGCCTCTTTTAGGGGTTCAAATGGAGCCTTTGTCAGCTGGTGCAATAACAGGGAGAAGTTCCAAGAATGGATTCCCCTTCGACCCATAGGTCTGTCTCTGTGGAAGATATTTAGGAGACGAGTGAGATTCTCATCTTTACTGACATTAATGGGGGAATTGACCCATTTGTCAGCAATGGCTGATCTATAGCCATCAATGGTGCCCGTCTGTAGCTTCCTGTCCTGAAAGAAGTAAAGGAGGAAGTCAGCTTTGGCGTTTAAAGGTGATGCCCTGAAGTCCACCTGATTACTGAGATACCACTTTGTAAAAATGGTCCACTTTGCCCCATAAACTGATCTGGATTATCCTCTTTTAGGAGCCTTAATTCGTGCTGCCACTGCCTCAGAGAAGGCCTGCTCCTTGATTGCTGTGGCTCTAGGAGCCAGGCATGTAGGTTCAACAGACAGATTCTTGTGCAGGGTCTGGCTGAATGGTTGAGTCACCAGATTTGGCAGACTGGGCAGGCACAGGGGGATCTGACTGGACACGGACACAAGGTCCCAAAACCAAGGCATGTTGGGCCATCCTGTTGCAATCAGTATCATTCTGCTGCAGGAGTAATCCTGCAACTTCTCCACCACTTTGCCCAAGATGGCTGCAGGTGGGAAGGCACAGGGGTCCAGGTCCTCCCATGCCAGGCTGAGTGCATCCACTGCCCAGGCCTGGGGATTTGGGACCGGTGAGACAAACTGAGGTAGTTGTTGAATCTGTGGCAAACAGGTCCACACTGGGTTAGTGCCACCAGTTGCAAATTGCTATGAATACCTCTGGATGGAGAGACCATTTTGTTTCAATGGTCTGTCCCAGTCTGGACAGCTTGTCTGCTATCACGTTCAGCCGACCAGTGATGTGGCGGGCTTAGAGAATAACTTGTTTTCTGGCACACCAGGTCAGTATTCTTCACAAGAGGGCACATAAAGGGCCCGACCTCATCCCGCCTTCCTTGTTTATGTAGGTAACTACTGTTGTGTTGTCTGTAGCTATGAGATTGTGTGAGCAGAGGTCTTGGAACTCTTTTAGAGCTAGAAAGACCACCTTTAGTTCCAGATAATTTATTTGTAGTTTGCTTTCTGGAATGTACCAGTCTCCCCTTGCAGTGTGCTCATTTATGTGAGCGCCCACACCCTTCTTTTAACGCGGCTCTAATGATCTGCAGAGCATGTTTTAGTGGGTGTAATGGTTGACCTGTGAGCGCATTGTCTTCCTCCAGCCACCATTTCAGATGTGGGTGGAGTGACTTTGGAATGGGAATGACCTTTTCCATTGTCTCCGGAACCCTCCAGTTGTTTCTGAGATTGTGAACTCCATTGGGGCTGTGGACAAGCCGAATGGTAGTGTTTTCAACTGGTAGGTCTTGTCCTGGATGTGAAAATGCATGTACTTCCTGGACTGACTGTTTATAGGTATGTGGAAGTATGCGTCTTTGAAATTTATGGAGGTAACATACTCCCCAGCTTGGGGGGAGGACCTTATTGTCTCTGGTATCTCCATTTTGAAAGACTCTGTCTTTAAGAAGGTGTTCAGGATACTGAGGTCAACAATAGGTCTCCACCGGTTGTTGGGTTTGGGGACCAAAAATAACCAGTTGTAAAAGCCCAAGGATTGTTCAGGTTCCAGTGGGGATTTACATAGCAGCTTGTTATTGTGGGTGACCTGGTCAAATGGCTGCCCATTTCTTCCAAAACTGGTGTAATCTGGGACCTACAGGTAGATTTGGTACAACATGAACAGTTGGGACATTTGTGACATTTCTTACAGAACTTGACTGATCTACACAGGAAACATCTTTGACATGCTTTATTTCTGGACAATGATGACAATAATTTGGAATTACGCCTTTCTTTTGTGGCAACCCAGTAACAGAATGAGCATGATTTACAACACAAGAATTTACAGTCAAAGTTCTTACAGTGTCCTTCTTGCTGGTCATAAAACAGTCTTGGTTTCCGGTGAAGACTTCTTTTCCAGTCACATTTACACAACTGTTGCTTCCAGTTACACAGCTTGCAAAACAAGTTTTGTTGCCGGTCACAGAAGCATTCACTGAACTGCAGGCCACATAACCCACACAGTAATTGTCATTTATACTGCTTCTGTGTCTTGGCCGGTCGCTGAGAATAAGAAGCAGCCTTGCCCCTGTGAGATCTCAGACAACGCCTTCTAATCTGCTTCCATGCTGGGGGACCGGGCTTCTGGTCAGTGTCCTGTTGCTGCCTGGAAGGCTGGGGGTAAGGGTGGAAGCATTGAGGCTTTCTCTGAGAGGGACCAGATGTGTGTCTTCATGGTGACATCCTCTGCTTTCACAATAGTGTGGTCAGGAAATAATGCACTCATTTGGAGTGGAGCAGTTCTGAGGGACATTAACATATCCTGCTCAATGCCTGCTTTGATGTACTCCAAGTAACTGTCCCTGCATGCCAGTGTGAGGTTAGCCACGTTAATAAACACACCACCAGAGAGATCCTGCATTGTACGGGCCATTGCTTGTGTTATGCTGTGGTTAAAGGTCACAAGATGGTCCAACTCATCTGCTGGTTGGTGTAGCTTGTTTGAGGACTTGCCCTTTGAAGTGACACTCCTTTAACTATGAAGACATATTCACTTGTACTTGGTGAGGCACCGGCTAAAAGCTGCAGCCTGATTGCATATGTAGGTCTGGTCACATGCAGCCCGTTCCCACTTTCTCAAAGTGTCCTGTGATACGGGTCTGGAGGCAGGTGATGATGGCAGAGACCTGTTAGCAATTCTAGGGAAGGTGCTGTTTAATCTTGCTGGTTGACTGGTCCAAGTATGCAACTTGGAACGAGAAAAGTCCTTCTTATCACAATGCATTCCATACCATTTATGTGCCTTTGGTGGCTTGACAAACTGGTCCCTGTTTAAATCTGCAGTCTCTGAAGTATGGGACGGGTGCCCTTCCTGAAGAGTTATATTGAGTTTCTCAAACTTCCTGCACAGCCACTCATCAACAGTGACCTTTACAGACACTTTCCCAGTGTGAGAAGTTCTTGAACCGGTGAAGGGGTTGTCATCTTGTGAACTGGAGGAAGTGTCAAATTCCTGAATGTCATTCTATACCATGAAAGACCTCACACCACGCAATGTTTTCTCAGTAGTGAGTTCCTGGTCCACATCTAAAAGTTATTCTTGATCTGGACCGCTAGATTCCAGGTCAGAGACCTCACCTTCATCAGCATAGCTTGAAGCCTGGTCACTGAACTGTTCTGACTCAGCTGCCGGTTCCTCAACAGGGTCTACAGAATCGGAGAGACGTGGCACTCTTCTTGATGAATGTAGCAGGCTGAGCAGTAGGATCTGGGGACTGAACCTTGTGTCTGTCAACATCAGCAGGCAGGGAAGATTCCTGGCCGGTGGAAGGTGTCACAGCTGAAGCACCGGGAGCCTCAAGAGGCCGGGTGGCTAACATCATCAGGAACCTGAACAGGGTGGGTGGCAGTCACTGCACTGGGAGCCTCAACAGGCTGGGTGGCTTTCTTCACTTCCCTCTGGCTGGCTGCACTGGAAGACTGCTTCTGACCGGCAACACCAGTAGGCTGCTGTGTTGGTGGGATAAAAGGTCCATCTGACTTCTGGACAGGTTCCACCGGTACTTGAAAGCTTCTGGCCAGGAACATGGCTTCGACGCAGGCAAAACGTTCTGACCACTTGTCATCCATGGTTCTAAGTTCAGACTGAAAATCAGGAGTTTTGCCAGCTTTCTTCTTAGAAGGGGACTTGTGAGAGGGCTTCTTAAGCATGTTATAAGGGGTTTCGCCTCTATCACTAGTCTCACCCTTGCCCTCAACCTGCCCCAACATAATAACGTCAGCAGGATCAACAATCTGTAGGGGGAGCTTACCTTCTTCTGAAGCTCCTTACGTGCCAAGTGATTAAGTGTGAAATATATTAACCACTTGGTCACTGAGGCCGAAGCCACAAACTGTTAAACATATAATAAAGTACAACAAGTCCTACAATGAAACAGTTCTTACAAGTGGTTGACTTTAATTGAAAATCACTTTCTCCGAGTATTTCAGTTATCACCTGTACATTCCAAAATAGCATGGAGCCCACAAGTCTTGTTTTCTAGCTTCTATTTCAAAGGATGCTTAACATGAGGCATAATTGAAGACAAAATTAAAAGGAACATTTGAATGGATTAAAATTTTCACATAAATCACAACTAAAGTCTCAAACTTCAATGGGAAAATATATGGGATTGGGGTTATCAGTGACAAAAAGGCATCTTTCATACTTTAGAAACCATCAGATTTTATTGTATTATTTACTTTGTTGATTTTACTCCTGGCAGAGTGTAAGGCCGTGCCCACACACTTTCTCCGAGCCTTTCTGCCCTTTCTCAGTTTCTCAAATTGTAACAGAGAAAATATTGATGAAGGCATAACACACTAATATTTCAAGGTTCTGCACTAAAACCAGAAGGCATTAGCAGACAGCCAGTAAGTTTCCCAATTTAGGTCTAGCTGGGATTAAACAGAAGACTAGAAAGGTGCAAACTCGGTATCCTACTCACAGGGCATCGGGAAATTGAATTATCTCCCCTCAAATGCTCTCCTAAAGGATAATGGGTTGGTGGTTTACTGTAAAAAAAGACTATTAAGATGCAGGTTTTTGTAACCAGATTTTGGGAATACATTTGAGCTACACAAACACCTATTCATTTTTAAAATCAGGTTTTCTTGACTACAGCAACTTAGTTTGTTATTCAATAATAATCACCTCAGTCAAAAAGCTGACACCCACAAGTGCCTTGCCCATTTTTGTTTCTGCTTGGGTATATTCAAATAATAAGATAAGGAAGTTTTAACGACATCAATATCTCCATTTATTCTTCTTTGGTGATAAGTACTAAATCTACGTCAGATGAAAGAGCATATTGTATTAAAAACAAATATGTTCTGAGAACTGAACAAACAGAACATCATATGTTTAACACAAAAGCTTAACTGTATGCTTAAACAACACTGAACAATTTCACTGATAATAAACTGGTTTTTACAGGATAGGAAGCACTGGAATTATTCATTAGCATGTATTAGAATATTGAATATCCTAATGTTGTGAGATGCAAGAGGTTGTACATAAAGTAAATAAAGCTTAAGTTTAGTAAGTGCAGGTTTTGTTCCACAATTTTTCACCAGATTAAAAATATCTCTATACTCTCAATGTGAGAAGTCCTAGTATGTGATCAGAAAATAATTTTAAAAATCCAACGTGATATTTAATCATTGCATTACTTTGAACCTGAATTTCAGTTATGACACTGAAACTTACTCCTCACCAAATAGCCACAGAGACTTCCAATACTTCTGAATATGGCTTTGTTCAACATGTTCACGCAAAAGGCACAGTATTTATTTATTTGGGGTTTTACGTCGCTTTCAACACTGTACAGGTCATATCACAACGGGTAGTTGGAAGGGCAGAGGAAACCAGTACATACAGTTTGTTAGGGTTCTGTACTGTAAAGTGCCGATCAACAGCAAGCAACTACCAGCTTTCCCACTTGAGGCCGTGCTGGGAATCGAACCCCGGCCTCACAGGTGGGAGGCGAGAGTGTTACCACTCTGCCACCATGGCCCCTCAAAAGGCACAGTAAGGCACAAAATACCAATATCCCTGCCAAATAGTATTTTTCGAAAGTCGAGAATTAAAGCTGGCTTTTACTGTAAAGAATTCAGATTCTATTACAGTCTAACAATGCTTCAAAATACATGTACATAACACTGGGGTGCATTGGAATCTTGTTAGTTTCACTTGGAATGCCTGATACAAAGAAGCATCCCACATGAAGAAGACATGATGTGACAATATGAGAGTCATCATCCAATGGTCAAGTGAGACCTTCAGGTTAGACATTAAATCACTTCCCTCCTCTGTGGTTGTGATTTCAAATCCAGGTTATGAGTCATGACATATAGGATTCATTGAGGTTTTGTTCAGATATAATGACAGCAAAACTTCCTGAATGACATATACTGAAATAATATATCACGAATGAAGATAACAAAATTATACAAGGGTGTAGAACGAGTATTGTTAATCTTCATGAGTGATATATGTTTTTTGTATCATTTTGTATCCACTCGAAAGACAACTCACCAAAGCCAGTGAACCATCGTTTGACCTTGAAGGAGGAGTGAAAGGTCAAATCTAACAACATCAGAAGATTCCCAGCCCATAATGAGTTGGTTTCACACTGCAAACCTCTAGGATCAATAATAAGTGAGTTATAAGCACTTTTAACTTTGGCTATCCTCTTTTGACCTTGAAGGAGGGGCCAAAGGTCAAATCCGTCTACACCAGAAGATTCCCTGCCCATGATTTCCTATAGGTTGGTTTCCATCCCAAACCTCTAGGACCAATAATAAGTGATTTGTAAACATTTTTAAGTTTGGCTATCCTCGTTTGACCTTAAAGGAGGGGCCCAAGGTAAAATCCGACCACACCAGAAGATTCAAAGCACATGACTGCCTATGTGTTGGTTTACCATCCCAAACCTCTAGGACCAATAATGAGCGAGTTATAAGCACTTTTCAGTTTGGCTATCTTTGTTTGACCTTGAAGAAGGAGCCCAAGGTCAAATCTGACCACCACAAGATTCCCAGCCCATGATTTCCTATAGGTTGGTATATCAACCCAAACCTCTAGGACCAATAGTAAGCGAGTTATAAGCACTTTTAAGTTTGGCTATCCTTGTTGGACCTTGAACGAGGGGCCCAAGGTCAAATCTGACCACATCAAAAGATTCCCAGCCCATAATTTCCTATAGGTTGGTTTACCATCCCAAACCTCTGGGACCAATAATAAGCGAGTTATAAGCACTTTTAAGTTTGGCTATCCTCGTTTGACCTTGAAGGAGGGCCCAAGGTCAAATCTGACCACACCAGAAGATTCCCAGTCCATGATTTCTATGTGTTGGTTTACCATCCAAACCCTCTAGGACCAATAATAAGCGAGTTATAAGCACTTTTAAGTTTGGCTATCCTCATTTAACCTTGAAGGAGAGATCCAAGGTCAAATCTGACCACATCAGAAGATTCGTAGCACATGATTTCCTATAGGTTTGTTTCACATTGCAAACCTCTAGGACCAATAATAAGGGAGATATAGGCACTTTTAAAGTCCGCTGTGTGGGTTACTTCGCACTCTGTGGAAGACCTTGAATTAAGAGTTTCAAGGTCAAATGTCTGCAAGGTTGTAGAGGACATATATATCTGTCATACATATCACCTACAAAAAGATTCAACCTTCTACCTATGAGAAACAGCCGACAAAAAAATGTAGATAATTTTCAAAGAAATGCCCGCGGCGGCCATCTTGTTTTTCAGAATGAGGCTAATTTCAGTCCCAGAAAAGCTTACCCCCCCCCCCCCCCCCCCCCCCCTCAAATGAAGTTATCCTGCAAATTGGGTGAACCTAGCTGGTGCAGTTTTCCTCTTAGAGCGTTAACGCCGAAAATCTCTCTACGCACGGCGGTGGCGGCGACGGCGGCTTAGCAAACGCTAAACCAAAGCATCCACCGTATTCCTCCGGTGGATACAATAAGAAGCAATTACTTGGAAATTATAACTTTTTGGATGTATTTTCTAACTTATGATCTATGTTCAAGTGTAATCTATGCAAAAGTCTTAATGTAACATAAAAATAATGAATAGACAAAGAGTTCCACAGTTTTAAAAACAAAATTTCTTTCACAGTTTGGAGTTTTATAACCTGGTAATACAAAATAAGTCAGTGATACAAAACAAGTTGTCTATAGAGCAGCTAATTTTGTATTACTGACTTAATTTGTATCACTCGGAAATCTTGTCAAAATTCTGCGCACCGTTTTGTATCATATTAAGTCAACTGTTGGTATGAAATAAGTTGGCCAAGTAATACAAGATAAGGAATTTTGCTACAAAATAAGTCGGTAATACAAAATAAGTCAAAAATTGATACAAAATAAGTGAGGTAATACAAAATAAGTCGTTGATACAAAATAAGTTGTTACAGGCCTCAGGTACGGTAGTGTGAATTGACCTTGAAGGAGATGTCTGCACATATCTGCCATTGCCAAAAGATTCATGTCTTTTAATTTCCCATATGCTGTTCTGATATTCCAACCCTCTGGGACCAAATATGTGAGATACAAAGGTTTTAAAAGTCACATGTCAAATATGACATCACCCAAAGATTCACAGATCATGATTTCTTCCGAGTTTACTTCGGCATTCAAAGCCTGGATGGCCACTAATAAGCCAAACACAAGTTGTATTTGGCATGTTGTAACCATCTGACTCTGAAGCAGCAGACACAGCTTAAATCTGACCTCAGTAAAAAAAAATTGCAGCCTATAAGTTCATGCAAGTTCTTTTGACATTCACAACCCTGGGACCATTTATAAGGGAGATATAAGAGCTTTTTGACCTTGTGGCAAGGGGTAAAGGTCAGATACACAAAGGTGCTCAATGTCAAGGTACCACAAGTTATAGTTTTCTCACATAACAAATTATATTTCATTTATTTTCAGTATTCCCAGAACTACAAACTGAAAAATGCCAAATTGTGGCAAAAAACTGGAACTCAGTATGGTAGTTAGGCACTTACTTAATAACCTTGAATGAGGGTCTTTTAAGTCAAATCTTTACAGGTTTATAGAGTGAAAAAAACATACATTTAATAGTGGTCTGAATGGTAAAACGGTATACTTTTTGTTTAGGCAAAATTCGGACTTTGTCGCTTTAATACAGCCGCTCGATAGTTTAAAACCATCATAAAGCACTCGAATATGTCTTTTATTCCTATATTAATGGATTTACATCAAATAATCACAGTAGGTGGATCTTAGTCCAACATAGAACTGATGTAATTTTGGGAATAATCTGCAACCAATACTGGATTCAGGATATTTTTAAAGGATTTTCCATATGTTCTTGTACTTACTGGGTAGTTATGTTATTTTCTACATCAGAACATCATGACTGTGTTATATACCAGTACTTAATTTAAAGAGAAACTTTACTGCTTCCTTCAATAAAATTTGGAACATAAGGTAATATGACTGTGTAATACACTGTAATGTATTAATGTGTAATTATTATATTAATGTATTTTTCTTTAACCCTTGTTATCCCACAAATTTTATAATATGCAGGTTGGCTGATTTTTTTTTTATTTCTAGGGCAAGTAACAAGACGCAGATTTTCTCAGTTTAACTTAGAGCTTGCAAAACTTGTAATATAATTCGAGTTATTACTGACCTTCCAAAGTTTACAATACTTTATAAAGGCTAGAACAATTTTAAAGTATTTAAAAATATATTAAATTATATCATATAATATCTGGATGAAATGAGTATGAATTTCATTGTAAAGTGAAGCATATTATGGCAAGAATGATATATCGATATTATCAATGCGATATGAAAAGCCAAAATGCAATTTGCTATTGATAATTAAATTTTCAATATCACTATTGCTACTGGCCGCTGCCTTGTCTGTGTTTGCTGACTTTTTTCTGCAGATTCTGTAGGTTTCTTTCTGTGCTTTTGTTTCCAGGGTCTAATTCCAGGGCACGTCTGTAGCTACGCTCAGCCTTGTCATACTTCCTCCACCGATGATACAACACACCTGTTAAAACCAGTGCAAAAAATACAAGCTCATAATTTTATCAGTAAAAGACAAAACAAGAGGAGAGTGCCCGTGAACGGGCACTGTGTCAGCTGACTGAATGTTTTTGATTTGTGATGGTGATAATGAGAGGAAAGCATAATTATCAGGGAAAGGGCTGTACAGAAATACAGTAAATGGTAACTGAACAGCATGTTCGAAAGATATTCCGAAGCTGACAGAAGAAAAGGACAAAAAAGTTGTGCCCTGCAAATGGTATTATGAAATAAAGTAACAAGGTAATTGTTTAAGTGTAAAAAGTAAAAGGTTAAAAATATTTAAAGAAATACTATAAATGCAATATCCTCGTTCGACCATGAAGAAGGGGTCCAAAGGTCAAATCTGACCATACCAAAAGATTCCCAGCCAAAGAATTTAGGATGTTTACCATCCCAAACCTCTCGGACCAATAATAACTGAGTCATAGGCACTTTTTAAGTTTGGCTATCCTTGTTTGACCTTGAAGGAGGGGGTCCAAGGTCAAATCCGACCACACAAAAAAATTCCCAGCCCATGATTTCCTGTAGCTTGTTTACCATCCCAAACTTGTAGGACCAATAATAAGCGAGTTCTAAGCAATTGTAAGTTTGGCTATCCTCAATTGACCTTGAAGGAGGGGTCCCAGGTCAAATCTGACCACACCAAAAGAATCCCAGCCCATGATTTCCTATATGTTGGTTTACCATCCCAAACCTCCAAGACCAATAATACGCGAGTTATAAGCACTTTAAGTTTGGCTATCTTCGTTTGACCTGGAAGGAGGGGTCTAAGGTCAAATCCGACCACACCAAAAGATTCCCAGCCCATGATTTTCTATAGGTTGGTTTTCCATTCGAAACCTCTAGGACCAATAATAAGTGAGTTATAAGCACTTTTAAGTTTGGCTATCCTCATTTGACCTTGAAGGAGGGGTCCAAGGTGAAATCCGACCACACCAAAAAATTCCCAGCTCATAATTTTCTATAGGTTGGTTTTCATTCCAACCTCTAGGACCAATAATAAGCGAGTTATAAGCACTTTTATGTTTGGCTATCCTCATTTGACCTTGAAGGAGGGTTCCAAGGTCAAATCGGACCATATTAACAGATTCCCAGCCCATGATTTCCTACAGGTTGGATACAATGATTTACTCAACAGTGAGAACCTGAAAGAAGCTATTGCTCAGCTATGCCATGACATAGAGGTCTGCAATTTCACTATGTTATAGCTGAACAAAACGTCTGTGAATAACATATTTAACAAAATACTCTAAATGTAATAATTTTCAAGTTACAACTGATTTACTCAAGAGTGAGAACCTCAAAGTAACTATTACTCAGCTATGCAATGAGCTACATGTCTGAATTTTTGCTCTGTTATAGCTGACCTAAAAGTAGGTGAACAACATATTTAAGCAAAATACTGTAAATGCAATAGTTTTCAAGTTACAACTGATTTACTCAATAGTAAGAACCTGAAAATAGCTATTGCTCCGCTATGCCATGAGCTATAGGTCTGTAATTTCACTATGTTATAGCTAACCCAAAAGTAGGTGAACAATATATTTTAACAAAATACTCCAAATGCAATATTTTTCAAGTTATAGCTGATTTACTCAACAGTCAGTGCCTGAGAATAGCTATTGCTAAGTTGTGCCATGAGCTACAGGTCTGTAATTTCACTATGTTATAGCTGACCCAAAAGTAGCTGAATAACATATTTGCACAAATTTCTGTAAAGGTAATAGTTTTCCAATTACAACTGATTTACTCAACAGTGAGAACTTCAAAGTAGCTATTACTCAGCTATGCAATGAACCACAGGTCTGGAACTTCACTATGTTATAGCTGATCCCAAAATAGGTGAATAACATATTGCAACAAAATACTCTAAATGCAATAGTTTTCAAGTTATAAGTGATTTACTCAACAGTGATAACCTAAAAGTAGCTATTACTCAGCTATGCCATGAGCTACAGGTCTGAAATTTTACTATGTTATAGCTGACCCAAAAGTAGCTGAATAACATATTTATACTAAATTCTCTAAATGCAATAGTTTTCAAATTACAAGTGATTTACTCAACATTGAGAACTTCAAAGTAGCTATTACTCAGCTATGCAATGAGTCACAGGTCTGGAACTTCACTATGTTATAGCTGACCCCAAAATAGGTGAATAACATATTGAAACAAAATACTCTAGATGCAATAATTTCTAAGTTATAAGCGATTTACTCAACAGTGATAACCTAAAAGTAGCTATTACTCAGCTATGCCATGTTCTACAGGTCTGAAATTTTACTATGTTATAGCTGACCCAAAAGTAGCTGAATAACATATTTATACTAAATTCTCTAAATGCAATAGTTTTCAAATTACAAGTGATTTACTCAACATTGAGAACTTCAAAGTAGCTATAACTCAGCTATGCCATGAGCTACAGGTCTAAAATTTTACTATGTTATAGCTGACCCAAAAGTAGCTGAATAACTTATTTATACGAAATTCTCTAAATGCAATAGTTTTTAAGTTACAAGTGATTCTACTCATGATGGAAGTTACTGAAAAGCCCAAAAGTAGCTATTACTCACTTAGCTATTGAGACAGGCACCCAACTTACTCACCATATTGTAGCTATGAAAAAAGTAGCTGAATAACATATTTTAACAAAATGCTCTAGATGCAACAGTTTTCAAGTTATAAATGATTTTGTGCATGATTTCATGAATTTTAATGCATTAAAAATTATTAAAAAAATTTATTAAAAAAAAAGTAAGACAGATCCAGGTCTCATACTCACACAAGAGAATCTACCTCTGGCCTAGTACATATATGCAAGATATGAGAGAAATCCCTGCAATAGTCACTGAGAAAATTGTGATTAAGTGTTGAAACTTTCACACTTTTGGTGGGGGTACCCCCCTTGTAATGTCTCTAGCAAACAGACGAACAGACAGATTTGCATGCCTTGAACAGTTTTTCATCCTCGATAGATAAGGTATCTTTTAAAAAAAACAGCACGTCTCTAGGCCTTGTAGTTTTGGAGGAGGAGTTGTTCACGCGTACGCGTACGCCCACACCGCAGAGTGACAACATAATGTCAGCTGACTGATAAGTCAGCTGACATAAAAATTACTGTGGAGTAAATACGCTGTTATTATTAGGGCTGTTATCATCAGCGATTACTGTAGATCGAGGATTGCCTGTTAAATGCGAGTTGAACCGGAGCTGAACTTGAGTAAATGACAAAAATATAAATCAAACAACATAATGTCCAAATATTGCCACTAAATGTGTTTAGTACCATTTTCTTGCAAGGAAATCTATTTTGTTGCCTGTAAAATTGCCTGTAAAATGTGCACTTTATGGAACAGCCATGTAAGTGAGGTAAATAAAAAACAACCATTGCTCATTGATTTTTACGTTTTCCTAGTTAGCTAAATTGTAAAATTAATGTGCTAGTTTGTAACAAGGTTAGTATGTCAGTATTTATTTCTTAAAAACTCGAGCTTAAATTGCATAACTCGATGTTATCTCCAAATACTGACCACCATGTTATGACTCGAGTTTCGGTCAACTCGTTACAGCGCTAGTTATTATACCCATCTTTGTCAAAAAATCCTCTACATTTAATGGCATTGGAGTTACAAATAATTTACCCAATGGTGAAATATGAAAATAGCTATTACTCTTTGAAAGGTTTTATTTATTAAACTGATTTACATGTTACAACTTTCTGTCCTGTGTACAGTTACCATCATATTAACAGAAAGTAGAATGATGTTTTTAGGCAGATAAAAATTTTAATAATGAAATGCAATTTGGGCTTACTGGCCTTTTCAAAGGTCAAAGTTGGGGTTTTACATCCTGTTTCAACAGCCAGGGTCATATTGGTCCTCAGCATTGCCACTTGTGGGACTCAAACTCACACAGAGGTGACTGCCTGTGATTAGATGCCAAACTTACTAACCACGAGGCCACCGTGGACCTACTGGCCTTTTCAGTGTTTCTTACCATAAGTATTTGATCAAGTAGCCAATCAAGTAAGCAGTATCTACTTTAAAGTCATATATCTGGTGTGTACAAAATCTTGTACAAATTATAACTTGTACAAAATCTTTTTTAAATTTTGTACAAGTTATAACTTGTACAAAAATTATGCCTTTACAAGTTATAACTTGTACAGCACTATTCTTCATTGATGTTTGGTAATATGTTTTTGCTTTAAGTTTTCAAATTAACTTTAATATAGATATTCCATTTAAGGATTCTATATCAGATTATGCAGAAAGATTCAAATAGTTAGAGAACCTTTTTTATTGTACTGACTGTATGATTTTTAATTTACTTTTGCTTTGAACTTCAAATTACAGTAGGCTTTAATATGGCTATTCCATTTAACCCAACAAAAACTTAAGAAACTTTTTATGTTAAAATTTTCCAAAGTCATCAATTGAATATATTTTTCAAATAGTAAGTGATACTGATGATTTCTTTAAGTTGTTTACCATAGTACACCATAATCAGAATATACACATGAAATGGTAAACCTTTTAATTCTGATTTCTTTGATCCAAGCAAAAAAGGTTAAATGTCATTTAAGGATGAATAGATAGTTTCTTAAGTCTTTCAAGTGCAACCTGTATTAATCCACACAGTTTAAAATGTGTTAATCAAAAGAGGGTTTTTAGTTCTTTAAACCTGTATTAAACCCCACTCTTTAAAATATGTAGTACAGTTCAGAAGCTGTTAAACAGTGTATTGGCCTAACTTGTACAACTCAGTTGTTCAAGTTAAGCTTTTTAGAAGCACAAAAACTTACTTGTACAACTCCAAAACTATTAAAAAAGTATATTGCCTTTTAGTATGTGCTTTTTAGAAGCACAAAATATCTACCAGAAAATGGCAAAAACTTAAGTCTTGATTCAAATAAACTAAAGATAGCACTAACTGAAAATTTCTGGTTAACAGCAGATTTAAAAATACATGCAAAATATGTGTTTGGATGTAAATCATTTTGGCTTAAATGATAAGGTATTGAATATAAAAATTAATGTCTAAAACTTTTTATTATTTACAAAAAATACAGTTTATATACCAGTCACATAAAATTGGGAATTTAAATTAAATCTGTCATGCAGATTTGAAATACATTCCAGAAATTGAAAAATTTAAATTCAATATAGTTATGTTTTCACTAGTAGTTTAAGGTCACCTTAAAATAGGCCACACCTTGAAGACCAGTTACACCCATGTACCAAATTTGATTTGAATCTGTGAATCCATCTTTAAGCTATTGCCCACAAATCACAAAAGTAAAATACAAAATAAATGTGTTATAAGTGGGAGTTTAAGGTCATCTTATAATAGGGCACATATCGATGACCGGCAACACCCACATGCCAAATTTGAATTTCATCCTACAAGCAATTTTTAATATATTTTCTAGAAATAAAGTGTGATGACGATGCTGGTCCTATAGCTGATCTATCACAGCTGAGTGACACCAAACTGTTACAACCTTAAACTTGCAAATTTAATAAGTAAATTAAATTTTTATAAGTTAATACCCTATCCAATGGACAATTGCTTTACCGGTCGGTGCGACCGGTCCCGCCAAACGTCAGAAAAAGATGTCCTGTATATAATACTGGCAGGACCGGCCAGGAGAGTGCATTCGCCAGGTGGCGCATCGTACTTCCTCTTCCTGTCTAGACATCGTGACGTCATAGCATCTTTTTCGTGTCTAGTCCTAGTAAAGGTCAAAGTTGGGGTTTTACGTCCCGTTCAACAGCCAGGGTCATATTGGGACAGGTCCTCAGAATTGCCACTTGTGGGACTCGAACCCACAGAGGTGACAGCCTATGATTAGATGCCAAACTTGCTAACCACTAGGCCACTGAGGACCTCTGTCTAGTCCTAGTAAGACCCCTAGTAAGCTGATAGCGGGGCTGGTTGGGTGGGCCTTGCCTGTCCATTGGATAGGGTATTAACTTATAAAAATTTAATTTACTTATTAAATTTGCAATTTTATTGCGTTAATACATCCTATCCAATGGACAATTGCTGAATAACTACCGCTTGGTAGGCGGGTAAGCAGGTAGGGACTTAATTGAACTCATAACAAAACAAATTGTGCAGGCCCATTTGACCTAGGGTCAGAGAACCCTGAGAGGTCAAGGTCGGCTACCAACTCACCGGTTAACCGGGAGTCTACTGTCGTTGCCCCCCCCTTTTTCTTTCCCTCCCAGAGTTGGGCTGAGCAGGGGATGATAGAGAGAGAGAGAGGGGCTGAGTTCAGTCCCAGAAGAAATAAACTTCCCAAAGGAAGCAAGTCACAGTTTTTTGGGTTTTTTTTTCTAAAAATGTACATTGAAACTATTTACACTATGTACATATCTGGCATATTTACAATATGTACATATTTACATATATACAACATCTCCTCACTTCTGGGTATGGTGGTGCACCTGCTGGGCAGCCACTACAGGTCCTAGGTGGAAAAGCTCTGAGTCAGCCCAGGCAACATCCTTCAAATAAAACTGAGTGAAGGTGTTGTGAGATTTCCAGTGGCAGGCTGACAAAATCTGGTCTAAGGATATCCCTGATTGGAAAGCCTTAGCGGCAGCAAAGGCCCTAACATCATGGGCTTTAACCTGATGTAAGGATAGGGACTCCTGGTCGGAGAGCTCATAGGACAGAATCACAGTCTGTTTGATCCATGAGGAGATGGTGGCAGGTGAGATATCTCTGTCAAAACCTTTCTTGAAGGAGACAAAAACCAACTCCTTATTCTGCCTAAGGTCTGAGGTCCTGTCCAAGTAGTAGCGTAGGGCTCTAACTGGACATAGGGACCTATCACCCTTGAGTGATTTATCCAGAGATGGTGCCAGGGCTGGAATAACCACTGGAGCCACACTGTCTGGACCCTCCTTGGCCAGCTGATTCTTGGAAAGGAAGCTGGGTGAGGGGTACAAGGACACCTTAGACCAGTCTGACTGGTGTCTGATGTTCTTATGTAACCAAGCATGGATCTCACTCCTGCGTTTACCAGAACCTAAGGCCAGCAAGAAAACAGTCTTGAAAGTCAGATGTTTTAAGGAGGCCTCTTTTAGGGGTTCAAAGGGAGCCTTTGTCAGCTGGTGAAGCACCAGGAAAAGGTTCCAGGAGGGGATGCCCCTCCTGCCCTTGGGTCTGTCTCTATGGAAACTATCCAGGAGACGAGTGAGATTTTCATCCTTGCTGACATTAATGGTGGAATTGCCCAGTTTGTCAGCAATGGCTGATCTGTAGCCATCAATAGTGCCTGGTTGCAACTTCTTGTCCTGAAACAAGTGCAGGGGGAAGTCAGCAATGGCTTTCAGAGGTGGTGCCCTGAAGTCCACCTGATTACTGAGGCACCACTTTGTAAAAATGGTCCACTTTGCCTCATAGACAGATCTGGTTGATCCTCTTTGAGGAGCCTCAATTCGTGCTGCCACTGCCTCAGAGAAGCCCTGCTCCTTGATTGCTGAGGCTCTAGGAGCCAGGCATGTAAGTTCAGATTTGACAGATTCCTGTGAAGGACCTGGTTGAATGGCTGAGATACCAGGTTTGGTATGCTGGGCAGGCACAGTGGGATTTGACTGGACATTGCCACTAGATCACAGAACCAGGGCATGTTGGGCCACCCTGGGGCAATCAGAATTATTCTGTTGCAAGGGTAGTCCTGTAACTTCTCCACCACTTTGCCCAAGATGGCTGCTGGTGGAAAGGCATATGGGTCCAGGTCCTCCCAGGAGAGGCTGGGTGCGTCCACTGCCCAAGCCTGGGGGTCTGGAACCGGTGACACAAACTGTGGCAGTTTGTTGTTGAACCTGGTGGCAAACAGGTCCACCTGTGGCTGGTGCCACCTTGAGCATACAGCTTGGAACACTGCTGGATGAAGTGACCATTCTGTTTGAATGGTCTGGCCAAGTCTGGATAGCTTGTCTGCTATCACGTTCAGCCGGCCGGGGATGTGACGTGCTCTGAGGGTTACCTGCTGTCTGGTACACCAGGACAGGATTCTCCACAGTAGGGCACACAGCGATCCCGACTTCATCCCCCCCTCTTTGTTGATATAGGCAACCACTGTTGTGTTGTCTGTAGCTATCAGTACTGTCTTGTTGTAACAGAGGGTTCGAAACTCTTTTAGAACTAGAAAAACTGCTTTTAGCTCTTAGTGGTTGTGCAGCTTGCTCTCTGGAAGGGACCAAGTTCCCCTTGCAGTGTGCTCGTCTAAGTGAGCGCCCCACCCTTCTTTTGATGTGTCTGTAAATATTTGCAGAGCATATTTTAGAGGGTGTAATGGTTGGCCTGGTAGCACATTGCTTTCCTCCAGCCACCACCTTAGATGGGGGTGGAGGGACTTGGGGACCGGGATCACCTTGTTCAGTGATTCTGGGACCCTCCAGTTGTTTTTCAAGTGCCAATGTATGGGTCTCATGTGTAGTCGCCCTAAGTGTACTTGCTTTTCTGTTGCTGTGAGTAGACCTATGAGAGACATGAATTGTCGGACCGGGCAAACCGGATCCGACAGTATTGATCTGATCTTGTCTGTCAAGGTCTGCCAACGTTCTTCTGTTGGTCTGACTTTGCCCTCTTTCAGGTCGAACTGGTAGCCTACGAAGTTGAAGACCTGTTTGGGTGCCAGTTCTGACTTTTCCTTGTTCACAAGCCACCCTAGTTCCTGACAAAGTGTGACCAGGGTTTGAGTATGCTGGAGACAAGTGTCATGGGGAGAGGCTCTCACCAGCCAGTCGTCTAGGTACTGGTGGGTTCTTATACCCTTCTGAAGTGCCATGAGTTTGACCTCTTTGGCCACCACTGTGAACTCCATGGGGGCTCGTAGACTTATCACTTGCAGGGTAAGCCCGGAAACGATTTTGCTGTTGGTGTGATGTACCCGACGAACGCCTCTCGTCATTCCTACTGATTTCCTCTTCAGCCTTGGTGATAAGCTGATCCGGAAACAGTGCGTTTAGATGTACTGGAGACGTTCTTAGGGCGTTCACAGTATCTTGTTTCACTCCCACGTGTAGGTAGTCCAGATAGCTATCCCTGCGAGCTAGAGTGAAGTTGGCCATGTTGATAAAAATACCCTCGGATAGATCTTGCATGGTTCTGGCCATGGCCTGTGAGATTGACCGGTTAAACGTGGTCAGATACTCCAGTTCATTGACAGCTTGCTTCATCTTCTCTGATGACTTGCCCTTACTGTCGAGATATAGGGTTTTGAGCTGAGCGGACATAGAGTCTTGAACTCTAGTCAAACACCTTGACAAACCAGCAGCCTGGTTACACATTATTGTCTGTTCCCTTGCTGCTCTCTCCCACCTCCTGAGTAGCTCTTGACTGAAGGCGCGGGAGGGTGGGGCAGTAGGTAAGTTTCTTCTAGCCACCCTGCTGAAGGAATGGTTGAGTTTGGCAGGGTCCGGTGACCAGGTGCGTAACTGTTGTGCTCTCAGAGTCCTTCTCAGCATGCATCCCGTACCACCTTGAAGATCTGGGAGTTTTAATGAACTGATCTCTGAGGAGACCGGTATTGTCTGTGTTTCTAGTTGGGTAGCCCTCTGTGAGTGTGAGGTTAAGACTGGACATCTTACGACACAACCAGTCGTCCACCGGAAGTTTCACTGACACTTTACCGGTTGGTCTAACACGTGCACCGGCAAAGGGGTTGTCATCAGCAGTGGAGGACACAGTTTCGAACTCAGGAACCTTGTGCCAGTTCATGAAACTTCTCACACCCCTCATAGTCTCCCTGTAGTTTACCTCCTCAGTAGGTTCACTGTCAGGATCATCTCTGGAGACATCCCTGTCTGCTGACTGGTCCCGGTGGATCTCCTCATCCAGGGAACTGGTAACACTGAGCTGGTCAGCTTCACTATCAGAAGCTGCACTCAAATCTCCCTCACCGGTTGGCTGAACTTCAGGGAATGAACCGGGGGCCTGAACAGGCTGGGTTGCTATCCCTGCACCGGGAGCCCCAAGGGGCTGGGTGGCAGTCTGCATCTCCTCTACAGCCTCCCCGGTGACCTGATCAAGGCCGGGACCGGGCTTCTCTACAGCCAGCTTGCTGGTGGTGGCACCAAGATAAAAAAATGGCTTCTGGCTGGTAGTCACATCTGAAGCTGGTTTCACAACCGGTTCAACCGGTACTGTGAATGTCTTGGCCAATAACATTGCCTCAAGACGGGAGAATCTTTCTGCCCACTTGTCATCCAGTTGCTTCAAATCTTCAGCTGATGGTTTACTGCTGGAAGATTTCTTCTTATTGGCAGAAGGCTTGGGGGGATTCACTATGCTTCGTCTTCTTTGTAGTAGGGGTAGAATGAACAGCCTTGACCTTCTCCACTTTACCCAGCACACTAACGTGTGCAGGGTCCACGAGAGTGGGAGTGGAGGAGGACGCAGTCGCCTTCTTGTCTTTCCTGTCTTTATAAGTAGGGGTAGACAATTGCTGGATCTGTTCAGGGTTAAACCCTCTACAGATAGCACATTCCTTCTTCTGGACGCAGGGGTCGTCGCCTAGCCCTTTGTCCCTACAACGTGCACACTCGGAGTGGGAGTCGAACCCAGCCATAGCGTGTCCGCAGGAGCCTCGTCATTGTCCTGGAGATGACATAGTGTAGGTAATACTTCTAAATAACTTTAAAAGTGAATTAAAAAGGTTGCGTTCGGTGTAGAACAAAATATTCGCTTGTTGAGAAAACACGCCTTCACTCTCCACGCGCCAAACGAAAAAGATGCTATGACATCACGATGTCTAGACAGGAAGAGGAAGTACGATGCGCCACCTGGCGAATGCACTCTCCTGGCCGGTCCTGCCGGTATTATATACAGGACGTCTTTTTCCGACGTTTGGCGGGACTGGTCGCGCCGACCGGTAAAGCAATTGTCCATTGGATAGGAAGTATTAACGCAATAAAATCATAAATTTCTAAAATATCAGCAATTTATTGTAACCTTACCAAAGAGACATTTTTCCTTTTGTCTAAATATATGTACATGATGAATATCAATGAAAAAATCTAAGCATATCTAATATCTTCGAACACCAAAACAATTTTTCCAAACTTTATGTTAATGTTAGTTTAAGGTAAGGAGATTAAGGTAATCTTTTCCTGAAGGTTCTGTTCAAGGTTTGTTACATCCAGAACTGAAAAATCCATAGAATTGCACAGTATTTGAAATAGTGTTCAAAAATTGACAAATTTATAGTGAATATAATTCTGTTATTACTAGGAGCTTAAGGTCACCTTATTGTATGACACTTATCTATGGCCAGTTATACATACATATACAAAATTTGAATGAAATTTCTCAAGTTATTTTCAGTGTACTCTATGGAAAAATATAGCATCAGAGATGCCCGTACCCACAGCCTGGGGAAATATTTTTAAACACCATGAGATATATAGCCGATGTACGGGTTTTCGATATATTCATGCTTTCGATCATTTAAAATATAGGCTCTCAGCCTCGCTTTTGGATGGCGTTTTTACAATATTTTAGAATGAATATGGTCAAAGGTCAAATCAAGGTCATGCCATGACGTTGCTCACCTACAACCCCTAACCAATGTCCCTATCAAGTATCAACTTCCTACGGTTTCTGAGATATGGCCCAGACAAGATTTTCAAACTCAAGGTCACTATGGTAAGGTCAAATCAAGGTCACACCATGACGTTGCACACCTACACCTCCTAACCATTGTCCCTGCCAAGTATCAACTTCCTACACCTTATGGTTTCTGAGATACAGGCCGGACAAACTTTTTCCCACTGCCTGCCCGCCCGCCCATCCGGACACCATGGGTGAAAACAATACAATAACAATACGATAACAATCAACTACAGTACAGCTAGTGATCTTTTTCATGTTATGCATGGTTTTCTTGGGTAATTACAAGTTTCAGGTGATTTTAAAGTTTGGAAATGAATATATTCATCATGACACCAATAAAAATGTAATCTGAACAAATAACTTCTTAATACGTGGGAGTTTAAGGTCACCTTAAAATAGGGCACACCTTAAAAACCAGTTATAACCACATGCCAAAGTTGAATTGAATCCGTCAACCCATTTTTCAGATACTGTCAGGAAACAAAAAAAACTTAAACTCAATATAAGTATCTTACTAGTGGGAGTTTAAGGTCACCAAACTATACAGCACACCCTGAGGAGCAGTTACATCCACATGCCAAATTTGAATTAAATCGGACAAGCCATTTTTGAGATACTATCCGGAATACAAAGTGTGACGACGACAGATGCCACCGCCACAAAATGAGATGACGAAGCAATCCCTATATGCCACGCAGCATAAATGCTAGTGACACAATGAAACAAATTACTGGAGTAGTACCTAGATTAGAGTAATAGATTGCAGTGTCTGGCTGTAGCTTCAATGCCTTCAGATAATGCTCTTCACTTTGGACATAGTTCCCATCTTTCCCCAGACCGTTGGCGTAGTTATAATGCAGTGAGGCTTCATTGGGATTAAAACGCAGAGCTTCGTCAGCAACAATACTCATCTCATCAAACCTCTCTGGAAAGAAATAAATTAAGGCTGTATGAATTACTCAAGCACTTATTAAATGGTAAGGTATTGGACTATTTGGAGTATAAAATTAGGGGAAATTTATCTGATATTATAAAGACCGGAAGTGCGCAGACTACACAAAACAATACAGTGCACATATTTTTGCATCCATTTAACTGAAGCAATAAATGGACCATCATCGACAATACAGAACCAAACAATACAGACAAAATATAGTACTCTAATAATGTACTGAAAAATTATATTTATAACAATATTGGTGGATCAATAAATCAAACTGGTCTTTATTATAGAAATAAAGCCCTCAGGTTCGTACTTTATGACCTCTCTAAAAGGATGGATAATGGACTTACGCTGCTGCGCTTGTCCATTACCCTCCGGAAATACCATCTTTTTATAGAGGTCATAAAAGTACTCACCCTCTGACTTTATTTCTACAAGGCATGTAATTGTAAGTAAGTGGGAAAATCTGAATTATTTTATTTGTATACAGACAGTGATGCAGATCACTCTCAAACTTTAATGGGATTTAAATTGGACAAAGACCCATCTTCGGATTTTTTCATGAATTCCAACAAGCAGTATTTGCATAACCCTGCTAACAAACAAATAGACAAATGGAAAAATGGACAATACAAATGGTAATGAAAATAATACCTCATTGGACAGAGGTAAATCATAGATGGTTAACTCAGTTGGGATCAATATCACATTCAACACATTGTATAGGTCACGTCGACACATTGTATAGGTGACATCAACACATTGTATAGATCACATCAACACATCGTATAGGTGACATCGACACATTGTATAGGTGACATCGACACATTGTGTAGGTGACGTCAACACATTGTATAGGTGACGTCAACACATTGTATAGCTCACATTCAACATATTGTACAGCTCACATTCAACATATTGTACAGCTCACATTCAACACATTGTACAGCTCACACTCAACATATTGTACAGCTCACATTCAACACATTGTACAGCTCACATTCAACACATTGTACAGCTCACATTCAACACATTGTATAGGTCACATTCAACACATTGTATAGGTCACATGAACACATTGTATTGGTCACATCAACACATTGTATAGGTCACATTCAACACATTGTATTGGTCACATCAACATATTGTATGGTCACAAAACCATCCAGCAGTAATGACTACCATTAATGGACTGATTCTAATTCAACATGTTTATGGAAAGTTGTGCCTCCGAGTCTGTAAGATGATGGAGATTAAGCAGTATAAAAGTTCTTATTAGTACATTAGTAATTTGTATCTCACTTAAACAAAGAACAAGAGAGCGCATAGAAAGGTCACATAGGGTTCTTTATGGGTTACATAGGGTTCTTTATGACAGTACCTAAACTGTCCAGTAGTATGAGCATATTGATCCAGGCACTGATGTGAGAGGGTTGCTGCAGAGTGGCATTCCTCCATGCTTGTAATGCTTCTGCATGGCGAGACATGTCCAAGTACTGCAACAACAAACAATGACAAATACAATGCATGAAGATTGCATTAATAGTAGACACTAGGTAAGGTTAAAGTAAAGCAGAAATTATGACTGGAGCTAGCAGTTCTTTTAATACCCTTGTATAGTTATAAAATTACCCTAGTCCTTAACAAGTCCCCCTTTAATATGATTTTGAAAAAGTAACAAAGATGTTCTTAAAATCTATACTCTTTTTCAGGAGCCTTGAAATGAACAAAATCAGGTATTTTGATTGTCACAGGTTATGTGAAACAAAGATACCAATATGTACAAGCAGAAATTTCAAACAAGAAATGTCTTCAAAGTCAAAGTAAAGGTTTTACATCCAATTCAACTGCCAGGGTAGAAATGTCCTAATATATTGCAGTTAATACACTCAATCTTTACACAACATAAAGTCAGAATGTGAAATATTCAACCAGTTTTATAGGTTTTTGTCATTAGCTGGACAAAATATCAGCCATATAAAGGGGTTATATGTAGGCATTTCTCAGAACAAATTCTCATAACATAAAGCAGTTATTGTTCATTTCTACAATAAACTAACGACACTGGTATAGTGACAAAATAATGCAAGTTCTACTGACCAGATTGCCGAGGTTGTAGAAGCAGTCCGGGTATTTGTGGCGGTGAGTGAGAGCAGTGAGATAACTCCTCTCAGCACTTCCTGTTTTCTTTAGCTCTGCCTGTACGATGCCCAGGTTCATCCAGGCAGCTGAAAAGTCACTCCTGAAATATACCAGAGAAACTCTTGGGTAGTCTGCTGCGACGGGCAGAGTTGGTTAAAAATAGCGGAATCGATTTCTCAGTCTCTGTATGCTAGGAATCATTGTTTTCTGGGACCAATACTCTGGTTAGTAGTCACTTGGATTACTGCAATACACTTTCTACGAGTTTCTCAAAATCCAATCTACTCCAGTTACAATGTAATCAAAATAGTGCTGCAGAATTGTATCATATACAAGTTGATAAACTAGAATCAATTCTATTCTCAATAGACTGCATCGGTTCCCTATTAAATATCACTCAGTGTTCATTAATCATAATTGCCTCACTCATCTACAAGTTTTTTTATGTAAAGCTTTCTCCTCACTGTTACCAATGTTATGCAGTGTAAAAGTTGTGGTAGTTCCAAGGTCAAAACTCCATCACTGTGAAACAAAAGACAATGTGTGATTCCCTCACATTTAAACTTTTGGAACACTTGGAATAACTCGCTACTACCGCATGCAATGGATCATGTTTTTTTAAGCTTCCAACTGCAAAACCTGTGACATTTTAAGTTATCTGGAAGCCTTAACTGATGCAGCTTTATTTTGCATTTAAAGTGGAAAACACACACAGTGTCAAGGTTGTTTATTTTATAGCATAAATAAAGTTTTATTATAGTGACAAGTAACCAATTCTACATTTGAATGTTTTGTAATGTATTTGACAGTTTTACCAAGTGACTTTAATAATAGTCACTCTAACAATCGATTGTTCAGCTTAAATCTTACCTTTACCAATGTACCTCAATATCCACAGTTTTTTAAAAATATTTTTGACATTTTTATTTTACAAACTGACAGATTTGCCATGAAATTCAAGTTTGTTTATGCCTACCGCCATATTTACAGGAAGTGAGTATTTTTGGTAGATTCTAAATGTCGGAACACTGTTATGCTTACCAGATTGACCTATACTTCATACCGGAAAGTGTTTCATGACATAATGACCAACAATGGAGAAAAATAATTGATTATCATTCCATTATCGGTCGGAAAAAATGGATGCAATTCCACTCATTAATGGCAATATCTCTCTCCTTCATGCATCAAAGATCATTTTGAATAAGAATGTTCTTAATGAGTGCTTGACACAATCAACACTTTGATGAAGAGTTCTTGTTCCTTCAGGTACTTGGCTTCATGGCCTTGGACTCACAAGCAAAAAAATGTCTCGCCACATTTAGAAGATGTAGCATCTCTCACCATCAAGAATATAAAGTTGGAAGTTACCTGACATGTATAGCTCTCTGCAGCAAGGATTCAGCCTCCGTCAGTTGTTTTAGATCCTTGAGTAAGTTGCCCAGGTTATTCAGGGCTTGGTCATACTCTGGATACAGCCTGAAGGACAAGAAATTCAAATTTTATATCAAGTTTTTCAGTCAGAAAAATGAAATATGCACTCCAATATCTGTCCTTCTAATATACAATCAATTTCATGAACTTGAAAATTTTAATTAAATGTAGCTTTTTATAAGCTACAAGCTTACCATCTGGGACTCGATGCTTATCTCGGGTTGCCGCACCTGACACGGCCAGCGCTCGAAAAAAGAGTTCTAATGACCGTCCTAGTATTAGTACCCAGCCTCTGGTGACCCGGTGAGTGAGCATGCGCAGTACGTCCTCCTTCTTGTTGGCCCCACCCCTCAGCTGCAATTTTCAGCGGGGAGGTAGGGGGGACTCTCCTGAGTCCCAGATGGTAAGCTTGTAGCTTATAAAAAGCTACATTTAATTAAAATTTTCAATTTTATTATGCTCCAATAGCTTACCATCTGGGACTCAATGCTGAATCCCACCGTTAGGAGTCAGGGATTGCAGCTCAGACTGTGATTGTCAATAGAACCTCCTTTTTCTTTCTTTTTTTTATTATTTTTTATAGGAGAGTCCCAAGGACAGATATAACATATGTGGTCACTCATAATAGTCCTAATAATTTACAAAATATATTCTCCACACTTGAGACAGCATATGCCTCTAAATATCTGGATTTTAAGGAGGAAGGTGCAATCTAAATTCACCTTAACTGCTGTAACCCCAAGGTTACATAATACTGATTAACACTGGCCACTAGGCCAAGGTCACCTGAGGGTACTTAAGTTACACAAAGTTTGACAAAACAATACAAGATAGTATGAAAAATATAAGATAACAACCTTACCAGATATTGTATGTTGGTGTGCAGTACCTGAATGCCTGGGTCTGTTAGGCTCTGGAGGACTTGGTTACAGAGGCTGAGCCCCCCCCCCCCCCCCCCCCCCCCCCCCCTTTTCTTTTCCCGAAGATGATCTCGCTGAGGGGAAAGGTCCAGGAGCTGTTGGGCTGCGACCACCAGGCCCAGGTATAAATTGTTATCGTTATTTGCCCATGTCAAGTCTTTTAGGTAGAAATTTGTAAACGTGTTGTGTGCTTTCCAATGACATGCCTGCATGATTTGGTCTACCGAAACCCCACCGTAAAAGGCTTTAGAGGCTGCAAAGGCTCTGATATCGTGAGCTTTGACTTGGACCAAGTCCAAGGCTTGCTGATCTGCTTGTTTATAACACAATAAAATTGTCTGTTTAAGCCATGAAGACAGGGTAGCTGGTCTGATGTCTGTTGAATGCCCTTTCTTGAAGGATATGAATAAGAGTGATCTGTTGCCCCTAAGGTCTTTAGTTCTATCCAAATAGTATCTCAGGGCACGTACTGGGCACAGAAATCTGTCTTGCTTGAACTGTCTATCTACTCTTGTTGTTAAGGCAGGGATAACGACTGGTGATACACTTTGAGCTCCTTCGTGAGCTAATTGATTTTTTGCAATGAAGTCAGATGAGGGGAACAAAGCCACTTTTTCTCATTGACCAAGGTTCGACACTTTGTTTGCAACCCAGGCGTGGATTTCACCGCGGCGCTTGCCCGAAGCTAAGGCTAGTAAAAATAGCATCAGAGATGCCCGTACCCCACAGCCTAGGGAAATATTTTCAACACCATGAGATATAGAAGTACTGTACCAGTACAAACTTCAGGATACTTTCAGAGCACTGTCAGTTATATAAAGGTCCAAACAATGTTTAAATGGAGAAATAATGTTTAAAAGAAAGATAATGCGTGTAAAGATGAAGTATTAAAACAAGATAATTCAATAACAAGATGACAGCATTAATCAGTAAACTAAAATTCAACATTCTTTATCTACATCTGCATGGCCGAATTATGGTTTAGATGGTTTGAATATTACCATGCATACAGAAGTGGTAATACATTTAATGAATGCTTATTGTGGTGTTGGAGCAAAATCTGAGGCTCACTTGATGAAATTCTATCTCTTACAATGGGAAGTTATGAAAGTAAAATTCTTAATAAATTCTAATATGACTTTTGCTTAATCTGCATCAAAAGACAGACCCAAAGGTCCATGAAGATTTTAAAGGTCAAGCTCACTACGACAAGGTAAAAGGTCAAATTAAGGTCATACCATGATAATACACACCTATAGCCCCTAACCAATGTCCCTACCAAGTATCAACTTCCTACACCTTACGGTTTCCGAGATATAGCCCTGACAAGATTTTATAGGTCAAGGTCACTATGGCAAGGTCAAAGGTCAAATCAAGGTCACACCATGATGCTGCACACCTACACCCCCTAACCAATGTCTCTACCAAATATCAACTTCCTACACCTTACAGTTTCCGAGATATAGCCCGGACAAGATTCTATAGGTCAAGGTCACTACGGCAAGGTCAAAGGTCAAATCAAGGTCACACCATGACATTACACACCTACACCCCCTAACCAATGTCCCTACCAAATATCAACTTCCTACACCTTATGGTTTCCAAGATATAGCCCGGACAAGATTTTATAGGTCAAGGTCACTACAGCAAGGTCAAAGGTCAAATCCTGGTCAGACCATGACGTTGCACACCTACACCCCCTAACCAATATCCCTACCAAGTATCAACTTCCTACACCTTACGGTTTCTGAGATATAGCCCGGACAAGATTTTATAGGTCAAGGCCACTACGGCAAGGTCAAAGGTCAAATCAAGGTCAGACCATGACGCTGCACACCTACACTCCCTAACAAATGTCCCTACCAAATATCAACTTCCTACACCTTACGGTTTCCGAGATATAGCCCAGACAAGATTTTATAGGTCAAGGTCACTACGGCAAGGTCAAAGGTCAAATCAAGGTCACACCATGACGTTGCACACCTACACCCCCTAACCAATGTCCCTACCAAATATCAACTTCCTACACTTTACGGTTTCTGAAATATAGCCCGGACAAGATTTTATAGGTCAAGGTCACTACGGCAAGGTCAAAGGTCAAATCAAGGTCACACTATGACATTGCACACCTACACCCCCTAACCAATGTCCCTACCAAATATCAACTTCCCACACCTTACAGTTTTCAAGATATAGCCCGGACAACATTTTATAGGTCAAGGTCACTACAGCAAGGTCAAAGGTCAAATCAAGGTCACACCATGACGTTGCACACCTACACCCCCTAACCAATATCCCCACCAAGTATCAACTTCCTACACCTTACAGTTTCCGAGATATAGCCCGGACAAGATTTTATAGGTCAAGGTCACTACGGCAAGGTCAAAGGTCAAATCAAGGTCAGACCATGACGTTGCACACCTACACCCCCTAACCAATGTCCCTACCAAGTATGAACTTCCTACACCTTATGGTTTCTGAGATACAGCCCGGACAAACTATTTCCCGCCGCCCGCCCATCCGGACACCATGGGTGAAAACAATACCCTGACAGCCCTTAAGGGCTGTGGGGTAAAAATGCTGTTTTGATAGTCAAATGTTTAATGTCAGAGTCTTTCATTGGTTCAAAGGGTTTCTTTGTAAGTTCATTGAGCACAACTGATAAGTTCCATTTGGGAATGTTTCTAGTTGCCTTAGGCCTATGTCGGTGAAAACTTGCAAGAAGCCTGTTTAAATCTGTACTCTGAGCTATATGGAGGCCTGTAGGGCCCAAGTAATCCAAAATAGCCGTTCTATAGCCATCAATGGTAGAAGGGCGTCTATTTAAGTCTTGAAATAGGTGCATAAGGAAGTCTGAGACTTGTTTTATAGAAGGTTTGGAGACATCCACCGAATTTTCTCTGCATCATTTTTCAAAAAGGGCCCACTTTGCTTGGTAAATAGATCTTGTTGATGACCTTTGAGGGGTAGCAATTCTCTCTGCCACTTCAGAAGAGAAACCTTGTTCTTGGAGTTGCTCACTCCTAGACACCAAGCATGGAGGTTGAGGTATTGCGAATTGTTGTGAAACACCTGGTTGCTTGACTGCTTGAGCAGATTTGGAGATGCAGGCAACTGAAGTGGAATTTCCACTGATAGATGGACCAGATCCCAGAACCAGGGCATGCCCGGCCAGCCCGGGGCTATCAAGATTAGGAGGCAGTTGTACTGGCGGACCTTTTGTATTACTTTTGGAAGTAGAGCTGTTGGAGGGTAAGCATAGGCTACAAGGCTTGACCAGCTTATGTTTAGAGCATCTATGTTCCATGCGTTTTGATCTGGAACTGGAGAGACGTACAGTGGCAACTTGTGGTTTAGCCGAGTGGCAAACAGATCCACCTGAGGAGTAAACCACTTTGTGCAAATTCTTTTGAACACCCAAGGGTGTGGTGACCACACCGTTGACTGAATTTCAGTTGATCTGGACAGGGAGTCTGTGATCACATTTAGGCACCCTGGAATGTGTCTGGCACGTAGAGATATTTTGAATCGATGACACCAGCTCATGATTCTCCATAGAAGGGCGCACATCTCTACTGAGTGAGTCTGGCCCTGTTTGTTGATGTAGGCTACTACCGTTGAGTTGTCCGTGGCAACCAGGACTGTTTGATTTTGGCATTGAAGCCTGAAGTGTTTTAGGGCCAAGAACACTGCCTTTAGTTCTGAAATGTTTATGTGCAATGATTTTTCTAGATCTGACCACAGTCCTTTGATAGAATCTTGATTTAAGTGAGTGCCCCAACCTACATTTGAGGCGTCTGTAAACACTTGAACGTTGTGTTCTTGGGGGTGGAGATCTGCACCTTTGAGAAATTTTGTAGATTCTGCCACCAGTCCAGATGAGCTATGATGGAGTCTGACCAGGGAAGGAGCTTGTCCAACGACTGAGTAAATGTCCACTTCTCCGTGAGATGCCACTGAAAAGGTCTCATGTGAAGGCGGCCATCTGGGACCATTTTTTCGGTTGATGCTAGCAACCCAATGAGTGATATCAAATGTCTTGCAGTCAGGGCAGACTGGTTGGTTATCCTGAGGATTAATGCCTGTAGTTTTTGCCACCTCTCCTGAGTGGGCTTTACAAGGGCTGAGTTTAGATGGTATTCGTATCCCACAAAAGAGAATACTTGAGTTGGAGTCAACTCCGATTTGACCTGATTTATCATCCAACCTAGAGATTCGGTTAGGTCTACCACCACTTTTGTGTTGTGAGATGACTCCTCCGGAGATTGAGCCCTGATCAGCCAATCGTCCAGATATTGGTGTATCCTTATGCCCCGTGATAAGGCCATGAGTTTTACCTCTTTTACTATCACGGTGAATACTTGAGGAGCTGGGGCTAGCCCGAATGGAAGAGAGGTGAACTGATAGATCTGAGACCTGTGTGCAAATCGCAGGTATTTTCGGGATCTTGGGTGAATTGGAATATGGAGGTAGGCGTCTTGCAGGTCTATTGATGTGACCCATTCCCCTGTATTCAAGGATGTTCTTATTGATTCTGGGATCTCCATCTTGAATCTTTCTATCCTCAGGAATTGATTTAGCCTGCTTAAGTCTATGACTGGTCTCCACTTTAGATGTGGCTTTGGGACTAGAAACAGGCGACTGTAAAAACCAAGAGACTCTGTGTTTCGTACTTTTTCTATCACATGTTTGTGCAGGAGAGACTAGATACAGGAGGCTAGAGCTCGGTCTTTTTGTTGATTTTTGTATTCTGATATGATCAGTGGATGTCTGGTTTGTTTGGGCTTGAGGTGAAAGGGAAGCACGTAACCATTTGTAATAATGTTTAAGACGGAGCTTGAACAATTTCCTTCTACCCAGGCTCTCCTGAACTGCATGAAACGGCCTCCAACTGGTGGGTCTCTGTGTGAGTCATTGTTTGGAGGGGTTTCCACGACCCCTGCCCCTGCGATGGGGTCTGAACTGGCCCCTGCTACCTCTGCTACTGAAACTACCTCTGCTTGAATAGGCTGAACTACCAGGGGTAGATTGTCCATAGGGGCGTTTTCTGTAACGTCCTCTGCCTCTCTGAGGGCCACGAAAGGGCCGATTTTGGTAAGGTCTGAAAGTCTGACCTTGAGACTTGGAAGAACCCTTTTTTAGGAGGAACTCCTCACCCTCTTGAACCAGCTGAGAGTGAAATAAAGGAGAGGGGAGGAAGGGGGAATTGCGTAGCTCTTGTCTTCTGGTTTCCCCCAAATCTGGGTGAAGATTGGTCATTTCAGCATCTCGCCTCATGAGACCTGCACAGACCATGACATGTAAGTTTCAGCGTAACATATGGGTCATGGCGTTGCTTTGGCATGCTAGTGCCCTTTGTTGGATATGGATTCTCTTGTCCCAGATATCCATATAGTCTCTGGTTGTCTCATAGGCATTTTTGATGGCCCTCTCAGGGTCGGCTCCCTTTAGGATCTTATGTTTGGCCTTTTTGACAGTGGACTTGATGCTGTCCTGACAGCGATCCATAACACTACTGCACTCTGAAATTGTGTGGTTGAACACTGCCGAAAAATTGAGAGTGCAGATGTTTTGTCTGGCTTGATGTTCAAGTTATTTGGCCACATGAAGGGGGGCCCTTACCCCGGGAGCCACTTGAGGTCTGGGGGGGAAATGCAAATATTTCTGTTAAGTTCCTGCATTCTTTCCTCAAAACATGGGTCTACCATTTTGTAATACTTTCCTGTGGCTTGAGGAGCTTTAGGGAATTTTTCCTCTGTGAGATTTAAGTTCTGAAAATCTTGTTCCCACTTTCTTAGTTCCTCCTTTAAAGCTGGATTAGCAGGTAAAAAGGTAGAAGGACCCTTTGGTCTGGCATTAAGACCCATAATCAAATTTGACACTGGCATTGAATGTTTTGGGTCAGGAATACCCAGCACCTGTCTGAAGGTTTCTATGTCTTCAGTGTATTGTGATGGTAAGTCACTTAGGTCCACCTCCCGAGAATAAATTGGGTCAGGGGGCAGCTCCCGCCTGACTTCATGAGACCTCCTTCTTTCTTGGTCCAACTCCCTCACGTCCCTATATACAATAGTGGAAGCCGTTTGTTTTGATTTTTTCCTGATCTCTATCACTGGAGATATTCCCTTGCTTAGGGGAAGATCTGCCAGATTTTTTGGATTTGGAACGGTGGAGGAATGCCTCAGATGAGGAGCTGACATAACGGGAGGACTTGTATTTAGATTTGTCTTTATGTTTTTTGACCTTTTCAACTGATATAACTCGGGGAGGCTCCATTTTTGGGTCTGAGGAAATATCCAAATATTGGGCCCGCAATCTGAGAGGCAACTCTGGGCCTACCTGGGCTGTGGTAGTGTCCATGGGTTCATGGCTGGGAACTTGCTGATACCGAGGTCTGGGAGGGCTGGGAGCTGAGCTCAGACCCGGTTTTGAATGTGACTTAGTCTGGTCCCCGTGTGGGGAGCTGGGGTCCTGGGGATGTTTAGATACAGTCACTGTGGTAGTAAGTTTATCAAAGGCGTCCATCATGGAACGTTGAAAAGAACCCATATGTTCTTGGAACTGATCACCCAGGGATTTTTCTATCCTCCATTGTAAAACAGTACCTGGGGTCTCGGGCACATGCTGGGGAGTTCTTAAAGATAAGTGATCCAGTCCCAGCACCTGGGCTCTGGGATCTCCCAGCACAACATTGCTGGGTTTTGGTGGGGATTGATAAATACTACGAGCTGCCTGTTCAAGCTCTTGCTGGGAACCTTCAAAGATATCACCCTGATCCGGCTCTCCCAGAAGCTCGGATTCATCTTTGGAAACGTCGGATACTCCAGCCTTGTCTTTCTTTACATACCGCTTTCTATTTATAATCTTTTGTTTTTGTTCTTCAGTAAATGAAGCACACACCATACATTTCCCCTTGCCAGTAACACAATAGTCGTCGCCTTTGGACGATTCCCTACAGGTAGGGCAGTAGTTGTGCAAATCCCACGAATTGCAAAAATGACGACATTTAAGGGCTCTGGACCTATTGCCAGCACTAGCAGTAGACATTGCAGGATTAAACCAGGGCGATAATAGAGATATCCGATTAAAAACTCCAGTAATGCTGTTTACACACACAATATACACTGGGCGATAATAGGGTGATATCCGATTTTAAACTTCAATAATGCTGTTCTGCACACAAAAAACTACTAAAGCATTCACTGTGCATATATATATAAAACTACATGCAATTCGATGAGAAACACTGCATATTTCGCTGTAAATGAACATAAAAGTCTTTGAAATATAAACACGATCTTTCCAATATGGCGGCCAACAAGAAGGAGGACGTACTGCGCATGCTCACTCACCGGGTCACCAGAGGCTGGGTACTAATACTAGGACGGTCATTAGAACTCTTTTTTTCGAGAGTTGGCCGTGTCGGATGCGGCGACCCGAGATAAGCATTGAGTCCCAGATGGTAAGCTATTGGAGCGGAATAAAATCATTCATTTACACTTTCCCAAAGTTGTATTTCCTTTGTTCTGCACTAAAATGCTTTTTCCATGTTATGAACCTTTTATTATTATTAGCCGACAATGCATTATTTTGGTATAATTGTTTCAAATTCAAGTCTTAAAAATGCTGTAATTTATAGCTAGCTGCTTGGAAGTTTTTATTAGCCATTTTCTGTATTTACCTAACAAGTTTCCAAAACAAAGTGAATCCAGTCACAAATTCACAATGTAGAAAATATATTTATTTCACAAGGTTTGGTGGTAAAATTTTTTTTTTTATTAGCCATTTTCTGTATTTACCTAACAAGTTTCCAAAACAAAGTGAATCCAGTCACAAATTTACAATGTAGAAAATATATTTATTTCACAAGGTTTGGTGGTAAAATATACATATATATATCTTACACTGTCTGAGACCAATGGATACTTAAAATAACCATAAATCTTAAAATACAGCTTTGACCAGGTTTGCATGAGCGATATCCAATATCCAATAATAGCACAATAATGTAATTTTATAGGGCAATATGCTGTAGAAATGGACCGCCATCAATGATTATCGGCCTGACACATCCATTAGTGCCCGACGCTTGCCGAGGGCACTAATGAATGTGAAAGGCCGATAATCATTGATGAAGGTCCATTTCTACTGCATATTGCCCGTAAAAATTACATTATTACTATTATTATTAGCTGAATTTTATATTTGGTTGTCTGTGATATTTTTTGTGTCATTAGAGTTTTCGAGCTATATATATAGTGATTACATCAACTGTACTTAGGGTTAAGGCTCTAAATTACTCATATATTATCGTTTGGGTGAAAAATACATTTATAAGTAATTTAGAATTAATATATAAATGATAATTTCAAACAAGACTTGTTTTATAAATGATATTTTTCTTTACCAAACAAAGAAAGTTTTTCAGTGTGAACCAACGTTGTATTTTTGGTATCTATTATATATATATTATACATTTAAACATTTTAAGAGAAAATTGATCTGTAACATTATCAGAAGTCATAGTTAATGTTTTAATACATGAAAACCCCATGGCTGTGCTAATCAAAAAAATATATTGTTGTGACATCATACAAGTAGAGACTAATAAAAATACGTCATTTTAATATTTTTGTTTTGAAATGGTTCTTGGCTGGGTTATTTTTCCCATAAACAATTACTGTTATTTTCAAAATAAGCAGTTAACCTACAAAAACATTCTTATAGCAATGAAAAGATATCTTTACACCGTCACTGCTTTTACTAGTTTTTGTTTGGTTAAAATCCGTACAGTAATAAATTAGATATTGCAAGTTAGAAAGTTGAAGTGAGAGTACAATATTGTAAACAAATACTCGGTGACATCAGAACCCAGTCAATAATACTCATTATTGGACCGCAGACCGGCAATCAATAAAATACTGTGTTTACAAAGACTCGATTTTGCACTAATAATCTACTGGTAACGCACGCTCAGCTAGTAATAATAGGCCATATGCTAGACAGAAATGGACCTACAATAATTATCAGCCTTTCACTTCATTCTATTATTAGATAGTGGATCTGTCAGGGTGATATTTACAGTGAAACACTTCTTTCTGGGTAATATCATGATTTATGAAGCCTGAGGGCATATGATATTGCCCGAGGGCCGATAGAAGTGTTTTATTCTGTTTATTATACCAAAACTTTATATCTTTCATTTTTTTTATTTAGCAGTAATTGTAAAGAAAAGTGCAAGAGTCTGCCTTTGCAGAGATAAGGGGCTACAAAAGTATAGGATATATTGAACAACGTCATTATGTAACATTACAATAACGTATATAGTAAACACCATCTAGTTTGTTTACATTCCAAACACATGCACATTTAATGATTTCGAGACAAAAAAGGGTATCAGAGTTATATTTTTATCCATAACGGGGCAATGTCACATCATATTGCCCGCAAATGCTGTAATCTCATTGGCTGAAACTCACTTGAGGTATAATAATAATTGACACCAGTCCAAGTTTACATCACATAGCCCTGTAAAATTCTGATACTTCACTATTATCCATACAATACCAATACCCCCAAAGCGAACCCTATATTTTAAAATTTATTTACTGATTAATATTTTTCCCATATTTTTCTGACTATTTTCACCCATTTACATTCTTTTATTCATATTTTTCTCATGGATTTTAATTCTTTTTCCAGAGGTGAACTCCAGTGGCAAGATTCACATACTATTCCATGTCTTACTCTATATTTAAAGTGAAATGTACACAGGTGACCACTGTCAAAGAACAACCCACTTGCAGATTTACACACCTTTACCACCTCCTGTTGTGTACACACAGGGATCTAATTACTAATTAGTAGTCTAATTAGATTTAAATCTAAAAATTATTACATAGTATTGATTATTATTATTATCAAATGCAAAATTTCTAGAGCAGTTATTTCAATAATGACGCAAATTCTTGGGTTGGTAACGTGTTTGTGCCAGTAACTGGTTATTTCTCAACACTGTTTGAGCAGAATTTTTACACAAGGTATTAGAGAGGTTTAGTGATGCATTTGATAGCCACCTAACGTAAAATAATTTCCGTAAGAGATACGTTGAGTTTGAAGTGAATGCGTTTGTCATTTTAGGGTTTAGCAATACGTCCATAGAAAGGAATGCAGGCCCAAGTTGTTTCTTTGATGAACAAAAGAAGCATGCTTTGTAAATATACCTCTGGTATTTATATGGCAAAATATAGCACACTAACACTTAACCATAATGTGGTGTACATGTTTATCTGCATATGTGGCTGTGATATATTTATTTGTAATAGGTAGTTTTTAAATAAAATAGGGGTGAGTGAACGTAAGAAAGTCACTCTTTACATATAAAAGGTAACGTAATTAACCCCTTAAACGCTAAATATCACCTGATGCACATCTACTGCTGACGTAAATAAGTTTGCATTTACATTTTAATAGCCAAAAAAGTAACACTAAACCTCTCTATTTTCAAACAATATCCACTGTTAAAATGCAATCACTACCTGGTACATCGCACTGACCTGATAGCTTCTCTGTATTCATGCAAAGCCTTTTGGGTATTTCCGTCGTCGGCATGAACTTTGGCAATGTTGTAATGTACCTTGAAAGGAAAACGGCTTACTTAATACTATAGAACAGTATCACAAGTAAGTTCCTTGTCCACATATATTCAGGATTGAAAAAAGATACAGGTTCATTAGAATAGTTACAAGTCTCTGACCAAGTGGTAGGTGTTAACTTCGTTTGCAGATTGAAATGTGTTGTTTAGAATGGATGACAATGATCACTTGTGCTGTAAGTTTACCAGCCTAAATAGTCTGTAAACTCTTACCTTGAAATTTCTTTTGGCAGAGTTATACTTTGATCTTATTGTGGCGAATGGGTTACATTGTCTTTGTCATTCAATATTAAGTAAAATGCACATTTTTGTACCTTTGCATTAAGAGGACACACAAATTGAGCAGATTCAAACAACAGGATCTCATTCCTCCACTCCTCACTTCTGCTAACACTTCTCACTGTATACAATGTCAGCATGATCAACAGACCACAGGATATAAAGGATCGCTGCAAAGTACACAACAAGATACACATTAATACAACAGGATGACAAACTCACTACAGGTACAAACAATTGTTGCAGAGTACAAAACAGAATATAGTTTCGTACACCAGTACAATAAACACATTAAGGCCACAAAGGATTGTAGCAAAGTTAATGACAGAATACACTGAAGCCTAACAGTATACACCTTAGTACACCAGCATGATAAACACAATGAAGGGCATAAAGGGGGGGTGGGGGGCACAAAAGATTGCAGCAAAGTTCACACCAGAATACACTGTAGCCTAACAGACCACAGGACACACATAATTGTTGTAATGTCTTCCAACAAACAAAAAAACAGTTCAGACACTAAAATGACAAAGACTTTAGACGAAAGATAACACAGCTGCAAAGTCCACAAAAATACTTTAGCCAAACAGACCACATGACAAACAGAAATACTGCAAAGTACACCACAAAAATACATTTCAGTACTCCAAGATGCCCAACTACAGTACACCATAAAAAAGTCTACTGTCAAATTTGTCTTATATTGGTACTATTTGTATTTGATTACAAATAAGGCACTTGATTACTCTTATAATATTATTCTACTCTATAACAACCACTCGTTTCGAGTCTAAAAGCAGCCAAAATTTGCATGATTTTTTTTTGTCAAAGTTAAGAGAAATATAATAATTTAAAGATTTAAAATCTTACCAGTTTTGGCAATGAATGGTATAAATAGCAACAAGCAGCTGACATAAGTAGACACACTCCTATACTGGGCAGAAATAATACTCTTTCAGCGACCACAAAACCCACACGGAATAGCAGGTTACTGGCTGGCAAGAATGGAATGATCACAAAGGATAGGGAAAACAGAAGGCATCTGAAAAAGTAGCAACAAATGTAAAATATATGTGGCACTGGGGTCTGGTGAGTAATACACTCGCCTTGAAACAGAGGACCTGGGTTCATTTCCAAGTTCAAACAGACACATGATGGTTCAGATGACCACTTAACATGATACACATTCTGCTAAATTTAAAGCCAGAGTCTCAGGGATAACCATTTATCAATATCCCTAAGGTTCTTTAGCCTGCCACAGTGACTGTAGTTATGACCCAATGATAAAAGACTGCCATGTTAAGTAATTATCTGAACAACAATGTATTTGCTTGTTCCTGGGGTCAAACTTAGTTCATCTGTGTTTCTAAGGGAGTATGTCACCCACTGGCCTAGAGGGGCATTTTGCCGCATCTAGCTCAAGTTCTTAACCCTTATAGTAATATCTGGGTAATTATACCGAACATAGTTACCTGCTAAACTCTGTAGTAACACTTTGAAGGCACTTGAACACAATTAATACTAATATCAGCCAGAACACCACAGGCCACACAAGTCTCCAGTCTGTGTATGAGGATATAACGGGGACACAACCCATAGACCAGTCAAAACACAACCACAGTGGACACAGGCACAGCCAGCCATTCAGAGCATACAGGTAGTGGTAGTTTAACACCTGGAACAAAAACATATGGTGTAGAGTTAAATCCACGCAGCCAAAGCTACCACTTTAAAGATTACCCAGGTGCCTTTAAAATGCTTATTATTTTTGTTGTGCTGCTGACAAATGAAGTTTTCATCATATTATCATCCAATTGTCATGAAGATGTCACAATAAAATTAAATTCCAGTGCCATTTCAGCCTTGCCAAACATTGATGGGTATGGAATGTTCATTGGTTCAATTGTTGACCAGAGGGAAAATCTGGTACAAAAACTTAAACATTTGGCACATTGTGCCAACGTTTAAACCATCTACAAACTTGGTGGAAATATATATTTGCCTAAATATAAAATAGTTTAAAAATCCAGGACTTGCTGATTCCATACTTGTAGTTATTATATCTCAAATGCCTTATGAAGATATTACAATGTTGTGATTGACGACGAAAGCCTGGAAAATGGGTAACTGCAACTTAACCTTATAAAATACCACAATTATATAAAATAAGTTTTTTTTCTTTTAAAACAATAAAACTCACAAGTATGTCATACACACCTTTAGAAACTCATCTTGACAGCAACTCTTCTGGTTTTTGTTACATTAAAATCCATGCAGAAATGACAGAGAAATCATAAGTTTAAACTCTTAGGTTTTAACATCCATTAGGGTCCTTTGCTGTGGATATGTTCATGGCTTATTCTTTTTATATTTTTCCCACTCACCCTCAACGCTGTGTTATTAACAAAGGAGTGTGGGTTGTCCACAGGTTTAAACACTGGGGCGGAGCCTCCCATCACCCACCAGCGGCCAGTAAGAATGACCAGCCCAGTGATAAGTAAGATAGCATGGCGAAACAAGAAGCTCTGAAATACACAATTAAGTGTACGTACACATGTATGCCGCTTACGACATCCGATGGCTGATTTGCGACAGCAAATTTTTTCTGGACTTCTCAATATTTTGTAAACATACATTAATTACATTAAAATTCACTTGTCATACAATTTTTTCCCTCCCAGAGAAGAAAAATCACCATTGTAAATCGGGTGTCGGGAGTTGCAAACTGGAGTTGGACACATGTAAACAACCAAACATAAATGAGAGGGAGGGGTAAAAATCACTGTGACAGTCGCAAATCGGCCGTCAGACGGAGCAAGCCACTAATGTGGAAAGAAACTGTACCTTTGTGGTCTTGATCATTGATTCAATCAACAAAATAGATTAAAGAACAAAGATACTTTATTGAAATCAAGAAAGCCTTTAAATTATTGGTAAATATCAGAGCAGCCATACATGATCCTTTGCTGGGTTTCAATGCACTAAGGGTACATCGAGTCAAACACTGGAGTATTAAGAGAAATATCAATATCTTTGACTTCATGGAATATAAAGCATTGAATAATAAGCATCCTTCCCCTGTCTCTCAACACAAGCAGTGGAACCTCCATTATTAAAACATGTTGAGAGTGTAAGCTTTTGTTCAGATAATATCATTTTCCATATTATACAAGAAACATGTTTGGATATAAGGAAAAGGCTGGGTAAAAATGTGAAACTAGTGTTTGAAATGTTCCAGTAAGGAACCCCATTCTATTTCTTTGACTTGTGTCTTTACATACTTGATTTTTGTTTGATCTAATAGCTTATAGGTCTCGGATGTCCCCTGATGCAAATCTGGCAGAAATTTTGAATATTTTGTCATACTTCTAAAGGATGATCCCCAATGTGCATATTTCACATACAGTAAGCAGATTTTTCATTTCTTTTCTCTAATATGTACAGTTACAAACCTTTGACTGAAGCAGCTTTTGTTTCAAGTGGTTGAACAATCCTTGCTCTAATCTCATATGTAGCAATACATCATAGGCACTGCACATACCCTAATACAGGAAAAAAACCAAGTCAATTCTGTACACTGTCTTCAAGACCTCGGATCCATCATACATGCAATGATCAGCTAGTATACAAACTAATTTACAGAACTAGGTTCTCAGCTTCACTTTTACATGCAGGGTGTACAAGATTATTGACAGAAAAAGATAAAGCCTTTCTTACATCCCACAGTATGTGCTTCTACTTGCTGTTCAGAGGCAAAATATATGACCAAATTGCAAGTGACACGCAACTGAAACACAAGTTTAATGCAGGTATTCTGTAGGTATTTTCATCATGCAGATGGCACAGCATGGCCACAGAGAAGAAAATGATATGTGAATGATTTTCTGTGTGGCCGTTGGAATAACTGACAGGCCACAAGATTCACTTGCGCTGCAACTGCAAGTAAGATGCTTTCAAAAATCTTCTTTCCCTACAAACTGGGTATTGCCGTAAATTTTACAAAATTTGTAGGGCTCATACACGTTATAACCTGTATAGTTTGATGTAAAAGTAGATTTAGTCCCAACACCCTACAGATAAGTTGTTGCTGCCTGAAGGTGACTCACATCTGCCATAAAAAGCATGTATACGTCATGCAAAAATGTAGAAAAGTAGGTCAGTTTCATTTCCCTGTTAATAATCTGAAGTTCTTCTATGTAACGTAGACCATCTTTCCAAAAAATACACAAGTTCAATTATTTATGGAAAGCTCTGATAAAGTGTAAACCCTAAAGTTCTTTCAGTTGATTCAAATATAATTGGTACAAATGAAAATTAGAGAACCTGTATTACCTTCGGCAACACAACCTTAAAGGTAACTTGTACAATTAATAAGATAATGCCCAGGAGTACATTAGAGAGTTTAAGATACAAGTACATGTTACAATGTGTATGGCAAGTCGAATTGATGACATTATCTGTACTGTTACGTTGAATTTTAGAACTTTAAGCTTAAGGTACAGAATGTCAAAAGCCATTCTAGGCATCCATAGAAAATGAACAACTTTCTCTGTCATCTGGCAGGACTGGTTGTGCCGTCGGGTAAAGCAAGTCCATTGGGTAAGAGAAGTATTAACACCAATAAAATGTGTATGTCAAGCTATTATTTTCAGAATTTAAAACTCATGCTTAACTGTAAGAAATTGTAAAAATTTTATTGTAATTTAACTTTTTATAAGTTAAATACTTACCTTATCCTCACTAGTGCTTACGTGTTAGCGGGAGCGTACATGGACGACCAGACGAGAATATTGTTTTTAAAACGAATATCCTTGTCGGTACCAGTATGTATGCGCATGACTGCGCATGCGCCTACACTGGAATAACCCCTATTAGCCTCACTTTTAATTTTGGGAGTCAATACGTTGTATTGTAAACCAAAAATCTTGAAAATGTGGGGTTGGATGGGTGGGAATTCGAATCTAGTGAGGATAAGGTAAATATTTAACTTATAAAAAGTTAAATTACAATAAAATTTTTACATTTTATTGCGTAAAATACCCTTACCTTATCCTCACTAGTGCTTGATTACAACCATACAGGTGGTGGGATTTTCAATATTTTTTGACACCAAATGTAGGAATAACCAAACAATAAGCCAAAGAATCACTATCAAGCACCCTAGTGAGGATAAAGTATTAGGCTATGTTACACAAAAAAGTTAACTTGACAAAATAACACTTGTAAATCTGTTATATTTGCAAGACTAACCTATAGCCCTTGGATCCTTGGCCCTATGTGCAGTTTGAGTTTTCTGTATATCAAAGGCTGTTATCAACTTGCTTGAAAAGGTGGTTGCAACAATAATCAACTCATAACATCAACTTCTAAACTTCCAACGAACCAACAGGAAATATTTACAAACACCTCCCTGGATGGCCTGTAAATATGTAAAATAAGCATAAAACTGGATAACACAACACAAGACAAGTTGAAAATACTTATGATTCATATATAGCTAAATTCATTTAAAATACGTACTATAAATGAACTATATGTTGTTGAAAATACTTATGATTCATATATAGCTAAATTCATTTAAAATACGTACTATAAATGAACTATATGTTGAGCAGAAACCACAGAACCCAATGAATATTCTGCCCCCTCTTTTGACTTCCAAGATACATCCTTCAGATAGAAGTTAGTGAATGTCGTATGAGATTTCCAAAAACATGCACCTAAAATCTGATCAAGAGAGACTCCACCCTTGAAAGCCAATGAAGCCGCCATAGAGCGGACATCATGTGCCTTGACTCTAGATAATTTTTGAGTTTCAAGGTCAGATTCCTGATAAGCCAAAATGACCGTTTGCTTTATCCAGGATGATATAGTCGCTCTTTGAATATCTCCTGAAAAACCATTCTTGAAAGAAACAAACAAAAGGTGTTTTCCATCCCTAATGTCCTTTGTCTTATCAACATAGTATCTTAAAGATCTGACTGGGCATAAAGTCATGTCCTGAGATAAAGATGAGTCCAAAATTGGTTTAAGAGCTGGAATGACCACTGGTTGAACCACATTAGGTCCATCCGAAGCCAACTGGTTCTTGGACAGAAACACTGATGAAGGAGCCACTGTGACCTCCTTCCAACCAGCCTTATGTTTCAGGGATTTGAAGGTCCAAGCATGTACTTCACCTCTCCTTCTGCCTGATGCCAAGGTCATAAGGAACACTGTTTTGAAGGTTAGTAATTTCAAAGGAGCATCCTTCAGAGGTTCAAAAGGCGACTTAGTTAATGCCAGAAGGACCAAAGATAAATCCCAAGAAGGTACGCCTCTATCTTTTACTGGTCTATCTCTATGAAAACTCGCAATCAGTCTATTAAGCTCAAAACTGTGACTGATATCATTGCCTGCTGGTCCCAAATGATCTGCTATAGCTGTTCTATAACCTGCAATGGTAGTGGGTTTCAAATTTTTCTCATTGAATAAATGAATCAAAATATCTGCTATTGTGGAAATAGATGGTTGTTCGAATTCCACCTGCTTCTCTTTACCCCATGATTCAAAAATGGACCACCTTGATTCATAGACCCTTCTGGATGAAAATCTCTGAGGTGCCTTAATTCTCTCTGCCACTGTGCTTGAGAATTTTTGAGGTGATTTGGTCTCGAGTCCAGATGCCAAACATGAAGATTGAGATAAGGAAGGTTTTGATGGAATTTTTGACTGAATGGTTGCTTCAGAAGCCACTCCCAATGTGGAAGAAACAGTGGAGGTTTTGTGGAAAGGTCTATGAGATCCCAAAACCAACTCATCCCTGGCCACCCTGGGGCCACCACAATCATTTGACATGCATAAGACCTCATCTTTTGGACTACCTTGGGAATTAGAGCTATTGGACAATAAACATAACCGTCCATTGCCTCCCAAGAGATGTTCAATGCATCTACCGCTATTGCATTTGGATCTGGGACTGGAGACACATATAGGGGTAGCTTGTTGTTCATTCTGGTGGCAAACAAGTCTATCATTGGTTTGTGCCAAATTTGGCAAATCCTTAGAAAAATTTTGGGATGAAGAGACCATTCTGTCTGTATGACCTTGTCCCTGCGTGAGAGGCTGTCTGCTATCACATTGAGACAGCCCTGTATGTGTCGAGCCCTCAGCAAAATTGCTCTGGGATGACAAAAAGCCATGAGACGCCATAACATGAGACACATTTCTAGTGAATGAGTCCCCCCCTGTTTGTTGAGGTAGGCCACTGTTGAATTGTCTGAGGCCACCAAGACTCTCTTGTTCAAAAGATGGGTTTGAAAAGACCTTATTGCTAGAAACACTGCTTTTAGTTCCAGAATGTTTATATGCAAATTTGTCTCTCTGTCCGACCACAGTCCACTGACTGTCAGGTCTCCCAAATGTGCTCCCCAACCCTTGACCGAAGCATCTGTAAACAACAGGAGATTGTGCTCCTCTGCATGTAGGGGAGACCCTGTCAAAACATTTTTTGGATCTTTCCACCATATGAGATGTTTTTTCAAAATTTGTGAGCATGGGATGATCTTGTCCAATGATTGGGGATACTTCCAATGGGTTTTCAAGTACCATTGGAAGGGTCTCATATGCAACCTGCCCATTGGGACTGTCTTCTCTAGAGCTGCCAGGATCCCTATGAAAGACATTAGGATCCTGGGAGTTGTTGTGACACTGTTGTCCAGATCTTCTATGGCATTTTTCAAAATTTGCCATTTTTTTTCTGTAGGCAAAACTTCGCCCTTGACCAAGTCGAACCTGTAGCCCAGGAAATCGAATTTTTGAGTTGGTGTCAACTCTGATTTTTTGAAGTTGATCACCCAACCTAATTCCTGCACGAATTCTACCAGTTGTTTTGACTGCTCCATGCAAATCTGCTGTGTTGGAGCTCGCAAAAGCCAGTCGTCTAAATACTGGTGGATGCGAATACCCCTGTTTTGAAGCATTAGCTTTACCTCCTTGACTACACGAGTGAATTCGAGTGGAGCCGTCGCAATGCCGAAGGGTAGTGCTTTGAACTGGAACGAACGCCCCCCTACATGAAACCGAAGTAGGCTTTGAGATCTTTGGTGAATAGGAATGTGAAAATACGCGTCTGTAAGATCTACAGAAACTACCCACTCCCCTTTGCAAATGGAGTTTCTTATCACCTCGGCGGTTTCCATGTGAATGTTTGAATGTTGGAACTGTTAAATGACTGTTGAGAACACTGAGATCTATTACTGGGCGCCATTTTTTCCCCGGCTTTGGTACTAGAAATAACCTGCTGTGAAATCCCAGAGTTGCAGACATTCTTACCGGAATCACTGCTTTTTTCTGTAACATTTGCTGTACACATTCCAACAGGAAGTTTTGTTTTTGTTGATTGGCATAACCACTGTGAATTGTGGGATGTCGAGCCAATTCGATTGGATCTGTCAAAATGATCTCGTAACCGTGTTGTAGAATGTGCACAACTCTGGGATGACAACCATTTTCTTTCCATACCTTGTAGAATAACTGTAAACGGCCTCCAGGTAGCAATGCTTCTTGAGTATAGTCATTTCCTTCTGCCCCCACGACCTCCTCTGGTGGCCTGTGTGGGTTTGAATTGTGGCTTGTTATCTTGCTGGCCACAAAAAGAATTCTTTGAGGATGTGTTTGGAAATGAAGAATTATTGTAGTCAGCCCTTCCTTTCCTAGAATTGAAAATGGGTTTCGAATCCATCTTCTGTCTTTTGGGAGAACGGCTGCGTTCGTATTTGTTCTCCACATTGTTGAGAACTGAGGGCGAAAACAAATCTGTTGAAGTGAAACCAGATCTCCTCAATCTGTTCCTATCGTGCTCGTGTAAGTGAGGGGCTGAGTACTTTAAGATAGTATCCCTCCTAGCAAGCTGCATATTGCAGGACATTGTCATTGAAGCTTCCACAACAGTTTCCAGAGCTCTTTCAATGGAAGCTATAGTTGAATACTGTAGCTGAATGTAAGACATCAGTTCTTCCATATCCTTACTGAGACTGTCTTCCATGTTGGAAGCACCAGACTGTACAATCTCCTCCATATTAGATGCACATTTCTCAAGAGCCCTAATAAAGTGACTGACAAACCCCAACACCTGAACATGCTCGCGTTTTACTGATTCCATAGTAGTAAACTGACGAGTTGGAACAGAAATGTAAGATGGAGCAGAGGTAGATTTTGAGCAAATAGATTTGAAGGAATCTTGACATTTAGGTGCAGAGATGGCAAATTCAGAAGTGGTAGACCTGTAGAACTTCATGTTGGGTCTGGTGTAAGGTAAAAAAGTATCTGAATTGAAAGGTGCTGAGTGAAGTCTCTCCCCATTCTCAGATGGATTCCCTGCAACTTTCTTTTCCAATTCTGTCCATCTAGCATTAATTTCCACCACTGGAGGTAAACACATAGGTAAGACAGATAATTTCTTCTTTCGGTCCTTCGACCCAAAGATCTTCGATGGAACCTCCTTATATTCCTCTGGAGTTGAAAGTTCTAACAAACCCCTAATAGAGGCTAAAAACTGTTTGTAGGAAGGATCTTCGTCTATCTCTTCTTCTTTCGAAGAAAATTTTTGTTCAGAGTGAGGAGAGAGAGAACGCGCTCGTTTGTGATGCGTTCTCTGCTCTATTTCTTCTTGAGCCACACTATGATCTTCCTCTTCAGTCGTAGCAAAAATGGACCTGGCATCTTCACGACTTGCAGTCTCTCCAAAAACCTCTTGTGTAGCTGTCTCTGTGGTTTTAGTTTCTAAAACCTGAATACGACCCTGCATAGCTTCTAGACGTGCTAGTATAAGCTGTAAGGGATCATTAGACACAGTTGAGGAAGAAGAAGTGGAAGGTAAATGGGAAGACTTTTCTTTACTGGTAGCTTGAGAGGGCTGAATATCTTCAGACCCTAGAAGGGAATCTTCGACCTCTTTAGAGATCGTTTCTTTAGTGGATTTTTTCTTCTCATAAGCTTTCCTTGCTTTGAGTTTTTTCTTCTGATCAGCCGTGAATTGGAGGCACACAAAACAATCCTCCTCTTTAGAAGTAACACAGACGTCATCACCTTTGTTCTTCTCTCTACAAGAGAGGCAGAAACGATGGTGATCCCATTCAAAAGAAGTATGGCGACAACCAGCCGCTAACTTCTGTCCTTTACTTTTTATTTGACCTTCTGCCATAGTTGAAAACAATCTTTGTTTACGATGTACACTCCCTGACGACCAAATTAAAAGTGAGGGTAATAGGGGTTATTCCAGTGTAGGCGCATGTGCAGCAATGCGCATACATACTGGTACCGACAAGGATATTCGTTTTAAAAACAATATTCTCGTCTGGTCGTCCATGTACGCTCCCGCTAACACGTAAGCACTAGTGAGGATAAGGTAAGGGTATTTTACGCAATAAAATTAAGCAATTCCAGACTGAAATATAGTGAATCATAAACAGGTTTTATATGTAAGTTTACTGATTTTATTCACCATTAATTCCTTTTCCTACTCTGATCTGTGGGTGTACAATACAAAATAGTGTAAAATGAAGTGAAATTACTGTTTTATAAACTGTCTTGGAAAGGGCCAGCTTCAGTCAAAAAAACATTTCCTACACTTAGTCCAAAAATTCTTCTGTCGAATGAACTTGAAATATATTGTGGTCACACACAAATGATGGTCTTATAATTAATAATTAACATTCCCATTTGACTTAACTTGTGTTCAAAATAGTGAATAAGAGTGTAGTTTTACAGTGTAACAATGCAGCTTCTGATAGTGTGTCAGTTTTTTAATGTACTGATAAGCAAGTTCTTCACCCAGTTCTTGTCCACATTTTCTCAAAGTGTCATAAAATTTTATGGCATTTTGAGTATCCAAACTCCTTAATATCAGAACAGAAAAGGTTAGCCCAAGGTTCAACAGTCAGTAGGACATTGTATTACTTTCATGAACAGATCAATATCCATTACTAGCTCTAGTTGACCATAAAGAACTGACAGTGACAAATTATAAAGCCAGCTGATCCAAACACACTGTAAAAGACTCAGTGCATTAATCTCTTTTACTGGGCTACACTGCTGCCAATATTGAAAGTAAGCAGTCTGAAATGACTGAATGTTTAAGCACACTGGTTCAGTACCTGGATGCAGAGTTTAATACACTGGAGATCTGAACCACATTCTGACATTATATTGACAACAGTGTGTCTTTCATGAAATCTACTTTTAATAACTGTAGGTATAAGATTCCAATGTTCATGTAAATTTGCACCTGAAAGTTTGTATTTTAAAGTATGAAATTCTTGTAGTCATAGAGAAGAGTAGTGCACTTTATTGACTGTAAAACATTTTAATGTAATTTGGTGGAATTGTATTCAAAGTTGAAGACTATACTTGAAGGTTTCATTGAAAGTTTTGCAACCCAAGCCAAAAGAAACAAAATAACAACTGACTAACAATGATTGGTACACATTAATAAATGTATGACTGTAACCCAACCAGCTCTTCGAAACACATTACTTATGGTTAATATTTGAAATGTTATCACTGCAGAATCCTCAATCTCGATCATTGGCAGTTTAAGATGGAGTCTGATTGAGAGCTTTCATATTAAAGAATAAATGCTAATTATCATGTTAAATTATAAAACTTTTCAAACAAAATGATCCTTATTAAACTTCAAAACAAAAAAAATTTTAAAAAATCACTTCAAAATACAATGAAATCAGCAACATATTCAGTTACACCCAATCCTTCCCAATACATTTATAACTAGACCCATCGCATCGGAGAACCGATGCAAATTGTATCCACCAGAAAGAAAACTCACCAAAGCCATTCTAACATCGCTTAACCTTGAAGGAGAAGCCCAAGGTGAAATCTGACCATATCAAAAGATTCTTAGCCCATGATTTCCTATAGGTTGGTGTGACACTGCAAACCTCTAGGAATATGAATAAGCAAGATATAAAAACTGTTAATTTTGTCAAATTCGATCACACCAAAAGATTCCCAGCCCATGATTTCCTAGATTTTGGTTTATCATTCCAAACCTCTAGGACCAATAATAAGTGAGTTAGCACTTTTAAGTTTGACTATCCTCGTTTGACCTTGATGGAGGGTCCAAGGTCAAATCCGACCATAGCAATAGATTCCTTGCCCATGATTTTGTGTAGGTTTGTTTACCATGCCAAACCTCTACGACCAATAATAAGAAAGTTATAAGCACTTTCAAGTTTGGCTGTCATCGTTTGACCTTGAAGGAGGGGTCCAAGGTCAAATCCAACCACAGCAATGGATTCCCAGCCCATGATTTCCTATAGGGTGGTTTACCATCCTAAACCTCTAGGACCAATAATAAGCGAGTTATAAGCACTTTTAAGTTTGGTTATCCTCGTTTGACCTTGAAGGAGGGGTCCAAGGTCATATCCGACCACACCAAAAGATTCCCAGCCCATGATTTCCAATATGTTGGTTTACCATCCCAAACCTCCAGGACAGATAATAAGCGAGTTATAAGCACTTTTAAGTTGGGCTATCCTCGTTTCACCTTGAAGGAGGGGTCCACGGTCGAATCCGACCACAGCAATAGATTCCCAGCCCATGATTTCCTATAGTTTGGTTTACCATCCCAAACCTCTAGGACAGATAATAAGTGAGTTATATGCACTTTTAAGTTTGGCTATCCTCGTTTCACATTGAAGGAGGGGTCCAAGGTCAAATTTGACCACACCAAAAGATTCCCAGCCCATGATTTCATATAGGTTGGTTTACCATGATCCCATACCTCTAGGACCGATAATAAGCTCACTATAAGCACATTTAAGTTTGGCTATGCTGGTTTAACCTTGAAGGAGGGGTCCAAGGTCAAATCCGACCACACCAAAAGATTCCAGCCCATGATTTCCTATAGGTTGGTTTACCAACCCAAACCTCTAGGACCAATAATAAGCCAGTTACAAGCACTTTTAAGTTTGGCTATCCTCATTTAACCTTGAAGCAGGAGTCCAAGGTCAAATCTGACCACACCAAAAGACTCCCAGCCCATGATTTCCTATAGGTTGGTTTACCATCCCAAACCTCTAGGACCAATAATAAGCGAGTTATAAGCACTTTTAAGTTTGGCTATCCTCGTTTGACCTTGAAGGAGGGGTCCAAGGTCAAATCTGACCACACCAAAAAATTCCCAGCCCATTATTTCCTATAGGTTGGTTTACCATCCCAAACCTCTAGGACCAATAATAAGCGAGTTATAAGCACTTTTAAGTTTGGCTATCCTCGTTTGACCTTGAAGGAGGGGTCCAAGGTCAAATCCGACCACACCAAAAGACTCCCAGCCCATGATTTCCTATAGGTTGGTTTACCATCCTAAACCTCTACGACCAATAATAAGCGAGTTATAAGCACTTTTAAGTTTGGCTATCCTCGTTTGACCTCGAAGGAGGGGTCCAAGGTCAAATCTGACCACACCAAAAGATTCCTAGCCTATCATTTCCTATAGGTTGGTTTACCATCCCAAACCTCTAGGACCAATATATAAGCGAGTTATAAGCACTTTTAAGTTTGGCTATCCTCGTTTGACCTTGAAGGAGGGGTCCAAGGTCAAATCGGACCAGACCAAAAGATTCCCAGCCCATGATTTCCTACAGGTTGGTTTACCATCCCTCACCTCTAGGACCAATAATAAGGGAGATATAAGCACTTTTCATGACTGCAAAGAAACGCCTATGGCGGCCATTTTGTTTTTCAAAATGAGGCCAAAAATATTCCCAGTCAAGATTTTATAATGAGGAACCTATCCTGTGAATTTGAGATCTCTACCTGTAATACCCTTTGCTCTAGAGGGCCACCAAAAGTCCTTGTTTAAAGTCGAAAAACGTCCATGGCGGCCATCTTGTTTTTCAAAATGAGGCCAAAAATATTCCCAGGCAAGATTTTATACTTATGAATATATCCTGCAAATTTGAGAAGGCTAGCTATAACATTTTTTTCGTTAGAGCGGTAACGGTGAAATCTCTACACACTGCGGCGGCAGCGGCGTAGGCGTAACAAAGTCAAATCCATAGTATCCACTGGATGCTATCTGGTGGATACAATAATAACCATGGCAAATGTACAGTTTTGTTTCGTCACAACTCCTCCACACATGTTTTCAGGGATCTTATTCTATATGCCACTTTGATGAGGCTGTATCTTTAGTGGGGGATGCTTTGACTGATGTGTGGTTTTCTTTACTGGGATTGTCTTACTCTCTGGCATACACATACAAAGTTTTAAAGGAAATTTTTTTTCATGCACCGTGGACTTTAAAGTCTCTTTTATCAGACCAGTCAGAAGGCAAACCCGTGAGAGTGGGCCTCGGGTTTTACAATTAGAGTTGTTAGATAATGAGCTGGAAATTGCTGTGTCTCTTATGGTTTGTGAGACATTAGAAATTTTTTAAAATACCATAAGGTCGCAAACATCAGTACAAAACAAAATATGTGAAAACACGTCCCAAGCAGTCTTTAGCAGACTGAAGGCTTGAAAATATAAGGATAAAGCCCTGGGGCGGTATTCACTAACATTCCTAATCTTAGTCCTATCTTAGTCATAAAATTTATGACCTGTGTCTTAGTTAAGATAGGTCCCAACTTGGTATTCACAAAGCATGTCCTAGCTAGGACAATTTTCCTAATCCTTAGTCCAAAGTTGCAAATCTCGTGAGAGTTTGTACAAACACATTATAACCACTGAGATTTCATCACGTGATGCAAACATTCTCATCTGCTTTTTGTGTCACAATGGATGAATTATGTACAGTTGAGAGGATACAGCCTCTAAGTATTCCTAACTTTATGACAATAGTTAGGACTAAGATAAGACTATGATGCTTTGTGAATACCAATTTCACTAGGACAAATTTCCTAACATATTTTTATGACAAAAATCTTAAAATTGGGACTAAGATAGGAATGTTTACTTAGTGAATACCGCCCCTGGACTCTACTGGATACTGAAACCTTGGATTAGTTATCTAAAGTTATTTAAATGTTAAATTTGGAAAGTTACTTGGTGACTTTACGGTGAACTTAATCACTTACTAGTACAGTAATTCCTTGTTCTTTGGATAGCACAGATGCCACACAGCTGAGAATACAGATGGCCCAATCTATAAATACACTGATACCAACTTCTGGAAAACAAGAAAAATGTACAGCTTTTATTTTTAAAGAGAGTAACTGAAATTCTGATCTTTTCCAGAATATTGCTCAATTGCTATAGCCGGAGATGCAGAGGGAGTTTTCAGAAACATATTAATAATTCGTTTAATGTTTCTTGGGTTTTTTTTCGGTAATTTTAAAATTTACCAAATAATTTTTTGTTGTCACATAATATTCTCACAGTACTTCTGGCAACACCCAATATTCACTGTGAAAGGAATCATAATGTCAATAACAGTGCATGTGAAGATGGTAATAAAGTTAGGGGTGTGACAAATACAAAAAGTTCAGGTAGAGTACTTGTTCCTTCTAATTTCTAATTCTAATTTCTAATAGTACTTTTATAGCGCTTAATCTCTATCTAATGATAGACTCTAAGACGCAGAAAGCCAAAATCAGAGATCGTAATCGTTAAATCAGGGACATTGCAGGGGTAATAAGGTCCTTATTACTTGGCTTGCATTCGAGTACCTTGTCGGGGGCTCGGTGGTGTAGCGGTTAGAGTTCTCACCTCCAACCTCTGAGACCGCCGGTGCGAATCTCGGGCCGGGCGCTTCATGTTGGACAGTTGGTAGTTACTTGCTGATGCCCGGTGGTTTACAGTGCAGTATGCAAACTACCCGTCGCAATGACCCTGGCTGTTGAACGCGACGTAAAACAACAAATAAATCTAAATCGAGTACTTTGTCTATTAATTATCTTCTACAACCACTGTGGCTATATTTTTAGCATGAGTCATGTTCAGTCAAAACTTAACATAAACAGAAATATGATCATAGAAATCCATAAATTTTTGTTTCAAGCCATCTATGCATAACCTAATTGACTAATGAATGAAAGGAAAATGATATCAATATTTTGGGGGAAACTTATATACATCTAGTAAATACAATACAAGTGTATAATAAATGCATATTGCTCATCTCCATGAGAGATAAATATATAGTTTGCATAATTCTAATAGGGGATGTTTTACTTTCATTATGAACTTTTTATTCAATGTTTTAAAAATCACTTTCACCGAAACACAAAAGCACAAGGTGCTGTCACATATGAAAAATAAAACATGTCCATGTCTGTAGTTTCTCCTATTTCCAGAAAATATGACCTTCAGTGGACACAAAAATACAGAACACTTGTGTAGAATGGAGTAAAACAGTTTTTTTTTGGTTCAAACAAATTTTGTCAAGTCACAAAATGAATGAAATCCAGTCTTCCATCTGTTTGTCACTCAGCTGACAATGGCACCACAACACCCATTTATATGAGACACAATGCAATGACCACCACTTTACTCCAAATAAAGAGATTATGTGAGATGCTTGATCAGACAGGTTTCTTATTCTTTTTTATAAAACATAACAGATATTATAAACACGGTAATATATTTGGAATATTCAAAAACCATTTACAAAATATAATTCATAATGGTTTTCGATATTTTCTTGACCCCGGTCAGATGCAAAATCACATCACATGTAAAAATTCTGTATACCACATTACTGGTGAACGCCTAAGTACTTGAATGTTTTTAATTCATCGCTGTTATTTAGTTCCCCCCCACCCTCAAAAGACTTGCCTTTTGCATGGCACAAACTAATGTAAGACCTCAACGAGGTGAGGAAGAAAAATGCACTCAGCAGCTCTGCCCTTCCCACAATGCCGCACACCTGAAATAGTAATAATTGGGATGAGACAATCCCAAAACATTTCATACAAAGCTCAAAATGGGGGAAAAAATACTGGGGGCAAAATCTGGTGTCAGTAGAAAACCAACTGGAAGAATCAGTAAAGCAAATACAGCAGGAAACAAAAGTGCAATGTCTAATTTCTGTGACCATACACTGTACATAATTAACACTAACTTACTTGTCACTGTCATCCGCCACTGTGGCCTAGCGGGTAACACACTTGTCTAGGAACTCAGAGGCCGTGGGTTCAATACCAGGTACAGGCAGATACATAGTGGCTCGGATGACCACTTAAAATGTCGGTCCTCTGTCATTGGGTCCTTTCCCAGTGGCAGGTTAAAGAACCTGAAGGACATTGATAAATGGTCATCCTTGAGCCTCTGTCTTTCAGTTAGGAGAATGTCAGTTACTTGTGAGTTGGGGCTGTACCTGTACAGTCGGATTGGTTAAATAGTGCTTTGAGTCCTGTAGTATATGGAGATATTGTGCTGAGTATAAATACATAATAATAATAATAATAACTTAAACTAGGGTGAAGTGGTTGGCATTCTGCCAGCCACAGAGTCGAATCTTAGGACAGCAGTGGGTGTTGAAATCTATAAACTTGCTATTATCGCCCGCAAGACAGAGTGAGGTGCGGTGACAGTAAAATATTGCTGGATTATATATTTGTAAAATATTGTTACAAACCCCATTGTAGCCTCACGTTTTCATCACTCTGTGGGTGTACAACTACCAGTATTTGATATTTTATTTGTTTTAAATATTGCGAGAAGACAGAGTGAGGTGCGGCGACAGTAAAATATTGCTGGATTATATATTTGTAAAATATTGTTACAAACCCCATCGTAGCCTCACGTTTTCATCACTCTGTGGGTGTACAACTACCAGCATTTGATATTTTATTTGTTTTAAATATTGCGAGAAGACAGAGTGAGGTGCGGCGACAGTAAAATATTGCTGGATTATATATTTGTAAAATATTGTTAGAAACCCCATTGTAGCCTCACGTTTTCATCACTCTGTGGGTGTACAACTATCAGCATTTGATATTTTATTTGTTTTAAATATTGCGAGAAGACAGAGTGAGGTGCGGCGACAGTAAAATATTGCTGGATTATATATTTGTAAAATATTGTTAGAAACCCCATTGTAGCTTCACGTTTTTATCACTCTGTGGATGTACAACTACCAGCATTTGATATTTTATTTGTTTTAAATATTGCGAGAAGACACAGTGAGGTGCGGTGACAGTAAAATATTGCTGGATTACTAGTATATATTTGTAAAATATTATTAGAAACCCCATCGTAGCCTCACGTTTTCATCACTCACTTCTAGTACATGCAAAAGTGCCTTCGAGTGGTTGAATGTAGAACTACTACAGAGTTTGAATATTTTCATTGTCTCTGCCAGAGGTGTTCTCGAATCTGATTGGCTGAACAATAAATGTGTAGTACTACCGTGACGTCACTTCATTCATTAATTTCTTTGCGGTTTATTTGTTTCACAAATTAGTAATAGGCTGTAGATGCGCAGACAACAATTTTACATTAACAGTGACTGCGTGATAAATCAGCAGACCAATAAAATAATTGGGGTTTCCACGTCTAGAAACCAGCAGACGAAACCGTTAAAAAAGACTCGTTCGAGTAGGCCATTACAATGGCAAACACAATAGTTTCTAGGACATACGGGTCCTTAGAGAAAGCCAGACGAAGTGCCAGACATGCTTTTTACTTCATAAAATATAACTTAATAAAGGCATTAAAAATCTTCAAAATGGCAGAGTGTATAATATACACCTTAATGTACAGATATGTGAAGAAATATTATGCAGAATTTGATATTTAAGGGCTTAAACAGCCAATTTAAAATCGTGGCCGCAACTCAGTACATAACTCGAATCAAAGATTCGACTAAAAATTGTCCAATACTGATAACATTCTCATGCATGTGTATCTTTGTAAAATTACAGGTCTGGATATCCTGTACTTTATGAAAAAAAAACCTGTTCACATATTTATTATAAGCACCAAAATTGATGAGACTTTATTTCTGCCATCTTTATTCTTTAGCACTCACTACTTGGATGATTTTTTAAAGCTCAATATTGAAACAACCTACACTGGAATACAGACTGGCAACTGTTGCTACAGCTCGGTAAAAGTCAGAGTTGCAGGTCCGGTTGACCTAGAAAGTTTTCTTGTAAACTTGGTATACTAAAATGTTCTTGTCATAGTATACTAAGGGTGGGGGCGGGTGGGGACAGGCACGTGATAATTTCATACACTGTATAAATATTCAACATGTGTTAAAGATATTCAATGCCAAACAAATACACTGTTGCATAATGACAGAACAGTGTAATGAGAGGTGTAACATGTAGCCCCAATAAAGCTCATTAATATTTATAAGTTAAAGCTAATTCTTACCGCCTCTGCATGTACAGGATGGACAGCAAATATTAGAGTGGCCAGCCATGGTACACTGATGTGAACACTGGTGTGAAGGAACAGAGACCGAAGAACCTATAACAGAGGCATTTGTGGTTACATCTGATAAAGCACCTAGCTGTTATCAGTAATGATGGTTAAATGTTTAAAATCCTGGGGACTAATTGTCATAAACACAGGAACCTTTGGTTATACATACAGGGGCCAGTGGTTATAAGTACCAAAGCAACTAAACCAAAATAACATGTGGCCATATACAATAAGTACTTGTCCTTTATGTGTAATAACCTGGAGCTAGATACTGAAACAAAAACGAGTGTACAAGACTGTAAAGCTATGTAAAAGTACACACTGTTATATTTTTAAAATGCAAGTACCTACTTTATGAATTTGCTTTGTATTTTCACAGGTCACCATCACCTGGATTCGTATTTGGGAAGGACATAGACTCGTTGGCATTTGAAAATTAATGTAATGTAATACCTTGCTTTCCAAAATATAAAGTAGTGGTAATGTACCATAATGCATGCAAACTCAAATATAATGTAATAGTAATGCATTATGTTTGACTGTACTCATTGACTTATAAAGATTGAATTCAATTGTTAGCCATTTGTTCATTTGATAACATTTCTAATATCATCAACAGGATTTTAAATTCTGTCATCAGAATTTTAAATTCCATTGACAGAAATTAAAATTCCCCAAACCAATAAAACACATGGTACAGTAATTTTACACTCTGTCTCATTTTATGTTAGTCACAACCTATAAATCATCAAGTTTACAGAAATCCTACTCTGTCCAGTAAATCATTCAACTGTTTGTCTCAACAATGCATTCTCACCTCAAAGAGCAGAAGACACACAAGTGTGTACAGTGTCAGACTCACAAGATGAAAGCCAACTGGCTGGAACTCACCAGCTGCCACATAGTTCAGCCTACACAAAATGGACAACAAAAGACAGGAAAATTACCTGAATGTCTTGTATTTTCAAATTTAATCACAAGACAAAATAGAAAAAAAACAACATCTTCACATCTAAAGCTGCCTCTAAAATATGTAAAGGCCTGGTTCCATATTCAGGGATTGCAAGGGACAGAGGTAAGACATCAGAAATGGCCATACACCAGAGCCTGGGCAAATAGTTTTCAACACCATGAGATACAGAAGTAGTGAAAGGGATCCTCTCAGAGCAGTGTCAATTAAAAAAGGTCCAAATAATGTTTAAGTAGAGAAAATAATGTCTAAGAGAAACAAACTGTATGTAAAGATAAAGTATTAAAACAAGACAATTCAAAAGCAAGACGACAGCATTAATCAGTAAACTAAAACTTATGAAACTGTAAAAGTTATTAATTGAAGGATAGTTGTCAATAGAAATAGCACAATTATGTAAACGTACACATAATAATCAATTGCAGCAATCCATATATCTTTGTCATACGATAAACATGTCTCAAATATGACACGTGAACACACTTTGGCAGGGCCAAAGTTAAAGGTCACACCATTATGCACATCTACACCCCCTAATCAATGTCCCTACAAAGTTTTCTTATCAAGTATCAACTTCCTACGCTTTACAGAGATATAGCCCAGACAACATTTTATTGGTTAAGGTAACTACAGTAAGGTCAATCAATGTCACACTATGATGTTGCATAACTACAACCTCCAACCAATGCCCCTAACAATTATCAACTTCCTACACCTTACGGTATCAGATATATACCCCGGACAAGATTTTATAGGTAAAGGCCACTAGACTCACTACGGCAAGGTCAAATCAAGGCCACACCATGACGGTGCACACCTACTACCCCCAACCAATGTCCCTACAAAGTATCAACTTCCTACACATTACAGTTTCCGAGATATAGGCCAAACAAGATTTTATAGGTCAAGGTCAAATCAAAGACACACCATGACATTGCACACCAACACCCCTTAACCAATGCCCCTACCAAGTATCAACTTCCTACACCTTATGGTTTCTGAGATATAGCCCAAACAAGATTTTATAGGTCAAGGTCACTACGGCAAGGTCAAAGAACAAATCAAGTATCAACTTCCTACACCTTACGGGTATCGAGATACAGCTGGGACAAACTCCTTCCCGCCAGCTACCCGCCTGCCTGACCACCCGCCCATCTGGACATCATGGATCAAAAAAATACCCTGACAGCCCTTAAAGGCCCTTAAATGGAGTTGGGGCAAAATAGGGGGGCAGAAGGCATCCTCGATTTTAGACCCCAACCTATGACTTTATTCCGACTAGACAAACCACAGATATGACAGGCTCATGTCCCCGGTCCTCACGATTTTGTCAGAAATAAAAGCTTATAGCCACTTCATTTTATCTTTGGGATCAAAGTCTGGGTCAAAAACTCTGTGACCTATACGATTTTAATACAAATGGCCATGACAGCAATACAATCAGTTGTAATGTTGATTGGATCTGTCTGGAGTGCCTCCCGATCTCTGAGATGTGATCTAATGGAATTGTGATACATCAGGCTGAAGATCCCCACCCCAAGCAAAGTTGTAGACAGTTTCAAAAATATTAAACATGTTGAATATCCTTCCCACCATTGCCAATATTCCCAATTTTATTTCCTGACCTATCTGAACCTCAAATCACTAAGGGTTGGGGAAAAAGTCAGAATATGGGATCACCACTTAAATAAAGACTCTAAACAGACTTTTACACTGTACCGTGGATTAACATGTTGCATGAAGTCTTGAGACATTACACTTGAATAGGTCAATGGCGGTGATAATTCTTTTTTAAAAAAATAAAGATTTCAGTTTCTTTACCTGAATGTGAACACTGTCAGTGGCCTATAAGACTTGTGGCTTCTCGGTGATGAAATGTTATTCCCCCAGAAATCATTCCAAAGCAGATTCGACAATGGTGAATTGGGTTTTACATCTTTGTTATTTAAAACTGCTTCAGAGTCATCAAAAACAAAGTTTCCATCATATGACTTTATAAAACAAACAGTAGACACGATGGAAATGATACACCAACACAGAACATCACTCTTGGGTGGAGAAAATAAAATATTCCTCATACCAAGTAACTTGCTGTATCAATGATCACCTGGAAAATACCAGCAAGACACATGAAAGTCAGTGAGTTTCCAATTAATCACCTTTCCATGGTGTCATTCAAACTACTGCAAATCAACATGTGTCCTGTTTACGACAATAGCATCAATCAATCAAGCAGCATTACTTGGGTGAAGGTCGCGTGCCATTTTTATTCACAACAAGAAATCAGTGACCAAATGTATTGGTCACATAAAGAGTTGGTACAAACCTTAATTTTAGTAAGATGGAGCTTCTAAACATGCGCTCATTTCTTGTATATACTTTTAAAACCACTTCAACCATATACGCATGTTATGTATTACTGGAAAGGTATTTGTGCTCACCAGATGATGTGGTAAGCATCAGATGAAGTGATCACAACATAATATGGTAATCACCAGATCATGTGATGCTCACCACTTATTTTCTTCATGATAATCAGATGATGCACTGATCACCAGATGGTCTTGTGCTGAACACGATGTAGTGAGCATCAGAGCCCTAATCAACCACTAACCAAATTGTGACCAAGCAAAGGTAAAGAGGGAAGGGGAGGCTCTTAATAGAGAAGGGGTGTTTATACAAATAAATACCAGGGATAGGTCAGTAGGCCCTGTGTCTCAGTATTGAGAGCATTTACTGAAATACTCTGAAGAGATTTTAAAACTGCCACTTCACTTACCAACAGTTGAACCTATATAACGGAAGGAAAAGTTTAAGTTTAGAAAGTTAACATACCCAAAATCTAAAGAAATTATAAGCTTTTATCCTATATTTTCGAGCATTTGCAGACTTTTATAGTTATACAATGAGCAAAACTGCCATGTTATGGTTACAAGACTTTTTCTACAACCTCAATCTCACTTGTCAACACATAACATGGAAGGAAAACTTAAAATATTTGAAATAAATCAGAAATCCAAAGACATTATACACATCTCATATTTTGTGCATTTGGGGACTTTTATTGTGATGTCTTCCATGTTTTGTTGTGGTGTACTAAAATGCGGGGTCCCGAAATCAGTAGTTTCACAATGGCGACCTTCCGATGTACACATTTTTTGTTACCAACCCATCCCTAATAAATACAGTAACTAGAAATAGGACGCCCTGTTGATAGTAGATGCAAATAGAAACAGGATAGCATAGAAGAACACATATTATCATGTGTAATGTCCACCCCATGAACCTTGCCCAAATTGTACAGTAGTCTTACAAGACCCTGTTTCATTTGTAAAATATATCAATGATGCTTAAATATTTATTAGTGTAGATGTAAATTATTTCAACTTCATGCCTTTTTGCATTGGTTGGGTTGAAAATTTTGACGAAATCACTCTATCTTGCACGGTTAAGAAGATAAAGCAAATTCCTGTTTTTCTATTTTTGGCAAAAATTTGAAAAATTCAAAATGGCCGCCATTTTTGGGAAAAGGAAAATTTTTTGAAAATTGCCAAGAGTACATTTCTTAGATACCCTATGGGTCGAAAATTTCAACGAAATAACTCTATTTTGCACGGTTAAGGCCAGTTTGTGTTTTTCCATTTTGGGCAAAAATTCGAAAATTCAAAATGGCCGCCATATGTGGGGAGGGGAAAATTTTTTGAAAATTGCAAAGAGTACATTTCTTAGATACACCTTGGGTCGAAAATTTCGACGAAATCGCTCTATCTCGCACGGTTAAGGAGATAGAAGGAAATTTGTGTTTTGCCATTTTTGGCAAAAATTCTAAAATTCAAAATGGCCGCCATTTTTGGGGAGGGGAAAATTTTTTAAAAATTGGCAAGAGTAGAATTCTCAGATACCCTGTGGGTCGAAAATTTTGCTGAAATCGCTCTATCTCGCACGGTTAAGGAGATAGAAGCAAATTAGTGTTTTGCCATTTTTGGCAAAAGTTCGAAAATTCAAAATGGCCGCCATTTTTGGGGAGGGGAAAATTTTTTAAAAATTACCAAGAGTACAATGCTCCGATACCCTGTGGGTCGAAAATTTTGACGAAATCGCTCTATCTCGCACGGTTAAGGAGATATAAGCAAATTTGTGTTTTGCCATTTTTGGCAAAAATTCAAAGTGGCCGCCATTTTTGGGGAGGGGAAAATTTTTTGAAAATTGCAAAGAGTACACTCCTTAGATACCCTGTGGAAATCGCTCTATCTCACACAGTTAAGGAGATAGAAGCAAATTTGTGTTTTGCCATTTTTGGCAAAAATTCTAAAATTCAAAATGGCCACCATTTTTGGGGAGGGGAAATTTTTTTTTAAATTGGCAAGAGTAGAATTGTTAGATACCCTGTGGGTCGAAAATTTTGAAGAAATCGCTCTATCTCGCACGGTTAAGGAGATAGAAGCAAATTAGTGTTTTGCCATTTTTGGCAAAAATTCCAAAATTCAAAATGGCCGCCATTTTTGGGGAGGGGAAAATTTTTGGAAAATTGCAAAGATTACATTCCTCAGATACCCTATGGGTCGAAAATTTCGATGAAATCGCTCTATCTCGCACGGTTAAGGAGATATAAGCAAATTTGTGTTTTGCCATTTTTGGCAAAAATTCGAAAATTCAAAATGGCTGCCATTTTTGGGGAGGGGAAAATTTTTGGAAAATTGCAAAGATTGCATTCCTTAGATACCCTGTGGGTCAAAAATTTTGCCGAAATCGCTCTATCTCGCACGGTTAAGGAGATAGAAGCAAATTAGTGTTTTGCCATTTTTGGCAAAAATTCGAAAATTCAAAATGGCCGCCATTTTTGGGGAGGGAAATTTTTTTTGAAAATTGCAAAGAGTACATTCCTTAGATACCCTGTGGGTCGAAAATTTCGACAAAATCGCTCTATCTTGCACGGTTTAGGAGATATGAGCACATTTGCCTTTTTCAGTATTCAAAATAGCCAATTACTCATTTATTTAATTAATTACTCACTCATCTATGAAGCAATTCCCCCCAAAAGCAATCCCATATAAGTTATTAACCCAATGAACCTCCATACCAAATTTCAGAAAGCTAGGCTTAATAGCATTCCTTAAAATGTCTGGAAACCTGCATGCCAAATTTGGTAAAGATAGGATAAGAACTGTTGCCTAAAATGTCTGGAAACCAAGTGGGACGCCGGACGGCGGAAAAAGCAAAAATAAGACTTTCCTACTACCCCATGGGTCAAAAATTCTGTCCAAATCGCTCTTACTATCTCTTACGGTTTCTGAGATATTAAGATTTTTTCGCTTTTCGCAAAAATTCAAGATGGCCGCCAAAAGTGGCGAAAATTGAAACTTTTCAATTTTGTATAGAATACTTTCCTACCCTACGGGTCAAAAATTCTGTCCAAATCGCTCTATCTCTTACGGTTTCTGAGATATTAAGATTTTTTTGTTTTTCGCAAAAATTCAAGATGGCCGCCAAAAGTGGCGAAAATTGAAATTTTTTAATTTTGTAAAGAATACTTTTCTACTACCCTGTGAGTCAAAAATTCTGTCTGAATCGCTCTATCTCTTACGGTTTCTGAGATATTAAGACTTTTTTCGTTTTTTGCAAAAATTCAAGATGGCCGCCAAAAGTGGCGAAAATTGAAAATTTTCAATTTTGTACAGAATACTCTTCTACTACCCTGTGAGTCAAAAATTGTGTCGAAATCGGTCTATCTCTTAGGGTTTTTGAGATATTAAGACTTTTTTCGTTTTTCGCAAAAATTCAAGATGGCCGCCAAAAGTGGCGAAAATTGAAATTTTTTAATCTTGTACAAAATACTTTTCTACTACCCTGTGAGTCAAAAATTCTGTCCGAATCGCTCTATCTCTTACGGTTTCTGAGATATTAAGACTTTTTTCGTTTTTCGCAAAAATTCAAGATGGCCGCCAAAAGTGGCAAAATTGAAACTTTTTAAAATTTTGTATAGAATACTTTTCTACTACCCTGTGAGTCAAAACTTCTGTCGAAAAGTGGCAAAATTGAAACTTTTTAAAATTTTGTATAGAATACTCTTCTACTACCCTGTGAGTCAAAAATTGTGTCGAAATCGCTCTATCTCTTACGGTTTCTGAGATATTAAGATTTTTTCGTTTTTCGCAAAAATTCAAGATGGCCGCCGAAAGTGGCGAAAATTGAAATTTTTTAATCTTGTACAGAATACTTTTCTACTACCCTGTGAGTCAAAAATTCTGTCCGAATCGCTCTATCTCTTACGGTTTCTGAGATATTAAGACTTTTTTCGTTTTTCGCAAAAATTCAAGATGGCCGCCAAAAGTGGCAAAATTGAAACTTTTTAAAATTTTGTATAGAATACTTTTCTACTACCCTGTGAGTCAAAACTTCTGTCGAAATCGCTCTATCTCTTACGGTTTCTGAGATATTAGCAAATTACTCAAAAGTAGTACTGAAAATACCCAATCAAGTACCTATTAAATGGCTATTACTCATGTACTGACAAAGCTATCAGTCCCAAATGCAATACCAAGCGAGCTATGGACATAACAATCTTGTATTCAAAATTGTAGTAAAATATCTTTAATTATTTTGGGTTATATGCACGGAAACCAATGGGTACTGAAAATAGCTGTACTTAAGTATTACTCAGTAAGCAAAAGAGGTACAACAGCCAAAAGCAATCCCAAGCAAGCTACTGACCCAATAAGCCTGCATACCAAATTTGGTGACTTTAAATGAGCGGAAACCATGCGTGACGCCGGACATCGGACGCCGGACATCGGACGCCGGAAAAAGCAAAAATAATATATCCACCCCCCAGGGGAGTGAAAGGTCATGATACTTCTACTATGATACTTTATGCTTACCCATAATCAGGAGGATCAGCAAGCTCACAACAAATAGTAGGGTATAAAGACAATTTTTTTACTGGAAGTAAATTAAATCCCGGATAGCACACTGATGTTGGCCTAACATTAGCAAAAGTTTGTTACCAAACCACAGCAAGTTTACGGATTTATTGAAAAAGGTCCATTTGGTCTAGAAGAAACAAAGAATTTTCTTCCACATTGGGCAAATGTAAAGGATTATATTATACTTGATAAAGTCAAAAGACTTCAGCATGCACTACTGTAGGCTTGTAGTGCTAGTGTCATATATCAGAATTACAATATTACGGATAATCGATAATGGCCTTTCGTTTTTTTCTGTACAATATAGAGAAATAAAGCTTAAGTATACTTGAAACTTGAAAGTGATGCCCTTCACAATGAGAAATGATGTTTCTAAATAAATAAAATATGAACAGCAAAATCACAGTTTCATTTTGACATTTTAATTCAATACCAACATAAGAAGATAGTGCTACCGAAAGTCGACTATTTTGGGCTTATATGTTGTTGTCCATTAAACTAACACTTGCTTTAAAGTTTAATCAGTATGCTATTTCTCATACACTCACCAACGAAAAACCATATGGTGTCATCTGAAATGGGTTATGTCAACAGACTTAACCACGTTTGTAAGAAGAGAGCCACTGGAACACCACAGTAATTGTCAGCGACAGGCTCATACCTGTATTGAGGTCAATATTTGGTATCCAACATTTCTCAACTATCTGAAATAAACATTTTTAATAATTCAATAACCACTTTCTTGATTCAATTTAATGAACAACTGAGATCCATCAGCCAATCATTGGGCTTATTATGTAATTCAGTGAACAATCAAATAACATAAGAAAAGTTTTTAAAATTAACAACAAAAAAGATAAAAAACACTTTTTGTTACAAAAAGTGTTCTCAAAGCCATATATGTAATGTCAATGACAAAGCAGAAAGTGAAAAGATCTAATTCTGTGTACTTTGCTGAGACACTCTAGATATAATAATGTAAAGTACTTAGATGGTTGCATTTTAACTAGAAAAATGTCTTTGTTAACAAAAACAAAGCGTCCCCAAAGGTTAGATGCAATACAGTATAAAGTAGAAAAAGGTTTTTGAAAAGAAAAGTATGCAGCGCAGAGAGAAGAAGTGAAAGTTAAGCAGACCGTGTGGAGGTCTATGCATTAACATGAAAGAAAAATGTAAGATTTATTTTGTTTTCTATGGTCATAAATTGTGAAAAGTTAATTTAACTAGACATTGCGTCTCGACGCAGTGTATCCCCGGACGGGACATGGTTAAAGTGTGAATGTGTCGGCTTGAGCCTTTTTCCTGGAGCACCAGGTCAGGATTCTCCATAGTAGGGCATAAAGAGGGCCCAACTTACTCCCCCACCTCCTTAAATAGGTAACCACCTTGGTGTTGTCCCTAGCTATGGTAGCAATAAGGTTCAAGCAGAGGTCTTGGAACTCCTTTAGGGCCAAAAGACTGCCTTGGTTCCAGATACTTTATGTGTAACTTGCTTCTGGAAGGGACCAAGTTCCCCTTGCAGTATGTTCCCCTAAGTGAGCACTCGCCCTTCTTGATGCATCTGTAAGGATTTGCAGAACATATTTAAGTAGGTGTAATGGTTGACCTTGAAGCACATTGTCATCCTACAACCACCATTTTAGATGGGGTGAGTGAACTGGGATCACCTTTTCTAGTGAGTCTGGTACCCTTCAGCTGTTCTTCAAGTGCCACTGTATCGACCTCATGTGGGGTCGACCTAGGTGCACTTGCTTCTGTATGGGTGTCAGTAACTCACACAACCCCACTGTGGAAAACAGCCATTTACGAACTGTGACCCCTGGTCTGATTAACAGATGCTTGAGTTGTGAAAACCGGCAAATGGGTTATAATCTTGAGGGGAAGGCTGAGTTTGGAAACTCGGGCCCCTGGTGTCAGCTGACACTGCTCACAGGTTGGGTAAAAGGCAAGCTGGGTGGCCAGTCTGGGAGGGTGGATCACTGTATCTCACTGGAACCCATAAGAAAAACTTGATGAACCGCCACAGTAACTGATACAGCAGACTTCTTGCTGGCGGTAGGCTGACCAGTCCGGTTGAGTTCGTCATCTCACTGGGACCAGTAACTGGCTGGTGTGGGATCTAATAAGATACGGCTGACAGGTATTTGGCCAAATCTTGTTGGGGAAGCCTTCTTATCTATAGTCACTTTCTACCAGCTAGGAGGTCCTGACAGTAGGCTGGCTGACTGGTGTGGTAGGTTCAGACAAGTCATCTGACCAAGACCAATGACTGGTACAAGACTTTCTCTGTAACCATTTCCTCGGGCAGTAACTGGTTGATCTGAGACGGCCACTTGGACCCTTGAAAGGCTACTGCTGGTCTGTTAGCCAGTCCTGTGAACCTTCCCAGTACCATGGCCTAACAGGCTATAGGTGAAGCAATGCTCTGTAACCAGCAGGGGGTAAATCTGACTGGCTAAGTAGACTCTCTGTTTATGCTTTTCTATACCCTCTCAATACATTGTAAAATTGTAAAAGCAATAATTAAGGCGATATAAGGCAAAAGGACCAAATCTGCTATTTTTATGACCCCAGTTTGACCCATGGGGGGTCAGGGGGTAAATCTGATTGGCTATCTAGACTCTTTACATATGGCTTCTAAATACCTCTTAATACATTGTAAAGCTCTAAAAGCAACAATAAAGGAGATACAAGGCAAAATGTCAAAATTGACTATTTTATGACCCCAGTTTAACCCTACAGGGGGGTTGGGGAGGAAATTTGGCTTGTTTTCTAGAGTCTCCACATATGGTTTCCTACTACCTCCCAATACACTTAATAGCTCTATATGCAATACATAAGAAGATAATAGGGGGTTTCACATGAACTTAAAGCTTTCTGGTTGGTACCTGTGAGAAAATCGTTCATAAATTGGTGAATTTTCGTCGGATCACTCCCGAAATCTAACCAGGTCACATTTTTGATAGTATGAACATTACTGCCTGGCCACCAATTATGGTCACGTCTGTGTAGGAAAATTAATTCCAGTGCTTCAATAAATGAAAATAACACTACAGATATTAATTAGTGTGTGTTTATTTTACTAATCCAAAGTTTTGCCTTCGTTTCAGCACAATCAATTTCCTCTGTACATGTACATTGCACCAAAAACGCCCTATTATCACCCAAACAACTGGAATTTCTTCATACCAATTATGGTCACCCCATTATTTTAGCCACTGATATAACAGAAAATAATGTTTGATCTGTGGTGCTCTGCAAATATAACTTAATGTTTAGCCTTTAAAAATATATTTTAATAATCTTTTGTTATTTAGAATAGGATTACTCTAGCTGTTTACAATTACTTCATGTTTTCCTCACCGTGGCATTTACTTTTATTTGACCGGCTGGGGGTGACCATAATTGGTACACTGACCATAATTGGTGGCAAGGCAGTATGTATGAAATTACAAGCCTCTGGAGTCAGTAGATTTGCTGAGCGGCGATGACTGGCGTGTGTACCCAAAAAACTATTTTTTGATAATGTAACCTTGATAAAGATCAAAGGTTAAATTAAAGCATGTGGCAAAATTTTTCCACGCCTAAGGTATATAACTGTCAAATATGGTTAGAAAGCTTCCAATAATAAGGGAGATACTCAAGGGAGACCATAATGTTGAGCCAGTGGTGAGGAAACTGAAGCGAAAACAAAAAAGTGCCCTTTTTAGGGACGCTTAATGATGAAAACATTTATTCCAGTTGTAATTACAAGGATTATCCACAAGTAACATTGCAAGTTCCAAGTAGAAGTTGATAGGGAAAAATTTGATGTTTTTTGTTTGACACACCGCAAGGAGGGAAATACAGCAAGAATATTTCAAAACAACTCAAATGTCTATTAAAATATACAATTTGCTTCCCAAAGCTGCACAACAGCTAATTTAAATTTCTGAACACAAATACTATAGCTATTATAAATGCTTACTGTTTGATATCACTACATTCATTATTTTATTCCAAGTGTCAATATTAAAGTACTTTCAATGTATATCCAAATCACACAACATTAATAAAAGTGATATAAAGTTATGTTTAAACAAGTTTTGTCATGTTATAAGCCCAGACATAAGGTTATATTCAAGGGTTTGCTTCTAACTAGATTATGTGTTGCTTTGGATTTGCTTAATGATAGTTTCCTTTATTCTTCGTAAGTCCCCATTTTATCCAATTTCTGAGGGCAAAAAGAAATATATATACATAAAAAAATTACACAGGGTATATTATTTATGTAACATACAAAAAAATTCATCTTTAAATTCCCAGAAAAAAATTCAAGTTACACTTATAGTTAAATTATATCCAACTATCCAATTGTATACACAACATTTACATCTCTAAAGCTTGCTGTTACTTCATGTCCTTTGATTGGAAAATTAAACTTTTGAGTTTTGATTGGTGTTTCTGGTTGAATACAGCTAGCCACAGACACATAAGTGAGGAGGCCCCATATGTCCCCATTGTTTAGGCCAAACTATATTTGTCATCGCTTCGACTTCCTTAATTGGTATGCAAAGGTACACGAGTTTAACGGATGACTACCACATGTTATTAAACATTGTATCTTTCATTTTGTGCAAAGTTGAGGTATGTGCAATGATAAAGCCTCAAGCTGTAGTGGTTTTCTACCAAGCCTCAAGCTGTAGTGGTTTTCTACCACTAAACACCTGCCTTATATTTCTTTGTTGGAGGTCAAAGACAAATATTTCTATATGTCTACCAATTGGCATCCACTGGTATCTCCGGTTTGCAGTAAAATGGCCGATATATTTTATTATAATATAGTGACTACTAACCTGCCTACCATTGAACGCCTGCTAAATATTTCTTTGTTAGATGTCAAGGACAAATGCTTCTATATGACTACAAAATGGGCGTTCACTGGTATTTCTGGTTTGCAGTAAAAACAGGCAATAATAGAGATATATTTTCAAAATATAATACTTTCAAGGAAATGTTGAATAGTATAATCAAACCATAAATCGTCATTTGCTGATTTGGTTACAGAAGAATATAAGCTAAACCTGAAAATAAAATGTAAATTTCAAATATTATCTAAAGCATGGGCATTTACTGGTAGAAAGCCAGAAAAATTTTGAAATAAATGTAGCGAAATGTAGTCCCAGGGTTGGGGTCAAATCCTTGAAAAATGATTCAAATCAAAATCCTTTAAAATTTTTCAAATCCAAATCAAATCCAAATCCTTTCCTTTTTCAAAAAGATTTAAATCCAAATCCTTTTTGAAAAAGGAATTAAAATACTTTGCTTAAATACAATATGCACATTTATTGGATGTTGAACCTTATTCACACACTAATAGGGGTAATCTCAAACAGTATCATTAATTTGAATAATGAATAATATGACATTTTGAATTAAGTGTCTTTAGAAAGAGATAAGTTAATTGCATTTCACATGTACTAAGGCTTTTTTCAAATGTACTCCCATTGCTGCTCACTGTGGATTTCTATCCTGTTCATGAAATTTATGATATTTATTAAGTTTATGAAAGCTAAGTGTTATTTCATCGAAGCACCAATCGAGGCTTCTTACAACTGAACTCCCTTTCCTACTCATTGTAAACTACAAAGATTCAATTACATTTGAAGCAACTTATATTTGGTTTGGATATTTGCACCTTGCACAAGATTTCTAGAATTTGTTAACATATTTTACGGCAAGGTTATGTACTGGCTACCCGAATGTCCAGATATGGAACATATTGGCTATATTTCGGGAAATGCTAAATCGTTTGAACCGGGAAGTGCTTCATCTAGGGAAGTGCTTTATAACCCCAGAAGCTTTACTTAAATTCATTATCGTTCAATCAAATACTTTGAACTCAAGATCACCAATTCGATCACAAATATTCATGAGAAGATATGAGATCACGGATTTCCCTTGGGGTTTTGTCTAGCAACATTTTATAAAATGGAAGCCTCAAAGAAGATCAATTACAAACTCTATAACTCAGTCCCATAGCACCAACTCATTAACATTCAGGAGAAGATACGAGGTCACAGATGTCCTGAGTTTTTCTGAAAATATTTTATAAAATGGAAGCTTCAATGAAGATCAAATATTTTAAACTCGAGAACTCACAGGGTGTCAAGACAATTCGCCCCCTGAAACAATTCGCCCCTGTTTTCTGAAGACAATTCGCCCCTTAAAAAAATTTTGCCACTGAACAATAGTAGTTAATTGGTAATAATTTCTACTGGATAATATGCAATAAACATGTGTTTTTTGCCATATGTTGGCCAGCTTTGTGTAGTTGCAAGTTAGAATGCAAATCAGCTGTACATAGAATAAAAGATAGCTTAACTATATTACAATATGCATTGTATTAGCTAAATTTAGGATTTTTCTTTAATTTCGTTAAATGTTTTAAATAAAGGTGCATTTTAAAATGCTAGCTCATAATATTAAAATGCCTAATAAAAAGTTTAAGTAATTTCTTCCACATTAATATATTGTTTACAGAATGGAAATAGACAGTACATTCATAAAAAATCACCAAAGGTTTCCATAAAAAGGGGTGAATCATCTTTAAAAATGGGGGCGAATTATCTTAAAAACAAGGGGCGAATCATCTGGAAAAAACGGGGGCGAATTGTCAGCAGGGGCGAGTTGTCTCGAAATCACTCACAGCCATAGCACCAACTCATTAATATTCATAAGCAGATATGAGGCCACAGATTTACTGGTTTTTCTAACAACATAGAAAACTAACAATAAAAAATCAACCAATGAAATCATTTCCCAACATTTGGCCAGTAAATTACATATCGGGATGTCCCGCAATGTGCATACTGCCTTGCTACCAATTATCGCCGGGTACCAATTATCGCCATCGGAAAATAAAACATTCATATCTTAGTTATGGCCATATATTTTGAAAGTTTTTCATTGTGTATCTGTTCTATTTACTGTTGAAATGATTTTACCTTATTTGCTAGACTTGGGATGTACTTTTGGTCAAGTTATGTCTATTTGAATTTTGTCTGGCGGTAATTGGTACCCGGCGATAATTGGTAGCAAGGCAGTATTAACCATATTTTATGAAAACGGCAAAGAAACATTAATATATTATAGGTTAAAAATAGCCACACTTTACTAAAATTAAAAGGATTTTAAAAAGCAGAAAGATTTTAATAAAAGGAAATCCATGAAACTACACTAAAAACAATAAAAACTAGACTAAGGACGCATCTGTGGCCAGATGCTGGATGTATCCACCGACAAAGGCCAACTAACATAGTTTAGAAGATAAACAACATTTTTCGTTAATAAGCAAGCTGAAAGCACTTTTAAGTTTGGCTACCCTTATTTGACCCTGTAGCAGCGGCCCAAGGTGAAGTCTGACCACATCAAAAGATTCGCAGCCCATGATTTCCTATAAGTCGTTTTCACATTGCAAACCTCTAGGACCAATAATTAGCAGGAGGGGCCCAAGGTGAAATCTGACCACATGAAAAGATTTCCAGCCCATGACTTCCTATAAGTTGTTTTCATATTAATGAGTTATTTGAGAAATACTGGCTATCTGCAATAATTCTAGAGATAATTCGAATTTACTCATTTTCAGTAGGTGAGTAATTACCTACGGGTCTGGAACTTCACCATGTGAAGCTCTCCCAAAAGTAGATGAATGAGTTATTTGATAAGAATTGGATATCTGCAATACTTTTAGAGATAATTAGCATTTACTCATTTTGAGTAGGTGAATAATTAGCTACAGGTCTGAAACTTCACCAAGTGAAAGGTCTCCCAAAAGTAGGTGAAGGAGTTATTTGACAAAAATTGGCTATCTGCAATACTTTTAGAGATAATTTGCATTTACTCATTTTCAGTAGGTGAGTAATTACCTACGGGTCTGAAACTTCACCAAGTGAAAGCTCTCCCAAAAGTAGGTGAAGGAGTTATTTGACAAAAATTGGCTATCTGCAATACTTTAGAGATAATTTGCATTTACTCATTTTGAGTAGGTGAGTAATTACCTACAGGTCTGAAACTTCACCATGTGAAAGCTCTCCCAAAAGTAGATGAATGAGTTATTTGATAAGAATTGGATATCTGCAATACTTTTAGAGATAATTAGCATTTACTCATTTTGAGTAGGTGAATAATTAGCTACAGGTCTGAAACTTCACCAAGTGAAAGGTCTCCCAAAAGTAGGTGAAGGAGTTATTTGACAAAAATTGGCTATCTGCAATACTTTTAGAGATAATTTGCATTTACTCATTTTCAGTAGGTGAGTAATTACCTACGGGTCTGAAACTTCACCAAGTGAAAGCTCTCCCAAAAGTAGGTGAATGAGTTATTTGAAAGAAATTGGCTATCTGCAATACTTTTAGAGATAATTCGCATTTACTCATTTTGAGTAGGTGAGTAATTACCTACAGGTCTGGAACTTCAGCATGTGGAAGCTCTCCCAAAAGTAGGTGAATGAGTTATTTAAGAAAAATTTGCTATCTGCAATACTTTTAGAGAAAATGCGGAATTACTCATTTTTAGTAGGCAAGTAATTTAGCCGCAGGCCTAATTTAGACATAAAGCCTACCAATAGAATACTGTGGTGCACCCTCTAATATACCTTGCAAACTTGAGAAGACTAGCTATAATATTTTTTTTCGTTAGAGCGGTAATGGTGAAATCTCTCTACACACTGCGGCTATCCAGTGGATACAATGATTTACTCAACAGTGAGAACCTAAAAGTAGATATTGGTAAGCTATGCCATGACATAGAGGTCTGCAATTTCACTCTGTTATAGCTGACCAAAAAATATGTGAATAACATATTTAAACAAAATACTGTAAATGTAATAGTTTTCACGTTATAACTGATTTACTCAACAGTGATAACCTCAAAGTAGCTATTACTCAGCTATGCAATGAGCTACATGTCTGAATTTTTTCTATGTTATAGCTGACCCAAAATTAGGTGAACAACATATTTAAGCAAAATACTGTAAATGCAATAGTTTTCAAGTTACAACTGATTTACTCAATAGTGAGAACCTGAAAATAGCTATTGCTCAGCTATGCCATGAGCTATAAGTCTGTAATTTCACGATGTTATAGCTGACCCAAAAGTAGGTGAACAACATATTTTAACAAAATACTCCAAATGCAATATTTTTCAAGTTACAAGTCATTTACTCAACAGTCAGTACCTGAAAATAGCTATTGCTCAGTTGTGCCATGAGCTACAGGTCTGTAATTTCACTATGTTATAGCTGACCCAAAAGTAGCTGAATAACATATTTACACAAATTTCTGTAAATGCAATAGTTTTCCAATTACAACTGATTTACTCAACAGTGTGAACTTCAAAGTAGCTATTACTCAGCTATGCAATGAGCCACAGGTCTGGAACTTCACTATGTTATAGCTGACTCCGAAATAGGTGAATAACATATTGAAACAAAATACTCTAAATGTAATACTTTTGAAGTTATAAGTGATTTACTCAACAGTGATAACCTAAAAGTAGCTATTACTCAGCTATGCCATGAGCTACAGGTCTGAAATTTTACTATGTTATAGCTGACCCAAAAGTAGCTGAATAACATATTTATACAAAATTGTGTAAATGCAATAGTTTTCAAGTTACAAGTGATTTTACTCATGATGGAAGTTACTGAAAAGCCCAAAAGTAGCTATTACTCACTTAGCTATTGAGACAGACACCCAAGTTACTCACCATGTTGTAGCTATGAAAAAAGTAGCTGAATAACATATTTTAACAAAATGCTCTAAATGCAACACTTTTCAAGTTATAAGTGATTTATAGTGCATGATTTCAGGACTTTTAATGCATTTTAGACATTTTTGTCTACCACAGGCCTAATGTAGACATAAAGCCTACCAAAAAGATAGGGTGGCGAGTCCTCTAGCATACCAAGCCACCTGCCAAATATGAAAGAAATCTGGAAAGAAATGTGGACTGTAGGTCGCTAACAAGCAATATTCCACATTCTAGACATTTTTGTCTACCACAGGCCTAATTTAGACATAAAGCCTACCAAAAAGATAGGGTGGCGAGTCCTCTACTATGCATATCAAGCCACCTGCCAAATATGAAAGAAATCCGGAAAGAAATGTGGACTGTAGGTCGCTAACAAGAAATCTCTGCGGACGCGGACAAGGGCGCGGACGACAATGATGATGAATCCATAGTATCCCCGCTTCGCGTCGGGGATACAAATAAGGCATTTGTGTCCAAGGTGTGCCAAGTTACGGCGGGAAGCAGTATGGCTCTCGTAACAATTAATGTTTACTGGTAAAATTCTGCATATATCCTGGTTTGGTTGGGGGTTATTCCTATAGTCAAAATATTAACTACATCATAGACATTTACGGTAAAAATCCACTTGGCTGGGAACTACCGGGCGATAATACAAGTACGTAGCGGCTTCTCCGTGTTGCAATTACATTTTGACAATACAAACAGTTCCAATGATAATTTTCACATACATGTCTTTGTATAGCAAGAGATATTTAACAGAAAGTAGGTGTAGTAATTACTAATTGGCAGATTTCAAACCTTCTACCTAAAAGGATCATACTAAACTTCATACAAGGAATATGTCATACAAGGAACATGTCTCCTAACCGAAAAGTTTTTTTTTTCACCCATAAGTCCTAAAATTTACCGAGAATAAAATAACTCTTTGTCATTAGCTTGGGTCTTTAAAATAATATTTTGCAGCGTTCTGGCAATCCACATGGGGTGCTTAGATATGATATTACCTAATCATGACAACTTGGATCCTTTTATATGTTTTTATGAGCTGTACGAGAAAAATCCTTTAAATGAAATGCTGTATGATTTTCACAAGTTCACTAAAAACTGTAGTAAATCTTCTGATTCCTAAAATAGAAATGACAACCTGTAAACATTTTGAATTTAGAAACTTTCTGGAGGTGTGACACATTATTTTGGTTACATTTTAGATTCACTCAAGTTTAGTGTGAAGAGAACCAAGTATATGTATATGGGTAGAGAAAGCTAGTGTGCTCATTGGGTTAAATATTTACAAAAAGGTTGTATAATAGTCAGTCAGAAATTTTTCATGTTCTTAGTTCTAACTTTAAATCCAACTACCCATTAAAATAAATTTGTTCATTGTTTTCAAACCTTAAAATGCAAACATTTTCTATGAAAGCAAAAGCCTGACATGTCTTCTAAATCATTTGTAATCATACTTTAGACAAGAAATCTTGGTGATTTAGTGTTTAAAAATGCTCCCATTAATGTCGGGATCAAATTTCACCACTTAATCTGAGGTAAATTTCTGACAAAAAAGTAGTCATATTTAGAACAGAAAAAAATGTTTAATATGAAAAAATGTATGACCCAAGAAAACAATTTTATTGGTGAACATTTCCAAAAAGTATGTTGATATTACCAGTCAATTTGATTCGTTTTCTTAAATTATCATTTTTTTTTTTCAATTTGTGTCTTTAACTTCAAGGAATGCTCAATAAGTCAATTCCACTATATATAAAATATGTTTGGCTGTGAAAGTGTCCAAAAATATCATATTTGTTTAAAAAAATCACACTTTCACCTTTTATGCAATAAACTATTCATTTTTTCCAACTTCAGTTCTACTCTCAAAAATAAGATTCAAACTTGTATCCATTTTTAATTGTAATTCTACTCTGACAAATCTTATTGTGCAGGAAAATCTAATATGTAATATTTACTTTACCTGCAGTAAAAATGCTATATTGACAGATACTGGTGGTCAACATAATTAATAAGTATGTAATGGATACATACGTCCAAAACAGCATGTATCTAAGTACTTCAGTCCTGGCAGTTGAACCGGATGTAAAACACAAACTTTAATTTTATGTAAACTCTTCTGCTATATTTCATCCTTCTGAGGATGCAATAGTTCAGTGATGTCACATGGTTCATGGATTTATTTTATATTAAGCTTGCCTAATACCCGGTTCACTCTACAATCTGAGATGAAAGGATAGAGGTTAAAGCAGATTAAGCAGATTCATCTTAATGTGAGTTTAGTGTCCACACTATAGTGGTTCTTTTGATTGCCAAATTGGTTAATGCTTTTCTAGCTGAAGGCACTGTGCCTGACAGTTGCAAAAAGGCCATAGTTACCCCATTTCTTAAAAAGTCTTCTATCTTAGAAAGATCCTAAAACAAATTATTAACATGTCTCAGGATTACATTCTCATGTCTTGTCAAAAGTAGCTGAAATATTGTAGTAGAACAATTTACAACTTACACATTAGTTCAAATATAAAATAATTCTTTGTCTCTACGGCTAGTGAGGTTATTTGGGTTGGTGTCACTCCCCATCCAGTGAAGCACCGAGAACTCCATGTTTTTAGTTGAGTGGTTATTTCAAGAAAAGTGTCTGGAAACTGGGGTTGTATTATGCAATTTAAGGTTTTGGAACATTTCTGAAATGTTCATACATTCTTTGTCTGAATGGTGTTTTGGTTTCCCCAATGTACTGGAGTCTACACTTAAAGCAGTTTATGATATCAATCAGGTTGTTTAATTCACACATGATTTGGTTTTTAGGGAATATAGTTTCTTTACTGAAGAAACTCTTGACACTGTCTAGTTTTCTGATCTTTGGGCAGTAGGTGCATTTACCTAGTCTCGTACAGACTGGTGTCATTGACTTTTTCATGATAGGTTTTTCTATGGGTGGGAAACTAATTTTAGCTGATGTCTGTTTATCCATGAGGTTGGGGAGTGGCCTGAATGCCATGATAGGTTTGTATGGGGAAATAGAAGTCAGTTCTTCTGTGTTCTGGATAATATTCTAGTTGTCTCTAATCAGTTTGCTGACATTTGGGCTTTTAGGACTAAAAGTAGTGACCATAACTGGTCTATCCGAGTCAGGTTTCATGTTCACTTCCAGAAGTTGGTCCTGAGTAAAAGAATATGCTTTCTGAAAGTGTTTCTTGAGTGAGTGAAGTGGATATTCCCTGTTAAGGTAATATCCTGTAAGTTTATGGGCATTATCTCTGAAGTCCTGATCTAGCTTGCAAATATGCCTCAGTCTTAAATGTTGACTGTAGGGGCCCTTTGTGAGGACACTTTTTGGTGTGCACTTGTATAATGTAAATACAAGTGGGTGTCAGTGGGTTTGTTGTACAAGGTGGTTATTAATTCCCCTTTACTGTTGAATTTCACAGTAGTGCCTAGAAAGTCAATAGAAGTGGTGCTAAATTCGTGTGTGAATTTAATAGTGGCGTGCAGTTTGAGTTCATTTATTGGATGAACTAAAGGAGTGAGTCATCCCCATGGGTTCAGATGATGAAGATGTCATCAATAAACCTCTTCCATGGTAGTGGTTTAAGGGGATATCTGTCCATAAACAGATTTTCAAAGTTTGGTGATAAGGATATGCCCATAGCCTTGAATTCTGTCTGCAAATAATGTTCCCCATTGAAATCAAAATTCATGTTATGAAGTACTAAGCTGAGTAAGTCAAGTATGAATTTTCCAATAGGAGTCTTACTGGGGTCACTTCTGAAGTTTTCTGCCATTGCCAATATTCGTTCTCTGTGAGGAAAATTGGTATATAAAGATGACACATCTAAGGTGCATAATATAGCTCCCTCGTGGGTTGGTCCTAGCTGTTTTATTCTAGAGATAAAGTCTTGAGTGTCTCTAATAATATGACTTTGTTTTGGGGGCATATCCTTTTATATGTTCATCAACCAATTTGTTAATTTTGCTAGTGGGGTGGTTGACAGAGCTACATATAGGTCTCCCAGTACACCTTTTTTGTGTATTTATGGAAGGAAATAAAATCTCCCCTCATTTAATTATCACTACTAAGATAGTCTAAATTATTGTCATTGATCAGCCCCTTAGCCTTCATTTGGTGTAGGGTTTTGTCAATTGACTCCTTAATTCTCGGGCTGGGATCATGGTCTAATTTGCTATAAAAATTAGAGTTACTAAGTTGGCGATAACCTTCTCTAAGGTAGTCAGTAACATTTATGACTACTATAGCAGATCCTTCGTCAGCCTTTTAATGACAATATCAGAGGTCTGGGATAATTTTCTTAGACCTTGTGTTTGTGATATTGGTCAGATTTGGTTTTCTCGTATGTTTTGGTTGTGATTTGAGGAGGTCAAGTTTAAAGGCTCTCTGGAAAACCTCCAATTACTGGTGAACATTGGGGGTTTTATAATACTGATAAGTTGATGTTTTTTTTTGCAAATCTTTGCACACAGCATCACAAACTGATAGGAGCAGACTGCCTTAAAACCGAAAGTAAGTCACCAACACAGCAGCACATCACCTATCATCAGAAGGGACAAGGCCATCCAAGAGAAGCTGACTGGTTTCAACAGGCCTATCTCCACATGTACCTTATGTGGACTACTATGTGGTACACTTGGACTTGGATATGAGTTCTGACCAGTCACCATTCACTCTTTTGATGACTCCCACTCAAACCAGACGAGTGGCGTTTGAAGGACCTGAAGAAATTCCCTGCTGTTACACCCCTGAATTCATGGCAAGATTCTTGGAATTCAGTGGAAGAGTAGAGCCTGCAAGCACTGCGCTTGTATGGTCCCCAGAGGGTCCACTCCCATCACTTACCAGCGATAGAAGTTGGGGCAACCTTTGAACCCCAGATTTCACCTTGGACTAAGTCTCCTGCACACACTTACTCCCTGCACATAGAGCAAACCTGGTGTGTTGCCAGAATCAAATGAAGATGTTAATTTTACTTGCCTCTAACTGTTTGTCATTCAGATTTATTATAAATTTGTGATCTGTGTGGCTTAATTAATATTATATGCTTTTAATATTACCATTCTTGAAATATGATCATGATATCCACATATTTATCAATCTGTTTCAAAATTAATCTAAATTGGACTATATTTAGGCCCAGACCAGTATTTTAATTTTTGGCTGTGGGTGATTTTATTAGTCAGATCAGTAATAAAAACTTGTCTGATCACATTTTCCTCCTTTATTCCTCCTTAATGTTAATTTTTCACCATAAAAAATTGGAATTTTGGCTTCTTCAGAAGAAGTAGCAGGATGCGCTAAAATTCATCCCTTGCTCATCAGGAGCAGTGGAGCTATGCTCCTCCTTAAGACGGAGCCTGGCGGAGCCATTTTTTTCACCTTAGGGGTGGAAATACTTTTTGTGAAATTATTATTTTAGCCTCTGATGATAATATTATAAGAAATATTCCAAATAATTAACTACAATAAGGCGATTATAAGACACAGGAGTTATTTGTTCACTCATACATTTACCTTATTAAGGTCACAGGTATGATTGAATTTGTGTAGAAATACCTTAAAGATGTCTGAAGTTGTCTGAAATTATCCCAGACTTTGATTGAGTTTATTATTTTTTTGTACCATAGCACAACAAGCTGAGGTTTTTGCTTCCCATCTACATTCTTTGTGTAGAATTTTAGCTTGCTGCAGAAAATTGTCTGGAACTTGGTATGTTTCATTGTTGCTTGACAATAGTTTTTTTTTTTTTTTTGGGGGGGGGGGCATGTTGAAACTACTTGCAGGTCCCGTTTTACAGGATCGAGGGATCTGAGAAGGATTAGATATCACATATAAAAATCTGTAGCTGTATCAATGGCAAATACACTCATCGCCGGCAAACCTGACCACTATAACAGTCTGTACTATCACTTTTTTCCGAGAGTAATAGGTTGGAGTACATACAAAGTACCTTGGCATGCATAGTTAGTGGTACCAAGAAATTGTGACATATGATGCCTGTCCTAAGATCAATTTGCTGGCTTCCTGCGCAGCACTGTGCTACTTTTAAACAGATACACTGATTTATGAACTTTTAGGTTTAAGATTCCAAGTCTATTTTGAACCTATTCATGAATACTATATATGTAACACAAACACACTTAGATCTGGTGGAAGGTTAATATATCTTGTTATAATCTCCTTAAGGCATATTGAAACAAAGTTGTTTGCCTAAGAGTAGTTAACTTTTGTATCCAAATACAGCCGACTTAAACCTAAGATTTGGTAATATATTTGGTGAATACATTCCCAGGTCTATAAATCTGAGGCCCAGTTCAAAGGCTATTTCACAAAAATGGCTCTAGACTCAAGAATATTAGACGGACTTCCACATTAGCAGCCTTTTGGCATCGATTCAAGGGAAATCTTTCACAGAATGTATATATGCTACAGTCAATCTGTGAAACCAGTCATTACGCGTAATGACTGAAAGTTTCAGTCATTTCGCGTAATGACTGAAATGACCAGTCATTACGCGTAATGACTAAAATTTTCAGTCATTTCACGTAATGACTGAAAATAAGGTCCAGTCATTACGCGTAATGGCTGAATTGTGATAAATAGTTTTAAATACTTGCTTTACTAAAAATGAAATTGTCTGGCCTCACTTAGTAATTTAAATTGCATTCTCATATGATTACTAAATAGGGGTAATGAAATTATCACTTCAGATTTGAACATATTCTGACACGATTACTGATTGATAACATGGGTAAATGACCAAATGATCAAACTCTTCTACAGTAATTTTAACTAAGCCCCACTTCTTTTAATTCATGTCATAAAAATGACCTTCATATATATGTACTCCCTTGTAAAATATGACAGGGGACCCAATGGATGGATAGCGTTCCTAACAAACGGGGACCCGATCTATAGACTCTTACTAAAATCTAAAGTTCTGTGTAACATGTATGTCCAACCGAAGAACATAAGGTACATTAAGTATCTTGAGGGCTATTTATAGTTACAACAATGGTACACAGGTGTGAGTTAGAGCTCTAAGTTATCCTGCTCAGGCTTTAATAACTATTAAAAGAATGGATTAAGTTGTCCCAGATATTTTAGAACATTAAAGGTCAACTCTATCTTTGATAAACAGGCTCTTTGTGTGGAGAGGTCAAACAACAGTAACAAGGCCTGAAAGAACAAAACAGGATAAAAGAGCTGCATTGCAATTAGGACAAGAGTGGACAAGATTCACTTCAAAAACTTCACGGTTTCTTGCTTCCTAACAACCTGCCACAACAGAACTGAGTCTTTAATAACATAAAAGGCAAAATCTATTATAAATTATGATGGATAAATGAGAATTAGTCTTCAAAAAAGACATAAATTTCATTGACAACAAAGATATATTTTCATTCTATGACAATGAATTTAGTTTTAAAACTGCAAATATGAATTTAGAATGTAAATAACATTTAAAATGTACTTAGATACATGTAACCATTCAATATTTTAAAAATATTTTTGAAAATAACACAGTCTATTACACAAGTCTGTGTTTAGGTTTGAAAATTTTGGTTATAAATTCAGGAAGCATGTGAGAATTCCAAAGTTATTTATTTGATTAAAATAGTTTAATGTTCTCTAGCACAAAAATGTTCAAAATACACGGGAACAATGTACAAAGGTTCTGAATAATACAAAGGGTGTGATGAAAAACAACTCTAAATCAATTACACATATTGACTGAAATTAATTCAGTCAATCTGTGTAAAAATGAACCATATATTTCAGTCATTACATGAAATGACTGAAGATTTTAGTCATTATACGTAATGACTGGTCATTTCAGTCATTACGGTATGCAACATGATTGGTTTGACATTTGTGCGGGTGAAATCCAAAGGATCTCAATCTCACTGTTGAGGCCTGTATGATGACATGATACAATCCAAAATTGGGGGTTTGTGTCCTGTTCAACAGCTACGGTCATATTGGGAGACACCTCCAGCATTGCCACTTGTGGGGGTCAAAACCACACACAGGTGGAAATCTGTGGTTAGATGCCAAAATTGCAAACCCACTAAGCCACCGAGGAAAATGAAATTGGAATTGCTTTAACCTTGTGTATATGCAGTGACAATGATACTACATGAACCTACTAAAAACATTGTTCACTTCGAAAGATTCTCTGGTTTTTATCAAACTCACAAGGTTAGATTTATTTGTTGTTTTACATCGCGTTCAACAGCCAGGGTCATATTGCGATGGGGAGATTACAGGTGGAGGAAACCAGTGCATACTGCACTGTAAACCACCGGGCATCGGCAAGTAACTACCAACTTTCCAACATGAGATTTGAACCGGCGACCTCAGAGGTTGGAGGCGAGAACTCTAACCGCTACACCACCGAGCCCCCTCAAACTGACAAGGTGTTGTTAGCATAGCATATACCAGTTTACATAGTTTCTTTAGTTTTATCCAGTTAGCCCAGAATATCTGTTGTAAAGGTGTGATGTACTGCAACTGGGGAAATAATTGCCATTGGCATATATTTTTAAAACATGGATAAAAGAATTACTTGTGTCTAAAACTGTACAATAAAGGGAACTAGGCTTTATGTAAGGCTAAATGGAAAGGGAATCTGTGCTCTAGGTGAACCAACATGACTATGGACATTACCTTAAAATACATAACAAAGGAGACAGTGCCATATAAATGTCATCTATTATATAAGTTAACGAAAATTCCAATTCCCTCACAAACAACAAGTTTTCAACAAGATTGTAACCCAATCAGCCTGATGGATCACCTTAATGGACCAGCCCTTTTATCCTTTTGGTGAGAAGGGTTGGACACATGATCACTGTGATCATTGACTTCTGTTACATTTTTTCAAACAATTTACAATCAATAATCTGATCACAGGGTTTTCGGCAAAGAGAGAGAGAGAGAAATAATATGTTTAATAGTTTTATAAATATTACGGGAACATTGTTTAGTGCTATCATAAAGTGATCACACACAAATTATCGGAGCTATTGCATTAGATAATGTCAACTACTCGGTGTATTGTTTAGTATAAAAATTCATAAAAATCTGATAAGTGCTTCTGTAGGGTTCTTGATACAGTTAGATGCCATGTATCTGAGGCGAATACCCAGAAGAATTCATGGATAAAATAGCATTTACAGTACAATACGAAACTAATACAGAGGCAGATACAGGATTTCGCGAAAGAGGGGGCGTGGGGTGTCGCGGGTATGGATATTTCATACTTGGACATTTTATAGCGGGACATATGACGCGGTGCATGGACAACATACTGGGGGGACAAAACGTCAGTCAAAATTGCAAGGGGG